>OZ035883.1:45829297-47261797 GCA_964034835.1 Muscina levida | reverse complement strand
AAGTCAATAGCATATTTTCCTTAAAAATTTTCTACATCACACCACACACCAAATAAATAAGTATATTATGTTTATTCTGGCGTTTTTGCTTTTTAATTTCATCAACATTGTCGTATATAAACAGTTTTTTTTTTTTGTAGAAAATGCTAATTTTTTTTTTCATTTTGTATGTCAATGTTATATGCGAATACAAACGAGATCGTTTATTCTTATGTATAAGCAAAGCAAAAAAAAAAGTATTAAAATGAAAGCACAAAAAACAATCATATCATACCGGCAGCATGAATCGTTTTAAATGATAGACATTACTTATCATGGGGATTATGGTGACGCCTGGCGATTCGCGTTTTGGCAACCCCCTACGTACTACTAATATAAAATACACGCTTAATAAAAAGGAACTTAATCAAAAAATAGCCCAGTAATGAAAGTGGAGTAGCATCTTATCCAGCGATGGTTTCATGTTAAAAGTAAAGGGCAAATATGTCTATGTAGTAGTGTAGGCTCCTGATTTGTTATTGTGGCTTCAATTCAATTCGGAAATATTGCTGTTTTCTTATAAGAAATAGTTATAAGTGTAGTACAATTAATGCACGATAGGAGGCGGCGATATAGCTTTCTAATTATTTCACCCACCATTAACCTTACATGTGATAAGTCCACTAGTACAATCTGCCTACAAAAAAAATGCACCCTTAGTCCAAGAATAGCACAGCAATGAAAATAGCATAGCATCTTATCCAGCAATTGTTCCATGTTAATAGGAAAAAAACGGTTATGGTCTCTGTAGTTGGAAAAGGCTTTTGCATATTCACTTTATACATATACAATAAATGTTGGGAAACTTGTTGTTTACTTAAAGGAAATAGTTTTAAGTTTAGTACAATTAATGTCCGATAGGGGTCGTGATATATTTTATAGTTATTTGCGCCCTATTGTCATACCGAGTCCACAAAGAAACGTATGCGCATAACTGTGATAAGACCACTAGTATTTCTGACTACTAAGATACTAGAGAATTAAAAGAAAATTTGTCAAAAAAAAATAGCCCAGCACTAAGTGATGGCAGATTTGTATGACAATTATTTTATGTTACATGTTAGACACGAATATGCGGATGTAGTTGGAATAAGCTTCTGTTGTGTACTTAAAGGAAATGTTTTTAAGCTTAGTAAAATTAATGTCCGATAGATGGCGGCGTTATATTTTATAGTTATTTACGAACCATTGGCCTTACAAGTCCCCAAAAAAAACGTATACGTATAGCGGTGATAAGTCCACTAGTATTGTCTGCTTACTTATCAAAGAAACTTTGCCAAAACCAGTACAGGAATTTCAGTTTGGTAAACTGACTGATAAATACCATCACCCAATATAAGATATTGTTTAAGTCTTGAGTTACTGAAATTAATAGATTTTAAATTAAAATAAAGTTACTTATGTATTATTTTTTGTCTGCTTGTGGTGCAAAACCGTAAAAAAATATTGGTCCAAAAATAGGTCATTTTGCATGGGAGGTACCAGAAGGCGTGCACCGAAATAGCCATATTCATACCTGAGTCCAATTTTCATAAACGAACTTACAAAAAAGATATGTATGTAACACTATGAGGGTCAATTCGGTCATTTGTATGGGAGGTACCAGAAGGGGTGTGGCAAAGGTTTCGGTTTTCTTAGGGTTTGTCTACTTATGCAAGATAAATAAACTAACCAAATTCAAATATCCTTCGGCCGTCTGTTTGGCCGTTGTGCAAGAAATATTAATTATCCAAAAGTAGATCATTTTTGGAGGTACCAGAAGGGGTGGGTCTATTCAACCCATTTACAATCCCTTTAGTTCGTTGAAAAAAATATTAATACTGGTAAATTTTGCTACCGATCCGTTAAGGTTAACTCGAATTATCCTGCTCACCAGCCAGCCAGACAGACAGACGGACATAGCTCAATCGTTTTAAAAAAGTCCTGAAACGAATTTGGTCTTAAGATAATTGGGGTCTAACTCGTCTCCGTTAATGCGTTACACTAATTTTCGTATCAAATGATATATACCCTCATCCCTAAAGGTGATGGCATAAAAATAGGCCAGCAACAAAAGTCGTAGTAGAATTTTACAGAGATTTTTTAATTTTAAAAGTAGAAAATTAATTTGACTGTGTGGTTGAAAAATCTAGTCCTCTGTATATCCATGATAGGTCAAAATCCTAGCAATAAAGTTGAGTTCTTCCGCAATTAGCTGTTTCCTCCTTGTAAGAGGAACACCCATGTGACCGTCAACTTCGCCCGAATTCATGATGGTGGCGGCCTTTGTCAATGCGTCAGCTCTTTGCTTATCATATATATCACTATGTGTTGGAGGTGAGGGTAATCGGCGAATGTCTCGCTATCTCTTCCAGAGACGATCAAAATTCTCAAATGATCTGACAGCCGCCTTATTATCAGTAAGTAAATTAATATTGTAGGGAATTATCATTTTTTTAGTAGGTTCTGTCCGGTATGTTTCTCATAAAACCCGTATCGAAAACAGGTTCTGGTACAACGTAATGCGTGTGACACCATACATAGAATAAGTCATGAATTTTGGCATTTTGCCTTGAGACGTCTATATGCATTGCGTTAAATGTTGGAAAAGTTTTAAGTACCCCGGTTGTCATGATTGCCGGCTGTGCTATAAGGCGCAGGAAATTTTAGTTGTTGTTGACTACCAATTCGTAGAATAAGTTTGATTTTATAAAAAAAGACGTTTAACTAGTTTATTTTTTTAGTTGCTTGCTGGGATTTTGTATCTCAGAGTGGATAGCACCAGTTTCGTTTTGCACACGTTTACACATAGCCCACATTTGGAACACCATTTTAGCAGAAGTTTCAGCGCAGATTCCAAAATCTCAAGGAGTCATTTAAGATCCTTGCCGGTAACTACTAGTCGTAACATTCGATCATTCTGCTGCATACAACAAGTTATGACGGCTTTGAATCGATTGGTCACGGCCTTCAACCGCAGTCCCCTTTAAAACTGCTCTTGATGATAAATTTTGAGTTTTTTTTCAATTTATTTAATTTCCTTAATTAATTTCCTCAGACAAGTCCTTTGGCAACAGGACCATCTAAACATCATGCCACGGCCGGTCCCAGCTACTACTAGCCAATTTAATAAATCATAGTCGCATGAGCGTCTTTTGAAGTCAGAAGGCTCGAACTCTTGAACGAGTTGGGTCTTAAAAGAGTTTAAGACGAAGGATATTCTATTAAGTAAAAATCTTTAAGCAAAATTAGCCCAATTGTTACATACGATAGAACAAGGTGCTCCGAATTAATTGTCCTCGATCTTCAGCTATATTCAACGCTACAGTCGTTTCTTTTTCTTATTAGGGACTGAATTTGGTCCTTTCGATCGCGTAACATCTAATAACGTACACTAAGACTCAAATTTGCGGGTGATACTGGCAAGAGTCGGTTCGAGGGCCGAACATATCATATGCTGTGAGGAGTGCAAGAAAAAAATTGTTACAGAATTCTTATTTACTAATAACAATAACATAGAGTCGTAGTTGAGGTGCTAGTGTCTTTCCAACGACTTGTCGACCATGAAAACAAGCCTCTAAATGAATCATACTTTAGTTAACGAAAAACCAAATAAACCATTCAAGACCTTATCATAGAAACTCTTTCTTTAACTGTCCATTACACAGTGCAACAGCCAATCTAGGGGGTAAGAAATTCCCAGTCATGGTGAAGGTACTAGGTCAGTAAAGTACAATCCCCAAAGAGTTTAGCCTTTCTTAGCCCAAACTTTATTTTAGGACCTTTTACATTTGTTCTTACCTTGGTGCTTGTTCGTTTAGATTTTTAGTTACGACTCAGTAAACATTGATGACTTCTTATTTCATTATTTAGCAGAATTGTATCTAAGGCTTACAAAAATAATTTATATTAATATATCCATATAAAAAAATTAAGTTTAATCGAATGAAATCTACAAAAAAATTTCATTTATCGCCTATTTTTCTAATTGTATCCCAATAGCTCCAAATTTCTGGCCATATAAAGGCTGTCTCATATGTGTTAAGTAGAAAATTGGTCATTGCGGGTGATATTGAATGACAAAGTTGACTCAAGTACTGTACTGTACTGTACTGTACTGTACAATGGTAACCGCTTCATATGTATGTATGTATGTATGTATGTATGTATGTATGTATGTATGTATGTATGTACAACGTATGAGTAATATTAATGTTATGCGGATTTCATATTAATCATACGCACATAGTCCCAATATTGTGAATTTATGGTATAATAACGCAGTGAGACAGCCAATCTGGGGTTGAGATATTCCATGTTAGGATTAAGGTACCAGTCTGAAATAATTTTTAGAAAAAAATCAAACTTTTTGAAATAATCCCATAATGTTTAATGTTCCACATCCATTTACAAATATGCGATATCTTTTAAAAGATGAATAGATTTTAATTTAAATTTTTAGAATTCATATATATCCATTTAAAATTCCTTTCTTTGCCCTCAATTAAAACGTTTGCTGGGTTATCCTCCTTTTGCTACCACCTCCACCCACCTTCATGGAATGACTGCAAGCAAATATATCGGCCAGATAAGTAATTTAGAATTTTGCACGCTTTCAAAGTCAATTTTTTTCTTCTACGTTTCGTTTGTTTACATAACAAACATTGGCCAACGAGGAAGAGAGCTAAGTAGCAGCAGCAGCAGCAGCAGTAGGTACGAGACGCCAGAAACTGTGAAGAAGACAACAAAAATACACAACACTTCTAGTCAGCAGTAGTAGTCATCATCATCAGCACAGCCCCATCACTCTTAACCAAGATCGGACGATACGATTTGCTCGCTGTGAGTGAATTGTGAACGACAACTCTCCCCCCTCACTCAGTATCTTATGAATGCCGGCACAATACTCTTTTATGTGGGAATATTTTAAACAAACCAAAAAAGTAGATGAAAAAAAACGTGCGAGCAGTGTCAAAAACAATCATAGGATTTGTTTGTATAGTTTGTACTATGTAAACGGTGGTCGGCGTAGAGCAGCGGCGACCTGTTTCCACCTTCTCAGTTTAGTGTTTAGTGTTACTGCTGTGCTGTGTTATCTTCGGCGATTCTAAGAGTAAATGAGAACATTTTAAATTAGACATTGTCTGGGCGTTGTTGTTTTTTGTTTTTGTTGGGTGGCGGGAATGATTGTTGGTTCTTAGTTCTTATATATCGGTTCACCTGTTTAGTCGCACGTAGTCGCTATGACACACGTTCAATAGAAATCGTGATCGATTGGGAATCATGTTATGGTTTTAGATTTGTGATGTGATTCCCCCAGTATTTGGTAGAATGTTTATTGAATGAAATGTAGTTATGTGTTAATTTACACTATGAAGACATTGAGGGAAATTTTCGATTGTTTTGGTATATATTTCTTGAATGGCAGCCATGATTTTAGGTTTTAAGGTCTCAATGGACTCGGAATTGTTTGCGTAACAACCCAGTGGTAAATGGAACGAAGTGCCTTTTTAGTTATCCATGACATCAGTGCGACATTGTTAGCAAGCGATCTAAGTACATCGCACGTCATGCGTGTGTAATGTGAAAAAATATCTTCTACTTATTATAAATACCATTGAAATGGGACCTACTAACATTGTCACTTACTTCGTAATCAAGTGTGTTATCAAGCTCGCATAAAACTGCGTTTATAATGTAATTGCAACAGAAATTACACTTACTGATGTCGTCGCTTACTTTGTAAGCGTCAGCGCACACTCTTATGCTAAATTTAAGAAGAAATATAAGCGGGAGAATCTGCAGTGATTGCTACTAAATATAGCTGACTTCAGCGGTTATGTAATGGGTATTTTTTCCGCTGGGAATTACCCAGCGGTAAATCAAACGAAGTACCTATTTCGTAATCCATGGCATCCTAGGCTTACATTGTAAGCGAGCGATCTAAGTACTTAGAAAGCCGAACGTGTTTAATGTATAAAATATCGTCCATTTAATATAACTCCGATTGAAATAGCACCTACTTACATCATCACTTACTTCGTAAGCTAGCTTAAAATGTAATTGCAACTGAAATTACACTTACTACATATCAAAAAAAAAACTGAATTTCCCTTTGCACAATGAGGTATGGGATAGCTTCTCGCGTTGTTGTGAATTAACATTCTTTCTATTTTTAGATTAATAGCTAACGGCACCTACTTGTTTATCGCCGAATGCGAACGTTACTGTTTGAGAAGCTCTTACTAGACACGCCGATTGACTCGACACTTATACTGCGAAGTTGCTGTCAACAACATTCGAGGGGAGCCGACAATGAAAGAACAATTTTTTTAAGATGACTGGAGCCAGGTTTGAACCTGCGATCTCCCGCATGGTAGTCGCGTGTTCTAACCACTATGCCACGGCCGGTCCTATATAATTGGAACTCATATTACACTTACTGACATCGTCGCTTACTTTGTAAGCGAGAGTGCACCATTTAAACGGGCTAAGACACTCCTGTGGTAAATTTAAAGAGGAATATAAGCGGGAGAATCTGCAGTGATTGCTACTAAATATAGCTGACGTCAGCGGTTACATATATGGTATACGGTTTTACATGAGTCTCTTCGTAAAGGTCTCAACCATGTTGTGCTAAATATACTAGGCATATTACAATACGATTGCCAGCGGCCCTCTGAATTATCTAGGAATGGGAGTCGATAATTTTGGTAGCAAGCTACGGTAATTGTAGAAATTGGGAATTTTCATTAACTGCTAAGCTATTCTGCCTCTAAGATTGTTCGTTTCAGCCGAACTAAGTGACGCCTATTCAACTAGCGCCTGTTCATTTGTATCTTTATATAAATTGTAACCTAAACACGTTTCCATGTTGCTGGCTTTATCCTAGCAATTTCTATGCACCACAGCAGTGACTGCCTACTATACACGGCAATCTGTGATGATGTTGCAGAGTAGTAAAGCTTAATCGAAAGCAGTCAAATTTAACAGTGCTAATGTGTAGGCGTTCACATTTTAATTTAAGTGGATTGCAGAGACTCTCCCCCAAACATTTCAATTCAATTGCCGTAAATCTTTTTTGTTCATTTTTTTTCGACATCGATACAGAAAAAACTTCTCCGCAACCACGACCAAGCACCATCGCTTTCGTCATCACCATCACCATCAATTTGACATTCAAATTACTATTGACAAATATAGACTGACATATCGCACCGATGAGAAACCCAGCAACGGCAACAACAAAATCAACCAACTACGATACGACAGCAAAAACCGAGGCGACAACAACAACAACAACAACAGCAACAAGAAAACAGAGCAACACAGAATTGGTTACGTAAAACGCAACAATTCAATATTGCCGTTGCTGCTAATGTCGTCGTTGTTGTTACCGCTGGCTGTTGCTGTTGCTAGTCTATATAACCGTAAACACCGAGAAGGTTTCGTAACAACAGTTCCAGGAACGTATACGAGACGAGTTCAATAAAACCGAAATAAAATACAAATAAGAATAGTTTAAAGTCGGCAAATGAGGAATTGATTGATTGCAAAACCCTCACTTACTGCCATTGATCGTTTTCGTCATCAAATGACATCAAGTAGTAGGGAAAAAGGGGAAATGTTGGCTTAGGGTACTAACCGAGTTTCTGTTAGATGCATTGGAAAACAACGTAATGTCATTATAATGCATGAAATGACGTCTAAATTCAATTCAAATTAGAATTCTGACTTTTTTTTTGACCTAAACTAAAATGTATTTTTCAAACACACACACACACACACACGGATTCAAAGCACACACATACACACACACCCACAATTAAGTTGAACTCAATGAGAGATAGATACTTTGTGTGATACTATCTAGCTAATATTGCTATATACGAGACGATATCATACGATTTATGTGGTACGTTTTTTGTTTTGTGTTTTATTCAATCATCATATTTTACTTGTTGTTTTTAATACTATTGCATAATACGTATAGGAAGAGAGATATAGAAAGGGAAAAGAAATCAAAACAAAACTTGAAGTAGGGTGTAGAGTAGAGTAGAGTTGACCCCGTTGAAATTGTATTAAATGATATCAAACTAAAATTAACATCTAATCACATTTGAGGCCAACAGATTCGCACTTAATTGACTGGAGTGATTAAGTGAAATGGGACCAGCCGTGGCATAGTGGTTAGAACACGCGACTACCATGCGGGAGATCACAGGTTCAACTCATGGCTCCAGTCATCTTAAAAGAAAAAAATTTCTTTCATTGTCGGCTCCCCTCTAATGTTATTGGCAGCAACTTCGCAGTATAAGTGTCGAGTCAATCGTCATGTCTAGTAAGAGCTTCTCAAACAGTGACGTTCACATTCGTCGATAAACAAGTAGGTGCCGTTAGTTGTAAATCCAAAAATAGAAAAGGTGTTAATTAACAACAACGCAAGAAGCTATCCCATACCTAATTCATGGGGTGTAAAGGGAAATTAATTAAGTTAAGATTAAGTGAAATGTGTTTCAAAATGTTTGTGACTGCACAGCCGTCAGTATAGTAAATCTCCGAAGGATTTGTCACTCTCACGCCAAATTTTTATTTTGCTTTTATTGATACTTTCTCGCTTAGTTTTTGAGCTATAACTCAAAAACCATTGATGATTTCTGATTTCATTCCACAGCAGAATTGTAACTAAGTCTGAAATCTAATGTATGAAATCTTCCACAAAATTTCAGTTGTCGTCTTTTTTCATAAGTTTTACCCAACAGCTACAAAATTTCTAGACATTTATATATATGATGTTTTATCTGTGAAAAGTAGAAAACTGATCATTGCTGATGATATTGAATGACGACCGCGACCACATGTAGCGAGTTTGCATATGGTACTCGCTAAATATGTATGTATGTATGAACAAAGTATGAGTAATATTAATCTTATCCGGATTTTATATTAATCATACGCACCTCGTTCCAACGCACATCAACATTGCAGATTGATGGTTTAATAACACAGTGCAACAGCTAATCTAAGGTGAGAAATTCCAAGTCAGGGTGAAGGTTCTAGGTCAGTATAGTAAACACCCAAAAGTTTTTGTCGTTCTCAAGCGAAATTTAATTTTTATAGCCTTTGATGTTTGTTCACTTACTTTTTCAGTTAAAACTCAAAAACCATTGATGATTTCTGATTTCGTTCCACAGCAGAATTATGACTTAGTCTGAAATTTAAAATCTCTGTTAATATATCCCTGCAAAAATTCAACTTGGTCTTATTTTATCGAATGAAATCTTCCAAAAAAATATTAGTTGTCGTCTTTTTTCATAAGTTTTACCCAATAACTCAAAATTTCTAGCCATTTATATATTGAAGATATTGAATGACGACCGCGACCACATGTAGCGAGTTTGCATATGGTACTCGCTAAATATGTATGTATGTATGAACAAAGTATGAGTAATATTAATTTTTTCCGGATTTTATATTAATCATACGCACATCGTTCCAATATTGCAGATTGTTGGTTTAATAACACAGCCAATCTGGGGTGAGAAGTTCCAAGTCAGGGTGAAGGTTCTAGGTCAGTATAGTAAAACCCCAGAAGTTTTTGCCGTTCTCAGGCGAAATTAATTTTTTATAGCCTTTGATGTTTGTTCGCTTAGTTTTTCAGATAAAACTCAAAAATCATTGATGATTTCTGATTTCATTCCACAGCAGAATTATGACTAAGTCTGAAATCTAAAATCTCTTGGACTTATTTTATCAACATGGACTTATTTTATCGAATGAAATCTTCCACAAAATTTTAGTTGCCGCCGTTTTTCATAATTAACCTTTTTAACCTAATAGCTCAAAATTTTTAGCCATATTTTTGATGTTTCACCTGTAATAAATAAAAAACTGGTGATTGCTGATGGTATTGACTGTACTTTACATATGTAGCGAGTTTGCATATAGTACTCGCTATATATGTGGTATGAACAACGTATGCGCAATATTAATCTTATCCGGATTTTATATTAACCATACGCTCCAAACTTTCGATGACGTTGAGGCATATTTAAGGTTCTATGCCGTTAATGTGCCGAATTATCTCATCCTTTAGCTCTTGAATTTTTGCTGGCTGATCTACGTACACCTTTTTTTTAAATAACCCCAAAGAAAGAAGTCCAACGGTGTCAAACCACATGATCTTGGCAGCCAATTGACATCGCCACCACGTGAGATACCAAAAGCCATCGAATTTGTCGCTCAAAAAAGCCATTGTTTCGTACGCTGTGTGGCAAGTGGCACCGTCCTGTTGAAACCACATATCGTCCTCATCAATATCTTCCAATTCGGGGCATAATCACGATAGCGAACACCATTCACAGTAACTGCAGGACCGGCCTCATTTTGGAAAATACGGCCCAAAGATGCGGCCAGCCCATAAACCGCGCCAAACAGTCACTCTTTGTGGGTGTATTGGTCACTCTTAGTGGGTGCATTGGTTTTTCGACAATCACTCTTGGATTATCATTTGCCCATATCCGGAAATTCTGCTTATTGACGAATCCACTGAGGTGACTTTAATGTGCCTCATCACTGAAGATGATTTTCTCCGAAAATTGAACATCCACTGTTGCCATTTCTTGCCACTATTCTGACCATTGACGACGTTTGGAATGGTCAAGAGGCTCTAGTTCTTGAGTCAATTGCACCTTGTAAGCGTGCAAATACAAGTCTTTATGCATGATGTTCATGACAACGAGCGTGAGAGGTGCAATTGTTGGGCACGACGACGAGTTGAGGTGGTCGGCTCTTCAGCCAAACTATCGTGAACAGCAGCAATACTTTCGGCATTACGATACATTTGGAAAGCAGCAAAAGATTTAACATACAAATTTCCGCTGCCATTTAAATGTAGCAACTGGTCAGTGCGATTGGATAGTACGAACAGATAAAACACTACAAGAGAAAAGCATGTCACGTACTCATGTTTGGGGTCGTTTGTGGCATAATGTTTAGAACGCGCGACTTTCATGCGAAAGACCAGAGTTCAATTCCTATCTCAGTCATCTTCGAATTCTTCGGCGATTGGTATCAATCCATATATGGTCATGCGAAAATTCTCCGGCTGTGGGGCAATGGCTGATTTTTTGAAGAAATGTATGGATTTCTGTAAAGTAAATGTTGAAATTCCGGAATGGAATGATTCCATTCAGAAAGCCGGGCAGGCAGGCTATTATGTAATGTTAAATGAATGCTAGCAGACGGATAACCAACTATGTGGGTAGCCAGGCTGTAGTAAAAACGATCAATGCTACATTGTGTAGATCACTGTTAGTGAGGAACTGTAAGGAGAAGTTGGATGGACTAAAGTCTCTGTTGGGTTCCAGGACATTGCGAGATCCTGGTAATGAATCAGTAAGACCCATTGTCCTGAGAAGGCTGAACTATGTATGATCATGACTCTCTGGAAGATGTTCACCCGCCCATTTGCTATGTTTTTGGCTAAGTGGAGGATTGGACGTAGAAACAGTCAGCAGATATTATATCTCCAAAACCGACTGCAGCAATGGCCTGATTTAGCCATGACATTTTTTATAATATATGCGCCTCTTTAAAAAAACGCATTTCCTTTAACAATATATTCTATGATTTTTTTTTGTAATCTCTCCCGCCACATTGTCCTTAAAAGTCGAAACTTACGTTGGAATTACTACATGAAGAAGAAAAAAAGCAAATAATTCGAATTGCAAATTTGTAACATTTTACATAAGCAACTGCCTGTCATCTTCATGCTTTAATCGTAATTCTCAAGATATGTGGGTAATTCCACAGAAATTGTAATTTAAACAAAACTGTTGTTACTTTACATAGATTTACATACTAATGTACTGTGGAAGATGTGCTATCTTAATTCTCAAGGCAGAAATGCAAAGTATAGCAAAGTATAAAAACTCATGGTACTCGATAACTTCTTCACCTAAGAATCTTTTGATTGAATTCCAATTCTATTCTTTTTTTTTCAAACCAATGCTGTATGTAAGCAAAGTAATCCCCATCTTACTGAAAACAAACACTAAACGTTACAACTTACGCAATGTTCTGTAGGAGAAAACGCGATATCTTACATAAACTTTATTGACAACGTAATTTCTTCGTATATCCCAACAGATTGAGAAAAAAAAAGTCACGCAATCATTTCATTGACCTCTCCCTCCACATGCATGGAGAATTTTCTTACCATATGGCCACCTAATTTGATGCCGACACACACCGCCCTCCCCCCTACCCATTCATGTATAAAATGTTATATCATGTCACATAATAAAGTGTTAAATAACCGCCAAACAAAAGTCAAATGCCAAACGCACTTTTATCACCATTTAGTAGTACTCGGCTCGTTTGTCACTACCAGCAGCAGAGCATGTCGCTCGCTCACATGTGAATTTGAGGGAAAATGTGTTGTGTGGTGTTGCGTTGTGTTGTGTTTACGAGCAGTCGGGCGGCCTATCTCATGTATGCGCCGCAAACAAAATTAACGTAAGATGTTAGAGCGAATATTTAGTAAATATCTCAAACTTGCTCTCAAACAGATAAACATTGTGAGAGCAAATACTAGAAGCTATAGAAATTGTTTACAAAACAAACTGACTGTTAGCAACACATATCTGTTAGTTGTGGG
Organism: Muscina levida; assembly: GCA_964034835.1. NCBI lineage: Eukaryota > Metazoa > Arthropoda > Insecta > Diptera > Muscidae > Muscina > Muscina levida. The sequence goes on along the minus strand of OZ035883.1, from coordinate 47,249,118 downwards.
AAAGAGAGAGAAATGTTAAGGCGCGAGACTGTAACAGTGCTGCCAGTTTGGCATTTTTTATGCTTTTTTAGCATTTTTTTTTTGCCTGCTGCACTTTTTTTTTGAAACCAAATGCTAAATGCTTTTTAGCATATTTTTTTTGAAATTCCTCGATTTTTTGTTCTTTTTCATTTTGAATTTAGCATTTTTTTGTCAGAAATTGCATTTTTTTATTGTACCATAAAGAAGTTTTCTTTATCAAAAAGTAATTTTAATTTAAAAAATTACTTTTATTATACTTTTATTGTTCCAAAAATTACTTTTGTTGCACCACAAAATACTTGTATTGTACTTTGAAGGCATTTTATTGCACCATAAAGATTATTTAATATACCAAAAAGTTCAGGTTTTGTACCAAAGAGTATCTTTGTTGTTCTAAAAGGGTCTTTTATTGTATCAAATAGTACATGCATTAATTTTACCATTAAGAACGTTTGTTGTACCAAAAATACTTTTATTGTACAACAATGTTTTGTTGTACAAAATTACTATATAGAATATTAAAATTTCGGGTGGACAGATCCCCTCTAAGCCTAACTCTCCTTAATGGTCTGATGAAGTTTTCAATTTACACTGCAATAAAATTTGAAAAATGTCCTAATAAAATAAATACAATTTAGAAATTTAATAGTTAAATAAGACATCATAGTTACAGAAAAGGTTAAAAAGGTGTACATTCTTTTTGCAATATATTTATTTTATTTGTACTTACATAAAAAAAATAAGTGTAAATGGTTTCAAAAATTTTACATGTTTCACAATCAATAAGATGGATTTCAAATCATATACATAAAATAATGAAATTGGCTTTTTATCCACAGTTGAGATAATGGCATATTTGGTAGCGTGAGTTAGTTTCTGATTTTTGCATTAAACTATTTTCAACTGTAATTTGTCGAAAAAGATTAAGCAAAATAGTCACATCTACAACTTCTAGCGTGTTTCCTAGGCAAAAAGTCGTATCTGCAACATACTATGATAAAAATGTCGGCTTTTAAGACTTAATTCCTTAGTATCTATGATTTGTTTGGATAGTATGACTTTTATTCTTCGTTTGTGCAATATCACGCTCAAGTTCTTGCAAATATGACAGAACTTAATTTAATATATAAATTAATAATAGCAACTAATATACGTAAATTCACTATTATTGTTGCGAACAAATGAAAAGAAATTTATAACTTATTTGTAAAATTTGGTTTTTGTAAGAGTTTTTTTATGTGTTATACTAGGAGAAAAAGTCATAATTCCATTTTTTCCTCTTTATCATCAACATTTTCCCAGTTTGTTACGATAATAAAATTGAAAAAATAATAGCGGTTTTCACCCTTTGAGTTAACTTTACAACTCTGTTTAATTAACTACCATTTTACACTACAAAGCATGAGCGTGTTTTTCGTATGTATTGTAAACATATGAATCAGCTGATTTTTGTTTTGGGTTTTGTCAGTTTAAATGCTTAAATACGTAAAAAATTTACGTTTTCATCCATATTCTACTAAACTATTTCAATAGTTATCACAAAATTTTACATTTAAAGTCAAACAAAATATTTTTGCCGGCAAATATTTTTGACGATCAGCTGTTTTGTTATGGTAAATTTATCACACATGTTTACTACAGCTTTTTGTCGGATTTTTTAACCACGGTGTAGTAAATTGTAGCCCAAAACATTTTGTTGTTGCAGTGTTGTAAATGTTAGTACGTTTACTACATTAACAAGATTAACAAGGTCTACAAGGGTACTTTACTACGAAGAGTGAAAACCGCTAATATATTTTGAAATCATTTTTGAAATTTTTCAAAAACAGTAAATTTGAAGGCGCGAGAGATAAAAAACATAAAAGCTAAACATCTCAAAACTATGGAAATAGAGATGTGACTTTCTTTCTTAGGAGGGCAGTATTGAACTGAACTACAACTACGTATTTAAAATGTGTCTATATAAAATAAAAGTACACAAAATAAAGAATTATTATAAATAATAGTTATTAAATTTAAAAATAAAATTACATATTTTAATTTTTCTCTAAACCATAAATGCGCATGATGCTCTTAACCCGTATTTTTTTGCAGAATATCGCTGAAAAAGGTCCTGACAAGTCCTTGTGGGCATGTTTTTCATACCGTTGGATGCGTCTTTAAAAATTCTTTCCTATGATACTAATATTGCACATATTGTGTTTAGATAAATATCAAAAATCTTTGAAAAACTAAAAAAAATCCTTTTTTTAAAAAGGGTCCACTGAATCTTAATCCTAGGCACGAAATTTTTTGACCAATGAACATTTTGGGGGGTGGACCGAAGATACTTTTTTTGGTAAGTCGGTCTAATGTACATATAACTTCTTCAACATATATTTTTTTCAGAAAAAATTATTTAAATGATATGAAGCTTTAAAACTTTAAAAGGACATTTTTGAAATTTTTGGTCCAAATCCATTAAAACCTGTTATTTGTTTGCATTGCTGAGATTCTGACCTTTTATTTGATACCCATATCGTTATCATATGGTTTTACAGTTTTACTAAATAAGGTCTCTAGTTTTACGTGGTCTTCATCAAGTGTGAAAACCATTGTTGCACGGTGTAATGTATAAAAATGAATTGTTGTTCGTTGGTAAGGTCATCACTTGAGAACTAATGAACCGTTTAGACTAATGTTCGTTATTGGCCGAGAATGATTTTATATAAAAAAACAATTTGCCCAAGCCCATATCCACGCCTACCTTTTTAATATATCTAAAATTCCTATAAAAACGCTCCAAAAATTTAATTTCTTTATAGATTTAGCTCTATAATGTTCTATATGGGTAAATCCTGTGTTGCGGACGTTACATTCGTACGCATTTACGTTTTGTTATATTAATCCAGTTTGCGTTATGAGTGAGATATTTATAAATAAACTTCAGCAAACAACAGTTATTTGAGAGTACTTTGAAATGACATTTAACTGTTTGCTTAACTACTTTTGACAAAAAATATATTCGAGCGAAAAGTGCCGTTGCGGTCGTTACAAAAAATGGAAGTAGTTTTGGATGCCAATGTGTATTTCCATCTATTTTAGCAAATATTGCATAGTTACAAAAAAAATCGAAATACATTAAGGAAAGAGGAATATTTAAGGATTTTAAAAAGGCTTTATTAAGAGTTATACATTTAGTGGTTCATCCAAAAATTTTAAATTCGTCCGTTGCGGACGTTACGTTGCGGGCGTTACACTTTTTCCTACTATCTTATTTGTCCTAAAAAATTGTATCCACATCAGACAGTCTATTAAGGAGATATTGGCAAACACAATTATAAATATAAGAATTACATATATTATATGAAAGGACCCAGTAGGTATCGCTGGAGTGGACTTATTTCGAAAATTTGAGTGGATGAACCAATATAACTGAAATTCAGAATATATATGGGTTTGATAAAGAGAAAACATTTTATGTAAAAATAGACTCGATAGGTGGCGCAGAAGTGGACTTATTTCGAAAATTTTAATAGATTGACCAATTTAACTGAAATTCAGAATGTATGTTTGTTTGATCATGAGAAAAGATTGTATGTACATTTGCATTAATACAATGCAGATCAATATGGAACTGGCACCGTAACAGCTGACTAACCGCAATACATGGCAGTAGTGTGGAATTTTGTTGAAGTTGATGAAAAGCACTAAATATCAGACCCGCCACCAGGTTGTGTCGTTTATCTGAAACTGTAGAACTAATGCCCCCATTCCACAAACATTTCATATGATTGCTTTCAATAAATAAAATTTTGAAAAAATTCATTCCGTTGCGGACGTTATGCACTTTGTCATTCATATTTTTCTGTAGAATGGTGTAAAATTACATATTTATATATATATATTTTATGCGCACTATTGGCTCTCTTTACGAACGTACTTCGATGGAGGAAAAACTAAATATTAAAGCAGTTAAATTTAAAAAACCTTGTTTTCCGTTGCGGACGTTATATGCCGAATGCCCATCTTTACTAACCATTATTTATATCTTCTGAATGACTGACCGACGCGTTTTTAACATTTAATTGAAGACAATGGCTTAGATTTTAAGTTTATTATAAAACTAAAAGGAAACATGGTGGTTTTTACCATTTTTATGAACATTTAAAAAACATATATTTTAGAAATACAGATAAAAGCACGAGGTAGGTGCAGTTTTTGACCGGCCATTCATAAATAGATAACGGGAAATCGTTATGCTTTATATATTTTGAGGGTTTAATATATAGCCCATTTATGGATTAACAAATATATGTGGTTTTAACAACTCTGAAATTCTTTCCTTGGTATACATTATTTCGGATTTACCCATATGGAAAATTTAATAGGTTATATATTTTTTCAATTTTGATTTAATTCAAAAATTTTTTTTTAATGTGATAAATTTTGGTTCACAGATAGTACTTGACACTTCAGGGGGGTTACTATGTAACTCGATTCGAAAGTTCGAACAGCTCGAAAGTTGTATTCGATCCGAATTTGAGCTCTTACCATGTAATACTTTCGGATCGAGTGAAAAGTGCTGCCACTAATTGAAACTATTTTTGGCAGTACTTTCGAATGTATTATTCAAAGTTGGCAGCATTTTCTACGCAAAAATGTCAAAAATAACAAAACAATAAAAATAAAAGTTAACAAGAAATATTTGTTTCTTATAAAAATGGATTCGGTTGCCCTTTGGTTAGAAAGTGAAGACGGCACAGCGCGATTGAATGGTGCTCGTGGTGTGATGGGTGTGCGAGCAGTTGATGAACAACGAGGTGGGGAAGGGACAGTGTGTCATGTAGTGTTAACATCTTGCTCGGCGTTGTTACTGGTTCCCGTAGCAGTGTGGTCGCCAGTTGTGTAGGTACTGTTTGCTCCAAATTTTCTCACCCTACTCATACCGTCAACCGCCTCCTTCATTTGAAGCAAATTAATTACACTTTCTTCAAGTGCGGTAAATGAACACATTTTTGCCGGCCCACCGCCTTTGCCCGAAAAATTAATGCGGTTCTTCCGCAATTTGGCCTTAAGTTGGGTCTTGTGGTCTGCCCAAACCTAAGGAGAAAAAATTAATTTCCATTTATGGACAAACTTTGTATTACTTACCTTTTTCCAACCGACCACTTGCCGCATTGGTGGACCGGCTGCATTTAGGTCTTCTACCAATCGTGCCCATAAATCATTGGTGGCTTGTTTGACGTCCGCAGCTTTTATGTACCCCTTAGCCAACTGTGGATGCTCCGTCATAAAGTTGAGCATGATCTCAAATTGGCTTTGCTTGGTATTTAAATTTTTCGTAGTATTTTCCCTATTGAAAAAGATTTAATAATTTAATTTAATATATTTAAGAAATACTTACATTTTTCAGCGTCTGCTATCGTTGTTTCGATTTTTTAAAGATCTTTTTATGTATCATCCGTTAACTAAACATCAAACGAGTACAAATGTCAACTTTCGACCGATTCTGACATCTAAATTCGAAATACATAGTGATGCATATCCGAAAGTAGAGTATGAGTATCCGACAATCGGATATGGCAACTCGAAAGTAGGAAATGTATTTGCGAATTCGAGTTAGTTGGTAGGAAAAATCCGAATTCGTAATATTTAACTTTCGAATCGAGTTACATAGTAACCCCCCAGGTTCAAATCTGCAGACGAAATTTTTATTTTCGATCATTGGGCGAAGGGGGCATGCGAAAACTGTTTTTGGAGCTATATAAGGTAATATTTGTATACAGATAGTACTCGGCAGAATAGATATTTGCAGATTGATTTTTAATTTCGGTGAGTGAGCGAAGCGTGCATGAGGAAAGTAAGCAAGCCCAACATCAGGGTTTAGGAAACTTTTCAAATTATGTTTTAAGGAGAATATTGCAGCACTTTCGCCTGTTGGACAATTCCGTTAAATATGTTTATGAAGTTAACAATTTGAATTTTCTCCAATTATGCAATAGCGGAGCATTGCCTGGGCCCACTAGATTATTATAAATTTAAACGCTTTTTTAAAACCAAATAGTAACTTAACTTTTATAGATATAATTTTTTTATAAATGTAAATGTTTAATAAACATAAAATTTGCAAAAACGTATATTTTACCAAAAAAAAAAACTAGCACTGGTTTTTTAAGAATTGCACTATTTTTTTTGGCTTTTTTAGCATATTTTTTTTCTAAATTGCACTTTTTTTTTGAGTTTTAGCATATTTTTTTTGCCGGCTTCTGGCAACACTGGACTGTAATAATGTTTGAAGACACTGGTAGTTGAGTTGAGCAGAGAAGAACAGTGTTGCCAGTGTTGTTTGACCACATATTGCTCAGTATGAACAGAGTTCAAAGGCCAAATTGTTACAGAAATCAAAAAAAAAAAATCTTTAAGCTAATCGAGCGGCGCCTTGTTGTGTTAGATTTTGACAAATATAGGCAGATAGTTATAAGTTTGAGAAACACATTAATCCTACAAATTGTTTTGGAATTTGCAGCATGTTTGGCTGGTTAGAAACTAGCTTTGTCATGTTCGATAGCAGCGGGGTTTATTTCATTAGAATGTGCCGTACAAATACAGGGTGGGCTAAAAGTCCGCTTACATTTAAATCGGTAGATGGGTCGAGCAGCCACGACAAGGCGATGCAGAAGGGTTACGGAATGCAAGAGCAATAAATGGGAATTCAGCTAATGGTGTACGCGGCTACTATCGAGATAAAGATTCATAGTAAAGATTCATGTAATGCGAAACATTTCAACATATCGCAATAAAATTAAGATTGTCCGGCTTTTGGGCAATAGTGTTTCTTCTCGTTCTCAATGTCTTTCTGATTTTTTGAAGAAATTAATGGATTTCTCTAAAGTAAACGTTGAAATTCCGGAATGAAATGATTTCATTCAGAGAGCCGCGTAGGCTATTATGGCTATTATAAACAATGTTTTTTTTTCTCTCAGAACTCTTAAACCTAAATAGGAATCATATTCTTATGTAACTTGTAGCTACTTTCTACTAGTAAAGAAGCTGTGAGATCCGCGTAGCCCTATCCCCCTGGGACCTTGGATCCTATCGTTGATCCTCAATTGGAATTCCTTAACTACCATACCTTTATCAATGCCTTCGTGACTTGACATTCTTGACTCAAATAGGTGAGATATGCCAGGATTTCCATATTTTAACTCCCTCTATTGGTGTCGGATGCTAACGTTGGTTCTCAATTAGAAAACCTACTTAAATAGCTTAAATAATGCCTCTGTGGCTTGATATTCTCGACACAAATTGACAATTAGGTCAGATATGACATAATTGCCCAATTTGAACATCCTCTCTCGTTAGCTCCGACCTAAACTCCCATGATAGATTCCAGGATGCACCACATTGGAAATTAGAGTAGGAATTAAATGAACCTTGAGGTGGCAATAATATTATATTTTCACCCCAATGGCCAAGTAAACAGACACATAGGTATTGGGGTGATACTATTCCTTAACTGAAGTATCAAAACCCTTTGCGTTCACCCAATGTTACTATACGGGGCAGCTTTGCTTGCAAGAGGCAATGGTATTAATCATGCAATCGTGGTTTAATTAAGATGTGGCAACATGTCACAGCTCTAACGACTCAGTGGGTGCAGTTTGCGATATTTTTGGGCAAAAGTGTTATGTAAAAGACAGGCTACCTTGTAGTCCAGACTAAGTGCTGATGGAAAGTTTTCTTTGGGGATACCTTGAAGTTTTCAACAGTAAACTAATGGCTCTTGAGGGAGTAAAGACATGTTATCAAGAGCCATCATTGGTAATTTCCGCTGCCAGCTGCATCACTGTCCACCACCGGTTGTGAAACATGTGAACGAATGTTGTCATGGTGCTGTCACTTTGTCGTATCTTTCTTTGAATTCCGACATCTTTTTCTTACGTTCGCGATTCAAATACATGATTGAGTTCGATAGCATTCCCCCGTGATCGTTTCATTTGGTCTAAACAGATCGAAGTAGTTCAAGCCGCGCGGGGTCCCACCAAATACAGAGCATAAGTTTCATGCCAAGAATATTCCGTTTTGCAGAGGATATTGATTGGTTTTTTTCTGTGATCAGTGGCCCTCTCTTAGATGTCGACAGTAACTTCGCAGCAGTCGAATCTAGTAAAAGCTTATCAAATAGCTGATGTTAGGATTCATCGTTAAACTTTATGTCTCGTTAGATCAGTCTAAAATAGCGGCGTTTTAATTCACAATAATGCGAGAAGATCTCTCATATTTTATTGATTGGATTTGAACTTCAAATTAATAAGTTTAAAGAGGAAGTTGATGGCTGTCAGGTCGAAACCCATAACTTTTTGCGCTTGCGCTTGTCATAATGAATCGTTGACCAGTCGCTATGCGATGCAAAAAACCCTTCATTATTTAGCATCTGAGAAGATGTTCACATCCGAAACATCGGTTTTCGAAGCCGTACTCAAACTCAACAAATATTAATATCCTCTTGAACTTCTATCATATGGCAACTCTGATATAGTGAGCGCCACCTTTTCCCCAAAAAAGATGCTAAAATTGTACTCTTCTCTTCTTATGATTTAACATTTACTCTAACATTCCGAGAGTACGGCCTTAGGTTTCACCACTACAATCAAAACTAAACAACGCAAATCAGAGACTCTATCAAATAGCTAAAGACCCGTCTCTTAAATTTTTCACTTTGAATTTTATAACACGCTCTCTCTCTCTCTCTCTCTTCGCTTGCCTTTGCTACTAAATGTTACGGCTCCGTCTTTTATGACGGAATGTTACGTAAAGCTTGCTAGGCTATGTCAATAGCTGTCTGTGACTTCTCTGTATGTGTGTTATGTGAGTGTTTAACATTATTCCAAACATTTTTCTTTACTTTCAGATAATCATTACCAAAGCGTCCGCCTGGCAGCACACCACTGAAACGGAGCGGAGACGGGTTCAGTTAAACGCAGTCGAGTTACGTATGCGAAAGGGAACGGTAGTGATTACATCAAACAACAAAGTGTTTTTCTAGTGAAATTATTAAATAATATATAAATTAAACAACAATTGTTGTGGCAAAGAAAGTGAAAAAATAATTAAGAAAATTTTCTACAAAAGAAATTAAAATTAAGGAGAATTACAAAAAAAAAATACCAAGAAAAAAATTTCCTTTGGAAATATCAAAAGTAGAAAAAATCCATGGAAATTCCACATAACGTGTGAGTGTCAAGTGTAAAAATATCTCTGCTGTCGACAAATTATATTAAACCAGTTGAAGAGAAAACCAAAAATTATTTGAAAATTATTCACCGTTTAGTTTATAATGTCTAAAAGTGCCACAGAGCAATTCCAAATCAAAAAGAAAAGAAAACATCCGCTAAGCGGAGCCGCCACCTCTATTGTTGCCGCAACACCTCACAACAACAATCCCTCGTCTGAGACTCATCATTTGGCCAGCAAGCGTTACGCTACCGCTGCTACGTCTGACGTACTGATTAAAGAGAACTTCTCTGACTTTCAACTCGGTGACAAACATCTCAAACATTCGTTGCACTTCAAGCCCATAACGTCGGCCGAAGAAGCTGCAGACATTTTCATTGATTCCGAGTATATCGCTGCAGCGGCTGACCTATCACTCGTTGCTCTTTCAGATAGCAATAGCGGCTACACAGCCGATAGAACATTGACAACAGCCACAAATTGTTTACGTGACCAAACTCAGGTACAGCTGTTAAGAGAATCCCACGCTCCCAAGAACGTCATTGTTAACAGCAATAGCAACTACAGCAACAACTCGGCAAACATCATGCCACTACAACATGGTTTCTATGTCAAGGGAGCCTTGGCGTCCAAACGAGCCTTGAAGTCCTTGCGTAGTCACAACTCCGCAGCGACCTCGAACCCTGCGCCTGGCGAGGAAGTCAAAAGGCCACGTCGTACGTTGGCGACCTCGGCAGCAGCGGAAAATGCCAAACTACGTAGTCAGGCTTTTATGCTCGGCCAAACGCCCAACAATTTACAATTTTCCTATTTGCTGGGAGAGTCATTGGCACGCCACGGTCGTCTACAGGAAGCATTCGATATATACGCTTTAATAGCCAGCGAGCAACTGGAGGGGTTTATACCGCTGGAAAAGCTCAATATATTGGCCACAGCTCTGTTGGAACACATACGCATTTTGAGCTCAAATTCCAAAAAGTCGTCTGAAATGCTAGAAGCTGACATCAGTTCACAAGCCAACCAATTAACCAATTCCTTAGAACAAGTCGATGCGGTAGCCACATCTCTGCAGTATGGCAAATTCTCTACCGGTGTGGGGTCAAGCTCCACGGCTCTGGCTTCGCAGTGGCAACTGGCCGTCGCGTCCCTGTCGACAGTCTCTCCGTTCGCTTTGAAAACGTTATCCTCCGATTTCTTGTCCTCGCCTGTGGCAACGAATTTAGATCTTCATAATCCTACGCGAGAACTACCGCGCACGAAAAGTCCCTCCCTAACAGAGGACTATGATCCGCTTTTATGTCCATTGTGTCGTGATATTTTACGCTATCCGGTTACCGCGAATTGTGGTCATACCTTCTGCCGTCAGTGTTGTGAGACCATAACGATGTGCAACATATGTCACATTAAGTTTCCGCGTTGGCAAAAGGATGAGATCATAGTGGAGACCACTGGCTCCAAGCATGATAATATTACCACTATGACCACGCTCAGCACGGCTACCAGCACCACTACCAGCAGCAGCAGCAGCAGCTCCAGCAGTCTGACACCAACAGTACAATACATTTCCGGCAATCAACAATCCATCTATACATTTCCCACAAATACCGTCATCGCAGATTTGTCCTCACCGACTCTAATAAGCGATAGGCCACGTCTACGTATTGTGACGACCTCCCCATCTCAGGCGGCATTAGCACCGTCACCCACTACGGTGACGACCACCTCCATAGCTTGTACAACCGATACGGCTACAACGACCATGGCCTCAACCTCATCACTGTTGACCAATAGTGGTGGGCGTGGCGGTTCCAATTCCAATGACAACATGAAATTTATGCCTGATGTATTGGTCCGACGTCTGGTGGAGAAATGGTGGGGAGCAGATTTGCAGGCCAAGAAAATCTTGGAAACGGCTACCAGTTATATGCATTTGAATTTATTGGATGATGCGCTGAAGTTTTGTAACGTCAGTTTGGAAAAATGTAAGTAAGAAATGAATATCAATTGGTTTAATGGTTTCTGGCTAGGACTGTGAAAGTTGTACTTAATGAATTACGTTAAAAGGGGGGCAAGCTGGTCCATGCGCCAGATAGTTCGGTTTGGGTTCAAAGTGCTTCTCATCCACCAAGGATAACAATCAGCAGTAACAAGTACAATCCATTAAACTATGTTAGGATGGGTCGATGTTATTGTGCCCAATATTGGACCACATATTAGTCAATATATGTAACTGGGAGTATTATGCACTTAGAATATTTCCGTGTAAAATAATGTAATTGGAATTAAAACGTAAGAATGTATAAGAATTTGTGCGATCCAATAAAAGTTATTATATGATTGGATCTGATGAAATGGGAGCTGATCAAATTAGTTCTCAAGTAATCCGAAATGTGTTCCGAATATAATATAACCTAAACATATTTATAAATATCAGTGCATCGTAGAAAAACTATTTGGTTGACTGCATTGTCCGTAGTAGTTGTCGTCGAACGCCTTTCTGCTGAATCGTATAGATTCATTTTATCGATGTGTCCCAGCCAGCGCAATCGCTCTTTATATCTGATGCGCTTTATATCGGGATGAAGCTCATATAGCACCAGGTCCGTTTGATGCCTATGCTCCGCTACGGGTATGATAAGCATACTGTACAGTGTTGTTGTTTAAGTTGGCCATGGGACAGCCCTGTTCTCCAAGTCTGCTTTATTTCGTTCCTTTGCTTTATTTCGATGCTGGAAAGGAAATAAATTCTTGTACTACAGCAATCAGTCGTCGTGGCATTTACCTTGCAGTGGCTAGCATAAGTTTTGTCTTGTCCTCTTTCCCCAACCGATCCATATTCGCCGACTCCTTTTTGATTCCGGACCTCTAACTTTCCGACCGACCATGTCAATGTAATCCTTTCTGTCGCCTTGACATATACCACCCAGTTGCTAGCATAAGCATTGTCTTGATCTCGTTTTCGATCCGACCTATTTTTTTCGATTCCTTGTTGATTCTGGACCTCTAACTTTCCTACCGTTGATGTCAATGTAATCCGCACACGCGAGGAGGACATGACCTTTTGTGTTAACTATACCTTTCTTATTTAGCTCTGATTCTTCCAATATTTTTGCATCAGAATGTTAAAGAAGTTGCACGTTAAGCTGTCAAACTGTCGAAGACCTATTAAAGTGGCCAATGTTTCGAAAAGGTTGTTTCTGCTTTTACGGAAGATCCATTGTCTCTCCGAATCATTCTACAAAGGCTTTCAAGTTTTGAAGACCTATTGAAATGGTCAATGGTTCGAAGAAATTGTGTCTACAAAGGCGTTTAAGTTATAATGGGATTTCATACTCAGATATGGTTTCAAACAAATTTTCTCGTATCGAAGTCGGCTTTATAGTCGATGGAAAAATGGTTCGTATTTATGTATCGCTTAACTATTCGTGGGACTTTTCCAGGATTTGCCGGAGAGTAAAGATGTGGTCGATAGTTGATTTATTCCCTTTATCCTTTATCCACTCTGATAGAGCTGACTCATTACATCGAGTTTCGGCTTGAACCTTTCTCTCAATAAGGTAAATAGTATCTTATAAGCTATCGATAGGATACTTATTCTGCGGTAGAAGTTTTGCCTTCTTTAACTTGTGATTCGGACAAACTACACTGAGGTAAGAATCATCACGATGGTGTAGACTAGCTGTCGCTGACACACCATATAAGTTCAATTTACTCTGGTCTTATATTGTTCTTCCGGTAATCCATATGCTGCTCAGACCTCATCTGGTCTAGGGAGTCTTAACATTCAACACCATCACCTATGATTGTTTGCGTGTATCTTCCTTCACATGGTTCTTCATATATACATATTTCCCCTTTCATAGGAGGAACATAGGGCCGTAAATGGTTCTATGGCCTAAAGAAATTTTGCTTCCAACTCCTCACGACAATTGACTTTTCTATCACCAGGTGGCCTACCATAGCTCAGCGACGTTGATTACCAATCCGAAAGTGCCGGGTATGATTCCTGGTTGGGGCACTGGTCAAAATTAACATCGATGGAAAATTACTTTTTAAATACTTTTCGAGTTCTCCAGAAAACAAAACTCATCCTAGATGAAAAAATGTAATGTTTTATCATCAAGATCTCAACATAAATCAATAAAACCAGCTGGCGACGCCATCTATTGGGGAAAATATACTCTAAACAACATCTAACAATTCCTAGACACAAACCTTGAATCTACTAAAAGGAATAAAATATAGAGTTGCCAAATCGTACGATAATCGGATTAGATGCCCGATCGAGTGCCGATTAATCGGCATAAAGTATTATCACTCCACCTACTTTCTCCAGCTGTTACAACGACAACATAACAAGATTCTTATTTCCACCTCTGCATAAAGTAATGCCAGTGGGCGAATCTTTTGACTGACATTTTCGTAAATCGTAATTTCCTATCTATGGCAAATTTACATCCCTTTTTCCTTTCTTCGGATTTTAGGACGATAATCGGATTAGGTGCCCGATCGAGTGCCGATTAATCGGCATAAAGTATTATCACTTCAGCTACTTTCTCCAGCTGTTACAAATACAACATAACTAGAATCTTATTTCCATCTCTGCATGAAGTTATGCCAGTGGTCGAGTATTTGGACTGGCATTTCCGTAAATCGTAATTTCCTTACATTGTCATCATTCCATTCCTTTTTTCTTTCTTCGGAATATAGGATTTTCTTCTCTCTTCAATCCTCGATATTGATAAGATCAATTGCTGTCGTTTGTTTTTTATAGCATGTTTGAGCATATCACTCATAACCGTCACTATGACACTTTACGCCGACTCCGATCTAAAAAGTTTATAGTATTTCGCCTCCGGATTTCTAATGTATTTTGATGAACCGACATCCGTTTCCACATTTGTAGTGCAATATCTATTGCTTTGCCAACAACTTTAGTGAAATTGTATATGATGTTATTGAGTTTTGTTCTGGTCAATTGAGAGCTGATTAATCAATTAAAAATCTCAACTATATAACATTGTTATGGTCAATTGCGCCATTCGACCATTAAGAACTGTCGCCTTTACACTTATGGCCGTGTGTTGCCTTTCATATCATAAAAACTATCCCATAACGTCCAATAGCAGTTCCCTGCCATCACATAACTTGTCCTCATTTCAACGCAAACTTCATCACAATCTCCTCTGCAAAGCTTATAATACAATCCTCTTATGACCATACAAGAATTTACTCTTTTATAATGGTATATTTATTTTATATTCTGAAAATGAAACAAATTCTTATCCAAGTGGACATGAGCAAAGTATAGCCTGTCATGTGCAAAAAAGGACGAATGAGAAACAAGAAATTCAATAACAACATAACAAAAATAAAAAAAAAACGCGGAACTGTGATTGAAATAGCAATAACAGGCGACCTCTGATACTGAAATGTATGCTACACAATAAACTTAACTAAATATGTATACACAACAGATGGGAAGCAGTCAATTTGTATATATTTAGCTCTTTTTCAATATATCCAACCTCGCAATCCCATGTTCCACTCAACCATGGCAGATGCATGAATATTTATGTCAACGAGTTATGTGAGTATGCCTTATGGTGCGCCGGTACATTGTTACAGTACTCCACCGGAATATCCTTACAATCTTGTATATTATATGAATATATGCAGCGGATGGCGGGTGACACACGGGACACTTATGTGTATGTATGTGGGCAATGTTGTGAGAGCAGTATCATGCAACAGTTGAGTAATATTTGCCACACAAACAAACGTATCGACACATTATTAATATCCTTTCGGTTATATTCGTGTTGTTTTTCGGTTGGTTATTCTCGTATTACATTTATGTAAATTCCTTTGAAATATTACGTTTAACGTTGTAACAATAGTTATTATTGTCCCTTTTTGCTGTAACGTTATTACATAAGAAGGGAGCGGAAATGATATTAATTCATATTTTTATCGTGGGCAAAGATTTTTATGACATAAACAAGATAGGAGAATAATGTTCTTATTATATATTATAAGACTTTATGGTAAGGGGTTTTTGGGTGTAGGAAAGTCTGTACGAAACGCACAGGCTTACAAACTGTTTCTAGTGGAGTGCCTTCCCACGCCACCTATCGTACATTTATTATACTATTCCAAGATTAAACTAATGAAGTTTATAAGCGGATATTGAACCATATTTTAACCACTTACAGCTCTAATACAGACTGAAAAATAAAACTTCTTTTATTACAATTTCCAGTGAATACCCAACGATAAAACCACCCTTTAGGTAAACACTGGTGTCCGCTTTATTTCGTGTCAATCAGTGATGATTCTCTCTTATATTTCCCCTTAAATTAGGCAGTTTAATCGGTCCGCTCTCCCTTACAAAGTAAGTGATGATTTCAGTAAGTGTCATTTCAGTAAGTGTCATTTCAGTTGTAATTACATTATAGGCGGAGTTTTAAACCAGCTTGATAACACGCTTGATTACGAAGTAAGTGACGATTTCAGTAGGTGCCACTTCAATAGCAATTACGTTATAAAAACAAGTTGTAAGTTAGATTGATCGGATTGTAATCGGATTTATAATGAGTGGAAGATATTTTTACATTGCACACGCATGACGTTCTAATATACTTATAACGCTCGGTTACTAATGTAATGAATTACTCAATAGGTACTTTTATTAATATTAAGTTTTGTTTCATTAAACTTTAGCTTTGAAACTTTAACATTCACTGTGAGATTTCAAATATTGACCAGTATACCAAATTAGTGTTTGCGAATGTCTCGTGATATCTAATCGCCAATGACATTTAGAAAAAGAAAAAAAAACATTTGCTTAATTAACCCCAAATCGAGTTATATAAATAAACTTTTATCTCTGCAAATGAATACGGGTTGTAAATTAATGCTATTATCTTGCCTGCTATCGGTTGTTATTCTTGGTATTGTGGTTGTGATATTTACAATCAAAACAATGGATGTATTTTTGTTAATGAGCCAATGATTCATACAAAAATTATGTCAAACCGTTTCTACCCCTATGTACCCCATACAATGTAGGCAATGGTTCTAAAACGAAGAGTAGTAACATAACAATTCTTAAGAGAAGTTCACATGGCAATGGCGTTTCTAATAGACGCTAAGCTAAGCAGGATATGATAGTAAGCCTATTTTCTTATTTTCCTAAATTTCTTAGGTATATAATATTATCCCTTAAGATAATGACCTTTGCCTGTTATGAGGACTTAATTTTATAAGTTCGTGTAGATGTTGCAGCAGCATCAATTTCTATAGCGAATAAGTGGTTTACCGAATTTCGTTGTGACCGTACAAGCACTAGCGAAGTTGACAATTTGAATGTCAATATTTTTCTTAAAGAATATTACTTATTTTCCCTTTGCATCGCATGAATGAGATATAGGCGAGCTTTTCGATTGTTATCATGCCACTATTTGTATACTCTTTAAAACTTAATTTCCCTTTACACTCCATGAATGAGGTATGGGATAGCTTCTCACGTTGTTGTGAAAAAACACGTATTCTATTCTAGATTCACAACTAATGGCATCTATTTGTTTATCGACGAATGCGAACGTCACTGTTAAAGAGCTTTTAAATAGACATGTCGACCGACTCGACGCTTATACTGCGAATTTGCTGTCTACAACATCGAGGTGGCCGGCAATGAAAGAAAAATGTAGATGACTGGAGCCGGGAATCGAACCACGGATCTCCCGCATGGTAGTCGCGTGTTTTAACCACGGTCCCAATACGTATACTCACATAGATAAATTACCTTACATTACATTTTCTGATCTAACAAGCAAGCCACCCATATATGCAACAGTTCTTATTCACTATTAACATATTTCAATAATGTTGATGGTCAAACAACATTTGCTAGAATGTTGTCAAATGAATGTAACAACGTCGTAGCAACTAAGTCCGCTAAGCCAATCGATGTTTAGGGCATCACAAAATTGCCCCTTTTGTCGCCACATCATCACTATCACTATAACTCAACTAGCCCTGTTGCTGTAGTCCATACCCTACAACTATGCCACCTTATAACTAGCAACAGTCAACCCAACTATCTATTTGCCATATCCTATTTTTTAATATGTAACCCCTAAGCCACAATTTTTCTCTGCAAATCCAAATATGTCTGTCTGGCCAACAAATTGCTCCAGCTAAAAGCAAATGGCAACAACATTTCGTGCTGCCACAACCAATTTCTCTACAAAGAAGTTAATAACGATGCTAAAGGAGAATTTATAATAGCATTCACATGCTATTTGCTAAGATGGCAACAGTTCTCTTTTGTAGGCTTTTTGTTGGGTCTGTGGCCAACGAGCATCATCTATTTACTCGCCTCCCCCTCTCCTTTCCATTAACATGCCAGAGAACAGAAAACAAGTATTTGCTCAGTCATAAAGGAGAGGCAAATAATATGTGTGGACTAAACCATATGGTGATACTTGCATCCATAAATTATTGCATCCTCTGTTTCCCTTACACTCATACTCTCTGTCTCAATCTATATATGTGTGTGTGTTTGTGTGTTTGAATAAAATATTAATACCATTTTGTTAGGTCACAGTTCAAGGATGAACTTTGTGTTTTGTTTGCTGTGGTTACTTTACTCGTTAGGACTCGTCTTTGAAATGTCGAATTGTGGTGGCAAAACATAAGTGGAATTTTAAATTGAGTTGTAATGAGTTTCATTATTTACAGATGCTGAGTTATGTTAGGGTAAATATTATAAAGTGTTCATGGCATAAATTGCGAATTAATTGTCTATCATGAGGCGAATGAAAGAGAACGAATGTGGCACATATTATTTAAGACATGGAAAAGTGATATACATTTGATAGTGATAAGATAATAATGAGCATTTTGATGATGACACGATGAATGCATTTTTTAGTTAGGTTTTTATATACCATATTTTGTAAGAGTAAATCTGGCAAAACTTATGTCATGTTAACATCATAACATGGAAGTCAATGAAAAGAATTGCTCAGATGTCACTTCATTTCGTTTTGTTTATACTTTACTCTGGAGCCACCTATCATGCATTACAAGGACTAACTTTGGTACAATCGATGATTAATCCGGAACTACTTATATATTCATGTTTACTCCTTGTTAAAGTTATAATATAGTTTTTCAGGTAAAGTTTTTTTTTTCGAAAAAATATTTCTCAAATTTCACTTTCTTCTTTATGCCACCTATCGTACATGAATGAAACTAACTAGGAACCAATCGAAACTATTAATTCATATAATCATATTATAGTGAAGTTATAATATAGAATTGCTTTTAACTTAAAGATACCGCAAAAACAAATATTTCTCAAATGTTCTGTTTCTTTTGTTTACATTACTCTGTCGTTTCTCATTGTGATATAAAAAAACCTAATTAAAATACAAAGAAAAAAACTAATTTACAGTATTATTCCGTTGTAAATTTATAATGTGTAATAGATTTGTATGTAAATATTCTGTTAGTTACACTTTACTCTTAGGCCACCTATTGTACATTAAATTAACTAATTTAGCAACAATCGAAGGTCTACTCGAAACTTCGTCTTATTTGACAGAAGCTAAAGAAATTCACGCATCAGTATCCGCAGGTAGAAAATAATTAAAAGCTATTTGGTCTTTTGCGCTTTGTAGCTGGTTCGTCACACCAAGTTGAGATAAAAGCTCTTTCACCAGGTTTACTCAGCGAAGTTTTGGTCGCCCCTTCCTGCGCCGCCCATCACATTTACTGCCGAAGCCTTTCCGAACTGGTGCATTTCATTTATTTATGCAACATCGGTCGATAACGTTATACAGATCATGGCTCATACCACGACGACGATAGTCTCCGTTGAAGGTGATCGTTCCAAATATTTTGCGAAGTATTTTCTCTCGATGACTCCCATAACAAATTCATCGACTTGTATCATTACCCAGGATTCTGAGCTGTAGAGTAGAACAAGTAGGATCACTGTCTGTTCAAGTTCTTTGTTCGTCGAGAGAGGGCTTCGTCATAACATTGCCAGCTTAGCACATAATTTGCGCTCAATACTCGTCTCTTGATTTCCAGGCTGACATCATTTTTATTCATGGCGAAGCCATGGTAGACAACATCATCTACCACTTTAAAGTTATATTCGTTAAAGTTCACGCAGCGTCCCAAAGGAGTAGACTCTTTGTTAATTAAACCAACTAACTAAGTTTTAACCTTATTTATCATCAAATCCACTTTACTGAATACTTCTTGATAATGCCTAATAAGGCTGCAGTAACATCTCGCAGTCCTCGGCATACGCTAGCAGTATGTGACTTTTATTAAGGATGATACCGGCAATGTTCACTGTATTTTTCCGCATCATTATCTCCATTAGGTTGTTCAAGAGTTCGCATGACATATTATTGCCCAGCCTAAAGACTCGTTTGGTAGAAAATGGCTCTGTCAGATATTTGCCTACTTAATTATTTATTTTCCTTTACACCCAATGAATAACATATGGAAGATCTTCTCGCATTATTATGAAGATATTTGCCTATCTGTACTGTAGACAGTGTCATCTCTCATCAGCTTCGTATCGGCTTCGCAGACTTAAAAAACTCAGTCATAAACTCTCTCCACAGAAGACTTCCCGTCGGTCAGTGTCAATCAGCAAACTAGCATTAGCTTTGCAAGGATGCAGAACTGAGGAATGTAGTTTCGCTAAAATGGGCTTTAGTCATTAACATAACGTACGCGACAGGACGTTGCATGAGATGGGTAGAAGGCTGAAGACTTCCCGTCGGTCAGTGTCACTCAGCAAACTCGCATTAGCTTTGCAAGGATACAAAAATGAGGCATACAGGTTCGCTAAGATGAGCTTAAGTCGTTCATATTATGCACGCGGCAGGACCTAGTATGTGATGGGTAGAAGACTGATCCTGCTGTAGTTACTGCACACATTTGGATCGCCTTTCTTAAGCACAGGACATAGAAACTTAGATATCAATTATCTGACATGCATTCCTCTAGCCAAATCATTTTTAAGATCAGCTTATCACCGCTTGTTTTAAAAAGTTCTGCGGCTAGTCCATCGACTCCCGCAGCCTTATTGTTTTTATGACAAGAAATTGTCGTGTTGTTTTCGTTTTGTCTCGGTGGTTGACAATCTGCTCCGTTGTCGATGATTGGCGGATAACTTACGCTACCTTAAGGAACGAGCGGAGCACAAAAATGTTCCCTATGTATATGCAGCATATACATGCGTGTCCGTGGCCAGATTTTCATCTCTGTCTTTAAAGTTGGGAATCCCCGCACCACAACCTTTACTTGTTACCTATTGGTAGAAGTTTCGGGCTTCATCCCTACTATCCCTGTACTTTCCAATATCAACGGTCTCTTTTTTTAATTTATAAACCCTTCTTCTATTTGAAGAGGCGCTTTGTCTCTCCGATCTTCTCCAAATGTCCTTTTCCTTAGAGAATTCGCGACACTTTTCATCTTACCAGGGCTTGTCAGAGAGTGATTTATCCTACCAAAGTAAGGTCATTGAGGCAGGTATCATACAATGCACAATATGCTGATACTGTGGATCGGGGACATAAGCATTGCGGGCGTTTGTTAGAGACACATGAAAGAGTTGATTGGTGTAGGTATCAGATTTCCATCGCTATCATTATAGTTGGGAATCCCTTTACCATAACCATTATTATCCTTTTGGTAGAACTTTTGGGATTCACCTCTACTCCTGTACTTTCCGAAATCATCGGTCACTTTTTTCATGCATAGACACTTCTTCTGTTTAATGAGGCGTTTTGTCTCTCTCTGCTCTTCTTCAACGCTATAGTGTTGCCTTGTATGCAGCATACTTTTGCTTAGGCAATATATGTCGTTATTAATCATCTTGGGACTTGTCTGAGCCAAGTTTTTCATACCCAAGTACAATGCACAATATGCTGCCACTTTGTGTCGGAAACATTAGAATAAGAAACTTTTGTTACCGATAAGATGTAGAGTTGTTAAAAATAGGCATCGGCTATATCGGTGCTATTTAAAGCAACTAGGTGGTGATCTGAGTCTAAAGTTGCACCACGCATCATATGTACGTCCATAACGCAGCATTCCAACCAGGATGATGTATAAATATATCACCTTGATGCGAATAGTGGCTATTCGGTCACTTACAGGGTAAATCCGCGAGGTCCAATGACGAAGTCACTTGCCGACTTTGAATCCACAACCAAATTCTTTTCGTTCTGCATGGCAGCTGTTATTGATATCACAGTGCTTTTGCTGCGTACATCCCAGTTCCGTCCATCGAATTTTCCGTATGGCGGCAATATTTGCTATTTAATAGCCATTTGAATAAAGGCATCATCTAAATAGAGAGTTCCTGCATTCCAGGTGTATATCCTTAATTCATAGTTCTTAATGTTTGTTTGTGTGTTTAAAGAGAGTGACTCTTTAAATAGGCCTAATAGCCTATCCTAGTTCCTATGCGTTGCTAACGCCACAGAAATAGCCGCAGTTTGAAGTCTGTGGTAGTACACCAACGGTTACCCAACATTGAGTCTTCTTATATATGCTACCACTCAAAGGATATCTAGTGCCATTCCCGGAGAACACGTGATCTATCGGACGTTGTGAACCGCTTGTGATCCTATGCAGAGAAAAAAAAAACAAAAAAAATCCCCATCCCTCACACAGTTTTCACCTCTCTCCCAAAATTCTCCTGCCCGATTCTCTAATTCAATACATTAAGACAATGTGATGACTGATATTCACAAAAAACAATCTGGCAAAATCTCTTCTACACTGTTCTGTACTTCTGTTGTCTCCGCTGATTAGCTGACACAGTGTAAAGCCTCTCTGGCGCGTAAATATACTTATGCGGCTCATATTAACATCATACACGCCTGTCAAAATTCCTTGACAGTTTGTGCGCCTGTTACATATCATTTAGTGTGGTGGCACTCGTTCCATTCAGTTGTGACAGCAACAGCTTTAGTAGACTTTACTATGCTTGACTAACTAAGTGACTGACTGACTGGCGGCTGTCTCTACTATATCTAAACGTTCGTTCGTCAGTCCGTCCGTCCGTCCGTCTCTTTTACGGTATGTTGAAAATCATTATTTATTGTTTGTTTAATGTTTAAATGTCAAAATTTTGATGGTTTTCAGTTTTTTCTCTTCTAGTTACAACACTAACTCAGTCATCAGCGCCATCATAGTCATCATGATGATGCGATAGTGAAGACATACGAATGTCATGTCTAAATGTAATACGAAATATAGAAAAAAAAGAAAGAAATAGGTGTTAGATTTTATAAATTAAGTTGGTAGGCCATTAGCTTAGCCTGACAATGATATGAGTTGTTTGTTGGTGATATTGAATTATTGGTAAAAATTTTAGTGAAACTGACAGCTGGTTCAAATTGGGTAAACATTAATAGATAACAACAGAATTAATGTAACGCCGAGAATATGATTTAGAAGTCTGTTGTTAATTTATGTGGTAATTTGTGGAGTTACTGAAAAAGCATAAACGTCAAGAGAGATTTTCTTGTCTACCATTTCAGAATGTTTATTGCAAGTAATTTAATAAAATTAATGTACTATTGGATCGAGCTTGCCTCAAAGATGTGCACAAAAATATTTTCATTAAATTTGAGATTTCGTAGCGAGCGAGATTTACTTGTCTGCCATTTTTATGTGCTAAACGCAATTAATTTAGTAAAAGTAATATATCATTGAATTAAGATTACCTTTAAGATGTGCACAATTTAGTTTTTATTATATTTGAGATTTTATAGCAAGCAGGATATCCTTGTCTACCTTTTTAAGTTAGTTAACATTATTAATTTTATAAAAGTTTTGTATTATTGGATCGAGCTAGCCTCGAAGATATGCACAATAACATTTTTTATTAAAGTTGAGATTTTATAGCAAGCAAGATTTCCTTGTCTACCATTTTGGAGTGCTAAACGCAATTAATTTAATAAAAGTTATATTTCGTTGAAATAGGCTTGCCTCAAAGATGTGCACAATAATAATTTTTTTTAAATTGGAGACACTGTAGCAAGCTAGATTTCGTTGTCTACCTTTTTAAATTAGTTAACACAATTAATTTATTAAAAGTTATATATTATTGGATCGGGCTTGCCTCAAAGATGTGCACAATAATATTTTTATTAAATTTGAGATTTTGTAGCGAGCGAGATTTACTTGTCTACCATTTTTATGTGCTAAACGCAATTAATTTAGTAAAAGTAATATATCATTGAATTAAGATTACCTTTAAGATGTGCACAATTTAGTTTTTATTATATTTGAGATTTTATAGCAAGCAGGATATCGTTGTCTACCTTTTTAAGTTAGTTAGCATTATTAATTTAATAAAAGTTTTGTGTTATTGGATCCAGCTAGCTTCGAAGATATGCACAATAACATTTTTTATTAAAGTTGAGATTTTATAGCAAGCAAGATTTCCTTGTCTACCATTTTGGAGTGCTTAACGCAATTAATTTAATAAAAGTTATATTTCGTTGAAATAGGCTTGCCTCAAAGATGTGCACAATAATATATTTTTTTTAAATTGGAGACACTGTAGAAAGCAAAATTTCGTTGTCTACCTTTTTAAATTACTTAACACAATTAATTTAATAAAAGTAATGTATTATTGGATCGGGCTTGCCTCAAAGATGTGCACAATAATATTTTTATTAAATTTGAGGTCTTACAGCAAGCAAGATTTCCTTGTCTACCATTTTGGAGGGCTAAACGCAATTAATTTAATAAAAGTTATATTTCGTTGAAATAGGCTTGCTTCAAATATGTGCACAATAATATTGTTATTAATTTGGAGACACGCTAGCAAGCAGGATTTTCTTGTCTACCTTTTTAGATTAGTTAACACAATTAATTTAATAAAAATAATGTATTATAGGATGGGGGCTGCCTCAAATATGTGCACAAAAATATTTTGGTAAATTTTAGATTTTGTATTTGCGCGAGATTTACTTGTCTACCACTTTGGAGTGCTAAACGCAATTAATTTAATAAAAGTTTTATTTCGGTGAAAAAGGCTTGCTTCAAAGATGTGCACAATAGTATTTTTATTATATTCGGACACGCTAGCAAGCAGGATTTCCTTGTCTACTTTTTTAAATTAGTTAACACAGTTAATTTAATAAAAGTTATATAGTATTGGATCGAGCTCGCCTCCAAGTTAGGCACAATAATATTTCTATTAAAGTTGAGATGTATCAAGAAAAAGTATCGTTCTCGCTGTAATATTCAATAAGTCTATCTTCTGCCGTTCACTGGATTTCATTTGTAATGCCATGCCCGAAATTGCCCACTTTCTATATTTACTTTATGTATTGAATACCCCTACGGTGCTATCACTGCCGGCTATTGAATTATTTATATTTGTCAACAGTATAAAGTTCAGTGTTAACAGTACGTAATACAAAAGTGTTTACATTACAATCTGTTATCAACTATTGTCAAATGGGTGACAATGACATATTACCCCCATATCGCCCTCATTAAAGGGCGGGCGGTCCCATATAAATAGCTTATACTATATAATATGATTGTCAAAATAAACAACAAAGAAAATCTGCTCACATTTATCATAGTTTTGTAGTTTGTAGTTTTCCATTGCGAACACACATTTAATGTTAACACAAAATATTCTGACAGCTATGTAAAGTCCTGCAACATTTCAAATCAGAGCATATGGTCTGGATCATAAGACACCTAGAATTTTAATTAAATAAAAGCTATACTCTTCTTAATGCACTCAATCAAGATGCTTCAGTGGCAAAGAATAATTGTTTGAAAAATGTTCTCGTAAGACTAAACAAGTAATTTCAAATCCCCCTTAAGATGTTTGCCCACTACAACACAGACACGCACTTACATACACATGTTCGAACATCTGGATTTTACATAATTCCCCAACATAGTTTAAAGCAATAAAGAATGAGGGTGATGGAAGGAATAGGGAGAAGGGCGGCATTCCCCCGTCATGTCTGTCAAACATAGACATTAATGTTTAACATTTCTAACGCTAGTGATTAGGTAATAATAATTTCAGAAATTGCTTTTTTAGCTTTTCAGCCAACGAACCTTTAAAATTATTTATATTGATTTATAACGAGAGAGAGAGAGGGGCGGATATTAGAAAGACGATGCCCCTACTCAATGTGTGTGCAGAGAGGCTTGTGCTAATGTTTAAATGTTTATTTTACATAATCAGTCAGTTTGCCAGTCAAGCGCTAAGAAAATATTATCGTCGGCAAACAAGCGAGCGACGGGGAGGGTAAGTAAAGCATCGATCGCTATGTCGGCATAATTTCTGTGGTGCTTTTGTATCCAACAATGCCTTGTGGTAGCTACGGCATCTGAACGAGTACGTTGAAAAAAAAAATATATCAAATCACTTCCTTAGCTGTGCGTGTGTGCTTGTCGAGGCGGTCTGCGGTGGCTGCCACATGTCCCTTGATTTTGTTGTACATATGTCGATTGTGGTCATGTTGTTGTTCTTGTATGTCCCTGTCACGGCCGGTGTAGTGTACATATTTTTATAGCTGCCTTAAATGATTTCGGAAATTGTGAGAAATTTAAGTTAAAAATAAAGTAATAAATTTAAAATATTTATGCAACTCTAAATTAAAATAAGAAAACGTTGATTTCTTACAAACAATAAGTTGTGCTTCCTTATATTGAAATCACACCCTAGATACCACACAAAGCACTAACACAACTGAAGATCTGAATTGTCAACGAAGTTCAATGAACTATAACAGAAGTAACCGAAGCTCAACACAACGGCTCTCTTAGTGACTCGGGCAGCCACAAAAAACTAGGATCGGATCCAGAATGGTTAGATACGTGACGGTAAAAAACACCGTAGTTAGTGAAACCAGATTCCCGAATAGATATCCAAAAGGCTATCTGGATATAATCTGATCAAAAGAAAAGAAACCAAATCTTAGACAAAATAATCGGTAGACGGCATGTCTTAAATATTATGGATGTACGTGTAATGCGTGGTGAAACTTTAGGCTCGAAAGCACCACGTAGATGTTCTCAATGTATACACGATATTAAGCAGTGTCAAAAACGCTTGAAACGAAACTTACAGGAAGATAAATATCGTAGGGCTGCATACAACCGAAATAGCCAATGCATATTCCAATCAATTATCTCTACTACTACTACTACTACTACTACTACTACTACTTGGGTAAGAAAACCCACTCTCTGAGAAGTCATAAAACAATAATGAATGTCACGTATTGTCTGAGCAAAAGGATGCACAAGTAGAATGCAGAAAGCAACACAATGAGGGAGGAAAAACGCCTCTTTAAACAGGAGAAGGGTCTATAAATGAAAAATGGTTGCGAAAATATCAGAAAGTACAGGGTTAGAGGTCAAGACCGAAAGTTTTACCAAAAGATAACAAACCATAGGTTTTGCAACAGGGATCCCCACCTTTGTAGACATATATGGAAATCTGCTCACGGACTCACAGAGTATGCTGCAAATATAGACGGAACATTTTTGTACTCTGCTCGTTCCCGAAGGCAGCGCCTGTGACATAATCAAGCTAATCATTGACGACGGTGTAGATTGTCCACAAGCGAGCAAAAGTAGGTCAGCACGGCAAGTGCAGGTTTAAGGCCAGCGGCGATGATCTGGTCATAAACACGATTTGGCTTAAGGAATGCATGCTCGATGATTAGAATCTAAGTGTTCCTGTTCTTAGGCAGGGCTATCCAAGTGTGTACATTAGGGTGGGTCGATAAAAAAAAGTTGTGCCGGTCACCCCCTAGAATGGAAGATAATTTAAAAAAGAATTGGAAAAAAAAAATATTTTTTTTTGCCACGCCCCTTGACCCTGCACATTGGGTTTATTGTTTCCTGTGTCTCCATTTATAGTCCGAATCTCGGTTTTTACCCCCTAAGTCAAATTTTTTTCGTAACGATAAAAAAGTTGTTTAAATTCCATGATATTTTCTCTTTTACCGTATATATTTTTATCATGCTCCACACAAAGGAATAAGTCCCTCATATTTCCCTTATTCCTAAATGTCTCCATAACCAATATTCTCTAGTACACTGCTATGATTTAATTTACTTCCTTTGCTTACATACTGTCCCCTAATGGCAAATAATGTGAAATTTTACTTAATACCCCGAATGGGGTCATAATCCTTACACAGTTAAGCACAAATAATTTCTTATTTCAATTAACTAACTCAAGAACATATTTTAGCTCGACGTATATCACGCATACAGACATAAATTCACATAACCACCACCACCATTATCCAAATGACAAATAATTTCTGTGGCATGTTTCCACACATTGCCCCTGGACCAATGCTGAGTTGCTGTCGCCATCCATATGGTAGCAAATTAAGTGATTTGTGCTCGTTCGTTTTTGTTCTTTTTTTTTTTTGAAACGTTTCATAAAAACGATAATTTTATGTTCCGTTAATTTTTTTATGATTATACACTATTAAATTCCTTACGATATGTGCGAGTGTCTGCGCTACATACATTGTCCATACAAATCAGAATGTTTATGGAGTGAATCTTTAAATATACCAGATGATGTCATCTCAAGAGAGTATGGGGAGGTTTAAGTACATGCCAAGTAAATGTGACTGACGTGTCGCTGCTAGTAATTTAATGTTGTGGAAACCAGAGATTTTTAAAAATAATGGGAAGATGTACCTTTTTGGCGTATTGTATAAATTGTGGCTTTGTAAGTTTTGTTACTAACAAAGGTTCAGTTGAGCTTGATCTTTAGACTTTTATACACTTTAAACTTTTATACACTTTTGGTTTCCTCTGACTTCTTACCGCACAATAATTACTTATTACGGTTGTATACCTTACTTTAGAAGTGTGTTAGCTACACTTCCTTCTACTTCACTTGTAAACTAACTACTTACCACTATTTCTTTTGGTATCATTCCTTTAACCTTTCATCATCTCTTCTTTTGGTTTATAATAAATTTTTCGTTCCTCACTATATAACGGCATACAAAGAAATGCGTTCTTCTGCTTGTTCTGAGCGAAACGTCCAACGATACTCTTTATTTATTGTATCATTTCCAACGAGGAAATAGGAAACGGAAGTGTTTAGCTAAATTGGGTACTCGTAGTTTCCACAATTCATAGCGCGAAGACATCATGGATTTATGACATTTTTATACAAGAGCAAATGACCACAAAACAATCAACGTTACAGTGTAATGTAAGCAATGTCCTGTAGTCGTTGACTCCTTTGTAGTCTAACGCTAAGGAAGCGCAACAAAAGTTGACATCTAAGTAAATGTTGGTTTGTTTTGTAGTTTCCTCTTATTTGCTGTTTTTTGTTATTTAGCGGCAAAGGAAATGGATTTTCTTTTAAAAGGGGGGAGTGCACATGGATGAAAGCGAGAGGAAGCTACTTGTCAATCTTGTTGAATGAAGTCTTAAAGCGGATATTACATCAAATATTAAGAAGATTACATAAACACAGAAAAAGTGAAAATGTTATACGAGTTGTTATGAAAATATATTTTAATTTCATATGAATAGTAAGAGTTTTCATATAGAAATGTTGTAGCAATTATGTGCGTAGCTCGGCAAATAAAGTTGTGGATAAGGGAAGACATGGACAACTTGGTAATTTTTGATTTTCTAGGAACGGAATAAATTTTTAATTTTTTTTATCTTCAATTTAAATTTATATATTTTTTTTGTTTTAATTTTTAGGCAATTTAATGATATAATGAATTTAATGAATTTTATGAATTGAATGAATTTAATGAATTGAATGAATTGAATGAATTGAATGAATTTAATGAATTGATTGAATTGAATGAATTGAATGAATTGAATGAATTGAATGAATTGAATGAATTGAATGAATTGAATGAATTGAATGAATTGAATGAATTGAATGAATTGAATGAATTGAATGAATTGAATGAATTGAATGAATTGAATGAATTGAATGAATTTAATGAATTTAATGAATTGTATGAATTTAATGAATATAATGAAATTAATGAATTTAATGAATTTAATGGATTTAATGAATTTAACGAATTTAATGAGTTTAATGAATTTAATGAATTTAATGAATTTAATGAATTAAATGAATTTAATGAATTTAATGAATTTAATGAATTTAATGAATTTAATGGATTTAATGAATTTAATAAATTTAATGAATTTAATGAATTTCATATATTTAAAGAATTTAACAGATTTATGAACGGAAAATGAATTAAATGAATTTAATGAATTTAATGAATTTAATTAATTTAATGAATTTAACTAATTTAATGAATTTAATAAATTTAATGATTTAATGAATTTAATAAATTTAATGAATTTAATAAATTTAATGAATTTAATAAATTTAATAAATTTAATAAATTTAATGAATATAATACATTTAACGTATTTAATGAATTTAATGTTGTAATTGTCAATTAGCCTTTGTTGCGAACGGACGTGTTTTTAACTGTGCGGAAAGATTTAACTCGCAAGAAAGAGAAATGAATCTATTGCAAGTCAACAATAACTCTCTCTGCAATCAGTGTTTTAAACCACTGTCGGCGGCGTTTGTTAAGTGCCACGGGTGTGACTCCGGCTATCATTTCAACCCATGTTGTCCACTATCGGAAGGAACGTATGTCGCGATGAATAGGGACAAAAAAACGGATTGGAGATGCCATAAATGCAAGCCGCGCAGCAGATCTGCTAGCAATTTGTATCAGACCCTGGTTTATGTGGAAAACCAAAAACAACGTAGAGATGAGGAAGAAGATAATGAAGAGAGCAACAAGCGCTTCAAAAACATACAACCATCAACAAACATAGAAAAATCTGATGATACGGAAAAAACTGACCTAAAGAAAATATTAGAAACTGTTGAAAAAACAGCATCTTGTATTGTATCCATGAACTCAAAATTAGAGTCACAACAAACAACTTTGTCTCTCATTAACGAGAATCTCACGAGTTTGAACAAACAAGTGCTTGAATTGCAACAACAAAACATTGAAAAAGACAAAAAAATAAACGAAATGGACGCGCGAATTAACAAACTAGAACAAAAACTAATAGAGAAAAACATAGAAATAAACAATGTAAAGAATACTGAGATGAGTGTGAGTGAAGTTGTTAAAAAAATAGCGGCAACAGTGTGTGTGGACGTGAGCGAATCTGATATTAGCGACGCATATCGCACAAAAAGGAATGCAAAATTAGTTGTGGAGTTCTCCTCTTTACAAAAAAAGAGAGAACTTATGAGTAAAATAAAAAGACATAGAATTGAAGCAGGTGACATAAACAGAGAGCAAACAAACAATAACTTTATATATGTCAATGATCAGCTGACAGCCAACAATAGGCGTGTTTTATGGTTGGCTAAAACAAAAGCGAAGGAAATGAACTGGAAATTTGTTTGGGTGAAAGATGGTAAAATATTTGCAAGAAAAAGTGAAGGGTCTCCAGCTATAATAATAAATAATACCTCGGACATCGAAATGATTTGCCAATCAATGCAGTAAAATCGTTACTTTAAAGAAAAGAGACTTTGTAAATAAAATACCCGAAAATAAAATATTAAAAATAAAAAACAGTACTTGCTATAATTTATTAAACATTAAAACCGTTAAAAAGTGCCACACAGAGGAATTGCATTCCAATTAAATAAACAAAAAACCCCTTTTCTTTTTTTAAATACAATTAAAAAATATTCTAAATATAAATAAATTTGTTTGAAAGATAAGTGAATTTTATACAAATAAATTAAAATTGAAAAATTAACAATAAGGAAAAACATAAACAAAATGAATAAAACTACGAAAATAGTTGATAGCTTTCATCAGATTGATGATAAGTTACTAAAAAACCCATTTTCTTTTATATTCTTGAACATACGGTCCCTGCGCAAAAATTTTTCCGTCTTTTTGGCACATATTAATAAAATTATTACAAAAATCAACATAATTATTCTGGTCGAAACTAACATCACAGACGACGAAAACAGATTTTACACAATCAGCAATTTCAATTCACTTTTCCTAAATCGTGAGGGAAGGGGAGGAGGAATTGCTGTGTATATAAGAGAAAATATTAACTATAACACCATTCACTTAAACACAAATTTCTTTGAAACGGTTGTGATTGAAACAACAATTGAAAATCAAACAATCTCATTTCTACCAATATATCGTCCACCAAGTCAAAATATCAATCTTTTTATATCTGAGCTCGAACAAAACTTAAACAGCATTAACAAAAGGCAAGCAATAGTTCTAATTGGCGACGTAAACATTGATATAAGAAGGGAAACTACAACAACAGCAACATATCTCGACATGCTAATGTCAAATGGTCTTCAATGCATTGTGAACGAAGTAACGAGAGAAGATATAA
The DNA here is from genome assembly GCA_964034835.1 of Muscina levida. Taxonomy (NCBI): domain Eukaryota; kingdom Metazoa; phylum Arthropoda; class Insecta; order Diptera; family Muscidae; genus Muscina; species Muscina levida. The sequence continues at coordinate 47,217,414 of OZ035883.1, read as the reverse complement.
ACAAAAAAACAAAATCATGCATTGATCATCTGTTTGTGAGAAATGACAAGAACATATGCTCTGCTCACTCTGTTGTTATTACAACAACAATATCTGACCACTTCTCTGTTTTTGGCTGTGTGGAAGTTGGTGATAAAGAAGAGACAAATTGTAAACAAAGGAGTCAGGGTGCGGAAAACCAACAAAACCAGCTGATGGAAATAAACTCTTCAAAAGTAAAAAGATTAATACAAATGACTAATTGGTGTGAAATAGTGAATGAAAACATAAACGTGGATAATTTATATAATAATTTTTGTAACAATATGAACAAAATATATGAAAATGCGAAACAACCAAAGAGAAAAATCAGAAAAAGAAATGACTATCCGTGGCTAACAGAAGAGTTAATAAATCAGTGTGATGTGCGGGATAAACTTTATAGACGATGGAAAAAAAGTTCAAATAACTCAAATAAGGAAAATGAATATAAAACCTATAGGAATAATGTAACTAAAAAAATTAATTATGCGAAAAATGAATACCATCGCAGTGAATTTATTAAAAATAGATATAACATTCGAGGAACGTGGCATTTGATCAACGAAATTATCGGAAAAAGGTCAGATAATATTGATGATTCGATAAAAAGAAACTTCAAAAGTGAAACTCCGCAGAACGTTCTTAATAATTTTACAATAAAATTTAATGAAAATGTTAAGAATATTGTACACAATTGCGATATACGAACAATACAAACCACTAAAAACAGAACTGAGAACACCATCTTCATAACTAACACAAATGAACAGGAAATTTACAACATTCTAGTTGGTCTAAACATAAAGAAAGGTGCGGGTGTTGATGGCATCAGACCGAAGGACATTAAGTACAATGCTTTATGCTTAACTCCAGTGTTTGTTGCTCTAGTTAACTACAGTTTGCAAAATTGTTTAATACCTAAATTACTGAAAACATGACTGGTGAGACCAATTTACAAAAATGGCAACAAAAACGATTACAACAACTATAGGCCGATATCTATTCTCTCTGTTGTCGAGAAAGTCCTGGAGGAGATTGTAGTACGAAGGCTAAATGAATTTTTAAAAAAATACAAAATAATTAATAAAAATCAATATGGTTTTCAAAAGGGGAAAAACATAAATCAATTACTAGGACATTTCTCTTCTCATATAAACAAAAACTTGAATAACAATGCCCACTGTCTAGTGCTTTTCATTGATTTTAGTAAAGCTTTTGACACGCTTTCACACGAAAAGCTCCTGGAAATATTGGAAAGGAATGGTATAAGAGGTCAATGTTTAGAATGGTTCGAAAACTACCTCTATTGCAGATCATATCGTGTGAAAATTGGAGACAAAGTCGGCGATGAGATGAGTATATCACATGGAGTACCACAAGGTTCAAAATTGGGTCCGATACTATATATTATGTATGCGAACGAAATGATAAGTATCCTGGAGAATAGCACTGCATTTGCTTATGCTGACGATAACGCAATAGTCGTGTCACACGAGAAAATTGATGTCGCGGCTGAGACTATGCAACGAGAACTAAACAAAATATCCAGATGGTGTCATGACAATGGACTTATCATAAACGCTTCCAAAACAAAGCTAATGCACATTAAACCACCGCATATAAGATATTCTAATATACTAATAAAATTTCATGACAATGATTGTTTACACAGAAATATCATTGGTTTTAGCAATAACAATGATAACTGCACAACATATATTGAAATAGTCAATGATTATAAATATTTAGGCATTCACATAGACCACCATTTCAAATGGAAAATGCATACCCAAGAACTACAAAAAAAACTTCGAAAATCTTCATATGTACTCTATCATCTTAGTAATTGTGCTCCGCTATCCGTACTATTACAAGCATACTTTTCTCTAGCTGAATCGTATATTCGACACGGCATTACTGCATGGGGAAATGCACCATATTGCAAGAACCTACAAAAAACACAAAACAGATTGTTAAAAATACTTATAAAAACCCAAAAAAATGCGCAACCAAATGTCCACATCAATTACGGCACTGTTAATAACTCAAATCTAAATATAAACAATAACTCAACTCGAAACACAACAAATGAAACCCTAAAAATATTCGCAAAAAATCACAACATTTTATTAATAAACAATATATATAAAACAACGTTAGTAAACGAATTTGGAGATGAACCCAACCTACTGCATCAAATTGATCATCAACACAATACCAGAAGACGAGCAGAAGGAAGATACAAAGTTCCTAGTCACAACAATCATTACGGTAGAAGTACTCTTGATGTCCAATTGCCAACAATAATAAATTCCTTGCCACAAAACCTTTTAAATAATATAAATAAATTTAAACGCAAAAAACTTGTTAAGAATTATTTTATAAACTCGCAATGAAGCGAAATTTTTAATGTAATACAAAATTGTAATTTATATATTTGAAATTTTAAAGTATTCATGTAATAGTACTTTTCCTGCATACAAGCGTATAGCTTCGCGGGATTTACAGTCATGTAATATTGTTAATTTGCAAATAAATAAATTAATAATTAAAAATGAATTAAATGCATTTACTAATTTAATGATGAATTTATTGATTTTAACGAATTTAAAGAATTTTTGGTTTTCTAGGAATGGAATAAATTTTTAATTTTTTTTATCTTCAATTTAAATTTATATATTTTTTTTGTTTTAATTTTTAGTCAATTTAATGATATAATGAATTTAATGAATTGAATGAATTTAATGAATTTTATGAATTAAATGAATTTAATGAATTGAATGAATTTAATGAATTTAACGAATTTAATGAATTTAATGAATTTAATGAATTTAATGAATTTCATGAATTTCATGAATTTAATGAATTTAATGAATTTAATGAATTAAATGAATTTAATGAATTTAATGAATTTAATGAATTTAATGAATTGAATGAATTTAATGAATTGAATGAATTGAATGAATTGAATGAATTGAATGAATTGAATGAATTGAATGAATTAAATGAATTGAATGAATTTAATGAATTTAATGAATTTAATGAATTTAATAAATTTAATGAATTTAATGCATTTAATGAATTTAATGAATTTAATGAATTTAATGAATTTAATGAATTTAATGAATTTAACAAATTAAATGAATTTAACAAATTTAATGAATTTAATGAATTTACTCAAGTAAATGAATTCAATGAATTTAATGAATTTAATGAATTTAATAAATTTAATGAATTTAATGAATTTAATGAATTTAATGAATTTAATGAATTTAATGAATTTAATCAATTTAATGAATTTAATGAATTTAATGAATTTGATGAACTTAATGAATTTAATGAATTTAATAAATTAAATAAATTTAACAAATTTAATGAATTTAATGAATTTACTCAAGTTAATGAATTCAATGAATTTAATGAATTTAATGAATTTAATAAATTAAATAAATTTAATTAATTAAATGAATTAAATAAATTTAATGAATTTAATGAATTTTATGAGTTTAATGAATTTAATGAATTTTTGGAATTTAATGGATTTAATGGATTTAATGAATTTAATGAATTTAACGAATTTAATTAATTTAATGAATTAAATGAATTTAATGAATTTAACAAATTAAATGAATTTAACAAATTTAATGAATTTAATGAATTTACTCAAGTTAATGAATTCAATGAATTTAATGAATTTAATGAATTTAATGAATTTAATAAATTTAATGAATTTAATGAATTTAGTGAATTTAATGAATTTAATGAATTTAATGAATTTAATGAATTTAATGAATTTAATGAATTTAATGAATTTAATGAATTTAATGAATTTGATGAACTTAATGAATTTAATGAATTTAATAAATTAAATAAATTTAATGAATTAAATGAATTAAATAAATTTAATGAATTTAATGAATTTAATGAATTTAATAAATTTAATAAATTTAAAGAATTTAATGAATTTAATGAATTTAAATAATTTAAATAATTTAAATAATTTAAATAATTTAAATAATTTAATTAATTTAATTAATTAATTTAATGAATTTAATGAATTGAATGAATTTAATGAATTGAATGAATTGAATGAATTGAATGAATTGAATGAATTGAATGAATTGAATGAATTGAATGAATTGAATGAATTGAATGAATTGAATGAATTTAATGAATTTAATGAATTTAATGAATTTAATAAATTTAATGAATTTAATGAATTTAATGCATTTAATGAATTTAATGAATTTAATGAATTTAATGAATTTAACAAATTAAATGAATTTAACAAATTTAATGAATTTAATGAATTTACTCAAGTAAATGAATTCAATGAATTTAATGAATTTAATGAATTTAATAAATTTAATGAATTTAATGAATTTAATGAATTTAATGAATTTAATGAATTTAATCAATTTAATGAATTTAATGAATTTAATGAATTTGATGAACTTAATGAATTTAATGAATTTAATAAATTAAATAAATTTAACATTTACTCAAGTTAATGAATTCAATGAATTTAATGAATTTAATGAATTTAATAAATTAAATAAATTTAATTAATTAAATGAATTAAATAAATTTAATGAATTTAATGAATTTTATGAGTTTAATGAATTTAATGAATTTTTGGAATTTAATGGATTTAATGGATTAAATGAATTTAATGAATTTAACGAATTTAATTAATTTAATGAATTAAATGAATTTAATGAATTTAACAAATTAAATGAATTTAACAAATTTAATGAATTTAATGAATTTACTCAAGTTAATGAATTCAATGAATTTAATGAATTTAATGAATTTAATGAATTTAATAAATTTAATGAATTTAATGAATTTAATGAATTTAATGAATTTAATGAATTTAATGAATTTAATGAATTTAATGAATTTGATGAACTTAATGAATTTAATGAATTTAATAAATTAAATAAATTTAATGAATTAAATGAATTAAATAAATTTAATGAATTTAATGAATTTAATGAATTTAATAAATTTAATAAATTTAAAGAATTTAATGAATTTAATGAATTTAAATAATTTAAATAATTTAAATAATTTAAATAATTTAAATAATTTAATTAATTTAATACATGTAATGAATTTAATGAATTTATTAAATTTAATAAATTTAATGAATTTAATAAATTTAAATAATTTAATTAATTTAATAAATTTAATGAATTTAATGAATTTAAATAATTTAATGAATTTAATTAATTTAATGAATTTAATGAATTTAATAAATTTAATGCATTTTATGAATTTAGTGAATTTAATAAATTCATTAATTTAAGAAATTCATTAATTTAATAATTTTAATGCATTTATTGAATTTAATACATTTAATGAATTTAATGAGTTTTATTTATATAACGAATTTATTGAATTTTATAAATGTAATCTATTGAATTCTGATTATTTTCGTTGGTGATCATATTCTCTTCTCCCTCTCTCTCTAGACATTAAATTTCTTTTGTTAATTAATTCTTTTACTTATTATTTTACTATAGAATGGTCAAGTTCAATGTTTGTTTGCACCTAGGTACAAACTTTGAATCTTTGTCATAACAAAGGCAACACAACCACAGCGATAATATTACCATTTTTACCAAAAAAAAAAGTATTGGGGTTTTTGATATTAAATTGAAATTCACTCCAAAAAGACGACAAGTCATATCGAAATTTATTAGGAGAAGGGATCATGAAGCTAGAAAACCAGTCACCGACAACAAACTTATCAAAAAAACAAAGAAATACAAAACAAAAATTAAAAATATAAACATGATTAGAGAAATTTGTTATTATTAGATAACAACGTAATAGTGATAGTACTTTGTTTTGATTATGGCTTTGATTAATTTCATTTGCTGAAAACATTTTAATGATTAGGGGAAATTGTTGCAAGACATTTTACTTGAGCGTGACCTAATTGAGACATAAGTCACATGGATTGTTAAAATTAAATTATAACTATGTGTCATGTTACTCCTAGAGGACATTAGACAATATTTACAAAATGATTTTATACAAACAAAACTATTAAAAAATAGCTAATACACAAGAGACACAATGACTCCTTCATCGAGTCAAGATTAAATAAAGATTGATGTCACCTTAGTCAAAGAAACATCATAGTCTCATCATATCAACATACAATAGTTTAACAGTGTTTTCCACAAAAATATCTTTACTTTGCCGACTACGTAGTAGCAATACAGCAACTAAATCCAATATATCGCCAGTCAACAAACATTCGCATTAACTTATATCACGCTATGCCATAGTGCAACGTTTGCTTGGGACTACCTCACTGTTTTTCTTATATAAACTTGTTGTTATCTTTATTTACATAGAAACAAACAACAATAATTACATTTGCTTAGTACTTTGTAGTCGAACGTAAACGTATTTTCTTTGTATTACTAATACGCAATATCACTTTTCTTGTGCCTTTTCGCTTTGTACCAATTAGAGCCTACCGGGGGGAATACATATAAATATACATACATATGTATGTTCCTTATAATTGTTTAATCCTGTGGTTCATTGTTTAATGACCTTTATGAGCACGTAATTTGTTTTTAAATGGTACTTTTTTTTTGTTATTGTTGTTGTTTAGAAATTGTAAACATTTCTAGGGTTTCACTATTTATTACTCATATTACAAATTTTTCTATTTTGGTTATTTTCCGGTACGTACTTGCAACGCAATAGATGGAATTATTAGTCAATAGAACAACAACAACAGCAGCTATAACAACCCTTTATAATCTTTAGTTTATTTAGTAATTTACTTAAATACAATATGAAAACATTTTCGGTCTATAAAAACAAATATAAATTTGAACAAAAATGTTGGCACAAAATATTTAACATTACTTGGAACTACACGTGAGTGTAAACTTAAATGTTATTTAAAAAATTTTAGATATGTTGCCTTAAGTTATTTTGTAGCTATTTTGGGGGCGTCGTTGTGGGACTGTCGCCGCAAGTTTAAAATTTCGTAAGATTAAGAGAAGGGGGGGGGGGGGTCGCTAAGGCAATGTTTGGCATGGTATGATGATGATGCTGTAAACTAGGGGAAATGTATATATGTATGAACAAATATTGCGCGTGTTTATGAGTCTTAACATCAAATAAAGAGGAGATTATTCCAGTTATAAAAAATTCCAATCTTGAAAACATTACTTATTATACCTTTATGTGAGAGCTTCTCACAGTTGGGTGGTTAACACGCTTCCATTTATTAGACGGCCACAACGGAACCTACAGTTTAACGACGAACCTGAAAGTCAGATGTTTCAGAAGTAATTTCTCGACTCGACTACTATGATGCTGCTGTCGACAAAATTAGTTGCGAGTTTCTAAATATGTGTGGAAAAGATGATTATTGACGGCCTCGCGAGGCTATGGGATGCCTAACACTGATATACTACAATAAAAATTCAAATCAAATAAAATGTCTTCAATTATAGCAAAACAACAATCCTTTTCTCTTGACTGATTGTATTTTCTAAAATATTTCTATTTCAACTGCCATCAAAAAATAAAAAATTAATAGAGAATAATCCAATTTGAGCTATCTACTTCTTATTCTCTTAATTGTTAACAAAACTTTTTAATTTCATTGCGAAAAACACCATAAACCTAATTTCTGAGCCTTTGCTCAAAAACCCTAAAGTCTTGCAAAAAAAAAAACCAATAAAATTCTCAAAACAGGCAAAAAAAACTCAGAACTTATTTAACCAAAAGGAAGAATTTTATATAAGTGCTCACATTTCTTTCTTCTCCCTTTTCCTCCCATGCAACAGCCATGAAAGGAAAAACCACCATTCATTATACATTCATCTTTGTACGGTCAGAGTAAAAAGATTCCCCCCAAAAACCAACTTTAACTAACCAACCAAAAAAAAAAAAAAAATCTACAAAAAGAAATCTCTTTCGTCAAAGTTGATAAACATTCAATTTAACAGCATTTTAGTTTTTTGTTCAGTTTCATGCTCTACGTTTTCTGCTTAAATCAAACGCCCATTAATAAAGCAAAATTTCACTTTATCCACCCAAGAACAACTCCATTAACTCCGACAAATTCGCTGAAATCTATTCCATTATATTTTGCGTGTTCTCAAAAGAGGCATCGCATCGGCTGACTGCTGCTGCTTTACTGCCTTTTTCTAGGATTTCTTTGTTATCCAAAGATGCTGATTCTTAGAGGGGAAGCATAAAATGAAATTGTTGATGGAATCGAGCGTTTTTTTTTTGTGGTGTTTTTTTTTCTTTGGCTCCTCGGCATTGTATAGCAGAGTAAACTTTAATTTTTGCAATGTTTTACTGTTCAGCTGGCAGTTTTATGTGTGTACTAATTGAAAAGCAAAAAGGGAAAGAGTTACAGTGGTTGACGAGGGCAATGGAGGGGAATACATTTTGCAGAATAATAATTTACTAAAACAAAGATCAATTTATTCGTTAAATTAATTTAATTCATTAATTAAATAAATAAATTTATTAAATTTATTAAATTCAATAAATTCATTAAATTAATTAAGTTCATTTAATTCATTAAATTTATTAAATTCATTAAAATCCATTAAATTCAAAAAAAATCAATAAATTAATTAAATTCATTGCATTCATTAACTTCGATAGATTTATTTAATTAATTAATTAATTAATTTAATTTAAATTCTTTAAGATCACTAAATTCATCAAATTTGTTAAGTTTATTAATTTTATTAATCATTAATTTTGTTAAAATCCGTTAAGTTCGTTAAGTTCATTAAATGTATTACATTCATTAATTTCATTAAATTCTTAATGTTATTGCTGTCATTACATTCTTAAATTCATTACATTCTTAACTTCATTACATTCATTACATTGATTAAATTCATTGAATTAATTAAGTTCATTAAATTCATTGAAATTTATTAAATTCAATTAGTTTTTAAAATTCATTTAATTTATTAATTTCATTAAATTTATTAAATTCACTAAATTCATTAAATTCACTAAATTGATTAAAAGCATTAAATTCTTTATATACATTAAATTCATTATATGCATGAAATTCTTTATATGCATTCAATTCATTAAATTCTTTAAGTTTATAATTTTCATTAATCATTAAAAATCATTAAATTTATTAAATTCATGCAATTCCTAAAGTTCATTAAATGCATCAAATTCATTAAATTCATAAAATTTATTAAATTCATTAAATTCATTAAATTCATTAAATACATTAAATTCATTAAATTCATTAAATTCTTTAAATTCATTAAATTCATTAAATTCATCAAATTCATTAAATTCATTAAAGTTATTACATTCATTAAATTCATTACATTCATTAAATTCATTACATTCATTAAATTCATTACATTCATTAAATTCATTACATTCATTAAATTCATTACATTCATTAAATTTATTAAATTCATTAAATTCATTAAATTCATTAAATTCATTAAATTCATTAAATTCATTAATTTCATTAAATTCATTAAATTCATTAAATTTATTAAATTCATTAAAATCACTAAATTCATTAGATTCATTAAATTCATTAAATTCATTAAATTCATTAAATTCATTAAATTCATTAAATTCATTAAATTCATTAAATACATTAAATTATTTAAACTCATTAAACTCATTAAATTCATAAAATTCATAAAATTCATAAAATTCATAAAATTCATAAAATCCATAAAATTCATAAAATTCATTAAATTTGTAAAATTTGTGAATTTGTATACGAGTTTTCTACTTCTTTCCTGCTCGAATAGTTTCCTTCTAACCATCTTCCCAGAAACTCTAAAGCACTGCCAGTTTTTGTTTTTTAAATTTCTCAACATAATTCTACTATGTTAAGCAGTCAAACTCCCTCCCTTCGTCCAATGCTTTGTTTCATTATTATCCTTATATACTCCACGACTTCTTAGGTGGTCGGGCATATCAGACAAGTTACTCAGAGAATCACTTAACCACTTGTACAAGTTACTCCGATGTATAACCTTCGTGACCAGAGAGGAATTGAGTAAGTTAAATGATAGCTTATTTCTTCGGTTCGCCTGTTTATCTAAATCTCCACATTTGGTAAAAATTTTACGTCCACCCAACTTGTTGATTTATGTCCTATCCGATTTATAACCTGTCAGTACTGTATGCGGTTTTAGAGCTATTAAACTTAATTTCCCTTTGCACCCCATGAATGAGGTATGGGATAGCTTCTCGCGTTGTTGTGAATTAACACGCTTTCTATTTTTAGATTCACAACTAACGGCACCTACTTGTTTATCGACGAATGCGAACATCACTGTTTGAGCAGCTCTTACTAGACACGCCGATTAACTCGACACTTAATACTGCAAAGTTGCTGTCAACAATATTCGAGGGGAGCCGACAGTGAAAGAACAATTTTTTTAAGATGACTGGAGCCAGGTTTGAACCTGCGATCTCCCGCATGGTAGTCGCGTGTTCTAACCACTATGCCACGACCGGTTTTAGAGCTATTGTTGACCTTTATTTGTTGTCGGTCATTTTGTTTTTAAAATCCATAAAAAAAGTACAAATTATACCCTATAGATGGCGCGTGAGTCGTTCCTATAACTTTGATTTGCCTATGAAATAGAAACCCCTCTTTATAACTTATACATCTCAAAAAAGTTTTTATACATTTTCTCTATTGATTTCTCATCCACTTATACTTTCATTCCTTTCGTCACTGTGGTGTTTGCCTTCAGGGATATTTCCATTAGATCCTGTAGACTCTCTACGATTTTCATTGGCAAGAATATCAAGAAATATCATACCTGTTAAAACATTCGCCGCATCCTCAGATATCTTATGATATGAGCTACAAACTCTCATCGCCGTCAAATTGTATATCTATGACAATTTTCAGCTTCTTTCCAGTCACTCCTATACTGAAAGCCCAGACTGGTGCCGCATAAAGAGGGGTAGAGGTTAGATCTCCCGCGATTACTTGGCTTTTTCACTGCCTGCCTCCTCATACGTTTGGCGTAATTCGTAAAAGTGCTGCATGGACTTGCATAGCTTTTTTTAGAAATGTATACCATATATGAGTCACAACTCAGCTTATCGTCTTCAAGGCATGTTAGTTCCCATTTTGAGGTTATCTTATGGTACCCCAACTTAATGGTTTTGTTCTGGAGTTCACAGCAACCACTTATCAGAATTTCCTCCTGGTGTTTTCTTCATTGCGATATTATTTCATCCACGTACACGTCCACTTCATTGACGAGCAGTGACGTCACGATACATGTTGTTCCACATAAGCGGCCGCAGGACTTGGTGACTATGGGGGACTCCTGCCGTCACCACCTACGAGATCCATCGGCCAATAACCTTTGCCCATTTCTATTTTTCGAACGGTTACCCAATTCTAAGGACCTATTTTTGTAACTGAACATTTGCTTTCATGACTTTGGAAATCACTGTATAAAAATGCTTGTACGATACCGTTATAATTCAGCTAACCGATATTATAGATCGGTTAAGCTAACGTAGAGTCCTCTTAATCATTCATTTCATCCTTGCCACTGTTCGCTTATATAGTGAAAAGCCATATTTTCTGCCTCTTTCACCCTCCACATTCAGGATTCTGCTGATGGCATTTTGGTAGCAGACATTTTGAATATTTTATGGTAATTTCATGTTGCTGCTGATGTTTCACAAGAGCAACAGCCCCAAATGTTTTCTCAAGAACGAAACGAAACACAAAATTAAAGCACAATAAAGGCAAACCAACACAATGCTCACACACACACGCACACACTGCCCCTTACAACATTCCTTGGAATTTACATTCGCAGGATATTAACCCTAAAAATGGTTATTGAACAAGTCGAGAGAGAGAAAAAAAGTGAGCATTTAAATAATACGAGGCGTTAAGGGGCGATTGTGTTGTTTGTATGCGCCACTAATTAAGTAGCTACAAACGAATGGTTTATTAGGGCTTCATAAAAAAACGCAGACACACGTTTGTAGCAGTAATAATGATTTGCATTATTCTTATTAGTATTATTGCCAACAGGCAACTTTATTCAGTTCAATGGCCCTTTTGTATATTCCAGACAAAGTCGTTCTTCTAACACGCGCTATTTACTTTCTTAAACTTTTACAGGATGCTATGGCTGGGGGCAGAGGAAGAGAGACGTTTTGGTTCCATTAGGATTTTGCGTTTAAACTAAGTGGATTTATTCTTATCACATTTAGGTTGATGATGGTGGCATAAGAAAATACCAGTAAACTGTGTTTTATTGCTTCTATACACATAGTATTAAACTTGATCCTTTGTGTAAATGGAGAGAGAAGGGAGTGAGTTTCTATTATAAATACGTTTTGCTTAATATATTCCGTTGTTTTTGCTTTTTTCAATATTAAAAAAATCCCTTTACATGGAATTTAGCTTGAGCTCTGAAATAATATTGTAAATGCAAATGCGTGTGCAGACGAATATATATTCGTAAGGAGCCATGTTAGCAGGACATTATAGCTGCTATAGATATGTGGGTCAATGATGGCAAATGTATAAACTGTTATGAATTCATAATTTGTCGTAGAAAATGTGTTGTTTGCTTAAAAGAATTTCATTAAATTAACTAGAAAATCTTCTAATTGAAGTAAAACTCGCAAAAGAAATGTAATGTTATTGGGTGCACAGAGAGAGAGAGATAGTGTGAGAGGGTGGATGGGAAGCATAAATTTGGAAAAGTTTGTCGTGGCTTAAAGGCATTTATATTATAACACATTTTTCGGACTTAGTTGTAGCAATTGTATGTGGAATTTAATGGACATCATGTTGAACTGTTCTAAACTGGCTGCCGTTTAAGGATATAAATTTTTCTGACAAACATACGCTTTTACCTTACTCATAGGAATTGAGGAAATCCTAGAATTTAGGAATATATGTGTATATTATTTTAAGGCGAAAATTCATGTTTTTTAAAATAACTAAAAAGTTTTGAAATGTTTATCTCTAAGATTGAACGTAAACGTCGATGAATACGATCTTTGGCTAATGGTTATCAGCCATATATTTATTCAATTACTTTACTTATCATGAATAACTTATGCGGAAAGCTTTTACTAGTGATGTAAAGGTGCTATTGACTACTTCAAAAGGGCGACAATTCAAAGAAATTCGCATGCGCAGTTAAGACTTTTAATCTATATATATAAAAGGCTTGGGTGACTAACGACTGATCTATCCCCAGCCCAAACGGAAAAAGCTAGAACCGTGAAATTTAGAATGTAGGTTTCTTTTATGACGTAGGCGCGCACTAAGAAAGGATTTTTGGAAATTCGGACTGAAAGGGGGTAAAATGGGCGTGGACCCCCATACAACTGGAAGTTTAAAATGACTGTATCTTTAGAACCATTATAGGTACGAAATCGAGAATTGGTACCTATATTGGTCGTATAAGAAAAAATACTTTGTTTGTGGAAAGTGGGCGATGCCACAACCCTTTTTTAGAAATGGTAATATTGCCATAAAACTGATGATATTACCCAGATCAAATACCTAAAGGTAGATTTACAAAATTTATATAGAATTGCTCCCTACAGAATTACAAAACTGTCAAATGGGGTTTTTCTACACTCGAATACTTAGGGTAAACTGGTACCATCGCCCAGACCAAGCGGCTAAAGCTATTATCGTATATGGGCATGTTTCCTATTTAGTTAGAGGGGGTACCAGCCCATTTTAGTTGTGCGATACGAAAATATATTTTAAAATTCGTACTTTTACTTTTACAATCGCTCAGACCAATTGGATAAAGCTACTATTACATAAATTTGGTATTCGTTCGTCTTATAAAGCGTTGGCATTTTACCTGTGTTGCTTAAAGTCATAAGAAGGTTCTTTGTAAGTACGAGTGAAGCAACGCGAGCCGGGAATGCTGGTACCTCATAAAACCATATCCATTTCCTATGAAAATAATTCCCAGTAAGAAAAATACCACACGTAATATTGGAAATCCTAATTTAAAAAAGGGCAGTAGTGGTTAGAACACGCGACTACGATGCGAGAGATCCGTTGATCGATTCCCGGTTTCAGTCAAGTAAATTTTTCTTGCATTGCCGGACCCCTCGATGTGGTCGACAACAACTTTGCAGTATAAGTGTCGAGTCGACCGGCGTGTCTAATAAAAAGCTTCTCGAACAATGACTCTCGCATTCGTCGATAAACAAGTAGGTGCCGTTTGTTGTAAATTATAAATAGAAAGCTTGTTAAATCACAACAACGCTAGAAGCATCCCATACCTCATTCATGTAGTGTAAAGGGAAATTAAGTAAGTTTAAATTAAGTTATAGTTCATAGAGTAGTACAATTAATGTACGATAGATGGCAGTGGGCCATAAACGCATGATTATTAAACAAATCTATAGCAATGCGTATACGCCACAACGTTCTGTTCCACATTGTTTTTTATCGTGGCAAAGCTCTAAAGTTATTTTCACAATTCCTTTATTGTAATAATCGATCAACCCAAAAAATCTCACACTAAGAATTCGGATTAATCAAAGACATTTCATACTCTCTTACATACATCACTAATTTATCCATTCCATGAAAGTTTTTTATTTTATTTTAAACGCTAACCGTTATGTAGATTTAAGCAACAAATCTACACAATTATTACCACACAAACTCTTTGACTAAAAGATGACCTCATTTAAGCTGTAAACTCATTTGGTTACTCGCAAATGTGCAAAATAGCAACATGAACTTTTACATTTACCCTATGTGGCCATGCTGCTGATGATGCTTTTTGCAAGCATGAATTGTTGGAAATGTGTATTAAGCACAACATATACGCTTTGGTGTTCATTGGTATTTCAGATTTGCTTTAGCATTTTAGTATCATCAAAATTAACAAAAAAAACTGTTGTGGTAGCTGCACAAAACTCAACACATGTGAAGAGAGGGATTCATGTCGTTTGTGTGGTTTTATTTGTGAAATAACTCTCATCTGTTTCTGATGTTTTTTTCTTAATGAAATATGAAAAATTCATTCATATTTAGCATGAAAGGATCATAGAGCAACTATGGGAATTGGGCACTTTTTTTGGAAGTCATTACAAACATTGACATTTGACAGAGAAACCAAGTCAAAAAAATGGAACTAATTTATATTAAAATAAGAACTGAAATGGGTTTATCGTATACTAGCAACTGAAGGACATTTAAATTAAGGATAACAGAAAATAAACAAGCACTTAATTTAGCAAACTGCTGAAATGGAAACAAAACATGATTTTGGGACTCAATTCTGAGAACTGCACGTGAAAGTAGCCCCAACAATCCCCTAGACGATACTTACTAACTTCAAATCGATATTAAATTATTATGGCATGTAACTTGACAAAACGAATGATGCAGAACTTCTTCTTTTTGTGGCTAATTCCAAGTGCAGTTTTCCGAATTGAGTCCCAAATCAATGAGCTGAAAAATGTTGTACTGTGTAATACAACCAATTTCACAAGCTTAAGTAATTTCTTCCATAATTATTTTATATCACAAAAATTACTCTAAAGTGGAAAATGGAACACGGATTTCCCCCCCGAATAGCTCTTATGCCATTTAAAGAATATCCAGCTCATAATTCTCCAACCAATTCAAAGTATCCAAACTACTAATTTCCTTTCCTCTGATTTCTCGACCATTCTCGACTATTAGCATTTAACGTTAGTGACATTTTTAAATGTTATTAACTGTCATCTTATAGCAAAATAGCAAATCAAAGCAATAGCAACAGCAGCAGCAACAGTTTCGTAAAGAAAACACAAATATAGACAGCTGGAGAGTGTACAACGAAACACAAACACTAGAAGCTTAAACGTCATTATTATGACTTTATAGCGTTGCGGCGCGGGAACCTGCAAAAGGTGTGGCAGCGACAAAGCGTTAGAAAAGCAAACGACAACAACACTAATGCCATAAGCGTTTTTTTGATGTTGTTGTTTTTCAATGGGAAAAAATTGCATTATCACGGTGTTGTTATTCATCTAACATTTCATAACAATTTCCAGTGAATTAAAATAGCACTCAGAGTCATACGGGGCGGCACCATCTTAATGGCCCCATTGAGTAAAGGGAAATTAAAGCGGATACAATTAAAGTGATTTGCAAATATAAGGAGACCAAAAAGATAAAGTGTGATATAAATAGGTTGTTGATAGATATTTATAGAAAAGGAAAGGAGAGATGTCATAGATAACTGGACTGGACAATGAAATATGAGTCATTGGCGAATGACAAAAGTTGTAACACTTTTTTTGGTGGATTTTAATGTTGAGATTATGATAATGATGAGACTAACTTGAAACATTACCATCTAAAGTGCCAGGGAATACAGAACGCAGGCACACGTAAATATGAAGCGTTTGTAAATATGCAGCACGAGAGCATGGTGTTGCTTTTACAACACTGTGACTGATCATACCTGACTGCTATAATCTAACATAATTTTACATACGTGTGAAATGCCGATTGAGTCTGTATGAAAACGACGATTATTGCCAGCCTCGCGAGGCTATGGTATGCCTATCTCTACTTTACATTAACAGCCATAAATTCCAAATTCTTAAATTTTAACAACAAAAAAACGACATAAAAGAGTTGTTTTAATTTATTCGACACCAGCAATTTTTTAGTATTTTTAGTATTTTGATACTCCAAAAGACGAGTCAGTTTAATTTCGAATTTCATTCGAACAATATTCGGACCGCATTTTTCTGCCTCAATGTGTCATGCACAAAATTTCGATATTAAATAAATATTTTCATGTTTTAAACTGAAAATATGTAAACTAATATATTACAGAAAAAACATAGCTTCGCGTACGTGTGAAATACCAAACGGGTCTGTGTGAAAACAGATGATTGTTGCCAGCCTCTGGTGTGTAGGGACCGGTCCTTGTTCCAACTCAAATATATGTAGGGAATACGTCACTTTTATATGGCTTTGTCATTGAAGGTGTGAATTAATACCCTACACCATAACTTGGACCACTCATGCGTCTGTTCTACAATAACTGTCTTAGGACCAACTTCGAAGAACATTACACAGGCCACTCCTTTTAAACATTAGGAACTATAGGGAAAAAATATATGTATTCTTTTAAACAACGACGCTGAAAAATGCAACGCCAAAGGAATGCTATCTCAGCCAAATTGACACTTCTATGACAATTCAGAAACAGTTTGGTGACACGTCCCCTCTTCACCAATTTTTGAACAGGTACTTTTATACAATTGACACCCCATTTCCAGTAGGGATATAACAGAACAAATTAAGTGTTAAGTGGAGATTAACTACATTGCATTCTGTTTGTGCTTATTTCTAGAAAAAAGTTATTTCCGAAATTTTACTACCGTGCCTACCATGCGGGAGAGCTCATGTTCAACTCCTGGCTCCAGTTATGTAAAAAAAAAATTCTTTCATTGCCGGCCCCCTCAATGTTGTCGACAGCAACTTCGCAGTATAAATGTCGAGTCTATCGGCATTTCTAGTAAAAAGCTTTTGAAACAGTGACGTTCTCATTCGTCGATAAACAAGTAGGTGCCGTGAGTTGTGAATCTAAAAACAGAAACGTGTTAATTCACAACAATGCGAGCAGCTAACCCATAACCCTCATTCATGGGGTGTAAAGGTTTGTTTATGTTGTTTGTAAGGAAAAATTTGGTGGCCTTTGCAAGATGACAATGTGCATTGTGAACATCATAACCTACTCATGGTCGTTTATGTTGTTGTAATAAAATTAATAAAGAAATACAATTTATACACTATAGATGGCGCGTGAGTCATTTCAATGACTATGATAAGCGTATGAGTTACAAGCAACTCATAAGCCCCCAACAAGTTGTTGTTTTACGTTTTCCCTACCTCTGTAGAATCAAAACAGAAATCATGAAGGTATTTTTCATATCTGGTAAACTTTGTATATATGAATATGTTTAAAATAAAATTATATACAAATATGGAGGAAAATAAACAAATATATACCGTACGAATTATGTACAATAAGTGACACTCAAGCCATTTCTTTTACAGTGATTTTCGTATGAAATACAAACAACTCGACATAACTCAAACGTCCCCAAGCTGTTTTTCTACATCTAAGTTACCTATCTATGGTCAGAACAGAAATTATGAAGGTATATTTACTATTTGAGAAACTTTGCATACATTTAATAATTTTTTTTCGATATATAAAATCAGTAGATGAAATAACCAATCAACTTCGGACTAAATATGTACTATAGGTGGCGTGTGAGTCATTTCCATAATTATGATTTCCGTATGAAAACTCTACATAACTCATACGCCACCGACTCATACTTTACATAACTCATACATCAACCAGCGTCTCTACCATTTTACTGAGTGACCTCTGTAGGATGAAATCAGAAATTGTGAAGTTGTTTTTAACATCTGGGAATATTTGTAAAAAATAAAACAATTACGGTGAAAAACGAATAAACTTTGTACAATTTATGAGTTATAGATGGCGCGTAAGTAATTTTTATAACAATGATTTGCTTTTAAAATACTTATAGCTCATAACTCAAAAATCCCAAGGCAGTTTTTTAATTTACCTCTGTATGTTCAAAATTAGAAGCAAGTCTTCAAATTTGTTACACATATATAAAATAATCTTGTTTTCAGTATTTAAGATACAAGTTAATACAAATATGGACAGAAAAACGAATAAAACTCGTACGAAATATGCATTATAGATGGCGCAAGAGTAATTTAAGTATGAGATACAAAAAACTCTACATAACTCATACGCCCCCAAAGACCTTTTCTACGTTATCTACACCATTTTTCTAAGTCAGCTCTGATGATCAAAACAGAAATGATGAATGTGTTTTTAACATCTGGGAAAATTTTTACATACACTGTGGTGCAAAAATGAGCCAATGTTTTAAAAAAAGTATGTTATCAAATATTTTTTATACTTTTTATTATATTGTTTTCCAACATTTTGCTAAATTTAAAATATTAATCTGTAAAATATGTAAAGCAATAATAAAAATACAACTTACATTACTGTAAGTATATAAAAACAAAACATTTTCAAAATCAGACCATTGGCACACTTTTGCTCCAAGGTTTTTCTTATATAAATTTAATAATTAGTCCTGCATATTTTTACTTTCTTCAAATGATCCACCCTATTTGGCGTATATTGACAAAGTTGAGCAGCATAATATACAGGAATTTTGTATCATTTAGCCAGAACCCACTCACACATCTCATTTATACTTTTCGGGGCTCTTTCGTTTCTGTCAGCCCGCGTTTTAGGTAAACTCACAGATTTTAGATCGGGTTCAGATCTGGACTCTGCAGTGGTTACTCCCTGACCCCAAACACCTGAGAACTAAGCCATTCCCTGACAATTTTTACAGAATGTTTTGGGACGTTGTCATATTGGCAGACGACATTCTCTGGTCTACCTGTAATTTGGCCAGGGCTATGGGGCAAATTATTTTGCAAAATGCGAAGATAGTCTTCCTTTCGCATTATTCCTTTGATCCGTATAAGTCGTCCCATACCATCTGGGGTTATACATCCCCAAATCATAACAGAACCGCTTCCGTGCTATATGGTTTGAGATGGGCACCTGGTGAGTATTTGTTTTAACTAATACAAATTAAATATATGATTAACTTGTTGGTCGTGTGGTCAGATGAGACCAAAATCAATAGATACCAATCGGTTGGGAAGGTTTTTGTTTGGGCCAATTGATCAAACACACCAAATCCAGCTCAAGTATCACAAACCATTAAGCACGGAGGCGGTTCTGTTATGATTTGGGGATGTGTAACCCCAGATGGTGTGGGACTACTTATACGGATCGAAGGAAAAATGCGAAAGGAAGACTATCTTCGAATTTTGCAAGATAATTTGCCCCATATCCCTGGCCAAATTCCAGGTAGAACAGAGAATGTCGTCAGCCAATATCACAACGTCCCAAAACATTATGTATAAATTGTCAAGGAATGGCATAGTTCTCAGGTGTTTGGGATCAGGAAGTAACCACTGCAGAGTCCAGATCTGAATCCGATCGAAAATCTGTGAGCTTACCTAAAACGCGGGCCGACAGAAACGAAAGAGCCCCGAAAAGTATAAATGAGCTGTGGGAGTGGGTTCTGGCTGAATGAAACAAAATTCCTGTATATTATGTTGCTCAAATTTGTCACAATATGCCAAATAGGGTGGATCATTTAAAGAAAGTAAAAATATGCAGGACTAATTATTAAATTTAGATAAGAAAAACCTTGGAGCAAAAGTGTGCCAACGGTCTGATTTTGAAAATGTTTTGTTTTTATATACTTACAGTAATGTATGTTTTGTTTTTGTTATTGCTTTACATATTTTACAGATGCATATTTTAAATTTAGCAAATGGTTTGAAAATAATACAATAAAAAGTATACAAAATATTTAATAACATACCTTGTTTAAAACATTGGCTCATTTTTGCACCACAGTGTATATAAGAAAATTGTTTTCGGTATTTAAAATAATATAAATATTTTTACAAATAAGGACGAAAAAACTAATAAACTTTGTACGATTTATGAGCTATAGGTGGTGTGTGAGTCATTTCTATTACTGTGATTTGCGTATGAGATACAAACAACTCTACATTACTCATACGTCCCCAAAGCAGTTATCATACATTTTCTCCAACATTTTTCTGAGTTACCTCTGTAGGATCAAAAAACAGATATCAAGAATGATTTTTTAAAATCTAGTATACTTTGTTCATATAAAATAATCTTGTTTTCGGTATTTAAGATCAATAAAGAAAAAAACCAGTCAACTTCGTACAAAATATGCACTATAGGTGCCACGTGAGTCCTTCAAATGTTCTAATTATAAACGGCGCATAAATGTCCCTAAGAAATCAACTTTTCTTAAGTTTTTCTCTATAAATTGGACAAATATATCGTATTGCAATTTAAAATCTGCCACGATGGCTAAGAAAAAATCATAAATGTAGTCACATATTGCTGTCTTCTAAATTATTTTTTGCAGAATATCTCAACGACTGGTATAACTTTATTTTTTTTTTTAATTTAAAGCCGACATAGTAAAATAAATCGCATATAATTTCAATTGTGCCTTACTTAGGTTCAGGACCTATCCAATGATATGTTAATTTTATAAAATGTATAGCTTTCAACACTCATAAAAAGTTGACAACAATACTTGCTGCCATCAAGTTATATGTTTTAAACATTTTAATATCACCATATCTCTAGAGAAACTTACTTACGCTTTTTAAGAAGAGAACGTAGGACAGCACACAAAATAAAATCCATATCATTACCTGAAAAAAAGAAGAAAATATATTATTTAAAATATATCAATAAAAGTTTCTAAAAATTAATAATTTTGTAAATACTAAAACACCTTTTTGTAAAACTAATATATTTTTATGACAAGTGAGTTTTCTTAAAAGTTTTCTTACATAAAATAATGTATAAGGTGATTCATTACGATTAGTTTGTTTAAATTTGAAAGAAAACACTTAAAATAGAATTGGTTGGCGGAATATTTATTATGACCCGAAACACTAATCTCTGTCATTTACTTCTACTATGTAATTTCAATCAAATGTAGTTCACCACAAGACCATAGGTTGTCTATTCGGAAGGTCAAACTTCCGATCACTCTTTTAGCATTGCCACCACTGTCTGGTGAACAAAGCGAGCAATGTTGGCTGGCTTATCGACAAAGACTTTGAATTCACATAACTCCAAAGGAATATGCGGTACGCAAAATTTTGTGCTTAATAAAATGATTTCTCAATATACCCAGGAGTTAAGGTCTTGCCAGATTGATTGAAGGTAAACCCCGCTTTATTTCAAAATATGATGTCATACGACAGACAAACTTTGCGTTAGGGGATATATTATCTATTGTGTTAGGATTGGTCCTTCAAGCCGAAACCATAAACAGAAAATAAACGTCTTATATTAAGGATTGGGTCATGGAATTTCAATACGAAGCAGATGGCGTATTTGACATTAATGGAGTGACGTACTGTGGTTCGATCCCCAGCTCCGGTCATCTACATTTTTCTTTCATTGGCGGCCCCTTCGATGTTGTCGACAGCAACTTTGCAGTATAAGCGTCAAGATAATCGGCATGTCTAGTAAAAGCTTCCCAAATAGTAACGTTTGCATTCTTCGCCGTCTCTTGTGAATCTAAAATACAAAGCGAGTTAAATCAGACCAACGCGAGATTTACATCCTCATTCATGGGGTGTAAAGGGAAATTAAGTTTTTTTTGTAAGTAAGAAGTGGCCTACATGGGACTTTTGACCGACCGTGGCATGATGGTTAGAGCATGCGGTGTGACCTGTCCTAGCCATTAAAATTTCTTTCGATGGCAGTCCTCTTGAAGTTGTCGACAGCAATATCTGAGTATTCGAGTCAATTGGCATGTCTGGTAAAAGCTTCTCCAACAGCTTACCTCCGAATTAAGCGGTAAACATTAGATGCCGCTGTGTGAGTCTTAAAATAGAAGCGTCATAGTAATTAAAAAGTACTGTGCATTACATTTTTTTACTATAGCCTTTCTATACATATTCCCCTTTGCCCTTAATGTTGCCCTTCTCTGGTTTGTTTTTATATTTTTGTTACATACGTGGGACGTCGTCGTCGTAACATTTACGACACCCAACCAGATGAAAGGGGCAGACAGACAGGCTGGCACACAAACAGTTAATAATACCCGAACAGTGATTGGTAATGCCACGCAGTTACGCCAGTTACACCGAACGAACGCTATACGCGACGACTTATAGTACTATTGCATCTCAGGGCTTTGTATCGCATTGGGGGCCCTTATGCAATACGACGACGAGTACAAGTACTACTGATAAACCAAACACACATTGTGTAGTATCAAGTAGAAGCAAATACATATTATAAAATCTAATGTGTAATGATATTATGAACAATTCTAAGTGATCATATAATCAAACAAAGTTACAACGTCGGGGTAATGGGAAAATAGTGAATGATAAGGGGCAATAGAGGGAAGAAATTTGTGTGTAAAAAAATATATTTATATAAATAATACTAGTGTCAATAAGTACACAATCGGAAATTGGACTTCAATGTAGTGAATGGGGGAATAATATTAATAGGAATATGTTACATACTTAAACGTAATTTCACTTTACACCCCATGAATGAGGTATGGGATAATTCTCGGTATACTTCTATTTTAGATTCACAACTAACGGCACCTACTTGTTTATCAACGAATGTCTTTTACTAGACATGTCGATTATCTCGACATTTATACTGTAGTGTAGTGTAGTATTGTGTAAATTAGAGTAGAGCAGTGTAGTGTAGTGTAATTTAGTGTTGTTTTTGTAACAGCTGGAGAGAGTAGCTTGCCGATTTACAACCAATCGCACTCGATCGGTTATGTAATCCGATGGTTATACAGGCATTTAGCAACTAGATTTTGCTGTAAGTTTGTACCTCAAAATTACTCCGATAGATGGCGCCATGTTGTTATATTGATGTATTTAAGTTGTTGATGATGGGTCATTACCTTAATCATTGCGCAATCTGGCAATCTAGGATGAGTAATTGTTAGCTGGAGAACTCCAACTCTACATCGATGTATATTTTAAACAGTGCCCCGGTGTGGAATCGAACCCGACAACTTCGGATTTCTTATCTACGTCGCTTCCACTGAACTATCGAAGGCAATGTGTAATGTTGTGTAGTGTAGTGTTATACATCAGTAACTGATGGTTCGGGTGACTTGGCAGATGGGACGACATTAGATATTATAACCCATTAAGTCGGCTACGGTCGTCATCTTGACACATCCGGGGCAGCGATGTGGAGTGCATAGTTCTTGCCATTGTGTGTCGCTGAGGAAAGTGGTCCAAAACGTTGATGAGAATAGAGCGACCGATTGCCACTATGGTCGTGGGAATACGACTGATTGCCTTATAAGAAGCCACGTGGTAGAGCTTTAAGGGCCTTATTCCTGGTTTTCACTGGTTTTCACGAAGACAAGTGAAGGAGGCTGCTAAAGATTACCCCTAGAATGTTTGGGTTTTGGGCCTTGGGAATACGTCTACCTACGCAGTCTGAGAAGATCAGTTCCATCCTTACTTCTTAAGTCCCAGAATTAAAGAAAACTGGAGACTTAGAGGTTGATTGAGCTTGAAGTTCATGAAGGTGGCCATGCACTTAGTGATGTCGGTCCAAATATTTCCAACATTTACACCACATGAAAAGATGGTGCAATCACCTGCGTACGATACCATCAAGATACGGTCAGGAGAAGCAGAAAGCTTAGCAAGATTAAGGTTGAAAAGTGGGGGGTGAGAGAGCACCCCCTTTGCAACGTTCATCTCTATCCTGCGGTATCTTGAGTATTGACCAGCGTTTGAATTCGAAACAAACTTTGAAACATTTGCAATGATCTACCTTAACAAAATAGTGCAAAAATTCTATACTCAGAAATAATAAACTGAGATGCCATCGAACCCATGATTTGTATGTTGCATCATACTTAAGTCATATTCAATATAACATCCTTTATACCAAGGACATCCAATACTCCTACTCTGTTTGCAATAATCAAATGTTTGTCCATTAACATTTCTGCCTACAAGGATAATTTAGCCCATACCAGTGTCACGTAATGAATTCGTCGTCGCAATGGTTTTGTTTGTAATGGAAATTAGCAACAGAAACTGTATTATGCGACTACTCTCAGACTATTTGTTATTACTTAATTTTTTTCCCGCATACATTCTAGTACAATTATTGCTATTGTTGTTATGGTTGCAATTACTACGAATATTTGTTATGGCCTCAGCTCATTAAATATAATTAAGATTGTTGATATAGTATTGGTTGTCGTTACAATGACACAACAACTGTGACATAATCTAGAAGTGAACACTACTCGTCGATAATACATAGTACGTACAACATCTGCTAAAGCAATAGATATTTTACTGATCCAAAGTTGTGGGGGAGGGAGGCAAAAGAGGATGTATCTGCTACAAAATCTAACAACAACAAAAATCACCTAAAATTCTTACAACAATTATGCAATATTACATGGACTAAGAGAAACCAGCCGAAGAGACAAGACGAGCTCGACGTTACAGTTTCATCTGATAACAGCAACGACAACATGACGAAATGACAATTACGAAATTCATACAAACCAACACGGCCATCATAGGGTAAAGGGAGGTGGTGGATGGATGCGCTGCCTCGTTGGGTTGTAAATGCAATAATGGAAATGTTTTTGTCGTGTTATCGTCAGACAAAATTTGCATTTTGTTCATTTTGTAGAAAATTGAATATATTGTTGAGCTTTGCACAATTTGCTTGCTCGCTCGCCACCCTCTGCCTCTATGTAGTTAGTACCTACCTACCCACCTATCTGTAGGTTCCAGGTTCATTTACATGATTTGATTTTATAATACATTTAACATTTTAAATGCAGTGGCTTCACTGCGACGGCGTCTCTGTCTCTGGTTATTAGATGTTAGTAAATGTTGTAAATTTGTAGTCGGGAATTGAGATTGGAAGCTGAATATTAGATAGACATTTGAGATTTTGGGTCTGTTTGCAGCAGTGATTGCTATTTGGGGCCATAGCGCCACAGAGTGAGAGTTAGCAACTGGCTTCGTGCGCCACTACTATTTGCTGTTAGTTGAGGAGATACTGGATTTGTAATTGTTTGCTTGTGTGAAGCTTGAGTTCTGTTGCAATCTTTGGGCAATGTTGTAACATGTTGCGATTGCAATTGCAATTGCTAAGACCGTTGTTAGCGTGTGTGTGTGAGCGTGTGTGCTAGTTTTAAGACAAAAATTTCGTAATTTATCAAATTGATACAGATTAAATATGGATGAAACACAGATTTAAGAGGGAATTTTTAAATTAATTGCTGTCCGGCTCAAAATATAGCTGTAACGGTACACGGCCTGAATACAACTCGAAACATACATCGTATATCCTCGCAAGGAACCAAACCATCCTAACGGGACATTAGCCATAGGGAGACACACAAACAGAATGCGATTCGCAATAACGGGCATATGTAACTACAGCGGGAATAACACCGGTGAACCATCTACCGAACATTTTTATGCGACTGCTAGATTTAAAACCCTATGAAAATCCTTCTTGGGTGGCATAGAAGCACTTGAATCTTTATACAACGGCAGAATCAACAACTTTTGAAGACTATCACTGTAGAGGAAGTCTGCCACATCCCAGATAGGAGCTAGTTAAGCGACCAATGATTATATACTCTAAAGACATCGGTTGCAGGGATACCACAAACGCCAAATGGGTAACACACTGTGTCCTTAGACATCTAAGTGACCAAACTCCTCCTAATCAACTGTAGCGGAATATACCGCACTACAGAGAGGTGCTAGTTACGCGACCAAGCATCATATACGCTGAAGGCATCGGTGGAAGAGTTCCCACTTACGCCCAATGGGTAACACAGTGTGTCCTTAGGCACCAAAGTGACCATTTCCTTTACAGAATGACTGTAAACTTAACAACCAAGGGTACACATAATTTTTACAACAACGAACTACACATTAAGGGAGACTTTACTGTGTAAAAACTGAACCAATTTTTAAAAACTTATGAAGTTGTTGTTGTCATTATTTTGGGGCCATGGGTGGCATGATGGTAACAATACTTGACTATCATATAGGTCACAAAGGGTTCGAGCCCTGTGACAGCCATCTACTTGTTGTTTATTAGCAATCCCTTCGATGTTGTCGACAGCAACTTCTGAGTAGACGGAGTGATCGGTATGTCTTGTAAAAGCTTACACATATGCGAGAAGCTCCCATACGCCATTCATCGGTTGCAAAGGTATAATAAACAATTAATCCGCTAAGCACGATCAAAGATTGAGATTAATCCTGAATCCGATACTATCTGTTAACGATGTGGGACGTAAATATTTTACGAAATATTTTTCTTTTAATCTTTCTCGGAATTATTTATACAGCATAGTACAATACTTCACATTTACGATAGCAAATAACATGATTATTAGCAAACTGTTATTTTTCAATACATGAGAAGGTTGCAGTAACATAATCAGTCTTGGTTGTGGCCCTGATTATCAGTAAACTGTTATTTTTCAATACATGAGAAGGTTGCAGAAATATAAGTAGCCTTGATTGTCAGTTAACTATTCTTTTTAAATACATGAGAAGGTTGCAGTAACATAATCAGTCTTGGTTGTGGCCCTGATTACCGGTAAACTGTTCTTTTTCAATTCATGAGAAGGTTGCAGCAACATAAGTGGCTTTGGTTGTTGCCTTGATTGTCAGTTCTTTTTAATTACATGAGAAGGTTGCAGTGACATAATCAGTATTGGTTGTGGCCCTGATTACCGGTAAACTGTTCTTTTTCGATTCATGAGAAGGTTGCAGCAACATAAGTGGCTTTGGTTGTTGCCTTGATTGTCAGTTCTTTTTAATTACATGAGAAGGTTGCAGTGACATAATCAGTCTTGGTTGTGGCCCATAATAATCAGTAAACTGTTATTTTTTCAAAACATGAGAAGGTTGCAGTAACATAAGCCACCTTGGTTGTGTCCATGATTATCAGTAAACTGCTCTTTTTCAATACATGAGAAGGTTGCAGTAACGTAAGCAGTCTTGGTGAGAAGGTTGCAGTAACATAAGCAACCTTGGTTGTGTCCATGATTATCAGTAAACTGTTCTTTTTCAATACATGAGAAGGTTGCAGTAAAATAAGCAACCTTGCTAAACATGATAAAATCGTTTTTATGTCGAGGAGTTTAAACTTATTTTACATTTGGACTCGCTAGACGAGTCTAATCACAATTCCTGCCGTTTTTACTAGATCGACTACTTGAATGTCTTCACAGATATACCACAATAACTTACTTAATTTCCCTTTGCACCCCATGAATGAGGTATGGGATAGCTTCTCGCGTTGTTGTGAATTAACACGCTTTCTGTTTTTAGATTCACAACTAACGGCACCTACTTATTTATCGACGAATGCGAACGTCACTGTTTTGAGAAGCTCTTACTAGACACGACGATTGAATCGACGCTTAATACTGCGAAGTTGCTGTCAAACAACATTCGAGGGGAGCCGACAATGAAAGAAAATTTTATTTATTTTTTCTTTTAAGATGACTGGAGCCAGGTTTGAACCTGCGATCTCCCGCATGGTAGTCGCGTGTTCTAACCACTATGCCACGGCCGGTCCCATATACCATATATATACCACAATAGTTATTTTTATTTCTATAGAGCCCAAAAAACTTTTGCCACCCCTCTTCCGCCCTTTGATCGCTAATAAAAATTTCTTTTACAAACATGTGATTGTAGTGACGACTACTATATGTATACCAAATTTTATTACTCTAGAGCTAATTTACTATTTCGACACGCCCTCTCCGCCCACTGATCAATAATAAAACTTTCGTTGGAGTATTTGCAAATGTTTTGCCACGCCCCTCCGTCCATTGTATCAAACACTGAAAATAAATATATAGCCTACAGTAATATGCACTGTCTACCAAAATTGCATTGAAATCGGTAGAGTCGCAATCAACGGCTTGCGTTGATTACATTATTCAACCTCCTGCTTACTTTCCACCTTACTTAGAAGTCAATGAAACTTTATGCCTCTATTGAGAGGAGAGCTTCGTAGGCTCTTTTTGGCTTATTTGCTCTATTGGTTCCAAGTCAGTAAATAACAGTTAAAACTTTAAACTTTATTCTAAAGCATCTTGGTAAGCAAAAAGTGATATGGTTCAAATAGCGAGCATTTCTAATCTGTAAATATGTCTACTTAGTCTAATACCTGCACAAAAATGTCTTGACTGTACTAAAAATGTGTCTTTTCCCTTTTTTATGGCAACTCGTTACAACAAATTGGTCTATTTCAGCTAAAGTCTTACCAACCGCCAGGCCCCTGCTTTCATTTTCTAGCAATCTCATATGCTGTATTTATGGCTCGTTTTGAAATGACCACCACCATCATCTACCGCACACATTTTATGCTGTTAGCTGCATTACCCCCTTCACTGTATTCATTACAAAGATTTCGCTTAATAAAACGCTTGAGAAACACATTTGCGCTCATTCAAAATTACGTAGATCTAAATATAAACATAATAAAACCAGGCCCACGCTTTATTATACAAGCGGCAACAAATGGCAGCAGCAGCAGCAGCAACAACATTAAGCGGCCTGCACCAACGTAAACTATATTACAAAATAATTTCGGTTATAGCTTTATGCTTGTAGACTAAATGAAAATTATGTAACTCATACCTCTAACTTACCTCTACACTTCCCTCTACACATTGTTCATGCTGTGGCGGCCGCTTTAAAAACGACGACCAACGATGGCAAACAAAACAACAGTTGGCCGCAGTTAAGAAACCTCCGAAATAACAAAAAAAAAATAGCAAAAAAACAAAAACAACAGCTTCATCGGTTTGTGTGATGAAATCGGTTTGGGTTTGAACCGACAGACCTGACCGTCCAACCGAGCAACCAACCAACCAACCATCCAGCCAGTCATCCAACAAGCAACCGCAGATGCCGACATACACCTAGTGTAAAGCTACACGTACACTTTGTTTTTTATTTATCTGCCAGTATACAAATATTTAGTTCAACATGAGCAAAAGCAACAACTTAAACGTCATCGTTTTTTTATGTTGTTTTTTGTTGTTTGCCGTTTTTTTTTTGTTTCCCTACATTTCAGTTGACTTTGACATACTTTTGCCAGCCAGCCAGCTTACCCATACTGGCTTACTTACTACTTGTACACTCCTCAGTTGCCTCATCGCACCGCACCTCACCTCACCTTACCTAAATAGATAGGCCAAGCCATAACAAGTAATATAGCTTAAACACCTTAGACCCCCCCTGCCTACTGTGATGGGATGTCATACTTAAGAGAGTGTACCGTTATGTTTAGCTTAAGAGCAGCAGCAGCAACAGCAGCCATTATGTCAAGAAACGTCAAATGCTCTCATTTAAACCATTGTATATTAGAAGAGAGCTTTGTGTTTGAAACACGCAGGCGTTTTCAAGAGAGCAGCTTGTTGTAGCCATTGTCGTGAAAGCCGGTTTCCATATAACTTTACAGTTACATAAGCTCAATGTGTGCTAGCTAGCTATGCCTGTGTACACGCTCTGCTTGAGGTACTGCATTAGTACCGACTGCTAAGACGCTGAGTCGTATCTCTGTTATATGACGCCGATGACGTGAATAAATTATGTATGCGATAGTAGAGAGAAATAGAGGGAGGAGAGGTATAACGCTAGACGACGACGACGACAAATGTATCAATTAGATAATAGAACCATTCAATCTATCATTTGATAGAGATAGTAATGGGTATGGAACTATACACATAATCGGGATTTGTGGCAAGCAATTTTTTATACAGATGGGAGAAGATATTTAAACGCAAATGATATTGGTGGACAGATTTTAAGCGATATTTCGGGAATTTATAAAACTTTATAGTTATATAAAATTTTAAACAGAATAAAACTGTTTTATATGGCTCAAGTTTGATATGCCTGCTAAAACTGGGTTTTATTTAATATGTCCTTAAGGACATCTGAGATATTTTGTATGCGCCTATTATGTATTTAGTGAAATGACGCACGGGCTGATATTAAACTCCTAGACGTATCATTAATATTTGCTGAAAACTTATTTTGCGGCGTATACGTAATGTGGTGTCATTAATAACACAGATTTTGGGACTTAATTCTGAGAACTGCACCTGAAAGTAACCCCAAAAAGAAGAAGTTCTGCATCAATCGTTTTGTCAAGTCACATGCCATAATAATTTAATATCGATTAGAAGTACGTAAGTAACGTATAGGGAAATTTGTCATGTTTTAGGCTCTTATGTTTGACATAACTCGAGAACCACTAGTCAGATTAAGCTAAAACAAATTTACAACAATTAAGAATTACAATTCCATTAATCCAAGAGAAATATAAGCTGTATCGCTGAAGAAAACTTTTTTCGAAAAATAAGCATTGAAAGCCTGGTGCTCTAGCACCCAATCAGCTTACCTACGGCATGGTGAATGGCCGGCTTTAATTGGTACGTGAGTTGGACTTTATACGGTTTGCGGTGCAAATCAAAATGCTAAATATGTCATAATGACCCGTAAAATGGGCCCCATTGCTGAAATTGCATGTAATCGACAATTTTGGATTATCCGCCACACTTTGACAAACATAAGTGATAATTGCGGCAGTGTCAACATGGCAATGATGTACAGGACTGACAACATTTGGAACACTTCCAGTCTCTATAAATTTGTTTAGATTATTGTCAATTTCTTGCACAGTAGATCGACTATGAGGACCAAAATCACATCGTATTGCTCGAAAAATGGTCATGTGTAAGCCACAACATTTGTTAAAATATTCAAATAGTATAATTTAAATTATGCCAACAATAAATATATGAAAGAAAAAAAAAATAATTTTTTATATGCTAATTACTGCTTATTGATATAATAAATATGTTAATGAAATAATTTGTATTAATATTTTTTTTATTGTGAACAAAATTATCGACTGTTAATCAATAAATGTGAAATGTTAGTTTTTTTATGAAACAAAATGCTTTAAAGCTCTTGAGGCAGGGTTTTTGCGCAAATCATCATCAAATGAATTGCAATTGCTGTAAGTAAATTATTGTAGAATATTAATTACTCCATAGTAATATAATTAAAAAAAGTAATAAAGTAATATAAATAAAATAAGGGACTATAGCTCTGAGAGAAGAAATGAAGATAGAAATGACCGCAAGAGTATATTTTAATTTAAGTTATACGTTTATGTGATGTATTAATATTTTTTATATTCATACTTCCAATATTGTTTGCTATATTTACATGTTGTTTATATTTACTTATATGTGACTAGCTGACCCGGTCCGCGTTGCTGGCCCTAAGCAAACATTAGTGTCATTTTCACCCCCTAAATGTAGAAAAATCCAAACAATGTGTAGCCTATGTTACTCGCGGGGTTATTCGAAAGATTCCCTGAAAATTTCATCAAAATCGGTCCAGCCGTTTTCGAGTCCATACGTTACATATATACACACATCCTGTTTTATATATATAGAAAGATATAGATTTTAACTTTTCACTAATTGATTGTTTTTTCTTTTATTTTTAGGTAAGTGTTTTAATCCAGTCATGCTCTTAAAACGGTAGTCCTTTTAAAAGAGTGCATCATGTATGTATGTATGAAAATAAATAAAAGTTTACATCCAATTATTCCAAAAAGAAAACTAAACAACACCTAAAATTTTGGTTCTTCGAGCTGGATAGAGCTTATTCTTCTAGACGAAGCTTATACCAGCTTCTGGTGTGGCACAATGACTTAGTTCCCATAGCTAAAAGTTATCATTGCATTATTTGTAAAACAAAACCAAACAACACCTATAGTTATGGTCCTTCGAGCCGGATAGAGCTTATTCTTCTAGACGCAGCATATGCCAGCTTTTGGTGTCGCACAATGACTTAGTTCCCATAGCTAAAAGTAAACATTGCATTACTTGAAAAAGAAAACCGAACAACACTTATAGTTGTGGTCTTTCAAGCCGGATATAGCATATTCTCCTAGCCAAAATTATACCAGCTTCCGACGTCGCACAATGACTCAGTTTACGGAAACCAAACAACACCTATTGTTGTGGTCCTTCGAGCCTAAAAGAGCTTATTCTTCTAGCTCAATATTATACCAGCATCAGATGTCGCACAATGACCTTATTCCCATAGCTAAAAGTTAACATTGCATTATATCATAAAGGTCCTTCGAGCCTTATAGAGCTTATTATCCTAGACGAAGATTATACCTGCTTCAGATGTTGAAAAAGGAAGCCAAACAACACCTTCGAGCCGAATAGTACTTATTCTTCTAGCAAAAGATTATCCCAGTTTCCAATACCGCAAAATGACTTAGTGGGAATTGGGGGAATTACCATTTAAATATCTTAAGAAACATGGAAAAGTCCCTATTAATTTTAAGTTAAGTTTAGTAAAAAAAAACCTAAGATTCCTATATTTCAGTAAATTATATTAGCAGAAACTGGTCCGTTGATTGGTTGTGCTAAAACACATAGATTGGGTCGTTCGAGCCGGATACAGCTAATTTATCCAGCTGCAAACATATACTACCTTCTAATGTTACACAATGTTCTAGTGGCAAATGGAGGAGTTTCTATTTATAGCATAAACGTCTTTATCATTTATAAGTTAAGATTTTTAGAACATAAGATCCAATATTTCATTGTCTTAATAAAAAACAACAAACGTCACCTACTTCTTTATATACAAATGCGAACTCCAGCTACGAATTTACTGTCGACAACATCGACGAAAGAAAATGAGGATGACTCAGAAAGAGATTGAACTACGGAACTTCTTTAATTATCTTACAATCTACTTATTGAGAAATGAGGGGAAAATTAGTCGGATATTTTCATTTAAATACACAGTACAACACATGATTTCGGGACTCAATTCTGATAACTGCACGTGAAATTTTTGATGTATATACCGAGACTAAAAAAATCCCCAATGGATTTGGCCCCATTACATCGAAACATTTTTTTATGGATACTCCAATATTTTCACCCCAACACGATTTTTTTTTATCATTTTACGGAGTCCATATTTCATTAACCGTTCGAAAATTTTTCTTTTTGTTTTCGGCAAAGTTGTAAATCTAAACCAGAGCAAAAAAAGTCTCAAATAGACTGACCCAAAAAAAAATGCATCTAGTGCATGAAAATTGCAAAAATATGGAAAAACAAGGATATTTTTCCATGATGTTTTCCACACAAAATTTATTTCGTTGTACTCCGTGGCGTATGATTTATGTGGAATATTACTTAGTATAATCATAGAAAATATCATTAAAAAATAGCCTTTTTCCCATATTTTTACAATTTTCATGCACTAGATGCAATTTTTTGGGTCAGTCTATTTGAGACTTTTTTTGCTCTGGTTTAGATCTACCATTCCGAACAGTCTATGAAATATGGACTTCCTAAAAATGGTAAAAAATCGTATTGAGGTGAAAATATTGGAGTATCCGTAAAAAAATGTTTCGATGTAACGGGGTCAAATCCTTTGGGGATTTTTTTAGTCTCGGTATATACTTCAAAAATAGCTGGGTACAAGGCGGCACCAATTTATGTGATGCACTGTGTAATTTAATATCAATTTGAAGTTAGTAAGTATCGTATTGGGGAATTTGTCACAATTTAGGCTTTGTTGTTTGTCATAACATAAATACTATGTGGTGGCGTATGATTATCATAAGTATGGCAACGATTCCACGAGTTTTGTCTAGAGTTACTAAATTCATTTTATCGACTTTCAAATGTTGACATTCTGTCAATCTATAACGAATTGCACAAGTTTAGAAGCACCCAGTTTGAATTAATCAAATCAAACCATATACATTATCCCTTTAGATAAGTTTTCAGTAAAAATCATTTCTTGGTTAAACTTTTCACAATATCGAGATGAACTCTACTCTTTTATCCTTTTCGCTTAAGGACATTTTACAAAATTAATTTACATCTAATTGAATGGCCTCAACCCACTCTACTCCACTGAACCTACCCAAAATAAGGTCAAGGACATCAGTTTCAAAAGTGGCACAATGGGCCAGACATATGCGGCCATCAATAAAGCACTACAACAACAAGACACAATATTTTACAAACAAATACTACTGCATAGCGCTGTTAGAATTGGCAAAATGGCAATAAATATCAAAAGATTTTAATTAAGCCATAGATTGATGGTAATTCACAACACAACCGCCTCATATATCGGTCTGCTCCAGGCAACAACACCAACGGCGCTATTTGCTTTGTCCTCAGCGTCAATCAAAGACTTTACCTAATGTCATAGCCATCATATTGGTATTGTACTCCGAAGTCTGCGCTGTTATTTTATTGTTAAACGCTAAAATTGTTTGTTGATTGTCTGCTCTCTCTCTCCCCAAGTTCTTGTTAGTGTGCCAAATATTGGCACCACCAAAAACAAAATCCATTTCAAGCATTTTCGATTTCGAATTTGACACAACAATGGTAAACACTGAGGCAATCTGACGCAGGCTGGTCGGCGTTGGTGCCAGAGACCATTGCTGTGTAAGTCCGTCTATCCGACCTCCCACTAATTTGGTGGTGGCTGCTACCGGCATTGAATTTGTTTTTTCGAATATTTATGGTCACACGTCCATACGCAGCTATCTATGTATGTATTGCTTTTATACCGTGTGATTGCTCTGTGAGGTCAAGGCCAACCTCTGGGGAATCAGGACAAATATATAATGAAACATATTTTCACACGTTGCCTTCTCTTTGTGTTGCTTGTGATTCGTATTATAAAGGGAATCGTATGATTTTGCGCTTTCGAAAAAAAACCAACAATTATTTTTTGCTTTCTGCTGCGGATGACAAAAATTTTTTCCAATTTATCTTGTTGGTTGGGCAACACACACACACACACACAACAAAAGCTCGTAATTGTTTGTGATTAATTTGAATTGCAAATTTTGTTTTTGTATCAATAATTAAAATTATGCGATACTTGTTTTATCTGCTTAAATCATATGAAAGTAATTGAAATAAAGAAAATCATGGGAATTCATGAAGTGACTTCAACGTTGTGCTAAAAGGCACGCGACATGTTCACTCACCTAAAGTGGGTTAGTAAGATAAGATAGGTAGGTGATGATGTTAAATTGCGTCGTAATGTGAGAAAAATTCATTTTAAAATAAGTTTTGGTTTTAAAAAATGTTTTTCAATGAAAACATGTTGAAACACAAGACAATTTACATGTGAATCAGTTATTCCGCTGAGTAACCACAGCGAGGTGAGGCAAAGTGGCTACGGAATGCAAGATAAGCCCATGGCGTGACTCAGCGGAGCACAACGTGCGTTCAGCGTACACGAGTACTATCGAAATAAGGATTTTTTCGTCTAATGCGCATTTTTGGGCTTATTACAACACGCGGCATAGAAATGAAGACATTTTCGATACAATTAATTAGAATGTAGGTGCAAAAGTTCGGGGAGACAGTACATCATCTATGAATCGACCATGATACGGCAAATCTAGCACCTTCAGGGAACCTGAAAATTAAGAGCTCTGTTCGTGAACAACCTAGACTCTCTACAGCGTTATGGAATTTAAATAGGCGACCCAGAACCAAATTGTTGGGCAAAACTTATATACAAAAGGCATGACCTCGTGGCTCAGACATATTCCCAATGTCATTTTTTCTTTTGGGTTACCTTGAATGTAAAACTTATGCCCAGGAGAGTATTCGCTAGAAAATTCGAAAAAGTACTTTATGGTACATCAAAGTAATATTTAATAACATAAAAGTACCATTTTGTTATAATAGCAGCACCTCTTGGAAGAGTAGTACAACCTTACGATACATTTAAAGCACATGTTGGTACTATTTGGTACAAAAAAAAAAGAACTTCTAAAAACAACAAATATTTTTGGAAAAAAGTGCTATTTGGTGGATTAATAGTACTTTTGGTACATTAAAAGTACTTTTTTGCATATTGCAAATAGCATTTGGTACAATAAAAGTACTTTTTGGCGCAAAAAAAACACTATTTGGCAAAATTTTTATGAAATAAAAGTACATTTTGGTGGAACTAAAGAACTTTTTTGGTATAAAAAAAGTATTCCTTTATACAAAGAAACAGCAACAAAAACACTCTTTGGTAAACCACACTGAATTTTTGATACAATAAAAGTACTTTTTGGTACAACAAAACAAAAACAGTAGACAAAGTTTGTATTACTTTGAAAGTACTTGTTTGGTACAAAGTATGTACTATTGGGTATAATCAAAGTACTTTCTAATACAATTGATGTACTTTTTTAAACTCCTCCTCCTAGAAACTAATTATATAATAAAAGTACTTTCTGGTATATTAAAGGTAAATTTTGATACAATAATGTACCTTTTGATACAATAAAAGTACTTTTTTTTTGGCAATAAAAGAAAAATTTTGTGTAACAATAGTACCTTTTACTATAACAAAAGTATTTAATTTTCCACAAAAGTACTCTTTTGTACAATTAATGTACTTTTTGGGACAAGAAAAGTACTGTTTGGCACAAAAAAAAGTACTTTTTGATATAATAAAAGCACTCTTTTGTACAATTTGTAATAAGAAAGGTGCTCTTATTTTAGTTACAACATAAGTACACTTTGATACAATGAAAGTACTTTTTGGTACTATAACATTTATCTTTTGAACAAAAAAAGTACTTTTTGGAACACGAAAAGTACTTTTTCAAACAATGAATGTATTTGTAGGGACAATAAATGTACTTTATGGTATTGTCAAAGTACTTGTTAATAGAAAAAAAGTAATTCTGATTTAAAGTACTCTTTTGTACAAGGAAAGTACTTTTTGAAAAAAAAATAAAAGCACTTTTTGAAATGAAAGTAATTTTTGGTACTATAAAATTACTCTTTTGTACAATTAAAATACTTTTTGGAACAAGTACTTTTTTAAACAATGAATGTACTTTTTGGAACAATAAATATATTTTATGGTATAGTAAAAGTACTTGTTAATAGAAAAAAAAGTACTTCTGAGTAAAAGTATTCTTTTGTACAATGAAAGTAATTTTTGAAAAAATAAAAGTCCTTTCGGTACAATAAAAATACTCTTTGATACAACAAAAGTACTCTTTTGTACAATGAAAGTACTTTTTGGAACAATTAAATTATTCTTTGGTACAATTAATTTACTTTTTGGAACAAAAGTACTTTTTTAAACAATAATTGTACTTGTAGGGACAATAAATGTACTTTATGGGATAGTAAAAGTACTTGTTAATAGAAAAAAAAGTACTTCTGAGTAAAAGTATTCTTTTGTACAATGAAAGTAATTTTTGGAACAATAAAAGGACTTTTTGGTATAATAAAAGTACTATTTGATACAGTAAAAGTACTTTTTGGTACTATAAAATTACTCTTTTGTACAATTAAAGTACTTTTTGGAACAAGAAAAATACTTTTTTAAATAATGAATGTATTTTTATGGGCAATAAATGTACTTTATTGTGTAGTAAAATTCCTTGTTAATAGAAAAAAGTATTCCTGAGTAAAAGTACTCTTTTGTACAATGAAAGTACTTTTTAAGAAAATGAAAGTACTGTATTGGAACAATAAATGTACTTTTTTGTATAGTATAAGTACTTTAACCATTAAACACAACAGCAGTATCTATTAGTACAATAAAAGTACTTTTTGGTACAACAACAATATTATTTAATACCATAATAGTACTCTTTTGTACAATGAAAGTACTTTTTGGTACAATAAAAGTACTCTTTGATGCAACATCAGTACTCTTTAATGCAGTGAAAGTAATACTTTAAGTATGTATGTAATTTAAGGGACAATAAATGTACTTTTTGGTATAGTAAAAGTACTTTTTAATAGAAAAATGTACTTCTTAGTAAAAGTATTATTTTTTAATAGTGAAAGTACTAAACGTACTTTGTTGTTCAACGAAATCACTTCTTGATACAATGAATCCGCATTATGATGCAATAAAAGTACTTTTTGGTACAATAAAAGTATCCCATCAAACTTATTTTTGGACCAATAAAATTACTCTTCTGAAAGTATTTTTTTGGAAAAATAGAAGTACATTGTGGTACAGTGAAAATACTTCTTGATAGAATAAAAGTACTCTTTTGTACAATAAACGTACTCTTTGATACAACAAAAGTACTCTTTTGTACAAGGAAAGTACTAAAATTACTACTCTTTTTGGATCAATAAATGAAATGTCTGGTAAAAGAAAAAGTACTTTATGGTGAAATAAAAGTACTTCAAAGTACAAATAATGTACTTTTTAAAAATATAGAAATAATTTTTGGTACATTAAAAAGTACTGTTAATGTACTAATCTACTACTAAAAACAATACCAAAAAAAATGTACTTCAAAGTACAAAATAATGTACTTTTTGAAACAATAGAAATAATTCTTGGAACATTAAAAGTACTTTTTAATGTACTTCTAAAAACAATACCAGTACCTATTAGTACAATAAAAGTACTTTTTGGTATAAAAAAGTACTTTTTGTTACTACAAAAGTATTGTTTGGTATAATAAAAGTACTTGTTGGTACAATAAAAGTACTTATGGGTACGAAAAAAGTACTTTCTAATACAATAAAAGTACTTTTTGCAACCATAAAAAACTTTTTGGGTGCAATAAAAGTATTAGGTACATTGAAAGCAATTTTTGCCAATACCGCCTAACCTAAACATAGTCCAAATCATTGCTTTTTTATTGAAGTTCTTTAAAATAACGTAACAGCTCCAAGCTTCACCATAATCTCCTACTAATCCGCTTGTACATAATAAATGATTCTTTAAGAATTAAATTGCTTTCATTTGGTAAAGATTTATTGTAAAAGGGTTATCCGCACAATGTTCAAAAAATCAACACTGCCATAGGGGCGTATACTTATTATTACTTAACCGTCACCCTTCTTGTACATAACAGCAACTGCTATACCATTCAGCTAAGACTTGCACAATTTTATAACTACAACAATATTGTTTCATTATTGTCCTATTTTTTGCAATGATGGGGTTAATATCACTGCTTGATGTATTTTTTATCAGAAATGACGATAAACCAAGAGACGGGAATACGAGTACAGTATACAAAGAGAGGAAGAGGCAGACAGGCAGCCATAAAAACAGTACATCACCCGCGTCAATAAACAAAAGAAAAACGATAACACAAATAAGCACCAAAACAAAAACCAAACACACGAAACGCAAGAGGTCTTACTGTGCCCGAAATAGGTCGCCGCTAATAGGGGCAGATACTAAAGCGGTAAGTTAGGTAGCGGGGCCGGAAGGAATTGTGATTAAACAATCACAATCACAGTGGATAAGGGGAAAGTAATAAAGCAAATCAGCACCAAAACAGCAGCAGCAGCACGAGCAACAACAACAGCTACAACAATAAGCCAAGAAGGTGATCGACCTATACGCGCAACAACACCCCTTGTGAGTGTGTGTGCGAATATTCTACATACAACAACAAATATATATGCTAAATAAAAACAACAAGAGAAAATACAACGATAATGAAACAGCAACAAACAAACATTCTTATAAGAACACAGTACATAACAGTATGTATGTGTACAAACATATACATATGTATGTATGGACATACATATATGTATGTATAGTATATATGCATACTGTATTTACACATGTAGTCATGTTTATATATCTACTCGTACATCGTACATGTTTACTGTGCATACAATTGTGGACGTTATCATTGTTGTTGTTGTAGCGGCTTTCGCTGTTATCTGCATTCAACGATTTGTTGTTTTTTGTTGCCAATTTAGCTGTTTACTTGCTAAAATTCACAGAAATATTCTAATAAAGTTAGATAGATTGTAAAAAAAATTGGTTTTCTTTGTATAATTAAATATTTTTGCGACTTTGTAGAATTTCCAAAGAAAAAGCAAAGCGAAAAAAAACATATACAATAAAGTTATTATGAATGAAGTGCATAGAATGTGTACATTTGTTTAGACAAAAGATAACAATAGTAGTGGAAGTGATACGTAACTATTTTCTTTAGTGTTGTGTA
This sequence comes from Muscina levida, assembly GCA_964034835.1. Classification (NCBI taxonomy): domain Eukaryota; kingdom Metazoa; phylum Arthropoda; class Insecta; order Diptera; family Muscidae; genus Muscina; species Muscina levida. The sequence continues at coordinate 47,176,567 of OZ035883.1, read as the reverse complement.
CGATTGCAGAGAGAGAGAGAGAGAGTCAGCAGTACCTTCATCTGTTTGTAAATGCATATATATATAGTTATAAAAGTTTCAGATTGCATTTGAGAAGATTATTTTTAAAAATTAGATGTTTTTAAAAAGGGCAATTCATCAGAACATACAGCTTTGAATATTTGTTAAATTGTTGTCTATGATTTTTTCAATAATTCTTAATTTCATTAAATAAACTCCTATACTACCAGTCGGTGTGTCTGTGTGTTACGTATTGACTTCTATACTAGCCATAGCATTTTAATAAAACTGTGGCAAATTGTTGTCCTGGTATATGAGATGATTTTTATGATAGTTTCGCTAAACTGTAAGTAATTTAATCCATGTAGTTTATATCATTGTCTTAAATAATAGCCTCCCCACAGTAGATCGAATTGTCTAAAAATATACTTCTAACATTCCTGAAAACGGTTTTATTTAACATTACAGATAGTTTTATTTTATTATTTTTAACTAAAAATGGTCCACAGAGATCTATATGTGATTAAATTAGTTTTTTTCTCCTTAAGAACTGTCATTGCAGTTAATTATAATATTTTATTTAGCTTTAACTTTTCTATTCTCTAGGATTTTAAACATATTGCCATAATTGTTTGTATTTTTTTGTGATTATTTATTCTTTTACTCTCTTTGTGTACTTTGTTTTGTTTTTTTTGTGCTATGTAGACAACATTTTGCTCCGCGGCGTTTTTTATTTCTTCGCAGATTCGTTTTTTTTTGTTGTTATTTCTGTTTAATTCTTTTGTAGTTTTTGTTGCTGTTGTTGTTGGTGTTGTTGCTTTGTTTTGCATTTTCTACTAAATAAAGAATAAACATGGAATGAACAATCAAGTTTGCATATAACAAACGACTATAAAAAGACGCAATGTCCGGCTGTAGGTTTGCAATATCCTAGAGCGTCACGCTACTGAGGGTAGTAGTAGACCTTACAAATGGCTGTGGTCGAGGAATTTGTAAGAAATCAGAATATTAGCACAATGAAAACAATATTTACATACAGCTACAGAATGGATAACATTAGAGGAAGTGTTGGGAAATGTCTTAGGCCATGTTGTGGGTTTCAATGTACTGTATTGTGTATATGTACCGATTTGCGTGTTTGTACTCGCTATGTACATACATATGTGTGAATGTACAACGTATGAGTAATAATAATGTTATGCCGATCTAATATTAATCATACGTACTATATTCCAATATAGTGAATTTTTGGTTTAACAATAATTATAATTTTTAGAAAATTCTATTCGCTTTCCGAGGAACATTATTTTCATATCGTATACGAATTGAGAATTGACTGAGTCATAAGCCTTCAAGTGGGGAAAGTAATGAAAATCCTGTGTTTTAAATGTAAGTCAAGGGTGTTAGAGAAATTTGGTAAATAGATTCATGTTGTACTCGACCAGACATGCAACATGCACTAGGTCACTTTTCAATTGACTGTGGCAAGGTGTTTTAAGTATGAGATGATAATAAATCACTTCCAAATATGTCCTTTCAAAGGACTTCAACGGGTCTTTATAAAAGTTATACATATAAAAATCTACTATTAATACAATTAGTATTAAGGTAACTACAACAAATTTTGTTTTACTAAAATATACTAAACTAAAGGTAATTTTATTGTAAAAAAGTATTTTTATTGTATAAAAGTATTTTTATTGTATAAAAGTACTTTTATTGAAGCAACAATGAATTTTTTGTTCCAAAATGTTCTTTTATCGTACTAAAAAGTGATTTTTCGAGCAAATATTACTTTTGATGTACCAAAACGTGTTATTTTTGAATTAAAATGTACTTTAAATGTACCAAAAAATAGTTTTGGAGCACTAAACAATGCATTTACTATGGCAAACAGTACATTTTTATCAAAAATTAATTGATTGTACCAAAAAGTGATTTAGTCTAGTAAATATTACTTGTGGTGTATCAAAAAGGCATATTTTTGTGCCAAAAGGTTTGTTCGCTCTAGCGAAAAGTACACTAATTGCTTTTAAATGTATATTTATTGTATTGTATTGTAATAAAAAGACTTTTATTATACCAAACAGTACATTTATTGCGAGAAAAAGTACCTTTTACCAATAAGTACTTTTACTGTACTAAAAAGTATATTCATGATGTTAAAATGTACTATCATTTTACGAAAAAATTCTTACATTGCATTGAAAATACTCATTGTATCAAAAAGTACTATCATCGTAACAAAAAGTACTTTTATTACCTAAAAATTCAACCTTTTGTTACAAAAAGCACTTTAATTTTTTAAAAAAGTACTTTTATTGTACCAAGAAGTTGTTTTAACTTAGGAAATATTTTTATTACACAAATTCTTTCAAAATTTAGTTTTATTACTTTAAAAAGTATTTTATTGTACTAAATAGCCCTTTTATTGTACTAAAAAGTACTTTTGTTGTACCAGAATGAATTTTTCTTATTTCAAAAAATACTTCAATTGTACTATCGTCAGATATATCAAAAAGTCATTTTGTTTTACCACGCAGTACTGTTATTGTATTAAAAATTACCAAAAATTTACTTTTATTTTATCGAACTGTACTTTTATTGTACCAAAATTTACTATATTATACCAAAAAGTACTATTTTTTTTGTCGAAAAATACTTTTATTGCAACAGAAAATACTTCGGGTGTTTCGGGTTATTGTACCCAAATGTACTTTTATTGCACCAAAAAGTAAATTTATTTCTTCAAAAAGTATTGTACCAAAAGTACCGGTATTGTAAAAGTACTTACATTGTACAAAAAAAGTACTCTTTTGTACCATAAACAACTTTTATTGTCCCAAAAAGTACTTCAATTATAACAAAAATTACTTTATTACCTCGAAGTTATGTTATTGCAGTAAAAAGTACTTTATTGTAACAAAGAACATTTATTTTTTCGAAAAAAATAATGTACTAAAATTTAACCAAAAACTACTTTTATTGCCCCATAAAGTACTTTAGTTATAACAAAAAATACTTTTTTACCCCGAAGTACTGTTTTTGTATTAAAAAGTTCTTTATTGTAACGAAAAGAACATTAATTTTTCCCGAAAAGTACTTTATTATGCGAAAACGTACTTTTTTTTACCGAAATGTACTTTATTGTCACAAAAAGTACATCAATAAAGTACTTTTATTGTAAAAAAATGAACTTTTATTGCACCAAAAAGTACTTTTATTTTACTAGCGTTATTGTATATAACCTACAAATACTAATATGATATCAAAACGTACTTTATTGTACCAAAAAGTACTTTAATTGTACCAAAGAGTACATTTTAAATGACCTAAAAAGTACTTTTATTTCTCCAAAAGTACTTTTATTGCTCACGAAATTACTTTGATTGTACCTAAAAGTACTTTTTTTTGTACCAAAATGTACTTTTATTTCACCTAAAAGTACTGTTAGTGCACCAGAAAGTACTTTTATTGTCTCAAAGGGTAAATAAGTTGTACCAAAAAAAACATATATTATACCTCAAAGTACATTTATTGTACCAAAAAGTACATTTATTTTAACAAAAAGTACTTTTATTTCACGTTGAAATTATATTATTTTCTCAATAAGTATTATATTGTAACAAAAAGTACTTTTATTGTAACAAAGTGTACTTCAAATGTTCCAAAATGTACTTTTACTGCACCAAAACTAATTTTATTGCACCAGAAGGTACTTCGATTGAACCAAAAACTACTTATTTTGTGCTTTTCTTTCACCAAAAAGTACTTTAGTTGTATCTAGAAATACAACTACTGTACCAAGAGGTACTTTATTAAACCAAAAAGTACTTTAATTGTACTAAATGTAAAGAATTAAATTGCACCAAAAAGTACTTTTATTGAACTAATAAGTACATTTATTTTGCCGAAAAGTACTGTTATTACACCAAAAAGTTAGTTAATTGTTACAAAAAATACATCAGTTGTATCAACAAGTACTTAGTTGTACCAAAATGTACTTCAACTGTACAAAAATGTACTTTTATTTGGCCAAAAAGTACTTTCATTGTACCTAAAATTTACTTTTTTGAACCAAGACGAATATTAATTTTGCCAAAACATTTTTTAATTGTACTCAAATGTACTTTTATTGCAACAAAAAGTACTTTTATTTTTCCTAGAAATACTATAGATTTATCAAATTTTCGTTGCTTTTTAGTAGAAGATTCGTTGTTTCAATGATATTCGCGTTGCCAGAACGCGCACTGTGTGTCGACGCTATAGTTCTGAATTCTAATTGAGAGTGCTCATGCTTTTCGTAACCACACCGCCTCACTCCGCCGTGGCTGCTCGACGCTGCTATCGATTCATATGTAAACGGACTTTTGGTCCACCTTGTGCAATGAGTGTAAGAGAAAAGTAATATTAAGGAAAAAAGGATCAAAAATTTAAATGACACAGTCTTTTTGTGTGGAACATTTTCGGGTCATTGTATGGGGGGTGAGAAATTCCAAGTCATGTTGAAGGTACTAGGCCAGTTAAGAGTATAGTGTTTAGCGTTCTCAGGCCAAACTTTTTTATGACCTTGTATATTTTGGCTTATATTGATATTTTCGCTTATATTTTCAGAAAATTTTCATTAGTATTAAACCATAAATGCATAACATAGGAAAGAAGTGCGTATGACTTATAAAAAATCTGCATAACATTAATATCACTCATACATGGTACATCGAAAAATACATACGGGCTTGGAAATAGTGTGGGGAAAGAAGACCCTGTTGAGCTTGAACGTGAGCTCGACTTTGGCTTGAGAATGCCACATCCTTTGCTGGTTTTACTATACTGACCTACTACCTTCACCTTGACTTAAAATTTCTCACCCCAACATTAGTTGTTTCACTGTGTTGTGGATAGCTGAATTTAGGCGCAACTGTACAAGCGTTTTAAAACCAAATTTTCTAGATCTACGCTTTAGTTCCCAAAGTGAGGAAAACATCGAGAAAAGATATTATAAAATAAAAAGATAGACTTCATGCAACTTATATTTTGGTTGCAAAATATATTGGCTAGGTATATACCACCGTTTAGGGCACCACTCCAGTCGTTGCAGACTTTAAACTACTTATTTTGCAGCCGTTGCCATTTTTAGCGCTTCCTTTTTTTCATGTGACGCACACAAAAACATTGAATTTTATCGAGTGGAAAAGGGGGGACGGGATTGTCATTGTTTAGCGTCGCGCTCTATCTTCTCTTTATTTTATGCGTAACAGGGGGTAAGAGGTTGGCGAGATAGTACTAAAGAGACTTGGTCAAGGAATGCATACTATTTGCTATCCTTAAATAGTGCAGCTGGATTGTTGATTATTTAAGGATTGTTTTAGCTTAAAAGTTGAAAGAATTTCAGTGGCGGGTTTGGCAGCAAAAATATTAAAACAAGAAATGGTTTTTAAATTTACATATAAGAGAAAAGGCTCTACATTACAAAAGCTTCAGAGTAGTTTACAAGTTTCGTTATTGGTAAACAGTTAACAATATATTTCGAAGGAATCAGTGACATAACTAACAAATAAGTACAAATTTACAAATTAACAGTCCAATGGAACGTATACGTTATGCAGGAGTTATATTTATTATTTTCATAAGTAACTTTTGTTTCATTACAATTAGTTGATTGACACTTATCAGATACTAAATTAACTTTTGTAGCAAATGGCCGATACATAAGTATCAAGTCGTGGCTTTTTCTATATAATGTAAAGTATGATATGATATTACAAATTAACAGTCCTGTTCACCTTAACTATTGAACGTATACGTTATATTCGACTTAGTTATAACTCATACGTAAATAGATTTTATTGTCAAGTCTTTGTTGCCATCTATCGGCCATTTATTGTACTCTTTATGCAAATGGTCGACATTGAAATATAACGTCGCAGCTGCCAGAAGATAAAGTAAAGAATGAAATGGTTATCTGAATCGAACCGCTTAACATTAACACTAAATTGGATGTTATTTTTAAACCATTCATGTCCCTAAAATTGCAAACGCTTAAAACACCTAGATGTTTCACACACACCATAAAATAGATGTCTTATTTGCTGATTTTATGTTTTTACTGTTGACGCCATAGGCCTATGAAACATACTCATTATTTTATAACTAAAAAGGCGAAAATCATGGCAGCTTATGCTTACCATTATTTCTTGGACATTTTTACAAGATTCAAAAGCCAGCCAAAAAAAAAGTAATGTAATAAATTTATCCAAGCAAGGCCACAGCTTACAGACTTGAACGCTTAAGTGAATTAAAGTTATTTAAAACAACCATAAGACTGTCGATAACAGAATGTTGTCAACAATAAAAATAAAACCACATTCATTACCGCAGTGTTTAGAGGGAATTTATCTTTAAAACTAAATTTAATAAAACCTTATTTTACCCAACAAAAAAATTAATGAAAAAGACCACCATTGGAACCATCCACGTTAGCACACCAAACAATGAGTTGGCTTACCCAGTGTTTCGAGCTATCGAGTTCAAACCAAAACACACAAAAGCCGATAAAATTCATTGTGATAGCACGTAATACATATGAATACCTAATGTTCTATATTTAGTAGATACATATTTAGTTAACAATGTACGTACATGATTGTGTACGAGCAAACACTTAGTTACATATGTACCTATATTGGTATAGGCAAATTCTAGCAGGTCCACTACAGTTTTTTCTCTTTGATATTTATCCTTAGGCTTAGGTCATTTGTTGCACAGGAATTATCAGCATTTTAGACGCCGAGTTGTTGTGGCCATTCCGCCATACCGATGAGCCCTCATCGATTACATACCACTAAGACACACTGACAGCTAAAGACAAATACGGGATATTGAATATAATGTATGTTTTGTGGTGCTGTGAAAATCTTGTTAAGTCTAGGGAATTAAATCTAGGCGCCACTAGGTATTTAGTACTTTAAGAAAAACAAAAACAATCATTTACATGAAACTATTAGTATTTTGTGTTAGAAAGTCTTGTAATATACGAAACTTAAACTGAACATATTCTAATGTGTTAATGTTTTATGATTTTATTCGTTGGTAAAATATGTTGTCAGGGTCTACAACTGCCTTTTTAGTTTGTAAGCGTCTACTTCACAATAAAGCATTGTATGTTGCTCATACGTAACATGAATACTTTAACACTAACTCATAAGCCACCTATTGACAGTTTTTTGTACTATTTTACTAATGAGATTTGGGATTTTACTAATAAAATTGGGTCCACAAAGTTTTGCAATGATTTTTAAAACTAAAAATGCATCATAAATTATTTGATTGATTTTTCTACTATGAGAGGCCGACAGTGGCATGATGGTTAGAACACAAAACTATTATGAGGGAGAATAGGTTGTGATTCCTGTCTCAGACTTGTACATTTCTGTGATCGGTGAGCCCCCGTCGATATTGTTGACAGGCATTTTGCAGTAGACGCAGTATTCATGGAATTGCAAAGGGGCAGTAAGTAATTAAGTATAGAATGTTGTTTTAGAGGCATAGAACATTTGTTTCGAAACAAAACATTACAAATGCAATGGATGACCAACATTGTGCATTTATTAAGACCAAAATTTCGTGGCATTTAATGATTACAAATAATTTGTGGCATATGGCCTCTGAGACTGTGCCTTATTAGTGCCATCCTGTCGGTTCCAACTTTTTCGAGCATACCCGGTCTTATTTATTCAATAGTGCATGGAATGTTGGTTTATATTAGGTAAGTTCAATTCGGCAGTCACGTTCAGCATAGCTCACTTGGGACCTAGTATATATCCCGTTGTTGGCATCTAAATGATCAGTCGTTGCTGGTTTCTAAGCATATAACAATGGTTTGATGTAACCCCACAAAAAGTAGACCAAAGGCCAACTGACAGGTCTATTTCTTGAGACAATTCGGCCATCAAACTTTTGACTCTACAATTGATGGTTTCAAGCGCTCCAAATTGATGGTTTCTCCTCCATATGATGTACAGCTACATAATAAAAAAAACTACTAATCATTTGCCTGAAGAGTTCGGAATTCATAGTAGTATTGGCACTAGTTTCAGATTTAAAACTAAAAATGGTCCCATGACATCTTCGGCATGTAAACCGCACCAACAAGTCACTTTTTTGGGATGTAATGGAGTCTCAAGAGAGTCAAGAGAATATTGCTCTCTCCATCTCTCTCCCTCTCTCTTCAAAAACGATAGCTGTGCTTGTTAACATACCTGTTATGCTAGAAATAGTCTTATCGCTTAAGATGATTTGACGATAAAAATCTGGTTCAACTTCCGATTAATCCCTTTAATGATTGCACCAGGAACTCATGGTAATGTTGGCTAGTTCCGGATTTAAATCAAAATGTGCCGATGACACCTTCGGCATATAAACCGCACCAACAAGTCACATTTTTGGGATGTAATGGTGTCTCAAAAGTATCACGGGGATATTGCCCTCTCTCCTTTTCTCTCTCTCTCTCCAAAAACGACAGTTCTGCTTGTTAACATACCTGTTATTCCAGAAATAAGTCATCGCTGAAGATGATTTGACGATAAAAATCTGGGTCAACATTCAATTAATTCCCAGTTCATCCACCGAACACACGACGGCGCAATTGATGGTCTGGATGGTCTGCTGCCTTTAATGATTGCACCTCAAACTTGTTCTGGTAGTGGACGGGAAGATGCCGAGTTGCTGAAAACGCGTTGGATCTATAAGTTGGAGTCCTCTGTCACACTCTCGGCTACAGCGGAGATTTTTTCTGCGAGTGCGGGATCGATTTTGATGACTATTATCCAAAACTGTAAATGTAGTCATGATTCGATCCATAGTATTGCAAGATAGACGATTATGCTCTACCTTAACTTGATGAAGTGCTCTATAAGTGTGGCGGGGAACTGAGAGCACCGCACCAGAGTTATCTAAATTTCACTTGCATATTTACTTTGGGATCGTAAACTTTACAATAAAGGTGAATTGTTTGTTGATCATACGTAGCACGACTCTTTAAGCAGTGACTGATGTGCCACCTATCGCTCTATAACTGTACTAATTCAAGTCATCTACATTTCAATATCGCAGTAATTATTCATGCGCTGTATGTAAGTACAGGGGTTTCTTAGGTTGGTATAGGTGTAGGTAGCAGTCAATAATCATAGTATTGCATAATAGTTGCTCAGATCGTGATCTCCCTAAACTTGATGAAGTGCTCTATAAGTTTGGCGGCGAACTGAGAGCAATTTTTGATAATAATTTTTCACGACTTGTGAATGCTATTATATTGTAAGTCTTTGCATGGTGATTCAAAGTATACTGAGAAAAAGTCAAATACACTTTTTTAGTATGACAGCTAGTATTACCATTATCCCAATCGGAAGTTCTTTACGTCCATAAAACATCTTTTATTTGTGTTTAATGGTTATATTCGATTGTAGAAAATATTATTGGACTTACACTTGCCTATATACTTTGGGATCGTATACTTTACAATAGTGATGAACTGTATGTTAATCATACGTAGCATGACTCTTTAAGCAGTGACTGATGCGCCACCTATCGCTTTTTAATTGTACTATTCAAGTTATCTATAGTGCACTTGCCCATTTACTTTAGAATCGTATACTTCACAATAATTATGAATTGTTTGTTGATCATACGTAGCATGACTCTTTAAGCAGTGACTGATGCGCCACCTATCGCTCTTTAATTGTACTATTCAAGTAATAAGTTTTGTTTATAGCACCAGATCAACAATTTGACAACGATTTTTAGAAATTTAGATATTCCAGAAAATGTTAAAATGTGACATTAAATATTTGATTCATATTTTTCTATGAAAGCTATCAGCATGGGAAACTAGGGGTTTTCGATTCCTGTCTAAGTCATCTACATTTCAATATCGAAGTAGTTATTCAAGGGTTGTAAGTAAGTATAGGGGTTTCATAGGTGTAGGTAGCAGTCAATAATCGAATTAAGTTCATGGTAATGCTATCGGGCTAACGAAATTTGACGCTAAGCTCATTGTAAACCAAAGTTACGTTAGTGTCCATTAAGGTGGGTCGCACTTCATACAAATAAAAAAAGTTTTGCCGGTCACCCCCTAGAATGAATGGTAATTTAAAAACGAATTCAAAAAAAAAATTTTTTTTTTTTTGCCACGCCCCTTGACCCCGCGCATTGGGTTTTTTGTTTCCTGTGTCTCCATTTATAGTCCGATCGTAATGTGTGATATATCAATGTTTTTGGACTGACAACAGCTACATTTTCTTCTCTGATCACTTTTGACTCCGACGTCAAGTTCTAGAAATTTCTACAGGAATCTCGGTTTTTACCCCACTAAGTCAAATTTTTTTTGCAGCGATAAAAAAGTTTTTTAAATTCCATGATATTTTCTCTTTTACCGTATATATTTTTATTCATAAACAAAAAAGTTACAGAGGTTTAAAAAACAAAATACGACCACGCCAACATTTGTAAACAATGAGCTTTGGCCTTTAGCGACGTCAAATTGATTTTTTTTAACCTCTGTAACTTTTTTGTTTATGAATAAAAATATATACTGTAAAAGAGAAAATATCATGGAATTTAAAAAACTTTTTTTATCGCTACGAAAAAAATTTGATTTTTAGGGGGAAAAACCGAGATTCCGGCAGAAACTTCTAGAATTTGACGTCGGTGTCAAAAGTGATCAGAGAAGAAAATGTAGCTGTTGTCACACATTACGATCGGACTATAAATGGAGACACAGGAAACAAAAAACCCAATGCGCGGGGTCAAGGGGCGTGGCAAAAAAAAATAAATTTTTTTTTGAATTTGTTTTTAAATTATCTTTCATTCTAGGGGGTGACCGGCACAACTTTTTTTATCGACCCACCCTAGTGTCCATGTTAATAATTTAACAACTATAGCCATTAAATAGACTAAATTTATATGTTACAATTTTATACTTTGAACAATGCCGTTAATATATTTTATTACAGCTATATAGAGAATAATCCCACATCTATGATAAGGCTCAACATATACTTTTAGCAACATTTCACTCGACTTTGTCATTATTCATAAATTATTAAACCTACAGTTAGTACATATCCTAACAACTCTTTGTTTAAGGACACACTTGTGTACTTCGCTCTCTCTCTCTCTCTCTCTCTCACTCTATTTCTCTCTTTGTCTTCATAAAATTTTATTAAAAATTCATAACATTTTTGTGCACAAGAACACATTCACTCTGTGCTGTGTGCACTAAATTCAATAAAAGCAAGCAAAAAGAACCAGTCAGGCGAACTGGAAAAAATAAAACATGCAACAACAACAAACAAATTATTTCACACTTCAAAAGAAAGGAACCTCTAACAAAATGTGCATATACGAGAAACCTGGGGCACAAAATAAGGTCAAGGCCAGCGCCATTTTGTAGCAGCAAGGAAGCAACAGCATGGGCAGGATGGATGGGGCAGAAAGGTGGTTTGTTGCTGTATTTCGAAGAAACTAGTTCAAACACGCTTACAGTGTAAAAATCCCATCGATACAAAGTGTGTGTGCCACATGCCGCTTAGTGTAAACCAAAGTGGCAAACATGCCACAATAAAAGCCATAAACTTGATGATGGCTTTTGCTATAGATTTTTGGCGGAGCAGGACTAGCGGTTTATTTGTTCACATGGAAGGTCAGTGTTTATTGGCTTCGTTATTGCAGAGACCTCCTCAATATTGGAATTGATGACGAGTTGTGTATTAGATATTATTAAATGATGATATTGTTTGTTGCCTCATAATGGCCATTAAAGGGCCTGTGAGAAGAAATTTTGTGGTTGTATTAAATTAATAACCAGAATAATAATAATAATAATTTTTGAAATGAATACACCAATAATAATTTAGATTGTTATCATAGCAAAAATACACACATAACAAAAACACCTTTAGAAAAACACATTTATATGAAAAATATATATATTTTGTAATGTTAATAATGAAAATATTGCAAAACTGTTATTAATTTTCCAATTCAACACGCAATGTATGATGGTAAACAATTAAAAACATGTGCATTTGAGTGACCATGAACACAAAATGAACAATGGGCTGCTTCAAGGCCTATCAATGCAGAAACTCAACTGGTGCGATGCGGTAAATTACGCTGCAACAAAGAATGACCACACGTGGCTCAACTGGGTTAGGGTGTATGATAATGTAGGTGGCATTTCTGGCAGCAGCGCCACCAATATATCAGTTAGATAACTGCTTATGTTAAAAACTTTTCTGCCTGAAACCTCAGGTACAAAAGCACTAAAATTAGCCACTGAGGGTGGTTATGTTAATTAAATAAATTTCCTGGGAACTTATGGTTTTAATAACTTAATTTTTAATGGTTACACAGTGCAACAGCTAATTTGGGGAAAGGGGAAAATTCTAAGTCAAAGTGAAGGTCCTACTAGGTCATTATAGTAAAACTCCCAAAGCGATTGGCGTTGTCAGATCAAGCTCTATTACAACTTACCTTTTGCTTAGTTTTTTTTTTTAGCTATAACTCATGAACCATTGATATTTTTGCATAGTATTCTTCAGCAGACTTGTAGGTAAGGTTTTAATAAAGGACATTTAAAAAAAAGTTGGTCTAAACGACATTTTCAAAAAGTTGTCATTTATCATCTTTCTCATCTGTGATAAGTAGAAAACTGGTCATTGCTGATGATGTTAAATGATGGCCCGGACCCAAGTACTGCACTGTACATATGTAGCGAGTTTGCATATTGTACTCGCTACATACATATGTGTGTATGAAGAACGTATGTGTAATATTAATTATTTGTGGATTTTATATTAATCATACGCATAACTAACTAACTAACTAACTAACTAACATAGGTCCTAGTTTGTACAACGATTGAGTAATATGAATTTATATTAATCATACGCATATTAATCATTCGTACCCAGCTGACATTGGTCCTAGTCTAAGTTGCGTTGTGATACCATATTCAATTTTTTCGCACCAAATATTCTCATTCTGTTCGGTCAACGTCGCTCTCAAGCCATCGTAGTTGCTCTGATGAAGGCATGGATGCTCCGCAAAATCGCCTACTGATAGATTGGTATTGTCCACAAATGTGCGATGACCAAGCTTCTCATATGTCATGCCACCAAAAGCAGGGTAGTGACAAAGAACATGCTCCGTGGTCTTCTCATCTTTTTCATAATTGCAGATTCTACAAAAATCATTGTAGGGAAGTTTCATTCTATTAGCGTTTTTTTCAACCGGCCCATGAGTTGTTATTACAGCCATGATGATCCTCAGATGGGCTTGAGACACCCTCACCACAAGTCCTGTTCTCTGTATTCATTGTAGGCCAAATTTGTATGATCGCCCTGAAAGTGGGTTCTCCCACCCATCTCTCCTAAGCGATGAGGTTCAGTTTCCCCCTTATCAGAGGAACATCAATGAGACCGTAAACTTGCCCGAGTTCACAGTGTTTGCGACCCTTGCCAATGTATCGGCCCTTTGGTTACCATATAAGTCCCCATGTCCTGGAACCCATGTGAGGCTAACCGTTGAATGTCCCGCTATCTTCTCAAGAGACGACCGACATTCTCGAACATTTCTCGGAATGGTGTAAACGTCTCTCCAGAGATCTAATAGCCGCTTTACTATCAATAAGAATAGAATACTAACATAGTACCTTCACCATGAATTGGAATTTTCCACACCCCCCCAGACAATGACAACGAAAATGTTCCAAAGTTCTATATAAGGCATACATCCTTAATGTATAATGAAAAAATGTCAAAAGAATTGATTCGACAGTTTCGAAGGAGGTGCCAAAATTAGCCGACCCGGCAGACAGTGGAAAGGTTATCATACTTTTTGTACAAAACTTTGAAGGAGTGGTCTTGGATTCCTGAAAATTAGCACCAAGCTTAATATTGATAAAATTAAGAAATATAAAATTTCATCAAAATAGACCACGCCCACCGCCCATCTTTCTTACAATCAAAATCGAATGTTTCTCTTCCAATTAAAAGTGTTCAAATTTGGTTCATACACTAACTATAGTAAACAACAGATACATTGCAAGTTTCATTATACCGCCCGTACAATCAATGACCAAACAAGATGGTTTTTTTTTGAAAATCCTAAAAAAATTCTTCCGGTAGATTCTGAGTTATAATGAACTATATTTTTTAATTTTAAGATATTGAAAGTCTGTCTATAACTAAAAGCTCTATCGAAATTTTCTCTTCTCCCTTCCATATGCCCAAAATGTCTTTTATATAAACTTCCAAGACTCCAAGTTCATTTACATATACCTAAGGACGTTATTATTAAATGTATACCTAAGCAAATACTCTTACACATAAATATATTTTTAATTGTGCATGAACTTCATATAAGTGTGTACTACAAGTTGTCAGTCAGTTCATGTATTTTTGTACATTTGTACATTTGTATTTTTTGTTTTGACTTTCTTTGTTGTTTGTAGTCTCCCAAAAATATATTCATGTGATGGGGATCACATTCAAGGTCAGTGATTGCAATCACCGTATAAAATTCATTCACCCATTTCACTGCGTACATTTACCCAATCTGATGTTGTTGTTATTGTGGTATTATAAAGAGCACACACACACACACATGCATAGCAATACAAACAAATCCATGAATGTTGTATATAATCGTGAAGTTACCAAAATAAAGCGTAATCAAAGTAAAGAGAAGAAAGAGTGATAGTATCGCTCTTATAATAAGAGTCAGTGGGCAATACGAAATGGGGATACAAGTTGAGGATTCGTCGTTAAACTGTAGGGTCCATTGTAAGAGTCTAGATAAAGAAGAGTGTTTACCACCCATATCATTTATTTGTGTTTTATGGTTATATTCGATTGTAGAAAATATTATCGGAGTTACCTAAAATAAACTCGCCTATTTACCTTGGAATCGTATACTTCCCAATAATTATGAATTGTTTGTTGATCATACGTAGCATGACTCTTTAAGCAGTGACTGATGTGCCACCTATCGCTCTTTAATTGTACTATTCAAGTAATAAGGTTTGTTTATAACGACAAATAAACAATTTGACAACGATTTTTAGAAATTTAGATATCCCAAAAAATTTAAAATTGCAACATTAAATATTTGATTCATTTTTTACTATAAGAGCTATCGTCAAACTGTAGGTCCCATTCTTAGAGTCTAGATATAAAAGAGTGTTTACCACTCATAACTGAGAAGGTCTTCCATGTTTCTCTCATGTGATGGAAAGGGAAAAATACGAACGTATACGTTATAAACTGTGATTCTTTAGCAGGTTTGTTTTTCATTTGTACTTGTTTTACAAATCACGCGTACCTGCCGTCAAGCCATCATTTTCTTTTAATTCCGTATTGTTTGACAATTCTTTGTGGACAGACTAACACTGCAACAACGTCCTCAAATTGTCCAGCAGGGAAATTATTTTGATGATCATCAAATCAAACAAATGAAACATATAAAGTCAAAAGTTTTTGTCGTTTAAGGTCTCGAAGCCAATGGTACTAGTGTGAGTAATAAGCTGCCAGCGGCAATGCTGGAAATAGTGATGAAAAGTTGAACTTTCGGACAATATTTCAAAGAAATAGTCTTTCAAAAGTAAATGTCCGAAAGTGTTCTTCAAGGTCATAGTAAAAATTTCCTCACACAATTCTATTTTAAGGACCTTAGTTAAAATTCAATACCAAAGTTCTCAGTGAATCACCATGTAAAATTTAACTCTATCGAAATATACAGAAGATTTATAGTATCACAGCAATAGCAGTGTTACCGTACTCCTACAATTGAGAATATTATTGATGGTGGTGAGAATTACGTACAATTATCTGTTTGTTGAAAGTGTACTTGAATCATCATAAGTTTACGATGGGTTATGTTTCGATATTAGAGCCTTGGCGACTAACACCAATGAGTTTATATCAAAGGAAGATCATTCGATTATGCAGTCTACGTACTTCTACATTTGAACTTTAGATTTAGACCCACTCGTATTTGTATGTTTGGTTTTTTCAAATGATTTCCAAGCACCTGCATTATAATGGTATGCGATTATTTCCTGCGAGGTGTCTTAAAATATCTATCGGTTCTATGGCTAAACCTCTAGAGATTCAGGGCGATGAAATGGATGCAAAATGGCCTATATAAGTACGACAATTCCTACATTTCAGGGATGATGACTACCAAAATATCTCTCGCCACCTGTGGTTCATTTATTGCACTATTAAAAAGGCATTGGGGAGAACTAAACTTTCATACAAATGATTGTTAGTTCAGTTGTTTCCCAATTGTAATATTTCAAAATTCGTCTTTAAAGACTCGAAATCATAACGATAATGCAACTTACTTTACTGAAGTGGTCGAGTATGCAGACTTTTTTTAGTAAAGTTTATTTTTTTTATTAAATTCTCACAATCAATCGCGTACTTGCTACAAAAATAACAAACTTGAATGGAGAGAATTGAAGTCACTTCCCTCTACATGCTATTCTCTTCAACACAAAAAAAAAATCCCATTTTCCATTCACGCATATGAAAACGAATGTTATCCTACCAAATATTGTGTATAAATAAAAACAATTATTTGATTAGAAAAGTCAATTGCTATTGATTACAAAACAGGGTGACTCATGATGGCGTGATATTGTGCAATGTCAATGACCGTTTAAATGAATGAATGTGGATTGCACTTAACGGCTTTAAATGTTGACTTGTACTTGATTGTTGTTGTTGCTGATGATGTTTGGAGCAAATAAACAATTGTATAATCACAAAAAAAAAATAACAACGATGATAATTGAATAATTTTGTAGAACTTTTCTGAAAAAAATTATAGAAAACACAACGCAAATATCCATTAAATCCCAAAGATGACGTAGAGGAAGACTACTGGCATTTAACAAGTTTTATGCGCAGTTATCACTTTATTTAAAACTTTCATTAGCGTTATTTTATACTAGTAAACATTTTCAACAGCTATTGTGACACACAATATCACTTAAGGAATTTAGATATGACATTCAACTAAATATTTGGCATCATATCCCTGCTGTGTGTGCAATACGCCAATTGTCAATTATGACCAATTATATGAATACTTAGTGATTTCCTTAGTTAAGTCTATCCATATGGCCCTCCCGTGTCCGTGCCAGTTGGTTCCCTGGTGGTATGTTAGCCAACGACTCAAGTGTAATTATCTGCCAAAATTCATTCATTGGAAACATTTCTGTCTACTGTGTGTATATGGCCACAAATCCCTTACAAGAAGAAATGAATCGAACGTGAAATTTTAATGATTCGCAAAATTCATTGTAATTCATTAAAGGTCTTTTTCGCCATATGCAATTAATGACGAATTTCGCTTAGGGACTATACCCGAAATGTTCATTAGTTTCGCACTCAATGCTGTCACTGATTCTCCCTGTCCTTCGTCCTGGTTGTTTTTGCGTCTTTGTCACTGTGCGTTAAGTATTACAATTATAAATGATAAATGCAGAATATATTCCGTGGTGTGAGTGGTTGTGAAAGGGTATGAAGATAGGTGACATGGCAAACAATGTAATGTTGGAACATAAAGGGAATGAATTAATTTGTTGCACAAAAATACAATTTTATTATACTGGCGTTCAAAGAAATGTAGATGGTTGTGACAGGACTCATACCCAGGTTACCGGCTTGATAATTTCATTGGAAAAAAACACAAATGTAGGATAAGAGAGGCACTTTAAAAAGCTAAAACTTATCAAAATTGATTCATTAGGTGATTGCTTAATGAAATTCTGAGAAGCCATTGTGGGAAACCCATATATTCCTAATTCAAGTATCATGCGCCACCTATAGTTTATTTATTGAACTATTTAAGAGATATTAGATAAAGATAAGCTTCAGAAGACAACTGCGGATTGTTGAAATTTCTAATTAAACAAAGATTTTTTTGCAAGCTTCTTTTTAAATTTCGAACTTAAACCCTTAAAATACAATACTTAGGGGCTGGCTAGCGGTCCCGCATAAGATACATAAATTTATAGGTCATATCTAGCTATTGAACTTGAAAACATACTGGCAACATTTACTTATGTGTAATTTCCGAGAGAATCCCTAAAGTTTTGTAAATATTTAAAAAGGTCATCATGGTGTTTGTGCATAGGTTAACATGAGAATTACTTTCTCTAAATACTTTACCATACCAATATTACACTGTTTACATGTCCTGCATGTATTCAACGAATATCATCTTCATTATTAATTTAAATATTTGTCTGGGCGGTTAACCCTCTGGATGTTACGAATTGTTCTACATTCTCATGTATTAATACGCTGATACACTGATTATTATTTGTTTATTATGGTTTAACATAACAAACGCCAGCAACAACAGCAACAACAACACTATAGTCCGATAGCGACAACTACAAACAATGATAAATTTATTATCAACATAAATTTAATCTTTGGCCATATAAACAATATAAAAACGACAAAAGCACAGATGGTGAAAATAAAAACCAAAGCATAGTCAGCCATGTAGCAGCGGCAGCAGCAGCAATGGCAGCAACAGCAGATTGTATTATACAATACAAATTGAAATTTATGAGTTATGATAAATGTGAGTGAGAACGAACAAAAGGCTTACTACTCTTAAATTGCAATGCACGGTCGCTGGTGGTGATGTTGAGGCAATCCTAATTGAGTGCAAATATTTATGCATGATCTACGTATAAGAAGGGTAAAATGTACATGTACAAATAAATTGCAAAATGATAACTTTATCCTATGAATATATGTATTTTTATTAGTTTGCCAGCGGCCAAATTGGCAAGCAGGCATGCAACAGGCCTTCTTATTTTTCCGTTCTGAAATATCCCCAGTACATTTTCCCCCCATTGTTTAAAGACATATGCTAGCGACCTTCGTTGAGAAGGGAGATTTAAGTTATGCTATGAATTGTTATTCCTTCTTTCCCTACATACACATTCCTTCTACCTTCTATAAGAAGGACTGCTGATTATGTATACACATAAAATGAAGCCACAAAAATGTTTTTATGCCTTATATAGCATTATCCATTAGGCCTTAATGTCAAGATCTTCTAAAAGGCCTTGTTTTGAAGGATAGAGTTATTTATTATGTTATTCGGAAAGGAAAAAGGAATGCAGATGCAAGACCTACTGACTACTGCTCTTGAAGGCATTCTTCCGCCGCTAAGTTATTCTAATCGGAACAGTTTTTGGCATTATCCATTAGGCCTTCATGTCAAGACCTAGTTTTGTAAGCGAGAGTAATTTGTAATGTTATTTGATAAGAAAGAGGGAATACAAGTGCAAGGCCTACTGACAGCTCTTGAAGGTATTCTATAAGGCCTCTTAGGTCCTTCTTTCCGCCCCTGAGTTATTCTGATCGCAGTTGTTTTACGTCACAGTGTGACCTTAATATTTGACTTGAACTTTTTGTTTGTTCGTTTAGATTATTGTTATGACATTTTTTAATATCGGTGTTATCGCTGCTCTGTTTGTTGGGGGGTCTCGAGGGCGAGTGTGTTTACAATTTAAAAATACCACAATGATTTGCAGATATGGGTATAATAAACAGCTTATGGGTATAAAAAGTAATAAAATTGGCTTAAGATAAGGTTGAGAAAGTATAAATATATTATTACTAACACAAGATTTGTTTATTTTGCAAGTAATTTTGAATTATTTTTTAATGAAATGACTAATAAGCCACCTATCGGAAAGTTTGTGAACTACATAAAAACCTATAGAGATAGAATATATAGTATTTTTTTATACAATCAGCGCAATGCATTCACCAATGTGACATAACGTTTACAGAGAAGATCAGCATTGTATAAACAATAAGGGATGGGCCGTGGCATGATGTTCAAAACACGCTACTATCATGCGGGAGATTCATGGTTCGATTCCAGTCTCGTGTCTCTCACTTCCTCACGGCAAATAAGGCGCCCAACCCGTTACTGCTAGAAACCGAAGTATCCAATCCGGCCGGCTACTCATCCTTATGCCATATAAGTATCATAATACCTTAACAACTACAACTCAATTCACCACCATCTGCTAGGAGCATAGCTCCCAATCCGGCTGCCCTTTTCATTATCTTCTGATGGTGTCCTGCGATAGTTTAGTAAAAGCAACGTAGATTAGCAATATAAAGTTGTCGGGTTTGATTTCCGGCCTGGACACCAAATCAACATCGATGAAAAATTACTTTTCAAATTCTTTGGTGTTCTCCAGCTAACAAAATTAATCATAGATGCTTCCACTACAAAAATCCAGACTGAGCAAGGAAAAAGCTAATGATATATCAACATCGCAAAACAAAATCAACCAAACCAGCTGACGCCATCTTTGGAGGAATTTGGCGGTTAAAACTCACAACAACATCTAACAATCCCTTGACACAAACCTTGTATGATAATCAGATTACACACCCGATCGAGTGCCGATAAATTGAAAATCGGTATTAAGAATTATTACCCCATCTACTTGCCCCAGATGTTAAAACAACAACAACAACTACCTTCTGGTGATAGTGCCGTAGCTGTAGCATCTAGCCAGTGACATCAAAATAACCATTCGGTTTCACACAGGGACAATAATCTCAGTCTCAGTTACATCCTTCTTTTAGTTTCGGAACTATCATATCTTCTTATTTTTTGCATTGAGATTGCAACTCCACAACCAAACTGTTGCACAATGCAGAATGCGAGTCTTGTAAGGTGTCAAGGGGCACACAGCCCTGGTACCCTATTCGTACCATTTGTAGACTTCTTGGCTGAGGAGGTCGTAAAATACACCCTAGCTACCACTAATTACAGCTTTTTAGTCGGTAGGTAGTACACCAGAACATCACCAATCACTTTATTTCCTTTAAAATTGAATGACTTATACGCCACCTACCGCAGGATTTTTGTACCATTAAAGAGTCAAAACATTTGTAACGTACATCAAATATTTAAGGTCCATCATGGGCATATATGAATAGAACACAACCTTGTTAAAATGGCTTTCAATTTACCAGCGTACATTTTGGTTTAACCTCAACCACTACATGGTTCCACAGAAGTGGACCGGGAAGTGTAAGTAGGAACTACCCTGGCCGCACGTTGTAACATCTTTACACTTCTTGGTCGGAGGTAGCAAAGAAATACACTTTTGCTACCGCTTTTCACCGTTGTAGAGAAGGAAAATGGTCCACCGGTGGTATTATCGGGTACCCGGGACGATTCTCCCCGAAGGCTATCCGGAGAGGGCTTCCCTACGGAATCAGCTACAGTGCAATTTCTTTAGATGTTGTTTTAATTGTAATTTTTTACATCATCAATCATTTTAATTCCCTTGTAATGAAATGACTCATACGCCACCTATCGCTGCATTTTTGGACCATAAAAGAGTCAAAACAATTGTGACGTCCATCCAATATGTATTGAACACAACATCGTTCAAATGGCTTCAATGTACCAGCGTACATTTTGGTTTAACCTCTACCACTACATGGTTCTACAGAAGTGGATCCTTAGACATTCGACCAGGAAAGGTAGGTAGGATATACCATGTGTATCCGAATTCATTCGACCAGGAAAGATAGGTATGAACTACCCTGATACCCTGGCAGCACGTAGTACCATCTATAGACTTCTTGGCCGGAGGTGGCAAAGCAATACACTCTTTCTACCGCTGAGGAGTCGAATAGGAGTCCACCAGTGATTCTCTTGGGTACGCGCAGACGATACTCGCCGAAGGCCATTCGGAGGGGACTTTCCTAAGGGGATAAGCTACTTTGATCCATTTATTTATTTATATTATTTTACATCACCAATTATTTTATTTCCTTTTAAATGAAATGACTCATACGCCACCTATCGTGGCGTTTTTGACCTACTAAAGAATCAAAATAATTGTGACATCCATCCAATATGTAAGGTGCTTCATGGACATATATAAATAGGACAAAACATTGTTAAAATGGCTGCAAAGGCTTGCTTTACAGGACCTCATAGATTTGCCCAAATTTGTAGTACTTTTTTCGATTGTTTGGATCTCTATTACGACTACCATGCGGAAGATATCGCTACTACCATGCTGTGATCCCGGGTTCGATTCCCGTCTCCAGTCATCTACATTTTTCTTTTATTGTCGGCTCCTCTCGAATGTTGTCGACAGCAACGTCGCAGTATAAGTGTCGAGTCAATCTGCATGTCTAGTAAAAGCTTCTCAAACAGTGACGTTCGCATTCGTCGATAAACAAGTAGGTGCCGTTAGTTATGAATCTAAAAATAGATAGCGTGTTAATTCACAACTGTGTGAGAAGCTATCACATACCTCATTCATGGGGTATAAAGGGAAATTAAGTTTTTTTTTTAAGGATCTCTATCTCGTCCACGACTGCATTTCCAGACTGTCGTAACTTTCACGGCGTCTTAGCGATAATAGTCTGACATATACGCCACCTATCGCGCTTTTTTTGTCCTATTAAATAATTATAATATGTCGTCCACGACTGCATCAATTTCATGTCTTAAGGACTAAGGACTGTCTTAACATTCACGACGTCTTAGGGATAATATTCTGATGGGGTCTAATCGCAGCAGCAGCCAATTGACTTCCGAGTTTCGGTGGCGAATGTGGGTTTCGAACACAATGTGGTACATACCATCCATCGCCCATGTCATACGAATTACACTCCTGCAAATCACCATGCGTTGATTATGCCACTAAAAGTTAACAGACCCTAAGCTGCACTATGATTCATTCTCAGGTTTGTTTCTCATTTGTCTTATTGTGCAGATCACGCGTTACTGGTGTCCAGCATGTCATGTTGTTTTTAATCAGTATTGAGTGACAAATTGTCATAGAGAGACCCACACCCCATCAACGTCCTCCATGTTATTCTGTAGTAAAACGAAAATCTGCATTATGTTTGAAATGTTTTCAGTGCACTTAACACAGAATATGATATGGATGGTCGACCTTCCACGCTCAATATTGCCAGTAGCATCCGCAGATTTAAGTTTCAAAGAATTTTGTAGACTCTGGTGTTGGCGACGTTTGATTTCATCAAGAAAAAGGCACACACAGCAAGTGATGAACCAACTATAAGCTACTACAACAAACTTCTAACTACCGCAGTACAATTATATGATATTCTTTCAGTGATTAAGAACGTTCAGAGCTTGAAAATATTTCCGAAATAAGCCTTATCTGTGCTATTTTTTTTGTCGTATTCGCTTACTTTTTCTAATAAAGCTAATATTAGCATGTTGTCAAATTTTTCCTGTCAAAATAGATGCATATGTCTTAAAAAACAGCTAAACCACAAAGCAAAATCCCCTGGTTGACTATATCAGTTTCCACGTAACGTCAAATCAAATATGTTTTTCATTTTGTACTAAAATTTTAATTTCCTACCTATAACACAGTCAAACACAGTACCGCATAGTCATATGCATACCATACACCCATACACAATCGTTTGTGACAAATATCACGTAGCGAATTGCTCTTATAAGCCACATCAGTTGCATACATTCTAGTTTTTATATTCTACTCATATGTCTCGAATATTTTTTACAACTCTTATGGTTGCACATGCAAATGCAGATACTTTTACAACAACGCTCGTCTGCTGCATACAAATTCACTGCATCATGTCTAACATAAACCGAGAGATAAATGGCTATGTTGTCGTAGGAAGGAAGGTAAATTGAAATAGGTTTTTATGAGACCGACACACACAGCGGAAAAAAAACAACGAAGAAAATGAAAACCTAAAACCACCTAACGACAACAACCGTATCAAGAAGACACACCAAAAAAAAAACAACCCATTTAACTACAAAACTATTGATGTTTTACACTAAAAACTCTTTGTCATCAACATCAATGTAATGTTACACGAGACATCATTCCTTTGGCTTTGAGACAACACTAACAGACGGACAGACATTTTTCCCATGTAGAAAAAAAAAATAAAACAAAAATTCAATTGAATTTCAGTTTGCTCATGTTCTAAGTTTATAATGAATTTTTATTACAGGAATTATTTTACTATGAAAACGTTTATTTATTTTTAATATCATGATGTAGCTGATGTAGATGATGATGATGTTCGGTGTATGTGCGAATTAGAATTAGAATAGATGAAAATTGCAATTGCAATCTTTTTATCAGACCATGAAACATGACAATCATCACTTTGTAATGACAAAACAAACGTTTTAGTGAAATTGTGCAAATTTCAAAAATAAAAAACAAACTGTTTATATAAAATAAATTTATGAGGCATTATGAAAATTTACAGTTATGATGAGGCACGAGGCAATAAATTATTATAGTATTTCTAATTTAATGACTCATGAAAAATTTTCAAGCGGTCATAACAAATAAGAATTTTCATAATTTAAGAGATTTTAAAATTGTATTAAATTTACTAAAGTGTTGTTGATTTCAAATTGTTGTTATACAGATTAATTAATTTCCAGTTAAAATAACTTAAATTATCAGGCATTATTAATCTATCTTTTTCCAAGATTTTCAATAAGTTTTCCCTATTTTCTAATTGGGGCCTTTATAATATAGAAGAGGTTACTCCTTTTCGTCATTTCAAAAAATTATGTTCATTCTACTTTGCGTTATCATTATATTCCATAGTCGAAAATTTGATATGTAAACAAATTTGGCTTGCCAAAGGGTGATTCATTAAGACGATTCGTTTTTAACTTCAAACTAAATACTTAAAACAGAATTGAAAGTCGGAATCTCTATTATGAGTCGATAGAATGGTCTCTGACATTTATTTTATGATAAATAATTTTTTTCAAATATTAGGGGCTAGTACGGCTAAGGTCTTCTATTCGGATGGTTCAACTTTAAAACCACATTCTTCCAGGGTTGTAAGGTATTGACAATCATGGACTTCAAAGTTCAAAAACTATTTTTTACGGATTACTTATTTTTGTAATACACCAGA
Source organism: Muscina levida (assembly GCA_964034835.1). NCBI lineage: Eukaryota > Metazoa > Arthropoda > Insecta > Diptera > Muscidae > Muscina > Muscina levida. The sequence continues at coordinate 47,151,524 of OZ035883.1, read as the reverse complement.
TCTTCTTGCACTGTGAGTCTTTTAAGATGAATTGTCAAACAATACTGAGTAAAAATAAAATCATAGCTTCACACCAGCCACGCGTAATGTGTAACAAAATAGCAAATAAAAAATAAGCCTCTAAATGAAACACACTGTAGTATATCTATACGATGTGAGCCTACCACTGTTAACGTTAAGTGATAAGGCCAAATTATGCTGATAAGATTCAGTGTATCACAACTGACTCTTAAATAGTACCAAAAATAGACGATAGGTAGCGTATGAGGCATATCATTAAAAGGGCTATACAATGACTTGTTTGGTAATTGTTGTTGCGTTATTAGTTCTTCCTAAGATGAATTGTCATACAATAACGAATAAAAATAAGATCACTGCCTAAGACAAGGCGCGCGTGGTGTGCACAAAAAAAATATATGAAAATTAAACCTCTAAATGAATCACACTGTAGCATTAAATGTATACATAGCGTAAACTGTATGTTAACGTTTAATGGCAGGGATCATGCGTGGTGACAAGATTGGTTATATTTACTACAAAGTTATAACAACTGATTCTTAAAGAGTACACAAAATTGGCGATAGGGGGCGTATGAGACAATTCATTAAGAGGTATAAATTGAAGTGCACATAGGGTCCCTGGTGTATTGTGAATATCTCCATGAAAAATTGTCAAATAATACTGAGTAAAAATAATATGACAGCTTGGCACTACCCACTCGTGGAGTGTAATGTAGTAACAAATGAAAAATAAGCCATTAAATGAATCACACTGTAGTTTAAGGTTTATACAATGTTGTAACTCTTTGTTAACGTTTAGTGGCATGGACAATACATGCTGACAAGCTTGTGTGTGTATGTAGCACAAATATAGCACAATTGATTTTTAAAGAGTACATAAAATTGGCGATAGATGGCGTATGCGTCAATTTATTAAAAGGGGAATGTAATGAATACAATAGTTTAGTGTCGTAAATTACATATTCATCTGTTATGTTTTGTATATCCTTTACCACTAGCACGGTGGGTGTTTGGGCAAGGGGGAAAATACAAACCCAGAAATAAAGCAACAGACCCAAATAAAAGAATTAATAAGGGTTTCAATTTAAATGTAAAAGTTTTATTGGGAACCAATATTACCTGTAGTTTCACACGTAGTGTAAGGGACGAAATCCAAATAACGACTGAAGATAATTATTAATAACAAACAAAAAGGGTTATTGTTAAAACCAATAACAATTTTAAACCAAGATGGAGCAAGGCGGCCTACTCGTTACATGTTAGTGTACAAGCCCAGACAAAACAGGGTTGCCACATAGACATGTTGGAAAATTCTCCAAAGGGGGGGACGAAAATGGATTCAAACTTAAACAGTGGGGGTGAAGGGTATATTTTTTTCCATTTGTAATGCGAATATGGAGGCGTGGCACAGTGGCACCGCCCCAGACATTTCTTGAAAAAAAAATAGATGGAGTGGTCATTGACAATGACATTTTGCAGAAACACTTCTCTTGGCTTATTCAAGAAATTTTGAAAAAATCTTGGAAGCCACCTACTGCCACACCCACCTCCCATATAACAGCACTTGCCAAAATTTTTATTTTTAAACCTAGGGACTCGAAATTCGGGACACTTCTTAATTGAGTTCTCCTCATGAAAAAAAATTAAACATATTGGGGATGCCACGCCTACTTTAGATTTTACGCCCATTGAAAGTTGTAGATTATAGGTGTTTTTCTTCCCTGTCTAGAATCATATGAAACATTCATATAAGTTCAAATTCTTAATTTAGTTAAAGATGTCCGTCTGTCCGCACGACTACAGCCGTAGTTTGAGAGATATAGAGCTGAAATTTGGAACGCAAGATTCTAGCCTCTAAGCGGTCCAAAACTACTCCCACCTCCCATACAAATTGTCCCTTTTTGTGGGTCTGTCACTGCGTTAACCGACGTAGTATCAGAGCTATAGAGCTGAAATTTGGATGCAAGATTCCATCCTCTGAGGTTATGTTCTAAGATAAGTAAGATCGGACAAACACTACTCCCACTACACTCATACACACTGCCTCTGTTTAGGGGTCTGTCCCAGCGGTTACGGCCGTAGTTTAATATCTATCTACCTGCAATTTGGTATACAAATTTCTATTCTCTAAGCGAGGATTGAAGAGCAAGATCGGTCAGAACCGCAGTTTAAAAAATATCAAGCTAAAATCCGCTTTAAGGATAGCATCTTGTGTTCTAAGATGATAATTGCTTTTGCTACCGCAACAGCTTTGAAAGCTCTTACAATTTGTTGTTGTTTTCTTACAGAGTAAGCCGAAAAATGGTGTCCTTTCATTCAACATGTGATCGGTTATAATTGCAGAACATACTAAAATCTCACTACGTATTTTGTTTTATTAATAAAACGTGAGAATAATCGTCTTCCATTCTACTTACATAAATGCAATTTCCTTCATTCGCATACGGCTAAAACAACTTTGCGTTTACAGTTCAATAAACTTAAGTAATCACAAATCTTGTTGTTGTATGAATTTAAAATATAATAGAATGAAAACCATTAAATTTCCATTAATTAACATTTAACAAAGAGAAATATGCATTAAAAATTTAGTATTTATATATTGAGTTGACAGCTCTGCCAAAGTTACGTAGCATCATGTCAATAAAATAGATGATATAATTAGAAATAACAATTAATAGCCTCAGGTTTTGTTATAGAGCTGAGCAAAGTTGCTTTGGGCAATTACAAACTCAGGGTATAAAGATTTAGAATGTGACAAAATGTATGTTATTAAAAATACAAATTTCTGTTACAAGCTAAAGTGTAAAATTGTTGAAGTTCATTGTTAAGCTGTTACACCTAAATTGTTGATTCAAATTTGTAATTAAAACTTTTTGTAAAATTTTGTTGAAAATTAACGAAAAAAAAAATTATTGCAAAATAGTTTTGGTTTTATTTTAATATGTTAATATTTTGATTCTTAATATACCCATACATACATAACACATGATTTTGGGACTCAATTCTGATTACTGCACGTGAAAGTATCCCCAAAGAGAAGAAATACTGCATCATTCGTTTTGTCAAGTTACTTGCCATGATAATTTAATATCGATTTGAAGTTAGTAAGTATCATATAGGGGAACTTGTCACGTTTTAAGTTTTTTTGTTATATTTCTATATGGTGGCGTATGATTATCATAAGTAATATTACACATAAATCATACGCCACGGAGTACCACAGTATTATTGTAACTGCTACAAAAAAACCTAGTTCAAAATTATTTGCTGAATGGACAAGTAAAACTGTTGCTTATGTAGGACAACGTTTTATGAACACATTAAAAGAATTGTAATTCTTAATTTTTTCAAATTTGTTTCAGCTAAATCGGACTAGTGGTTCTTGAGTTATGTCAAACAGAAGAGCAAAAAACGTGACAAATTCCATAAATATAGCACAATTGAATTTTGAAGAGTACACAAAATTGGCGATAGGTGGCGTATGCGTCATTTCATTAAAAGGGCTACATAATAAATACAATAGTTTAGTGTCATAAATTACACATTCATCTGTCATGTTTCGTATACCCGTGTTAGCTAAATCGGACTAGTATTTCTCGAGTTATGTCGAAGCAAAAGAGCCTAAAACGTGACAAATTCCCCTATACGATACTAACTAAGTTCAAATCGATATTAAATTATTATGGCATGTAACTTGTCAAAACAAATGATGCAGAACTTCTTCTTTTTGGGGCTAATTTCACCTGCAGTTCTCAGAATTGAGTCCCAAATTAATGAGCTGAAAAATATTGTGCTTTGATATCAATCAATGAAATATTATATATTATAAAGAAGAATTCTCAAATATCAATGACACACTAATTTTTCATTTAAAAGACAATGTACCCTGGTCATTGCCTCTTCCACTAGTCTTTATGGTATTATTTTTCAGAATTCTAAAAAATCAAAAACAGAATAATTTTTCATTTAAAAATCAATGTACTCATATTCTTGCCTGATATTCAATATTTTACTAGTCTTTGAGGTTTTATTTTATTGCATTGACTTTGTCTAGTTCTACAACTATTTGAAATATCTTTAACATTGTACAGGAAATATTTAACATCTTCTTCAACGTATCTTATATGCAATTCAAATAATATTATCAGGCCATTACATAACATATCATGGTAATAGCTCGGTACTATAGTACCCTGACGTATAATATTTGTCATCTTTCAATATCATGTCTATGCGAAATTTCAAGATTTCTTGCCCTGTCGCATATCTTAAACAACAACAATTTTCTTTGATATCACATTCACGTAGATACAAGATATCCACTACGTCCACCCCAACTCAAGCACATTTAGAAAGTCATTTGTCTCTTGAATTTGTTGTGAAGATTTAGTTTTAGTTGTTGTTGTTGCCAATGTGTGAATATTGTTGAAGAAATGTTTTGATGTTTTGTGATGTTTTTCGTTCTTCACAAAAGATTTTCTCACAAAAATAAGTAGGAATGCAATTTTTTTTTTGTCGAAGGCGGTGGTCAACTAATCAAATAAACAATGGTTGGATGTTATTTTATGGGAAACCACGCGAACGCATCAACAGCGATGATTGCTAAAGTAATATGGATGTGGCGTGGCGTGTGTGGAGGTTTCCAATTTACCCAAATTACATAGTTACAGTAATTTGTGTAGAATTTTATATGAAGTTCAATTGTAGATGCAGTATAAGTTGTTTTTCAACTATATTTCTAAACTAAACTTTTGTTGTCTTCGACCATCTCGATGTCTTTCTACGGCTTATGTTTATATGGCTTAAAGTTTTTAGTAAATATTTTTTTTATAATAAGGTAAAACACACTTTAATCTTCGCTAGTTTTTTTTGTGAAATAATTACCACTATACCTTATGCCGTTTTTTGTCTTGCGTTTTACATAATAAGGGGCTGTAAATATGAAAACAATAGATATAAAAGTATATTTAATATAAATATAGTACTTAGCAGCATTTAGAATTTGCAAATCAGCTCTATCTATAAACTACTGTTATGTAATAAGCAATGAGGCTATTAAAAAGAAAAACAATCAACAGTGCAAGCTCAATTATAGCAATGACTGCTAAGCAAGATTGTACTGTCAGTAGAAGCAACTTGCAAAAAATGCATATTATCATTGTAAATATTATAATTAAGTTATGTTACTATAACTATTACTATACTATCTGCTAAAGATAGTCCTAAAACTCAGCAGGGGTTTTAATCCTTAGCTGTAGTACTTGTCAACACAAAAGACCCCACAGCCAAGTTATTGTTAATATCGGGAGAATTAATTTTTAAATTTTTTATAATATTAACAATGAAAAATTCCCACCCTTAAAGTACCACCAACTACAGCTATTACATAATTTGCACTTCTTACAACCACCGCCACTACTGGACCGTCAATGGTTGCCGGTTGCCTCAATCGTAGCGACACTGTCTATTAAATGCATTATTAACTATATTGTGTATTGTGTCTCTATGGTCGCGCCTCTATCTATCAGTGTACACATTAACATTCAACATCTTATTCAATATTTTTTTCTTTTGTTTCTAATTTTTACTAGTCGCCCAAGAACAACACAATAGGAAGTCTTTAGAGAATAATACTTGAGCAATTATTGAAAAATTAAATGATATCAAGTACAATAATATCCGCATTCACTTTGGTCCACTCATATAGTATAATAATAACCAAAAAAAAAAAAGTACAACAACTAAGACACACATAATGAGTTATAGTAACGTTCAAGCACTTGCCCATGCCGAGAGGGGGGTACATACATAAATAAATAATTCTAGTGGCGTTCATTTGTGCATTACCTAAAGGCAACAACGGCTTGACTGTCTACCGGTTGCGGGGTGACACGACACTTTTGTCAAACAATTGACAAATTAGACGATTATTGGCTTGTCTCAAGGTAATTGACTTTGTTGATTTTGGACGAATGACTAATTATTTGTATTTGTGTTTTGTATTTAAAAAAAAATGGGGGATCTTAGTGACATGAACATTTAGGTCAAAACTTAAGATAATAGCTGGCCATAAATTAGAATCATAAGTAATGGATTTACTTAAAAAATAAAATTGAAAATACTCGATGAATCATAACTAAATATCATAGTTTGCTAAAAAAAATAAAAATAATATAGCAATTATTAATAAGATGTGATGCGTCCAGAAAACATGTAAAAACATGATTCTAAAATAGTACACAATATTGGTGATAGGTGGCGAATGAGTCATTTCATTAAAAGGGGAATATAATGTGGTCCTTAAAAAATTAATTTGGTGTCGTAAATTACATATTCATCTGTCATGTTTTTTTATTAAAACAAATTGATTGGAAATTTAATGGATCACATGTTATTCATTGTCCTTTGAGCCGATTAAAGGACATCATAGAGATGGTATATTAAAGTCAATAGAAAGGATGATTTGTTTCGGTGATTTGTTATGTGTTAAGTTAACCTCATTAACTTGAGCGTTTCCATTTTAAATGTATAAGAGACACTTTATTAACTAGAAACAAACAAAAAATTAGGTATTAATTAAAAAAAAGCTCTATGCTTGAGTCTTTCGTTGGTTGTATTTTCACTGTTTTAGGTACATTTTGAGGTAGAAATAATCGATCAAGTCCAAAATTATCATGATTTAAAGACAAGAACTGTTGGAAGTTAGAATTCGCCTTTATCATACGGGTGACCTGCTTCTGAGCCCCGTTCCAGACGGCTGTCGACAAAATATTCCACTTCGTAGTTGTCGAATCAATCAATGACGTTCTTAATCGTAATCAAATAAAAGAAACTCTTTAATATTTCGCAAAGGAAAATTATATTTTTTTAAATGTTTATTAGTGGTTTTTAAAACAATATAACTGGTATATAGTAAAATAATTGTCTTCGTCTCAGATCGACTGTAATCGCGGAGACAGACAGACGGACACCCCAAAGTGGGAGAAGTTTTTGTGCGATTTTGCTGATCTTAGAACTCAACCTTAAAAGAAAGTAACTTATATATCAAATTTCACCTCGATAACTCTTAAATTAAGGCTGTAATAGCGGGGATAGACAAACGGGTACCCTCAAAAAGGGGGAGTTTGTATATTTGTATACGACTGTAATCGCAGGACCAGATCCCCAAGAAAGTGCAGTTTGTATGAGTGGAGGGAGTATCTTGGAACGTAACCTCCGCTTTGAGGATAGAAGCTCGCATTCCAAATTTAAGCTTGATAGCTTTTAAACCACGGTAGTAATCGCATAAGCCTCCAAAAAGGGACAGTTTATATGGGAGTTCGAAGTAGTTTTTGACCGATCTTGTTCATCGTAGAACTTAACGTCCATTTAGAGAATACAAGGTTGCATGTCAAATTGCAGCTCGATATTTCTTAAACTATAGCTGATAGATAGACAGACATCCCCCCCCCCCCCCCCCTTAAAAAAGGACAGTTTATATGGGAGATCGATGTAGTTTTTGACCGATCTTGCTCATCGTAGAACTAAACATCCGGTTAGATGAAAGAAGCTTGTATACCAAACTTCACCTTTATAGCTCTTTTGACTACAACTAAAATCGCAGGTACTGACAGACGGACACCCACAAATAGGGGGTGAAGGGTTTGTTTGTGAGGTGGGTTTCGTTTTTGACCGATTTTGCTCATCGTAGAACTTAACGTCCATTTAGAGAATATAAGTTTGCATATCGAAATGCAGCTCGATATTTCTTAAACGATGATAGATAGACAGACGCCTCCCAAAAAGGGTGTGTTTGTATGGGAGGTGGGAGTAGTATTTGACCGATCTTGCTCATCGTAGAACTCGACCTCCTCTTAGCTTGTATAGCAAACTTTACCTTGATAGCTATTTGACTACGACTGAAATCGCAGATACTGACAGACGGACACACCCAAAAAGGGGGAGTTTCTTTGGAAGGTGAAGTTTGACCGATCTTGCTCCTTTTAGAAATTGACCTCCGCTTGGATGTTGGAAGCCTGCGTAATATATTTCAGCTGGATATCTTTTAAACTACAGCTGTAATTGTGGGGACAGACAGACGGATGGACGGACGGACATATTTAAATCGACCCAGAATTCGACGCTGATCATTGATATATATTTATATATATATATGTATATTTTAGGGCGTGCCGATATAAAAATCGCCCCTATTGAAAAGGGAAAACGTATTCTAGGGATTAAAATAAGAAACTTTGCCCGAGAAACCATACCTCTAAAACGAATTTTGATGTCCCGACTTTTGACAAATCCCATTTTGACCCATTGAGTGTGCCCCAATTGAGTCCAAATGTATGACCGACCCCCACTTACTTCGGAGCCCCGACCCACCTCTGCCAGTGGCACACTCATTGAAAACGTTTGGAGATTCCCCATACAAACATTTCACAAAATCACTTATGACTGCCACGCCTCCTTATGGGCGTTACAAATGGAATAACGCATTGAATATGACCTTTGGCCGAGCGTATAAAAAACATAGAAAAACGGTTGGGTCTTGAAAATCCAAAAAAAAATTAGTTAAACAACTTTGTTAAAAATTAGCTGTGATTGGAAAAAAATTTTTTTTGGTCTAAGAAAATACTTAAAAAGATATATTATATAGAACCAAAGATATCTTTTTCTGTAAAAAAAAAAATTATAAAAAATTATTTCTGTTCTGTTTCGAAACTTTTATCTAAAAAAAATATTTTTTTCAAAATTGCAAAAAAAAAATATTTTTTTCCAAACATAGGTAAAAATATATGTTATAGAAAAAATATTCAAAAATAAAAACATAAACAAAAAAAATTTTGAATAAAACAATCAGATCTCAAAAAAACTTTATTTAATTTTTTTTTTTTTAGAAAAATATTTTTTTGTCTCCAAAAATAAATTGAAAAACAATTTTATTTAAAAAAAAAAATTTTTTTAAAAATAAATAAACATAAAATCCATTTGCGACCAAGAATTATTTACGACCTCAAGCCGAATCTTTAACAAAAAAATTTAACTTTTTTTTATCAACTTAATTAGGTTGCATTAATTTAATATATAAATTTTTCATATAAAAACAAAAAGTTGTAGTAAAAATGACCTTAGGATGTCTTAGCTTTATCCTTTATGTGGCTATTGGTCCAATCGTTGACCATTGTCCATTTGTGTCAAAAAAAGTGAGCTTCAGCGCCTATCAATTTTTTTTCAATAAATTTCTGCATTACAATTTTTAATTGTTAAAAAGTTAAATTGGACAATTAACTGCATTGATTAGACGCCTACAACTTTAATGTCAATTAAAAGAGAAATTCCGTTCAGTAAATATTTAACATTATGAAGGTCAAATATTTACACATTTTGATCAAAATTACACATTTGGTTTCTGAGGTAACAAACTACATCTATATATTCTTTCAAATACACAGAATATTTTTTTGTTTTAATGTGTAATACATCGCCTTGTTTGTATGTTGTGTATATAGTGCAATTATGATACGATAGGTGGCGCTCGTATTAAATATAACAAAATCACATATAAATCAGCATTAAACAGTTAGTTAAAAATATAAATAACCCACCAATTTAAAATAATTACTAGTATGCCAATTTCCTTTTCAATGTTACTCTTTACCCAACATTGACTGCTATATCTTCACATCTATTTATATCACACACAAAATTATAAAATATGTTTATATATAATATCATACCCAAGATATTGCCACTGCCGTTATAATTGCCGCAATCGGGTTCACACTGTGCTACGTAACCAGATTACAAATCCATTCATTACACCTCATATTTTTTATTATTCATGGTCATAAAACCATCCCAATGTGCCTATATCTGTGTGATGGTCATGTTTCCATACGACGTAGGAAATATACGAGCGAGTATCGTTGTAGCCTTTGTTCAACACTGCCACATTCCAAGCGACGGTGATGATGACGACGACGACGACAACAACTACGAGTACAAAGATACAAAGCGCGACTAGTGCATTCATTTCCAACCAAGTGATAAATACCAGTTTTCAATGTCAATTCCTAATTTGTCCAACAACAAACACTGGTTGACTTGGCTCGACTGGTGGCGGTGGTAGCGGTGTTGGTTCCAGATCTCCACATATGATATAAATGAAGGTCTACCACAAAATGTATGAACGTAGAAACACTGCAATTGCATTTCACCGTGAATGAATAGTAGTTTTGGTTAAAAAGAAAGACCCAAGACGTTACACTTTACCGTAGACAATGACTTTAATACAAACCTCAGGTTCCCATAGAAAAATAATAATAAAAAAACCCATAGTATTATGATATTTGGAAACGTTTCTCACCTCCATAGGCCTTCTTATGGCATTTGAACTCTTAGCCATACGTACGACCAACACTCTAAGTGGTTGCGTAATGCGAATTTTAGGCACAATTCACATGTATAGTGTGCGCTGTGAAACAAAATCAAAATTAATTGCTTAATAATTATGATTTGTTTATAACACGCTCACACACATGACTTTTAACAGCGTAAGAGCTCTCAGCTCTTACTATAAACTCTTAGTGTTAAGTTAAGAAAACAACACAATGTTAACTTTTCAAAGACTTAACATCACTGCTAACTCTTAAAAGAGCACGAATATACTCTTATCTTTGCATTTGTACTCTTTTTGTATAATCTTGTGGAAAGTTCTTCTCTTAACATTATTTATGGTTACTCTTAAAATGCGATTTTGCTGTGTTGTTAACCCATACCCTAGCCCATGATAGCGCAGAGGCAGCGGCAGCACCAGCATGGTGCTTTCAAATGTTTCATCAACGCTTTTTGTGTGTTGTTTTTTTACTCGTTTCCTTTAAATTTACGTAAAAATGTTATATTTTTGTTATTAAAAATTACATTGTTACCCTAAGGGAATTTTTTGGCTACTAAGTGTGAAAAGAGCATTGCTATGTTTTTGAACTGTAGGAAAGTCAGAAGAATGTTTTTGAGGGAAATACTTTGAGTCAATGGAAAAAATTGTATAATTCCCAGAAGGCTGAATGGGATTTTATACAAAATGTTAAACAAATGCGATTGAAGAAATTTTTAACTGTAGAAGTTGCTTAACGATAGATTTTTGCTTTGCATTAAACAATATGTATTCTAATGACAGCAGTGTTATAGATTTCAACACAAGAGCTGCTACAAATAGAACCTTAATAAAGATATTCATGTAGCATTCATCTAGATAACAACATTTAACTTTTTTAACACCTTATCGATGTTTAAAAAGGCTGCAGTAAGCTTTTCGATACTCCTCGCTTTTATCTTCCTCCGCACATTAAAAAGATATTAATCTAGCTCTAATCTACATACCAACATTCAACCTTTTCTGACACCTTATCGTTGTTTGAGAAGACTGCAGTAACATTTAAGATACTCCTCGTTTTATGGCAGTGAATATTGCGCTTATGTACTTCTATCTTCCCAGCGCACATAAAAAAAGATATTCATCTAGCTCTATTCTAGATACCAACAACCAATATTTTCTATCACCTTATCGTTGTTTGAGAAGACTGCAGTAACATGTAAGATTCTCCTCTTTTTATGACTTCTTTCCGCACATAAAAAACGATATTCATCTTGATCTCATCTATATACCAACAACCAACCTTTTCTAACACCTTATCGATGTTTAAGAAAACAGCAGTAACCTTTAAGATTCTCCTTTTTTTAAGACAATGAATATTGCGCTTATGTACTTTTATCTTCCTTCCGCACATAACAAAAAAATATTCATCTAGCTCTTATCTAGAATCCAACAACCAACCATTTCTAACAGCTTATCGATGTTTAAGAAAACTGTAGTAACATTTACGATTCTCCTCGTTGTATGACAATGGATATTGCGCTTATGTACTTCTCTCTTTCTTCCGCACATAACAAAAAAATATTCATCTAGCTCTCACCTAGAATCCAACAACCAACCATTTCTAACAACCTTTTCTAACACCTTATCGATGTTTGAGAATACTGCAGTAACCTTTAAGATTCTCCTCTTTTATGACAATGGATATTGCGCTTATTTACTTCTATCTTCCTTCTGCATATAAAAAACGAAATTCATCTTGATCTCATCTAGATACCAATAACCAACTTTTTATAACACCTTTTTGATGTTTGAGAAGACTGCAGTAACATTTAAGATTGTCATTAATAAATATTGACTTATTTCTTCCATTATCAAATAACAAGTTCCGAATTTTGCCAGTTATACTGTGGCAAAGCTGGGAAGAGTGAGCGAAAGTTGGAAATTCGAAACAGGCCACCTATGGCATATTTACGGTCAATATTTAAAAATTAAATGTCAAAGATCGTTCTTTCGGTTTGTTATAAAAATTTAATCATCCAATTCTTGTTGAAGTATTTTGTGGTAAATTAAAAAAAAAAGGTTCTAAATAAATCACCGTTTTATAAACTTGTAAGACACTTCAGCATATCAAAGGGAATTCGTTATAGTTTATACAGTGGATTATTAACTGTGCTAAAGATAGTTTCATTCATAAATCTTCCCATATCTTCCCTTCTTAGTAAATGACACAATGTCGCTATCGTTCACACCTTTTTATTCCCTTCCAACGGAATGGATATGAATTTTGCCTTTCTTTTGAAATCTTCGTTTTATGGCAATGAAAATTGCTGTTATGTGCGCACTTCTAACTTTCAAACGCCAGTAACTTCTAAATGCTCAATGCTGCAAGGATTGATCGAAAGTTAGACCTTCCGAATAGACCACTTACGGCATACATTACGGTCAACATTCGAATACGGTTATACTTCAGAAGTAAATGTCAGGGACTTCTTTTTCGGCTTATTGGAAATTCCGACATTACACTCAATTCTAAGCATTTTATTTCAAATTTAAAACTAAAGCTCTAAATGAATCATCGTTTATAAACTTAAATTTTTAAAACATTTCGGTATATCTATAAGATGTTGCTGTAGTTTACAGAGTAGATCATACATTGTGATCAGGAAAGTTTTCGACTCATCAGAAAATGTCAGTAGGCATAAGCCCGGACCTTCTTATACCCTTCCAGCAGAACCGATGTAGAATCTTTACTTTTCGAAATCATCTATAAATTCTGATATTTGATAATTAATTGTGTTAACTAAGTATGGTCTTAAGAGTAGATTATCAGAACTGTGCTTTCGATATGCTTTAATAAATCTTCCCATATGCCTTCTCATAAAATGCTTAAAGACATTCCTTCAGACCTTCTCTTTTCCTTCTACAAGAAGTGATGTGAATCTTGTGTTTTTGAAATCCTCTAGCAAGTCTGATACTTTTTCTTGCAATGAATATTGCGCCTCTATATTTCCATTCGCAAAGACCAGATACCATAGTTCCTGAAATACCGGTAATACTGTTGTAAAGACATCTCGAAAGATGGACCTTTTTAGTAGAATACATATGGTGTAATGCCGACTAAGATTTGAACAAAAAACATTATAAGTAAATGTCAGTGACGGTTATTTTACCTGAAAATAAAGAAACCGACTTCAAATTCTTTTTTATATTTTTTATTGTATATTAGAAAACAAAGTTTTAAATGAATCACCCTATACACATTTACATTTTTAACACACTTCGGCACATTAGTAGGTGATATGGTATAGTTAATAGGAACGAGAAAATTCTTGATCCTAAATGCCTTCACAGGAAATACCTACGGGCATTCGTTCACACCTTCTTATATCCTTCCAAAAGAAGCGATGTGAATCTTGTCTCTTTGAAATCCTCTACTAAGTCTTCTCTTTATCTTCCAAAAGAAGCGAAGTGAATCTTGCCCATTGGCTAATGGATATTTGGAATATTTCCATTAGAAACGAGCACATTCCGTAATTCCCGAAATATCAGTGACACTTCTGGAAATATAAATCAAAAGTTGGACTGTTTCCAATAGACAACATACGGCGTAGTTCCAGCTAACATTTGAACAAAATATAACTTTAAAGTAAATGTCAGAGACTATTCCTGTAACTCATACTGAAGTATCTAGTAGCCAATTCTATTTTATGTGATTTATTAAAAATTATAAAATAAACTTTTAAATGAATCACCCTATACTTTAATCGTTTATACAATTCGGCATATTGGTAGGTGTGGTATGGTTGATAGGTTAGATCATTAACTGTTCTAAGAAGATTCTTCGTCTGATGTTTCCATATACCATTTTAATAAAGCTTAACGGCATTCGTTCGTAACTTCTCATTCCCTTTTCCAAAAGAAGCGATATGAATCATGACCTTTGGTATTATTCTAGCAAGTCTACCCGTTTCAATGCAATGAATATTGCATTTATGCACTTCCATCTTCGATTGTCTTAGAACGGTTACACATTTACCTCCAGAATCATTCTACAAGCCTTCTTAGAGAATGTCAAAAGGCATTCGTTAAAACCTTCTTATGGCATTCCAAAAGAATTTCGTTTCCGTTTCTAGACATTGTAAGTAATTAAATAATAAACATTTTCCTTCTCTATCTGATCTATTCATAACTTATTAAGTATCTTATGATGCTGTTGTAAATCTCAAACCTATTACATACCCATACTTCGCACAATCTCTTAATTATGTTTACTATTAATTTGGCATACACATGAATCTATCTGCCAGTCGTTTAATATCCAAACGAAATCATCATAAATTTGGCACTGATTCAAGAGCAACGAACAAAATGAAATATTGAACTATATAAATAATTTTCTCAAAATTGTATAATTCTCTTTACATTTCATCAAGAAAACATAAGAAAATGAGCATAATATAATTAACTTCCAGAGAAATTAGTCATAAACAAATATGCGACCGACCATCACTAGATGGACATCGATTGATCGTTTGGTCGGTCCACAGGTGTATTAGGTATGAGTAGTAAACGTGAATACAAACTATTTATATAATGGCGTGAGGTGAGTGAGCGCTGCCGCTAAAGGAGAATACCAATTTGGTGGGTGGTTCGTCGTCACTCAATCTCAACACACACACACACACGTAAAACTACACTTAGGAAAATACATACTATATTGTGTGTGCTATTATGTCACACACAGATTTATGGGAATGTTGCTAATGAGAATAAATGGAAATTTAAGTATTTCAATATTTTCAAATATTTGCCTTGATTGTGAGCGCGATCTGTCTAAATGCGTTAAGTGTGCGCGCGTCAATCACTACTAGACCAGTGGCAGGATGACAGCTTGAGCGCAAAAGAGACCAGTGGCAGGATGACAGCTTGAGCGCAAAAGAGCATGTTTGCTTGACAAATAAGTTAGCTGTCAGTTGGCTGGGGTTTTGTGATATTTTCACAATATTTTTTAAAACCATCGATAGATCTTTGTGACACCCACAAAAACATACATACACATATGGTTGTTCAGTTTTTCCTCCCCTAGATATGCCATATAAAAAATGTTTGTTATGATTTATGTTAAGCTAAATTGGCTTTTAAGCCAATTATATTCTAAGACAAATGATTTATGTTGGTTTTCATTTTTTGTTCTCTCTCTCTCTCTCTCTCTTTGCAGCCCCTTCAAATTTCAAGAGTCTTCTGTTGCGTGCCGAAGTTTTAAGAAAAATGAGTCATTATCAAAGTTCGCTGGCCGATGTTGATAATGCTTTGAAATCGCGCTATACATCAGCCAAGGTATGTTTACATTTTGGTGCTTAATCATTATAATGCAGAAATTAATTGTGTATTTTATATTTCTCTTTCTTCCTCTCTGAAGGCGCATTATTTACGCTCTTTGGCTTTAAGCGATTTGAGCCGCTATGAAGAGGCTCTCTATGAAATATGTTTAGCCATAAGTTTGGATAAGTCAACAAATCTCAGCAGTACTGAATTGTTTCAACATGATCTCACAAAGGTAAGAGGAAGTAATGGGAACAGGAAGAATTCTTGCAAAATGATGTAAGGCGAGACGTTATAAATGTATATTAGGTTACATACCGGGTGGATTAAAATTTCTGTTATTATTAGACAAAATATAATTGATGTTTTAACTCGACTTCTTTATTTTATTGGGGTTGCTGAAACCGAATCTGAAGTTTATTTTATCCTACCATAAAGAGAGGCTAGAGGCATATTTTAGGAGAAGGTGTGGAAAAATGCCTAGGAAATTTCACTTTTTGATATACTATATAGTGATTCATTTAGAACCTTGTTTTTTATAGAAAATCAAATACTTAAATTAGAATTGAAAGCCAAAATCTTCTCTATGAGTCAAAAGAACGGTCTTTGACATTTACTTTTTGAAGATCATTTATTTCGAATATTGGCTGCAACAACGCCGATCCATCTTATCAATATGCAATGCCACAAAAAGTAGAAGACTTGCTAGAGAATTTCAAAAGGGCAATATTCGCGTCAGTTCTTATGTAAGGGAATAAGAACGTCTGAAATATTTCGTTTTGGGTTCTGAGAGTTCACACAAAAAGATCAATCGAAAAAGTTCCTAAGCATGGTTAAGGATATATAGAGTAGAGTAGTACCAGAATTCTATTTATAATAGAATAAGATGTCGATGTAAAATGTAAGATGTAATTGCATTCAAATGATAGACGCGATAACGCTGTAAGTGATCTACTCGGAAGGTCCAACCCCCGAATTATGATCGGTTATTTGCGGCAAGGCAAGATTCGCTTCAATTTTTTGCAAGGCAACGAGAAGGTGTGGGCAAATCCTTTCTTTTGCAAGGCAATGAGAAGGTGAGAGCAAAAACCTCTTAGGATTTTTCTAAAGAGGTACACGGGATGATCAGCCGAAGAATTCCTGTGTTCATTTAACGATTTTCGCTTTAAACCAATATTCTATTATCAGATCAGTCTAAGAAATTCCTAAGCTTAATTATTGGTCTATTGTATAAACCATTCCACAATTCGATGAATATGCTCAAATAAGAGTTTACAAACGGGAAATTCATATAATCAACCGAAATCTACTAGAACTAGATGTCGAATGAATAGTCTCTGACATTAACTTCATCATAATAAAAAAAGTGGGCTGTCCGGAAGTTCCAAAGTACGATACGTTATTTGCGGCAACGCAAGATCCGCTTCAATTCTTTTGGAAGGCAATGAGAAGGTGTGGTCAAATCTCTTTTAGGCATTTTCGCAAAAGTTACACGGGAAGATCAGCCGAACAATCGCTGTGCTCATTTAACGTTCTTCTCTCTAAAAGTCTTAAAGGTTATAAAACGGTGATTCATTTAGAACCTTTGTTCTAATAAAAAATACTAAGAATAAAATTGTATGTCCGAATCTTATGTATGCCTCGAAAGAACTGTCATTGGCATTTATGTTTTGAAAATAATTTCATTAAAAAGTCTGCAGAAACTATGCCGAAATTGGTCTTTTCAGAAGTTGCAACTTTCAACATTAATATCGGTAACTCGCAAATTACGGAATCCGTTATGTGTGGGTGGAATACAAGAGCATATAATTGGAAAATACATTGACATAAATCGAGAAGGATTACTAGATGATTTCAAATGAAATACATAACTCGCAATGGATCTTTTGCAAGGCAATGAGAAGTTGTTGGCCAATGCCTTCAGACATTTTCCAGAAGGGATATCAGCCGAAGGCTGTCCTTAGCTCAGTTAACGATAATGTGTTTAAGGATCTTAAAAATTAAAATTTGTAAAAGGGTTATTCATTTAGAATTTAATTTAGGAAGTTTTAATATATTCCCTTTCGGAAGGGAATGAGAAGGCTTAGGTCAAGTTCCTTGGCTCAGATAACGTTTTTCTCTTTAAAAACTA
Organism: Muscina levida; assembly: GCA_964034835.1. Lineage (NCBI taxonomy): Eukaryota > Metazoa > Arthropoda > Insecta > Diptera > Muscidae > Muscina > Muscina levida. The sequence goes on along the minus strand of OZ035883.1, from coordinate 47,133,685 downwards.
TTAATGTTTGGAAATATCCTTAAATTTAAAGAACTGATTCAATCATTCTAGTTCTACAAAAATATTCTTTGAGTATAATTGGATGTCGGAATTTTAAATATGCGCCAAAAGAACAGTGTCCGGCATTTACGTTCTAATGGCAATTTTGTTCAAAGATTAACCGCAAATACGCCGATTACTCTTTCCGGCATTGCCACACAAAAGTCATAAATGATGAGAGTTTATTTGGCCTTCAAGATTTGTATCATAGCCTCTGTCTTGGAGACGAAGACTTATAATTTTATATGACCCAAAGAAAAAACAGTCTCGTCAATGCACAAAATTCGGCGCGAATCTTTATTGAGCTGTTGTAGAGCCCATTGGCCTGAAATTCAAGAATGAGGGTTTTAATTCTTGATCAAGTTGGATCTTGTAAGTCTGTAACCCACTATCCTTGTTTCTTAAATAGTACAAAAAATTGTCGATAGGTGGCGCATGAGTCAAATTATTAAAAGAGCAATAAATTGACTTTTATAAAAAAACTTTATTTTACATTTTAATGAATTACCCTTTATATTTTTTTGTCCTACGAGTCTATTCAAGAATACGACAGAGTCAAAATTGTTAAAGCTCATAGAAAGTTTGGATTTTATAAGTTTTTAAAAGTGTCAATATGATGCGGGGAATAACTTAGTTTCATATGTTCATTAGGAACATGACTGTTTCATTTTAGTCCGGTCTATACGAATTGAATCCCACTTTACTTAATCTATCGATGTGTTTACGTGGCTAGTTCCAATATTTTACCTATACACACTACCTGGCATCAGCTAAAAACTTATTAAATGAATTTTGTTTCGATTAAATTTTACAACTTCTCTTTCCCTTTCCCTCATTTCAGATTCTTCAAAAACTCCTTTCACAAACACCAAAATGCATTAAATTGGATTTGGTTTCAGTGCGTCCCAAATGCCCCTATGGCTATTATTCGGAGCACAGACTAAGACGGAAAAATATCGCCGTTCAAGATGAAGAAACGCTGCATCCTTACGAAGAAGAAGACTTTCTATCGGCCAACTATGGCAAAGAATGTGATATATTGGCCGATGATGATGTGCTGACGTGCACAGATTTCCTCAACTGTGCCGATAAACGTACAACCTATGCAAGTATTGCCAAGAAATACGAAATAGAATTGAAAAGACAAACGTCGCGTAAACATTTCCGTCGGAAATGGCTGCACAGGGAGACGACGGAACTGTTGCCAGCCGCCAACAATGAGGTAGAGGAGAGTGTCCGGTGTAGTGGACAGTTTCGTAATGTGTTGGAACGTTTGCAACAGGAGATTGTGAGACTGAGAAGTAAGTTTTAGGAGATTATACAAAAAATCAAAGTACAGTTTTTATTTATCCTTTAAATGTGATTACAGAAATCGAATCCTCGCCTGAATACGCTTTAAAACAACGGATATCGGTGGGGCCTTCCCTTATCGATGCCAGTGATTTTGACTGCGTGCTGTGTTGCCGCACATTCTGGAAACCTGTAGTCACACCCTGTGGCCACACCTATTGTTTGGTGTGTTTAGATCGTTGCATGGACTATACCTCATCATGCCCGCTTTGTATGTCACCCCTGGTGGAGTCTAGTGTCAGTATGCATCAGGGCGCCTCTTCACCAGTGCCTTTGGTCTTAACCAAACGGCCGGTAACGAAATTCCTGGAGGCTGCCATGAAACGTTTCATTCCAGATAGTTATAACAAACGTTTCCGTCAGGAAATGGTAATGGAACCATCGGTGCCCATTTTTATTTGTACTACAGCATTCCCTTATGTACCATGTCCGCTGTTCGTTTACGAGCCCCGCTATAGACTTATGGTGCGTAGAGCCGTTGAATCGGGCGAGAAGCAATTTGGTATAGTACAGCCACATAGTGGCAAGACCCGTTACTATGACTACGGTTGTATTCTGGACATACGGGATTGTGTACTTTTGGGCGATGGTTGTTCCATACTCAGCACTTTGGGTTGTAAACGCTTTAAGATTTTGGCACGCAATGAAAAGGATGGCTATGAGACGGCCAAAGTGGAGTACATACACGATGAAGCTATACCCGAAGAACATTTGGCGTATGTCACCACTATGCATAACATTGTCCTGGAAAAGGCCATATCGTGGTATGAGAGTTTAGGAGAGGATCTCAAGCATGAAATATTGCAGAGCTATGGTGAAATGCCGCTGGTCGAGGAGAATTGGTCGACCAGAGATGATGGACCGGCGTGGGCGTGGTGGATAATAGCATTGTTGCCGCTGAGGCCACAGTTGAAGGTATGGGGTGAAACTTGGTAGTTATTTGAGAGTAAATTTTAGTAACATTCCTTTCTGTTTCTCTCACATCATAGGTGGATATCTTGGCAACAACTTCGCTGGAAAAACGTTTACGTGCCATCGAAAAGACTATACACTCTATGCCTGGCAATTATCACTATCAACGGGTATCACAAAACTGCAATGTAGCCGTTGTAGTACGTCAGCAGCAACATCATGATCTGGATACTTCACCACGCCACCATTTGCATCATCACCGCCATCATCGTCATCCACATCATCATGACGACGTCGATGATGTCGATGTCGATGATGTGGATATTGATCAGGAAAACGATGAAGATATCGTTGACGATGTAGACGAAGATGATGACGAAGAGCAAGCAGCACTGCAACATCATATACACAATATAGATGATGACGAGATTGATGAAAATGATCAAGACATTGATGACATAGAGCATCATGAACGTCAACAACATGTACCCCATATGCAGCCACATCATCATCTGCAATTGCATCCTCACCACCACCACCACCATCATCATCATCAGCAGCAGCAATTGCATCATAATTCTTTGCAACATCAGCAACATTGTGAAAATGTCACAAATGTGGATGAATGTTGCCAACGCACAACTACAACACAGCAACATGAAATGGACAATGGTCAGCAGGAAGCCGAGCAGGCACAAACAAATAATGAACTACATCAGCAGCAACAGCAGCAGCAGCTGCATCTTCATCATCCACAACATCACACGGCTCATACACATTCTCTATTGTTATAAGTTCATAAAGATCATAAGCGAAAGGTGTCAAACCTTAGCAATAAATTTGCAAAAACTTAAAGAAATACTGTTTAAATTGCAGGAAGATAAAGCCAGATAAGAGATAACAGAAAAACCGGGCATCACCTAAAAGTATGCACTGCTAATTTGTTGTGAGATATGGCGGCAAGTAAGAGAAAAGTTACAAATCTATTGAGAATTATTTCCTATACAAAATCTGTGTATATGTGTGGTAATAACTGTCCCCTCCACATTTGTATGTTGTCATAACTGAGTGTATTATATGTCTGATACATATTATATATATATGTGTGTGTGTGTGTAGAATTACCTAGAACTTTATACTAAGTATGATGATTGTGTGTGTGTATATTGTTACTTGTGATACATTAACAACAAACTCTAGAAAAACAAATTGTTATAAGAAGAAAATTAAATTAGGACCTAACTACTGCAAACAGTATAGCTAACTTACAGTGTAGCTTTTTAAACAAAAAGCCAATAAAATACAACTTACTTTAACAGCAACAAAAGAAACACAAGCGAAAGGGAAAGCTAAATACATAAAATCAAAGAAAATTCTTCAATTAAAAAAGATCTTAAATTGTAATTGAGGCAAAGTTGTATTATATAGACCCCCTAGCTCTCTTTTCATCATCCATCTAAAGAATGGCAAAGCCATTCCCTCTTAACTTCGTGACACACACAAATACCCATAATTTTAAACAAAAAAAAAAAAAAAAAACTATAGTAAAACTAAAGCCCTGTGGTTACCGTAAAATTAGACTTAAATCTAGAATTCGATTTAAAGATTTTCAAAATCTCCTATCTTACTAATTATATACATTAATACAAACATATATAAAGATATATACTACCTACATCAAAAACTTAGCTCGTGAATGTCATTTAATTATTTTGTTTTTAAACGTTTTACTTTCTGTTTTTTCCTACTATAAATTGTGGTTATTATCTAGGGGCCAATATACCGTAGCTGAACCAGTAGTTTAACTCACTGTAATCTTAACAGAATCGTGGAAGTATGAAAACAAAAAAGAAGAAAACAAAACAACAACATAGACAACCAACCTATAAACAATTTTATTCTTATAAATTATATATTTACATACATATAAAAAAATATTAAGGATTTAAATAGCATAACGACTCTCTCTCTTTCTCTCACTCTGATAACTGAGAGCGCAGTGTGTGTAATTAAAATAAACACACACACACATACACACAGTAACACACACAAAATTTTTATTGAGAAATGAATTTTAATAAGCGATATTTAATTAAATTTATTATGGTATATGTAGATTATGTACTTTTTTATACCGTTGTGTGGATACAGACAAATCGAGCGAAATGTATTAGGAAAATAGTGACAAAAAAATTTGAAATTTTATAAAAAATTTATAACTGAATTTGTAAATGTTAAAGTGACAGCTCGAACTTTTTCTATAACATAAAAGACATGAAATTATAAAAACTATTTCAAAACATTAGGTTATAAACATGTTGATAAGCTGTCGTAGACATTTCTAGCAACATATAATCTTACCGTATAAACTGTAAGTGTTGACAACAATAGTTCATAACTATTACGCAGCAAAACTTTGGACAACTCACCAAGCAACATGTTGCTTGCAACATTGCAATGTATTTAGCTTTGCAACCTAATGCTCGCAACTTTCAAACTATTAGTAAATTATTTCTGTATACACATTTCCCATTTTAACTTTACTCGACCCTAACCTTGTTCCCAACATGTTTATGACTACAAGTTCAACCAAATCGTCGTTGAAGTTTCCAGCAACATTTAGTTTTATAAATTTGTTATTTAAATGTTGCAGGCAATAAGTCAGTTTTTTGTAAAAATTAATTTTTAAATATTTGTGTATAGGTTACATTTGATAAGTTACAAAATCTCTCAACATGTTGCTAGCAATATGCCAAATAAATTTATTTGGCACATTAATGCCAACAACTTTTTAACTGTGCAATCAGAATTTATTGTTCTTCTGCTCCTAACGTGGTCCTCAACATGTTGCTATCAACTAATTTAAACAAAATTTAACAACGTCTTATTGACAGTACTCCGATATATCATAGCAATGTAGATGACTGTGACAAGGATTGAACCCTGTGGGATTGTCCTAGTATTCCTTTCCCCCTTGTTATACTTGTATAAACATTTACTGTTGATTAGTTTATAAAGTTCGCTACATGTTGCTAACATTATGCCAAAAAAATTTTGGTTTGAATACCAGCAACTTTTAAACTGTGTAATCGGCATTTAGTTTTTTCTTTCTCCTAACATGTTTCTCAGCATGTTGCTATGAACAAATTTTAACAAAATTAACAACGAAATATTGACAGTACACGGATGGATCTAAGAAATGTAGATGACTGTGACAGCGATCGAACACTGGCCTACCACATGATTGCCGGGGGTTCTAACCATAGTTGGTCCCTGGTATAAAGAAATAGAGATGGTTTTGATATTCTTCTTCATCTGATTTGACAGTAACAACAAAATTATTAAGCAGTAGCCACACGAAGAAAAGTATTCCAAGCGCTTTGGTCTCTTGCGCCTTGTAGATAGTTTGTTAGTTTTGATAACAGTTATTATACCTGGTCTTTCCAATGTTCTTTTGGCCGCTCCCTTCTGCGCCGCCCATCGTGTTTATTACCGAAGATTTTTGAGCAATAGGATTTTCATCGACTCATACAACATGTCCATCGGTCAAGCTCATGGTTCATACGACAACGATACTCTCCGTTATCGATGATGGGTCCAAATATTTTGCAAAGCATATTTCTCTCGAATACTCTTTAAAAAAAATGATGTCATTTCACAAGATCCTGTGCTGTACAACAAAGCTTACAAATTATTTCCCTTTACACCCCATGCACGAGGTATGGGATAGCTTCCCGCCTTGTTGTGAATTAACATGCTTTCTATTTTCTGATTCACAACTAACGGCACCTTCTTGTTTATCGAAGAATGCAAACGTCACTGTTTGAGAAACGTTTACTAGACGTGCCGATGGACTCGACACTTATTCTGTATAGTTCTGTTGACAACATCGAGGTGGCCGGCAATGAAAGAAAAATGTTGATGACTGTAGCCAGTAGTCGAACTTGGGGCCTCCCGCATGGTAATCGCGTGTTCTACCCATCTTGCCGCGGCCGATGCCCAACCCGGTTGATGGGATTAGTAGAGTGGTAGAGTCGAATAAAGATTCGCCGGGAATGATCCCAAGATGCGCATAGTAGCACCGGTTTACGATTAATACTCGTCTCTTGATTTCCATACTGACGGTATTAGTTTTGTTTATGGCGGAGTCAAGTTAGGCAAAATCTCCTACCTCTTCAAAGTTATAGTTGTACGCAGCGTCCCCAACGAGTAGACCGTTTGTTGGTTGAAGCAAATAAGTTAGTTTGTCCCCATTTATCACCAGACCCACTCCTGTCAACTACTCAGCACCCCTGGCAGCTCTTCGCCACCAACCCGCTTTATTGGTCTTAAGCCATACAATTGCTGTGATAATCTCGTTTTGACTCGGTGTTGGACAATCTACTCCGTTGTCGATAGCGATTGATGTGACTTCGTCACTTATGCTGTCTTTAGTAACGAGTAGAATGCGAAAATATTTCATTCATACACACTCTAGATGTCCGTACCAGAACTCCATCTCTGTCTTTACTGGTGGGGATTTCTGTTCCAAAACCTTTAGTTTTTACCTTTTGTTTTTCGCGCTTAACATCTATCTCTGTAATTTTCGGTACCCTGGCTTTCTTTATTCTTTCATAGAAGCTTTTTTCGCTTGAAGAGGCGTTTCATATTTCCTCCTCTACTCATTAGATCGCTTCGTCACCGCACGCATTATTAATGGCTGCAGTTTTGCCCTATATACAGCATGCTTTTCCTTGGACACTGCGCGACATTCCTCATCGTACCAGGGTCATCAGTATTATGAGAGTTTGTATGCAAAAATTAAGATAGTTTTTTGAAATAGGCATTGGCTATCTCGGTGGTATGCAGCTTTGAGATGTCTAGCTTCTTTTGCGTTTGATTACGACCGTTTATAGTATTACTTAATCACGTGCGTACCTTGACTGCAACTAGGTGGTTATCCCACTCAAGATATGCACCGCACATTACATGAACTTCCATAGCGCTTGAGACATGCTTTCCATGGATTACCACGTAATTAATGTGGTTTCTTGTCTTTTGATCAGGTTATACCTATGTGTATATCTTTATGCGGCAATCTGGTTCCTCACACAACCATATTTCTTGGCGTCGCGAATTTAACCAGTCTGAATCCGTTATCAAAGGTGTTGTTGTGTAGGCTGAATTTCCGACTGCTAAACCAAGAGCATCTTTCCTATCCTATTTTAGCATTAAAATCTCCCACAACAATTTTAATATCATGGTTAGGGATCATAAATTTCCTTCCAAGTGCTCATAGACTCCTTTTTTGAATGTCCTCGTCTTTGTTTTCCTTCAGGTTGTGTACAGGACAACGTGAAAAAATATTTTGCCTTGATGCGAATAGTCGCTATTCGATCACTTACGGAGTCAAACAGCGAGACCGAAATCTCCTTTACCGATTATGAATACACATACAATTTTTGTTTTTTTTTTTTCATGGCAGCTGTAAAAGATGTCACAGGGCTTTCGTCATGTGCAACCCAGTCCTATCCACTGTATTTCTTGTATGGCGCTGATGTCAGCTTGTATTTACCGAAGACATCCTGTAGAAAGTTCGGACATTCCAGGTGCATATCCTTAAATCTTGAACCATGTAACGTTTGCGGGGGTCGTCAACATTTGATGGGGTTCTTATCCATTATTTCCTTTGTGTTGTCATAAGAGTTTGTTATTTAAGTAGAGTGGCTTATTAGGCCACCGTGCCCGATCCTAGTTTCTTGGGGCTGCCACAACCACTAGGAGAGCCTTTGCTTCAGTAACTTCTGTTACCTACTGCTTAAGAATCATCGGTGGTAGCATGACATTCAGATTGCACAACATTGCGCCTTACCACATTCGTCACCGATTGTTCTGGGAACACATGATCTATTGGACGTTTTGAGCTGCTTAGGGACCTCCACTAGGATATATTTTGCTTATTTCCAAGTGAATAACAATCACAATACTCATATTAGAAAAAAAAATATTTTTGAAATAAATTCACAACGGAACCTATATGCTGAAGGTGGCTGACAAATTAACCTAGGTTAGGTTAGGTTGTGGACACGTATAACCTGGTGAAAACCAAATCACATTACTCACTGAGGTCTGCTGATCCATTGTGAATGCCCGTTGGAACAAATTAACTTACAACTAACAAATTAAGCTAACTTTTGCAATAAATTGGCAACATTTATGGAAAATTTTTAAAAATTATTTTTAGTATAGAAAAAGTTCGAAAATACACTTTTTTAGTCAATATCGAAATTATATCTATGAATAACATTAATGGTAATTTGAAAGTTAACATAAAGTTTGTATAACTTATGTTGTGTCCTAAATTAATTTTATTTTATTTTTATAATATTTCTCTACCGTTATGGCAAAAGTTGTTAAGTCCGTTTTTTTTATTATGCATTTTCTTTTTGTTTTGTTTAATATTTTCTGCTTACTCCTACATTTGACATTTAATTTAATAGACCAGTACCACATTTTTCAGCTCATTGGTTTAGGACTCAATTCTTAGAACTGCACGTGAAAGTAGCCCCAAAAAGAAGAAGTTCTGCATCATTCGTTTTGTCAAGTTACATGCCATAATAATTTTATATCTATTTGAAGTAAGTAAGTATCGTATAGGGGAATTTGTCACCTTTTAGGTTTTTTTGTTTTATAAAATAAGTACTAAAAGGCTGATGCATGATTATCATAAGTTATGGCTACTTTCAAGTGCAGTTCTCAGAATTGAGTCCCAAAATCATGTGTTGTACTGTGTTATTAGACACTTTTTTCAGTCCTACAGAAAAACAACATTGGAAATTTCTTCAAAAACATTCCATTTCCTATAAATTTAAAAAAAAAAAATAAGTCAAGAAAAAAAACAAAACCAAATCTTAAAAAAAAAAATACATTAATGCCAAAAAATTCAAAATTCTTAATTTTATAAATGCCATAGCATTAAACAATCCTAAACTCGTCGTATAACACAACAGTTTATAACAATTACATTAGTAAAGAAATCCCAATCTCATTTGTCTTTATTAAACATTTCACTCGATCATTAAAATTTTTTATAAATGCAACAAAACTTCAAAAATTTATAATTGACAAAAACCACAAATACACACAAATAATCAAAATTAAATTAAATTTATTGAGAAAAAAACAAAGCTATAAAAAATCATATAAAACTAAATTAATGTAAATACTTTTTATTAAAAATTTTTTTACTCCGATTAAAACAAAAATCTAAAAAAAAAATATTTCATTATTCAAATTAATTTAAGAGGAAAAAGTACATAAACGCTGAAAACTAAATGACAATCTGCATTAATTAATTTCCAAAAAAAAAAAAACAAATTAAACAAAACTAACGAATGGTATACAAATTTTGAAGAAAGGCTAACAAAACACAAAATGAACAACATTATAATTTTCTTCCCAAAACTGCAAACAAAAAAAAACAATACTATCACACTGACAGAAAAAAAAAAATAAAAACTATAACATTAGAATATAATAATATACAAGTTTCTTCTATGTAACTGGTCTTAGTAAGGTGATCCCATTAACTGTAAGACGATTCTCTCAAATTTGTAACTGTTTGTATCTTTATCTATCTAAGGTTTCAATTGTCAAATATATATGAAAAGAAAATAATATAGTCCTTTGTAAACTCCAAGTCTCCTTTTCACTCTCTCTCTCTCTCTCTCTCTCCCCCTCTCTTCCTCTGTGTTTGCTATAAAATGCTCTTGTACTCTCTCTCTCGTTCTATCTGTCTACGTTTTTACTTGTTAAAACTATGCAATTAATTTATTATCTCATTTATTTCCTCTCTAAGTGTTTATTGTTTTTAATTGTTAAGTTGAATAGACAAAAACAAAAAAAAAACAACAACCATAAACAATATTTAAATCCAACACAGTGACAATTTATGGAAATCACCAAGGTACATCCCCCTCTCAAAGGCACTCATACTTTTGTTATCTAGTGTACTAAGAAGGGATCTTGTTGCAAAACTGTTTTGTATATAACTGAATAAAAAAATCCAAACAAACAAAAAAAAAAAAACAAAACAAATCAACAATTTAATATACGACTAACACAAATTTAAATTAATTGTTAACATAAAAAAACTTTCATTCCTTTCTTTCCAATTACATTTAAATAAAAAAAAAACGAAACAAAACTTAAGAAAACAGAAAAACATTTTAAGATTATTTAAAGAATTTTTTTCCATGAGCTTCTTCTTTACCTATGTTATGCGTTGTTTCTTTCTTCACAAACTCGAAATAGAATTTGTAAAATTATTTTTTTTTTTATTTTTTATTATGATTTTTTTTGTATTATATAATAATATTTGCTTAAGAATATTTAAATATGTATATAAATGCTGTGAATATTTTTTAAGTATATATTTATAATGTATACATATAATAATTTAATATTAATTATAATAATAATATTAGCAAGATCTAATTAATAAACTTAGCTTTATGTTTAGATTTTATGTGTAAAACGTTAGAATTATATTTTGCTGTAAGCGTGATGAAAAACTCTACGTAGTTTATGTTAGAATTTTAGTTTTTTTAATTTTAAATATTCCTAAATTGTTTAGTTGTTAGTTACGATTTCTATATGTTAGTTATTATTGTAAAATTTAATGTTTTCCTCTCAACAAAATGAAATCTTTTTTACTTTTCTTGAAAATATTAATATTAAAATAATAATAATAATAAATCAACATTTTATAAATTTCCTTCAAAACAACTGTGTGTTTTAATTGATTTAATGAAACGAAAGGTACTAACAAATTAGATTAGTCTAACTAAGCGGAAGCGGAAGGCTAAGCGGAAGTCAAGGCAAATTTTCTGTTTCATAGAGGGCAACAACCAGATAACACGCTTCGTGTTCTTTATAACTCACCGCGTACGGGAATTTTAATTGAAAATAAAGAATCTCTCAGGATTCGCCTGTACACTCACTTCCCCAACAATACTTGAACACTTGTCATAAACCCGAAAAACAGCGTTAACTTGCATTAGCAGACTTAATGCAAATTAACTTGTGCATTATCTCCTCCCAATCTGCATTAACTCTGTCGTAAATGATCAAAATCAAACTGCATTTATGTATTTCACCATGGCAACACTGTCACAATTTATCATAAACAACAACCGCATCAACGAAACAACAGCAACCAAACAACACCCAATCACAACAACCATTTTACATCGAAGTAAATGAAACAAAAAAACTAGTAAGAAAGCTTCAGTCGGGCAACCTGAATTACCCCCACCCTCAGTAAAACATAAAATTTTCTATTAAATTAATATTTTTACTCGCTTTCTAATGTTGGCGGAGTGGTACATTTGTATGGGAGGTACAAGAAGGGGCGCGGCCAGACTTACAGTTTTTTTTCCAAAACTTTGTTCTGTTATAGCTTCACAAAATACAGAATTTGGGCACGATCATGTCGAGTGCCTTGATATTATTACTCCATCTCCAAAGTGGGCTGAGTGGTATATTTGTATGGAAGGTACTGAAGGGGCGTTGCTAGACTTCCAGATTTTTTCTTTAAAACTTTATCCTGTTATAGCTTTACAAACTACATAATTTTGGCACGATCGCGTTAGGTCTATGAATAATATTTATCGATTTCTAAAGTGATCGTGGGTATGGGAAGTACCAGATGGGACATCCAATTTTTTTTTTTCCAAAACTTTATCCTGTTGAAGCTTCACTGAATAAAGAATTTGGGTCTGATCACGTCGGATTTTTTATATTATTACGCCATCTCTATAGTGGGCGGAATGGTACATTTGTATGGGAGGTACCATAAGGGGCGTGGCTAGACTTTTTTCCAAAACTTTATCCTGTTATAGCTTTACTAAATACAGAATTTGGGTACGATCCCGTTGGGTGTATTGATATTATTACTCGATGTATTAAGTGGGCGGAATGATGTATTTGTATGGGAGGTACCAGAAGAGGCGGCGCACAGTGGGTCAAACAGCTGTGTTAGCGGGATTTGAATAATAACTTTAGTAAATGAAGAGATATTTTAATGAAAATTTAAACATAAATTTTTTAACGCATATACCACTTATTCCCTCAAATTCAATTTTCTAGGTCAACTATTTATCATAGCTCCCATACAACTGATGTTATAAGCGGATCTGATGACATCTTCCAATGTGTTACTTCTATTTTCTCTAAGGAAATGGTTTTGACGTAAATCCCGGAATTTTTTTATTCCTCGCTACGAGGGCCTCTTCAAACATCATACCAATAGGTATGATAGTATATAGTATGGTATATTTGTGATTCCGAAACTCCTGTAATGCGGGTCACCAAATCTGGTTGGGTAAAAAAACGTTTGGTTATTTTGTATGAGAGATACTAGAAGGGGTTGGCCGATTTAGTCCATTTTCATTTTTAAGTCAAATTTCAATAAGCTTATATCTTGAACAAAATATGTTTGAATTCAGTGTACCTACCAAAAAAATGTATTAAACAGTATTAGAGTGAATTCGGCCATTTGTATGGGAGGTAACAGAAGGGGTGTAGCTAATGTGTTGGGTTTCTCAGTATTTGTTTCCTTTTGGAAAATAATTAAACAGACCAAATTTCAATATCCTCCAATTTGCCGTTTGGAAGTTATTGAACAAATGTTGGCCATTTTGTATGGGAGGTACCAGAGGTGGTTGGGCTATTCTCCATATATCTCCAACAGTTGGTCGCAGTGTGTTATCATTTTGGATAGGACTTACACTATACATACATGTTAAATTTAGCTTCAATACGATTGAATGACGTGAGTTATCGTCCAAAGATGTCAGTATATGCTCAAAAACCATATATGCTACAACAGCTTTATTCTACCACATTTTTTGTGGTACACATGAGAAGACGGATCACAAACATATATCTTTGCGGGCCACGTGTTAAAAATTTATTCACTTTGAAGGCTCGCAGCAGATCAGGAAAGCACTTAAATGGTCTTGCAAAAACTTTTTTAAGCTTTTACAAGTGTTGTCAATTAAAGGAAAACAAAAAAAAATCGGCATTTCCAAAAATTTAAATTCGACTTAAATCCCGCTAGATTGTCCGTTTGGGCCACTGTGCGGCGCCATGTAGCCCGTTTGCAATACCGTAAGTGGTTTGGGAAAATATTGTCCGTTTGGGCCACTGTGCGGCGCCATGTAGCCCGTTTGCAATACCGTAAGTAGTTTTGGGAAAATATTAACTCGTGCAAAATTTCAAAACATTGGGTTACGTTTTTCGAAAGTTATCGTGCGCACCAGCCGGACAGTCAGACAGACAGACGGTCATTGCTCAAACTACTTAAAAAGTCATGAATCGAATTTGGTTCAAAGAAACCTAGGGTCTAAAGTCTAAAGTCACTCCTTCTATGTATTACACTTTTGGGTCGTATCGAATGATATATACCCTCCTACCCGTAGGGTGAGGGTATAAATAGTTGACAAATGCTGCTGTTTACTACATGCGGTTTCCTAAATATAGAAACTGTCATCTTTCAGGGTAATCTTTTAATATGCAATATTGCATTTTAAATGCAAATTAACTCTGTCGTCTGTCTACGCTATTAAATACAGTTTGCCCAATTGTAAGCAGGAATATGAAACCTGAAGTAATAACTCCAGCGCAATTACAGGAGACCTGATCTGATACCTATCTTGTAGTTGGTTAGAAGTAATTTTCAGGGACTGCCTCATATTAGGAGTCATTCCCAACATCTGGAAGTGCTTCCAAAAGAGGTTTTCATTCCCAAAAGCTGGAAAACAAAAAATTTTCCACCGATTAGTCTCTCATCTTTTGTCCTTAAAACATTTGTGGGGTTAGTAGAAACCTATGTTCGAAGTAATCTTCCACAGAATTTTCTATCAAAATTTGAGCATGCCTACGCTAAAGGAAGCTGAACTGAGTCAGCTCTCCACTCTATAGTTAGTACAATCCACTCTATAGTAAGTATCATTACATCATCTGTGAGTTGACAGTTCAGTCAGTGATATACCAACTTGGGATGCTCCTGGTGGTAAGAAAGGTCAGAACTGAATGTGTAGGGGTCACAATTGCTAGGAACATGAACAGATAAACAAAACAGGGAAGAGTTCTAAATGCACTTTTATAGTTAATCTCATTTAATAAACTACTTCGAATAGTTGGTATTTGGTCATCTATAATTCGAGAAGTAGCTTATTGCGCCCGATCCTAGTTTCACTAAGGGAGCCTTAGTGTTGAGCTTCAGTATCTTATGTTACCTACTCCCTCAGACGCATCGGTGGTAGAATTTCATTTAGCTCGCTCAACATTACGGCTTCTCATATTTTTCGGAGAACTCGTGTCGGAAGTTGTGAGCTGCTTGGGGACCTACAAAGGAAGAATTCTGGTTATTCATAAGTGAATAACGATCAGAAAACTCAAACAAGAAAATCCGAATACACTTCTTTAGTTAACCTCAGTCAATAAACAGGACAACGAGTCGGGAGACCCATGGTTCGATTTATGTCTATAGTGTCGAGTCAATCGGCATGTCTAATAAAATCATCCCAAACAGTGACGTTCGCATTCGTCGATAAACAAGTAGGTGCCGTTAGTTGTGAATCTAAAAATGAAAAGCATGTTAATTCAAAACAACGCGAGAAGCTATTCCACCTCATTCATAACTTAAAAAACTTAATTTCCCTAAACATTAAGTTTTTTAAAGTTATGAATACACGAAGAAACAAAAAGCAACCCTTCCAAATGTTGATGACCCCCGCAAACTTTATAAGGACCATGATTTAAGGATATGCACCTGAAATGTCCGAATTTTCTACAGAGATGTCGCCACTATTTAACTGGCGAATGTCCTCGGCAAGTATAAGACTGACAGCACCCCATTACAGAAAAACTGAAGGACGGGACAGGGATGGACACGACGAAGAAACTGTGACATCTTTTACAGCTTCCACAAATAAAAGACAAACAATTTGGATGTGGGTGCATAGCCACCAAGAGACTTCGACATTTGGTCTCGCAGTTTAACCCTGTAAGTGACCGAATAGCCATAAATGTAAAATTTTTTTACATCACGCTGTTCTATGTACACTAGGGCGTTTCACTAAAAAAATTTTGCAACTCTTGAAGCGGCATATTACAGCTTGTGATCTAAAAGAATTTCGAGAATTTTTTGGGATTTTTTGAAGATGGGTATGGGGTCGCTGAAATTGATTTTATCAAAAAAATGAGGTTATGGAGAAAAAAATTTGATATTATTTTTTTCTGGTGCTTTTTGTTCATACAACTAAACAATTCTCTTAGCAAGGATCCGATCCTACGACAAAAAAATTATAGGTGTGAAAAATTATTATATTATGGACCACTTTGATAGTGTTTAAAGTGAAAAATTATTTTTCCTAGATTTCAAACCTCGATAACTTGAAAAGTTTTCAAAAATTTTTCAAGATGTAAAATGCATTAGAAAGATAATTTAAGTACCTTTATTTTGGTATATATAAGTTTATATCTTACTTGTGAAAAATGTTGCAAAAAATAAAAAATAGACAAAAAAATATTTTTTATTTTTAAATTCACACTATTTGAATTTTAAAATATTTGAAATAGGCCCTTTTTCAAATGTAACAAAATTCATAATGCATAATTTTGTAACCTCAAACAGTAAAAGGGTTTTTGATGAATTAAAGTTGCCCACTTCCTTTTTTCGAAAGATACACTTTTATGGGAAAATGATGATAATTTTGTTTCTTCAAAGAAAAAGCTAGAAAAACTATGTGTTGTGAATGATTTATCAGATAGAGGCGTGGCGTCGGCTACAATATATAACAAAAAAATTACAAAGAATGAGGATTATTTTCAAAACTTATTGATTAGAGTTGATAACAATCAAAAAATTATATCTACTGTTAACAAAAATGTTATTGAAAAAGCTCTTAAGAAACCAATTTGAAAATACGTCCACAATTGTTCCACATTTAGTGGTTAATGTATTGTAATTTTAGATACAAATTTACTTTTTAATTTTAATTTGTTCATTAAATATGTTGATTTTTTTTATTTAATATCTTTTGATTTTGTATGGGAATACAAATAAATTGATGATATTTTTATTAAAGCAATGTATTTTAGAGGTTTTTTTTTGTACTTAACCGAGAACGAAACATAATGAAATTCTTTTAATTTTCATAAAATTTGATAAATAAAAAAAAAATTATCAAACTTTAATTTTTTTCTTATATTTTTCCAACAAGTAAAAATAAATCTATGTACCGAATGAAAGGTAATTTAAAGACCTTTCCAACGCATTTTACATCTTGAAAAAATGTTGAAAACTTTTCAAGTTATCGAGGTTTGAAATCTAGGAAAAATAATTTTTCACTTTTAAGACTATCAAAGTGGTCCATAATATTATAATTTTTCACACCTATAATTTTTTTGTCGTAGGATCGGATCCTTGCTAAGAGAATTGTTTAGTTGTATGAACAAAAAGCACCAGAAAAAAATAATATCAAATTTTTTTCTCCATAACCTCATTTTTTTGATAAAATCAATTTCAGCGACCCCATACCCATCTTCAAAAAATCCCAAAAAATTTTCGAAATTCTTTTAGATCACAAGCTGTAATATTCCGCTTCAAGAGTTGCAAAAATCGCAAAAAACGCGTTTGGTGAAACGCCCTAATGTACACGCCTCGAAGGAAGACAAAGATGAGAACAATAAATAAGCATTCTATGAGCGCCTGGCGGAAATATATAACCGCTGCCATGGCCATGACATTTAAATAGCTCTGCAAAATTTTAAAGCTTATAAAAAAAATTTCCCTTTGCACCCCATGAATGAGGTTTGGGATAGCTTCTTGAGTTATTGTGAATTAACACGCATCTATATATGCAATTATACAATGACACCTCTTCTTTATAGACGAATGCGAACGTCAGCTGTAGGATAAACTTTTACTAGACATTTCAATTCTCTCGACACTATACTGCGAAGTTGATGTCGACAACATCGAGGAGGCCGCCGATGAATGAAAAAGTAGGTGACTGAGACAGGACGTTCGTGGGATGCGCGGTGTAAATATTGACTAGGATCACCAACTAGTTGATGCCAAGGTACGCACGCGACTAGGTAGTGCTGAAAAGTCTTCTAACCAAATGCAAAGGAAGCTAGACATCATATCACCGAGAGTGCCAATGCCCATACTCCAAAAGAAACCTCCGTAATTCTGCTGTTCCTGCCATACAACGGCAACATATTACGAATTCTGTGACCAACGCCGCAACAACCATACGATAAAGAATGTCGGGAAATATCTGAGGAAAAGGATGCTGCACACAAGACAAAACTGCAGCCAAACGTAACGCGTGCGGTAATAGCACGATATAATGAGAAAAGGAGGAAGATGAAATGAATCTTCACGTGGAAAAAGTGTATGTGGCAGGAAAATTTGAGGGATAGAGGTGAATCCCGGAAGTTCTAAAAGGTAAAAATCAAAGGTTTTTGTACAGGGATCCCCAACTATAAAGACGGAGAAGAAAATCTGGTCACGGACACTCAGAGTGTGCTGCAAATATGGAGCGAAGCTTTTCACAAGTGATGAAATCACGCCAATCATCTACGACGGAATAGATTGTCCACCACCAAGCCAAAAAGAGATAAGCACGATTTAGAACCAACAAATCTGCGGTTGCCGATGGACTGAGGGCAGAACCTTTTAAGTTCGAAGGCGATGAGCTGGCAACGTGCATGCACCAGCTTATAAACACTATTTCGATAATTGGAATCTGAGTGTTCTATATCTTGTGCTAAAGAATGGCAATCTAAGTGTGTGCACTTACTATCGCCAGGTCAGCCTTTTAACAGGGTCCTGTTCAGTGTGTTTTGTGAAAGACTAAAGCCCATCCAAGGGAACCTGATGGAACCTTATCAGTGTGACTTTAGGTTTGGTAAATGAACAACCGACCAGATATTCACACTACGACAAATCCTAAAGAAGAGCCAAGAAATGCAGAGAGACACTTACCATTTGCATTCGACAGTCTGATACGACAGAAACTATTAGATGCTATGGGATGATACTGACCGACACAAAGTCTTTAGTGAAAATAGGCAAAAATCTGATAGAGCCATTTTCTAACAGGCGGCGCTTTAGACAAGGCAATAATCTGACATGTGATCTCTTTAATAAAAGTCACATGCTACTTGCGTATGTCGATGTTATAGATATCATAAGCCGAGGACTACGGGATGTTACTGCGGCCTTTTCAAGCATTGGGAAGCAATGGGCAGTAGTGTTACCGGGGTGGTACCATCTATAAAAAAGTCGTATGCCAATGATATAGACATCATTACCCGAGGACTGCGGGATGTTTGTGCGGCCTTTTCAAGCGAAATTGGGTCTGGTGATAAATGAGGTTAAAACCAAGTTATTTGTTTTAACAAACAAAAAGTACTCCCTTTTGGCGCTGCGTAAACCTTGACAAGTACAATTATGAAGTAGAAGATGATTTTGTCTACCATGGCTACGACCGAAAAAAATTAAAAATTTCAACTTAGAAATCAAGAGACGAGTATTGATCGCAAACCTCTGCTACTATTCGCTAACCAAGCGATCTATTGACAAAGCCCTTTCGAGACAAACAAAGAAGCCCCCTTTAACTCTACCAAACACTGATTATGCCTGTCGTGCTAAAACACATCGCAAAATATCTGGACCCATCATCATTAACGGCGAGTACCGTTGTCGATTAAATAGTGAGTTGTATGAGCTGTAATACTTCATCGACGTAGTCAAGTCCGTTCAAATAGACCATAAGCATGTTGTACGAATGGATTAAAATGTTCTAGAAAGATATGAAAGAGCTATTATCTGATTTTGGTGTGACTAACTATCTACGGAGCGCCAAAGACCGAAGTGCTTAGAATTCTATTCTACATGCGACTACTGATGGATGAATTTTTGATGCTGCTGTCAAATAAGAAGAAGAAGATAGGTCGTGGACCTATTTGTCCGAAAAATGTCTCGGAATCTCCTGGACACTAAACATTGTCGATTGTCATCAGCCCCAAATGTGAGGTGGAAGTTCGCCTAAAGAAGTACAGTTTACTAGACAGTAGCATGATGGTTAGAACACGCGAATACCATGCGGGAGATCCCAGGTTCAACTCCTGCCTCCAGCCATCTAAAAAATAAAAGAAAATAAAAAATGTTTTTTCATTGCCGGCCCACTCGATGTTGTCGTCAGCAACATCGCAGTATAAGTGTCGAGTCAATCGGCATGTCTAGTAAAAGCTTCTCAAACAGTGACGTTCGCATTCGTCGATAAACAAGTAGGTGCCGTCTGTTGTGAAAGCGTGTTAATTTATAACAACGCGAGAAGCTATCCCATAGCTCATTCGTGGGGTGTAAAGGGAAATTATGTAAGTACTAGACAGTGAGCAGGAAGAGTCTAGGTCTGAGTCAGACGAAATAATTCCAGCGCAGGAGACCTTATACCTATCTTGTAGTTGGTTAGATGTAATTTTTAGGAATTGCCTCATGCTGGAAGTCTTTTCCACCGTTTGGAAGCAAACCAAAAGCTTTCATATTAAACCAATATACAGTAGAACGAACAGTCTCTCTCCATGTTCGAAATTATCTTCCACATAAGTAACGAACGTTTCTAGATATTGAGGAAGCTATCAATAATGTATTACTTAAAGCAATCCTAAAATCATTGCATGATCTATGGACTGACAGTTCAGTGGATTACCTAATTGGGGTGCTCCCTGTTGGAAGGGACTATCCGAGCTGTATGGGAAGGGGTCACAATTGCTAGAATCGTTAACAGAAAAAGGAGTCCTGTCTCCACTTCTATTGTTAATTTCATTCAATGAACTGCTTCTTCAATTAGAAATGGCCGAATAACAGTTATATGCTTACTCTACGGGTAGAAAACTCAATTTAGTTGGCATTCGCACAAACCGCCTACTTAATATTGTATCAAACTGGACCACCAAAAGCGGCTTATGGCTAAACCCACTTAAAATCGAGCCGAACCTGTTTTCTAGGAAATATAAAGTAATTCCCGTAATAACGGACTACTGTATCCTGTTTTTCTTACTATTAACTAACACACTACAATACAAAATTTTGGGACTGAATTGTGAGAACTGCATGTGAAAGTAGCCCCAAAAATAAGAAGTTCTGCATCATTTGTTTTGTCAAGTTACATGCCATAATGATATAATATCGATTTGAAGTTAGTAAGTTCATATTGGGAAATTTTTCACGTTTATGTTCGATACACAATTTTTTTTTTGGAAGAATATATATTTTTTTATATGATTTCCATTTACCATTTTGGAATAGTGATTTTTTAATGTTAATTCTAGATTTCAAAATTGTTTTCTAATTGTACAATAAATACTCTTGAATACTCTTTTCTCAAAATGCAGAAGTGTACACCCACAGTGCATCGGTCGCCTTTGTTTTGGAATATGTTGCAACATCTCTCAACAGAGTATCTCGAAGCGACGAAATGCATTAAAGATTTCGCATTTTTCAAACTGATAGAAATCGATTGAATTGACAAAACATAAAAACTGTGTCGACAATTAAAATTGCAAAATACGGGAGGTTGGAATAAATAGTGAATTCAAAATTTATCAATGTACTTTTTTTTAGATGGAAAACAACAACAACGAGTTATGTGTTACAACACCATAGGGTATTGCATATCTGCCCCGTGCTGATTTTTGTTTTTGTGGTGCGTTTGTGCTTATGACTAAAACTTTAACATTAAAAAATCATAAACGAATATATAAAACAAAAAAGCAAAAATTGTTTTTTTAAAATTTTCTTAGCAATATCCATGTTCCATGGAAATAGGCAAAAAAGTTTATATGAATTTTTTACAATAGTTAAAAATGAACTTTTTGAAGAGGTTTCATAAGGATTTCACTTTGGTTGATTTCACGTGCAGTTCTCCTAATCAATGAGCTAACGATGGTTTTAAAAATAAATTCTATGTGAATGTGAAATGAACTTTAAATAAATTGTAATTTGCTGTTAAGGAAAGCGGTTCTATATGACGAGTTAGCCAGAAGAACATTTTTATAAACTTACCTTACAATTTGCTGAAATAAAAGAAATACAATTATATATTAAATTTGTAGTTGTGGCAAGAAAAAATATAGAAAACTACTATCATAGAGAAAATAACAAATTCGCATTATAGAAACATTATAGTTTAAGACTCATTAAAACTTCTAGTTTCTCTTATTTGGCAGCAGCAACAAAAATTCAGTCATCAGTAACCGGACTTTGTAATGAATTCCAAGCGCTTCGTAGATAGTTTGTCACACCAAGCTTAGATAACAGATCTTTCACCTGGTCCATATAACGAAGTTTCAGTTGCCTCAACCAAGAAAGCCGGACGGCCAATGAAAAAGGGGGTGATTGAAACACTGTTGAAAGGACCAACTGGAGGAGACATTATCAAAGCTTGCGAGTTCAACTGGACAAGGCGCGCAGAAGACCGAAGCGCCAGAAACTCATTGTTAAATTAGGATAATAATGCTGAGTAACCTAATCGGCATGCTACCACCGATGCGTCTTAGAAAGTAGGTAACATAAGTCACACGAAGCTCAACACAGAGGCTCTCTTAGTAGATTTGGCTGTCCTCGGTGGCCTAGTAAGCTACCCTCCTTAAACAAAACAAAACACGAAGAAAAGAAAAAACAAGAACTACCCAAATGTTGATGACCCCCGCAAACGTTAAAAGCACCATGATTAAAGGATATGCCCCTGGAATGTCCGAACTCTATACAGAGATGGTGACTCTATCTAACTGGCGGATGTCCTCGACAAATACAAGGCTGACATCACCGCCATACAGGAAGTAAGATGGACGGTAGAGGGATCCACGCGACGATAGAACAGTGACATTTTTTACAGTTGTCATGCAGAAATTATATGTGGATTCATAGTCGGCAAGATACTTCGACACCTGGTCTCGCGGTTTAACCCTGTAAGTGACCGAATAGACACTATTCGCATCCTAGCGAAATATTTTTACATCACGCTTTTTACATCACGCTCCGACGGAAGACAAAAACGAGGACATTAAAGATGCATTCTATGAGCGGCTGGAGTAGATATATGACCGCTGCCCTGCCCATGACTTCAAATTAAAATGCTCAAATAGGAAGGGAAGATGTTCTTGGTTCAGCAGTTGGTAAATTCAGTCTTCACAACAACACCTCCGATAACGGATTCAGACTGGTTAGTTTCGCGTTGTCAAGAAACATGGTTGTGAGTGGAACCAGATTTCCGCATAAAGATATCCACAAGGCAACCTGAATATTTCCCCATCAGAATACAAGAAATCAGATTGATGAAAGGTACTGCGCGGTGCAATAGTCTGGCAACTCCGAAATGAGCAGCTGGGAAAATTTGTGCTCCTCAAAGAATTAATTAAAATAATATATAAAAGTAGTTTTTCGCTATATAATTCCTGTTAAACCCGTTGTATATTGTCCAAATTACTTCAATTTGGTTAGCTGATAATAATCAGCCTATTTTTTATACAAAAGAACAAGGATTCGCCTGTTCCGGTCTTCTGCTGTTGTGTGTTTGTGCGCTGCTTGTTATATTTGCATACACCGCCATTTGTAAACAAATTTTTGACTGTTTGTTGATGCTTTAAGGTCCCTTTGTTATGGCACCGGCTACAAAATTGTGCATTTGTCCTATATGCAAAAAGAATATCCGGAAAACGGAGTACAGCATTGGTTGCAAAGGCTGTAATAATTATTTTCACCCAAAATGTATTAACATCAGTGATAATGAAGTGAAAACCAACAAGTCACTTGTTTATACCTGCGTGGATTGTGGTGTTAGAAGAAAGAGCGGGCAAGACTTTGAGCAGCTAATTGACAACCTGGCAAAGAAATGGCGAACTATTATCGTACGAGTCATATTCGGCTTAACGATATTATAGGTGGTGATGTTCAATCTCGTATTTATTTAAATGACCACCTAACATCTGCTGCTTTAAGAGTAGTAAATACTTGCAAAACGCTGCGTCAGCATAAAAAAATCATTAAATATGTTCTGATTAACGGTGACATGACCAAGGCTCGAATCACGCTTGCCAATGGTGTGGAAAGTCTTTAATACTGAACAATGTTTAATGTTGCTTGGTGATTCCCAAATACATGGTGGAGTAGATACATAGTCATTCCCTTGGAATGCAGCAAGTTTAAACTTAGATAAAGTCAGCAAGTTTAGTACTGTTTTTTGTTTTTAATTAAGTTTTTGATATTTATGTTGCTTTGTTTAGTTTTTTGTCATGAACAATTGTGATTTAGGGAACATTGTCCACAGTAATTCATACATACGCTCTAAATTAGGTGCATTTGAAGGAAATTTAAATTTAGGTCATTTCAATTGCCAAAGCTTTAATATTTGTGAAAGATCCACTAAGATAAGTGAAATTAAAAATTAGTTTGAAAATAGTTCATTGGATGTCATTGGCGTTAGCGAAACTTGGCTAAAATCTTCAACAAATTCTGAAACAATAGCAATTTCAGGGTATTCATGTTGTCGGAGTGATCGTCCCAGTCGGAGAGGGGGTGGTGTGGCGTTGTATATTTCGAATTCCATTAAGTATAAAGTTGTTTTTGCTGGCGATAATTTTGGTGTAGTTGAGTGTTTGTTTGTAGAACTGTTAATTGGTTTAAGAAAGATTTTTGTTGGTGTAGTTTACCTACCACATGGGGATTTCGAAGCTATGGAGTTATGTATTTCTGACTTGCTAGTACGATACTCAGATGTTATACTAATGGGAGATTTTAATTGTAATATGTTTGATGTTGTAAGATCGCAGAGAGTGCGAGAGATTTGTAGTAGATTAAATGTGAGTGTTCGGCATAATTCCTTACCGACTCATTTCAATGTTGTTTTTAGTTCCACTTCACTTATTGATTATTTTTTAGTTTCATCGCCTGAACTTGTATCTGATTCTGGTCAGTTCATTTGCCCAAGCATTTCAAACCATTGCTGTATACATATTTCCATGGACATAGCTGTTACAAGGCATGATCAGTTTTACGAGTATGTTGACTACAAAGCCGTTAATTCAGAAGCGTTGCAAAACTTCATTGGTCTTACGGATTTTTCACCCTTGTACTCTACAAACAATATTGATAGGCAGTTAAGTGTTTTCTTAACTTGCCTTTCTTCAATACATTCAATATTTCCTGTTCGAAGGAAGATTGTTCGAATTTCAGTAGAAAATTGGATAAATTCCCCGGATGTGTCATATTATGCTTCTATTCGAGATTTAGCTTACAAAGCTTATTTCGAAGATAAAACCGAGGCTAACTGGAGGATATTTTGTAAGGCTAGGAACAAGGCTAAATCTGTGACCAGGAGGGCAAAGGGTGTTGCACATTCTGCGGCGTTTACCACCAAATCTACGAAAGATCTGTGGAATTTACTAACATCTGCAGGATTTTCTACGAAAAAATCGTATCCGAGTCAAGTTGACGTAAATGAGCTCAATGACGCCTTTGTGCGAAAACAATTAGACTCATCTTATGTGAATTTAACAGAGTTTTCGGGGAGAGAAGAAGGTTTTTCTTATCAATGTATCGAGCTTTTTGAGTTGGAAAATTCGTTTTCTTTGATAAAGTCTAATGCAGCGGGTTGTGATGGATTTGCTTTAAAATTTTTAAAATTGATTTTTCCTTATATTTCTATTCATTTCCAACATATTGTAAATACAATTTTAACAACTTCTCAATATCCATCTGATTGGAAATTGGCAAAGGTAGTGCCGGTACAGAAAAAAGACCCAACGCAATCGGAGGCTAGTTACAGGCCAATTTCAATTTTGCCAATTTTGTCAAAAGTAGTGGAGCATTTTATGAAAAATCAAATGGCTAAATACTTAGAGCGTCACTCTTATTTAAATGATTGTCAGTGCGGGTTCAGGAAGGACCGAAGTACTACTTCCTTACTCTTGGGTTTAACGGATCAAATCCGTGAAAATTATGGTGGGAACAAACTATGTGTCCTTGTGTCATTGGATCTTGAAAAAGCTTTTGACAGAGTAGATTATGCTGTTTTAATTTCAAAATTATTTGACTTATACGGATTTGCAAGCAATGCGTGCAGCCTAATTTATTCGTATCTTTCTGGTAGGAGTCAACAAGTCTGTGTAGAAGGTAGATGCAGTAACGTGCTTCGTGTAAGAAGTGGAGTTCCGCAAGGTTCAGTCCTTGGGCCACTTCTTTTCATACTTTATATTAATGATCTTTTTCAAAATTTTTTAACATTTTGTAAACCATTTGCCTTTGCTGACGACATCCAGATGTTGTTTGTTGGTGAATATGATTTCCTGGACGTTCTTCAAGGGAAAATCAAATATGCACTGGATACAATGTATGAATGGGTTTTGGAAAATAGATTGAGTATTAATGCTTCTAAGTCCAAAGCTTTGCTTTTTTCAGCTAAAAGGAATGTGGACTTGGGTGTAGTTTATAATGGGGTTGTTGTTGAGTTTGTACATAACATGACCGGTTTAGGTGTTTTGTTGGATGACAGGTTGAGCTTTGAAAAACACATTAGTAATGTAGTTTGAAAGGTTAATTATGCAATCAAACACTTGTACACCACACATTTATCGCTTCCACTTTTTGTTAAAAAACAACTTGTTCATGCCTTAGTAATGCCAAATATTTTGTACTGCCTAGAGGTATATTCTTCTGCTAATCAAAAATATAAGAAGCTTGTTCAGTAGACTGGCCATAGCGTTATATAGAAAAAATTAAAAATGTGAAATCCTAAAGTTTTCGCACTGAAAAATATGAGGTTGGGGATAAAAATAATTATGCATATTTTTTTTTTTTTTGATTCCGAGTACCTCCGGGTTGAGCCCAAACTTTTATTACATTACCCATTTAAGCTGTAGTGCAGAATATGGGGCAGGAGCCCGATTAAAAACCAAAAATATGCCATTGTCTTCATCTTGGCCCCCAAACATCGGAATGGTAGGTCAAAGTTGGCGTTCAGGCCCATGGGGCCCCTTTCGGTTCTATGATGACCCCCCAGGTGCGGGTACTCAAGTGAAAGATATTTTCGCATCCAACGATGTTATTTTTAGGTTCCTACGGGTCTCCTGGACCGAGTTAGAGCCATTTCCGGGATATACCAAGAAAAAAAAAATTATTTTCAACTAAATTTAAAAAATTTTAAAAAAATTTTTGCGTGCGGCGCTACTAAACCCAACATAGGCGTACCGTCATTTCGCCCAATGTCATTTCGCCCAAAAACAACCATGAAATATCGCCCAAAACATGTCATTTCGACCAAAAACCTAACTACAAAATGACATATCGCCCAAATGCTATGACAGAAGACCCAACTCAATTTTTTTGGGCGAAATGTCAGACTCATGACGACGGCACGCGCTGCTGCATACGTCGCAGTCAGTCTTGTACTCTTTCTCATAAAACCGAAAGGGGCCCCTTTTTTGACCCCCCGGGCCCCATGGGCCTGAGCGCCAACTTTGACCTACCATTCCGATGTTTGGGGGCCAAGATGAAGACAATGGCATATTTTTGGTTTTTAATCGGGCTCCCGCCCCATATTCTGCACTTCAGCCTAAATGGGTAATGTAATAAAAGTTTGGGCTCAACCCGGAGGTACTCGGAATTAAAAAAAAATATGCATAATTATTTTTATCCCCAACCTCATATTTTTCAGTACGAAAAATTTAACTTTTCAAAAAAATTTCCACTATGGCCACTCTATTGTTCAGTTATCACTAAACAGAGCTGTTCGCTATATATTTTCGCTTAAAGGTCGTGTACACATAACGCCTTTCGTAGCTAAATTTCTGGGATGTTCGTTTAATACATTTATTGACCAACGTTTGTTGTTATGTTTTTATAAAATTTTTGCAAGCCAAAGCCCAAGTTTTGTGCACCAAACCTTTAAATTTTGCCATTCTGTTCGAAGAAGACAGATGCTTATTCCTAAGCTTTGTCATCTTACAGAACGTTGTTTTAATGTAAGAGTAGCTCGTATCTTTAACACTCTGCCTAATGAACTAAAAACTTTTAATATTTCTTTTCCTATATTTTGCAATAGACTTATTCGACATATGCAGTCCAATGTTTTTTAATTCTAAATTTTTAGTTATTAATGTTTACTTTTTAATACTTATAATGCACCTTTTTTTGAGCGATGTTAGCTATTTATACTAGTTAATTTAATTTAATGAACTTTTCCTATTTATATTAATTATTTATTGTTTACAAATTTTCTTTTGTTTAATTTCAACATGGAGTAGTTTTTAATAATTTATGCATATTGTAATTTATATAATATTGGCCAAGAGGCTTTAATTACAAGATTGTAAAAATAAATGAAATGAAATATCGACTCGGATCACCACCTAGTTCCAGCCAAGGTGCGCACACGATTAAGTAGTGCTAAAAACGCAAAGGAAGCTAGACTTCACAAAGCTGCATACCACCGAGATAGCCAATGCCTACTCCAACCAACTCTCTCAATTACTTCAAACAAACCCCCCTAGTTCTGATGTTCCCGATGCACAGTGGCAGCATATTGCGGATTTTATGACCACTGCCGCAACGACCTACTGGGTTATGAAAAACCACGCTCAGACAAGCCCTGGTACGAAGATGAATGTCGCGAAATGTCTGAGAAAATGGATGCTGCACACAAGGCAAAACTGCAGCCAATGGCGACGCGTGCGGTGACGGAGCGTTATAATGAGAAAAGGAGGGAGATGAAACGCCTGTTCAGCGTATGTGGAAGAAAAGAGAGAGTCAGGAAATCGAAAATTACAGGGATCGAGGTAAGGCCCGAAAGTTCTACCAAAGGGTTAAAAGCAAAGGTTTTGGAACAGGGATCCCCTCCCGTAAGGATAAAGACGGCAATCCGGTCACGGACACTCAGAGCAAATATGGAGGGAACACTTTCAATCTCTACTCTTTTCCTAAGGCAGCATAAGTGACGAAATCACACCAATCCTCGACGATGGAGTAGACTGTCCACCACCGACCCACAACGAGATCCGCACGGCGATTGCCAGGCTGAACAATAATATTGCTGCGGGAGCCGATGGACTACCGGCAGAGCTTCTCAAAGCCGGCAGCGATGAGCTGAAAACATGCATGCACCAGCTCATAAACACAATTTGGCTCAAGGAATGCATGTTCGATGATTGGAATCTGAGTGTCCTATGTCCCGTGCTTAAGAAAGTCGATCCAAGTGTGTGTACCAACTACCGCGGAATAAGCCATTTATCCATCGCATGCAAGGTCCTGTCATTCACAATACAAGGTCCGACAAGATATTCACAATACGATAAATCTATCTGTTCATCGTCTACAAAGCTGCATTCGACATTCTGATATGAAATTGTTGGATGCTATGGCTGAGTTTGGTATCCCCGCGAAGCTAGTACGACTTTGCAGTATGACACAAAGTCAGTGAAAATTTTCAAAAATCGGACAGAGCCATTTTCTACCAAGCGAGGCTTTAGACAAGGCGATAGTCTGTCCTGCAATATCTTTAAACCATCCATCTTCAACAAAACTCAATTGTTGCTCGCGTATGCCGATGATATAGATATCATTGACCGTGGATTGCAGGATGTTACTGCGGCTTTTTCGAGCATTGAAAAGCAGTCGGCGGAAGTGGATCTGGTGATAAACGAGGACAAAACCAAGTTATTTGTTTCAACGAACAAAGAGTCCACTCGTCTGGGAAGCTGCGTTGACAACTTTAACTTTGAAGTGGTAGATGATATTCTCAACCTTGGCTCCGCCGTAAACGAAAATAATAACGTCAACCTTTAAATCAAAAGACGAGTATTGATCACAAACCGTACTATGCGCTAAGCAAGCGCATCAGACTTTGATCCTAACTGTCTTGGTCTACAGCACAGAATCCTGGGTAATGACATAAGCGAATCAATCTATTCTGGGAGTCTTCGAGAGAAAAATACTTCGCAAAATATTTGGACCCATCATCGTCTACGGCGATTATCAACGTCGAATGAACCACGAGCTGTACAACGATATCGACGTAATCAGGCGCGTTGAAATGGACAGAATGCGCTGGCTTGAAAACGTTGTACGAATGGATGCAAATGTTTCAGCTCGAAAAGTTTTCGTCAATAAACCCGATGGGCGGCGCTGAAGGGGGCGACATAAACTTCGTTGGATGGACCAGGTGAAAAAGCTGTTATCTACACTTGGTGTGACTAACTATCTACGGAGCGCAAAAGATTGAAGCGCTTGGAATTCTTTTCTACGTGCTGCTACTGATATATGAATTTCTGTTGCTGCTACCAATTAAGAAGAAGAAGGATAATAATCGTTTGTTAATATATTAGCACACGTTAAACAAATTAACTATTTGCATCGAAACGTTGTATTGAAACGCATCACTGAGTAATCGTTTAAATTTTAACAAATTAAAACTTCATTATAGATTCAATCAGAGCTTAATCTATATAATAAATAATAATTTTTTATAAAACACTTTCTAAAAAAACTGCAATTATTTGTGTCACTTCTAGCCAAATTAAAATTAATACCAATACAACGGTTTCATTTATCATTTGTCAATCTCTTAAGCAGCAGATACAATAATGTCGTACCACACACTCGGCTTGATTTTGTTCGGGTTTATTGCTACGACCATGGGAACAGTTAGATTGACAAATATAAAATGCAAAGCGCTCGATCCGCCATTTGCAACATTCAAAAAGTGTGACCTGAATATATTGCGACGTGGCGTAGTCGCCATGAACGTCCATGTAAAACTATACCAAGTGCCTGTGGCTAATGTAACCGTAAGTGATGTTTTGAGAAATTTCTATTTAAAATGCTCATTTATGATATTTCAATTACTTCCATGTACCATGTAGATAAATATATCGCTTAATAGACAGGCTAATGGCTATCATCCTTTTCTGTACAATGTGTCGACAGACTTTTGTGTTTTCATGAGAAATCGCTCAAGACTCCCTCATATCAAGATATTTTTTGATGCTATTCTACAAACATCAAATATTAATCATACCTGTCCATATGCGGTATGTATAAAATTATCGAGTGCTTTTGGCAGGTAATTATTTGTTTTTTTGCAGCATGATATCATTGTCAGCAATTGGGTGTTGTACGAAGAGGTGTTTCGCAATTTACCCTTGCCGGAGGGCCAATATGCGCTTTATGTAAATGTGGCTGCCTACAACGATTGGAAAGCAGAAGTTAAGGGTTATTTTTCGGTAAAGGGAGAAATGAATTTGAACAAAAATCAGACATCGTTATAAAACTTATGAAGTTTTGTAATGCTATCTTGTGTAATATTTCTATATATTAATGTCTTAAATAGTATATATGTAAATATTTTAGAAAACTTTCTGAGTATCGCTTTTTTATATAGTCAACCTATTTGTAGATTCACTACTTATTGAAAGTTCCTGTGAACTTCCATATTTCCTTATATAGTTTAGAAAGGGCACTCGGAAAAATGTCAATACAAAACTTTAGTAAATAGAAGTGAACTGTTCTGAAATGTGTAGAAAATAACGCAGTAAAACATTTTACAGCTCATTGATTTGGGACTCATTTCTGAGAAGTGCACGAGAAAGTAGCGCCAAAAAGAAGAAGTTCTGCATTATTCGTTTGGTCAAGTTACATGCCATAATAATTTTATATTGATTTGAAATTAGTATGCATCATATAGGGAAATTTGTCACGTTTTAGGCTCTTTTGTATGACATAACTCGAGAACCACTTGTCCGATTTAGCTGATACAAATACTTACTTACTTCAAATCAATATTAAATTATTATGGCATGTAACTTGACAAAACGAATGATGCAGAACTTCTTCCTTTTTGGGTAACTTTCACATGAAATTCTCAGAATTTAGTCCCAAAATCATGTGTTGTACTGTGTAAGGTAAAGATATCCTCGCTGTGCCAACCAAGACAGTTACATATGTCGATGGATGACAAGAGCTAACAAAATTGCACTAAAAATTTTAATTTTGCACATAACTGATTTGGTCGACGCAGCGACGTTATTATTAATCAAAATTTCGCTATATTAATGTGCAAAGATATAGTAACTTCGGGTATTATAGAACCCCAATGTATCAGCAATAATTTCACCGGATTGATATGATTGTTTATCGATTACCTAACTGAGTGTGTCACAAAAAGTTAATTTTCTTAACATAAGAAAAGTTATGTAGATAAAAATCAAATGAACCCGAAAGGGTAATGTAAAATATGAGGCTGTAACACCCTAATTTATTAGGATGGTTAGTATTGCCGGCGACGTTTTGAGCTAAAGCATTTTGATCCGTTCGTACATCGTGTCCCAGACAGCACATTCCGTCTATTTCAACGCTCTTTACTATGTCGATGTCGTTATACAGCTCATATAGCTTGTGGTTCATTCGACGACGATACTCGCCGTTAACGATGATGGGTCCAAATATTTTGCGAAGTATTTTTCTCTCGACGACTCCCAGAATAGATTGATCCGCTTGTGTCATAACCCAGGATTCTCCGCTGTAGAGCAAAACAGGTGGAATCAGTATGGTGATAGAGTTGGATCAAAGTTCGTCGGGAACGATCTAAAGATCCGCATAGTAATCGTGTCTTGATTTTCAGGCTGACATTATTATTTTTATTTATGGCATAGCCAAGGTTGTCTACGTTTACGCAGCGCCTCGAACGAGTAGCCTCTTTGTTTGGTGAAACAAATAACTTGGTTTTGCCCTCATTTATCACCAGACTCCCTTCTGCCGACTGCTTCTCAATGCCTGAAACGGCCGCACTAACATCTCGGAGTCTACGTCCAACATATTTTATCGGCATACGCTAGCAGCAAGTTACTTTTATTAAAGACTAGCTGGCCCGGCAGACTTCGTCCTGCCTCCAAATTATTGTAAAATATGTTGAGTGTGGTTGAAATCTAAAAACGATTGGTTTATTTTTTTGACCCCTAAAATATTTCAAGTTAAAGGGCGAGGTTTTCCCGGACAAACTCTGTTATTCATATATCTTAAAGATTATTACATATTATTATAAGAATTGCTAAAACGGATCAGCAGTGTCGTCCATGGTGTGATGAAAACTTACTTATTGATAGGCATATATTCTAAAACAACATTTTTAAGCCGATTGACTGACATATAACTTTCTGCGCTGGTGTACTGGGTGATTGTACCTTTTTATCCTAAGGAGTACGAATTTCCAAAAATGCATTCATTGGGCTCAGCAACCCCACTAACCGTATGGTCTGGGTGATATCAACAGTTATTCCTATTTTCGTGATTGTCCCCTAAAATTTTGAAATGGGGAAAAACACTTTGTGAAGCTCTCTAATTCAGTAGGAAGTGCGCCATTATAAAAGGTAGTCATTCATCTTTAAGCCTTTTTGCGGTCTAGGTGACCATCAACAGCCAATCCCCACCTTTCACTGAAATGTTGAGACAAATGGGGTCAACCGTTTTCACAATTAGTGGTGACATCAAAATGTACATCTTTTTCTTATATATATAGACTTCTGAATAACTATGATGTTAAAAAAAGTGACTAAATGACATTCCAAAAATTAAGTGTATCATAAGCTAAACACCGGCAACTGGTTCCAAACATACATTCAAAATCTTCTCATGGCAAAAAAATCATATATTTTAAGTTTAAGTTAAATCGGACAATCGATATAAATTTTCGAAATAATTCAACCCCAGCCAAATCAACTGCGGGTCCATATATACAAAAAAAAATTTCATAATAAAACAAATATACATTCTAAATTTCAATCAAATTGTTTTATTCGTTAAAATTTTTATTATAATTCCATCACAGCGACACCTACCGGGTCAATTTATACAAAAAAAATTTTCTCAAGGTTCCACAAACATAAATACTAAATTTCAGTTAAATTGATACATGCATTCAAATTTTCGATATAAATCCACCCTAGCGCCATCTACCGGGTCCATTTGTACACACGATTTTTTCTGATGATCAAACAAACATAGATTCTAATTTCATTTAAATTGGCCGATTCGTTAAAATTTTGATTGTAAACCGACCCCAGCGCCACCTACCGGGTCCATTTGTACATAAAATGTTTTCTCATGATCAAACGAATATCCATTCTAAATTTCAGTTGAATTGGTACATGCATTCAAATCCATATAAATCCACCCTAGCGGCACCTGGATTTGATTTTTTTTCAACACAAACAATCTACGGAAAATTTCGAATCGAATAAAAAAAATCAGCCAAATCGCTTAAGCCGTTCTCAAGTGATGGTATGACATACGTGGACCATTTCATTTTTATATATATAGATGGTACCTGCCGCTGTTTTAATGCAGCTTTCCGCTTGATCATCACCATTATCATGTTAAAAAGGTCACATGGCAGACTGTAGCCTTGTTATAAACCTCGCTTTGTAGAAAATGGCTGTGCCATATTTTTACCTATATTCACTTAATAATTTCTAAAAATTTCTGTCGTATCGGACTGTCTAATGCAGCATTGTTATCGCAAAGCAGATGGTAAGTGTCGATTTGAATTTCATGGGTCTTCTCCAGAATTTGTAGTGGTGTGAATATGTGGTCGAACTTGTATTTACTACGTCGAAATCCACACTGATTAGATCCTATCAGGTTCGCTAGGATATGCTTCAGTCTTTACGATGTTCAAGAGATTAATAGCGTGTCACCTAGTCTAAAGCCTCATTTGGTAGAAAATAGTTCAGTCAGATTTGTGCCTATTTTCATTGAAGACTTCGTGTCAGTCAGTGTCCTCCCGCAAAATCGTATCAGCTTCACGGGGATACCAAATTCAGCCATAGCATCTAATAATTGCTGTCGTATCGGTCTGCGGACTTCAGCTTGGGAATAGATAAGCTGTTGGTAGGTTACGATCTAAATTTCCTGTGTCTTATCCATCAATTGACGTAGTGTGAATATGAGGTCGGTCGTAGATTTATCTGGTATAAGGCCACACTGATTACGCCCAATAACGCGCCCAATCACGTTCGTTAGGGTGGGCATTAGTCTTTCATATAATATACCTGACAGGGCCCCGTATGCTATGAGCACAAAGCTGATCCCGTGATAGTTGGTACACACACTTGGAACGCCTTTCTTAAGCACAGAGCATTGAACACTCACATTCCGATCATCGGTTATGCATTCCTTTAGCCAAATCGTATTTATGAGCTGATGCTTGCACGTAGCCAGCTCATCGCCACCAACCTTAAAATAGCTCTGCCGATCGTCTAGCGGCTCCCGCAGCTTCATTGTTATTAAACGGTGCAATTGTCTCGATGGTGGACAATCTACTCTGTCGTCTATGTTTGGCGTGATTTCGTCAGCTATGCTGTCATCGGGAAATAGCAGAGTACGAAAATGTTTCTTTCACATATGCAGCACACTTTGCGTGTCCGTGACCAGTTTCAGGTAGGGATCTCTGTTCAAAAACCTTTGCTTTGCATCTTTTAGTAAAACTTTTGGTCTTCACATTTATCAAAGTAATTTTTAATATCCTTGCTCTTTCTTTTTTCCATCGAGGCCTTTTCCGACTGAAGAGGCGTTTTATCTCCCTCATCTTCTCATTATATTGTTTCGTTGTTGTTGTTGTTGTAACAACGGGAGAAAATAGAAATAGTAACACCTCAAGAGGCGTTTCACCTCCCTCCTGTTCACATTATACCATTTCGTTCTTGTTTGTGTTGTTGCAGCAACTGGAGGAAGTAGCTGGAGTAATAATTCTTTATACCGATTTTCAATTTTTCGGCACTCGATCGGACATTCATGTTGCTAACTCTGTTTCGATGTTAGATGTTGCTGAGAGTTTTAACCGCCAAATTCCTCCAAAGATGGCGCCATCTGGTTTTGTTCATTTATTTCGGGATGTTGTTAAATGATTTCCGTTCTCCTGGGTTCTTGCACAATCTGGATTTTTGTAGTGGAAGGAGCTAGGTTGAGTTTTTTTAGCTGTAGAACTCTAAAGTATTTGAAAAGTAATTATTCATTAATGTTGATTTGGCCAGTGCCTCGGCCGGGAATCGAACACGGCAAAATCGGATTGCTAATCCACGTCGCTTCCAATTTGCTATAGAATGGCACTGATCGTTTCGTCACCACACGCGTTGACTTTGACAGCAGTTTCGCCCTATATGCAGCATGCTTTTCCTCAGACATTGGGCAAAGTTCCTCATCGTACCAGGACTTGTCTGAGCGTGATTTTACATATCCCAGGATGGTCTTTGCGGCTGTGGTCAAAGAATTCGCAATATGCTGCCACTGTGTGTCGAAAACATCAGAATTAGGGGCAGTGGTTTAAAGACATTGAGAGAGTTGTTTGGATAGACATTGGCTATCTCGGCGGCATGCAGCTTTGTGCTGCGTGTTTAGCATTACGTAGTAGAGTGGTTAAGGAGTGATTATCCGTACTTGATCTGCGAAACAAAAAAGACCGAAACTCCCGTATAAAAGAATTCCAAGCGTTTGGGTCTATTTTGCTTTGTAGATCAAACTGAAGATTTAGTCGGCCACATCCTGCGCCACCCATCAAATCTATTGCCGGTGATTTTTTGACCCAGTCCATGATCCAGTCATCGCATTTGGTTTTGTTTGAAGTGGTCTGGTACCCAGACGAGACGAAGCCTTATATCATTCAACTAGTTGATTACTGATATTGTCCCTGATTCAGTTCACGCACTCCGTTAAGGTACAGACTTGACCTGGTACCAAGTTCCGTTCTGCCTGTTAGCTTAGAACCATCTGTATAGCAACCAATTCCCGTAGGTATTCATGTATCTCTCTGTCCACGAGAGTCTGGCTTAGATTATGTTCTCGCTATGTGTGATGTATTTAGGGCCGGATCGTTTTGGTCGTTTGGATACCAACTCCTTTAACTTATCCATCAAAGAATTGTTCGTCCTCGCCTGTGTTGCCCATCGACTTTATTACCGCAGAGTTTTTGACTTGGCACTGTTATGCGGATAACTAAAAACGCTCCATATCCCACCACTAGTCACCACTAGAGGCATTCGCGGTTGGATGCGCTTGACTACATCAATGTTGTAATACGGTTAATGATTAATATGACTACGCACAGTGCTTCGTAGTTTTTTAGTTTTTTAATGTATATTTTACAATACCACGTCAGAAGGAAACACATGATGGTGATGATGGTAATGAAGAAAACTTCAAAAATGTTGATTGTCCAGCTAATAAATGAATACATTTGCACATTCGCAAGATGACACATTTATTCGATGGGACAGCCTGATGGTTAGAACACGCACCAATTGTGGGACTGACCTACATCTGAGCCCTGTCCAAAACATCTACATTTTTTGATCATGTTGCGTTACCCGTTCTTTGTCTAATAAATGCTGCTTAACCAGAACTTCGTCTAATAATTGACATTTGAATTCGTCGTTAAACTGTATAAATCTAAAAATAGAAATATGTTATCTCACTTATATGAAAGAAGTTTCCCTATATCTCAGTAATTGGATGCAAAGGAAAATTGTTGTTTATAACTTCAACCAAGTTAAAAAAAATGGGACTTTGCTCAGAGGTGGAAAGCTACTGATTGTTACTCACTTGGGAGTGACCAGAATCGATTCCTTTGTGGCACTGTCCAAGCAGCTAACTACTTCCGGTCTTAGACCAAGTATTCCCTGGGCAATGACTTCAAAGCAACCGCTTAGAAGTTAGCTAAAGTTAGAAGGCATTACAACCATGTATCCTGAATGGTCAAAGAGACGTCTCAGGAAAGTAGGCTTGAACCGCTGAAGCATGGTTGCATCGTGGGATTGGACGTGCAGATAGCAGCCGTATTACCAATCTAGGAGACGAGGGTTAGCAACCCACATCTTCCGAAAACTAATTTGCGAAAATCCATAGCGTCTGTTCCATATTGGGCGGCTTCCTGGTCAGCGTCTGCCTCAGAATGAGCGGCTGAAATGTTTCCTGGCAGTAGGAATAAAATGCAGAACCTGGTGGGCTGGGCTTGCCACCCGCCACCAGTATAATGGCAGTGAATAAAATGAGAAATAAGAGAAAAAGAAACCCCCAAAATGTTGACGACCACCGCAAACGTTTTAAGGACCATGATTTGAGAATATGCACTTGGAATGTTAGAACTCTTTACCGACCAGGTGCCTCTATTCAACTGGCGGATGTCCTCGATGAGTATAAGGCTGACATTACTGCTATACAGGAAATACGGTGGACTGGATATGGATGCTCGCGGATGAGGATGTGTGACGTGTACTACAGCTGCCACGCGGAAAAGCATGAGTTTGGTTGTGGATTTGTGGTCGGCAAGAGACTACGACACCTGGTCTCTAGGTTTACTCCTGTCAGTGAACGAATCGCCACCATAAGACTAAAGGCAAAATTTTTCTACATCACGCTGATATGTGCTCATGCTCCGACGGAGGAGAAAAGTGACGAGGTCAAAGACGAATTCTACGCCCAACTTGAAGAAACATATGACCGTAGCCCGGGCCATGATGTTAAAATCGTGCTGGGAGATTTTAATGCCAAAATAGGCCGGGAGAATGTCTTTAGCCCAACAGTCGGAAAATTTAGTCTGCATACTGACACATCGCCAAACGGAATCAGACTGATTGATTTCTCTGCAGCAAGGAACATGGTAATTAGCAGCACACGATTTGACCACAAAAACATTCACAAAGCAACGTGGGTATCTCCCGATCAAGTAACGAGAAACCAAATTGATCACGTGGTAATCGATGGAAGGCACGCGTCAAGTGTCTTAGACGTACGAGTGATCAGAGGTGCGAACATCAACTCGGATCACCACCTCACTGCAGTGAAGGTGCGTACTAGGCTAAGCAGAGCGAAAACCCTGCGTAACCAGGCACAGAGAAAGCTGGACATCGCTAAACTGCAGACCGCGGAGATAGCCAACGCCTATTCTGACCAACTCACTCAACTACTTCTTGATGCTCCAACTCCCGAAAATACTAGCGCGCAATGGCAACATATTGCCCACTCGATGGAAAGGACTGCGCGGTCCGTACTAGGGTATGTGAAGCCCTTTAACGATAATGCCTGGTACGATGACCAATGCCGCGATGCCACCCGGGAACAAGATGCTGCATACAGGGCTAAACTGCAGCCAATGGCAACGCGAGCTGTTCATGAAAAGTATAGGGAGAAGAGGCGGGAGGCGACTCGACTCTTCAGGCGAAAAAAACGAGAGCTTAAGGAGCGGAATAATGTGTGTATTGAAGATTACAGGAACAGAGGTGAAGCCCGAAAATTCTATCAGAAGCAGAGTACGAAAATAAACAAAACGAAACTTTTGCTTTCTTTTTGTTTTGTTCTTTGCAGTGAGTAAAACAAAAACAAAACATAAACAATGGGAACGATTGTACCCACTTTGTTTTGTATTGTTTTTGCTTGTGAGAGTAAACTGTACACTATTATAAACGTACGCAGTTGGAAAGGGAATGCATGAGAACAATATTGAAACGTTTTGAGAAAAAAGGTTTGACAAACGTTTCACTCATTATAGAGAATGTACTAGAGCAGAATTAACCAAATTTTTATTTTCTGTGCATAGTTGTGCTACAAAAACAATAAAAAAAAACGTTTCTGCATTTGTTTTGTACTCAAATGTAAAATTCAAACGATAAATAAAAGCATGAATATGAGTGAAACTCTAAATGTTTCGTTTTCGCTCATTCTCTCTTGAAAAGTTTTTGTTTTGTATTTTGCTTTTGCACAAAACTCTAAAAAAAAATTGAAATGTTTTTGACATTCTGTAAACGTTTGCGAAATGTTTTGTTTATTTTCGTGCACTGATCAGAAGATAAAAGGAAAGGTACATGGAACAGGTCTTCCCTCCTGTAAAGACAAGGATGGTCATCTCGTTACTGACTCCGAGAGCGTACTGAGAATATATAAAGACCACTTCTGCAGCCTATTGATGTGTGAAAACTCGGCTGATGAAGACTGTGCACCAATCCTAGATGATAACATCGAGTGTCCACCTCCGAGCCAAGCGGAGATAACAACTGCCATATCCCGCCTAAAGAACAACAAGGCCGCTGGGGCTGATGGTCTTTCAGCTGAGTTGTTTAAGGCGGGTGGAGATGAGCTTGTTTTAAGCATGCAACAGCTCATAGAGAACATTTGGCTTCAGGAGAGCATGCCAAAGGATTGGAATCTCAGTGTGCTATGTCCAATCTACAAAAAAGGTGACCGTAGTGAGTGTAAAAACTATCGTGGAATTAGCCTCTTACCCATTGCGTATAAGGTCCTGTCTAGCATACTGTGTGAACGTCTAAAGCCAATTGTGGAAAACCTGATTGGACCTTATCAGTGCGGCTTTAGACCAGGCAAATCCACGACGGATCAGATATTTACACTACGGCAGATTCTTGAGAAAACCCATGAGAAGCAAATCGACACTTACCACCTCTTTGTCGATTACAAAGCTGCCTTCGATAGTCCCATCAGGCATCGACTATACGAAGCCATGTCTGAGTTCGGTATTCCTGCGAAGATAATTCGTCTCTGCCGGTGTACCCTTACGAATACCAAATCCTCTGTTCGGATTGGCAAAGATCTATCTGCACCATTCGATACGACGAGAGGTCTTAGACAGGGTGACGGTTTGTCATGTATGCTGTTCAACATAGTGATGGAGAAGGTGTTAAGGAAAGCAGCGGTTAACATGTCTGGCACCATATTTAATAAGAGCCACATGCTGCTCGCATATGCCGATGATATCGACATTATCGGTCGAACGATGCGAGAGGTAACAGCTGTTTTCACATCAGTTGAAAGGGAGTCAGCAAAAATGGGTTTGGCAGTGAATGAGGACAAGACGAAGTTAATGGTATCATCGAACAAAGTGTCCACCCGTTGGGGACGCAGCGTGAACGTTGAAAACTATTGCTTTGAGGTAGTGGATGAATTTATCTACCTTGGATCCGCTATGAACAAGAACAACAGTGTCAGCCTCGAAATAAAACGGAGAATAGTGCTTGCTAACAGGTGTTTCTTTGGACTACGCGAGCACTTTATAAACACCACCCTATCTCGAACTACCAAAGTCCAGCTGTACCAGGTACTAATTTTACCGGTCCTGTTGTACGCCTCCGAATCTTGGGTGCTTACACAGGCAGATGCAGCTCATCTGGCGGTGTTTGAGAGAAAAATACTCCGCAAAATATATGGACCCATTTGCGTAAACGGCGAGTTTAGGATTCGGATGAACCATGAGCTGTACGAGTTATACCACGACATTGATGTCGTCAAGCGGATCAAAGTGCAACGATTACGCTGGCTAGGCCATGTCGTGAGAATGGATGAGGAAACTCCAGCGCGAAAGGTATTCTATCAAGACCTCGAAGGACGGCGCAAAAGAGGGAGACCGCGACTACGTTGGAAGGACCAGGTGAAGGAATCACTGACGCTGCTTGGTAGGACTGACTGGAGACGGTGCGCACAAGATCGAAGCGAATGGAAATCTTTGATCATTTCGGCCTCTGACTTAGGCACTAAGATATAAATATATATATGTGTCAAGTTGTTTTAAAGGCTAATAATAATAAGTTAAAAAAAAACTTAAATATTAATATCTCTCAACATCCCATGAATGAGATATGGAAAAGCTTCTCCCATTTGCGAAAGTTAGACCGTTCTTATTTTTTTTGACTCCCACAACGGGACCTACAGTTGAACGACGAATCCGACCGTTAGTTTTTTGAGATGCTTTTACTAGATACGCGGATTGACTCGACACTACTGCCAAGTTGCTGTCGACAACATCGATGGAAGGAAATGTCGATCATTCAGAAATTGAACCCCGATTTACCGAATGATAGTAGCCTATAGAAGCCCATAATGCCTCGGTCGGTGGAAGTACAACTATGTGTGCCAAATCCTATATTTTTCTAAATGTTGTAATATCACTTTAGTAGTTTAAAAGCAAACTTATTGAAAGTGTACGCTCTATTTACTCTAATATAATATTAATTAAAAAAATAAATTAGTTTCCACATACACATAAATAATAGCCAAACCAAAGTGAGACAATTATGTCAATATCAGTTGAACCTATACCATCGGCAAATCAAATTCAAACATTTTCATTTAACTAGTAAACTGAGTTATGTTGATCAACGCAATCTGTTTGATTTGTTTCGGACTTGTAGCCATGACCATGGGGGCGGTTCGCTATACAAATCTTAAGTGCAAAGCCAACGATCCACCATTTGCCGATTTCAAGAAATGTGAACTGAATATATTGCGACGTGGCATAGTTGCCATGAATGTACACGTGGAACTATTCCAAGTACCGGTTTCTAATGTTACAGTAAGTTATATAAGTATTTTATATTCAATACCTTATTAATTTAATTAATTTCTTAAATGTCTCCCTCCCCTGTAGTTAAATGTATCGCTTAACAAACTGGCAAATGGCTACCATCCTTTTCTTTACAATATGACTACAAATTTTTGTACTTTCATGCGTAATCGCTCTCGACTCATCCATTTCAAGTTACTGTTTGATTTGATTCAAAAAGTTTCCAATATTAATCATACATGTCCTTATGCAGTATGTATAAAATTGTCTAAAGTTTAAGTCTTAAGTACTGAAAGTGTTTAGTTTTATTTACTTCTAGCATGACATCATTGTAAGCAACTGGGTGTTGGAAGAAGAGGCGTTTCGATATTTACCCTTGCCGGATGGAGAATATGCGCTTTATTTCAATGTGGCTGCCTACAACGACTGGAAAGCCGAAGTTAAGGGTTATTTCACGGTAAAAGGTGATTTTGGCTTCAACAAAAAATGGAAAAACAACTAAATTATGACAGGAGACACCTTAGCATTTAGAGTTGTGAGGAAATTCAAGTGATGGATGTTTTTCATATACCAGTTTCTTAGAATCGGTAGTATATATTTTCACGAATTGTTATGCTTGCACCAATGTAATTGTATCAGTTCTAAAGTATATTTGTTCCGTATGATTGCAAATACAATTTTCAATTGATTTAAATATATCCTATGTGCTGTATTTAATTTTGAGGTACTAAATGTAGATTAGATTGCAATATGCAATGGCCAATTGACAGTTAATATGATTTAAAAATATTCACCCCTATTCCCGTAGTCGTCGTCGACATCAGCTGATTTATTTTGATTTTTATTGTGTTTCGTGAAAAAAATATTTTTGTGCCCGAATCAAATTCAAGCGATGAGGAAAGCAAGAAATATCTTATACTGGAAAGGAAAATACTTCGACTATGATCCGGCGATCTTAAACTTGCCAAATAACGAGTATGTTTATCGGTGTTAAAATCGTAATTTGATGTTATCTGTTGGCCGGCCTTCCAAATTTTTTTAGATTCGAGAACTACTTAAGTCTTAATAAGGCAGCATTTAATTACGTAATCGTTCCTATAGAAATAGTTCCTATCATGAAAAGTGAACTCAGGACATATGTTTCAGTCATAATTAAGTTGTCAGCAACATTGAGGTCCTTTGGACAGGGGCCTTACAACCTAAGTGTAAGTGCAGCCAGTAGTTGCAAGATTCCTGTCGAAACCCTGAATGCATTACAGAGGTGATTTGTCCACCTTGGATACAATTGGAAGTAATTGAAGATGACAAATCGGAAGCATTAACTAAATTTTTTTAACAAAACAGGATTTACTGGAGTAATTGGATATGTCGATGGAAACCATATCAAAATTTTTGCTACAAATAAAGAAGACCAGATTCGTAACTACAACCGCAAAGGATTCTTAAAGGCGCTCCAAAGGAATTATGTTGTTTTTCACCAATTTTCTCACATAACCCCTTAAAATAAGATAAAATCCTTGTACCTATGAGGGATTTTGTTTCCAAGCCCCTATTTGTTACTCGACATTGTTATTCTTGACGTCATTAAACAAACCCTTTTTTTAAATTTACAAAAACTAAAATTATTCCTTCAAATTGTTTCAAGTCGTTACTAACAACTGTGACGACAGATTCAGAGTCGTTTCAATTCAACGTCGTCGTCACATTTCCTTACAGAATACCAAATTTGTGTCAATAGTAACCGATAGTTATCGAAAACGACTACGAGAATACCGATTTTACAGCGTCGTCACAAGACAAGACGACGACTACGGGAATAAGGCCGATTTTTAGATAAAATTAAGTCAAGCCTAAAAAGTTGTATTGAAATGCAAGACAACAGGGACTGTCTAGCATACTAAGGCAAATGAAGCTCAATGCGATACCTGCAATTTCCCCTATACCAAATACCGACTAGCCATCTAGTCAATTCGCCTTCTCTATGAATTTTGTGATCAGTCCGCCAGGTATTTTATGCAGGGCTTTACTACTTAGTATATGGTTTCCGAATACCTTAGTTTTTAGTTCAGAGAGAAAGTGTTTCATTGTCTCTTTATTCTCTTTCGTGCGGCATCTAGAGCAGTGAACGGCAGTGTGCACACTTCTACCGATATTCGGCAGATTCTACCGATTATTTTGGTAAATTTTACAATCTACCGATTCTACCGCACAGGGCCTAAAATCTACGGATTTTTTTCTGTACCAACTTTTATTTGCAGTGAGTATTCTTTGTAGCAACACTTTCTTAGTACTTGCATTTTTTCAAACGATGTCTGGCATCAGACCTTGCGCAGAGAAATGAATATGTATAACGAATTGTTATTTAGTAATTTAAGTCGATATGTGTGCAATTTGGCTATTTTGCCACATAGCAGTGCAGCCGCAGAGCGGTCATTTTCTG
Source organism: Muscina levida (assembly GCA_964034835.1). Classification (NCBI taxonomy): domain Eukaryota; kingdom Metazoa; phylum Arthropoda; class Insecta; order Diptera; family Muscidae; genus Muscina; species Muscina levida. The sequence continues at coordinate 47,089,495 of OZ035883.1, read as the reverse complement.
TCATGAAAATAATAAAAACCTAATAAATAAATCGGTTAAAAACTGAATCTATAAGCAACCTAATATTTGCCAAAGACATGTGCGTTGAATATGAATTATATATTCCCCCCAATGACTTAATAACTTTGCACAAAAGTTTAATTTTACAAATGGATCATACTTATAATCTTATAAATAACAAATGTTTGTTCAATTAAAATTTATGTTGCGTATATTTTGTTATTTTTTACGTTTCTTTAAATAAAATACACTTTCTACCGATTTTTATTCAAATCTACCGATATTTTTTGTCGTTTCTACCGAATTAAAAAAAATTAAGTGTGCACCCTGGTGAACGGCAGTTCAATACAACCACAATATGAGTTTGTGTTGGTGAGTTGCTCTCTTCTCTCTCTCACTGTAGTAAAGGAAATTGTTATATAGTTTTTTTCATAACTATTAACAAAATTATAATATAAAAATCTAGGAAATTATTGATACATATTACTGCCATGCGCGTGGCAACGTACATTAACATATTAGAATTAATTTTTACCAAAAAAATTAATTTCTTTTATTGTCGTGCTAACAACAAGCGTCGACACAACCGCATTGGACGAATGACCAAGCGAGACTGAATACATTTGTTTGTTTTCGTTGAATGTGTGTGAGAATACATGTGTGGCTCTCTCGCTCATGTTGCCCATGGGCAACTTAAGCTGTTGACTGATCTAGAGAGATAAGAGTTTCTATGGCCTAATCTAAAGGCGTATTTTCCAACAAAGACAATGGAAATTCTAAGTAGTTGCTTAGTCCTCTGTATCCCTTAGCTGGTTTACGAGCAATAGTGAGTCTCTATTTAGCATTGCATGCATTACTCTGGGGGGTGAGAAATTCTAGGTCAGGGTGAAGGTACTAGTTAAGTATAGTAAAACTCCCAAAGGGTTTGGCGTTCCAAGACCAAACCATCTTTGAAGACCTTTTATATTTGTTCCTTATCTTGCTGATTATTCGTTTAGTTTACCTCAAGAAACCAAGAAACCCAAGAACCATTAAAGATTTCTTATTTCATTCTTCAGCAGAATTGTAGATAACACTATACCTTGGAGAAGTTTTACTATATTGGCCTAATACCTTCACCCTGAATTGGAATTTCTCCTGAACTTGGCCTAAGACCGCCAAAACCTTTGGATGCTTCACTATACTGGCCTAGTACCTTCTCCCGGAAAACTTTTATATGCACTCCAATCTTCGGCGCCTCTTTTCCTATTCATTACACCAAGTTCTACAAGATTTTGTTGCCCTCTTCTGCGCCGTACATCGAGTTCATTGTCGAAGACTTTTCGAGCTGGAGCATTTTCGTCAAGAGTACAACATGACCTAGCCAATGCAACAGCTGCATCTTGATGCGCTTGACCACGTCAATGTCGGTATATAACTCGTAGAGCTCGCGATTCATACGACGTCGCGACTCACCGTTGACGATGATGAGTCAATATATTTTATGAAGTATTTTCCTCTCAAATACTGTCAGATACATTGGGAGATCTAACAGTTGAAGATTAAAAGAACGTTGTAAGGACCATAGTATTGGTTTTGCTCCTATTTTAAAACTATAAAAAACTTTGGAGGTAAGTTGAAATCTGCTTACACATACAAATAAAAATTACATTTATATTTTTCTGAAACTCGTAAGCTAAGTCTTAGTACCGAATTCGTTAAGAGCTGTAAATAACACAGTGCAACACACTTTTTCGGGGGTGAACCAAACCAATATCAAACGACAGCATTTGACCTCTGTAACAAAACCCTGAATTCCATTTTGCTCCACTACGTCACAAATGTTTTTACAGTGGTTGGAAGTTTAATTTTTTTGGTTACAAGTCGATTCAAAGAATATAAAAAATCATCAGTAAAAACACGTCTGGGGTATTTCATGTCTTCGGAGACCTATATTAAAACAATCAGGGGAATATTTTCTCGGAACATTTTAACCCTCTAGCTCCCACCTGTATGGGACATTTTTGGTCCAATTTTGAAAAACTGTTTAAAAGTCAACTTTGGAGGGAGGTCAAGGCTTAAAATCTTCGATAGAAATATTCTACGGAAAATTTCACTAAGAGTCATTGAAGACAAATAGCCTCAATGATTCAAAGTTTCCAAAATAAAATCAAAATTAAATGTTAATAATATGTTAAAAAAGTCTATTTTTGAGCAAACAGTGCACAACACTTTTTCGGGAGTGAACCAAACCAATATCAAACGATATCATTTGACCTCAGTAATAAAACCCTAAACTCCATTTTGCTCCACTACGTCACAATTCTTGTTAACAGTGGTTTAAAGTTTGATTTTTTTGGTCAAAAGTCAAATAAAAGAAAATAAAAAAATCCAATGTAAAAATTAATTTGGGATAGTTCATGTGTTTGGTGACCTACATTAAAATTTTCCGGGGAATATTTCGTCGGAATATTTTAAGCCTCTATCTGCCACCCATATTGAACATTTTGAGAAAATTTGACTTTTAAGCTGTTTTTCAAAATTCATCCTAAGATGTCCCATACGGGTGGCATTAAGAGGGTTTAAATGTTCTGATGAAATATTTCCCGGAAAATGTTAATGTATGTCTCCGAAGACTTGAACTATCCCTAATGTATTTTTACACATGATTATTAATATTCTTTGTCTCGACATTTTACCAAAATAAAATCAAATTTCAAACCACTGTAAAAAAAATTTGTGACGTAGTGGAACAAAATGGAGGATAGGGTTTGGTTACTGAGGTCAAATGCTATCGTTTGATATTGGTTTGGTTCACTCCTGATAAAGCTTGTTACACTCTTTGCTCAAAAATAGCCTTCTTACCAATTCATTTTGAATATATTTTATAACCTTTGACTCGTAGAGGTTATTTGTCTTCGGTATGTCTTAATGAAATTTTCCGGAGAATATTTCTATCGGAGATTCTAGGCCTTTACCTCCATCCAAAGTTGATATTTGATATTTTTTCAAAATTGGGCCAAAAATGTCCCATACAGGTGGGAGCTAGAGGATTAAAATGTTCCGAAAAAATATTCCCCTGATTGTTTTAATATAGGTCTCCGAAGATATGAAATACCCCAAACGTGTTTTTACAGGCTCTATGAAAAATGTCCCAAATGCAAAATGACCAAAAAAAAAAACGAAAAATTACCCAAAAAATTTTCCATACAAAATTGGGGAATTTTTCATATGAAAAATCCCCATAAATTTTGGGGAATTTTTCATTTATTTTAGGTAAAATTTCATTTTTTAATTTTGGGTCACTTTTCATTTGCAATATGACCCAAAATTGCAGGTATAAAAAATACCCCAATTTTTTCCCATATAATAAAAAACAAAAAAGCATGGTGCTGATGATAAAGCCCCCCCCCCCCCTCACTTTATTTTTCGACTTATGAAAGATGACAGAGAGATAGTTACGATACTGACTTCGACGTAGGAGGCGGGGGGCGTGCCCCTACTGCATTCGTCTTTCAATAATGCTAGATTTGTTTAGAGGAATATTTTTTTGGGGTAATTTTCATAAATTTTGTGGGGTATTTTTCATAATTTTTTGGGAAAATTTCGTTCTTGAGTTTTGTGTTATTTTTATTTTGGGTAATTTTCCGTTTTTTTTTTTTTGGGGGGGGGGGGCGCATCTTGCATTTGGGGCATTTTTCATAGAGCCGTTTTTACAGATGATTTTTCATATTCTTTGATTCGACTTTTGACCAAAAAAATCTATTTTATTTTTATTTATATTCATAACTGTAATTTTAAGCCTTGTGGCCGATATAAATAAAAATAAAAAAATCTAAATTCAAACCACTGTAAAAAAAATTTGTGACGTAGTGGAGCATGATGGAGTTTAGGGTTTGGTTACTGAGGTCAAATGCTATCGTTTGATATTGGTTTGGTTCACCCCCGAGACAATGTCAATTAAATTGTGTCATACTGTAATTATCAATTTGATTAAATTTTTTCAACTTTACATCTTTTCCAATTATCGCCACTTGCATATGCCTAAACTCTGCACCTGCATGAAATGTAGGGTATTAGAAAGCCGCTATTACAACTACTACTACTACTACTACTGAGGAGACTTACAACAACACCAACAATAGTTACCACTACACCACAACCAACAGAACGCCACTCAATCGCTGAGACTTTCTCAACACCCTTACACAAGTAACGCTTGCACCACCCCTTCCCTACGGCCACTTATGGCCGGTTTCACTCACTAGAGCATGATGTGGGGATATGAGTGCAATCACCACTGCACCTATTTAGTAATGGCAACAACAACAGCTACGGCTGACGTTGCACCACTACCACAACAATTGGGCCAGAATAGAATACAGTAAAGCTTAGAAGAATGCAAAACAATTGATACAACCGCTCAGCGCGGCGCTTTTTTGAGTTTTAGTGTTATTTCATAATTTGGCGCGAGTAACCGAAAATCACTTACACGAATCAGCAGCAGCAGCCAGCTAGCTTAGCCTGTCTGCTGCATTTCATCAAAACTCAGTTCCCGTTTTGAGGAAGTGAAAAAGTGAAATGAAAAGAAAAGAAATGAAAACAACAGAAAAATAAATACAAAAACAAGAATACGTGTAATAATAATAATAATAAAATCGAATGTAAAAAAAATTGCGTTTGCGGTTATGAAAATATCATAAAATAGCTCCAAACAAGGCAGTCGGAAACGTCATCACACAATTGACGAGCGTCATCAATTAATTGCAAGTGGTGGTCGTGTAGATACGAGAAACGATCAAGATTTTTTAAAATTATTGTCAAAAGAAAATGCAAAAAGAAATTGAAATTTTTAAATATCGCTTAAGTAATACAGCGATTACAAGAATTTTACATCATTTTATATAAAAATTAAATCAAAAATATTCTCTACAGATATTTCTGTTGAATTCTACTATTCCGTTTTTGCCGTTTGTTGTTTTTGTGCCGTATTAAAGTGATAATGTGGCAAAAAAAGAAGAAAAAAAATGAAATAGGTAATATAATACAATTAATTACAACGACAACGCCAGCAACAACAGCAACAACAACACCACCACCACTAACAACATCGACGACATCGGCAACGTAAAATGAGTATAATTAAAAAAGCTCAAGAGTGTTTTGTTGTTTCTTTTGCGACAAAGGGAAAAAGTAATTAATTTGCAGCGGAAAATGTGAAATATTATATAATAATAATAATAATAAAAATATAATTCAAAAAATAAAAAGAAAAATACACAAATTACCATTAATATTAATTGATTGGTTTAAGATCCCAGAAAATTTTGAATTTACAAGAATTCTCTGCCGACTTTGATATTGAAAAGCTTATTTCCTTTCGAACTCTCGGCCACAGCTACAGACGTGGGCACTTGTCTAGCACAGTGAGAGCTCAATTAAGGTAAATTATTATTGTAAGTTAAAGGTTTTGGAAAAAATTTATAAGATTCCAAGAGAATATCATTGGGAAATATTTGTAGCATAGAGTGCAGATGCTCCGAGGCCCGGTAAATATTGTTATAATCAGGAATCTCGAAATTAGCATATGATTAATTTTTTAGTTATTTTACTAAAAATTATTATTGGGTAAAAATCAATTGGAACAAAACATAAAATATCAATGTTATTAAGGAGAATCAGGATCACATTGAACCAAATGCTAGAATTGGAACTTTCTTGTCAGCTAGTTAGTTTTTATAACCTCATCCTTAGGGAGGAGGTTAGATGTATACAATTTGATACGAGAGAAGATGTAACGCATCAAAGTTTCAGGACGACTAAGACATCTCTGTTGGTCTGGCTGGCTGGTGGGCAGGATAGCTTGAGTTAACATTAACTGATCCTTATGCAAATTTATCAGTATTCATATTTCCCAAAATGAAGTAAAGGAATTCTAAAAGCGCCGAATAGCACCACCACTTCTGTTACCTCTAAATTTTATTACTGGCAAAATTAGCCAAGTTCTCAAAAAGTAATAATATATGTGTATCAAATCGTTATATTTGTAGGTGAAGCCTAAGAAACCAGGAGGTTTATGCCACCTATTAGATATGAAGATCTCTTTCGAGATTTTTGTGCAAATTTATAAGAGCCGGTACTGCTATAGAAAATTTATTTTATGCCCAGACATATTGAATTGGACATATTGCTGTTGTTGGTGAATTCATTAACACTTTGTACACTGCAATATTTACAAATCGGTAAATTTCCACAATTCGGGTATTTATCAGTCAGTTCACCTGACGGAAATTTCTGTACTTGGTTTAGATTTTATTTCCCCCAGAATCGATTGATCCGCCTAGGATCAGTGTTAGTAGAGTTGGATCTTCGTTCGTCGAGAGAGGGATTTATTATTAAAACGCTTGTTTAGCGCATAGTAGCAGCGGTGTGCGATCAATACTCGTCTCTTGATTTCCAGGCTGATATTATTTTGTTTGTTTATGGAGGAGCCAAGGTAGACTAAGCCAAGGTAGACTAAATCATCTACCGCTTCAAAGTTATAGTTGTCAACGTTCACGCAGCGTTCCAAACGAGTAGACTCTTTGTTCATTAAAACAAATAACTTAGTTTTGTCCCCATTAATCACCAGATCCACTTTTGCCGAAACCTTCTCAATGTTCGAGAAGGTCGCAGTAACATCCCGCAGTCCTGAGCCAGTGATATCTACATCAACGGCATACGTGAGCAGAATGTGAGATGGTACAAGTCTTGTTTACTATATGTTTACTATATAGAAGATGATCTATCAACAGCAACACGTAGAAAAGTATTTCAACTTCAGTGTCTGGTACAGTTAAATCTTTGTTCTTCGAGAGATGGCTGTAACATTCAAACGCTTGCTCAGCGCATAGAAGCAGCGGTTTGCGATCAATACTCGTCTCTTGATTTCCAGGCTGACATTCTTAATTTTGTTTACGGCGGAGCCACGGTAGCAAAAATTATCTACCACTTCAATGTTATAGTTGTCAACCTTCACGCAGCGTCCCAAACGAGTAAACTCGTTGTCTGTTGAAACAAATAACTTTGTTTTTTCCTCATTTATAATCAGATCCACTACTGCCGATTGCTTCTCAATATTGATAAAGGCCGCAGTAACATCCCGCAGTTCTCAGCCAGCGATATCTACATCAACAGCATACGTGAGCAGCATGTGACCTTTTTTTCAAGATAGTACAAGTAGTGCTTCCTGCAGCTTTCTGCATAATCATCTTCTTCTTGTTTAATGGCAGCAACAACAGAAATTTATCTATCTGTAGCCGCACGTAGATATTATTCCAAGCGCTTCGGTCTTTTGTGCTCCATAGGTAGTTAGTTAGTCACACCTAGTGTAGATACAGCTCTTTCACCTGATCCTTACAACGAAATTTTGGTCGCCTCCACCTGCGCCACCCATCGAGTTTATTGACGAAGACCTTTCGATCTGGAACATTTTATCCATTCGTACAACGTGTTAAATCCAGCGCATTCGGCCTTTTTCAACACGCTTGACTACGTCGATGTCATTGTACAGCTCATGATTCATTCGACGACGTTATTCGCCGTTAACAATGATGGGTCCAAATATTTTGCGAAGTATTTTTCTTTCGAAAACTCCCAGAATAAATTGATCCGCCTGCGACATTACCCAGGATTCTGGGTTGTAGAGCAAGACAGTTGCGATCAGTGAATGGTAGAGTTGAATCTTCGTTCGTCGAGAGAGGGCTTTGTCATTTAAACGCTTGCTCAAGGCATAGTAGCAGCGATTTGCGATCAATACTCGTCTCTTGATTTCCAGGCTGACATTCTTAATTTTGTTTACGGCGGAGCCAAGGTAGCAAAAATTATCTACCACTTCAAAATTATAGTTGTCAACGTTCATGCAGCGTCCCAAACGAGTAAACTCTTTAACTGTTGCAACAAATAACTTTGTTTTATCCTCATTTATAATCAGATCCACTTCTGCCGTTTGCTTCTCAATATTGAAAAAGGCCGCAGTAACATCCCGCAGTCCTCAGCCAGCGATATCTACATTAACTACATACGTGAGCAGCATGTGACCTTTTTTTCAAGATAGTACAACAAGTGCTTCCTACAGCTTTCTGCATAATCATCTTCTTCTTCTTCTTTAATGGCAGTATTCCAAGCGCTTCGGTCTTTTGTGCTCCGTAGATAGTTAGTCACACCAAGTGTAGATAACAGCTCTTTCACCTGATCCCTACAACGAAATTTTGGTCGCCCCCACCTGCGCCACCCATCGAGTTTATTGACGAAGGCCTTTCGAACTGGAACATTTTATCCGTTCGTACAACGTTTCCAAGCCAGCGCATTCGGTCTATTTGAACGCGCTTGACTACGTCGATGTCATTGTACAGCTCATGATTGATTCGAAGACGTTTTTCGCCGTTAACAATGATGGGTCCAAATGTTTTGCGAAGTATTTTTCTTTCGAAAACTCCCAGAATAGATTGATCCGCCTGCGACATTAACCAGGATTCTGGGTTGTAGAGCAAGACAGGTGCGATCACTGAATGGTAGAGTTTAATCTTCGTTCGTCGAGAGAGGGCTTTGTCATTTAAATGCTTGCTCAAGGCATAGTAGCAGCGGTTTGCGATCAATACTTGCCTCTTGATTTCCAGGCTGACATTATTATTTTTGTTTATGGCCTATATATTTGTTGAAACAAATGACTTTGTTTTGTTCTCATTTATCATCATATCCTCTTCTGCCGACTGTTTCTCATTGTTCGAAAAGGTCGCAGTAACATCTCGCAGTCCTCAGCCAGCGATATCTTCATTAACGGCATACGTGAGCAGAATGTGACTTTTTTCAAGATGGTACAAGTCTTGTTTACTACATATTTCTGCATGATCATCTCTATTATGATGTTAAAAAGATCGCATGACAGAGTAGCGCCTTGCCTAAAGCCTCGCTTGGTAGAAAATGGCGATTTTTGACTATTTTCAGTAAAGACTTCGTGCCAGTCAGTGACATTCCACAAAGTCGTATCAGTATCGAGGGAATACCAAACTCAGCCAAGCATCTAATAATTTATGTTGTATCGTACAGTCAAATGCAACTTTGTAATCGAAAAACAGATGGTAGGTATCGATCTACATCTCTTGGGTCTTCTCCAGGAGTTGTCGTAGGGCGAAAAATCTGGTCAGTCATGGATTTACCAGGTCTAAGGTCATACTGATAAGGTCCAATCAGGCTAGCTAGGATGACCTTTAGTCTTTCACATAACACACATAACACTAGAATGGACTTTGTATGTGATGGGTAAAATGCTGATCCTGCGATAGTTGTTACTCGTACTTGCATCGTTATTTTTTAGCACAGTACATAGAAAAGTGCAACCATCGGGTATGCATCCCTTGAGCCAAATCGTATTAATGAGCTGGGGCATGCACGTTGCCAGCTCATCGCCACCGGCTTACAAAAACCTCTGCCGGTAGTCCATTGGCTCCACCAGCTTTATTATTTTTAAGCTGTGCAATTGCCGTGCTGATCTTGTTTTGGTCCGGTGGTGGACATCTACTCCGTCGTCGATGAATAGAGTGATTTCGTCACTTATGCTGCCTTCGGGAACGAGCAGAGAACGAAAGTGTTTCCTCCATATTGGCAACACAGTCTGAGTTTTCGTGATCAGATTTCGGTCTCTGTCCCTACAGGTAGGGATCCAAAACCTTTGATTTTTCTTTTAGTTAGAACTTCCGAGCTGCACCTCTACCCCTATATCTTTTGATATCCTGGCTATCTCTTTTCTTCGATAGACACTTTTTTCTTCTGCAGAGGCGTTTCATCTATCTCCTCTTCTCCTGATATCGGTTCTTTACTACACGCGTCATCATTAGCTGCAGTTTCGCCCTGTATGCAGCATCCTTTACCTCACACATTTCGCGACACTCACCATCTTACCATGGCTTGTCTGAGCATGGTTTCCTATCACAAATTATGGTCGTTGCGGCAGTGGTCATATGATTCGCAATATGCTGCCACGATGTGTCGGGAATATTAGAAATACAGTGGTTCGCTTGAAGTAATTGAGAGAGTTGGTTGGAGTAGGCATTGGCTATCTCGGTGGTATGTAACTTTGTGATGTCTGGCATACTTTGTGTATGGTTACGAGCGTTTGTAGTACATTCTTATCGCGTGCGTACCTTGACTGGAACTAGCTGGTGATCCGAATTAATATTTGCACCGCGCAGCATACGCATGTCCAAAACGCTTGAGACATGGCTTCCATCGATTACCATGTGATTAATCCGGTTTCTTGTCTTTTGATCAAAGTATATCCAGGTTGCTTTGTGGATATTTTTATGCGGGAATTTGCTTCGACGCGAAGCTAACCAGTCTGAATCCGTTATAGGAAGTATTACACTGTAGACCGAATTTTACTTCCGATTTAAGCTTTAAAATCTCCCAGAACAATTGTAATGTCATATGCAGGGCTACGGCCATATATTTCCTTCAGGAGCTCATGGAATGAATCTTTAATTTTCTCATTTTAAAAATACTTCGCCTTGATGCGGATAGTCGCTTTTCGGTCACTTACAGGGTTTAACCGCGATATCAGATGTCCAAGTCTATTGGCCAAATTCGTGTCTTTCTACATGGCAGCTCTAAAAGATGTCACAGTTCTTTCTTCGATTACATTCCTGTCCCGTCCATCGCGTAGCCTGTGTGGTGATGATGTCAGCCTTGTATTTGTCAAGGACATCCGCCAATTGGATGGAGGCACCGTCTCTGTAGGGAGTTCGCACATTCCAGGTGCATATCCTTAAATCATGGTCCTTATAACGTTTGTGGAGGTTGTCAACATTTAGGGGGTGTTCTTGTTATTTCTTTTGATAATTATTAGTTTTGTTAAAGGAGAGTGGCGCCCGATCATAGTTTCCTGTGGCTGCAAAAGCTACTAAGAGCGCCTTTGTGTTGACCTTCTTTAACTTCTGTTACCTACTTCTAAGACGCATCGGTGGCATGCTATCCATTTAGGTTACTCAACATTGCGTCCCGAATTTGCTACTACTTAACGAATGTTCAATGACATTGGCCGGGGAATATGTGATCTCTCGGACGTTGTGAGCTGCTTGGGGAACTCCAAAGAGAGATTCTGGTTATTCCCAGGTGTATAAAAATCAAAATACTCAAATTAGAAAATCCCCCATTTACATCCCAATTGCTGATAGAGTCCGTGTGAAAAATTTCATTATTGCCGGCCTCGCGAGGCTACGGATTGTCTATTCCTGACTTATATCCATAGGGTCAAGCTATGTCAGAGTTCCTACAATTATTTGACCTTTATATTTAATAAAAATAAATTTTGCAATCACTTGACATGAAATTACTCATGCAAAGTATTTGTTATTTGTATTTAAATAAAACTGCATGTGGAACAGTGCCAGGTATCACACAGCCTCGCGAGGCCGTCAGACAGACACGATCGACAATTCACACGTACGCGGAGCTATGTTTGATTCAAAGCAGTCAGTTTATGGTTGGGCTCTGCTTGAGTTATGATCCCTATTAATATTAAAATAATATAGTTTTCATAAATGCTACCACTATGTACGCTCACTACTGTATTGTTACGACAGCAAAAATGTAATGAAGTAAAATCATATCATATCAAATAACATCACCGGCTAAAGTTGTCACCATGTGTTGGCGCGATTACTGAACTGTTCTTGTTTCATTGTCAAAGTCGGACATTGTCATCGTAACCTGGAAAAGAGAAACGTCAACATCACCACCACAAAGATGATACACAATAATATTCACACACACACACAATATGTATGTGTAATGTACTCGCTAATGAAACTAAAAGCAATTTCAAACAATAGAGATAGTTAATGTGTATGGAACGCAGATATGTATGTAATTTTAACAAATATTGGCAGCACGGGCTTTGACATCAAACTCTATACATATTAATACATATCAAATGCACCAAAAGTTTTTTGATACATATACATAAGATTCCAAATTACAATGTTGTAGCGACCTGGTATCTCAAGTGTTATGATAATTATAGCTTGAACCAAAACTCCTTATCAATCGTGAGAGAAGTAATGTAAATAGTTCTTACTAATGGCAGCTATAGGATTATAGTTATAATAATGGTGTTTATAGTGGATATTTTCCTAAGTGGGGGAATTGATGCAAAGTGTTCCATTTGTAAATATCACTGTGGAACATTTTCAGTGTCAATGTCTGGGGGGCGAGAAATTGCAAGTCTGGGTGAAGGTGTAAAACTGTATAGTAAAACCCTGTATAGTAAAACCCCTAAAAGATTCGGCGTTGCACTGTGTTATTAAACCATAATTCCTCAATATTAAAACGATGTGCGTATGATTAATATAAAATCCGCATACAATTTATATTACTCATACGTCGTATATTATGTATCCATGTAGCGAGACAATAGTTTCACCCTGGCTTTGAATTTTTGATTTGATTTGTAATAAATGCAATAAACCTCGCCTCGTATATGTATTAAAATGCCTTAAACATTAAAGATCGAACATCACCTGTTCATACTGTTTAACCAATGGCTAGTCGCGTCGGCCGATCAAAATACAAGAAATCAGATTGATCACGTGGTAATTGATGAAAGGCATGTCTCAAGCGTAATGGACGTGCGTGTGATGCGCGGTGCAAATATTAACTCGGATCACCACCTAGACGCAGCCAAGGTACGCACACGATTAAGTAGTGCTTCAAAACGCTCGTATCCAAACGCAAAGGAAGCTAGACATCACAAAGCTGCATACCACCGAGATAGCCAATGCCTATTACAACCAACTCACTCAATTATTCCAACCAAACCCCCTAGTACTGATGTTCCCGATACACAATGGCAGCATATTGCGGATTCTATGACCACTGCCGCAACGACCGTACTGGGTTATGAAAAACCACTCTCAGACAAGCCCTGGTACGATGATAAATGTCGCGAAATGTCTGAGGAAAGGATGCAGCATACAACGCAAAACTGCAGCCAATGACGACGAGTGCGGTGACGGAGCGTTATAATGAGCAAAGGAGGGAGATGAAACGCCTGTAGCGTCTGTAGAAGAAAAGAGAGTCAGGATATCGAAAACTACAGGGATAGAGGTGAGGCCCGGAAGATCTACCAAAGGGTTAAAAGTAAAGGTTTTGGAACAGGGATCCCCACCTGTAAGGAAAGAGATGGAAATCTGGTCACGGATACTCGGAGTGTGCTGCAAATCTGGAGGGAACATTTTCAATCTCTACTTGTTCCCGAAGGCAGTGACGAAATCACAACAATCATAAACGACGGAGTAGATTGTCCACCAGAGAGCCAAAACGAGATCAGTACGGCGATCGCAAGGCTTAAAAATAATAATGCTGCAGGAGCCGATAGACTGCCGGCAGAGCTTTTTAAAGCCGGTGGCGATGTGCTGGTAACATGCCTGCACCAGCTCATAAACACGATTTGGTTCAAAGAATGCATGCCCGATGATTAGAATCTTAGTGTTATATGTCCCGTGCTTATGAAAGGCGAGCCAAGTGTGTGTTCCAACTATCGCGGGATCAGCCATTTACCCATCGCATACAAGGTTCTGTATAGTGTGTTATGTGAAAGACTAAAGCCCATTCTGGCGAACCTGATTGGATCTTATCAGTGTGGCTTTAGACCTGGTAAATCCACCACCGACTAGATATTCACGCTACGACAAATCCTGGAGAAGACCCAAGAAATGCATATCGACCATCTGTTTATCGACCACAAAGCTGGATTTGACAGTTCGAGTTTGGATGACACTGACTGACACGAAGTCTTCAGTAAAAATTGGCAAAAATCTGTCAGAGCCATTTTATACCAAGCGAGGCTTTAGACAAGGCGATGGTCTGTGTTGCGATCTCTTTAACATTGTGATGGAGATGATCATGCGGAAGGCTGCAGTAAACAAGAATGGTACCATCTTCAACAAAAGTCACATGTTGCTCGCGTATGCCAATGATATAGATATCATTGGCCGTGGATGGCGTGATGTTACTGCGGCTTTTTCGAGAATTGAATAACAGTCGGCTGAAGTAGGTCTAATGATAAACGAGGACAAAACCAAGTTACTTATTTCAACGAACAAAAAGTCCACTCATCTGGGACGCTGCGTGAACATTGCTAACTATAACTTTGAAGTGGTAGATGATTTTGTCTACCTTGGCTCCGCCATAAACAAAAGTAATAATGTCAGCCTGGAAATCAAATGACGAGTATTGATCGAGCTTTTATGCGCTAAGCAAACGATTTAATGGCAAAGCACTCTCTCGATGAACAAAGATCCAACTCTACCAGACTCTGATCCTACCTGCGATGATCTACAGCGCAGAATCTTGGGTAATGACACAAGCGGATCAATCTATTCTTGGAGTCTTTGAGAGAAAAATACTACGCAAAATATTTGGACCCATCATCGTTACCGAGTACCGTCGTCAAATGAATCATGTGCTGTACAACGACATCGACGTAGTCAAGCACGTTCAAATAGACAGAATGCGCTGGCTTGGACACGTTGTACGAATCGACAAAAACGCTCCGGCTCGAAAAGACTTCGGCAATAAACTCGAAGGAAGGCGCAGGAGGGGGCGGCCAAAACTCCGATGGATGGGCCAGGTGAAAGAGCTGTTAACTAAGGTTGGTGTGACGAACTATCTACGGAACGCAAAAGATTGAAGCGCTTGGAATTCTTTTCTACGTGCGGCTACTAATAGATAAATTTCTGTTGATGCTGCCATTAAAGAAGAAGAAGAACCAATAAGAACATTACAATTAAAATCTTTCCATTACCATCTTAAATTTCGTCAGGTCCCTTAAGCAAGTCTTTTGCTTACAATTCGTATAATACAATATTCATTATTTGACCTCTATTCGTAAACAATAAAATTTCGTAAGCATCTTCTCTGACTGAATCCATACGTACGACAGACGTCATTATGACCGCTCTGAAACTATAGCACATCCAATGGATATTTGTTTCTAAGAATTCAGTGATCGCATCTTTACAATGATTTGCAATCCAAATGGATGTTAATGTCCATCACAACTGCATTGTAATTCACCCTCACCAGCAATGAAAGAGGAAGGGGACGCCACTGAGTACAAATCAATATTTCAATATGTCATCATGGACAATGTTTTTCCCCATTTCCATTTCTATAAGACAACGAACGAACGCGACGATGTTCGACTAAATTACAATAAGTTATTGCCATCATATCGTTCGTTGTCACCGATCTCAATGAACCGTCATTATGAGGGGATGAAAGAGGTAAAGACACGACGATACTTGTACTAGACTACGTACAAACAAATGACAATAATTACTATTGGATATTTTGTTTATCGAGAGGAAATTACACTTTTCTGTCTGTATAAAATTCATAAGATTGTTAGAGAATAGCTGTGTGAGTGTGTGTGTGTGAGTACTTTGCCAAGTAACTGATTGTTATCTTCTAATTGTCATTTAAGGTGGCAAATGATGTCTAAGCGATAAGAAAGTGTTTTGCAAATTTCAGTAGTATGTTTCAAAATGTTGTTATGGCTAGAATAAGTCTAGCGAATATTTCAAAATAAGCTGTTACCAATTTTCTTTATCTTGGTATCGTGTTTGCTGAAAGTGCTGCTTACTCATCATCACTCTTGACACTCGAATGATGCGGACAATGACAAAACGGAAATGGAACTCTATTCTCCACTTGAATACCTTTGGCAAACATCTCATCTGGCTGGATAGTTATATTGTTATGTGACTGAAGTAGTACTTACAAACTTACTTAAATGGTGATATGAATAGATGGTATATATTATATGTTATGCACTGCACGTATTTTTTTTCGTATATTATGAGATCTCCGTTATTGGACACATATGATGTAAAATTGTACATGTAAATTTAGCGAAATATAACTAAAGCAATAATCTGAATCTATTTTAAAACTTTTTAAAGATATTGGAATCGGACGATGCTCATAAAGGACAACATTCAAAACATTTCATTGGTGAATGTTTGGTAAAAGTTATTAAAGCATTAAAATCTGAAATAATGGAAACATTTTTTGAACTTTGCAGCAGCACAAGGCCCTTTGAAATAGCAAAAAACTCCTTCGCCATACGAAAACTAAAACCAGTACAAAAAAAAACTACTGAAAACTTTTGTTTTGGAATAAAATAAGGCTTTTCTATTGGGACCTTAAATTTATAATGAACATTTTATACAATTGGCCGCCACTTGAATATGAACGAATATTACAGTTTCCTATGTCTTGCCGCTAAAACATATAGTGAATGAACGTCTTTGTCAGCTTGTGTCATTTTGTTGAAACGTAAACAAGAATACCAAATATTGCCCTGAACAATACGAATTTTGTCCAATATCAACTGCTTTTGCAGGAAAGTTAGTTTTCATTACTTACCAATAAAGGAAAGCACGGCGAGCGTCATAGAATCTTAGCGAAAGTTTACAACGAGCAACGAACCGGAAAACGGACGGTTTAACACATATAGTTTAAAGACTAACATTTAAAACCAATGATCTAGGCGGACGAAAGTTAAACACTTCAGAATCATTGGAAGTTGATAAGTTGACAGTTAACCTTGCATTATGAAAAATCGATAAAAAGTAGATCCATTTCAACAACTCCAAGCGCAAACGGTCATGGGTTTGCTTTGACATCTTTCGCAAAGCGGAATATTCATTGCATGAAGCTTATGCTCTGTATTTGGTGGGACCAGCGCTTTAACTGAATGAAACAATCACGAAGGATCACTATCAAAGAAAGGCCCGACATAGTGATTATACAGCAGGCATGCTCGCAGAATGTGCGCAGCAGCAGAATTTTAGTAAACAATTTATAAAAATTTCTGCTACTGCGCACATTGTGCGAGGGTTTGGGCATATCTGTTTTACAGCATGACATCGCATAGCTACTTGTTGCAAGACCGATCAAGACCTACTGAGAAATGTTAAAATGGAAAGTCCTACTATACGCGCCATATTCTATAGACATCGACTCCTTCCGACTACGAGTTGTTACAGCCGATGACACATGGGCTGTAGCAGCACAAGTTGACTTTATAAGAAAAGGGCAATAAAGGGGTACATAATTGTACTGCCTTTAAAGCAAAAAGAGACAAATATGACAAATTTATATATAATTATATATGTATATCGTCGGAAAAGCCGCAATTTCGCGGTTTATTTTTAACCACCATACTGGCTTTAAACTAGTTTCAGTTTTTTTTATCGCGCTGTGTAATTTGTTTTTCTCTTCTTCTTATTGTTGTTATTGGGCAGAAACACCAGAAATTCCGTAGATAGTACGTCACACCAAGTTTAGATAACAGCTCTCTCCATCCATAAAGTTTTGGTTGCCTTTTCCTGCGCCGAATATTAAATTTGTTGCTAAAGACTTTTCTAGCTAAATCATTTTTTTTTAATTTGTATCCATTCGTACAGGTTCCAGCTAGGGACATTCTATTTTTATCCGCTTCAATAGGCCGATGTCGTTATACAGCTCATGATAACACGACGACGGTTCTCGCCATTAATGATGATGGGTCCAAATATTTGGCGATGTATTTTTCTATCGATGACTACCAGAATAGGTTGGTCCGCTTATGTTATTACCCAGGATTCTGCGAGGCTGATAGAATCATAGTCTGGTACTGTTAAAATTATTTTTTTTTTTGCCAAGAAAGAGCTTTGTCATTACATCACTTACTTAGCGTATAGTAGCAGCGGTTCATTGCTCCTTTCTTGATTTTCAGACTGACATTATTATTTGTGCTTACGGCGAAGCCACGGTAGACAAAATCATCTAATATTTTAAGTTTGCAGTCGCCATCGTTCACGCAGCGGCGGAGCCCAGGTAGACACAATCAAATACTACTTCAAAGTTGCAGTTGTCAACGTTCATGTAGTGGCCTAAAGAAGCAGACTCTTTGTTCGTTGGAATAAATAATTCACACAATACACATGAAAGGTTCTTATATGCGACGGGCGAAAGTTTTCCTTAAGTACAGGACTTAGGGCACTCAGATTATAATCAACCAAAAGCTCTGTCCATTGCTGCCTGCGGTTTCGTTATTCTTAAGCCGTGCAATTTCCGAACTGACCCTGTTTTGGCTCGGTAGCGGACATGTACCGTCGTTGATGATTGACGTTATTTCCTCACGCGCCTCTTCGCAAACCATCAGAGTACTTTCCGAACGTCACCTCTATCACAGTAGTTTTAGATCAGTTAACGGCGTAAGGTAGCCCATGGGAGCGAGAGACACACACGCATTCGCTCATACATTGAATAAAAACAAACAAATGCATTCTGTCTCGTTTGAGCATTGATCTGACGCGGCTGTGTTGACGCTTGTTGTTAGCACGACAATAAAATAAATGCATTTTTTTGGGAAAAATTAATTCTGTTATGTTAAAGTACATGGCTCTAATATTTATCAATTATTTCCAGGATTTTTATATTATAATTTTGTTCATAGTTATGAAAAAACATTTTCCTTCACTGCAATGAGAGAGGGAAGAGAGCAACTCACCAACACAAACTCATATTGTGATTGGATTGGGCTGCCGTTCACTGTTTTAGATGTAATCACTTTTCTGCTTAAAGAGACGTTTCGATTATTAGCTCTTCTCTTTTTTATTGTTTCCTAAGAGTACGAGATACCATTGGCTGCATTGAAATTATTTATCGTACCGTCGATATATCTTTTCCATACCCAATGCAAGTTCGTAGTGGTGGCAGTGGTCATAAAATGCTCAATATGCTGCTACTGTGGAACACCACAATTAGAGGCGTTTGTTTGCAATAACTGAGAGAAAAAGTTGGAATATGCATTGGTTATCTCGGGGGTATGCAGCCTTGTGATGCCTAGCTTTCTTTCTGTACCTTGGTTAAAACTAGGTGGTGAACCAAGTATGTACTTGCACCAGGCATCGAACGTTCGCCTACACGCATAAGACTTTCCATCCATCAATTGCCACCACATCCATAAATGGCCTTCGATAGCTCAGTGGAACCGACGTAGACTAGCAATTCGAAGGTACCGGGTTCGATACCCGGCACTGGCCGAATCAACATCGGTGATAAATTACTTTTCAAATACTTTCGAGTTTTCCAGCCAACAAAACTCATCCTAGATGCTTCCACTACAAAAATCCAGATTACGCGAGGCTCAAGGAAAATGATTTATCAACATCGCATATAAATCAACAAGCCAGCTGGCGCCATCTTTGGTGGAATTTGGCGGTTAAAACTCACAACAGCAACAACTAACAATCCTTGACACAAACCTTGTTTTCTACAAAGGAACGAAACAGATTTGCCAGCAATGATCGTATGATAATCGGATTGTATGCCCGATTGGGTGCCGATAAATTGAAAATCGGTATAAAGAATTATCACCCCAGCTACCATCAGCTGTTACAACAACAACAACAGCCACATCCATATTACCTTGTGTATATGTTTGTATGAAAATCTGGATCTGTTTTTTTGCCGATGCGTAGTAAACCAGTTCGAGATCGTTATCGAAGCTGTTGTTGTGTCGACTGAGTTTACCAACTTCCTATTTTTCCATTAAAATCTTGCATAACAATTTTAATGTCATGGCCAGGACAGAGTTCCTTTGTCTTCCGTAAGGGCGTTTATACAAATATTTCGCCTTGATGCGGAAGGTCACTTACACTCTTGCCAACTATGATTCCACATTCATATTTGTAGTTTTGTATGGCAGCTGTGAAAGATGTCACAGTTCTTTGGTCGTGTACATCCCTTTCTCGTCCATTGCATTTCCTGTATGACGGTTATGTCAGACTTATATGTGTCAATGACATGCGCCAATTGGAATAGACGCCATATCTGTAGAAATGTCAATCCAGTACATATCCCAACATCGTGGCTCTTATAACGTTTGCGAGGGTCGTCAACATTTGGTTAGTTCTTGAATTTTCCTTTCTATGTGTTTTTTTATAATAATTTTTGTATTTAAGAAGAGAGGCTTATTAAGCCACCGCGCTCGATCTCTATTTCTGCACACTTGGGTTACGTAACATTGCGACTTTTCAGATTTTATACAACCGGATATTGGACATTCTTCCAATGGCTTTGTCCAAGACATACTTGATCTATCGATCGTTGAGATCTCTTGGCTCGATGTTGTCGACAGAATAAGTGTCGAGTCAATCGGTATGCCTAGTAAAAGCTTCTCAAACAGTGACGTTCGCACTCGTCGATAAACAAGTGGTGCCGTTAGGTGTGAATCTAAAAATAGAGAGCATGTTCGTTTTCAACAACGCCAGAAGCTTTCCCATACCTGATCCATGGGATCTAAAAAAAAATTAAGTTGTTTTTAGTTACTAAAACAGATCTTTTGAAAAAATCTTCAAAAACATTGAAAGCCGTCAAGGTCAGATATTAAGCTAAGTTTTCAGTTTTACGTTAAAGTATCCCAATGATAATCTAAAATTGTGAAAAATTTTTTAAAGAGGCCAAGATTTTTGTTAACTTTTTTTCATAAGTTTTGATTAGCTTGTTAGGTAACAGACCCATTAGAAATGTCTAAATATTCCTCTAACTTTTATGAACAAATGTAAAATTATTAAAATTTGTAAATAATGTAAATTTATTAAATTTTGCCGTGAATACTTCTTTAGTTTTGGTTTTTATAATAATTTAAAAATATTGACTTAATTAAAATAATTTAAAATAAATTTAAAAAGATTATTTTGATTGCTTTAGGTTGGCATTAATTAATTAAAAATAAATGTTTGCCTCAAGAATAATTACTAACATAACTAATGGCTATTCTGCGCCCGCAATAACAGTTCTTAAACCTTGCACCACTAAACTCCTAAAGTGGCTAAACAATTGCAAGCAAAACTTGTTGTTATAACAAATTACTTATATTAACAATAAACAATTGTCAATAGATACACATTGAAAAAAAAAAATAAATGTGAAACAAATTAAAAATCTCAAACTGATCTGTTACTAAGTTCAGTCAGCAAATGGCAACTCAACGGTTTTTATCTGCTCGCTCTCTCTCTTTCTCTCACACTAAAGTTTTGATAGACTCTCGACAATCAGACGTTGACAAAGCAAAATAAAATAAAATAAAACAAAATAAAATCTAGCATTTGTTTTTATAGTATTTCTTTAACATTTCTATCGTTTACATCGCTCTATTGTAAACAATTGTTTGGTAATAAAAACAAAAACTACAAATACAATTATTTAATATCACTTTTTATTGCTTTTTTACACAGATATCTAGTGGCATAGAAAAAAGCTTCTATATATTTTTCCCACACCCCCTCTAGGCATTCGATTGTGGAGTGAAGTAAGGGTTATCTGCCTCTTTGATGGCAGTTGTGTAGTGTTTGCTTTTGAATCCGGCATGTGCGGCAGATTAAGACACCTCCCCTATATTCGCCTCATTTCATGCTATTCTATTCGCTGAGAATAATTGAATTATTGTCGTTGGTCACGATTCTCAGTCAGAGCATTTCTCTGAGTGTAGCTACGTATGTGTAATTTTACACTATTACGTTATTAATCCGAAGCTTTGTTTTTGCTGTTTTTGCATTGCATATTATTCAATTGTTTTTGTTGTTTACTTAATGCATTTATTGTCACAAATGCATTGCTATTGTTGTTGTTGTTATTGTTGTTGCGGTAATAGTATAATATTACAACATTGCAAAACACTCAACAACGGAATTGAGAATGATTTATGGATGGATGGATGGACGGATGGCTGGCGGGCTGGCAGGCTGGCTTGCGGACTAGCTACATGCGCTGGTATGTGTGAGCGTGTGCAGTTTGTTTGTTTATTTGATTGATAATAATGCAATATGCAGTTGTTCTAACCCGCAAATGTACAGTGGGACAATATGTTTATGATCAGTATAGAGAAAACAAATAGATATGAAATATAAAATGAAAATTAATATAACATTAAAAAATTGGACAGGCACAAAGCTTAACAGGTGTCATACGCCTACCGGACAGAAACTTATAGGAAAATAAAAATGTTATATCACACAAAACATTGATTCTTTATATCTGTTTTCTATCTACCATTTTTTAAAAATGTCGACCGCTACGTCGGCTAAGATGGTCCATTCTAAGGTTCTTATTCTAATGAGGCGTTGTTATACTTTACACAGTGTATATTTTTTAATTGTTTATGTTTTAATAAAGCACTTACATACATACCTACACTAACAATGGCCAACCTAGATTTAAGGCTTTAATTTTCAAATTCACGTTTTTGGGTTGCTTACCTGTAAGTAGAAGAAAACAAATATCGTCGGCTAGCCTGCAAGTAGTGTTATGTGTTTTTGAACAGGTTTTCAGGAGAGGCAAAAAACTGATTTATTTTGTCCATTAAAGATATTTTTTTTTAACCATAGGCTTAACTGAATGTCTACCACAAATACCAGAGTACTGCATTAAAAAATGTCCGATATTGATCCCTGTTACGGAGTGCTAGAGGTTTTTTAAGAAAAACTACACATAACACTTTTTGTAGGAACTTTTTTTAAAATATATTCATACGAATTCGTACACATAACACTTTTTGTTTAGATTTTTTATATTATTATATTTAAGTATTTTTGCCATTAAAAGACGCCTAACGCTAGCAAAATTGGTGGTAGAATATGTAAGATGAAATTCATTAACATTTTATTAAAAAAAAAAAATGTAGAAACTTAGGTAATTAAACAAATTTTTAATATTGAAGATTATCATAAAAGGAGTGGCAATCTTTGTGCATATATTGCTTTAATCACTGGATGCTCTTGTATTTGGATTAATCAATTTTTAATGGAGATTCATATAAGTTTCTTGGTTCATTTATTTTAAGTACCCTTGTTCGCTTTTTTTGGCTCATAAATTCCCAATTATCGGTGTGGCGAAGCTTGAAATAAGCTTCATTGTCTTTAAAAAGCAATCCACGGATGTTGTTTACTTTTGCATCACCTCCACATTTACCAGGTCTGATTGAGGTAAAGTTGCCAGGAACGTGTTCGTAATCCTTAAAAAAAGTATACTCTAAGTAGTTTACTGTGTATGGATGTGTTGGTCTTGCCTGACTCATGCGACTAATCTAGTGGCGAATATATTGGAGCTGTAAACAAATTTTCTAACGTTGAATGGACACTGTCGACTTCCATCATTGTATGGCCTCTTTCTTATATAATTTGCTCCAACTCTTGTCCAGTAGCTACAGAAAGGTTTGCTAAAGCGCTACACAGTATCTTATTTTTAGTTGGGTAGGTACATCCATCCGATATTAGCATAACCTTTACTATATAAAAAAATAATAATTACCATATAAAAAAACACATAACACCTATTGCAGGAATATTTCTTATATGGGTTACACATAGCACTTTTTGCTATCTTCTAAACCCATTAAGATATCGCAAAACGTCTTGGTAGGCTTATGTATGACCAGTAGAGCTTCACAATGGTACAATAAAAAAAAATTCCAAAATTACACATGACACTACTTGCAGGCTAGCCGACGATATATTATTTTATGCGGGTAAAATATATAATTAATTTGTTTAAAAAAATATAACAAGGGATAGAGATTTTAAGCATTCGAAAACAGCTGTTTTGCTCCGGTATTTATGTTTTGACTTAAAATTTACATTATAAACAATAAAATCTTCAAAAAGATAAGAAACAGCCATTGCAATTCTTGTTGGTTGACACAATAAATTCACTTTTTGATACAATTAAGGACCTGTTGATACAATAAAAGTACATTTTGGTAAAAAAAGTACTTTTTAGTACAATAAAAGTACCTTTTGTAACAAGTACTTTTTGGTACAATGAAAGAACCTTTTGGTACAAACAAATTTATTTCTTGTCACAACAGTAATTTTTGATACAATAAAAACACTTTTTGGTAAACTTAAAGTACCTTTTCATACCAAAATTTTACTTTTTGATACATCGAAAGTAACTTTTGATACAAAAGAATCTGTTTTGGTACGTTAAAAGTACTTTTTGATAAAAATTTACTTTTCGTTACAATAAAAGTACTTAATGATTGAATAAAAGTACTTATTGGTCGAATAAAAGTACTTTCTGGTGCATTGAAAGGCTCCACGAAAAGCCTCCCAATGAAATAACGCCCAAACGAGAAATGAAATATTCCCCAAATTTTTTTCATACATTTTTGGGTATTATTTCATATGAAATAACTCCCAATTTTTTTGGGCCGTTTTTCATTTTTCTTTGGGCATTATTTCTTTCCTCATTTGGGGTTTTCAAATTATGAAATAATCTCCAATGAAATAACACCCAACCAATTTTTTAAATTTGGGGATTGTTTCATATCGTGAATATTTTGGGTGTTATTTCATTTTTTATTCGGGAGTTATTTCATTTTTAAAGCTGTTGGTTTTTAGGGGTTATAATTATATAATTATATAAAAATAGGCCTTTTACAAGAAAACTTTTAGCCTGTGAATATATTACAATATCTTTTGAATGTTTACAGATATTTCCATTTGTGTTCATATTGACGGATAGAAAATCAACAAAATTCACTGAGCATTTTTTCATTTTGAGAATTCGATTAGTACACACTAAGAATGGATTTTTTTTTTAAATTTGTAAGTATTCTTCAAAAGGTAGAATTCAATAAAAGCAGAGAGTTTGATTTGCTTGTGAACACTGGAGGTGGTTGTGTAAAGGCCAAACGTAAAAGGCAAATTGTCTTCCGAACTGCAAAAATAGAGCAGGGCTACAACGATCTACGATTTCATTTCAATAATTTTGCGACTTTGCTGTTGGTCCATATTGACTTCATGAAATCCTTGGTGAAACTGACTCTTTTATGAATTTTGGGCATAATTTCATTTTTGTTGCTGATGGGGTTTATTTCATTGGGGGTTATTTCATTTTCATCATTGGGTGTTATTTCATATGAAATAACTCCCAAATATTGGGGGTTGTTTCGTTTTCGCTTTGGAGTTTATTTCATTTATTTTTGGATGTTATTTCATTCACTGTTTTTGGGTGTTATTTCCAATTTTTTGGGGTTTATTTCATTGGGGGTTATTTCCTGGGCGTTATTTCATTGGGGGGCTTTTCGTGGAGCCGCATTGAAAGTACTTTTTGGCACACTTTTTCCAAGTCTGACAAATTTTATGCACTTCTAACATTAAATATGTAATAACTCCAGTTTTACCAGCTCTCTTTAAATTTGTTGGCTGAAATATTCCCCAAAACTTGTCATCAAAATTGCCTCAGAATATGGGAAAGGATGAAATATCCGGGAGGTATTTTATATAGAACATGGAAACAATATAATCTTACATATAAACTTGAGAACTCATGGACCGATTCGACTAATTTTTTTTATGTAAACAAAATTTGGCCACGCCCATTTCTACGTCCACTTTTTTTAAATATCTAAAATTCCTATAAAACACTCCAAAAATTTAATTTCTTTGCAGATTTCGCATTATAATATCCTATATGCAAAATATAATAGGTTATATATATTTTTTAAATTTTTGATTAAATGGGCGTGACAAAACATTTTTCTGAGCTAAAGACATAAAATTTGGTAAACAGAAAGATCTTGACACTTCAGGTTTAAATTTGCAGACGCAATTTTTACTTTCGATCAGTCGGCGGAGTGGGCGTGGCCAATCTTTTTTAAAGTCATAGATAGATAAAATTTAATATCCTGATAGTACTCTGCAACAGGATTATGAATATGCAGACGAAATTTTAATTTTCGATCAGTGGGCGGTGCTGGCCGTGGGCCGTTGGGGGCGTGGTTAAACCGTATTTTAGTCCTAGAGAGATGAAACTTGATATATAAATATTACTCGGTACAATAATTATAAATTTTCTATCAATGGACCACGTCTGTGTGTTTTAGGCGTATATTGGTACAATTACGGTTCAGATATTATTCGGCATTACAAGTTCATTTTTCAGAATGGGCGTGCCGATAATTTTTTGTATCCCAGAGAAATTAAATTTAGTACACATAGAACATTCGGCACAACAGATAAAAATATTTAGACCAAATTTTAATTTTCGATTGGGGGCGTGACAAAATAGTTTTCAGGGTTAAAGGGATAACATTTTGTAAGCAGATAATACGTGGCAAAAAAGATATAAAAATGTAGACGATATTTTTTTCTGATATTTTAATAAGTGGCAAACGTGTTTCACTGCTAGAGTAATTGTTTTTAGCAATTCGATACACTTGCTTGGCAAAAACAAAAACTAATTTTTAGGGCTATCTAAGGGAATATTTGTATACAGGTGAGCGGAGGGTTCATGAGGAAAGTAAGCAAGCTCAACATATTGTTATCGAGTGTAGGAAGTGTTCACAAAATATGTTTAAAAGCGTAATGTAGCGGCATTTTTAACTACGAGGTAATTCCGTGAAATATGTTATACGAAGTTCATATTTTTAATTTTCGTCAATTATGCAATAGAGAAGCATTATCGGGCCCACTTGTCTAATATATAAGAGCTCGTGTCAATGTGTTTGTCGCAACAATCCTCCGAAACGCCTCGACCAAGCTTTATAAAATTTTCTATGTGTATATAGTTGTTAGATATGAGAATAGGTACCGCTAGATGGCGTTGGGGTGGATTTATACCGAAAATTTCAATGAATGGACCAATTTAACTGAAATTCAGCATGTATATTTGTTTGATCATGTGAAAGAATTGTATGTACAAATGGGCAGGGGTGGATTTATAACGATAGTTTTAACGAATGGACCAATTTAACTGTAATTCAGAATATATATTTGTTTGATCATTAGATAATAGTTTTTGTGCATATGAGCCCGGTATGTGGAGCTGGAGTGACCTCATATCCAAAATTTATATTAATGGACCGATTTTACTCAAACACGTAGTATGTAGAACGTCATTGTGTTGATCCAATTTACATGAAATTTAGAATGTGTATTTGTTTGATCTTATGTACAAATGAAACCGGTAGGTGGCGCTGGGGTAGATTTATACTGATAAATTGACCGAATGCATCAATTTAAGTGAAATTTAGAATGTAGTTTCGTTTGATATTGCAAACAATATTTTTTGTATAAATTGACCCAGTAGGTGGCGCTGGAGTGGACTTATTTCGAGAATAGAAGAAAGAACACCTCCCAAAGGGATGTGGGGCATGTTAAATGTATTTTCTATGCCCTGAGAAATATAATTCGATGCACATAGAGGATTTGGCACTGCACCAAAGTTTAATATTTGTATATTGGGCGGAATTGTCGTGACAAATGTAATTTTTTGTCCACAGAGCAGCAAAATTCAATGCACAGATGGTAGTTAGTACTACAGATATGAAGGTGCAGAAAAATGCAAGTACAGGACATGAAAATTGCGTCCCTCGGAAACATGAATAACTTTACTATTTGTTAACCGATTTTTACAAACAAATATGCATTTAACTCGTGAAAGTGTGCACTTTCTGAATAAAATAGTACACAATAGGGTGTTCTTATAAAATAGTGGCTACAAACTTCTTCAAACTAAAATATAGAAAAAAAAAATCACAAAAGTTAGAAATTTCGAGGCAAAAACCAGACAGATATAGCAAGTTATCAATATAACTATATAAACCGTTGGAAAGGCCGCTTACTCTTTCTTCTAAATCTAAGAAACATAATATCGGTCGATATTTAACCACGTTACTGGCTGATAAGTGCGTAAAGGTACGAAAAACCGATATCATAGTGGTCTTTGTGAGCTATTCAGGTTGCCTAGACACTAGACCGTATCACAAAAAAAAAGTTCTCCGTACACCAGCGAATATGAAACACTGTTCCAAGGAAATTTTTTTTTTGCCGAACGTAGGTGTTGCCTTTTTAGTTTCTTTATATACCGTTATATCTTCCATATTAACAGTCCGATCTTAAAGCTTGATATAGTGAATTTTGTCTCGGCGAGGCCAATATTTTTGCTCTTAGGTCCATTGACCTCAAGTGTACCGTTCTAGTACTTACCACCCAAATCTAATTTCCTATCACCCTAATGTGACACCCTAATGTTAGAAATTTATAGCTCGCAAAAAACCATAAAACTTTTGCGAAGAAAGTATCTCGATAAATACAGCATAACTATCTAAAAAGTGCTTTTATAAATTCATTGTTGCAGATCGTAGGGTTCACGTTTTTAAATTTGTCATAGCTTCAGTATTTACATTCAGATATTAAAGTATGATATATCGATGTGTTTATCTGTGGCAGACCAATTTTTTTAATTCAAAAGTCTTTGACCTGAAGTGACCTTTTATTTTTTTGAAATGTCCTTGGAGCAATGTTTCATATTCGCTGGTGTAAGGATAACTTTTTTTTGTGTGCCTGTAAGGTGATAGGGTCTACTAGACACTTTCTGATTGGATTGATATGTTCATGACAGTTGATCAACTTTGCCATGGCTACAATTTTGGCGAACATTTTAAGTGAAAAATTTGTAGTCCCTTAAAGTAATGCTCAAAAAGGTGAAACAATTTTAATATCTTCCTAAATTTTTTTTTTGGAAAAAGGGCAGAAATATCCAACCTTTTTGGCGTAAATTGTGAATTAAGTTAGTTCGCAAAACTCCCAGCTAGATTATTCCCGAATATAGTTTAGCGCTATCACGAAGTGTAAGTTAGCTGTTGGACAAAAACTGATGGCACCTTTTTTCGATGGGCTCATTGTTTTTGAGAATCTTTTGAGGTCCATAAAAAATTGTGCACCAATATCGCCAAACTGAGTATAGGGTTTTATTACCCTTCGATAGTGGAATCGAATCTATACTGCACTGTTGCACTGTTTATTATTTTTTTTGAAATTATCAAATTCAGGAAATATTTTGAGAAAAACTGCTTATGCAAGTAGCTATTATTTACCACTAGTCCGAGCGGGACAAATGTCCAAAAAGGCAAAAATTTCATCGGAAAGTAGTGTTGGATTTCCGCTTGTTATTTTTTTAAAAGGTTTTCAAAATTATATGATATACTGTTTTCTAACTACTGTGACAGTTTTTTATACTGTTTTCTAACTACTGTGACAGTTTTTAAACCTTCACCCTATGGGTAGGAAGGTATTTCTCATTTGATGCGACCCAAAAATTTAACTCACAGAAGGAGTCATTTTAAATCATAAGTTTCTTTGAACCAAATTCGATTCATGACTTTTAAAGTCGTTTAAGCCATGTCCGTCTCTCTGTCTGGCTGACTGTTCGGCTGGTACGCACGATAACTTTTGAAAGACGAAACCGCTTCTTGTACCTCCCATACAAATATACCATTCCGCCCACTTTAGAAATCGAGTAATAATATCAAAATACACAACTCGATCGACGATACCGTGCCCATTTCTGTATTTAGTAAAACTAAATGAAGATAAAGTTTTTGAGAAAAAATTGGAAGGCCCTCCAAGCCCCTTCTGGTACCTGCCAAATATAACAGGATAAAGTTTTGAGAAAAAATTGGAAGTCTAGCCAAGCCCCTTCTGGTATCTGTCACATAAATGTACCACACCGCCCACTTAAAAAAATCGAGTAATAATATCAATACACCCATCGCGATCGTGCCTTAATTGTATGTTTTGTTAAGATATAACAGGATAAAGTTTTGGAGAAAAAATTGGAAGTCTAGTCACGCCCCCTCTGGTACCTCCTAGACAATTGTACCATTCCGCCCAATTTAGAAATCGATTAAAAATATCAATAATCTAGAAAATTTTATGTTTTATTGAGGGTGACGGTATATGTTAGTCGGGTTTCCCGACTGAAACATTTTTACCGGGTTTTAAATATTTTTTTTGTAGATCTAGAGATATTGACGGTTATATTTCTATTTAACATATACATGTAATCAAAGTAGTTTGTATTTTAACTAATTAAGTACGAATTTAACTTGACACTCATTCTTTATCCGCCTATTTCGATATCTCACATCATAAAAAATCAGATTAGGATAGGTTGATTCGTCAGCCGCGTTCAGCAGTGCTCACTTGGGTCCTAGGGTAGATCCGGTTGTCATACAATTTTTAAATTTTAATTCCCAATCTATTCGGTCAAGGTCGCTCTCAAGCAATTTCATTGCTCTGATGAAGCCATGGATGTTTCGCAAATCGCCTACTGAAAAACAAGTATTGTCCACAAGTGTCCGATGACCAAACTTTTCACCAGAAACGGGGCAGTGACATAGAAGATGGTCTCCTCTTCTTTCTTATTAAAGCAGCTTCTACAAAAATCGTTGTAGGGAAGTTTCATCCTATTAGCGTGTTTTTCACCCGGCGAGCTGTTTTTACAGCTATAAAGTTTCTCAGATCTGGAATCTAGCCAGGTTCAGCTCAAATCGTGCCATCTGTATATATGTAACGAGGGGTTTTCTTTGGCTGATTTTTTGATTTTTTTCTAATACACTAATGTTAGAAATACGACATATAACTTATTGGTATACGGCAACAAACATCTGCTTTTCGGGTTGAATCCAAATATCTGCTCTGGATATACTTGCGAGTCGCTAACGATGTAGATTTGCAGATAATCGAGAACTATTTAATTAGCCCAGTAATGGTACGGTTAATGGAATTCTGGCAGAAGTTCCGATTAACAGGCCCGGGGGCTAGATTCGTATAGCAGGTTCGGGATCGAGGAGTAAGCTCGGGATCGTGGACTTAACTTGGCTACGACTAGCAAATTTGGATTTCAGGATCGGGTTTCAAGTTGCAGCATAAGTTCGGCTTCGGTTAACCAGTTATTGTTATACATACATTTGTTCTTATAGAATACTTATAAACTGCAGGGGAACAGACAACCTAAGTCGCTGTGGGGGAACAAACAGCCGAAGCCGCGGTGGGGGAACAAACAACCGAAGTCCCTGTGGGGAAACAGACAACCGAATTTGCTGTGGGGGGACAGACAGCCAAAGGCGCGGTAAGGGAACAGGCGACCGAAGTCGCTGTGGGGGATCAGACCACCGAAGTCGCTGGGAACAGACAGCCAAAGCCGCGGTGGGGAAACAGGCAACCGAAGTCACTGTGGGGGAACAGATAGCCGAAGCCGCGGTGGGGGAACAAACACCCGAAGTCCCTGTGGGGAAACAGACAGCCGAAGCCGCGGTGGGGGAACAAACAACCGAAGTCCCTGTGGGAAACAGACAGCCGAAACCGCTGTGGGGGAACAAACAACCGAAGTCACTGTGGGGAAACAGACAGCCGAAACCGCTGTGGGGTAACAAACAACCGAAGTCCCTGTGGGGAAACAGACAGCCGAAACCGCTGTGGGTGAACAGACAACCGAAGTCGCTGTGGAGGAACAGACAAAGAAAGTCGCTGTGGGGGACACACAACCGAAGTCGCTGTGGGAGAACAGTCAACCGAAGTCGCTGTGATATTCCGATCTGAAGGAATAGGCGATGTTAGAAAATGTAGTCACAAGTTCTAAAAATAACTTATGGTTTTTGGTCAGCACTGGTCGAAGTTTGACTAGCGATTGACGACTACTGCTAGTCAAGCCACTTTACTAATACAATGTCGCGCCTTAAGTGAATAAGAATTTTAATGGGCATACTATGAATTGCTCACACTGAGTGCTTATACCAAGAGTAACGACAGTTGCTAATGAGCTTCGTTAATGTATGAGTAAATTCTATTTATACATAGAATTTGTCTCGTTACATATTCATGGTAGGCCAAATCTGTTTGGTTTCCAAGTGTGTTCCCTCACCTACCTTTCCTTAGAGGTTCAGTTTTCCCGCAATTAGTTGTTTAGTTGAGAGGAATACCAATGTGACCTAAAACTTGGCCCAAGTTCAGGGTGCTTGTGCAGCCCATTGATAAACATATTTATCGCCAAGTCCTGGAACCCAGAGACTACCGGTTATCTCGAACATTTCTCAAAGGTATCTGATAACTGCTTTATTATCGGTAAGTATATGAATATTGCCGCCCAATATCCCACAATAATGAATTTTCTCCTCGGCTTTTCTAATGGCCGCTACATCGGCTTGACATATGCTGCAGTGATCCGATAGCCTGATTGGAGCAAGATTCTTGGAGAATTCTTAATTTTTTCGACTAGAAGTAGTTCATAATATGATTTTAAGGGTGATATATTTTTTTTCCAACATTTCCTTCCGATCATCATAAGAAAATGCTTAATTATTGTCTGACTGTAAAACGAGTAATTTTCAGCCTTTGAGCTCTCCACATACCGTCTGAAAAGAACAACCGATTGTCATAAATATGAATACCGTTTAGTTTAAGCTTTTCTCCCCTTCATCAGACAGAAACAGCAGCGCCAACGCTAATGTAGTTGATTTTTCTTCCAAAAGCTGCAAATATCCAACGACTATTCATTAGAGAACTGTTATCTATATGAACGCCTGTGTTGTAGTTTGGTTTTAAGCTCTTGAAGAATTTTTGTGTTTTTCTATTTTACTATTTGTGCTTTGTGCTGCCTTCTCGCGAGTGACCTTAAACTTACAATCTATTATTTGCACTTTTTGTTGTTGTGCATCATTTTGCTTTTTGTTGACATTTCTGGTTGTTGCAAATGCAATGAGCGCGAATGCGGTAGAAACTACGCTCGCGTGTTAGTGTGTATGTGTGAGTCTAAACTTGACTCAATTAAAATCTTTATTGATTGTTGTAAAAGCCAAGTACGGTTGTTGTCTTCTTGTAGATACAGTGATGGCTCTATGGGTGTGACTATGCAATGGTAATGGTGTGAAAATAAGATTAGGGTATTCTTTACAGAGAAGGTGCTATCGAATGTTTTTGTATCACAAAAATGTATAATGATGTAGCGATTGCGATTCCTATTAGCTTTTATCCTAAGATCAGTAAAATAATAATTTTGTACATTAGTCATTGTTTGTACAAAGTTAGTCTTTACTGTCTGAGAGTGTAATACTTTGACATGTTCTAAAGCTGTACAAACATTTACACTGTTTGTGTTTTTTTAGTTTATTGGTTTACTTTTCGTTTAAGTTGAGACTATTCCGTAATTTCAAATGACCTTTGCAAAGACTGGCGCGATGTCTTATTTGGAGTCCAGTCGACTGTATCTGAGCAGAACCATTTAGCCGTTTAACTATCGTCAAACGGTGTTCAATTGCTGTACAATTACAATGTCTGGTAAAACTGGTTCGGAGGCTGGTTGAATAAATGCACCACCATTATTAGATGTTAGATGTAATAAAATGCTCAGACAAACGACACTTGCTCCGTTCGCAAGTGCTGGGAATTATTTAACAATTTTGCGTTTGTATTTTTTTCTCCTATTGACATTAAACGTAATTGAATTAATGATAAATCTCAACAAAGGCAGAAAGAGACGGAGAGAGTAATGGATTAAATATTACGTTGCAAATTGTTAGCAAAGTAATTGAATTAATGATAAATCTCAACAAAGGCAGAAAGAGACGGAGAGAGTAATGGATTAAATATTACGTTGCAAATTGTTAGCAAAGTCAGGTAAGCCGGTGTTTTTTTTTGTATTCAATATAAAAATTTTGGTTGAATGATAATTAGGACTGGAACAGATCGGATAGGAAGTAACTTCCTCAAAACTAGAAAAAGGCTGATTCTTAGGTAAACTGTCCTTCTGAATCCGAATATCAACCCTTTATTCCCCTATAACCCGCCGTTTTCTCAGGACCCTTTCCTTTTTTTGCTTTAGTTGAATGATGAAAAAAGTAAAGTAAAGGGCATCCCGAGAAAACAGCGGGAGATGGGTAAAATGGGGTTGATATTAGGATTAAGGAGGTAATTTTACATAAAAATCAGCAGCTTTCTCAGGACGTCGTCTCTCTTCGCTCAGTTGTAGGCACTTCACTTTTTGTTGTTATTCAAGTAAAGCAAAAAGGAGTGGGGGTGGCGTCCGAGAAAACGGTGGTTGAGGAGCAAAAATGGGAGTAATATTTGAATTCTGTTGGTATTTTTTCATAGTAATCAGCAGGTATAGTGTTTTTATGTTAAATGACCTCCTGTTTCCAAATATAACCTCAATTTTTCTCCATCTACCTCCCATTTCATGGGACGGCCTTTACTTTACTCATTCAAGTAAAGCAAAAACCAGCAAGAAAGTCTCAGTCGGGAAAACCGACTTACATATAGCCTCACCCTCAGTAAAACATAAAATTTTCGAGTATATTGATATTATTACTCGATTTCTAAAGTGGGCGGAGTGGTACATTTGTTTGAGAGGTATCAGAAGGGGCGTGGCTAGACTTAGTGTTTTTACCAAAATTTTATTCTGTTTGAGCTTTACTAAATACAGAATTTGGGAACGATCACGTTGGGTGTACTGATATTACTACTTCATCTCTAAAGTGGGCGGAACGGGGCATTTGTATGGGAGGTACCTGAAGGGGCGCGGCTAGACTTCTAATTTGTTCTCCAAACCTTTATCCTGCTCGAGGTTTACTTAATACAGAATTTGGTCACGATCAAGTTGGAACTATTAATAATATTAATCGATTTCTAAAGTGGGCGGCACCTGATGGGTATGGGAGGTAACAGAAGGGGTTGTGGCTAGACTTCCAGTTTCTTTACATAAACTTTATTGTGCTACACTTTTACTAAACACTGAATTTGGCACGATTGCGTTTGGTGCATTGATATTATTACTTGATGTCTTAAGTGTGCGGAATGGTACATTTGTATAGGAGGTACCAAAAGAGTACCTCCTGTAATAGTTTTAGTAAATATAGAATTTGGAAACGATCGAGTTAGATGTATTGATAATATTACTCGATTTCTAAATTAGGCGGTATTGTACATTCGTCTTTTGAAAGTTATCGTGTTTACCAGACGGACAGCTAGACAGGCAAACGGAAATTATTCTGGCATACAACCGAGTCAAGTTAGATAAAATCGTCTACCACCTCAAAGTTATAGTTGTGAACTTTTACGCAGAGTTTCAAACGTGTAGACTCTTTGATCATTAACACAAATAACTTGGGGTTTCTCTCATTTATCACCAGACCCACTCCTACCGACCGATTTTCAACAGTTGATAAGGTAGCAGTAACATCCCACAGTCCTCGGTCAACACAGTCAAAACTCTCTATAACGAACTTCTATATAACGAATTTTAACGGGACCGGCCGTGGCATAGTGGTTAGAACACGCGACTACCATGCGGGAGATCGCAGGTTCAAACCTGGCTCCAGTCATCTTAAAAGAAAAAAATAAATCAAATTTTATTTCATTGTCGGCTCCCCTCGAATGTTGTTTGACAGCAACTTCGCAGTATTAAGCGTCGATTCAATCGTCGTGTCTAGTAATAGCTTCTCAAAACAGTGACGTTCGCATTCGTCGATAAATAAGTAGGTGCCGTTAGTTGTGAATCTTAAAATAGAAAGCGTGTTTATTCACAACAACGCGAGAAGCTATCCCATACCTCATTCATGGGGTGCAAAGGGAAATTAAGTAAGTAAGTATATAACGAATTTTTCTTTATTGCGAAGCAATTATAAGAACACTGTGTTTTGGGTCTACTTTGAGTGTATTATAATCTCCATATAACGAATTTCCCTATAGCGAAAATTTCCTTATAATGAAGCATTTTTGCGACCGTAACTTCAAGATTGAAGCGTTTTCAATCTCCATATAACGAATTTATTCAAATAATTTTTCGTTAAGAAATCGACGTCGCTTTGTTGTTTGTTATTGGTGTTGTTATTGTTGCTCTGTGTGTTCTTTGTTGTTTTTACAATGCACAAGCAGAGACTGATGCTTTGAATCGTTCATTTACCATAAAATTTAAAGTGTATTTTGGGGAACCACCGAACTATGCAAGTGACAAGTGGAATCATTACCATCTCTCACATTTCTTGCAGTCGCTACCACTTTGCATTGCTGAGCAATTTGGAATTTTCCTGTGTTTATT
Organism: Muscina levida; assembly: GCA_964034835.1. Lineage (NCBI taxonomy): Eukaryota > Metazoa > Arthropoda > Insecta > Diptera > Muscidae > Muscina > Muscina levida. Next base: position 47,053,549 of record OZ035883.1, on the reverse strand, counting down.
TTTTTTTTCTTTTCTATATAGCGAATTTTCTTTATAGCGAAGTATAGTCGCGTCCCTTGGAATTCGTTATAGAGAGTTTCGACTGTATCTATGTCAACAACATACACGAGCAGCACACGAATTTAATTAAAAATTGCACCAGTCGTGTTTACTGCAGCTTTCCGAGTAATCATAATGTTACAGAGACCGCATGATAGACTATCGCACTGCTTATAGCCTTGATCCGCCAGGGATACCAAACTCCGCAATTGCACTTAATAGTTTCTGTCGTATCGGATTGTCGAATGCCCCTCTATATTGGGTAAAAAGATGGTGAGTGTTGACCTTGGGTTTTCTCAAGGATTTGTCGTAGTGTGCATAGAATAACCAGGTCTAAAGCCACGCTGATAAGTTCCAATAAGGTTCGTTAAAGTTTTAGAATTATACATAAAACACCCGATAGGACATTGTTTGTGATTGGTAAAAGGCTGATCCCGCGGTAGTTGGTGAAAACTTAGATCTCCTTTTGTAAGTACAGATCAATGCCGCACTTAGAACTAAACCAGTTGATAGCCGCAGCACTTTTATTGTTTTTAAGCCATGTAATTGCCATACTGACCTCGTTTTGATTAACGTGATTTCGACACTTAAGCATGCTGCCTTCGGAACGGACAAATTGTGAAAATGTTCCTACCACAATTGCAGTACATACTGCGTGTCCGTGACAAGTTATCCATCTTTGTATTTGTAGGTGGAAAACACGTTCTAAAATCGTTGCATTTTACCTTTTGTTAAAATTTTGCATGATTTACCTATGTCCCGATATCATCGCCTCTTTCTTGTCCTCCATAGACACTCTTTCAGTTTAAACAGGTGATTTAACCTTTCTACTTATATCATTCACTCACAGCGCGTAGGACGTAGGTAGCATATTCTTTCTCAGACAATCTTCGTGCCAGCACTTGATTGAGCATGGTTTTTATTACCGAAGTACGGACGTTGGGGCAGGGGTCATATTTAGTATACGCACTATACTACCATTGTATAATATCAAGGACATCTAATTTAGGGACGACTGTTGGCAGTGATTGAGAGAGTTGATTGTAATGAGCATTGACTATTTCGGGGGTATGCAGTAGATAGGGTCGAAAAAAATGTTTATGTTTTCTCCCCCAGTTTTGTTGTTTGTTTGAAGACAATTTGAGGACATCACATTTTTTTCGAATCCGTGCACCCTACGATCCTCCGAAATAGTATTTATTATATTGTACCGTCATATGTTATCCGATCGACATAAACTTATTTTTCCGCCATATAGAGCGACCCTATCTAGTATGCAGCCTTGGTATGTGTAGCTTACTTTGCGTTTGGTTACGAGCGTTTTTGGCACTTCTTAGTCTTATGCGTACTACGTCATAACCCATCACAGCCACGTCCACTTTGCCTTGTGGATATCTTATTATGGGAATCCCGTTCCACTCACTACCATGTTTCTTGCCGACGCAAAGCTAAAAAGTCTGAATCCGTTATCGAAGGTGTTGATGTGTAGACTGAACTTTACGACTGCTGAATCAAGAGCATCTTTCCTCTTTATTTTAGGGACAATTTTAATGTCATGGGTAAGGCAGAGGTCATATATTTCCTACAAGCGCTTATATAATGTATCCTCGTATTTTTCTTCCGTCGGGACGTGTACACAAATCGGCGAGATGTGAAAATATTTCGCCTTGATGCAGATAGAGTTTATTCGGTCACTTACAGGGTTAAAACGCTAGGCCTAATGTCGCAGTATCTTGCCGGCTATGAATTCACATTCAATTTCTGCATGACAACAGTCAAACACGTCACATATGGATGTTCGGTGGCATGGTCCGTGATTCACGTGGTCTATCGGTCGTTATCATGCTTATTTTGGATACAAATGGATAATTTTGCATAAACTTATGAATTTCCTGCAAAAATATCTTCATTTTCTTTGATTGATTTCATAAATAACTTCAACACAATATTTTTAGATAACTTCAATCACCATATTTTTCCCTCAAAAATAAATCCTGTACTTCTATTACTTAAGTAGCTCTTGTGGTAGACATTTTAGTGGGCTTCAGTGTGAATTTCGTGAAGAAAGTGTTTTTGTTACCCTGGTAATGTAAAGTGTTAAGAAACTGTGATTTCATACAGCTCAACCCATCTCTGTTTTGCCAACCACAAAAAGTAAGAGAGAAAAGTTCACAAAAAAAGGGATACAGGTTTCACAGGAGAACTTTTGCATGCTCCCATAAACGGTGTGCGGACAGACGAAATAATATTTGAAAAACTTTTGCATAAAGTGTTTAATTGCAACGCACTGTATAGGTTTCCGTGTGATTTCATAGTTAAATAAATTTCAAAGGAGAATACTTAACATTTTCTTTTAACCTCAGATGATGATTTTGAGATGCAAACTTGACATATGGGTTAGTCCATAAAGTGTGTGCTGAAAAGAGCTTCTGTAAGGAGTTAAACATAAATGTAAGGATTTAAAGAAACATTTACAAATGCCGACAGACTCGGCTACTTAAAAAATACTGTCGACGCCATCGAGTGGGCTGTGACAGAGCTCCAAACCAGGCAAATCGTGTTCTAACCATTCAATATTTGGAAACTTAAATTATGATTTACTTTATGTAGAAAATTGTATCATAGTTTAGTATGAAACATAAAAATTGATTGGTATCTCATTTATTTTTTCGCATTTTTTAATCTTTGCAATAAATTTTGCGTTTATTGACCTTTACATTTTGTAACCAGAATTTCTCTTTTGGAGGTCTCCAAGCATCTCACAACGTCCCAGTGATCACGTATTCCCCGGGCAATGCCATTGAACATCCGGTAGCAAATGTGAGAAGGCGCAATGTTGAGTAACCTGATGGCAAGCTACCACCGATGCGTCATATGAAGTAGGTAACAGAAGTTTCTAAAGCTCAACACAATGGCTCTCTCAGTGGCTTTGGCAGCCTTAAGAAATTAGGATCGCGGTGGCCTTATAAACCACTCTCCTTAAACAATACCAATTATTATGAAAATACGGAGAAAAGAAATAACAAGAACCCCCCAAATGTTGACGACGCCCGCAAACGTTATAAGGACCATGATTTACGGATATGCACCTGGAATGTCCGAACTCTCTGCAGAGAAGGTGCCTCTATCTAACTGTCGGATGTCCTCGTCTATAGCTGTCATGCAGAAAGACACGAATTTGGATATGGATTCATAGTCGGCAAGATACTTCGACATTTGGTCTCGCGGTTTAGCCCTGTAAGTGTCCGAATAGCCACTTTTCGCATCAAGACAAAATATTTTTACATAACGCTGATTTGTGTACACTCCCCGACGGACGAAGACAAAGATGAGGACATTAAAGTAGCATTCTATGAGCGTCTTTAGGAAATATATGACCGCTGCCCTGCACATGACATTAAAATTGTTCTGGGAGATTTGAATGCTAAAATAGGAAGGGAAGATGCTCTAGGTTCACCAGTCAGAAAATTCAGTCAGCACAATATCACCTCCGATAACGGATTCAGACTAGTTAGCTTGGCGTCGGCTAGAAACATGATAGTGAGTGGAACCAGATTCCCTCATAAAAATACCCACAAGGTAACCTGTATATCCACTGATCAAAATACAAGAAACCAAATAGAGCACGTGGTAATTGATGGAAGGCATGTCTCAAGCGTTATGGACGTGCATGTAATGCGCGGTGCAAATATTGACTCGGATCACCACCTAGTTGCAGCTAAGGTACGCACGCGATTAAGTAGTGCTGTGCTGTACCAATTCTCGCGGGATCAGCTGTTTACCCATCACATACACGGTCCTGTCTAGTGTGTTATGTGAAAGACATAAGCTCATTTTAGCAAACCTGATTGGACCTTATCAGTGTGGCTTTAGACCTGGTAAATTCACGACCGACCAAATGTTCACAGTACTACAAATCTTGGAGAAGACCCAAGAAATGCAGATCGACACATTCCATCTGTTCATCGTTTACAGAGTTGCATTCGACATTCCGATACGACAGAAATTGTTGGTTGCTATGGCCGAGTATGGTATCCCCGCGAAGCTGATACGACTTTGCGGGATGACACTGACTGACACGAAGTCTTCAGTTCATTTTCTACCAAGCAAGGCTTCAGACAAGGCGATAGTCTGTCATGCGATCTCTTTATTATCATCATGAAGATGATCATGCGGAAAGCAGCGGTAAACAGGAATGCCACCATATGTAACAAAAGCCACATGCTGCTCGCTTGTGCTGTTGATATTGATATCATTGGCCGAGGGCTGCAGGATGTTACTGCGGCCTTTTCGAGCATTGAGAAGCAGTCGGCAGAAGTGGGTCTGGTGATAAATGAGGACAAAACTAAGTTATTTGTTTACTGCCTTTGACTCTCCGATAAGGAACAGACTTTATAAGGTCATGTCTGAGTTTGGTATTCCTGCAAAGCTAATTCGACTTTGCAAATGTACCTTGGAAAATACCAAATCCTCGGCTAAGATTGGTAAGGAGCACTCTGAATCATTCAACACAGAAAGACGTCTCAGGCAGGGTGATAGCCTGTCCTGTACACTATTTAATATAGTTATGGAGAAGGTGATGAGAAAGGCTGGTGTCAACATGTCTGGCACCATATTCCACAAGAGCCACATGCCACTAGCCTATGCCGATGATATAGACATCATTGGCCGAAATCTGCGGGATGTTACTGCAGTTTTCTCATCACTAGAAAAGTAGTCGGCAAAAAAGGGTTTAGCGTCAACGAAGACAAAACAAAAATAATGATTTTGACGAAGAAAGAGTGCTCTCGATGGGGACGCAGCGTTAACGTTAAAAATTATTGTTTTGAGGTAGTAGATGAGTTTACCTACCTCAGATCTTCCGTCAATAAGGAAAATAATGTCAGCCAAGAAATCAAGCGGAGAATAGTGCTCGCCAATAGATGTTTTTACGGACTTCGGCAGCACTTTAGTAATACCACCTTATCTCGGAATACTAAGAAACAGCTTTACCAGGTGCTAATCTTACCCGTTCTTTTGTATGCTGCCGAAACATGGGTACTTACGACAATGGACATACAAAACCTGGGAGAATTCGAGAGAAAAGTACTCCGAAAAATATATGGACCTATCTGTGTCGACGGCGAGTTTCGCCATCGGATGCACCATGAGCTGTATGACGACATAGACGTAGCTAAAAGAGTCAGAATCCAACGACTACGATGGCTGGGACATGTTGCCAGAATGGATATAAATGCTCCAGCGAGAAAGGTGTTTGAAGGCGTACCTGAAGGACGACGCAGAGCAGGGAGACCCAAACTTCGTTGGAAGGACCAAGTGGTAGGCGACGTGCCACCATCTGGTAGGGCCACTTAAGTAAGTAAGTAACCCTCTCTTGACGCAGGAAGATCCAACTCTACCAGACACTGATCCTGCCTGTCTAACTCTACAGCGCATAATCCTGGGTAATGGCGCAGGCGGATCAATCTATTATGGGAGTTTTTGTGAGAAAAATACTATACTGCGCTGGCTTGGACACATTGTACGAATGGACGAAAATGCTCCGGCTCAAAAAGTCTTCGGCAATAAACTCGATGGGCGACGCAGGAGGGGGCGACCAAAACTCCGACGGATGGACCAGGTAAAAGAGCTGCTATCTAAGCTTGGTGTGACGAACTGTCTACGAAGCGCAAAAGACCGAAGCGCTTGAAATACTTTTCTACGTGCGGCTACTTATAGATACATTTTTGTTGTTGCTGCCATTAAAGAAGAAGAAGACCTTTACACATACCACTAAATAATTTCTCATGAAATTACCCATACATATATTTGCATATTCCGAACCAACTTAACTCGCCATAGAATACCCGTTACTGACGTCTCCTGCGTTATAAAAACTATGAGAATTTTTATGAAATTGTGGTTGACAAACAAATATTTTCTTGTTTCGAAAGGAAATGATGACTTATATATTTACCCTTTGATAAACAAACGTTAGCAAATGGTTAAAGCAATGTGGGTTCTTCCGACTACACACTCTGCACATGGTTTGAGATTTATTTAAAATCAAACCAATTAATATTTTGTTTGTTGTACGCTTTTACTTGCATTCGAGTGCAAACGAATGTGTAGGAAAATCACAATGAGATTTTGAGTTTTATTAAAACTAATTAAACGTTTCAATGGTCATAATTGAGATCACATATTTTTGATTGGCAACATATACACAAAGGTATTAAAATGTTTAAAATGGCGTGGGGGTGTAACAAGAGTTTTGATGGTTTATAAGGATCATTTTACAAAAGGAAATGAGAGTTTTGACAAGTTGTGAAAATGTGTAATATAAATGTGAGATATGAAATTGAATTGAGAACTGCAGTTTTATAGTGAGAAACAAATGTCCTTTCCTGGCACAGGACATACAATGCCGCCCATGTAAATAGGTTCTGTCTGTTCCTTATGTTTAACAGTTTGTTTTTTGGTACAATTGTGTTTAACTTATTATTATTTGACGGGAACAACAGATATTCATCCATCAATTGCCACACACATAGGTGGCTAGACCTCTCGCCATTACAATGCCGGCACTCCAAGTCAAATACAAAACATACAAAATAGATATGAATCGGATTAAAAAAACACACACACACTCTCTCAACTACTGATTCCAAACGATTTACGAACATGCCCTTAATTTAACAGTATGTACTACATTTCCCATGCGTGTGCGTGAGTGTGGTTATTTTGTCATTTAATCCTTTCTACAGGTCAACCATGAAACAATCTATAATTTTCTCATATCAAGTACAAGTGCGTGTGTGTGTATCAACGATTGCAATGATGTTGCAGTCGTACATCAAAGTCGATAAGGATGTTGCCATATGAAACGTGTATGTGGGTTGGTATTTTTCTTTAACACAAGCATAATTGGCTTCATACTTTGTACTCTCATTACCTGTGTGTGGCGCGCGCTTCCACCCACCTTTACTTGGGATTTTCGCAGATAAGTGTTGCTCGGTTAACCGTTAAATATTTTAAATGGTCAGACACACAGTGGACAAACACGTAATCCTTTAAAGGACACGATGACTTCAGTGTTAATTGTATTAAATCGCATCATATGCTGAGATAATTAACGTTTGGGGCCAATCTTACTGACATTTGTTGTTGCTGTGTAAATATTGCTTGTTAGACACAGAGTAAGGTATATTTAAAGTAAGGAAAATGCGATGCTTATGCAGTTTGTGCTGTGAAAGCAAGGAAAAGTTTAAATGGCCTTGTGTGCAAGATTTTCGCGTCATTATTATACGTTCCATAGTAATCAATTGTTATTAACAGTATAGTATATACAATTTTCCAGGACCGGCCCTATTATAATGGTAAGAACACGCGACTACCATGCGGGAGATCCTCGGTTTGATTCCCGGCTCCAGTTAACTACTTTTTTCTTTCAATGTTGTCCACAACAATTTCGCAGTATAGTGTCGAGTCAATCAGCATGTCTCGCAAAAAGCTTCTCAAACAGTCACATTCGCATTGGTCGATAAACAAGTAGGTGCCGTTTGTTGTGAATCTAAAATAGAAAGCGTGTTAATTCACAAAAACGCGAGAAGCTATCTCATACGTCATTCATGGGGTGTAAAGGGAAATAAATTGTTTATACCATCTACCCCCTACGGTTAGGAGGGTATATATCATATGATACGACCCAAAAGTGTATCACATAGAAGCAGTCACTTTAGACCCTAGGTTTCTTTGAACAAAATTCGATTCATGACTTTTTAAATCGTTTGAGCCAAAAATACTTACGGTATTGAAAATGGGCTTCATGGCCCCGCCCTTCTGGCGCCTCCCACACAAATACATCATTCCGCCCACTTTTAAAATCTTGTATTAATATCAATACCCCCAATGGGATCGTACCCAAATTCTGTATTTAGTGAAGCTATAACAGGATAAAGTTTTGGGGAAAAAAATTGGAAGTCTAGCCACGCCTCTTCTGGTACCTCGCATACCCATCAGCTACTTTAGAAACTTTAATATTATCAATAGATCCATCGCTATCGTGACCAAATTCTGCATTTAGTAAAGCTCAAGCAGGATAAAGATTTGGAGAACAAATTGGAAGTCTAGCCACGCCCCTTTTGGTAAATCCCATACAAATGTCCCAGTCCGCCCACTTTAGAAATAGATTAGTAATATCAATACACCTAAAGTGATTGTGCTCAAATTCTGTATTTAGTGAAGCTTAATCAGGATTAAAATGTTGGGGGCAAAACTGTAAGTCCAGCCACGGTCCTTCTGGTACCTCCCATACAAATGTACCAGTCCGCTCACTTTAGAAAATTTTTTGTTTTACTGAGGGTGAGGGTATATGGTTTTATATACTTATTCTTCTTTTTATTTGGCAGCAACAACATAAATTCATCCATCAGTAGCCACACGTAGAAAAAAAATTTCAAGCGCTTCGGTCTTCTGAGCTTAGTAGGTAGTTCGTCAATAGTTCGTCACCGTCAAGTTTTGGTCGCCACCTCTGTGCTGCACATTGAGTTTATTGCCGAAGACTTTTCGAGCTGGAGCATTTTCCTAGCAAGCGCATTCGGTCTTTTTCTACGCGTTTGAGTAAGTCGATGTTGTAATACAGCTTATACAACTCATGGTTCATTTGACGACGGTACTCGCCAGTGTCGATGATGTGTCCAGACATATGTCTCTCCAGAATATATTGAACAACTTATGTCATTACCCAGCATTGTGCGCTGTACAGCAAGATAGGTAGGATAAGAATCTGATACAGTTGGATATTTGTTCGTCGTTAGAGGGCTTTGTCATTAATTCGCATAGTTAGTGCATAGTAGCAGCGGTTTGCGATCATTAGACGTCTCTTGATTTTCAGACTGACATTATTAATTATCTTTACGGCTGAGCCAAGATATACAGAATCATCTACCACTTCAAAGTTATAATTGTCAACGTTCACGCACCGTCCCATACGAGTGGACTCTTTGCTCGTTGAAACAAATAACTTGTATTTGTCCTTATTTATCTATAGATACAATTCTGTTTCTCAATGCTTGAAAACGCCGCAGTAACATCCCGCAGTCATCGGCCAATGATATATATATAATCGGCATACGCGGGCAGCATATAACTTTCTCTAAAGATGAATTTGTTGTTGTTGTAACAGCTGGAGGAAGTAACTGGACTGATAATTCTTTATTCCGATTTTTCAATTTATTGGCACTCGATCGGGCATGTAATCCGATTATCATATGATCATTGTCGGCTACTCTGTTTGGTTCCTTTGTAGATAACAAGGTTTTGTGTCAAGGAATTGTTGGTGTTGTTGTGAGTTTTAATTTCTAAAATACTCCAAAGATGTCGCCAGCTGGTTTTGTTGATTTTATTTTGATAAATCAATTCATTTTTCCATGGTCCTTGCGCAATCAGGATTTTTGTCGTGGAAGCATCTAGGATGAGTTTTGTTGGCTCGTTTTGTAAAAAATGGGTCTGGTAGATATTTTCCTATTTCCGCTGAAGACTTCGTGTCAGTCAGTTTTATACAGCAAAGATGCATCAGCTTCGCGGTGATATCAAACTCTGCAAAAGCATCTCATAATTTCTGGCGTATTGAACTGACGAATGCACCTTTGAATGGATTTGTACTAGTGTGAATATCTGACCAAGGTCCAATCAGGTTCGCTATGATAGGTCTTTCACATAACACACTAGACAGTACTTTGAATGCGATAGGTAAAAGGCTAATACCGCGGTTATTGGTACACACACTTTGATCGCCTCTGTTAAGCACTTAAACATAACTTAAACTTAAAACTTAATTTCCCTTTGCACCCCATGAATGAGGTATGGGATAGCTTCTTGCGTTGTTGTTAATTAACACGCTTTCTATTTTTAGATTCACAACTAACGGCACCTACTTGTTTATCGACGAATGCGAACGTCACTGTTTTGAGAAGCTCTTCCTAGACACGCCGATTGAATCGACGCTTAATACTGCGAAGTTGCTGTCAACAACATTCGAGGGGAGCCGACAATGAAAGAAAAATTTATTTATTTTTTTTCTTTTAAGATGACTGGAGCCATGTTTGAACCTGCGATCTCCCGCATGGTAGTCGCGTGTTCTAACCACTATGCCACGGCCGATCTGTTAGGCACAGGACATAGAAAAATCAGATTAGAATTATCGGACATGCATTTCTTTAGCCAAATCGTGAAGTGCATGTGCATGTTGCCACGTTTTCGCCGCTGGCCATAAAAAGCTCTGCTGGCAGTCCATCTGCTCCCGGACCCTTATTGTTATTTAACCGTGCAATTGCAGTGCTGGTCTTATTTCAGCTAGGTGGTGGTCAGTCTACTCAGTCGATGATTGGCGTGTTTTCGACACTTATGCTGCCTTCAGAAACGAGCAGAGTACGAAAGTGTTCCCTCTGTCCTTAGAGGTGAAGATCCCGGTTCCAACACCTATGTCTTTTACCTTGTGGTATAACTTTCGGACTTCACTTCTATTCCTGTAATTTGCGATATCTTGACACTTTTTTTTCTTCCATAGACTATTTTTCCGCTTAAAGAGGCGTTTCATATCCCTCCATTTCTTATTCTAACGCTCAGTCAGTGCATGCGCTGTCATTTGCTGTGTTTTGTATGCAGCATACTTTTCCTCAGACATTGTGCGACACACCTTATCATACCAGGCTTGCCTGTGGTTTTTTTTTAACGTACGGTGATTGCAGCAGTGGTCTTAGAATTCGCAATATACTGTCAGTGTGTGTCGGTATCATCAGAATTAGGGAGGCTGGTTCGAATAACCTGAGAGAGTTGGTTGTAGTAGGCATTGGCTATCTCGGTGGTATACAGTGATGTCTAGCTTCCTTTGCGTTTGGTTACGAGCGTTTTGTAGCACAGCTTAATGGCGTGCGTACTTTGGCTGCAACCAGGTGGTGATCCGAGCAAATATTTGCACCGCGCAGCATATGCTTGAGACATGCCTTCTTTCAATTACCACGTGATCAATCTGGTTTCATGTATTTTGATCAGGTGATATCCAAGTTGCCTTGTGGATTTCTTTATGTTGAAATCTGGTTTCACTTACTACCATGTTTCATGGCGACGCGAATCTATCGAGTATCTATTTGGATCCGGAATCGGAGTACTCGTAGTTGCTGTGTAGACTGAATTTTTCGACTGCTGAACCAAGACTATCTTCCCTTTCTATTTTAGTATTAAAATACCCTAGAACAATTTTTATAGTATGGGCTGAATTGCGGTCATATATTCCTTCGAGAAACTCATAGAATGCATCTTACATGTGCTGTCTTTGTTTTCCATCGAGGCTGGTACACAAATCAGCATGATGTACAAATAGTTTTGCGTTAATGCGGATAGTGGCTATTCGATCGTTTACAGGGTTAAATCGCGAGACCAGATGTCGAATTCTCTTGCGGACTATGAAGCCCAATCCAAATTCGTGTCTTTCTGCACGGCAGCTGTAAAATATGTCAAAGATCTTTCGTCGTTTGCATCCCTGTCCGGTCCATCACACTTCCTGTATGGCGAGGATGTCAGCCTTGTATTTGTCGAGAACATCCGTCAATTGGATAGGAAACCATCTTTGTAGTGAGTTCGAACATTCCAGGTGCATAATAATTGTTTGTTTTTTTAGTTTCTTGAGGCTGCCAAAGCCACTAAGAGAGCCTTTGTGTTGAGCTTCAGTAATTTTTGTTACCTACTTCCTAAGACGCATCGGTGGTAGCATGTCATTAAGGTAAACCAAAATTGCGCCTTCCAACATTTGCTACCACTGAACAGATGTTCAATGACATTGCCCGGGGAATACGTGATCTCTCGGACGTTGTGAGCTGCTTGGGGACCTCCAGAGAGAGAGAGTTATGGTTATTCCCAAATGAACAACGATAAAGAGATAAATATGCAGACAGTATATTTATTTTCGATCAAAGGTGAAATGGGACGTAACAGTTGTATATTTTAACCGTGGATAAATAAAATTTGATACAAAATTTAACATTGCAATGTATTGCGTACAGTCAGAACTCCAACATTTTCTCATCGACCTAATGAGAGAGACATAAAATTTTCATATGGAGGAGAACAAAGTGAAAAACTGAAACATAATATTATACAGTACAACATTTTTCAGCTCATTGATTTGGGACTCAATTCTGAGAACTGCACGTGAAAGTAGCCCCAAAAAGAAGAAGTTCTGCATCATCCGTTTTGTCAAGTTACATGTCATAATAATTTAATATCGATTTGAAGTTCGTAAGTATCGTATAGGGGAATTTGTCACGATTTAGGCTCTTTTGTTTGACATAACTCGAGAACCATTAGTCCGATTTAGCTGAAACAAATGTAAGAATTACAATTCCTTTAATCTGTTCCTGTTAATCTGTTCATATAACGTTTCCCTACATAAGCAACAGTTTCACTATTCCATTCACCAAATGATTTTGAATGGGGTCTATTGTCTACTGTTGTACTCCGTGGCGTATGATTTACGTGGCATACATATTACTTATGGCAATCATACGCCACCATATAACAAAAGAGCCTAAAACGTGACAAATTCCCCTCTATGCGATACTTACTAACTTCAAATCGATATTAAATAATTATGGCATGTAACTTGACAAAACGAAAGATGCAGAACTTCTTCTTTTTGGGGCTACTTTTACGTGCTGTTCTCAGAATTGAGTCCAAAATCATGTATTGTACTGTGTTATTTTTCTAAAATATTATTATTTAAAAACACTTTAAGCTAAAAATCAAGTTACATTCCTTCTATACTTAATTACGAAAACAAATTTTTTTCTGAATCCCGGTACATATCCCATCTATTTTATAACGTGTCGGAATATGTCTTCGTTGGGCAATGGGCACAGTGCTTGAACTATTTATCGCCTTTATACCTTATCATGGCGTCTCAATTGTTATTGTCCGAAGTTCCATATGTTTGAGTCATACAGCAACAAAATGTAATTCATTTCAGAATAAAAAAAAACATAAAATTATACAACTAAGGTTTTCAAAAATAACAAAAGTAACACCGATACCTAGGACCTAGAACATCAGGTGTTTGAGCAAAGACATGTAATATTTAAATAAAGCAAAAAAAAAACATATCATACTTGCCAGCTTTTGAATACAAAAAAAAGGATACAGAGAACAGAAATAGACGACAATGGGCGTACATGGTCATGACAACAACACAAAACGGACGAATAAAAAAACTGATACAATAAAGGACACACATGCTACGCTATCTATAAATGTCTGTGTATTGTGTATTATGACATTATAATTGGTATTTTACGCAATAGTCCGAGTGTTACAAATACTCATGCAAATACATACTACTATGTACTACTCTACATGTGCCCAGGTGTTGGTCTTATGAAAGCTATATAGACTTTTTAAGGGTTGAAATTGCATTCAAGTCATACAACACATAACATTTGCATTGTGCACGTCAGGTTTTTTTTTCATATGTGTGGGTGCTGTGATTTAACCAATATCCTGCTGTAGATTTTCTACTGGGTCTAATGTTGTATAGCGTGTGCACACGGAGGTGAGTCTGCGCACTAGCATAGGACATTGCATAATTTGCACTTAGGCGGTAGGTTTGGGCGGTTGCACAATGGAGTTATGGTGGCATATTTCAAAAGCGGAAATGCACACACACACACACTACAGGAAGGTGTGTTAGAATATTCAACTCACGCATACCAAGCCGAAGATGGATAGCTAACTGTGTTATCCTTTCGCTAGCGTATGAACTTCTAACAATAACGCATATTTCAATTCAGAATTTATCGTTCACTTGTTGCATACAGTCGTGGTGGTGTTGCCGTTGTGGTTAGTGTAAAAAAATCTTATGATGTGAATAAAAAAGTGAAAATAATTTTAGCATAAAATAACATCACATCATTGAAAAATCTATTAAAAATAAATCGATTATTTTACTAAACTTAACAAGTGTGTATTTTCAGAGTTATCAAAATTAATGCAAACCTACTGAAATCTTACTTAGTGCAGCCTCAGTGTGCCCGTGCAAAACTACACAAACATAATGCGCATTCCACATGAATTGGAAACTTTTTTTAAAGTGAACATTACGTAAATCATTGAGAAGCAAAAAATTTTGGAATACGCCTTTAAATTGAAATATTGAAATTGAAAAAAAGAAAATTAAATTTCATGCAAATCAAATTATAAATAGAAAAACCGTATACATATCAAAATTAGAGTTCAATTTGTCCAACACGTCAACAACAACAATAAATTTGGAGCTTCTACATCAATTCTCTATCATGGAAGACGACACTGACGATCGAGATGACACTAAAAGGTGAGTGATAAATTAAGCAACTTGCTGGATACTATTGGAGAATAAAACGTAGATGATGAAAAAACTGCTTGGTTAACATTACAAAAACAACGTTAACAAATTACAAAAAAAATTAATAATGCCATCGAGAAAAGTGGTTCACCGACAAATAATTATAAATTCGCTTCACTATTTAACAGTTTCGTTATGCACTATCATAGTATAGTTTTTGTTTTTAAGAGGTGGAAAAACAAAGTTTATTGACCTTTGCAATTTTATTCCTTTATTATCCTTTTAGGACAGATGGTAGAAATTATTGGATAAATATTTATTGCGAACCTAAACAGAAAAAAAATATTTACTTACACATAGCCTAAAACGTAACAAATTCCCCTATACGATACTTAATAACTTCAAATCGATATTAAATTATTATGGGATGTAACTTAAAAAAGCTAATAATGCAGAACATCTTCTTTTTGGGGCTACTTTCACGTGCAGTTCTCAGAATTGAGTCCCAAATCAATGAGCTGAAAAATGTTATACTATGTTATCTATATTAATATTATAAAGAGAAGCTGTTTGTAAGTTTGTTTGTTTGTAGGTTGTAATATCATTTACTATTGATCCGATTTTAAGCAGTGATCAGTTGGTAGCTACGTTATCCCTGAGTGCTATAGGCTATTCGAGATTTGGGTAAACAGCCCGAAAATCACTGCTCATTGCTTCATATAAAATGAGAGAGCTGCTTGAAGGGATTTATGTAAATTTTTACTTTTAGGTCCAAAAACAGGACCAAACGGGTAATGCTCCCTAGGCCAAAAATGGCTAAAAAGAGACAATACTGACAAAAAGTGTAAACCACTCAGACCAAACGGCTAAAGTTACAATCGCGAAAATCGCTATGGGCTTGGTTAGTATAAAATTAGAGAGCTAGATAAAGTGATATTCCAAATTTCGTACTTTTAGAATCAAAAAAAGCTTAAAAAAGGATTAAAATTGGTACCATTAACAGGACGAGATTCGAAAATGCGAAAGAAAAGAACCAAAAAACTGGTACCATCACTCAGGCCAAACTGCGTGAGGTAAAATCGTGAAAAAGTTAGTGAATATTTATTTCATGAAGTAGTTGAGCTCTTAAAAAAGGCGATCCAAGTGTATGTACCAACTATCGCGGGATTATCCTTTTACCCATCGCATACAAGGTCCTGTCTAGTGTGTTATGTGAAAGACTAAGGTGCCGTGCAATAAAGCCATATGGCCTTTTTTCCCATCCTGGAGACGACAACAGAAATGCATTCGACAGTCCGATACGACAGAAATTGTTGGATGCTATGACTGAGTTTGGTATCCCCGCGAAGCTTATACGAGTTTGCGGGAGACTGACACAAAGTTTTCTGTGAAAATTATCAAAAATCTGACAGCGCATTTTCTACCAAGCGAGGCTTTAGACAAGGCGATAGTCTGTCCTGCGATCTCTTTAACATCATATTTGGAGGTGATCTTGCGGAAGGCTGCAGTAAACAGGAATGGATATAGACATCATTGACCGTGGGCTACGGGATGTTACTGCGGCCTTTTTGAGCATTAAGAAGTAGTCGGCAGAAGTAGTTTTGGTGTTAAATGAGGATAAAACCAAGTTATTTGTTTCAACGAACTAAGAGTCTACTCGTTTGGATGCTGCGTGAACGTTGACACCTATAATAATGTCAGCCTGAAAATCAAAAGACGAGTATTGATCGCAAACCGCAACTATTATGCGAAAAGCAAGCGATTTAATAGCAAAGCGCTCTCTCGAAGAACAAAGATCCAACTCTACCAGACTCTGATCCTACCTGTCTTGCTCTACACCGCAGAATCCTGGGTAATAACACAAGCGGATCAATCTGTTCTGGGAGTCTTCGAGAGAACAATACTTCAAAAAATATTTGGACCGTTCATCGTTAACGGCGATTATCGTCTTCGAATGAACCACAAGCTGTATGAGCTGTACAACGATATCGACGTAGTCAGGCGCGTTAAAATGGGCAGAATGCGCTGGCTTGACCAAGTTGTACGAACGGATGACAATGTTTCAGCTTGAAAGGTTTTCGTCAAAAAACTCGATAAGCGGCGCAGGAGGGGGCGACCAAAACTTCGCTGGATGGACGAGGTGAAAGAGCTGTTATCTAAGTTTGGTGTGACTAACTATCTATGGAAACTAGGGTGTTCAAAACCGAAACCGAAAAACCGTAAATCGGTTTTTTTATTTAAAACCGTATGCCGGTTTTTGCAAAAATGAAATTTTCGAATAACCGGTTTAACCGAGTTTTTTTTATCGAGTACTCGGTTTTTTTAAATTACTTTGAAATTGAATTTTAAAATTTTACAAAGCTTTTAAAAGCATGCCGTCAAGTGACGTAACGCTATGGGGTTTAGTAGATGACTTTTATGTGGAGATGATTAACAAGCTGTAGCCAATAATAGAAAAGAAGGGTCGCTTTTCGCATGTAGTTAATGAATAGAGCGACATATCAAATTTCAAACACGTAAATGTTAACCTGTGATGTAATGATCCGGAAAAAAAAATCACGAGCTTTTTGATCTTGTATTGGAACAATTAGTACATGCCGGAACTGCAACCCACATTCAAAATTTGTTAGACAACAAACTTATTGAATTTGGAATTATCTTTGACAAAGATATAGTAGCTTCCACACATGATGGAGCAGCGACAATGAAGAAGTATGGGGCTTATATACTACCGGAATCGCAATTGTGCTTAAATCATGCAATACATCTTTGCGTTGTGGACGTTATTTATGCCAAAAAAGTGGATCTCGCCGACGATGATAGTGACGGTGATGAATGCGGTGAAATAGTGAAAGTCGAAAAATCATACAAGCTTATTAAAAAAGTATCTCAAATTATCGCAAAATTGCGGAAGCATATTAATTCATTTAACAAGCCGAGCGAAAACCAAAGAAAATTGCACAGCTATGTTTTTCAGAAGCACAATAGAGAACTAAGGCTCATTGTCGATGTGAAATACCGGTGGAGCAAGCGAATCCTGTGTAAAGTATTTTAAAAATGCGGAAACGCTTGAATATGCGAACGAGGACAATAAATAATAAATAAATAACATCCAAAATCCACTAGTGAAAACAAATGCAATGACACAAGTCTATATGATGATTTCAACTATTTCGATAGATTTAATAAAAGGACAGAAAAGCTCAACACCCTTCTAAACCCTCTTTTGTCAATAAATCCTACTTCCACAATTAGTGAGCGAGTCTTTTCTGTATCAAGCTTTATAAAAACGAAACAGAAGAGTAGACACAAAATTGAACACTTAAATTTCATACTATTTCTAAAAACATTATTAAAAAATCCAAATCCAAATCCAAAAATACTACTTTAAAAAATAAAATGAGAGAGATTCCAAAAATTTATTAAAAAGTAAAAACACAAAATAAAACTTCTTATTTTTTGTAAATAAATGCAGTTATTTAAACCAATTTTTTTTTATTTTTAACTTTTAAGGAAAACCCGAAAGAAACCGGTTTAACCGGTTTTCTTTCAAATGCTGTATTCGAAATCCGATTTTTCTAAAAAATCAATTTTTCGAATAACTCGGAAACCGGGTTTCTAAAAACTGGTGGTATTTGAACACTCTATTGGAAACGCACATAACAATACTATGCACACGCTTATATATCCTTTAGCCTTGTCTTGATTTAAAAGGATTTTAGATTTTTATAAAGATTTGTCTCCAGAGAATTTTTCGTAAGCCACTCTCCTTAAAAAAAAACAGCTGCATATTATGAAAACACGTAGAATAGGATAAGCAAGAACCCTCCAAATGTTGACGACCCCCAAAACGTAATAAGGACCATGATTTAAGGATTTACACCTGGAATGTCCTAACACTCAAAAAGATGGTGCCACTATGCGAATGTCCTTGACAAGTACAAAGCTGTAATCACCGCCATACAGGAAATGCGGGGGACGGGACGGTGATGCAAACGAAGGAAGAACTGTGATATCTTTTACAGCTGTAATGCAGAAAGGCACGAAATTGCATGTAGATTTATAGTCTGCGAGAGACTGCGAATTCTGGCTTCGCGGTTTAACCCTTTAAGTGAACGATTAGCCACTATCCGCATCAAGGCGAAATATTTTCACATCATGTTGATAAGTGTAGATGCCCCGAAGGAAGACAAGGCTGAGGGCATTAAACTTGTTCTGGGAGTTTTTAATGCTAAAATATGCTATTGGTTCAGCAGTAGGGAAATTCAGTCCACCCAACAACATCTTCGATAACGCTTGTTACCAAACGCAAAGAAAGCTAGACAGCACAAAGCTACATCACTACTTCGAACCAACCTCCCTTATTCTAATGTTTCCAACACACAGTGGAAACATATCCGCAGTATAATACCACTGCCGCAACGACCATTCTGGGTTATGAAAAATTAAGCTCAGACAAGCCCTAGCACGATAAGAAATGTCACGCAAGGTCTGAGGAAAAGGATGCTGCATACAAGGCGAAACTGCAGCTAATGGCAAAGTCTGCGGTGACGAAGCGTTACAATGAGAAGAGGAGGGAGATGAAACTCCTATGCAGGAGGAAAAAAGAGAGAGCTAAGTCATCAAAAATTACAGTAATAGAGGTGGACCTAAGGACCCAACCTGTAGGGACAGAGATGGTAATCTGGCCACGGACACTCAGCGTGTCCCGCAAATATGGAGAGAAAACTTTCGGACTCTGCTTGTTCACGATGGCAGCATAAGTCACTAAATCACGCCAACCATCGACGACGAAAACGTGATCATCACGGCAATTACTTACTTACTTAATTTCCCTTTGCACCCCATGAATGAGGTATGGGATAGCTTCTCGCGTTATTGTGAATTAAAATGCTTTCTATTTTTAGATTCACAACTAACGGCACCTACTTGTTTATCGACGAATGCGAACGTCACTGTTTGAGAAGCTCTTACTAGACACGCCGATTGATTCGACACATACTACGAAGTTGCTGTCAACAACATTCGGGGAGCCGACAATGAAAGAGCAATTTTTTTTTTTAAATGACTGGAGCCAGGTTTGAAACTGCGATCTCCCGCATGATAGTCGCGTGTTCTAACCACTATGCCACGGCCGGTCCCCATCACGGCAATTGTCCACCTTAAAAATAGTAAAGCGGCAATGGACTGCCGGCAGAGCTTTTTAATGCTCATAAATAAGATTTGGCCAAAAGAATGCATGCCCGATGATTGGAATCTATGTGTTCTATGTCCTGCGCTTGAGAAAGGCGATCCAAGTGTTTGTACCAACTATTGCTGGATAGGCCTTTTGACCATCCTTATAAGTATGGCTTTAGAACTGGTAAATCGACCAACCAGATATTCACACTACGACAAATCCTGGAGGAATGGTACCATCTTCAACAAAAGCCACATACTGCTCGCTTATGTCGATGATATAGATATCATTGGCCGTGGACTGCGGGATGTTACTGCGGCCTTTCCGAGCATTGAGAAGCAGTCGGCAGAAGTTGTTCTGGTGTTAAATTAACATAGGTGGTGTTGTTTCAATTAACAAAGAGTTTACTCGTTTGGGAGGACGCTGCGTAAACGTAGACAACTGCAACTTTGAAGTGGTAAATGTAAAATGTCCGGCAATACAGTGGACATACAAATGTAACATTCCCTAAACGAAACAAAGCTGATACCCCTTCCAAATCAGTTCAAGCCACACAAGTTGTTTACCAATCGCTATCATTTACAGCATCAACTAGTAATAACTACTTTCAAGCTTAATAAGAACTATGATACGATTAAATATATAAAAATATTTCTATTAATATCTGTAACCACACTTCCACGCTTTTTGTGTTTTTTTTTCTCTTGTTTCCTATTGTTAAATTCATTCACTATCAAATATCGATTAATACAATCTGGTGAATTCCATTTTGTATCAATTTCTTAAGACAAAACGATAAAAAAAATGTCATCGTATTTACGTAGTGCGAATATAGAAAACACAACCTAAGAACAGCGACTCATATTACATTAATTAAATCGTCGTAATAACACAATTAACTATATAATAATTGACTATGATGTAATTTAGTCAATTGACTCTTAAATCACTTTTCTACTCGCACTTTGTTTGATATCCCCAGGTTATGTCGCCAACATCGCTGAACCACTTTAGTATGGAAAATAACTTAGGAAAATGGTTAACACAGAAATTTGTAGAAGAATTCTCATGAAAACCAAGAATACGTAAGAACGTTTACTATTGTCCAAAAAGCTGGTGGCGCAGCAGGAGTTCATGGATTCACTTATGTAAAGCATAAAAAAACGCGTTTGAAATAGTACGTGTATGTAGCAGCGTACAATTATGCATGTGATATATTTACATACAAATGTTAGCTCTTTAGAATATTTGTCAGAAACCAATAGTCTTAATTTTCAAATAAGGAAAGGCAGGCGGGATAAAGGTATCTTCTAAATGTGCACGAGATTAACGAGTTTACTAAAATGTACTCCAAACCTTAATGGTTGTAGAACAAGAAATCTTTACTTGAACCTCCCTTGCCAATCCCAGGTTAATACTGTGAAATAATTCGTTTGCATTAATAACGAGTAGTTTAACTCATGTTGTTGATGCTAAAAACAAAGTAGTCATGCTAATATTTTAAAAATTACACTATGCAACAAATGAAGACTTTTCGTAAAATACAAGAACTTGACAGTATACGTTCGATTCTACTAGTTTATTGAGATTGGTGACCAATTTTTTTTATGTACCTAAAAAGATTCTCAAAATCAGTAAGCCCCTCGAAAAAAGGTGTCATCAGTTTTTTTCCTACAGCTAACTCATACTTCGTGATAGCTCTATACTATGATTTTAGGATAGGATATAGAATTGGATTACTTCTTCAAACTCTCAGCTACATTATTGCCGAATATACTTTAAAAAAAAAACTTAATGAATGAGGTACGGGATAGCTTCTCGCGTGGTTGTGAATTAACACGCTTTCTATTTTTAGATTCACAAATAACGGCACCTACTTGCTTATCGACGAATGCGAACGTCGCTGCTTGAGAAGCTTTTACTGCACATGCCGATTGACTCGACACTTATACTACGACGTTGCTGTCGACAACAACGAGGGGGCCGGCAATGAAAGAAAAATTTAGATGACTGGAGGTGGGAATCGAACCCGGGATCTCCCGCATGGTAGTCGCGTGTTCTAACCCCTATGCCACGGCCGGTTCCAATATGCCGAATATAGTGTAGCGAAATCACGAAGTATGAATTAGCTGTTGGACAAAAACTGATGAAACATTTTTTCGAGGGGTTTACTGATTTTGAGAATCTTTTAGGGTCCATAAAAAAAACTTGGTCACCAATCTCGCCAAACTGAGTATAGGGTTTTATTACCCTTCGATAGATATCACTGGTCGATAAATATTTTTCTGTTATTTGGCAGCAGCCACAGAAATTCATACATCAGTAGCCGTATCCTCTGGCGCCGCCAATTTAGTATATTGCTGCCCCAGCCAACGCATTCAATCTAATTGAAAGCGCTTGACTACGTCGAAGTCGTTATACAGCTCATACAACTTGGTACTCGCCGTTAACGACAGTCCTAGGCCATTGATATCGAAGTAACCGGCATACGCGAGCAGTATGTGATTTTTGTACCAGTCGTATTTAATGCAGCCTTCCTCATTTGGTAGGAAATGCCTCCGTCAGTTTTGCCTATTTTCACTGAATACTTCGTGTCTGTAACATCCACAAAGCGGTATCAACTTCGCGGAGATAACAAAATTATTGTATCTAATAATTTCAGTCGTATGGGACAGTTGAAGGGAAATTTGTAATCGATAAACAGTTGGTAGGTGTCGATCTGGATTTCTTGGGACTTCTCCGAGATTTTTTATAGTATGAATATCTGGTCAATCGTGGTCAAACTTGTTAAAACAAGTTTAAATCCACACTGATAAGGTCCATACAAGGATTATGAGATAGGTAACTGATCCCCTGGTACAAACACTTGGAGCGCCTTTCTTAAGAACAGAACATATAACACTAGAACACTCAGATTTCAATAAACGGGAAGTTGTTAGATTATCGCCGCAGGCCTTCTGCCGGTAGTCCGTTTAATTGCCTATCAACTCCATCGTTGATGATTGGCGTGATTTCATCACTTATGCCGCCTTAGGGAACAAGCAGTGTACGAAAGTGTTCCCTCTATATTTCCAGCGCACTGCGCGTGTCCGTGACCAGATTTCCATCTCTGTCCTTTCAAGTGGGGATCAATATTCCGAAATCTTTGCTTTTTATCTTATGGTAGAACTTTCGGGCTTCACTTATTTCCCTGTAATCTCCTGGCTCAAACTTTTCTTCCGTAGACGATTTTCCCCTTGAAGAAGCGTTTCATCGTTTTTCTCTTCTCTTCTCATTTCGTCACCGTACGCCTGGCTATTGGCTGCAGTTTTTCTCTGTATGCATCATCCTTTTCCTCGGACATTGCGTACCAGAGCTTGTCTGAGCATGGTTTTTCATAGTCCAATACGGTCTTCGCTGCAGTGGTTATAGAATATGCTGCCAATGTGTGTTGAAAATATCAGAATTAGGGGGTTTGTTTGAAGTAATTAAGAAAGTTGATTGGAGTAGGCATTGGCTATCTCGGTGGTATGTACCTTTGTGACGTCTGGCTCACTTTGTGTTTGGTGACGATCGTTTTTAGCACGTGCGTACATCCGCTGCAACTAGGTAATGATCCGAGTAAATATATGCACCGCGCATCTAACTTAAAAAAAACACAACAAATTTAATTTCCCTTAACACCCCATGAATGAGGTATGGGATAGCTTCTCGCGTTGTTGTGAATTAACAAGGTTTCTAGTTGGTTGGAGTAGGCATTGGCTATCTCGGTGGTATGTAGCTTTGTGATGTCTGGCTTACTTTGAGTTTGGTTAAGAGAAATAAACTTAATTTCCCTTTAATAGCTGCTCGCGTTGTTGTGAATTAACAGGCTTTTTTTTAGATTCACAACTAACGGCACCTACTTGTTTATCGACGAATGCGAACGTCACTGTTTGAGAAGCTTTTACTAGACATGCCGATTGACTCGACAAACCGAGGACGGCAATGAAAGAAAAACCAATTTTTATTAGATGACTGGAGCCAGGAGTTGAACCTGAGATCTCCCGCATGGTGGTCGCGTTTTCTAACCATCGTTCCACGGCCGGTCCCAACGCATCTAACGCACGTCCATAACTCATGCGACATGCCTTCCATCAACTACCACGTGATCAATCAGGTTTCTTGTTTTAGATCAGGGGATATGTAGGTTGCCTTGTGGATATCTTTATGTGGGAATATGGTTTCCCCTAACTACCATGTTTCTTGCTGACGCGAAGCTAACTAGTCTAAATCCGTTATATGAGGTGCTGTTGAATTTTCCGACTGCTGAACCAAGAGCATCTTCTTCCCTTCCCTTCCTACTTTAGCATTCAAATCTCCCAGAACAATTTTGACCGGCTCGGTCCCAATATAATTTTTGTTTTCAAAGTCGAGGGCATATATTAAAGTTCACATCTGTTTGATTTAAAAATATTTCGCCTTGATGCTGAATGTGGCTATTCGGACATTTTTAGGGTTAAACCGTAACACCAGATGCCAAGGTCTCTTAACCACTATAAATTCACATCCAATTTGTGCCTTTCTGCATTACAGCTGTAAAAAATATCACAATTGTTTTGTGAAGTGCACGGAACAGGTCAATCGCATTTCCTGTACAACGGTAGTATCATCTTTGTAGTTGTCGAGGACATACGCCAATTCGAAAGAGGCACATCTTTGTGGGGAGTTCGGACATATCCTTAAATCATTTTCCTTATAACGTTTGCGAGAGTCGGCAATAGTTGGAGAGTTTGATCCTAGTTTCTTGGGACTGCCAAAGCCACTATGAGAGTCTTTGTTTTGGGCTTTATTAACTTATGTTACCAACTCTCTAAGACGCATCGTTGGTAGCATGCCATAAAGGTTGCTCAACAATGCGCCTTCTCACATTTGCTGCCACTAAACAGAACTCTAATTAGAATATCGGCCTTCCCCAAGAAACGAAATATCGAAATGTGGTACTTAAGTTTGTTGGAATAAACATTGTCGATATTAATTGTACGCAGTTTTGTCTTGACTAGTATTCCTCGTTTATCCTTACTTTAGCTTGTGTTTCCAATACCAATACCGGGTAGTGTTTAGCAAGTTAATCTACAGGAGAGTAAGACAGTCACATTCTAAGAAAGCTTTACGGAATCCTAAGTGCTAACATGCAAAACGTGTACCCCAATGCTACCCTGTGTATTTTTCTTGTTTTGTTTTGTTTTTTTCTTTTCAATTTTTCTTGTATTAACAATTTTTCGAATAAATCCCCTCCATAATATCCTTAACCGTCATCAGTATTATGAATTATAAGAACCATGATTCAATTCATAACACTGATGACGATCAACATGCACGCCCACAAAAGCTCACATCAGTCGCTGGCGTAGACAGCATTAAGTAAGAACGTTGCCCAGGTGCCAGCAAGTGAATATCATGAGTGTACTTGAGATACAAGTTAGACAATGCATCTGCACAATACCCCACGGATTTTTTAGGAAACATACAATATATACATACGAATATACAGCGCAATGATTTAAAAACATCCGGTAATGTTTCTTGTAGTAACTGGCAATGCCACTAACGGACTCATTCACAAGATAACAAATTTTTTACATAAAATTACCAACACATTGTATGCGTTCATACGTACACTCGCAGATGTGACAACGTATCAGAAATACAGACCGTGACCCTGCCTTATTATGGTAACCACTACTGTGATGGGTACAAAATCCACCCTAATTTTATTAGACACATACATAGATTCGCAAGAATTTTGGTGAATGTACGAAGACTATTGACGAATGTCTTTGACGTTTATAGACATGTCACATGTCGGGCATATTGAAACAACATGCGATACACTGAGAACGTCGTACAAACACACATCAATATGCGGCGGCGTATTAACATATGGTTATGTCAGTTAGTCAGTCAGTCACAGTCTGCCTATTGTTTTGATAGTATGTTACGATTATTGTAATACTATATCTGCCCTATGAGCAGATTTAAAGACGCATGAGCGTCTGCCGACAACTGAAGGTGCGTTCCGCAACATTCGTGGAAAACAATTGGTAGTAAAGTTGGTTTTAGCTTTACATTGGCCTGCGCTACAGGGTTTTTATTGAGGAATGTGAAAATGTTTATTGAATATGTATGTTTATGACATGTTATGTTTGTCTTATTTAATCCAGTTAATATGTTATGAAATAAATGGGCTGAATTTATGTAAAATTATAAAGTTTTTTTTTGTCCTTATTTGTACATGTCATATTTACATTGAATTGTTTGTAACAGACAATCAGCGATTTAAAAACCTGTGCAATGTTTAGGAGTAGTTGGGAAAGTATACACATACGCAGACATGCTGCGGAACTACAACGTATAATTTGTATTTCAATCATAGAGCAACATTATAAAGGGACACTAACTATCTCACGAAAATTAGGTTCCACAGGAAGGAAAATGTTTAAAAGGAGAGACAATATGGAACGTATGTTGCACGTTGAAGAAAGAGATTTAAAGGAAAATACTGCGATTTTTGTTCTGCTGGGTGCACAAATTGCAAAAACTTAACATATTGCAAATTTTAACATTATCTTTTAATAACTTAAACTTAATTTGCCTTTACACCCCATGAATGAGGTATGGGATGCTACTCGCTTTGTTGTGAATTAACACGTTTCCTATTTTTGGATTCACAACTAACGGCACCTACTGGTTTATCGACAATTGCGAACGTCAGTGTTTGAGTAGCTTTTACTAGACATGCCGATTATCTCGACACTTATTGCTGTCGACAACATCGAGGGGGCCGGCAATGAAAGAAAAATGTAGATGACGCTACGGCCGGTCCCATCTTATTTAATAGTATTTTTAATAATATTTATGAAAAGAAGTGACATATCCCCACTCCGACCATCGATCATAATAGAATACGAGGGCTGCTATATATATTTCTGGCCTAGGCAACAATAAGTGTTGCCAGGTGCAATCTGATATTTCCATTGGAAAGGTTGACATATTTTAGCATAACATCACTCAGAACGTGTTGTCATTTAATCGTGAATTGTTAAACTTACAGAGCTTTGAACAATTCAATTCCGTTAAAAAAATGGAATTGACACGTGAGCATTTTCGTGCGATCATTTTTCACAACTTTCGACGTGGATTATCCAGACAAGAGTGCATCGATGAACTTAAGTCTTTGTATGGTGATCAAGCACCATCATATAGCACCGTGAAAAACTGGTATAACGAATTTAATCGTGGTCGCAGTTCGCTCAACGACGAATTCCGTGAAGGTCGTCCAAAAACGTCCGTTGTGCCAGAGAACATTGATGCCGTGCGTGAACTAATAATGCAAGATCGTCATGTGACATACCGGGAGATAGAGGCATCCTGGGGCATTTCTCCCACCAGCATACATTCGATATTACATAAACACCTGACCGTAAAAAAGGTTTGTTGTCGTTGGATCCAGCACAATTTGACAATCGCTCAAAAAAAGGCTCGTGTCGGTTGGTGCAAACAAATGTTGAAAAAATACGATCGCGGTGCTTCAAAAGATGTTCATAAGATCGTCACAGGTGACAAATCTTGGATCTATGCGTACGAGCCCGAAACAAAACAACAATCGACCGTGTGGGTCTTCGAAGACGAGCCAAATCCAACGAAAGTTGTTCGTGGAAGAAGCACTTCGAAGCAAATGGTCGCCTGTTTCTTCGGCAAAACTGGTCATGTGGCGACTGTTCCGCTTGAGCAACGAAGGACGGTCAATTCTGAGTGGTACACCACAATTTGTTTACCTGAAGTCTTCGGAGAAATTCGAAAAACAAACAAGAGAAGACGAATCATTCTTCACCATGACAACGCGAGCTCTCACACATCGGCTCAAACCAGCGCCTTTTTGACCGGCCAAAACGTCGAATTGATGGGTCATCCGCCGTACAGCCCTGACTTGGCACCCAATGACTTCTTTTTATTCCCGCACATCAAGAAAAAAATGCGTGGTCAACGATTTTCGTGCCCAGAAGATGCTGTTGAAGCGTTCAAAAACCATGTTTTGGAGGTGGCTCAATCGGAGTGGAAAAAGTGCTTCGACAATTGGTTTGAGCGCATGCAAAAGTGTATAAATCAGGCTGGAGAATACTTTGAAAAACAATAAAACAATTTTTGATGATAAATATTCGCATTTTCATTATTAGGCCAGAAATATATATAGCAGCCCTCGTACGCTCGAGTGTATTCATCAAACTGACGTCTATTTTCAGTACAAAGAGAGTTAGAGACCCATTGATTTCAATTCAATTCAAATGAGAGAATCGAATGAAGTCTTATTTTCATTAAGCGGGGAAAAGCATACATATATTCATCTTTAAATTGCCGTTTGTAGGGAAGCGTTTCAGTCTTTTGCGCTTCGTAGATAGTTCATCACACCAATTTTGTAGACTATCTCCTTAACCTGATCCATCCAACGAAATCTTGGACACGCTGTCAGGATCCGGATATATGCAGGGGAAGTTTCAGGGACAGATTTGCGATTCGTTTTGTTGTCATTGGTGTCAGCTAAAATTGGAATTCCAATCAGACATTGATATTTTGATATAATGGGGAGCCAAAGTTAATATAAAGCATAAACGATATAAGGACGATGATTTAAGGATATGCACCTGGAATGTCCGAACTCATTACAGAGATGGTGCCTGTACACAATTAGCGGATGTCCTCGACAAATACAAGGCTGACATCACCGCCATACAGGAAATGCGATGGACGGGACATGGATGCACACGACGGAAGAACTGTGACATCTTTTACAGCTGTCATACAGAAAGACACGAATTTGGATGTGGATTCATAGTCAACAAGAGACTTTTACATCTGGCCTCACGGTTTAACCCTGTAAATGACCGAAAAGCCACTATTTGCATCAAGGCGAAATATTTTTACATCAGATGCATTAAATGAGCACCTGAGGGAAATAAAGGGGACATGCCATTTAAATGGTTCTGAGAGATTTTAATGCAAAAGTAGGAAGACAAGATGGTCTTGGTTCAGCAGTCGAAAAATTCTGTCTAAACAACAATACCTCCGAAAACGGATTCAGACTGGTAAAGAGTGGAACCAGATTCCTGCACAAAGATATCCCCAAGGCAACATGCATATCCCATGATCAAAAGACAAGAATCCAGTTTGATTACGTGGAAATCAATTGAAGGCATGTCTCAAGCGTTATATATGGTAAAAATGTTTGCCTCAGATCACCACCAAGTTGCAGACAAGATACGCACGCTATAAAGTAGTGCTAAAAACGGTCGTAACCAAACCCAAAGGAAGCTAGACATCACAAAGTTGCATACCACTGATATACCTGAGGCCTACTACAACCAACTCTCTCAATTACTTCAAACAAACCTCCCTAATTCTGATGTTCCCGACGAAAAAGAGATGAAGCCCGAAAGTTCTACCAAAAGGTAAAAAGCAATGGTTTTGGAATAGCGATCTCAATCTGTAAGGACAGAAATTTGGTTACGGACACTAAGAGTTTGCTGCAAATATGGAGGAACGAATTCAGCACGGCAGTTGCCCTGCTGATGGACTGCCGGTAGAGCATGCACCAGTTCATAAACACGATTTGACGCAAGGAATGCATGCCCAGTGATTGGAACCAGAGTGCTTATGTCCTGTACTTAAGAAAGATCGAGATGGTAAATATCTGTTTATCGATTACAAAACTGCCTTCGACAGTCCGATACGACATAAATTATTAGATGCTATGGCTAAGTTTTGTATCTCCTCGAAGCTAATACGACGAATGACACTGACTGACACGAAGTCTTCAGTGAAATAAGGCAAGAATCTGACTAAGCCATTTTGTATCCAGTAAGGCTTTAGACTATCTGTCGTAATGCGATATCTTAATCATCGTGATCGAAATAATGGATAAGGTTGCTGTGAAGAGAACTGGTACAATCTTTAACAAAAGTCACATGCTGCTCGAGTATGCCGACGACATAGATATCATTGTCCTTCGACTACAGGATGTTATTACTGCCTTTTCGAGCATTAATAATCAATCGACAGAAGTGGGATTG
Source organism: Muscina levida (assembly GCA_964034835.1). Taxonomy (NCBI): domain Eukaryota; kingdom Metazoa; phylum Arthropoda; class Insecta; order Diptera; family Muscidae; genus Muscina; species Muscina levida. The sequence continues at coordinate 47,023,893 of OZ035883.1, read as the reverse complement.
ATGGTAAATGAGGACAAAACCAAGTTTTGTGTGTTGACGATACTGTTGTGTTAAGTTTCAGCAACTTCTGTTACCGACTCCCTAAGAGGCAACGGCCTTATACTTTTTGAGGACATCCGTAGGTAATCTCTGCTGCGGAGAGATCGGATATTCCAAGGAAACATTATGTTATCATGGTCCTTTGGAAATTCTAGCTGTATATACTCTGCTCATGGTTCTTCTAACCTTGGCAAGGTTGTCAATATTTAAGGATATCGGCTTATTAGTCCACCACGTCCGATCCTAATTTCTTGGAGCTTCCCATGCTACTAATAGAGCCGTTGTGTTGAGCTTCAATACTTTCTTATATCTACTCCTTAACCCTTTCGACCTCAACTTTTTATCTGTATCCCTAAAAATTTTGTTTTACTTTTAATCATTTTGTAGTCATTTAAGGAGTGTCTGGCCAAAATTGCAAGTCCATTCGTTTGGGCGTTAGAGAGAGTTGCTTGTAAGCAACGTTGGGCAATTGTGGTATATAAAAAGTGGCCGGAATGGTACATTTGTATGGGAGGTACTAGAAGGGGCGTGTGTAGACTTCTAGATTTTCTCTCTAAAACTTTACCCTGCCTGAACTTTACTAAATACAGAATTTGGGCACGATCGCGTTAGGTATATTAATAATATTAATCGATTTCTAATGTGGGCGGTACCAGATGTGTATTGGAGGTACCAGATGGGTCGTGGCTAAATTTCCAGTTTTTTTTCTCCAAAAACTGTATCCGGCTATAGCATTACTAAATAAAGAATTTGGGTACGATCGCGTTGGATTTATTGATATTATTACTCCATCTCTAAAGTGGGTGAAAAGGTACATTTGTATGGGAGGTACCAGAAGGGGCGTGGCTAGACTGCACAATTTTTTCCAAAACTTTATCCTATAATATCTTTACGAAGTACAGAATTTGGGTACGATCCCGATATTGATATTGTTACTCGATATCTAAAGTGGGCGTAATGATGTTTTTGTGTGGGTGGTACCAGAAGGGCGGAGCCATGTAGCCCATTTGCAATACCGTAAGTAGTTTTGGGGAAATGTTAACTCGTGCAAAATTTCAAAACATTTGGTTGCGCCAGACAGACGGACATGGCTCAAACGACTTAAAATGTCATGAATCGAATCTAGTTCAAAGAAACCTAGGGTCTAAAGTGACTCCTTCTATGTGTTACACTTTTGGGCCGAATCAAATGATATATACCCTCCTACCCGTATGGTGAGGGTAAAAAAAATTAATAACACTGTGCAACAACCAAAATCGGAATGGGATGAAACCAGAAGGAAATTAAAGTTGGCATTATGTATAACCAAACCCTCAAGGGATTTCTGAAGTTTAGTGCGAGATTTTTTTTTTACACGCATGTGAAGTTGGTGATTTTTGAACGCTGGCTAACAAGAAAAATTCATTAAAAATTTTATAAAATAATGCTATTTATCCCGGAAAGTTGTGGTATCTTGATGTTTTTGGGGTCAAGGAATCCATTTTTGACATTGATTTTTATTTATGAGCGCCAGAGGTCGCTTTCGTATTTTTTTTGATTTAGTTTGCATTTTTTGTCTTTCCACACGATTACAGCCGTAGATTAAGAGCTTTCGAGCTGAAATTTGGTATGCTAGCTTCTATCCTCTAAGCGGAGATTAAGTTCTAAGATGGGCTTGATTGGACAAAAACTACTCCCACCTCCCATACAAAACAACCCTTTTTGGGGATGTCCGTCTGTTTTTCTTCGCTATTACAACCGTAGATTAAGAGCTATCGAGCTGAAATTTGGTATGCAATCTTCTAACCTCTTAGAGAAAGTTAAGTTCTAAGATGAGCATGATCGGACAAAAACTTCTTCTACATACAATGCAAACTTCCCATTAGAGGTTTGAGGAGTTTTTGTCTGATCTTGCTCTTCTTTGAACTTAACTTTCCCTAAGAGGTTAGAAGTTTGCGTACCAAGTTTCAGCTCGATAGCTCTTAACCTAAGGCTGTAATTGAGAAGTAAAACAGACACACACCCCCAAATAGGGCAAGTTTGTATGGGAGGTGGTAGTAGTTTTTGTCCGATCATGCACATCTTAGAACTTAATCTCCGCTTGGGGGATAGAAGCTTGCATAACAAAATTTCAGCTCGATAGCTCTTAATCTTCGGCTGTAATCGTGCGGAAAGACAAAAAAAAAATCGATCTAAACCAAAAAAATGAACGAAAGCGCCCTCTGGCGGCGCTTAAAAATAAAAATTAATATCAAAAACGGATTCCTCGACCCCAAAAACAGTAAGATACCACAACTTTCCGGTATAAATAGCATTATTTTATGACATTTTTAATGAATTTTTCTTGTTGGCCAGCGTTTAAAAATCACCAACTTCAAATGCGTGTAAAAAAAAATCTCGCACTAAACTTAAGAAATCCCTTGAGGGTTTTGTTATAGAAAATTTCAACTTTCATTTCGTTTTGGTTTCACCCCATTCCGATTCCAAAAGTTAAATTTTGTGTCACAGTGTAATTAAGAATACAAACCTGTATAATTATACCATCACCCTTAGGGATGAGGGTATATATCATTTGATACGACCCAAAAGTGTAACACATAGAAGTAGTGACTTTAGACTCTAGGTTTCTTTGGACCAAATTCGATTCATGACTTTTTAAGTCGTTTGAGCCATGTCCGTCTGTCTGCCTGTCTGGTGGCTGTCCGGCTGGTTCGCACGATAACTTTCGAAAGACGCAACCAAATGTTTTGAAATTTTGCACGAGTTATTATTTTTTCAAAACTACTTACGGTATTGCAAATGGGCTACATGGCCCCGCCCCTTCTGGTACCTCCCATACAAATACATCATTCCTCCCACTTTAGAAATCGAGTAATAATATCAATACTCCCTACGGGATCGTCCCCAAATTCTATATTTAGTAAAGCTATAACAGGATAAAGTTTTGGAAAAAATTTTGAAAGCCTAGCCACGCCCTTTCTGGTACCTCCCATACAATTCTACCTTTCCGCCCACTATAGAGATGGAGAAATAATATCAATAAATTAAACGTGATCGTACCCAAATTCTATTTTTTGTAAAGCCATAACAGAAGTTTTGGAGAAAAAAATTGGAAGTCTATTCACGCCCCATCTGGTACCTCCCATACACATCTGGTACCGCCCACTTTGGAAATCGATTAATATTATTAAAAGACCTAAAGCGATCGTGCCCAAATTCTGTATTTGGTAAAGTTTAAGCAGGATAAAGTTTTAGAGAAAAAATCTGGAAGTCTAGACACGCCCCTTCTGGTACCTCCCATACAAATGTACAACTCCGCCCACTTTAGAAATAGGGTATTAATATCAATACACTCGAAACGATCGTGCCCAAATTCTGTATTTTGTTATGTTATAACAGGACAAAGTTTTGGAGAAAAAATTGGAAGTCTAGCGACGCCCCTTATGGTACCTCCCATACAAATGTACCATTCCGCCCACTTTAGGGATGTACTAATAATATCAGTACACCCAAGGCAATCGTGCCCAAATTCTGTAATTAGTAAAACTATAACAGGATAAAGTAATGGAGAATAAATCTGGAAGCCTAACCACACCCCTTCTCGTACCTCCCATACAAATGTACCGCTCCGACCACTTTAGAGATGGAGTAATAATATCAATATAATAGAAAATTAGTTGTTTTACTGAGGGTAAGGGTAAATGTAAGTTGGGTTGCCCGACTGAAACTATCTTCTTTTAATTACAAATCGAATAATTTCAGTAACTCAAGACTTAAACAATATCTTATATTGGGTGATGGTATTTATCAGTCAGTTTAACTGACTGAAATTTCTGTACTGGTTTTTTTTCCTCACTTGCTAAATTTGTTTGTCGCTGTTGATAACATTTTGTATTTTTTTGCGGCACAAAATATTCGGCCATGATTCCTTTTTAGTATACGCGAGTCAACTATAAGGCATGCCCAACAAAATTTGAGCAAGAGCTCACTAAAGAAAGCAAAAGCTTGTTTTTATGCATATGAAAATAAGCACAAGCACATCTAACATAGTTCAAACTGAGCAAGATGAGATCAAGCGTGAGCAGTGAGTAAATGCAAATACATCAAATTTTATTGTGCATACGACAAGCACCTTTTACTCAAAAAATCGAGTCCGAGCTCAAGCTCACGTTTTATGCATGATACCTATTGCTTCTGATATAGCCGTAAGCTTTATGTTTTGGGCCCATGACATTTTAAACTGGGGCAGTCTAAAAACACCTAAGTATAACAAAGCACCAATATACCGTCTTATTTCCTCCTTACTATAGTTAAGCTCAATGCCGAGTTCCTGTAGTTCATATAAATTAGTTTGCTGTGTGATCAAATCAATGCAACGAGTATCAAAATTTTTTTCGAAATATTCAACTGATGTCACAACTTCATAAACTTCCAGGATATTATCGTCCTTCAAAAAAGTTTCTTGGGCTACATATAGCCTTGATCACCATTTGAGAGATTTCGGATCAATTTTTTCAAAGCACATATTAACAGCACTAGAAATTTCTTGCTCAATCTCATCCGCCAGTATTTTGTCAAGAAGGCCGATATCTCTTTCCACGTCCACCTTCTAAATTCCTCTCCAGCACTGCAGATACGTCTTCTACCTCTTCGCCGCTTTCCTCGTCACTAGACACATCCCAATCGAAGTTCAAATTTTTTCAATATCTTTGTTTGTCAAGCCCTTCTCTTGGGGTCTCATGTCTTAAAGTATGTACATTAATTACCATAATTGCCCAAAGTTGCTCAAGCAACTTCACAACTTCGAAAATACTCACTTGTTGTTTGTTTGCAATTCTAAGATTTAACTTCTACAAATATTTTACTTGATATTTATATAAAAAGATTCAATAAACATATTTCAAATTTTTGTTATAATTTTGAAAGAAAGTCACATGTATAAAAACCTCTTTCCAAATTCGCAAATATATTTGTCTTGACACACGCGCGTACTAATGAAAATAACTTTGGTAATTGTCAATCATATTAGATATTGTTTTACTCAACTTAAAGAGAACACTTGTAGCTTTCGATACCGATATGGTTACACGAACAAAAACAAAAACAATACCACTAAACGTATGTCCAGTGACATTGCCCGTGATCTATCCGAAAACTGTTTGTTATATTTAAATCCAAATGTTTTATCATGCTTTTACAAGAAATGTACATATAAATGTATTCAATCCACTTTAACTTCCTTACTGTATCTCCTCTCTTATAGGCGCTCTCGAAATCTAAGTGAGAAAAAACGTCGCGATCAATTTAACTCGTTGGTTAACGATCTGAGTGCATTGATATCAACATCAAATCGGAAAATGGATAAATCAACAGTGCTGAAGTCGACGATAGCTTTTCTGAAACATCACAATGGTAAGGAATTGCAACTATTCTCAGTACTCGAAGTTATAAGATCTATTGCATTTTCCTCCACACCAGAGGCCACGGATCGCTCTAAAATATTTGAAATCCAACAGGATTGGAAACCGTCTTTTCTAAGCAACGACGAGTTTACCCAATTAATGTTGGAGTCTTTGGATGGTTTCATTATAGTTTTCGGCAGTCGTGGCTCAATTTTCTACACTTCGGACAGTGTCACCGCTCAGTTAGGTTATTTACCGGTAAGTAGGTATTCCAATCGCTTGTCGTTTTCACATCACCCTTTAATAGTGTGTGGTCTTTTATTTGCTTTACAGTGTGACCTCATGAAAATGACCATATTTGATCTGTCCTATGAAATGGATCACGAGAGCCTCTTCAGCATATTTCTCAATCCCAAGCCCGTCATCGAACCCATGCAAACGGATATTGGCCCCAGGAATCAGATAACGTTTTTCCTACATCTAAAACGTGGTGGGATCGAGGATGTCGAAAGCAATTCATATGAATTAGTAAAATTTGTAGGTTATTTTAGTATGTATTCCGTAAAGTATCCGTTAACTGCTTTCGCAGTGGATTAGAGGTAATTAATGTCTTTTGGATGTTTTTGATTTTTTTCAGGAAACGATGCCAATGTAGAATCGGGCGGTCATACTCAAAAACCGTTACCTTCAACATTCCAGAGGAACTCTGCCGTCGAATTGGATAGCAAATTGATATTTGTGGGCACGGGCCGGTTGCAAATGCCTCAGATGATACGTGAAATTACGGTGACAGATCCAACGTGTAATGAGTTCACTTCTAAGCATAGCATGGAATGGAAGTTTTTGTTTCTTGACCACCGGGCGCCACCCATAATTGGGTATATGCCTTTTGAAGTTTTAGGCACTTCCGGCTATGATTATTATCACTTTGACGATATCGATGATATAGTTACATGCCATGAAGAGCGTAAGTAAGAAAAGATGTATGCACAGTGCATAGTTTTTTGAGTATCGTTGTTGTTTCTAGTGGTGCACACGGGCAAAGGCAAGTCCAGTTACTACCGCTTTCTTACCAAGGGTCATCAATGGATATGGCTGCAAACTGAGTTTTTCATATCGTACAATCAATTTAATGCCAAGCCCGATTATGTGGTGTGTACCCACAAAGTTATTAACTACACCGATGTCTTGAAATACCACAAATCGGCCCATCACAATCCCTCCACAACAGCGGCTAATTCGGCAAAGGTTAATGTAAAATCTTCCACTGTAACGTTACGTGATTTGGCGCTGACAAATGCGCCAGGCGAAGCGATTACGTCATCGGGGGAAACAACGCCGGCCGTTGCAACTTCCACGACGGCAACTCCAGCCACAACCACACCTCCCAACCCCAACCCTATAGGGGTTAACAACAGCAATAATGCTTGCAACAATGCCAGCCTTCTGAGCGATATAATCAGTAATGCACCATCACCCAGTATGGACACCTCGACCATTTGGACTAATCCACCCACACCGACGGGCACCGGTACATGCCATCTGCAGCCAATGAAATCGACCTCAAGGGCTCCGTCCAGTTATGGCAACATTAGTTCAACGGGTATATCGCCGAATGTCAAGCGAAAACGCTATATGTACAATTGCCGGGGAAATGAGTCGGATTCAACGACGTCCATGTCGGCAGACTCTGGCACCAGTAGACAATCATTAATGACCCACATGAGTTCGGTAAGTAAAACTCTAGATCCCGTTATGTGTGTCCAAAAGTAGGATCGTGTAAACTCACTCAATGCAAGGAGATCTCTCATATCTCGTTCTTGGGATTCTAAGCGTAATCATCTATTGATTATAATTTTAATTGTTTTCTTTTATTATTAACTTTTAATATCAGCAAGTTTTTTTCTATACCAATTTTCCGTCACTATCTTCTTTTCAGAGTCGACAACGATTTGCCTCCGGTATTTCTCAATCAAATTTCTCTAATAGCCATCATCAACATACGTCTAGCGGCGCCGCCAACCAACATCATTCGCACATGCAACATCAGCATCAACATCATCATCACCACCAACAGTCGCATCAGCATCAACATCAGCAGCAACAAATGCATTCCGACAACGCTTCGCACCATGCGCATGGACAAAAACTATTCGCCGCTTTACCGCAACATGGTCTTGTGTCCGGTTCTCCTGTGGCTGGTAATGCGCCGTGTCAATTTCCACAGCCAGCATTTCCCATACGTAGCCCACAAATAGTTGCGCCCTCATTTCTAGATTCCTCGCAATATTTAGCCGCCATCCCAGTGCAACCGGTTATAGCGCCGTTTCAAGTGGCTCCGGTGTTATCGCCTCTGCCGGTAAGCTTTTGCACACCCACAGTAAGTACGGACACAGGTACGGCGACTTTCTCCTCTTCGTCTTGTTTTTTAAAAGCCCAAAATGATATGTTGTCGGGGCCTGTGGTCATGACCTCCACTCAGAGCCAACTGCAGGAACAGTTGCAACGCAAACATGACGAGCTGCAGAAGCTGATTATACAACAGCAGGACGAATTGCGTATTGTGTCGGAGCAACTGTTGCTGGCACGCTATACGCTGTTGCAGCCTATGATGTCTATGAACTATGGACACTCGGAGATTGGGGCAGTGGGCAACAATACTCGAAATTATAACTTTAACAACAATGCGATTCAGCAGCAGTTCAATCAATACGGCTTCGCCATGAATTCAAGTGAAATGCAGCAGCAGCAGATGATGGCTCAGCAACAGCAGCATTTGGAGCAACAGATGCAGCAGAATCATGCCCAACACCATCATGAATCCACGGCTAATCAGCAACAGCATATGCAGCAATCTAATATGCCACAATCAACACCTCAGCAACAACAGCAGCAGCAACAGCAACATCATGACCAAATGTTGTTAAATCGAAATGTGCCGGATTTGGACCAATTTGCCCAGGAGGAATTTGATGCATTCTTAAATTTGTCACCTTTGCAAAATATGGGCGGATCTCAAACGGGTTTAAACCAAATCAACCCCGGACCGTCCTCCAATACCTCTAACACAAATGCCAATAATGCAAACAGCCAAAACACCTCCGCCGTCGCCATCGCCGGCGCCGCCACCACCAACAATCCCAGTGCCAACAACGTGAATCTAATACAGACATCACCGTACAAACACAATGCCAACAATCCTCCGAATTCCAGTGAAGATTCATTGTTCTCCTACATGCAAATCGCAGCAGCATCTAGTCCTCCCTCACTTAACTTTCCGCTGAGCATTAGCGATGGCGGCGGCGGCGGCGGTGGTGTCGATGGTGGCCAAAGTGATGACAACAACAAGATAATGCCTAGTACCAGCAATACCCACCAACAGCGTCAGCAACTTCCACTGGGCGACTTGTCGCCAACGCAAACGCATGCGATACAGCGAGAGCAACAGCGTTCGCCTTTCTTTCCCACCCATCCATTTTCAAATATCACCGGCTCAACACAAAGCTCCAGTGCAAATAATGCCAATGGTAACAATGCCACAGGAGCAGTTCAAGTAAGCAGTACCAACAACAATGCATTGCAAAATGAGTTGAGCTCTTTGCTGCCGTATCCACTGGCAGGCGAACAACCCCAAACGATGTTTAACTCTAATTCTCATCCCAGTGCAAGTAACCAATAATAATGTGACCCCCATGAGGTTTTGTATCATATTCAAATATCTGAAATGTTGTATATAGTAGATATTAAATAGTTTTAGTTTAGAGTCAAACGCGACTGAAGGTCGAATTTACTAATATTACTGAGCGTTGTGAGTGAATGGATTAAGAGACTTCTTAATCTAAAATATAGTAATCTCGTGTCACGGTGTTTGTAATAGCAATCCTCCGAAACGGCTTGATCAATCTTAAAGTATCAATATGTATAGTTGTATAGTAGTATGAGAATAGGTACCATTATAATTGTATACCGCTAGGTGGCGCTGGGGTGGATTTATATCGAAATTTTTTGGTATGTGGCGCTGAAGTGGACTAATTGCTAAAAAGAATATTGATGGTCCGATTTTACTCAAACCCAGTATGTTAAACATAATTGTGTTGAAAGTATTAATCATCTTTTCTGAAATTTAAGTTAAACCAAACAAAATGTATCACATTGTAATCGATGGAAGGTTTATCTCAAGCTTTATTGTCGTGCTTGACATGCATACTACCGAGAAAGCCAATGCCAACACTCTCCCTAATGCTGATCTTCGTGACACACAGTGGCAGCATATTGTGCAGTACGATAACGAGTTCTGTGCGTAGTAGAAGATAAATCGGCGATATAAAAAAAAGCAGGGAGAGAGGTGATAACTGAAAATTTCACCACAGAGATGCAAATCTGGTCACAAACACTTCAGAATTGCACTTATTGCTAACTTCGGCGTTTGGCCTTTTATGTGGGCGAATATCCAAAGCAAATGTTGTTCTATAACAACAAATCACGAAAATTTCACAGATATTTAATTTTGTTCACGTCCAAATTTTGTTGGCTCTCAATTTGGCTGAAGTTGTTGTGTCACATATATTCCAATAACTACATAGGTATTTTCTAGCGTTGCGGACGCACGATTTTTTTTTCTTATTTTGTAGTTTTCTCGAAAAGTTGAAATATTTTGAAGATTATGTTCATATTAAAAGATTTAGATTTTTGACAGTATTACAATGTTCTGTTAATAAAACTTTACTTTAAATTCTGTATTCAAAATTATGACTAACACAAAGTGCGTTACGGACACACACAATTTTCCACAGCAACTTGAAGTGTCTAGCGAAGTTTCTAATGTGAAACACGTCTTCAGTAAAATAAAGAAGACGTGTTGGGGTTTTATAAACAACTTACTTCACATTTAAAATACTTTTACCTCTGACGCTACTTCAATCTAAATGTGCGTTGCGGACACACGCATTTTTCTATGGATAACACAGAGCGACAAAAAGAACAATAGGTGTTGCTGAGCACTACAAGAATCTGTTTTTCAAATTTCTCAAAACCCTCAAAATTTTGAGTTACGGGTAAAAACCCGATTTTTCGTACCTTTACGCACTTGTAAGCCAGTAACGTGGATAAATATGAACCGATTTTAAGTTTCTCAGCGGATTTGGAAAGAAGAGACTTTCCAACGATATAATAGTTTAATATGTTAAAGTTTAACAAATTCGTTTTATGATTACAGAAACAAAACTTAAAAATTTAGCATTTTTTACTATGAAATCGTCCGTCCTTCCGCTGAAAATACTGGTATATGGGTATATTTATTTTTTGTAACTGTAAAAGATGATTAATTTAGAACTTTGTTTTTAATTTTAAATAAAACACTTCAAATAGACCGTATGACCCGATAGAACAAACTCTGACGCGGCTGCGACGTAGGTGCCCATTCGAAGGGTCCAATTTTCAATCACTTTTTCCAGCATTATCACCGGTATCTTGTGAATTACACGATTAATGTTTGCTCCAAAAAATTTAACGAAGATGAATTCTTTTAACTCTGCATAACATAATGGAAATACGGTCCGACGATTCCACCATACCAAGCAGTCCATTTTAGTGGATGTGACGGAGAACCTTTTCGCATTTATTATGAGACAAAATGTGTCAGTTTATCTTATTAAGTAAGATGTTGTAAGCCTGTAAACCAGTATTCTTCCTAAAAATTCGCATACAACAGTCCCAGATGCTGCGCATGCCATTGAATCGATTGGTCACTGTCTTCAACCACATTTTCCGCTTTTAGCCGCAATATTCTCTAGATGTGGTTTTTAGGTCTAGAATAAGTTACTAAGCTACACAAATTAGAGCGTTATATTGGCAATAATAGTAGCTATGAAACACTCGGCAGAAGGTAACCAACTGCTTATCGGAGAATTTCGAAATGTCAGAGAAATCACGGGTTACGCTGTTACAACAAGTAATCAATGGATATCCGACGTTACATGAAACTTAGACGTAACTAGAAACAGACAGGAAAAATTCACTCTTCAGAGAAAATACAGTGAATTCGACTAGAAAGTCAAGTGTGGCGCACGAAATGACAAGTGGAAATAGTCCAATGATCTTGCCAGAGAAACACAGACGGCAGATAAAACAAATGGAAGTCGTGACCTTCACAGAATCACCAACCAGTTAGGGTAGCAGCGGAAATGCTTTGGATTTTAAGTAATGTTCGAGCGGAATATTGTGTCAGTTGTTATATAATAGCTATGCGCAAAATTTTAGCAAAATCTGACAACTTTAGGCTATGCCCCACAGAGGTCAAAGGTCAAAATAAAAATGTATAAAAATTAGTCTGTGTTTGTGGGTTTCTTTTTATTTGCATTTTTTTTAGTACCATAAAGACTCGTAGACGGCTTGACCTATCTTTTTTAAATTTTCACAGAATGTAGCTGATATCTCAAGTGGCGTGGCCCTGCCTATGGACCCTATTTTTGCAGGACTCCAGTCCTTGAAAATCCAATCGTCTTAGCGTGGATGCATTTGGCAGCACAGTTCGTGATCCAACAAAAAAATAAACGGGATCGTATAAGTGAGCGTGTTATGAAGCTTGAAACTTTAAACGGTTAGATCTCTTAAACTATAAGAGATATACAGTTGATATTTGGAATGTGCTGTTGGTACAGTATGAATTACAGCCAGGGTGGAAGTGGGCTGTGCCACGCCACATTTAAAAGAAACCGTTATATCAGCAATAATAACAGTTTTATCATCCTGAAAATTGCACAGTACAGTAGAGATATAACCAGGCTAATTGCAACCATGTTTGCAAAAAGGGAAAATTGACGAGAAAATACAATATCTGAATCGGAAATTGGTAAAAAAATATGATTTACTAAAAACCTGACCTTTGACCTCTTTGGGCACCGGAAATAGTCGTCCGATCATTTTCAAATTTGCGTCATGTATTTTTTACATTAGGTGGTAAAATATTTCGGTTGAACATTTAAAATTTCCACAAAAAAATCGTCCATACATTTCGCTGCGCCCTGCTGTCGTTGGACACGAACGTAGCTCAGTCACTATGTCATGACACTATTCAGGCAACACGAACCAACATCTCGCAATGCCGTATAAATAATAGAGGAAATCTTCTATATCAAACAGCACAAACCCCCAGCTCCTGACAGCATAAAAGTAGAACTCCTGAGAGCCTGCCGCTCAAATAATTGCTACCATCATAAAAAGTGGACTTAGCGCTTCACTCGATGGAGACCTTTGCAACAATATGGCTGGATTAAGAGAACAGAAATCCTGTACTGTACTTTATTGTCGAGCAGTCGATGGGGTGGAGGTCTTCCCCAGTCCTTTAGTCTTCATAGACTTTAAAAAGACATTCGACACATTTGCCCACTCTGCTATTTGGAAAGCCCTTGTATGTAAAGGTGTTCCCAAGAATAAAACACCCATTCTACAAGAGCTCTTATTAAAAGCAATCTGTCACGCCCGTCTGAAGAAAACCTCCACTGCATATGTAAAATATGAAACTCCAAGATATGTGACCCTTTCTGCCACTTAAGTGACATCATCTAAAGATGTCTTAAAACACATCATGAAAGCCAATAAAGCATTCGGCCAACTACGCTGTGTGAAAGTCAAATTCTATCCGTGTAAAAGGGATATTTTTAATACTTGCATTAAATTAACACTCCTTTTTGACTGCGAAGCTCTGAATGCGACGGCCAAAACTTGGGCTGAAGTCCAGAATATGGAGGGCGGGAGCCCGATTAAAACAAAAAATATGTCATTGTCTTCGTCTTGTTCCCCAAACATCGGAATGGTAGGTGAAAGGTGGCGCTTAGGCCCATGGGTCCCGGGGGAGGTCAAAAAGGGGCCCCTTTCGGTTCTATGATGAACCCCCAGGTGTGGGTACTCAAATGAAAGATATTTTCGAGACGAATCTAACGATGTTATTTTTTAAATCGCGCGATTTTTTTAAAAATAATTTTTCCTGCGGCTCTATTAAAACCAACATATCCATTTCCACTCTAATTTACAAAAACATACATCGCGCGATTTTTTAAAAATAATTTTTGCCTGCGGCGCTTTTACGCCCAACATATCTATTTTCACTCTAATTTACAAAAAAATTATATTTTTCCCGGAATATACCAAAAAGAAATTTTTTTTTCAAAAATCGCCCCATTTTTTTTAAAAACAAATAATATTTTGTAGGGATATATCAAAAAAATATATATATAATTACAATACATAGCATTTTTTAAATATTTTTCAAATTTTTCTTAATTTTTTCCACTTTTATCCTTTTTTTAATCAATTTTGTTCTTTAAAATATTTCTCTTTAGACTTTTTCTTGAATTTTTTTTTAAATATTTCTTGAAATTTTCTTTTAAAAACCTTAAAACCACTTTTTTTTTTGGGCTCCCGCCCCATATTCTGCACTTTTGCCAAAACTAGGGAAGAATACTTTGTATGACTGAGTTAAAATTTTGTACATAGACAGTACTCGGCAACGCGAATATGAATATACAAGAGAAATATATATTAATTTTGAATCAGAGGGCGGAGTGGGCATGGTTAAACTGTTTTTAAGTCCTTGAGAGATGAAATTTGATAATCTGTTAGTAATCTCCAATACAATTTACGATATGCAGACGAAATTTTTATTTTGGGTCAATGGACGAAGTGGGCGTGACAAAACCTTACTTTGACCCTATAGTAATGAAATTTGGTACAACTGGTTAAAATTTCCAGAAGAAACTTCTATTTCCAATCAGTGGGAGGAGGGGGCATGGAAGAACTGAATTTTAGCCCTGGAAATATAAAACTAGAAAAATAGATAGTAATCGGCTCACCATTTACATATTTTGATCAGTAGGCGAGGTGGGTGTGTCAAAACTGTATTTAAACCATAGGGATATACAATTTTGTATGCAGATAGTAATCCGCACTACATGTTATGACAGATGGGGTGAGGCAAAAATTTATTTATTATCCGCAGAGAGATGAAATTTAGTGAACAGATACCACTCGGCGCAGCAGATATGTATATGTAGACATAATTTTTAAGGGTTAACAAAATAAAATTTGATATTCAGGTAGTTCTGGAAGGGTTTATGCGCCAAAAGTGTTGTAATCCTAAATATATGAAGTCTAAAATTTTATTAACAAATAGTGAAAGGAGGGGATAATATTTGATGCAGGCATATACTCGATAGAACAGACATGATGATACCATCATAATGTTTGATTCCGATAAGTGAGCGGAAGAAGCGTGGCAAAAGTGTTTAGAGCTAAATCACTTTCTATTTATGCATATGATGGCAAACATTCGCTGTGCAGATGGGGCCGTATAAAACTACATAGCGAAATATTTGTATACAGATAGTACTCGGCTTTATAGATATGAATTAGCAGAAAATTTTTTTAATTTCGCTAAGTGAGCGGAGAAGTATATGGAAAGTAACAAAGCTAAATATATTGATTCTGAGCTTAAGAAACGTTCCCGTTCTATGTTAAAGTAATATGTTGCAGTAATATATTGCAGAAGTAAAACTAATTAAATGAAATCAACGGTTCTTAAAAGTATGTCTAATCTTCGACAGCAATTTCTACCTTAGCCACTACGACTCTACAACATTTCCTCCCAAGTACCCAGTAATATTTTTAAATTTGACTCTCAAGTGCAGAAATTTGCATAGCAAATGTAATTAAAACGTAAGAAAGCAAATAACGAAATTATATTATAAAAAGATCCTAATGTTTATACATCAAAATTAACTTTTCTACCTATTATGTCTTATGTAATGTTATCTTTATAATTTAAATCGATCCTAAGTGTAAAGTTATTAATTTAAACTTTTGTATATATAAATTATCTGTATATTCGTAGTTTAAGTTACTTTCGTAGACAAGTCGGAAATCCTCCGGTATATTTGCATATTATTGCAATACAAAAAAAAAATAACAATCGTCTAGAATACAAACGATAATTAGCTAATGTAGTAGAATATTCTATTAAAGTTTATGTTAAATTTTGTTTAACTGTATTTTTTTTTTCATTGTACACTTAATATTTTTTTGTGTTATTTAAGTTTTTTCTTAAGTTGAGACCTCTGTTATGTACTATTTCGTATATAGTTAAATATGTAAATATAATTTTATTTTTACTCTTTACTTATCCTTTCTCGATGCTCTGATTGGAGGAGTCCTGAAGCAACTCTGGTGATATCAAATAGAATACATACGTAGATTTACGTTTCTAACATTGTGTGAAATAGTAAAAAGTCTGTGTTTGTGTGTGTGAGAATTAAAATATTACGATAACAACAAAAAAAACTAAAATAACTTTCATTAAACTCAAGAAACACATTGGCTTTGTATTCGTTTGTTGGAACTAGAGGTAAGGTGTATTTAAATTGGAAAGATTGTATGACACTTGGCGTGTAGTTTAAGGAAAAATCAGTTTATTGTAGCGTTTTTTTATAAATAATATCTTCCCTATGTGATTCTTGATTGTTCAAAACATCATCCTGCAATATGTTCTGAATTTCCTAAATATATTTTTTTCATTTTTCAAGATGGAGTTGGCATGGAAAGGAAGAATATTATTGTGATGCATCTGAAGTAGATTTGAATAAGCGCATATAATTACTACTAAGAAATTTCCTTCGATAGCTTAGTGGAAGCTACGTAGATTAGCTATCCGAAGGTGCCTGGTTCATTACCCGGCCGGGGCACTGGCCAAATTATCAACATCGATGAAAAATTTCTTTTTAAATACTTTCGAATTCTCCAGCCAATAAAAACTAAACTAAACTAAACTAAACTAAACTAAACTAAACTAAACTAAACTAAACTAAACTAAACTAAACTAAACTAAACTAAACTAAACTAAACTAAACTAAACTAAACTAAACTAAACTAAACTAAACTAAACTAAACTAAACTAAACTAAACTAAACTAAACTAAACTAAACTAAACTAAACTAAACTAAACTAAACTAAACTAAACTAAACTAAACTAAACTAAACTAAACTAAACTAAACTAAACTAAACTAAACTAAACTAAACTAAACTAAACTAAACTAAACTAAACTAAACTAAACTAAACTAAACTAAACTAAACTAAACTAAACTAAACTAAACTAAACTAAACTAAACTAAACTAAACTAAACTAAACTAAACTAAACTAAACTAAACTAAACTAAACTAAACTAAACTAAACTAAACTAAACTAAACTAAACTAAACTAAACTAAACTAAACTAAACTAAACTAAACTAAACTAAACTAAACTAAACTAAACTAAACTAAACTAAACTAAACTAAACTAAACTAAACTAAACTAAACTAAACTAAACTAAACTAAACTAAACTAAACTAAACTAAACTAAACTAAACTAAACTAAACTAAACTAAACTAAACTAAACTAAACTAAACTAAACTAAACTAAACTAAACTAAACTAAACTAAACTAAACTAAACTAAACTAAACTAAACTAAACTAAACTAAACTAAACTAAACTAAACTAAACTAAACTAAACTAAACTAAACTAAACTAAACTAAACTAAACTAAACTAAACTAAACTAAACTAAACTAAACTAAACTAAACTAAACTAAACTAAACTAAACTAAACTAAACTAAACTAAACTAAACTAAACTAAACTAAACTAAACTAAACTAAACTAAACTAAACTAAACTAAACTAAACTAAACTACAAAATTCCAGATTGCACAAGAACCAAAGACAAAAGAAACTAAATTCATCAACATCTCAAAAATAAATCAATTAAACCAGCTAGCGCCATCTTTTGGAGAAAAATGGCGGTTATAACTCAAAATAACGATTTGCAATCCGTGACACATACCTTGCAACTACAATTAGGAACAAAAAGCATAGGTGCCAAAATTAAATAGTCGAAGGATAATGGGATAAGATGCCCGATAGTGTGCCGATTTAATCGCCATAAAGAATTATCAAATAGCTACGTCCTTCAGCCGTTGTGTAATAAGAAACATCACATCCAATTGATTACACTATGACACAATTTGATGGTCATTGTCTCGGGGGTGAACAAAACCAATTTCAAACTATAGCATTTGACCTCAGTAACAAAACCCTAAACTCCATTTTACTCCATTACGTCACAATTTTTGTTTACAGTGGTTTAAAGTTAGATTTTTTTGGTCAAATCTAAAATTAAAGAAAATGAAAAATCATGTGTAAAAATAGATTTGAGATAGTTCATGTCTTCGGAGACCTTCATTAAAATTATCCGGGGAATATGAAAATTTGACTTAGGAATGAATATGGTCTATATCGACTGACCCGTTCTGGTACATCCCCTACAAAATCACCTATTTGTGGAAAACTAATATAATATAATAAACCTTTGCCAAGCCCCTTGTGGTACCTCCCATACAAATGACCGAATTCACCCTCAAGGTTTTATATACGTATTGTTTTTCCAACTACACAGAATTGAGTCATATTTTGCGAAAGTTGTACGCTTATGAATATTTGACTATGGTATAAATATGGTCTACATCGACTGACCCCTTCTGGAACCTGCTATACAAAATGACATATTTTTGGAAAATTGTTAATTCTTCCATAACTTTCAAACAGAGAACTAGAGGATTTTTGAGTTAAGTAAGTTCAATTTATTTTGATTAGTAGACAAATACTTAAGAAACCGAAACACTGAAATAGGTCTTATTTTGAGCAAGACAAACCATTTTTTAAATATGGCTCAGGAATAAATATCGAGTATGAATTTTCGTACGTACCCCCAGAACAAAATAATTAATTTTTGGAAAATTAATATGTGTGCCCCCATAACTTTCGAACTGCAGTATATTTGCATATTGTCAGTTCAATTATCTAGTAACAGTAACCAAAACCGCAGAGAACCGAAACTGTTGCCACACCTAATCTAGAACCTTTCATACAAATTACTGAAATCACCCACATAGTTCTAAAGGGTGGTTAAATTGTAAGGGCCGATGTTGAATGTGAACCACACCTAAACGTCAAGTTCTTTTTTGCATTTCATTTGACATTTCTCAATTTCAGACTAACTCAATTTGAACCATGGAAAGATACACAATCGAGCAACGCTTTAAAGTTGTTTAAGGTTATTATGAAAATGGGCGTTCACATCGATCAATTTAACCGTGCAAATGTGCGTACAATCGGAAAAATCGTGCAAAAATTTGAGCAAACCGGGTCTGTAGGAGATGTGAATGGTAGCAAGAAATGGTAACAGTGGATGATCAATTTTCGAAGAAAATCATTTTCAGTGATGAGGCACATTTTTATCTCAGTGGATTCGTCAATAAGCAGAATTGCCGCATTTGGCCGAATGATAATCCGGCCACCGGCCGTAAAATCATGGTTAGAACACGCGATTACCATTTTGGAGATCCCATGTTCAACACCTGACTCCAGTCATACAAAAAAAAAATAATTGGCTTTCATTGCCGGCCCCCTTGATGTTGTTGACATCAACTTCGCAGTAAAAGTGTCGAGTCAATTGGCATGTCTAGTAAAAGCTTCTTAAACAGTGAAGTTAACATTCGTCGATAAACAAGTAGGTGCCGTTATTTGTAAATCTGAAACTAGAAAGCGTGTTAATTCACAACAACTCAAGAAGCTATGCCAAACCTCGTTCATAGGTGTAAAGGGAAATTAAGTAAGTAAGTAGATTGTCGCAAAACCAATGCACCCACAAAGAGTGACTGTTTGGTGCGGTTTTTGAGCTGGCGGCATCATCGGGTCGTATTTTTTCCACAATGAGGCCGGTCAGGCAGGTACTGTAAATGGTGTTCGCTCTCGTGAGACGATAACAAACTTTTTATGGCCCGAATTGGAAGAAGGAGGGATGTGGACGATATGTGGTTTCAACAGGACGGTGCCACTTGCCACACAGCTAAAGAAACAATGGTTTTTTTTTATGCGACAAATTCAATGGCCGTGTTATCTCACGTGTTGGCGATGTCAATTGGCCGCCAATATCATGTGATTTGATACCATTGGACTTCTTATGTAGGGGTTATTTAAAAGAAAAAGTGTACATCTATAAGCCAGCAACAATTCAAGAGCTTAATAATGAGATAATTCGGCACATTAACGGCATAGAACCTCAATTATGCCTCAGCGTCACCGAAAATTTTGACCATCGGATCGAGGTGTGCCGCCGTTTGGCTTACATTTTGTTCTATACATAATTAAACCATACCATTATTATCATAATAAACGCTTATTGAACGTTGATTTTCGAATTAATATCGGACACCTGGTAGCTCCTATACCCCGTTGAAGAAACCGGGTTTACCCCACCTATCTTCTATATATATAAAAATGAAATGGTCCACGTATGTAAAGCCATCACTTGAGAACGGCTGGAGCTATTTGGCTAATTTTTTCTTCATTCGATTCCATATTTTCAGTAGATGGTTTGAAAATAAAAAAATCTACCAATTCGACTGAAATTTATAATGGATATTCGTTTGATCATGAGAAATCATTTTATGTACAAATGGACCCGGTAGGTGGCGCTGGAGTTGGTTTATAATCAAAATTTGAACGAATTGACTAATTTAACTGAAATTTAGAACGTATGTTTGTTTGATCATTTGAAACAATTGTATGTACAAATGGACCCGGTAGATGGCGCTGGGGTGTCTTTATATCGAAAATTTTAATGGATGGACCAATTTTGCTGAAATTCAGAATATATGTTTATTTAATCACCAGAAAAATTTTATGTTCAAATGGACCCGATAGATGGCGCTGGGGTGTATTTATATCGAAAATTTGAAGGAATGTACCAAATTAACTGAAATTTAGTTTGTATATTTGTATCATTAGAACATAGTTTTTGTATATATAATTATAGTTAAAATGTTAACGAATCAACAATTTGTCTGAAATTAATGAGACATTTTTTTTGTATAAATGGATTTGCTGTTGTGGTTGGAGCTGATTTATTTCGAAAATTTATATCGATTGTCCGTTTTTTCTCAAACCTAAAATGTATGCATTTTTTGACATGAAAAAATTTTGGATGTCTGTTTGGAACAGTTGCCGTTGGAAAGTCATTGAGTCACCTTTTTTAACATCAAAATTATTGAGATCTCTATATATAAAAGTAGAAATACATTTTGTCACCACTAATTGCGAAAACGGTTGAACTGATTTGTACCAAAATTTCAGTGAAAGTTGGGGATGGGCTGTAGATGGTAACCCAGGCCGCAAAACAGCTTAATGTATGGCGAATGGCGAATGGCGAACATTTATATTGGCGCACTTCCTATAGTATTAGAGAGCTTCACAAATTGGTTTTTCACATTGCGAACTTTTAGGGGACAAACACGTAAAATGGGAAAAGCTGTTGCTATCACCCAGACCAAACGGTTATTAGGGTTGTTGAGCCAAATGAAGGGATTTTTGAAAATTCGTACTCCTTGGGATAAAAAGGGGCAAAGTGCTGTCATAGCTCAGACCAAACACCTAAAGGTCCAATCACCATTAAAATGTGATTTTAGTATATATGCCTATCAATAAGTAAGTTTTCATCAAATCATGGACGAGACTGCTGATCCATTTTAGCAATTCTTACAATAATATATAATTCTTACAATAATATATAATCATCTTTTCGATGAGTGAATACAAAATTTGTCCAGAAAAACCTCGCCCTTTAACTTCAACTGCACTCAACATCGTTTACAAAATTTGGAGGAAGGACGAAGTCTGCCGGACCAGCTATTTAGAAATAATAATATCTTTTAAACATTTTGTGCGAATTAATTAGATAATTTTTCTTTGTTTCTCAGTTGGACCCTTTCGGTACCTCCATAAAAAATTTCGACCTCCATTATTGAATTTACCATTTTACACTTTCTTCAATTTACCTATATGTCTCGTATGGGTGGTAGTATTTATTAGTCAGTTCACCTGACTGAAATTTCTTTACTGGACTTAGTTTAAAAACGGTTCGTAACTGGGTTGTAGCTTAAATAAACTCACCTCTGTTATAACACATATAATTTAACTTCATGTGGCTTGTGGTAGAATAAAAAAAATGGTTCTAGCTCTAGCTGAGAGACAGCGTTGCCATCTTATCTCAAATAAGCTATATGGTTTATGTCCCAGGTATTTGTCACAGCTGCAATAATAGGGGGCGCTATTGTGGCAGCACACTGTCTTAGGATGTCTAATGTAGTTATTAATAGTGACAACATTTTGATAGATATATACAGATAGATGTGGCCTTAGAAAAATAGATCCACTTTTTAGTTGAAATTTCCATAATTCTTGAAGAAAGATTTACCTCCCATCCTTTGTCCACTCTGATGATGAATCGGCATAGGAATTCATGTGATCCCTACGGTGAGAGTATATGATGCGTTCAACAATTTCACGTAAATATTACAAGTAACATTTTTGTGGAACGTTTTAACCCTCTAGCTCCCTTATATATGGTTTTTTTTTGCCTTGTTTTTTGGCAAAGGGTAATAAGAACACAAATAATCGGAAGTATTAAAATAAGTAAAATAAATTAGAATTTTTGTCGAAGTTTTTGAAAATAAAACGAGGAAAGTCAAATTTTTTGGGAAATACTATAATAGCAATTTTTTAAGCGGACTATTAGCTTAAACTTTTCTTAAGAAGAGAAAGCGCTAGATTCAAAACGAAAAACTGACGTCACCTCTTCTCGAGAGACTCAAGGGGTTTCAAAATGTTTAAGGGGCCAAAAAATAAAATTGGTATCCAATATAGCCAAACTAAGCTAGGGTTTTACTCAGCTCCGGTAGTACTATCGAACCTACATGTTCACGTTCGGGTGGTTTCCAAAAAGTTCGATTTTGTGTCATAGTGTAATTTCTGATACATTAAAAGTATTTTTTGTTTCACTAAAAGTATTTTTTGGTACAATAAACATACACTTAATGTACTAAATATACTTTTGGTACCACAAAACATACTTTCTGATACAATATTAAACCAAATAATACCTTTATTGTATCCAAAAATACTTTTACTGCATCAAAATTTACTTTTTTTGCACCATAAAGTTATTTATTGTACCAAACAGTACTCTTATTGTATGAAAAAGTACTTTTGTAGTATTAAAATCTACATTTATTCTTTCAAGATGTACTTTTGTCGTACCAAAAAAAAGTATTTTTATTGTTTCAAAAGGTATTTTATTTTAGTACTTTATCTACAGATACCTTTAAAAAAAAACATATTTTAATTGTAAAAGCAAGTG
Source organism: Muscina levida (assembly GCA_964034835.1). Classification (NCBI taxonomy): domain Eukaryota; kingdom Metazoa; phylum Arthropoda; class Insecta; order Diptera; family Muscidae; genus Muscina; species Muscina levida. The sequence goes on along the minus strand of OZ035883.1, from coordinate 47,001,191 downwards.
CATTATTTTTTTTTAAAGTACCTAATATTTACTAAAATGGGTTTTTATTGTTCCGAAAGGTACTTATATATTACATAGAAAATTTATGTTGTACCATAAAGTACTTGTACAGTTAAATGTACTTTTAATATATTAACAAGCACTTGTATTGCATTACAAATTACATTTGATATACCAGAAAGTACTTTAGCACCAAAAAGTACTTTAAAAGTAACAAAAAATACTATTATTTTGCCAATAAGTATTTTTACTGTAACAAAAAGTGCTATTTTTATGTCACAAAGTAGTAGTTTTGAACAATACCTTTTGGAACAAAAATACCATCTTGTACAGTTAATTAAATTTTTGTACAATAAAAGTACTCTTTGGTACAACAAAAGTAAATTTGTATACAATATAAGTACTTTTTGGGACACATACCACAAAGTAGTAGTTTTGTACAATATCTATACCTAAGGCTCGTATCTGTACTGTTTTTCCAGTACAGTACTGTTTTTCGACATCAAAAACTGCGTACTGCTTTTCTCCCTCAAAGTTTTTCGATAGACAAAACCCGATGTGCAAACATTGAAGGCGATTCTGACCGTCAAATGTAATATGAAGTACAAATGCGTTGATTTCGACAACGAAGCCGTAAATATGTACTGCGAAAAGTAGTGTTTTCCAAATCAATGTACTTCTTTTTTAAAAAATTTCTGTGAAATGTACTGTTTTTGTCCAAAAAAAATATACGAGCGTTATCTATACCTTTTGGCACAAAAACAAAAATACCATCTCATACAATATAAGTACTTTTTTGGTACAGATAATTAAATTTTTGTAGAATAAAAGAACTGTTTGGTACAACAAAAGTAAGTTTTGTATTCCCCAAAAATCGTAATAGTAGGTCAAAGTTGGCGCTCAGACTCATGGGGCCAGGGGGGTCAAAAATGTTTCTATGACTAGAGATTGGTCAAACCAACAGAATTGATTTTGGGCACATTTAAATTAATTTTTTTGTACAATAAATATTCGTTTGGGTACAAAACTGTCACCTTTTGTTAAAATAAATTTACTTTTTGGTAGAATCGAATACGTTTTGATACAATAAATGTACATTTTTGTACATTTTATTAATTAATGGTACAGCAAACCTACTATGTTGAAAAATCAAAGTACTATTTTGTGTATTAAAGATACTTTTAGGTACTATAAATGTACTTTTCGATACATTGATAGTAATTTTTTGTTAACAGTAAGTTGTGACACTACGTCATGAAATATACATTTATTGCATTTAGTACTTTGGGCGATTAACATCGCTTAAATTACCAAGTGACTTTCATGATACATTTACGAAATTTAAACATTTCTACGTATGCCAACTTATGCAATTTTCAAATTCAAACTGTCAGTCCGTTTTATATTTTAACTAGTGGGCCCGGCAATGCTTCGCTATTGCATATCCCCTTATATTGGATGTCCCGTTATATTGGAATACAGAGAGTTATTTAAAGAATTTTTTTAAAGGTTTTCCCATGGACGTACGCAGCTATCTTAAAAGAGTACACAAAGTTGTTTATCATCGATTGATAATATATTATTTTTAACTTCTTGTAAGCGCGGAATACCTTGTGTTATCGAATATTTCCATTTTCACCCCCTAAATGTAGAAAAACAATGTGTAGCCTATGTTACTCGCGGGGTTATTCGGAAGATTCCCTGAAAATTTCATCAAAATCGGTCCAGCCGTTTTCGAGTCCATACGTTACATATATACACACATCCTGTTTTATATATATAGATAGATTAGCTGTTATATATTTTACAGACATTTATGTAAAGTAATTCCTTTCATTATACACACACACGCAACTATACCCTGCAAACATTTTTGATTGCGGAAGAATTATCCGCGAATCATTTGGAAGATGAACTTAATTGCAGCGATTAGTATCTGCGATTCGTCCGCGAATCTCCAGGTGTGAGTAGTTGTGTCTCAAGACGATTCGCCACACGCGAATTGCGTGGAAGTGTGGCAAGAAAGTTGCGAAGAAGAGTTGGAAACGAATTGCGAAGATGTCTTATATGGGAAAACCATAGAAGAGTTCCCCACGAATCATGAAGAAGATTCCCAAATGAATCGTAAAGAAGATCCCCAAACGAATCGTGAAGAAAATTCCATAAAATTCATTAAAAATTCGTCAGTTGTGATCCCCTTAATGGCATATCTAACGAATCTTGGTAAATCATGTCCACCATATCTTTTAATCATTCGTTTTTGGAAAATATTTTAAAATAAATATTAAACCTTTTATTTTAATTTTCTTTACAAATGATCTACTCACTTTCACTTTTTGACTTTAAATAATAATTTTCGCTGTTTCAACAAAAAGAAACAATAATTTGTTAACCGTTATGAGTTGGCTGAGGTTAATCGCTCACGATCTTCCACTCATTGCGTAGGGGATGATTAGATAAACATTTTTCTCAGTTAGCCTCTCTGTGGTTCTCGGAGAGAAGTGTTATGATAATCTATCCATCGTAAACACGATTAACAAGCAAACAATTGTATTAAAGGTGTACAAATAATTCGAGTGCGGGATCGACTGGCAAGTAAACCTCTAACAATTGCCGAGAAGTTTTACTTTCAAATCGCGCATAATCGCGCTGACAAACAACCGTCAAATGATTGTCAAGAAGAGTTTCAAACAAATCGCGCAGATAATTTAATTTCAAATGATCGCCGCGAAGAATCGCGTATTCTTCGCGCGGCATATTTATCTTCCAAACTCTTCCAAAATGTTTGCAGGGTAGCCAAGACAATAATTCTAACACCACAACTTCATTGCCTTCCAAAACTTTTTCAATACTCTCTTTTTCTCACACTTCAACTGCACAATAATGCAGAAAAAACATCGGCACTGACGACGAAAGCATAAAATACACGCATACATACATACCTATCACCAATTTAACACCGACACGAAAAACCAACTGGCAACTCTTTTTATAATATTTTGCATTCAATCATGCACGCGCAAAACTTCACTGACAAACACGAACCGACCGACACAGACTTATTGTATTCGAACAACGAATGAAAGACTTTTCTACGACAATTACACGAGTTTTATCACAAATTTAACGTTAAACTAGTTAGTATCGACAAATTATTTGCTATTACACAATTTTTGTTTTAATTTTAACACTTTAAACGCATAAATCGATTTATTATGTGGAGCTGTTTGCTAATTACACGAACTTTGCCCAAAGATTCTAATTAGACTGAAGGAAATTGACGTACGAAAGACCGGCTCATAGAGGAAACAGTTACAAATTCTCAAAGAGATAAAATGAGAGAGAGAGATAGAGTGTGTGAGCAAAGCAATAGCAAAACGATAGATCCTCTACAGGGTTACCATATCACATGTTCATGACTACTGCATTTAAGCATTGTGATTATTGTAGGATTTGCATTTTGATAATGATTTTAAAATATGTTCTAATTACACTGTGACACAATTTGATGGTCATTGTCTCGGGGGTGAACCAAACCAATGTCAAACGATAGCATTTGACCTCAGTAACAAAACCCTAAACTCAATTTTGCTCCACTACGTCACAAATTTTTTTTACAGTGGTTTGAAGTTTGATTTTTTTGGTCAAAAGTTGAATCAATGAATATGAAAAATCTTCTGTAAAAATACGTTTGGGGTATTTCATGTCTTCGGAGACCTATATTAAAACAATCAGGGGGATATTTTCTCGGAACATTTTAACCCTCTAGCTCCCACCCGTATGGGACATTTTTCGCCCAATTTTGAAAAACTGTTTAAAAGTCAACTTTGGACGGAGGTCAAGGATTAGAATCTTCGATAGAAATATTCTCCAGAAAATTTCACTAAGAGTCACCGAAGACAAATAACCTCTACGAGTCAAAGGTTCCAAAATAAAACCAAAATTAAATGTTAAAGAAATGTTAAAAAATCTATTTTTGAGCAAACAGTGCAACGCACTTTCTCGGGAGTGAATTAAACCAATATCAAACGATAGCATTTGACCTCTGTAATAAAACCCTAAACTCCATTTTGCTCCACTACGTCACAATTTTTGTATACAGTGGGTTAAAGTTGGATTTTTTTTAGACAAAAGTCAAATAAAAGATTATGAAAAATCATTTTTAAAAAAAGGTTTGGGATAGTCCATGTCTGCGGAGATGTACATTAAAATTTTCAGAGGAACATTTCGTCAGAACATTTGAACCCTCCAGCTCTAACCCTTAGGATGAATTTTGAAAAACAGCTTAAAAGTCAAATTTCGCAAAATGTTCAAAATGGGTGGCAGATAGAGGGTTAAAATGTTTCGAGGAAATATTCCCCGGAAAATTTTAATGTAGGTCTCCGAAGAAATGAACTATCCCAAATCTATTTTTACACATGATTTTTCATTTTCTTTTATTTGACCTTTGTATAAAAAAAATCAAACTTTAACCCACTGTATATAAAAATTGTGACGTAGTGGAGCAAAATGGAGTTTAGGGATTTATTACAGAGGTCAAATGCTATCGTTTGATATTGGTTTAATTCACTCCCGAAAAAGTGCGTTGTACTGTTTGCTCAAAAATAGACTTTTTAACATTTCTTTAACATTTAATTTTGATTTTATTTTGGAACATTTGACTCGTAGAGGTTATTTGTCTTCGGTGACTCTTAGTAAAATTTTCTGGAGAATATTTCTATCGAAGATTCTAATCCTTGACCTCCGTCCAAAGTTGACTTTTAAACGGTTTTTCAAAATTGGGCCAAAAATGTCCCATACGGGTGGGAGCTAGAGGGTTAAAATGTTCCGAGAAAATATTCCCCTGATGGTTTTAATATAGGTCTCCGAAGACATGAAATACCCCAAACGTATTTTTACAGATGATTTTTCATATTCTTTGATTCGACTTTTGACCAAAAAAATCAAACTTTAAACCACTGTAAAAAAAATTTGTGACGTAGTGGAGCAAAATTGAGTTTAGGGTTTTGTTACTGAGGTCAAATGCTATCGTTTGATATAGGTTTGGTTCACCCCCGAAAAAGTGTGTTGCACTGTGTTATTCAAATTCTGTTCAGATTTTTCAACAAAGCATTAGTAAGTACATTATACTTAAGACATTTCGTCGCTCACCTGTTATTTTAGTCCAAAAGTCACTTCTGCATTGGAGGAAAACGCATTAAAACGAGTTTTGGGAATTTTGTTTTTTGTTGAAATTTAGCAACTTTTATAAAATATTGGTCCTAAATATAATTTTGAAATCTCTTTCAAATGCAGGTTGAAGTTATCGTTTAATCTCAAAGGGTCGATGAGCAAATGTTTTAGTTTGAAGCCAATGAAGCATAAAGGTTAGGGAGAGTCTTATTTTTTATTTTTGGAATTTTTCATGGGCCAACTTAAAATTTTATTAAGACGTACAAAAAAACCCTATGTGATTTTTTTTTTATTTTTTCTTAAAGGTGTAAGGGTCGCTACCGGGCTTCAAAGTTTGTAATTTTACCGTCACCCTTTGGAATAGGCAGGATAACTCCAGGAAACCTAAACATATCCTTATGAAAAATTTTCAGTGTTAATATTTTCCAAAACTAAGTAATGGGAATGTAAATGGGCAGAATTGCCCCACCCCTTCTGGTACCTCCCATACAAAATGACCCTTTTTTGGAAAATTATTATTTCTTCCATAACTTCCAAACGGACATCTAGAGGATATTTAAACTTGGTCAGTTTAATCCACTTGTAATAGCAGATAAATCCTCAGTAAACCAAAACCTTTGCCACACCCCTTCTGGTACCTCCCATACTTATGACCGAATTAACCCCCATAGTTTTACATAATATATTTTTTGTAAGAATACTGAATTCCATTAAATTTTGCGTAAGATGAACCCCATATGATGAACCCTCCCATAACTTCCAAACGGACAAATAGAGAATATTAAAATTTGGTCAGTTTAATCCACTTGTAATAACAGACAAACTCCTCATAAAACCAAAACCTTTGTCTCACCCCTTCTGGTACCTCCCATACAAATGACCGAATTCACCCTTATAGTTTTACATAAATTTTATTGTAAGTATGCTAAATTCATTTATATCTTTTAAACCATTTGAGCTACAAAGTCGAGATTTGGACATCGGACGTATAAGAAAACAAATTTTGTTTGCGGACAGAGGGCGGTGCCATGCCCATTTTAAAAAAAAATGGACCGATTTCAATCATATTTTCTTTGTGTGATAATGTCCATAGCGTCTCTATCATAGGCTACATGAAAACATAATTAGACATAGGGGCGTGGCACCGCCCACACAAACCAAAATTTCAATGGTAATATCTGAAGAGCCATTAGAGGTATGAAGATGAGTTTTACTTCATATGTTACTGATTACGTTATGCTGGAAAATAGGCGGTGCCACGCTCCTTTTGAAATAATCGGCGTGGCACCGCCCACACAAACCGAAATTTCAGTCGGTCATATCTCAAGAGCCATTAAATGTAAGAAGATGAGATTTGCTACTTAAGGAAATGGTACATGGGGGATTACGTCTCGCTGGGAAATGGGCGGCGCCACGCCCCTTTTGGAAAAATTGTTATGTCGGTCATATTAATAGAACGATTGTAATAACATTTCAATAATCTATATATTGAAAATTACTTACTGGCTGTAGATGGGATAATGAAATTCCCCTTTTCGGATAAACATCATTTAAAAATGTATTTTTCGATATTCGCACTTTTAGGGGTAAAAATAACTCGGCCAATCGGCTAATGCTATAATCAAAGAAATTGATATTGGCATGATCCATATCAAATAGGATTAAAGGTTTTTTTTAATCCGGTATATCTAGGTAAAAAATCGAAAAAGAGATTAAAACGTTACTACCGCCCAGACCAAACGGCGAATTATACAATCATGATAATTTATATAGGCTTAGAAGAAGCTAGGACCGTTTTCGAATTCTTACCTTTTAGGTGTGAAAAAAATGCCAAAAAGAGATATTAAACTGGTACTAAACGGCTGGTATAGTCGCAAAAATTTAAGTAAATATTTTAGTTGTGCGATGTGAAGTTAATTTTCGAAATTTGTTCTTTAGTTGTAAAAATGCCGAAAAGGAATAAAACTGGTACTATCGCCCAGACCAAATGCCTAAATGTTGAGTTAAGAAAATGTATATAGAATTGTTGCCTATAGAAGTAGATAGTTGCCAAATGGGGTTTTTAGAAATTCGAACATTTAGGGGTAAAAAGGCCGAAAAGAGATAAAACTGGTACCATCACCGAGACAAAAAGTCTAAAGCTATAATCGTATGTGGGCATGCTTCCAATAGAATTAGAGGGAGTATCAGTTCATTTTAGTTGTGCGATACGAATGTATTTTTTGAAATTCGTACTTTTAGGGATAATAAGGAACTAAAGTGTACAATCACTCAGACCAATCTACAATCACATAAATGGGGTGTCCGTTCCTCTTATAAAGCGTATGCATTTTACCTGTATTGCTTAAAATTAAAAGAAGATTTATTGTAAGTACGGGTGAAGCAAAGTGAGCCGAGAAATGTATTATTTTTATATTTTTATATTTTTAATATTTTTATATTTTTATCTATATATATAAAAGGCTTGGGTGTCTGACTGATCACTCCCCAGCCCAAACGTCTAAATCTAGAACCGTGAAATTTAGAATGCAGGCTTCTTTTACGACGTAGGCGCGCACTAAGAAGGGATTTTGGAAATTCGGACTGAAAGGGGGTAAAATGGGCGTGCCACCATACAACTGGAATTTTAAAATCACTGTATCTTTTGAACCATTATAGGTACGAAGTCGAGATTTGGTAGTTATATCGGTCGTATAAGAAAAAATACTTTGTTTGTGGAAAGTGGGCGGTGCCACACCCCTTTTTCAAAAATAGTAATATAGGCTAAATAAATGGACCGAATGCAAATGAATTTTCTATGTGTGATACTGTCCATAGGGCCTCTATCATAGGTACATGGGGGATTACGTCTTGCTGGGAAATGGGCAGTGCTACGCCCATATTGTAAAAATTTTTATGTCGATCATATTACTAGAACGATTGTAATAACATTTCTATTATCTATATATAAAAATTGCCTACTGGTTGTAGATAGGACTATGAAATTTGGGGTGGTTGCTTCCCTTCACGAATAAACGTCAGCTATGAATGGATTTTTGGGTTTTCGTACTTTTAGGGGTAAAAATGAAATTTATATTTGGATTAAAGGTTTTTTTGATATCCGATATTTCTGGGTAAAAAATCGAAAAAGAGATAAAAATGTTACTATCGGCCAGACCAAACGGCTAATGATATAATCATGATAATTTATATGCACATGGAATAAGAAGCAAGTACGGTTTTCGAAATTCTTACCGTTTAGGCGTAAAAAATGCCGAAAAGGTATAAAACTGTAGGTATAGTCGCAAAAATTAAAGTGAATATTTTAGTTGTGCGAAGTGAAGTAATTTTTCGAAATTCGCTCTTTATTTGTAAAAATACATTATACTTAAGACATTTCGTCGCTCACCTGTTATTTTAGTCCAAAAGTCACTTCTGCATTGGAGGAAAACGCATTAAAACGAGTTTTGGGAATTTTTTTTTTTGTTGAAATTTAGCAACTTTTATAAAATATTAGTCCTAAATTTAATTTTGAAATCTCTTTCAAATGCAGGTTGAAGTTATCGTTTAATCTCAAAGGGTCGATGAGCAAATGTTTTAGTTTGAAGCCAATGAAGCATAAAGGTTAGGGTGAGTCTTATTTTTTATTTTTGGAATTTTTCATGGGCCAACTTAAAATTTTATTAAGACGTACAAAAAACCCCTATGTGAATTTTTTTTATTTTTTCTTAAAGGTGTAGGGGTCGCTACCGGGCTTCAAAGTTTGTTATTTTACCGTCACACTTTGGAATAGGCAGGATAACTCCAGGAAACCTAAACATATCCTTATGAAAATTTTTCAGTGTTAATATTTTCCACAACTAAGTAATGGAATTGTAAATGGGCAGAATTGCCCATGTTACTGTCGGCCAGACCAAACGGCTAATGATATAATCATGATAATTTATATGGACATGGAATAAGAAGCAAGTACGGTTTTCGAAATTCTTACCTTTTAGGCGTAAAAAATGTCGAAAAGGTATAAAACTGTAGGTATAGTCGCAAAAATTAAAGTGAATATTTTAGTTGTGCGAAGTGAAGTAATTTTTCGAAATTCGCTCTTTATTTGGGGAGCCGCCAGATGGGGTTTTTATATTTTTATCTTTTCATATTTTTATATATTTATATTTTTATACTATTCTATTCTTATATTTTTATACTATTATATTTTAATTCTCATGTTTTTATGTTTATAAATATTTATATTTTTGTATTTTTATATTTTTTTATTTTTCTATTTTTTTTATATTTTTTACATTTTGTTATATTTTTAAAATTTTATTTATTTGCGGGTAAGAAAAAAAACAAAAAAAATAAAACGAGTTTTATTCCTGAGCGGCGAAGCTCAGCCGTTAGAATTTTGTCAGTCAAACTTGTATTATTATTAGACTATAAATGTTTTAATAAAATGCCTAACATTTTAGACCCACATTTTATTCAAAAGTTTCATCCAAGTCTGGGGGAGATTTTAAGAAGCTTTTGTGTGTTACGTATAAAATCATCAAAATAGTATTTTTTATTCGAAATTTCTTATTTATTTCATTATGTGAATTTTAAAAGTTTTGGAGAAATATTTTTTTGTATTTTTTTTGATAGCAAAATTTCATACACAAAAATTTTTTTAAAAATTAATTTCAAATTTAATTTTTCTTTAAACATGTATTCAATATGCGATTTTATGGCATTTAATTTTTCAAGTTTCAAATTCAAAAAGATGTTCAAATTTATTTTTGTGCTAGGTCCAGAGTTACATTTAATTTGAGTTTCTACACTAAATAGTAAAATTAAATATAATGAACCCTCGTTGGTGACCTTCGATATTTTTCGAGGAAACACCTCAATATTGTTAACACTGTGGTAATCGTAAATTGTATCATGTTTACTGGTACATCTTTTTTCAGAATATCTTTAAAATTTTAATTTATATTAGACTTCGATGCTATGGAATTTACCTCCTTCTTTGCTGATGGATAAATTTTCTGAAGATGTCCTTAGCAAGTATAAAAGAGCTTGAGGCGTAGCAGTCTGTAACTTTCAAGTCACGAATATCGCAAATACGGGCGCTAACTTTTATAAACAAACGTAACTTAAATAAAATTTATATTCGGGCACAGTGTAATTACTGTTTATTTTGAAATATGTATTTTTATGCATGTGTAAAATATGTAGTCCTTCCTTCAATAGAAGAAATATAAAACACAGTAAAAACGTAGTCCTGATCCCAATACTACAAAGTCATCAAATTAATACCTATCATGATTTCTAAATTTGTTTAAAAATATGTGTCTGTAATTTACTTAAACTCATCTAGGACATTGTCTTTAGAAATACATAAAAAAAACTTAATTTCCCTTTACACCCCATGAATGAGGTATGGGATAGCTTCTCGCGTTGTTGTGAATTAACACGCTTTCTATTTTTAGATTCACAACTAACGGCACCTACTTATTTATCGACGAATGCGAACGTCACTGTTTTTGAGAAGCTCTTACTAGACACGACGATTGAATCGACGCTTAATACTGCGAAGTTGCTGTCAAACAACATTCGAGGGAGCCGACAATGAAAGAAAATTTTATTTATTTTTTCTTTTAAGATGACTGGAGCCAGGTTTGAACCTGCGATCTCCCTCATGGTAGTCGCGTGTTCTAACCACTATGCCACGGCCGGTCCATACCGAAATACATACTTCTTAATATAAATGTGACAACTTTAATGGTTGAAACAAGCAGATGATCCACCCACTTGAATGTAGTACATACTTCAATTCATTTTGTTTTATAAAACATTTGGTTTACATAATGGCCTCCAAGATTTGTAACAAGTCATTTTGCAATTTATATTAAACTAGTGGGCCCGGCAATGCTTCGCTATTGCATATTATCGAATATTGCCATTTTCACCCCCTAAATGTAGAAAAATCCAAACAATGTGTAGCCTATGTTGCTCGCGGGGTTATTCGGAAGATTCCCTGAAAATTTCATCAAAATCGGTCCAGCCGTTTTCGAGTCCATACGTTACATATATACATACACACATCCTCTTTTATATATATAGATTTGCTATTTATTTTCGACACTTTTACGAATGCAATTTCACTCTAATAAACACAATTGCACAAATCTAGCGAAACAAATTAACACTTACACCAAGACCTTTATCACTACTCTCTTTTTCTCCCACTTGCACTTTTTACTAACAGATGACACTAACAATGAACCGCAGCTACAAGTTTAAATAATAACTTCAATTTAATAACGAAACGAAATACCAACAGAGCGAAGTTTGTCTGTTTCCGCTCTTTTGCATTTTCTATTATTCCGTTCTCACGCAAACAAATTACCGAGAAACACAACCCGACCCGACCGACACGACTTCTTATATTCAAACAACGAATTTAAGTCTTTTCAAAGACAATTTCCCTACTTTTACCACAAACTTCATGTTTAACTAATAAATATCGACAATTTGTTAACTTTGACACAATTTTTGTTGCATTTCAAACAATTTAAACGGATAAATTAACTAATTATGTGGAGCTGTTTGCCAATTACACGCACTTTGCCCAAAAAATCTAGTTAGACTAAGGAAATTGATGAACGAAAGGCCGGCTCATTAAGGAAACAATAACAAGAAGAGTGAAAGAAGTAACAAAAACAGCGAGAGCACAGATCTCCTTAAGGGTTACCATTTCAATATCTTCTTATATGTTTTGTGGGAAACTGCTTTGCTTTCTGGCAAAATGCATTGGATCCTTTTGAAAGATTTGAATTGCATTTTTCTTTTCATCTAAAGAAATTGTTTTTCATATTCAACTTTATTGATTTAAAATTAGTGTTTTCAGAGAAAATGTATTTACTCTCGGGAGTAATATTAAAAAGGAAAAATTAATGTATCTGACATGAATCTGTACATCTGCTTTGTGTAAAAAGCACTGTATGATTATTAGGGTGGGTCGATTTAGCAATCGATATTGTGCCATCGATTTTTCGATAGCTTTTGGCATAAGAAAAAATAAAAGTTGAGAATAAGTCAAAAATTTCAATTTGGGCGCCTCGAAATTGATATGTTTTTATTTTTAAAAAGAGGAAAAAAGTTATTTTCCAATGTTTTCAAAAATTAATTACATAATCAGTTAATTTTGTAGGTGAGGTTGATTTAAATAAAAATTATGTCCTTAAATCTTAAGCATATATAATAAGAACAGTGCGCGTCTATTGGTAAACTCCGATGTTTTTCGAGGAAACAACTTAATATTGTTAACACTGTGGTAAGCGTACATTTTATCATGCTTACTGGTTCTGCCTATTTCAGCTCGCTGAATTAAGTGGTGCTAGCTATTTTCGAAGTAAGGATTTTATAGGCGATAAAAAACTTTAAATTTAGCAAATTTAATGAAATTTGCACAACTTTTAGATCACGGATACTTTTTCTTCTAATACTCCGAAATTAATGATATGTAGCTGTTTCTAAAAGTTAGCGCGAATATCTTTAAAATTTGAATTTATATTAAATTCAGATTTTATGGAATTTACATCCTTCTTTGCTGATGGATAAGTTATCTGAAGATGCCTTTAGCAAGTATTAAAGAGCTTAAGGCGTAGCAGTCTGCAACTTTCAATTCAAGCATAATGCAAATACAAGCATTAACTTGGGTAAACAGATTGCGCTATTGAAATCAGCGTAATTGTTAAACAAAATTTAAATTTGAGCTCAGTATAATTATTGTTTATTTTCAAATATGTATGCATGTATGTATTTCTTGCCAAAAACATTTTAAAACAGTGTAAAAACGTAGTCCTGAACCCTATACTTCTAAAGGTATACTAAAAATATCATTAGTTGTATAAAAAAAGTTGTTTATAAATATTTAGTAAATTTCTAAATCTTATTTAGGACATTGTCATCAGAATTACATACCTGTTAATATTAATGCGGAAACTTTAATGGTTGTAACAAGCAGATGATCCACCCACATGAATGTAGTATGTACTTCACTTCATTTGGTTTTAAAAAACATATAACGTTCTATATGATTTGTAACAAGTCATTTTGCAGTTTATTTAAAATATGTATGTCACGAATGTAACTTTACTCTACTAAACACAATTGCTCAAATCTAGCGAAACAAATTAACACTAACACCAACAAATTTTTCTCTACTGGCATTTTCATACTCTCTTTTTCTTACACTTGCACTTTTTACTAAACCGATGACAATAAGAACAACGGTTCGCAGTTACAAATTTAAATACATAATAACTTCAATTTAATAACGAAACGAAATACCAATACAGTGAAATTAGTCTGTTTCCGCTCTTTTAAATTTTGTACTGCACCGAACTCAAGCAACAAATCACCCGACAAACACGACCCGACCGACACGGACTTCTTGTACTCGAACACCGATTTTAAGACATTATATACGACAATTACCCGACTTTTACTACAAACTTCACATTTAACTAATAAATATCGACAATTTGTTAACATTGACACAATTTTTGTTGCATTTCAAACAATTTAAACGGATAAATTAACTAATTATGTGGAGCTGTTTGCCAATTACACGCACTTTGCCCAAAAATTCTAGTTAGACTGAGGAAATTGGTGAACGAAAGGCCGGCTCATAAAGGAAACAGTAACAAAAACAAGAAGAGTAAAAGAAGTAACAACAACAGCGAGAGCATAGATCTCTTTTAGGGTTACCATTTCAATATATTCTTGTATGTTTTGTGTGTATGTTTTGTGGAAAATATCTTTCTGTGCTAGATTTGTCTGATTGATTTTGTTTTTAAAAGGGTCAGTGGCACAGCCCTTGAAATACTAAACTAAATAATGAGTAAAAGAGTAATTTTGAATTAAAATATATACCCATTTAAGAGTTCTTGAAAACAAAACATAATTTGTAAATGTAATAATATTCAAAATAAAAATTTTATTTATAAACCTCTGATAAACAATTATGAATACGGCTGATGAAATTGATGCCACCAATGTAATATTAAGAAAGTAAAACATTTGGCACTTTTTAATGGAATTGAGCGATTTTTATAATAGTTACAATGTTATTTTATTGTCTATATCGACTATATCTAAAAAAAATTGTATATAAAAGAAAAATAATATAACTCTTCATGCTAAAAAAGCTGTTTTCTTTATTAAGAATTATTTTTTAAATACGAACAAAAAATTAAGCTATTTTTTTGAACAAAAAAATACATTTTATTTTCGCAAAATTGGACATCATTGTACGACAACAATTTGAATGATTTTTTAAACAATACACATGTCATCATTTTAAAAGAAATGTGATTAAAAAGAAAATATTTTGCTTTTGTAAAACTGAAAAACATTTTACAAATAAAAAAGTAAAAGTAACTATAACACAGGCCCTGTATTGGCCCATTAGCACATATTTTGATCTTGGTTTATCACCAATTAATAACACACTATTACAAAAGGGAAACATTGAAGGAATGTAGCTTATTCCTATTGTTATTAAGACAATAAGGTGATTATAAAATAGAATAGGGCGATAGTTGCAGTTGAAGAGATACGTACATTCACATTTTTAATCGAAAACAAAACTTATTTTTAAATAACCAAAAAACTATGGCTGATCGCAAAATTCTGATTTTGTATTTGAATTTCCCATGTTAAACACTCTTACCCAGGAAAATTTTTCAGAACTTGTTGCGAGTGGTATTGATACTAGAATCGTTTCTTTTTTAATCGACATTCTATTCTGTTTCTGGTTCCATATAACCGATTATGTACAACATGTTGCACCACAGATTCCGTAGAACAGAAAATGAATACTCGTATTCGAAATAAGTATTTTTTAGAGGGTATTTATGAAAAACTCAAAAATCTGAGTTAAAAAATATTTCGAACTAGCACCCGATTGAAAACCATTTAAATTTCAAAAAATAGCACTTGTAATTCAGTTGTGTAGCAATTCATTTCATAACAGGTTCCAGGAGAACATGTTGGTTTTGGGACAATTTCAAACAAAAATAATATATTGTGCAACCGAAAGTGGAACTTGTTACTTATCAGTAAAAGCTGTTCTGTAATTGTTTCTTAGCAACAAAATATTTTGCTGGGTAGAAACATAAAATGAAACACAAGAAATAACCCTTGTCTTACAGCGTTATTGGAGTCAAACTTCATCCAGTCCAGTTCGTACTATTACAGTATTTTCCACAATATAACACCTTTGCTCCCTTTTTGTAACAATGTGTTATTAATTGGTGATAAACCAATATCAAAATATGTGCTAATGGGTCAATACAGGGTTTGTGTTATAATTACTTTTCTTATTTGCAAAATGTTTGCCAGTTTTACAATCACATTTCTTCTCAAATGACATACGTTTTCTTTAAACAAATCGTTCAATTTGTTGTCGTACAATAATGTAAAATTTTGCGAAAATAAAATAAATTTTTTTGTTTAAAAAAAAAAGCTTAATATTAGCTTAATATTTAGTCCGTATATGAAAAATATTTCTCAAAAAAGAAAACAGTTTTTTTAGTATCAAGAGTTTTATTTTTTTTTTCTTTTATACAAATTTTTTTTCTGATATAGTCGATTTTACAATAAAATTACATCGATATTTTTACAGAAATCGCACAATTCTATTTCTTATTGGTAAATGTTTCATATACATATAATAAAACTATATAAAAATATAATGAAAAACATTTTAATAACCAGCGGCTTCTTATTTAAATGTCTATATATTGCTTTTAATACTACATTTGCGACATCAATTTCATCAGCCGTTTTCATAAACATTTATCAATGGTTTAAAATAAAAATTTTCATAGTAAAATCGTTTTAAAAACCTCTTATAAATTATTATGACTAATTTTACTTTTACAAATTATGTTTTGTTTTTCAAAACTCTAAAATGGTCAAATATTTTAATTCAAAATTAGTTTAAAATATGTTACTCATTTATTTAGTTAAATATTTTTAAATGTTGTAGCACTTCCCTTTAAAAAAAAATCAAAACAAAATCAGTATAACAGATCCAGCACATAAAGCTATTTCCCACAAAATTAATAAGACTATATCGAAATGGTAACCCTAAATGAGATCTATGCTCTTGCTGTTGTTGTTACTTCTTTCACTCTTCTTGTTTTTGTTACTGTTTCCTTTATGAGCCGGCCTATCGTTCATCAATTTCCTCAGTCTAACTAGAATTTTTGGGCAAAGTGCGTGTAATTGGCAAACAGCTCCACATAATTAGTTAATTTATCCGTTTAAATTGTTTGAAATGCAACAAAAATTGTGTCAATGTTAACAAACTGCCGATATTTATTAGTTAAACGTGAAGTTTGTGGTAAAAGACGGGTAAGTGTCGTAGATAAAGTTTTAAAATCGGTGTTCGAGTACAAGAAGTCCGTGTCGATCGGGTCGGGACGTGTTGACATGGCTGCCAATTTTGATGATTTATCGGCATTTTGACGATTTTTCACTCAAAAAAATGAAAAATGCCGTTTTGCCGATTTTTGCCTCAGAAATGACGTTTTTTTTATCAATCGACAAAATTGACACAAATCATTGTGCTTAGTTTCGCATGGAAGGTAAGAATCTCAGAAATGCAAACAAATAACAGAGTTTAATCGATTTGGACCAAAATGGTCAACAAATCTAGACAACCATCTTGACTTTTTTCCCGACAATTTGGGAAATTTCAATGATGAGCATGGTGAGCGCTTTCATCAAGAAATCTCGAGATTGAAAATCGATTTGGAGGAAAAAGCTCATGCTGCATGATGGCAGAATATTGTTGGACAATATGTCGTGACACAGACGATCAGCATAAGCGGCAAAATCAACGTTTGCATTTTAATTAATTTTTATTCAGGTTTTTTTTACATACATACAATAATTTGAAACAGGATTAATAATTTTTTCTTATTTACTAAACTAGTAAAACTTGATTAATAAAATGTACATATAACTTCTTCAATATATATTTTGTTCAGAAAAATTATTTAAATGATATTAAGCTTTAAAACTTCTAAAGGACATTTTTGAAATTGTTGGTCCAGATCCATTAAACTCTGTTATTTGTTTGCATTTTTGAGATTCTTACCTTTCATTTGATACCCACGGAAATGTGGCAATATTTGATTTAATTTTTTGAAAGTGGTGTAACCTTTGAAAGTTTGAAGGCCTTTTAAAAAAAATCCTGACGTTCTGGCGATAAACTGAGAACGGAGTTTTACTACATAAGGTTAGGTTTATATGCAAAAGAAATTATTTCCGAAACAAAACTTCCTAAAAATGAATTAAACAAAATAATTAACACTAGCATTCATTTTTATATAGAACTAAAAAACCAAATATTAAAACCCTTTGATTGAAATAGTTATATTTATTTTCTGTTTTTTATATGAAATAAATACTTTTGTTTTGTTTTTAATCACAAAATATGTTTTATTTTAATGTTATTTACATTGCCGTTTTTTTTGCCGATTTTTAAAATAAAAGTGCCGATTATGACGATTTTTTTTTAAAAAAGTGACGTTTTTTCGTGAAATTTTGTTGGCAGCCCTGCGTGTTGATAGCTTAAGAACGGAGCAGTACAAAATGTAAAAGAGCGGAAACAGACTAATTTCACTCTATTGGTATTTCGTTTCGTTATTAAATTGAAATTATTATTTATTTAAATTTGTAGCTGCGAACCGTTGTTGTTATTGGCATCGGTTTAGTAAAAAATGCAAGTGTAAGAAAAAGAAAGTATGAAAATGTCAGTAGAGAAAAAAGTGTTGGGGTTAGTGTTAATTTGTTTCGTTGGATTTGTGCAATTGTGTTTATCAGAGTAAAGTTATATACGTGAGTGTTTAGAAATAAATGACACATCTTAAATAAACTGCAAAATGACTTGTTACAAATCATAAGGAACTTTATATGTTCTTTAAAACAAAATGAAGTGAAGTACATACTAGATTCATGTGGTTGGATTATCTGCTTGTTACAACCATTAAAGTTCCCGCATTAATATTAAGAGGTATGTAGTTCTGATAACAATGTACTAAATGAAATTTAGAAAAGTACGACGTATTTATAAACAAATTTTTGTATATAACTTACGATATTTTTAGGGTACTTCTCATTTCATTTATTTGATCTTGTAATTAAAAGCCCCATGGCCAATATAAGGTTAATTACAAAATTCATAAGTATATACTACTCAATACTACTTTTAGAAGTATTGAGTAAATGACTATGTTTTTACAGTGTTTTAAAATGTTTTTTTTTTGGCAAGGAATTCATACATATTTGAAAATAAACAATATTTACACTGAGCTCGAATTTAAATTTTGTTTGATAATTACGCTGATTTCAATAGCGCAATCTGTTAACCCAAGTTAATGCTAGTATTTGCATTTTTCTTGACTTGAAAGTTGCAGACTGCTACGCCTTAAGCTCTTTAATACTTGCTAAAGGCATCATCAGATAACTTATCCATCAGTTAAGAAGGAGGTAAATTTCATAAAATCAAAATTTAATATAAAATCAAATTTTAAAGATATTCGCGCTAAATTCTAAAATTCGGAGTATTCGAAGAAAAAGTGGCAGTGATCTTAAAGTTGTGCAAATTTCATTAAATTTTATAAATTTAAAATTTGTATCGCTAATAAAATCCTTACTTCGAAAATAGCTAGCACCACTTAATTCAGCGAGCTGAAATAGTCAGTACCAGTAAGCATGATAAAATGTACGCTCACCACAGTGTTAACAATATTAAGTTGTTTCCTCGAAAAACATCGGCAGTTACCAATAGACGCACACTGTTTTTATTATAAATGCTTAAGATTTAAGGATATGATTTTTATTCATATCAACCTCACCTACAAAATTAACTGATTATGTAATTTATTTTTGAAAACATTGGAAAATAACTTTTAATAAATATAATGATTATGTCAAACATATCAAAAAAAAATCAATTTCGAGGCGCCCAAATTTAAATTTTAGACTTTTTCGCAACTTTTATTTTTTTAATTTTAATTTTTAATTTTTTTTATATTGATTTTAATAATTAATTTATTATTTTTTCCTAATGCCAAAAGCTATCGTAAAATCGATGGCACAATGTCGATTGCTAAATGGACCCACCCTAATAATCATACAGTGCTTTTTACATAAAGCAGAAGCAAAGATTCATGTCAGATACATTCATTTTTCCTTTTTGATATTACTCCCGAGAGTAAAAACATTTTCTCTGATAACACTAATTTTAAAGCAAACTTATATGCCAATTGTATTCAACTTTATAACAATTATAAAGTTAAATATGTAAAACATTTGCTTTAGGTGAAAAGAAAAATGCAATTCAAATTTTTCAAAAGGATCCAATGCATTTTCCCAGAAAGCAAAGCAGTTTCCCACAAAACATATAAGAATATATTGAAATGGTAACCCTTAAGGAGATCTATGCTCTCGCTGTTTTTGTTACTTCTTTCACACTTCTTGTTACTGTTTCCTTTATGAGCCGGCCTTTCGTTCGTCAATTTCCTTAGTCTAACTAGAATATTTGGGCAAAGTGCGTGTAATTGGCAAACAGCTCCACATAATTAGTTAATATAGCCGTTTAAATTGTTTGAAATGCAACATAAATTGTGTCAATGTTAACAAACTGTCGATATGTATTAATTAAACGTGAAGTTTGTGGTAAAAGTCGGGAAATTGTCGTTGAAAAGACTTAAATTCGTTGTTTGAATATAAGAAGTCCGTGTCTGTCGGGTCGGCTTGTGTTTCTCGGTAATTTGTTTGCGTGAGAACGGAATAATAGAAAATGCAAAAGAGCGGAAACAGACAAATTTCGCTCTGTTGGTATTTCGTTTCGTTATTATATTGAAGTTATTATTTAAACTTGTAGCTGCGGTTCATTGTTATTGCCATCGGGTTAGAAAAAAGAGAAAAAGAGTGTAAGGAATAGTCAGTAGAGGAAAAGGTCTTGGTGTAAGTGTTAATTTGTTTAGCTAGATTTGTGCAATTGTGTTTACTAGAGTAAAGTTGCATTCGTAAAAGTGTTAAAAAAGTAAATGCCAAATTTAAAATAAATTGCAAAATGACTTGTTACAAATCAAAGAAACCGTTTTAAAAAAACAAAATTAATTAAAGTACTAAATTCAAGTGGTAGATCATCGGCTTGTTTCAACCATTAAAGTTGTCACATTTATATTAACAGATATGTATTTCTGATGACAATGTCCTAGATGAGATTTAGTAAATTACAGACATATATTTTTAAACAAATTTAGAATTCATGATATGTATTAGTTTGGTAGCTTTGTAGTATTGGGATCAGGACTACGTTTTTACTGTGTTTTTATATTTCTTTTATTGAAGGAAGGACTACACATTTTACACATGCATAAAAATACATATTTCAAAATAAACAATAACTACACTGTGCCCGAATATAAATTTTGTTTAACAGTTACGCCTGTTTATCAAAGTTAGCGCCCGTATTTGCGATATTAGTGACTTGAAAGTTACAGACTGCTACGCCTTTAGCTCCTTAATACATGCTAAGGGGATCTTCAAATAACTTATCCATCAGCAAAGAAGGAGGTAAATTTCCATAAAATCGAAAACTAATATAAATTCAAATTTTAAAGATATGCTGAAAAAAGATGTACCAGTAAGCATGATAAAATGTACGATTACCACAGTGTTACCAATATTGAGATGTTTCCTTGAAAAAATATCGAAGGTCACCAATAGATGCACACTGTTATTATAAGTAATGTTTAAGATTTATGGACATGATTTTCATTCATATCAATCACATTGCTGCCAAATTAACTGATAACGTAATTTATTGTTGAAAAATTAAGAAATTACTTTTTTCCTCTTTTTAATAATAATGATAATGTAAAGCGTATACTTTTTTGTTCATATAAATAGTAAATTAAAATATATTAACTATCAATTTTAGAAATGAAAGCTAAAGAAGGGTTTAAGCTATAGCTTATGAAAATTCATTTTATCGGATAAGATTCGAAAAAAAACACTTGAATAACGTTGGTTCATTGTATTTAATTTTACCCTCTAGTGTGGAAACTCAAATTAATTGTAACTCTGGACCTAGCACAAAAATAAATTTGAACATATTTTTTGAATTTGAAACTTGAAAAATTAACTGCGATAAAATTGCATATTGAATACATGTGTAAAGCAAAATAAAATTTGAAATTAAATTTTAACAAAAATTTTATGTATGAAATTTTACTATTGGAAAAAAATAAAGTATTGCTCTAAAACTTTGAACATTCACATCATGAAATAAATTAGAAATTTCGAATAAAAAAATACTATTTGTATGATCTTATACGTAACACACAAAAGCTTCTTAAAACCCCCCCAGACTTTGATGAAACTTTTGGATAATATGCTGGTCTAAAATTTTAGGCATTTTATTAAAACATTTATATTCTGATAATATTACAAGATTGCCTGACAAAATTCTCACGGCTAAGCGTCGCGGCTCAGGAAAAAAACTTGGTTAAATTTTTAGTTGGTTTCTTACCTGCAAAGCATATAGATGGCAAAAATGAATATATACAAATAAATAAAATTATAAAAATATAACATAATGTAAAAAATATAAAAATATAAAAGTAGAAAAATATAAAAACATAAAGAAATTATAATATAATAATATAAAAATATAATAATATAAAAATAAAAATATATAAAAATATAAAAAATATAAAATTTTAAAATATAAATATTTAAAAAATATTAAAATATAAAAAAATTAAACTATAAAAATATAAAGATATCAAAATATAATAAAATAAAAATATAAAAAATATTAAAATGTAAATATACAAAAATATAAAAATATAAAAGTATAAAAATATCTTTATATATAAAATTCTACCGTACGTGTGTTGTGACTGAACTCCTCCTAAACGGCTGGACCGATTTGCATAAATTTTTTTGTATGCGTTTGGGTGGTGCCCCGGATGGTTTAGATTTACAAGTCGGTCTAATTGGACAAAGGGGCGTGGCACCGCCCATACAACTTGAAAATCAAAAGGGCTGTATCTCATGAACTATCAGAGGTATGAAGATGAGATTTGGTATATATGTTGTTGAAGCAGTATTAATTTCAGCCAAGGTGGAAGTGGGCGGTGCCACGCCCCCTTTTAAAAAATCACTTTGCAGGCTTTTCCAATAGACAGATTGATACGAAAATTTTACCAAGTGGTACCGTTGACCTGTAGATATTCACTGGCTATAATAGGCTGTGATTGGATAAAGGGGCGTGGCACCACCCATACAACTTGAAAACCAAAAGGGCTATATCTCATGAACTATCAGAGGTATGAAGATGAGATTTGGTATATATGTTGTTGGAGCCGTATTAATTACAGCCAGGGTGGAAGTGGGCGGTGCCACGCCCCCTTTTAAAAAACGCTGTGCAGGCTTTTCCAATAGACAGATTGATACGAAAATTTTACCAAGTGGTACTGTTGACCTGTAGATAGTTCTGGCTATATTTGGTTGTGATTGGATAAAGGGGCGTGGCACCGCCCATACAACTTGAAAATAAAATGGGCTATATCTCTTGAACTATCAGAGGTATGAAGATGAGATTTGGTATATATGTTGTTGGAGCAGTATTAATTTCAGCCAAGGTGAAAGTGGACGGTGCCACTCCCCCTTTTCAGAAATCGCTCTAACGGCTTTTCTAATAGGCCGATTGATACGAAAATTTTACCAAGTGGTACTGTTGACCTGTTGATAGTCCCTGGCTATAATAGGTTATGATTGCATAAAGGGGCGTGGCACCACCCATACAACTTGAAAATAAAATGGGCTATATCTCTTGAACTATCAGAGGTATGAAGATGAGATTTGGTATATATGTTGTTGGAGCAGTATTAATTTCAGCCAAGGTGAAAGTGGACGGTGCCACTCCCCCTTTTCAGAAATCGCTCTAACGGCTTTTCTAATAGGCCAATTGATACAAAAATTTTACCAAGTGGTACTGTTGACCTGTTGATAGTCCCTGGCTATAATAGGTTATGATTGGATAAAGGGGCGTGGCACCACCCATACAACTTGACAATCAAAAGGGCTATATCTCATGAACTATCGGAGGTATGAAGATGTAATTTGTTACATATGTTGTTGTTGCTGTATGAACTATAGTAAGGGTAGAAATGGGCTGCTCTACACCATTTTTAAAACAAACAGTTATAACTGTCAAAATTCCACAGTATATTGCTGTTCGCCTAGAGATATAAACAGTTAGGTGGGCCAATTTTTTATTCGCAAAAATCGTAACCAAAATCGGAATCTACGATGAATTGTTAGAAAATTTCACCGATAAATTTTGTGTCTAAAATCAATTCCTAGCTCGCGTTGGGAAGCAGGAAGACTTCAGATATAATTTTTTTTTGTTTTTAAATGAGCACAAACCGAAAACTCCTGCGTAAAACTGACTTCCAAACTAACTAAATTAAGTATTACAGAAGTAAATCTATGTAGTGGTTAAAAAGTTATGGCCTCTGAGTGTTGGCATACAGAAAACAATGTCAAAAATATACCATTCTCTTCGTCTTGGTCTCCAAGCATCGGAATTGTAGGTAAAAATTACAGCCGGGACCCATAAGTCTGAAGGTTTCAATAGTTGCTCATTGGTAAAAAAAATATATACCTGAAATCTTCATGCTGAACTAGGTATTGATGATCGTGGATTCCGATCGAAAATATTGATCCGCCCTAATAACCAGGCTATATGGAAGGTTTAGGAGGTGTTTATGGCTAAAGGCATGAAGCTTCAAACGAAATTTTCATTTGCGGTCAATAGGAGGAGAAGGCATAACAAAAGTGTTTTTTACGCCCAAAGACATAGTTAGTATACAGACGGTTCCCGCTACTACAGATAAATATAAAAATTAAATTTTGATCTTTAGAGAAATTTCTGTTTTCGATTTGTGAAAGAAGTGTTTTTTCTCCCTACATACAGACAAAACTTAATCTACATGTCGAAACTATAGATATGACTTTGATGATGCACTTTTTATTATCGTCATAGAGCCTGTCATATTAAGAATTTAAAACAATTAAACTTAATTGGTTTACATCCATGTTAAGGAGTTACTTGAAATTAGTTACATAAGTTAATAAACTCAACATATTATTGTCGAGCTTAAGTACCGTTTTAAAGTACTTTGTAGACCTAAATGTGAAATATATTACAAGTTAATATGCAATTGCGAAGCATTGCCGGGCCCACTAGTAAAAATATAAAAATATACAAAAATATAAATGTATTAAAATATATAAATATAAAAACATAAAAATTTAAAAATTTAAAAATATAAAAAAATGAAAATATAAAAATAGTAAAATATAAAAATATACAAAAATATAAATGTATAAATATATAAAAATATTAAAACATTAAAATATAAAAATATTCAAACAATTTATTTGAGACATATTATGAAACCTTGATTCATATTATAAAACTATAATCACTGTGTGTTATAACGAAAAAGATAAATACGCTTAGAATAAAAAGTTGAACCGATCTTTTTCACCATCTTCAAGAGGTTTTATTCGCCTTATTGTTTCATGGGGTTAAACCAAAACATATGCGCGCATACCCTTTAAAATTATCCAATAACTTCTGTATCTCTTGCACGATTCCTAAATCGAATCTAAATATTACTTTTACACATTTTAATTAGAGCTTATATTTTAAAAAAGTTTTAATATTTCAACAAAAAAAAAACATCAACTACAACACATTTAAATGGGTTTTTCTCCAATAGCAGAAAGTGACTTTTGGAATAAAAAGAAACAAGTGGGCAACGAAATAACTAGAATATAATGTTCTGACTAATAGCTTTGTTGAAAAATGTTAACAGTCTTCCGGTCTTTCGTACGTTAATTTCCTTCAATCTAATTAGAATCTTTTGTGTAATTAGCAAACAGCTCCACATATTAAATCGATTTATGCGTTTAAAGTGTTAAAAATAAAACAAAAATTGTGTAATAGCAAATAATTTATCGATATTTATTAGTATAACGTTAAATTTGTGATAAAACTCTTGTAATTGACGTAGAAAAGTCATTCATTGTTCGAATACAATAAGTCTGTGTCGGTCGGTTCGTGTTAGTCGGTAAAGTTTTGCTTGTGCATGATTGAATGCAAAATATGTATTATAGAGAGAGTTGTCGGTTGGTTTTTGGTGTCGGTGTTAACTTGGTAATAGGTATGCCTGAAGTAATTCTATTAGCATAATAGAGATAGATATTGAACCGAAGGATGAAAACACATTCATTAAATACCTTATCCAAATGTAAGAGAACATATGAAAGGAAAATAACTAAAAGTCACTTTGTCATTTAAGCGATGATATACAGAAAGGGATCAACATAGCACTAACTCGTTTAAAGTGAAAGCCTTAAACGTCTACTTGGTGTTTAAAATACTGATCTCGTAAATCCGAATAACATATGGATATTTTTGTCTAATGCGGAATTGTACTTGCTGATTAGTTGGTGATGATGATAAATTTTTTTGCCATCATGTCTTTGTTAAATGTTTCAAACAGTTAAAAGCCTAATAGTGCAATGATTTGGACTACGTATATTTATATCTACGTATCATACTGTCAAAAATTATTGTCATTGTACCAAAAAGTATTTTTACTCTATCAAATGTACTTTTATGGTACTAAATTGTATCTTTATGGCATCAAACATAAAATTATTGTACACAAACGCACTTTCATTGTGTTAAAAGAACTTTTATTGTACAAAAATTGCTTATGATATACAAACAATTTTTCTTTTATTTAGGAATTAGTGGTACCGACAATGCTTCAGCATTGCATAGGTAAAGAATATTAAAGCATAACAGAAATTTCACTCAGATGAACTGACCGAAAAGTTATTTTACTGAACCAACTGAGAATTAAAGAAAAAGTGCCTAATTAATTCGCACAAAAATCTCAAAAGAAATCATAATTTCTAATGGTGGGATAAACCTTCCGTGTTTTAAGGTTTCACCTATAAATGCAAAATATGAAAAGTTAAACATTCCCAACGGCGTATAGGAGATGTCAGTAGGAGCAAAACGTGTCCCAATATTAATCCGAAAATCAAAGTTAAAATACAAATTCGAAAAATGACCCAATTTTTATCGCTTTCCATGGAATTACTCATATGAAAAGCTGTATTATCTATGTGTTGAATGTACATTTGGTACAAAAAACCAGGCTACCGATAAAAAAAACATTTTTGGAAGCACACTGAATACAGTCATATTTTGCGTAAGATGTGCGCTTTTGAAAATTTGACTCATGAATAAATATGGAACTTTAAATAAAAAGTGTGGACAATTTTAAAATCCTTTTTTTTTAGTTGTGGTAAAAAATAGTAATTAATTATTCTCTAAAACTTTTATCAACACTATAAACTGAATGAAAACAAAACAAAAAAAATTTTGGGTTTTTTTTTTTTTTTTTTAAATTCCATCAAACAATGAATGTGTTTTCATCGTTCGGTTCAAGATCTATTCTGTTATTGCTAATAGAATTTGTTTTACAAGAGTTTTGTGAAATGGATTATGTTGACAGCTGGCAGGGCAGATAGCTATTTCGAAACTTTAAAAAAAGTGCGCCCGCAACTCTAAGAAATACCCATATATAACTTTCTTCACATTTGTGAAAATTTTTATGAGCCAATGCTCCGCCCATACATCGAAAATTTGTGTGCTAAGTACTATCATTATCAGGGCCAACAAAAGTATGCATTGCATACTTGCATATGTAAATGCATATTGCAGCCCTGCCGGCATGTTTTGGGGGTTTATGCATATAAAAGCATATTTTCGAGTTTTCAGGGTTTTTTGTAATGTTTTTTTTTACTTTTCATATAAATTTTGGGATTATAGACAACACCTGTTTATTTCATTAAGATTAAGAAGGAACGCCTATCTCTGGTCAAAAAATTATTATTAATAAATTAATATCTTCTACCAAGGCTGTATTTTTTAAGGTATATTTTTCCAGTACTAACTAATCGTAATAATATTTTTATGTTTGTACTAAGGATCCAGTCCGCCGTCAATAATTTCAATGAGATCTACCTAACTTTGCGTTGCCACCAGTTCTATCCACTCGTAGTCAATAGTGTAAGAGAGAGAAAGCTGAAGCAATGCGTACTTCCAAAGAGAAAAAGTCAATTATGTTAGTGTTTTACTATTCAAATATGACAAAACAGATAGCAATGCGAAAACAACTATTTATATTGAAACAATAATCGGTGGGAAATTATACTAAAACTTGGACATTCTAACTCCCTCGGAAACATATGTTCCCATATAAATGTGAAAAAAAAATTCCCGTTTTTTTCACATAAAAATATTAATCTTTATTAATCAAGATTTCTATCGCGGAAATCATGAATATGTGACAAAAATTCAAGTGAAGGCGTATACATAATATTTATTTATTTATTTTATTTTAAATATGTATACAGAACTGTTAGTCGAAAAACTACATGTAATATTTTTAACAGTAGAGTAATTATTCAATTAATCAATTCGGAATCTTAAAAATGTAATGTAAAAAATAACTTCATTTAATTTTCTACTATTTGTGATGAATACTTATTAAAAATTAAATGTATTCAGTAAATTAAATTAACTACGAGTCAAAATCTTTTGCGCATTTTTTATCAGGTTTAAAGGCATTTTTTAGTGTTTTTCGTGCTTATCTAATGCGCATATTTTTAGTTTTTCCGGGCATATTTGTGTTGGCCCTGATCATTATGTATATGTATCAAAATACAGACACTTCAGATCAAAAATTTCGTCTGCATATTCATAAATGTGTTGCAGAGTACGATCAGGATTAACAATTTAATCTCGGGACCGGCCGTGGCATAGTGGTTAGAACACGCGACTACCATTCGGGAGATCGCAGGTTCAAACCTGGCTCCAGTCATCTTAAAAGAAAAAAAATAAATTAAATTTTCTTTCATTGTCGGCTCCCCTCGAATGTTGTTGACAGCAACTTCGCAGTATTAAGCGTCGATTCAATCGTCGTGTCTAGTAAGAGCTTCTCAAACAGTGACGTTCGCATTCGTCGATAAACAAGTAGGTGCCGTTAGTTGTGAATCTTAAAAATAGAAAGCGTGTTAATTCACAACAACGCGGAAGCTATCCCATACCTCATTCATGGGGTGCAAAGGGAAATAAAGCAAAGTAAGGTACTTATATACTGTTTGGTCACTACCCCTCCGTCTACTGAATAAAATTTTCGTCTAAAAATTTGAACTTGAAGTGTTGAGTACTATCTGTCAACCAAATTGTATCTCTGTAGCTCAAACGCCCACGTTAATATGCAACACTTAAAACCCAAAATTTATATTTACTCGGCATTTGCAACACTTAACTGCAAACCGATAGCTGACACTCGGAGAACCAAGTCTATCGGCTTGCACTCGAAGGCTGAACACCGTCGCTTACCTCTCACACATACCCGGCACCGCTGGGAATATATCGTCCAAAAGCTAAGGCGGCTAAATAAGCCGCATTTTGTGTCGCCGCCAACGACGCTCACCATCAATCATACAAATATTTAAGGTGCGCTTCATAAGTTCACTTCCAATAGTTCGTTTTACATCGTATGTAATTTCAAATAAAACAACTTTCCTTAGTAGAGGCATATATACATTACATTAGTTTATTACTTTCCGCATAGGAAATTATACCAAACATATCTTAAATAGTATTCATTAAAAATAGTTATAACCTAGAAATGCAATATACAAAAAGTTTCAAAACAATTGTTCTTAATTAAATCTTTAATTTTTCCACAGCATTTTGCAATATTTGGAATTCAGAATTAATGTTGTTCATCAAATTCGAAATTTGATGTTTGGAATCCAACACTTCAATACTTTGGGTATAAGCATTGTAGCGTACACCAAAGGGGCGGGGAATGGAGTTGGCAAATTTACTAGAAATTAAAGAAAACCAAGTATTAATACTATGCATATACAAAATACTTCATTATCTCATAACTTACATAGTCTTTTCCTTGGCACACTCAAAACTTTCGGCGACATAGTAAAGATCTTGGAATTGGGTGATGGGATATTTGGTGACGCCCGTAACTTCTGGATCGAAATCTTTTAATTGAGGTTTGTCAGTCAAACAGTACTCTAGTTCGCCATATGATGAAAGCAAACCGGCGCCATAAGCCTTAAGTTCGCCATCTTGACGGCATAGACCATACTCAACGGTGAACCAGAAAATCTAAGGGGAAACAAGGACAAAATTAAAATATATGTTAGAAATTCTTAATGTCTTTCAACTTACGGTGGCCAATTTCTCAATGTAGTCATCGGGGGCACCCAAAGAAGCCAAACCGATTTCCTGACAGAATTGAGCAAAATCAGGATCGGCAAACAAAGGCACATGACCCATCAGCTCGTGGCAGACATCAGGTTCGGGAGTGTACATAGGCTTGCTGGGATGACGAATATACTGGGTAGAATGGAAGACACGGAAAGCCAAACCAGCAAGAAAATCGCGGGAAGACAAAAGACCAGCAACGGGACGCAAAATGAAACCGGTACAATCTGTTAATCGACAATAAAAGAAAATTAATTAGTTTCTGGGTTGTCATACAATTCATCACAAATACCTCTCAAAAAGTTGGACACATCCTCCAGTTGGGGAATATTATCCTCACGGAAGCCACAGTTGTCGACTAGCAAAGGAAACACGTGATTGTATTCTTTGCAAGCATGAGTCTTGTACAATTTGGTCAGATGTCTGAACATAGTGCCCCAGGTTTCTGTTTCCTCTTTGGTGTAATCAACATGGGGCAAAGGTTGGCCATGTTTGTAGTTGTAGGCAATGTCAGCAAAGTATTTTCTAAAGGAAATTCAATATGGGCATTATAACAATTAGATTCCTTTAACTCTTATGATCCCCCTTACCTTCTTGCCCTATAGGTAGCATCGGTAAATCCAGGATGATCTGAATCCAAC
Organism: Muscina levida; assembly: GCA_964034835.1. NCBI lineage: Eukaryota > Metazoa > Arthropoda > Insecta > Diptera > Muscidae > Muscina > Muscina levida. The sequence continues at coordinate 46,970,939 of OZ035883.1, read as the reverse complement.
TCAGAGCCATAACTTAAAATCTGATTGGCAAAACGATCCAAATCACGAATTCTTCGCGGGAACCATGGCACCGCAGATAAATTGTCTTTGTAATCACGTGATATGACATTGAAGTATGAGCTTATCTCTCTCAGTTCATCAATGGCCTTGGGTAAGCCTCCCGATTTGGCATCACACTCCACAAAGAATTCATAGCCGGGCACACGCAAAGACGAACGCGATTCAATGTGCACCAAATTGACATTATGTTTCTTGAAGATTTTCAATGACTTGGCCAAAGAACCGCTAGTTTGATCTTTGGTTGAGAAGACCAAGCAGGTATTGCGAGCCTCTTGGGCATCGATGCCCTCGGCGATATAGGATGATCCCTCAACGCGTGTGGGCTGAAATAAAAACAAATATTGTCATGAAAAATTATCACTTACGTAAACGTAAAAAAAATTATGAATTGAAATACTATATTTGTGATTTATTGCCGGATGATTCGCCGTCTAATCGTATGAGTTGCTAAAACTCTTATCATGGACGCTCTTATGTGTGTACGCATGTTGTATTTGATTGCGACGAGCGACACGCCTCTTTTTTTCGGGAAGATTTTGATAACTGCGGAATAGCTACGTAAGAGGGTCGTATGACAAGAGCAGCAGTTGGAACGGAAAGTTTTCGTGTAATTATTAGGATAGACATTATTAAAATGTCGTGGCATTTGAGGATATTTTTGAAGAACTCGCAAGTTAACGTACTACACCCGTTACTATCTCGTAGAATCCACGTAAGTTGTTTGTTTTTTTTTGCTGACGTGCATACAAATTGTGTATGAAATTATTTTAATTTATTAACTTGTTTTTTTTGGGTGATTAAAGTGACAGTTTTGTTCCGGAGGGAAAAGAATCTGGGATTATATTAAACAATTTAGTTATCTTAGGTCATGACCACACATTGCTCTAATTTGTTCTATATTTTATGAAAAATAAGAAAAAATGCTAGATCATCTATTTAATACCGTACAGAGATACTTAAAGTACGGAAGAGTCGTGACAGCAGTAATCAATTCAAAAAGTCCCAATCCAGAAAAAAGTACACATTATGCTAGAGTTTAACGAAAAGCATTTTACGCAAAGATCGGGTGTTATTTTTTTATTTATATAATCATAGAACAACGACATTTGAAGGTCGTTTGGCAAATCTTTTATCACCACTTCATTTTTTCACTTTTGAAAATAGGAAATAATCCGAGGGAAATAATTCTAGCGACTAAAGTGCAAGATGAAGCAAATGACCATTGGAAAGTGAAAACTTCAACACTTTCTTTACGCCAAAATAGGTTCTTTTTTCCTTAAGTTAAAGTAATAAACGGAACTCCCCAACTGTTGACAATCACCGCAAACGTTTTAAGGCCCGTGATTAAAGGATATGTACCTCTAACGTCAGAACTCTATAGAGAAAGTGCTTCTTTCCGGCTGGAAAATTTCCTAAAAAACAAGGGTGACATCACCGCTAACCAGGCGATGAGGTGGACAGAACAGGAATGCTCGCGACTTAAAAATTGCGACATCTACTACAGCTGTTATGCGAAAGGCACGAATATGGATGTGTTTTTGTATTTGAGCTGAGACTCAGACACCTTATCTCGCGGAATAGCCACTGTACATATCGCACCCTAAAATTGTAAATCTGTAAATATTACCAATGTATTAAGCTTTTAAAATAACTATGTAGACAAGACCTTTCACCATGACCTTTCTCTCTATCATTTTTAAGTTAAATTTCCATATGTTTGGCCTACAGTTTACCTTTAGCTCACTCACGAGAGTTAGTTGTAATCCAACCCCCACAAGAAGCAGGAGGCGAATACTAAATAAAGTATATGTTGCTCCTTAAACCCCGCTCATATTTTTTTAATTTTATTTATTTCCTCGGTAAATTGCTTGGCAAATACTCGTCATCCACCACCCCCATCATCCAAACATTTGGTCCTTCGAGCCGACGAGAATTATATCTACATCACGCAGATTTGTGCATATGCCCCGACGGAAGATAAAGAGACTTTTCCGACCGCTTCTCTGGCCACGACATTAAAATTGTTTTGGGAGATTTAAATGTCAAAATAGGAAGAGATGGCCAGTCCTTTGTCCATCGATCGGTAATTATATTCCTAGCGACTAGGAATTTAGTAGTGAGTGGCACCTGATTTTTGCTTAAAGATATCCGGAAGGCAACTTGGGGATAGCAAAACACCAAAAATCAAATCGATTATATGCTAAACGATGGAAGTCATGCATCTAGTGCAGCGGTCATCACGAAGAGAGACACAAAAACTAATAATAAAACCAGTAAAGAAATTCCAGTAAAGAATACATGTGAACTGATGAACTTACACGATTTCTAAAGTGGGCGGAATGGTACATTTGTATGGCAGAAACCAGAAAGCGCGAGGCTAGACATCCAGTTGTTTCTCCAAAACTTTATCCTGCTATAGCTTTAATAAATACTGAATTTGGGCACGATCTTGTTGGGCGTATTAATATTATTACTCAATTTCTAAAGTGGGCCGAATGGTACATTTGTATGGCAGGTACCATGTAGCCCATTTGCCATTCCTGAAGTACTTTTGAGGAAATATTAACCCATGCAAAGTTTCAAAATAATTGGTTGTTGCGTCGTTCGAAAGTTATTGTGCGACCAGCAGGATACTTCTTTACAAACGACGTAAAGTCATGAATCGAATTTGTTTCAAAGAAACCTAGCGACTCCTTCTATATGTTACACTTTTAGGTCGTATCAAATGATATATATCCTCCTTCCCGTAGGATGATAGTAAAATTAATACTCGGGAAGAGAATGAGCAAATTCCAGAACAACTTCGACAACAACAACAATATGAACAACGACCGCTGATTTAGTGTCATCCAGGTGCGCGTTATCCGCTGTGCGAACTTTGGTACGGATCATTACCTGGTTGCAGCTAGGGTGCACAAGATTAAGCAGAGCGAAAAACGCACTAACTAACCACACAGAAAGCTGGACATCGCAAAGCTGCAAACTCCAGAGATAGCCACTGCCTACTCCAACCAGCTCTACCTACTACTACGCCACAACGCCGGCGGAAAAAACTTCAGATCAAGGAACGGGAAAACGAAAAAATTTACGGGACTTGAAGTGAAGCCCGAATTTTTTTTTCCAGAAAGTAGAAGCAAAATGTTGCGGTACTGGGCTGCCCTCCTGTAAGGACATGGATGGATATTTGATTATAGAGACGCAGAGTGTGCTGCATTATTGAGAGAATATATTCAGCAAATGCTGGTTCTGGAAGGTAGCGCACATAAAGATATCACACCAACTGTCGAAGACGGCTTGGATTGGCAAATCCTGGAAAAGACCCAAGAGAAACAGATCGACACGTACCATCTTTTTGTCGACTATATAGCTGCCTTCGACAGCCCGATTCGCCAGAATTTACTTGAAGCCATGGCTAAGGTTGGTATTCCGCCTTTGGGGAATTACGCTGATTGACACGAAGTCTTCATTAAAAATTGGCAGGGCCCGTACGAAGCCATTTTATACCAGACGAGGCCTAAAACAAAGCGACGGTCTGTTGTGTGACCTCTTCAACACAGCGATGGAAATGATAATGAGGAAAGTTACAGTAGACACGAAAGGCACGATTTTCAACAAAATCCACATGCTAGTTGCGTACGTTGATGACGTAGACATCGTCGGTCGAAAACAGCGGGATGTGACTGCAGCCTTCTCAGGTATACAGAAGGAATCAACGAACAAAGAATCTACTAGTTTGGGAAACTGCTTAAACGTTGACAACTATAATTTTGAGGTAGTACATAATCTTAAATACCTAGGCTCTGCCATCAAAAAAACAATTATGCTTCGAAGTCCGGAGAAGAATCCTGCTAGCTAATAAATGCTTTTACGGACTAAGAAGCGATTAAACGACAGTGCCCTCTCTCGACGAACAAAAGTCTAACTGGTTCTACCGGTCTTGATATATGGTTCAGAATCCTGGGTTATGACACAAGCGGATGAATCGGTTCAGACAGTATTCGAGAGAAAATACTCTGTAAAATATATGGGTCCATATCGTCAACGGAGAGTATCGACATCGTATGAATTATAACTGATACTAACGTTGTCAGAGGCATTGCGGTGCAACGGTGGCGGTTGCGTTGGCTGGGTCATGTTGTACGCATGGACGAAAATCTCATAGGATTGCGAAGAAGTTCCAGCTAAGTAAATAAGTAAGTAAAGTCCAAACTACAACTAGCAACACAATAGACGGCAAAAGCGGTTGATGCGATTGATAGACGTAAGTCGGTCCATAAATAAGCTTTGCGAGCGTATTTCATGAGACTTTAAGCGATAACAATGTTTTGTTTACATCACATCAAAGGCGGCTTCACCACGTGATGCAGCAGTGATTAAAATATAAAGCAACAATAAGTCGCAGATTTCTACAAGACAGATTTTGCACACAGTATAAATATTTCATAACCACCGTCACAAAGTTCAGGCTAAATTCAATTTGTTATACGTGTATAGAGAAATTGATAACAAAATATTAATAAATAATTACCCACAAATATTTACTAAGGAAGAAAATTTACAAAAATTTACTAAGGAAGAAGATGTGATTTCAAATGGTAATAAAGATATTGGTTAACAGTGTGGAAACTAAGGTGTGGAAAAGTTATTAAGCAGTAAGTTGTGACAAATTGCAACAATTAGCTTGTTTCATCTTCAGAACATGTGATCTATGGTTATTTATAACATATGGGAACTTATTTCGTTTTCGATGCAAATATTGAGACCGGTTTAATTTGCTTTTTTCCAATATGAACAGATTAGGGTATAAAAACATAAATTCATATAAGTTCACTTAAATTCTAACAACTTACCCCAGCCTATACAATTATAGTCAACATTTAATTTTCCATAAAAATTATGAATAACATTTCATCTCTTTTTGGGCTATTTTTCATAAATTTTCGTCATGAAATTATATGGACCGTTTAGTGATCTTAAGACTTACATAAAATGCGAATAAGTTCACTTTATGTTTGAAATTCTACCCCATCCGAACCGTAAGTAGTATTTTGTATGACTATATGTTTATTTTTTCTTCTTAATATGTTAATCTAAAACGTAGCTTTCCACGAATACGTATCATCTAACCGCTATTCATCATTTGCATCTTCATTTACATATTCGAATAATTTATGTGACTTTTAATTCTCGCATATCTATTTATTGTAAACACATGTTGCTTCTGCCATTAATTGACACATGTCACAAGTATTTCGAACATTTGTGTTGACAATTTAATAGCGAGTAGACAGACAGATATCTTCACATTGTTTTTCTAATGTTGTCGTCGTGCAAATGTAAAATTTTTCTCTAATTGCAATGTGATAATGAAATTGGTAATGTGCGATTACAATTCTATATGTAAATGTATTGTATTGTGACAATAATTTAAAAGTCGTAAGACGCCACTACTTGTAATTGGCTTTGTGAGAAAATAGTTTTTGTAAAGTCAAAGGATGATAACTTTATAGTGATATGCAAATGTTTTTAATGGTTTTTGTATTCGCGCATAAAGATATCTACAAGGCAACTTAAATATCCCCTGATCAAAATACAATAAACCATATTGATCACGTGGTAATTGGTGAAAGGCATGTCTCAAGCGTTATTGATGGGCGTGTGATACGCGGTGCAAATATTGACTCGGATCACCAACTAGTTGCTGCCAAGGTACGCACTCGATTACGTAATCAAAAGCAAAGGAAGCTAGACATCACAAAGCTGCATACCACCGAGATAGCCAATACCTACCTCAACCAACTCTCTCAATTACTTCAAACTTCTGATGTTCTCTACACGCAGTGGCAGCATAGTATGAATTATATGACTACTGCCGCAACGATCGTACTGGGTTATGAAAAACCACCCTCAGACAAGCCCTGGTACCATAAAGAGTGTCGAATAATGTTTATGAAAATGGGTGCTACATACAAGGATAGACTGCAGCCAATGATAACGCTTTCATTGACGGAGCGATATAATGAGAAGAGGAGGGAGTTGAAACTCCTTTCAGACGGATAAAGTGGCTATGAAGAGCGAGCTAGGATACATAAAAAGTACAAGGATAGAAGTAAAGCCCGAATATTATACCCAAAGGTAAAAAAACAAAGGTTTTGGAACAGGGATACCACTTGTAAAGACAGAGATGGAAATCTGGTCACGGACACGCTTAGTGTGCTGCAAAAATGGAGCGAACACTTCCGTACCCTGCTCGTTCCCGAATGCAGCATAAGTGACGAAATCCCGCCAACTTAGCCAAAACGAGATCAGCACGGCTATTGCACGGCTTAAATACAATAATGCGGCGGAAGTCGATGGACTGCCGGCAGAACTCTTAAATTCATGCATTATCTCATAAACTCGATTTGGCTAAAATAATGCATATCTGACGATTGGAATCTAAGTGCTCTATGTCCTGGAATCCAAGTGTGTGCACCAACTATTGAGGGATCAGCCTTTTACACATCACATACAATGTCTATTGTGTTATGTGGAACACTAAAGCCCATCCTAGCGAACCTGTTTGTTCGACCTGGTAAATCTGTTTAGACCTGGTAAATCCACCACCGACCAGATATTTATACAACGTCAAATCCTGAAGAAGACCCAAGAAATACAGATCGACACCAACCATCTATTTGTTGATTAAAAAGCTGCATATGACAGCCCAATACGACAGAAATGATTAGATGTTATTGTTGAGTTTTGTATCTCCTAGAAGATAATATGACTTTGCAGGATGAGATTTCAGTGATAATAGGCAAAAATCTGATTGAGGCAAGGCTGTCTGTCATGCGACCTCTTTAACATCCTAATGGAGATGACCCTGAGGAAGGGTGCATTAAAGACGACGGGTACCATCTATATATATAAAAATGAAATGGTCCACGTATGTCATACCATCACTTGATAACGGCTGGAGCGATTTGCCTGATTTTTCTTTTATTGGATTCGAAATTTTCCGTAGATTGTTTGTGGTGAAAAAAATCAAATCCAGGTGGCGCTAGGGTGGATTTATATCGAAAATTTGAATGCATGTACCAATTCAACTGAAATTTAGAATGGATATTTGTTTGATCATGAGAAAACATTTTATGTACAAATGGACCCGGTAGGTGGCGCAGGGGTCGGTTTACAATCAAAATTTTAACGAATGGGCCAATTTAACTGAAATTCAGAAACTATGTTTGTTTGATCATTAGAAAAAATCGTATGTACAAATGGACCCGGTAGATGGCGCTAGGGTGGAATTATAATGAAAATTTTAACGAATTAAACAATTTGACTGAAATTTAGAATGTTTTTTTATGAAAATTTTTTTTTGTATATATGGACCCGCAGTTGATTTGGTTGGGGTTGAATTATTTCGAAAAATTAATATCGATTGTCCGATTTTACTCAAACTTAAAATATAAGATTTTTTTGGCATGAGAAAATGTTGAATGTATGTTTGAAACCAGTTGCCGGTGTTTAGCTTATGATACACTTAATTTTTGGCATGTCATTTAGTCACTTTTTTTAACATCATAGTTATTCAGAAGTCTATATATATAAAAAAAGGGGACAAACACGAAAATGGGAACAACTGTTGCTCTCACCCAGATCAAACGGTTAATAGGGTTGTTGAGCGAAATGAAGCGATTTTTGGAAACTGGAACTTCTTGGAATAAAAAGGGGCAAGGTACTATCATGGCTCAGACCAAACACCTCAGACCAAACACCTAAAGTATCAATCATACAGTACACCAATACAAAAAGTTATATGTCAGCCAATCGACTTAAAAATGTGGTTTTAGAATATATGCCTATCAATAAGTAAGTTCTTATCATATCCTAGACGACACTGCTGAAACATTTTAGCAATTCTTACAAATGTAATTTCTAAGATTTATATAGATTTATATGAAGTACTGAATAAGTCCGGGAATACCTCGCCCTTTTAATTTAAATATTTCAGAGGCCATGTAATAAACAAATCGTTATTAGATATCAACTGCACTCAAAATCTTTTAAAATAATTTGGAGGCAGGACGAAGTCTGCCGGGCCAGCTAGTATATAATAATCTTTAAGATATATGAATAACAGAATTTGTCCGGGAAAACCTCGCCATTTAAATTGAAATATTTTAGAGGTCAAAAAAATAAACCAATCGTTTATAGATTTCAACTACACTCAACATATTTTACAAAAATTTGGAGGCAGGACGAAGTCTGCCGGGCCAGCTAGTATTAATTAAAAGTCACATGCTGCTCTCGTATAGATATCGATATCATCGGCTGAGGACTGCTGAATGTTACTGCAACCTTTTCAAACATTGAAAAGCAGTCGGCATAAGTGGTTCTGGTGATTTATGAAGACCAAGCCAAGTTATTTGTTCCAACAAAGACATAGTCCCAATCGAGTACGCTACATAGACGTTGGCAACTATAACTTTGAAGTGGTAGATAATTTTGTCTGCCTTGGCTCCTACGTAAATTAAAAAAATAATGTTAGCTTGGAAATCAAGAGACGAGGATTGATCGCAAATCGCTGTTACTATGCACTAAGCAAGCGATTTGATGACAAAGCCCTCTCCCGAAGAACAAAAACCTTATCCTATCAGACATTAGTGTCCTGTCCAGTCTTGCTCTATATCAGAGAGAACAATATTTGGAATATTTGGCAAGTATCAGTGTTGAGTTAACTAGTAACGTTCTAATAGACCATATGCGCTGGCTTGGATACGTTGTATGAATGCATAAAAATGCTCCTGCTCAAAAAGTTTTCGGTAATAAACTCGATGGCCAGCACAGGAACGGGCGTCTAAAACTTCGTTGAATGGACTTGGTGAAAGAGCTGTTTTCTAAATTTAGTGTGACGAACTATTTACGGAGTGCAATAGACCGAAACGCTTGCAATACTTTTCTATGTGCGCCTGCTGATGGATGAATTTATGTTGCTGGTACCAAATAAGAAGATATATTTACAAAGTTTTAGATACCTGTTAAAAAATGTAGATGACTGGAGGCGGGAATCCACCCGGGATCTCTTGCATGGTAGTCGCGTGTTCGAACCATCATGCCACGGCCGGTCGGTACACTTTTCGCAAATAATCTACGTTTTCAATAATATGTTGCCTATTTATGTATATTTTTGATCTCATTTGATACGCCCCAAAAGTTAAACACTAGAAGGAGTCACTTTAGACCCTTCGATTCATAACTTTTAAAGTCGTTTGATCCATGTCCGTCTGTCTGTCCGGCTGGTAAGCACTATAAGTTTCTAAAGGCGTAACTAATTGTTTTGAAACTTTGCATGGTTTAATATTTTCCCAAAACTACTTTGGGAATTGTATATAAGCTATATAGCCACGCCGCTTCTGGTACCCCCCAAACAAATGTATAATTCCGCCCACTTTAGAAATCGAGTAATAATATCAATACACCTACACACTCACAAAATTATGTACTATAGCAGGATAAAGTTTTGGAGAAAAAAATGTAATGTCTAGCCACTACCCTTCTGGTACCTTCCATCCAAAGGTTTCATCCCGCCCACTTTAGAAATCTATTAATATAATTAATACAACCAACACGATAGTGCGCAAATTCTGTATTTAGTAAAGCTTAAGCAGGATAAAGTTGTGGAAACAAATCTCGAAGTCTAGCTACGCCCATTCTGGTACCTTTCATCCCGCCCACTTTAGAAATCGATTAATATTATTAATACACCCAATAAGATCGTGCGCAAATTTTGTATTTAGTAAAGCTTAAGCAGGATAAAGTTTTGTAGAAAAATCTGGAAGTATAGCCACGCACCATTCTGGTACCTTCCATACACGTCCATTCCGCCTACTCTAGAGATCAAGTATTAAGTAAATCTATAACTGAATAAAGTTTTAGAGAAATTAATGGAAGTCTAGCCACTACCCTTATGGTACCTTCCATCCAAAGGTTTCATGCCGTCCACTTTATAAATCGATTAATAACATTAGTAAAGCTTAAGCAGGATAAAGTTTTGAAGAAAAAAACTGGAAGACTAGCCACGCCCTTTCTGGTACCTTATACACCACTGAAACTTTCTTACTTGCTTTTCCGTTAAGAGAAAAACGTTGTCATTTAAATTTGTTACTAACACTTATTCGAGATCAAAACACGGTGCCTTCACCCAAGGTGACTCTATGAGCAGCTTTGTCAGCAAGAGACATTATTGGTCCAATAAAAAAAACTTAATTTCCCTTTGCACCCCATAAATGAGGTATGGGATAGCTTCACGCGTTGTTGTGAATTAACACGCTTTCTATTTTTAGATTCACAACTAACGGCACCTACTTGTTTATCGACGAATGCGAACGTCACTGTTTGAAAAGCTCTTAATAGACACGCCAATTGACTCGACACTTATACTGCGAAGTTGTTGTCAACAACATTCAAGGGGAGCCGGCAATGAAAGAACAATTTTTTTTAAGATGACTGGATCCAGATTTGAACCTGCGATCTCCCGCATGGTAGTCGCGTCTAACCACTATGCCACGGCCGGTTCCAATATTTTATGAAAATAATAGAGCACATGCTGCTACAGTGAAGCTAAAGAACTTTTTGCACCAGCGCTAAAGAGTTTTAGTGGTTTCAAGCAGCGATCGTGGTTTAAGCAAGATGGGGCAATATGTCGGATGGTCAAAGGTTCATTGGGTGTAATTCGTACCTTTTTGTCCAAAAAGTGATATCTTAAAACATTGACATAGACAGGCCACCGATTAGTTTAGAGTTATCGCCAATGAAATTTTTTCTTTAAATATATCTTGAAAGTAAAGTTTTAACAAAAAGACAATGTCTGTTGGAATTAAAGCAACACTAACGCGAGTGGTCAAAAAAAAAATTTGATCCGCATCTGTCATTGATACCATCTATGTGGTTGTGGTGTAAAGCTTCTCATTGATATTTAACTGTCTAACAAAGCCTTGACGATGTTCGAGAAGACACAGCGTATTAACGCGAGGAAATCCAGAACATTTTTCGAATCACCTGTCAAGCTGTCAAAAAAAAAAATTTGATCCGCATCTGTCATTGATACCATTATATGTGGCGGTGGTGTAAAGCTTCTCATTGATATTTAACTGACTAACAAAGCCTTGACGATGTTGGGAAAGACACATCCAAAATGCGCTTACGGTAGCATTTTAGCGAATACCGAAACGCCAGCCTGTTCAGACCACTATCAACTTTATCAATCTCAAAAGTTTAATAAATAAATTTTTATTGGCAATAGAAAACAAATAACAATGGAAAAATTTATACTAAAAAATTATTCATTAGTAAACAAAAACAAATATTTGTAACAGTAGTGAATTTGTTTAACATAAATTAATTTTTTTGTTTAAGAACCAAAAACACGATAATTATTTCTGCGACGTTAAGTTTGGCAAACTAGTAATTAATTAATGGCCTATAAATAATGATAGCCTTAAATAACGCACTAAGCTATCAAATCTATTAAAATATTTTAAATATATTTTCGATGATAAAATATCATCTTAAATTTGTTAAGGTGGCAATTATTTTTTGTTTCGAATGTTTTATCTTTAAAATACCCACCTTTTCAAATGACATCTGGCGCTGGTACATCATTGTGGTACTAATTTTATTTCCAGTTTACCAATACTTTATATAATATCACTTCTGTTGTTGTGTTTCAATTTTAAGTATTATATTATTATTAGAAAATTATTGCACTTTTAAGAACAAAAACACATTCAAGGTTCACTGGTAACTTTTTTGCTTTGCTGGGTTTTAGTTCTGCGTGTGTTTGTTTTTTTTTGATATTTTTTTATTCTGCAATTGAAATCTTAAGCAATCACTGGCTTTAAATCAACTAAAATCTGAAGCGGCTATAGCACATGCTTAAATAGACTGGTCCGACTTGACTGACTGATCGATCGATCGATGATTACTTGAAATTTTATATATATATATATTTTGCTATACGAGTATATTGGACTGAATTCTGACAGTTTGTACTTTTGTATATACATACATGTGTATATATATGTAGGCATGGGTGTTAATCTGCATACACATAAGAGTAACAGTATATTAGCTGTTGTTGTTGTTGTTGCATATATACAGATACGCACAAACATACACACACACACTCTCATCATTCTGAACCAGAATTGATAATTGATAATTCATTCGGAGCTACCATAAACAGTGGCAGCAGCAGCTCTAACAAGAGGTTATCACACATGTTCAACGATTCAATTTCATTGCGGACAGACGGACGATCCCCTTAGATTTGTTACAGGCGATTGGCTGATTTTTTGTTTTGCGGGTAGGGGAGGGATTGAGACGCAGTTGAACCATATGAAAAGATTTTAAACATTGATGCATTATTTGTTCTTTTTTAGGAAATTTTTTAGTTTGAGCCATTAAAAGAGATGACACGAAAACAATTCTAATCAAAACAACTTGTTTTCACTGTGTGAGATAATAAACAAGAACATATCGTATGTCCGTATGTATGCAAATTAAGCTTGTTATGCGAAATAACCCGCGTAGATTTTTGGGAAACATTTTATCAGTGGCCTAGATTTTTGAATCTAAATATTCCACAATTAATTAATCATTTGCAAAAGATTTTCGTGAAGTGTAATGATGACATTCTATAAAAGACTACGTCAATGGATGTTTAAGCCCCTAAATTTAAATTACTTATTTCCACAATTTGTGTTAAATTACTGGCCGATTCCGCCCATTTCTGGATTATGCTCATTAATAACCAGGGGACTGTAACAAAATATATATATATGTATATTGTCGCTACTATAGTACAAAATATGTATAATGAGAAATGTCTCTCTTTAAGGGGTATGTTGTGACCACTCTAAAAATCCCGGCCAAGTTGCCATAAATGCATATATTTGTAACCAACAAGTTTTATTATACTGTGCTGGTTTGGCCAGCTTATGTTAGAAAGATTGCAAGCCAGCACACAGTCTAGCACACTTAGGCTATTGAAGACCATTGTTATACCTGCAATTTTCCTTAATTTCATTCCCAATCAAAAGGAAAATAAGGCCATATGGCTTTATTACCTATGGCTTTGTTGCACGTCACCTATTCGGAAACGATATTAAGCACCGAAAAGCGCTGCAGAAAATACCTGTACGACTGATCAGCAAATTTATAGAAAAGGCAAATTGTCTTAATAGCTAATCAGTATTTGTTATGGGGAATATTGCAGGTATAACAGTGGGGGGCACGACCCCCGCCGCATACGCCGTATTTAGTCTCATTGGGTACTTCGTCTCGATACTCTCTCGCTCCCTGTAGTGCGAGATGAATGCGGTGGGAAGCACGCCCCCTTATCTAACGGCGTGTTTTCCAACCAGACAAGTCTTTTAAGTGTTCCCATTACTTCGGGTATCCTGGCACGTTAAATAGTAGCTTTGCTGTCGGTTTTGTTCACTTACGGCCAAAGAAATCTACAAATTGGCGTCAGTCTCCATTTATTATTGAAACATTCATCATACATCTAGCAAACATGGACTCCCGAAATTTTTGTAGCAGCCTGGCTGTCTGTGTAGTTACAGATTTTTCAGAGGATGGTGGTGACACTATTTTCTGGTGGTTCAGCAACTTTACGTAGTAGCAGTGATTTCTACCAGTCCCGTAGGCCGGTAGTCAACTTCAAATATGTGTCCGTGAGAACAGCCGTGACATGAGGGTTAGAACACGCGGCTACCATGCAGGACATCCCTGGTTCAATTCCTGCCTCCAGATATCTACATTTTGTTTCATTGCCGGTTCCCTCGATGTTGACGACAGCAACTTCGCAGTAAAAGTGTCGAGTCAATCGCTATATCTAGTAAAGAGCTTCTCAAACAGTGACGTTCGTATTCGTCGATAAACAAGTAGGTGCCGTTAGTAGTGAATCTAAAAACAGAAAGCGTGTGAGTTCACAATAATATACCATACTTCATTCATGGGGTGTAAAGGAGATTTAAGTTTTTTTTAAGTCTGGTGGGTGCTGCACCGCTGGATCTTATTATTATTCATCGTGCGTCGCATTTCAAGTCACGGAAAATTTATCTTCACTCATGCGTTCGGACTGGTCTGGACTGGCTTGTTGAGTAGAGAGTAGTTTAAGTGTAGGGCACTCTATAGCGATCGTGTCGAGCTGAGCAAAATCGTTGGGATGATAATGACAATGGACTTGTCGGGGATAGCCCTGACTTTGGCTTTGAAACGTTGTCTTGGTTTTCAGCTAACAGCGCATCTCACTTCGTGCACCTGTAGAAAAACTTCTGAAGACTGGTTGCACGTACTATGTGATTGTCCCTAATATAATAATATAAAGGATCTCCAGTGATTAGCGATAACTAGAGTAGTAAAGCAGTGGAATGTGTGTGAGATCCTCCTTACACCAGGAGTTTTGGCAAGAGAAACTAAGTTTGCTTCCAGACTTTTTACACGACGTAGAGCTATTTTAAGACAGTATAGTTGTAGAAGCGGGTCTACCAGGTATTTCGGCGTGTCTGACGTTGGATCGGGCCTATCCCACAATCTTCTTCTGCCTTACGACGGTTGCAACTGCTCGTTGCGGGGGCACTACGAGGTCTCGCCTGTGGTCATTTTATGGTATCGTGGGTGAAATGTTGGGACCGGCCGTGGCATGATGTTTAGAATACGCGACTACCATCAGCGAGATCTCGGGTTCGATTCCCGCCTCCAGTCATCTTAATTTTTATTTTATTGCCGGCTCCCTCGATGTTGTATAAGTGTCGAGTCAATCAGCATGTCTAGTAAAATGCTTCTCAAACATTTTAGTTGTGAATCTAAAAATAGAAAGCGTGTTAATTCATAACAACGAGAGAAGCTATTCCATACCTTATCCATGGGGTGTAATGGGAAATTAAGTTTTTTTAAATGGGGTGTAAGTGAAATTAATTTTTTTTAAGTGGGTGACATGGGTTACACATGTGTAGATCTCTTACACGTTCCGTTGTTCATTTGTATCTTATTGATCTTACGGGTCTACAGACGGGCCTAGCTTAACAAATACTTGGTTGCCGTTTACCGTCGTCGAGCCGAAAGGGCTTTGAACTTCCCTTGCCTGCCACCAGTGAGGGTACTACATCCATGCAATGTTTAATCGTTTATCAACCGTTTCACCTGCTTGGGGTATTGACGTGAAAGCATTAGTACTCGCGTGTATGTAAAAGTTTAATCTAATCTCGTTTTGCGAAAGGCGACCAATCCTGTCAAGTATAGATCATTAAGACACAAATTAGTATTATTTTGTCATACCCAATTTGCTATCTTTCGACTGGTAGAAAGATCCCGACAATTGCGATAGCCAGCTTCGACTCCTATTCCTTGATAGCTTAAGCTTGGTTGGGCTATCCCAGATGGGCGCTGGCAATCGGTAAGTCCTTCACGGCGAGACTAAGTACAACTCATATATTAAAACCTCTCATATTAATTACTTGTAATAGGCATGGGATACAGTAATATGTTTTTCAGAGAATAGGGTTGATCCGGTGCAGTAGTTTAGCACGCCCAGAATGCTCCGAAAGCTTAACGCCACATACTCTGATTCTTACCAGAAGTACAGCGACCGTCGATTCAGCCACGATAGCACGATGCCTGCTGTATTTTTTATGAAGGGACCTTCACCAAACTACGATCCCCTAGAAATGTATTGGTCTAACTTGATCCACACAGTGACACATTACAGCAGTATAGATCAACTTATTCCTTTTGACCATCTCTTTCACATTGGATTTTCCAGACGAGGATTATCCCTAAAAACTTGACTGTCTCTGTCAATTGCAATTACACCCATTTTAGTGATGGGATTCAAATTTTTGGTATTTTATATTTCCGAGATAACAGGATATGCTCGGTTTTAAGTGGGTTTAGTGATAATCAGCTGTTGGCGGCTCTGTCTGATACTATTTTAGACAGGATCGTATGAATGCCTATTGAATTGATGTTTCTACCTCTTTAGCTGATGGCGAGATCGAAGGCAAATACCTGGATTTCGGCTATCTCAAATTCTAGAAGAAGTTCATTAACAGCGTAAAAATTAGAAAAGATTCTTGATAGTCAAAACAGAAAAGAAGATATTAAAAACTGAGATTATCATTTTTTATTCGATAGCGATATCACCATTGTACAAAGAGGAGATATACAAAAATAAATTGATAAAATTTGCAGATTCTCTAAAAAATTAAAAGTCTTTCAAACCAGTAAAAAAGTTTCAGTCCGGAAAATCGACTTACATGTATAAAACATAAAATTTGCTTGTGTATTGATATTATTACTCGATTCCTGGAGTAGGCGGAGTGGTACATTAATATGGGAGGTACAATGGTTAGACTTCCAGATTTTTCTCCAAAACGTTATCCTGCTTAAGTTTTACAAAATACATAATTTAAGCACGATCGCGTTGGGTCTATTAATAATATTAATCGATTTCTCAAATGGACGGTACCAGAAGGGGCGTGGCTAGACTTCCAGTCTTTTTCTCCAAAACTTTATCCTGCTATAGCTGTACTAAATATAGTATTTGCCCACGATCGCGTTCAGTGTATTCATATTATTTCTCTATTTTTAAGTGGGCAGAATGATATATTTGTATGGGAGGTACCAAAAGGGGCGTGGCCGTGTAGTAGTTTTGGGAAAATATTAACTCGTGTAATTTTTCAAAACATTTGGTTGCATATTTCGAAAGTTATCGTGTGTACCAGCCGGATAGGCACAACAGACAGACAGACGGACATGACTCAAACGACTTAGAAAGTCATGAATTGAATTTATTTCAAAGAAGCCTATGGTCTAAAGTGACTCCTTCTATGTGTAACACTTTTGGGTCGTATCAAATTATATATACTAGACAGAGTCACGGAAAAAAATTCCCAAAGTAGAGGGAATTTTTTATGAAGTTGTCTTGAGGTGATCTATAATATTTGCCCTCGACTTTGGAATTTTTTTTTAAATGGGGACCGACCCTGTTTATTATATACCCTCCTACCCGTGGGGTTAGGGTTTAAAAAGTTTAGTTTTACTATACATATATATGACAATATACTTTGTCATTACTATCACTTGTATATAGTTTCTTTAATTCTTAGGCGATTAATATCATCAAATTGGAATTATTTAACGATCAGAAAAGATTTTTTATTGTTGATATTCGCATGTACATGTTTGACATAATTGTAGATATATATACAGATGATGATGTACCACATTGCATCAATTCGTCACAAAGTGGTCTGAAGATGAACTCGTCATGGAGTTTGAAACGCGTCATCCTAGTGCGTGACAATGAATTGACCATTAATATCAACAATAAAAAATATTTTCTGATGGTTTAGCCTAAGTATCGAATGATACACTAACACAAATTGATAAATAATCATTACGATCGACAAATTCTCTTGAACAACACTGTATGATAATTATTTAAATTTAATTTATTACCACAAACATTTATACTCCCAAACAGCAGTTCTCAACGAAAATATTTTTAGAATTCAATTCAAATCAATCGAGAGTTGACTATAAATGTTAAAAGCTAATTAAAGAATTTGTCATTAAAAAAAAATATATATTAACATTAATAAATATGCCGATTATCTCATATAGAATTTTTCATGTTTAGCAATTATTTCATTAACAAATTTTATTTGAATTTATATAAGTGAAATGCATATTAATTTTTTTTTTGTATTATTTGGATTAAATTCCACCTAATTTGTTTAATATATGCAATTCGTATACATTAATATGTAAAGTAAAATACCATATTACCTTTTTTACATATATAATATACAATTTTTCTTTTCTTTGCAGGTAAGTGAATTACCCCACATTACTTGGGAAGGCGTATGTATAACTTGTATGTATGTAGGAATGTATACATGCTTGTAAACCATATTTATATAAGTGACTAGCTTTCCCCGTTCGCGTTGCTTCGCTGATACTTATTATAAATTTTCTTGAGATTAAAGTCAGTTAAAATGCAAACGTTATACATTTATTTGATTATATATGACCAATATTGCTTTTGTTGCGTGTTCAATAAATGTCCAAATTAGAAAATTCTATTTTCTGCGCCAAATAACTCATTGCCTAACTATATTTAAATGTAGCCTACGATAGGTGCCCTACGAATAGTACCACGCAGAGAAAATTTTATTTCAATCGGTCCGTGTATTTGGCTCACATAACGATTATTTAAAAAGGAACGTGGCATCGTCCACTTTCCACAAACAAAGTAATTTGTATTGTGTACTACCAACATTAGACCTGGCGTTAAAAATCGTTTTTTGGAATCTTGAGTGTGGGTAGCGATTAAAATATGAGAAATGATGCCAAAATCGATATAGCAAATTTTCAGGCTGATCGGATGGTGCCAACCCGTGCCCCAATGAGGTCAAAGGTCAACATTTTTTAAAAACCACCAAAAAACTCTTTTAATTGATTTTTGTTAGTTTTTTATAAATAAAATTACTATATATATAATGTTTTTTCCTTAATTTTCATTAAAAGGGTTTATAAGTTTTATTTTAAATCAGTAAAGATTTTGTATAGACTGGGAGGTCCTTACGTTAGCCCTCTACAATGTGCAGCAAGTACTGTTTATCGTCTTCGTTGTGTATTAAGCATTTGTAAGAGTCAATTATTAGTCTGACTATTTTTTCGACTGCATTCACAACAGTAATGCTTTTTACGATCAGCTTCCCTTTAAAAAATGCTTGGCCTTAGAAATTTGATGGATTAAAGCGTAAGAAATCCATAGAAATCTCCAAACGAATAAAAAATATTTTGTGTTCGTAGTCAGAAAAGAGCTCAAATACTGGGATGTGAATAATTTGAAATTATTAACATCATTACCGATATAATGGTCTTTATCAGACTTAGACCATCTTTTCTTTTATTTCTGAGTCTACATGTGGGTCAAAAAAGGCAAGTGCACAAATCCATATCCGAAGGCAGTTTTCAAAATTCGTTCTTAAATTCTAAAAATGCCCCAAAAGAGGTAAAACTTATATCATCACCCATACCAACGGCTAAAGCTACCATCGCAAAAATCTATATGGGAAAGCTTCCTATAGAATTAGAGGTATGCATGAGGAAATTTTTTTAAAATTGTTATCCCTTAAAGAAAAACCTAACCAAACCAAGACCAAACGGCTTAAGGTAGAATAGCAAATATGAGGCGGAGTATTAATTTTAGTGAGTTGTTGTGCGCTGTGCATTTATATCAAATTGGTACTATCATCCTAAAGTTATTAATGCGGATATTGGAGCGAATATTTATTTAATGGAGCAATTGCGCGATATGAAAGAATTTCGAACTTTTGCCAGGACAAACCTGAAAATGGTATTAAACTGTTACCATCACCCAGACCAAACGACTAAAGGTGGAATCGCGACAATTAGATTTAACACTTATATGAAGGGATTTTTTTTGATTCTTACTCCTTGAAAAAAAGGGGGGAAACATTTTATCATCGCTCAAACCAAGCACCTAAGTGTCAGTCAATTGGCTTAAAAATATTGTTTTAGAATAAATGCCTATCAATAAGCCTATCAATAAGTATGGGTACTTATAAGTAACCATCAACTCATGGACATGGTATTGCTGATCCATTTTAGCAATTTAATACGTTCGAATTTTTTTATATATAATAAGCACATTTGAAAGATAAACAACACATCGAGAGACGGAAGACGATAGTGATGGTCAAGAAAATAGTCACCAATTGGCAATTTTATGGTACAAATTTGGAACACTTAATGTTATGCTTTTAATGGATTTTAACTTATTAAACATTTTGATATTGACAGATTAAATAAGCATAATGAAATCCCGGGAAATCCCGGCCACATTTTCGGGATTCCGGGACAAAAAATTGGCCGGGATTCCCGGGATTTTTGTCCCGGGAAATCTCGGGTCAAAACAACTATTTGTGACATATAAAAAAAACACTAAATTTCCCTTTGCACCCCATGAATGAGGTATGGGATGCTACTCGCGTTGTTGTGCATTAACACGCTTTCTATGTTTAGATTTACAACTAACGGCACCTACTTGTTTATCGACGAATGCGAACGGCACTTTTTGAGAAGCTCTTACTAGACACGCCAATTGAATCGACACTTAATACCGCGAAGTTGCTGTCAACACTGATAATGAAAGAACAATTTTTTAAGATGACTGGAGCCAGGTTTGAACCTGCGATCTCCCGAGTGGTAGTCGCGTTTTTTGGTCGTCGTGAAGCTCCGTCGGACCGCAATACAGAAATTGGTGGACAAATTCGAGCTGTGGGGACAAGTTAGTGATGTGAAGAATAAAACCCGTGCACATCGCTCAAGAACAACTGAGAATATTGCTGCTGTAGCCCAAAGTGTCGAAAAAAACCCAGGTTTGTCCATTCCTCGTTATTCTTTGGAATTGGGCATTCCACAAACGTCATTATACCGTATTTTGCATAAAGACTTGGGTTTTAAGGCTTATAAAGTTCAGTTAATACAAGAATTCAAGCCGGCCGATCTTCAACTACGTCGTATCTTTGCTGATTGGGTCCTTGAAATGAATGAAAATGATCCGGAATTCCATCGAAAAATCATTTTGACTGATGAGGCCCATTTCCACTTCGGTGGCTACGTCAACAAGCAAAATTGTCGCATCTAGGGCTCGGAAAACCCAAGAGCTATTGTTGAGAAGCCTTTGCATCCTCAAGGTGTGACTGTTTGGTGCAGTTTATGGTCCGGCGGGGTCATTGGACCTTATTTTTTCGAAAATAAGGTTGGATCAACAGTTACGGTGAATGGATTGCGCTATCGAGAGATGATTAATGATGATTAATGATTTATGGTCGGAGTTGGATGGTATTGATCTGGATAACATTTACTTTCAACAAGACGGCGCTACGTGCCACACAAGCAACGAAACCATTGATCTTTTACGGAAAAATTTTCCGGCCCGTGTTATCTCTCGAAGAGGTGATCACAATTGGCTACCGAGATCTTGTGATTTAACACCTTACGACTTCTTCCTTTGGGGCCAAGTGAAATATAAGGTCTATGCTAACAGTCCAGCGTCGATTCAAGACCTCAAAGATAAAATTCGTGATGCTATCGATTACATAGGACAGCCAGTTTGCGATTTGGTTATGGAAAATTTCATGAAAAGGATATGGTCCCGTAAGCGTGCTTGTGGTGGTGACCATTTGGTTGATATTGTTTTCCATTATTAACGGCATACCTTCCTCTTTATTATGAAATAAACATCCGATCATTTATCTCAAAAATTTAATTTTTCTTTGAATACCAAATTGATGCCTCTTATTGGAAAACTCTTTATGTGAACCCACAATAAATGCGTGCAGTGGAAATGAGTTTCTGATATATATAAAGTAATTTTTGTTGAGAGTTTTTGCTCCATAAAAAATTGGGATTTAAAAAACTTTCATCTTTCTTAAACAACTTGTATTATTACATTATCTACCCAAAATGTGAATTTTTATTTCTATTCTACAGTCGTCACTTATACTAACAACACTTCACAGGCGCCTACTAGTAAGTCTAAGAACAAATTGTGAAAGAAGGCATCTAGTTATTTAAATGTAGACATTTAAAATATTTGTTTTTTTTTATTACTTGAATATTTCAGTTATAAAAATCATGTCAGCACGTCTTGTGTATTGTGTGAACTAGATAAACGTTTTATTACTTAGCTAATGATGACTATATTTTGATCGCGTGTCTACACTTAACAACATGCAATAAATATTTGTTTTTAATTAACTATTTTCTCTTTGCTGTGAACGATTTAGTGATTTAAAGCGATTCACTACAATTTTGGATGATTATCAATAAAAACGGTTATTATATAATTAACTTGTTGTATTCGCAAATGCAAGAGAAGGGGGATATTATTAGATTGCGATAAAGAATTTCGCTATAAAGTTCTTAATTTGAAGGTTGAACAATAGGATGTGTTGAACTAGATAACGATTGTTCCTAAAATTAAACAATACTAAAGGAATGTATAGCTCCAAAGGAAATGGTCCGCAGATTTTAACTTTGAAGACAATTTATTTATTTGTTTGAAGATAATTAAAATCATAATGTTTTTTCCTCGTATACATTAAATGAAATTGATTTAGGTATAGATGATTTAATAACATTCAAATCTTGCTTTGTATAGATTGGGTAATATTGGCTTACTAAGCTAATAATACCTAATCTGTGGTATTTCAAGAATAACGCATAAAAATAAATTAAACTTTAATCGATAGCAAAAATTAAAGTATATCTGATGCAACAGTAATGTTTGGTTTCAACATGTAAAACGGCTGGTTTAAAAATACATATATTTATTTAAAATGTCTAAAATAAGAATATAAAGAACAGGAAGTTTTCAAGGAACTTAAATAATATACTGTTCGCTATTGCATTTTAACTTGTAATATATTTCACATTTAGGTCTACAAAGTAGAAAATAGAAAATTTACAAATGTGTAAAACATACATGAAACTTCATAGGTAATGTATAAGCTTTATAAAATTTCTTGTAGATTTTCGAAAATATCGCAAGCTGGTCGAAGTAATCAGAGCTCAGCAGTTGTATTCAGATTAACCGGGACAAAAATCGAAGTAAAATAAAGTTGCTTTTGAGTAAATAACACAGGCAAAACGTATTTTTTTAAATAATCTGTATATTTTTCGATATATCGTGTTGGAACGTCTAAAAAGTTTCATTGGTAGCGTACAAGGTTCAGAATCAACTGTCTACATCAATAAAGCACAAACATTGTTTCTCCCTATGTCCTATATACAACCGATTCGTTTGAGATCAGTATACCCAATGAAATCTTAAATGGGCGGGATCGAATCAAAGGGTGTGGGCCCGCTCGTTCGACCCCATTAACAAACATGCAATATTAGGCGTACTATTTACCTAAGCGACTAGAAATTAAGTTTGGTTGAATTTAGCAGCAAATGAATGATCAGGCCGAAAACAGGTGGGATTTAATAAGTAGGCGTGGTGCGGCTCATAGCACTTTATCTTTCAAAACGTTACATCTGGAGGACTACAGCGCCATTCATTTTGATATTTGAAATGGATTCATTTTAAATCAATATACGTATTTTAAAGAAAAATGGGCAGGATCGGTTTAAGGGGTGTGACCATGCCCATACGACACTTATTTACTTACTTAAGTGGCCCATTACAACATACGAACGTGGTTCATAAATTAGAGGCCTGAAGTACTAAAGAATACTTTCTGCGTGCGTTCTCCAGTTAGTCCTATCAGATGGTGGCACATCGCCAATCACTTGGTCCTTACAACGAAGTTGGGGTCTCCCTGCTCTGCGTCGTCCTTCAGGTTCGCCTTCAAACACCTTTCTCGTCGGAGCATTTACATCCATCCTGGCAACATGACCCAGCCATCGAAGTCGTTGGATTCTGACTCTTTAAGCTTTGTCGATGTCGTGGTAAAGCTCATACAGCTCATGGTTCATCCGATGGCGAAACTCGCCGTCGACACAGATAGGTCTATATATTTTTTTGAGTACTTTTCTCCCGAATACTCCCAGGTTTTGTATGCCCGTTGTCGTAAGCACTCACGATTCGACAGCATACAACAGAACGGTTAAAATTAACACCCGGTATAGCTGTTTCTTAGTATTCTGACATAAGGTGGTGTTACTAAAGTGCTGCCGAAGTCCGAAAAAAAAATCTATTGACGAGCACTATTCTCCGCTTGATTCCTTGATTGCCATTGTTTTTCTTATTGACGAAAGATCCGAGGTAGGTAAATTCATCTACTACCTGAGAACAATAATTGTCAACGTTCACGGTGCGTCCCTATCGAAAGAACTCTTTGTTCATCGAAATCATTCACCCTTATCGAGAACATTATTTCCCTCGTAATTTTTTCCCTTTCCCCTAAATTGCAATCGTGAATAATTTTTCCCATGAAATGTTTTCCCTTTTTCTATTCATTCACTGTGAAATTTTCCTGAGTAGAAAAAGGTAAAAACTATATTCATAATTTGTCCAATAACTTGTTCGTATTGACATTTATATCTGTATACACAATTGCCCAACAGGTTTGGATAGATCAAAAAAAGCTATGTAAGATCAAAAGCAGCCGCCAACTTAAAAAGCCAACGAGCGACGGTAGGAGGACCGAATCAAACTAAATATCTCATACCAGACGAGCAGTGTGTGTATGACCTTGTAGGTTTGAAGGAGTCAGTAGAAAAACTCCTTAACATTTGATTTGCCGGAGCCTGCTAATGAAGGAACTGCAAAATTGGGAGTGAGTGAAGCGGAAACAACAGCCATCATCTATGAGGAAGGGGTTAGACGCATCTCGCAAACGTCTGCGACTAATTCTAAGCTAATTGCTTTCTTCGCCGATTCTAAACATTTTCTTTTAGGTTCGTACACACTTAAAATTTCAATTGAAAAATAAAGATCTTCTAAATTACATTCACTACGCACTGATAGCTGACTTTAATTTGAACAGCTGTTTGAAGAAGGGAACAAAAACTTCACGGGAATATCAAGATAGCAAATTCTACTTCGAGGGAAATGAAAATTTCGTAGGAACAGAAATTCCCCAACTTATTCACGATAAGGCTGTTTATTTTTGTTTTGTTCTCGTTGACCGCTAAACCCATTTTCGCTGACTCCTTTTCCAGTGATGAGAAAACTGCAGTAACAGGATGTCCATATCAATGGTATAGGCTAGAGGCATGTGACTTTTGTGGAATATAGTGCCAGATATGTTGACCTTTCAAGGATTTGGTGTTTTCCAAGGTATATCTGCAAAGTCGAATCAGCTTTTCAGGAATACCAAACTCAAACAGAGACTCATATAGCCTATTCCTTATCGAAGAAAGTCGAAGTCAGCTTTGTAGCCGACAAAGAGGTGGTAAATGTCGATCTGCTTTTCATTAGTTTTTTCCCACGATTTGTCGTATGTTGAATATTTGATCGGTCGTAGATTTATAAGGTCTAAAGCCGCACTGATAAGGTCCAATTAGTTTTTATACAATTGGCTTTAGATGTTCACACAATATCCTCGAAAGGACCTTGTACGTAATTGGTAATAGGCATATTCCACGGTAGCTCTTATAATCACAACGATATCCTTTCTTGTATATTGGACATTACAGACTGACCTCCTATCCCCAGGCATGCTCTTCTGTACCCAGATGTTCTCCATGAGCTGATGCATGCTCATAATCAGTTCCTCCCAGCTTGCCTTAAACAATTCAACAGGGAGACCATCGGCTTCAGCAGCTTTGTTGTTTTTAGGGCGGGAGATGGCCATACGTCTCTCACTCTGGTTCGGAGGTGAACAGTTAATTTCATCGTCATAGATTGGTGCATGGTCCTCTGTGTTGGTGTCCGTATCCAGTAGACTACTGAAATGTTCCCTCCAAATCTTTAGAATGTTATCCGGGTCCGTCACTAGCTGGCCATCGCTGTTCTTGCAGGAGGGCAACCCTGTTCCACGCATTCTCGTCTTAACTCTCTGGTAAAATGTTCGGGCTTCCCCTCTTCTTCGGAGAAACTTTGTGCACTCATCTTGCCTCTTCTTCAGCTCTTTCTTTTTTCTTCTGAAAAGACGAGCTGCCTCTCGTCTCTTCTCCCTGTGCCGTGCAGAAACAGCTCGCGTTGCCATTATCTGCAGTTTCGTACTGTACAGTGTTACCGTTGTGCGACTAAAGTGGCAATTTGACCCTTTTTTGATGCCATGCCACTTTTGCTGCCCCTTTTTCACAAATCCCCTTTTTTGCCACTTTTTTGTCATTTCTTCGACTTTTCACAACCCATAATATTTCTATGCTTTTTAAAAGATTAAATACATTTTTGAGCTTTAGAGTTGCTCTGGAGAAATAGTACTCATTATTTTGTAACGTATACAGTCGAATAAAAGCTACGCGGCTATAGAAATGGGATTGGGATTTTTACCAAAAATTATCTGACGATTGATATAAATAATAAAAGACTGATTGCTGTAAGATATATAGACCCTAATTTTATTAAGGCTAGTGAAGACAATAATTATTCTGACATAGTGTCTGAATGTCTGAGGCATTCATATATGAATTAAAGTTATTATAGTGTAAACCAATAGATAAATCTTATGAATACCTCTTTAATATAACTGACATTGATTGACATTGACATTGATAACTGACATTTTTTGGTACACAGTAGGAAATTTAAAATATAGTTTGAATGACCTGAAATGACACAAATACCACAAGCAGTGATGCGCAGAGCGTATATTTTCAAAGTTGGCACTGATGAAGAGTAAGTTAACTAATAAGTTAAAAGTAAAAACATGTGAAGCAATGCTTCTTTCAGCTTTGAATTTGCTGGACTCGGATCTGGAAACTGGAATGAGGTACTCGAAAAAAAAGTATCAAAATTAAGTTTCTAAAATATAACAGCCATATTTATAAACATTTATAAAAGTTTATAAATTATTATGAATAAGACCTTGAATCTGTTTCAACAAAAATTCAATTTTGACCTCCATACATATACACATATTCCTTGTGCCTTTAATCTATTGTTTTTTTTTTAGTATATTTTACATTTTATGATGTATATTTTACATCTTAATGTAATGGACTGAGTTGTTTTTTGTTATTTATTGTGATTTTTTATTTAATTTTATTGTTTTGATTAAATAAAATGAATTTGCGACTTTTTTAAAAAAAAATCTCTTTTTTGAGCGACTTTATTTTAAAAAATCCCCTTTTTGAGCCACTTTTTGAAATTTTTCAACGGTAACCCTGGTCATAGCATTGTCTGCTACCTCTCAATGAAAGGTTCAACATGTGTCATTACCACAGTCAACAAATTCTCCGCGGTGGATATGTTTGTAGGGAAAGTGTAATTTGTATTTGCCACTATTGATAAATTACCTCTAATATGGTTAATTAAGGACAGCATCATTTATTATACTGTACTGACAATAAGCGACATACAAACTATAGAAATAGGTTTACTGTATAGCGAAGCTATTGCTTTACTTTGGTCTACCCAACGGGTACTTTGATTCCCTCTTTCTTATACTGTGTATAGTTTGTTGTTCCAAACAGCACTACTGCTTCTTACTGTTTTCCTCGTTATACTGTTCCGACATCTATTAATGTCACTTAAACTTTGTGTTATGGACCACCAAAAGCTTCGCGTGCTACCATCACTTTGTTCACCACTAAGACATTAAAGACTGTTAAATATCTCTTCAGGGCCTCTAGTAGTTGTGTACGCCGTTGCTATTCAATCTGTCCCCTCTTCCTGGAAAACTTCATAGTTTATTAGGGAAACATTTGTTCAAAAATTTATTGTTATCATAAATTTTTAAAACACTTTGGGGATTGGCAATGGGTTTCGATAAATGTCAAATCCTGTTGGAGTAATGAAAGGTTGCAGTGTAATTGATAGTTAATTTGTTGCAATGGAAAGTTTTGATGTTGTCAGACAAAAAAAAATTAATAAATCTTAGATTACATTTACGAAGTAAGTGCCAAGGAATAAGTGAATAGACAAACAAAGTTGATCGGAAGATTGTTCACTGCTGTTATAACAGCAGGAGATACTCTCACTTTTTGTCGCCAATCCCATTATGTTTATATGTCTACATATGGGCCCTTCGTTATGTAATAACTATCCTGATGTGGTCCTTTTGAGATTTATTAGTTACGATGTACGTTTCAGATATATATCTTCCTGGTTTTCCTGCTGGCTTATTTTTTCTTAACTACTTCATTTGCTATTCTCAAAATTAGATTTCCGATGGTGCAGCAGGGCTGAACCTTATCGGGCATCTTTGTCCGCTCTGCAGTTGCCTTAAAATCTACTGTGTCTAGGTAACCACGGCATCAGAAATCTGTTATTCTTGGATATTTCGTCAAAAGATGTATGACAGTCCTTGACCATTTTGAATATGACTTTGTAGGAATTCAGTGAGTTTAACGTCGCTAGACTATCTATGAACAGAAGAATGTCTTTCTGTGTTACATTCCTTACTTTATTATCGTCGACGCCTCATTTAGTAGTTAGCACATATTTCCAGCAAAAAGATATCCTCAAGGCAACCTGGATATCCCTTGCTCAAAATACAAGAAACTAGATTGATCACGTGGTAATCAATGGCAGGCATGTCTCAAGCAGTGTTACCGTTGTGCGACTAAAGTGGCAATTTGACCCTTTTTTGAAGCCATGCCACTTTTGCTGCCCCTTTTTCACAAATCCCCTTTTTTGCCACTTTTTTCATTTCTGCGACTTTTTACAACCCATAATTTTTCTATGCTTTTTAAAAGATTTAATACTTTTTTGTGCTTTAGAGTTGCTCTGGAGAAAAAGTACTCAATATTTTGTAACGTCTACCGTCGATTAAAAGCGACGCGGCGATTGATATAAATAATAAAAGACTGATTGCTGTAAGATATATAGATCCTAATTTTATTAAGGCTAGTGAAGACAATAATTATTCTGACATAGTGTCTGAATATAGCCATATTACAAAAAATCTGAGGCATTCATATATGAATTAAAGTTTATATAGTATAAACCAATAGATAAATCTTATGAATACCTCTTTAATATAACTGACATTAATTGACATTGACATTGATAACTGACATTTTTTGGTACACAGTAGGAAATTTAAAAAATAGTTTGAATGACCTGAAATGACACAAATACCACAAGCAGTGCTTGCGCAGAGCGTATATTTTTAAAGTTGGCACTGATGAAGACTAAGTTAACTAATAAGTTAAAAGTAAAAACATGTGAAGCAATGCTTCTTTCAGCTTTGAATTTGTTGGACTCGAAGCTGGAAGCTGAAATGAGATACTTGAAAAAAGTATCAAAATTAAGTTTCTAAAATATAGCAACCATATTTATAAACATTTATAAAGGTTTATAAATTATTATGAATAAGACCTTGAATCAGTTTCAACAAAAATTCAATTTTGACCTCCAAACATATACACATATTCCTTGTGCCTTGTAATCTATTGTTTTTTTTTTAGTATATTTTACATTTTATGATGTATATTTTACATCTTAATGTAATGGACTGAGTTGTTTTTTGTTATTTATTGTAATTTTTTATTTAATTTTATTGGTTTAATTAAATAAAATGAATTTGCGACTTTTTTTAAAAAAATCCCCTTTTTGTGCGACTTTATTTTAAAAAATCCCCTTTTTGTGCCACTTTTTGAAATTTTTCAACGGTAACCCTGGTACTGTATGCAGCATCCGTCTCTCTCTTGGCAATTCGACATTCGTCATCGTACCAGGCATCTTCTTGCGAGTGTTTTGAGTACCCAAGTACGCCGACTCGTTCTATGGAGTCGGCTATATATTGCCACTGCAAGGAAATATTATCAGGAGTTGGAGCATTCCGTATCAGTTGAGTTTGGTGGTTGCAGTAGGCGTCCGTTACATCTGTGGTCTGCAGTTTACCGATGTCCAGCTTTCGTTGTGTCTGGTTACGTACGTTTTTCGCCATGCTTAGCCCAGTGCGTACCTTAACTGCGGTAATGTAGTGATCTTGGTCAATATTCGCACCCCTGATCACTCGTACGTCCATGTGTGCCACTCGATATGTGCCTTCCATCGACTACCCCGTGATCTATCTGGTTCCTCGTCAATTGATCTGGAGGTAACCATGCTGCTTTAGGAATATTTTTGTGGTTAAATCTAGTGCTGCTAACTACCATATTTCTTGGCGCAGAGAAATCAATCGGTCTGACGCCATTGTTCGACGGTTCGGTATGCAGACTGAATTTTCGGATGGTAGGCTAAAATGCGGTCTCCCTGCCTATTTTAGCATTAAAATCGCCTAGTACAATTTTTATGTCATGTCTCATATACATTTTCTAGGCTCTCTTAGAACTCGTTTGTCCTCATTGTTTTTCTCTTCTGTCGGAGCATGGGCACATATAAGTGCCCAATATCTTACCAACAGCCAAACTCGTGCTTGTCCGCATGGCCACTATAGTAGATGTCGCACGTCTTCTTGCTCGAACACCCGTGTCTCGTTTATCGGATTTCCTATTAAGCGGTTATGTCAGTCTTGTATTCTTCGAGCACTTCCGCCAGTTGGATGAAGGCACCTGTTCTATACAGTGTTCTAACATTCCAGTCGCATATCGTAAATCATAGTCCTTAATTCGTTTGCGGTGGTCGTCAGTATTTTGGGGGTGTTCGGTTTATTCTTTTCTTACTTATTTTCATTGAAATAATTAAAACGTCTGTGGCGGGTTGAAAGCCCAGAGCACCACTTTACAGCTTTCCCCTTCTGCCAGGATTTTACAGCCGCGCTCTGGCGGGTGTCAAAGGCACGCTTCTAGGTGTCACTACATGGAGGTACTTCATCTGCAGTAGTACCACGAATACGGAGCTCTGTAAGTAGACTTGAAGTGTTATTGGCAAGTTAATCCGATCAGAAGCTTTACCTTACATCACATCAATAGGAATAGAATATTCACTGTTGGTTAAATCATTTATGAAACTTCATAGCTGATGTTACAGGAAGTAATGCACGAAACATAAATATCTGAATTTTTGAAACTGAACACGCATTGATAACACTGCAATAAGATCGCAAACTTAGTTATCCATAGTCGTTTAGGCGTGATTGAGGCAGAAACACACATCCAAAAAATGTATATAGTCACATTTATATTTTTCGAAAGTTCCACTGGAAACATACAAGGGTCATCTAAATTCCATTTAGTTTCAACGTTTAGTTTCTAGCTTAAGAAAATGACAAGTTTATGTGCTGAGAATTACCCCTATCACTGGCGTCTAGACGCTAAACAATGACACGCAATACATTACAATACACAACTAAATCTCACCCACTTTAATCGTATCTATGGTTGAGTAGCATTTTGGAAAATTAATCATAATTTATAGCTGCAATAAACAAGCCTCCAAATCATTTGATTAAATAAACAATATGTTCTTACTTAAATAATAATAACAAATGCGCGCTACTTGTTTTGACCCATGACGTTACTTGGTTAACAAGTCGACAAATGTTCACATGCTTATGATGAATACCACAGCAGTTTTGCGTCAGATTTTTCCGTTGACCTATGACGATTGTCCAACATACACACACACACACACGGATGTACTGCCCAAGCTTATGACGAATACTCAATTATTTTTACGTCAGATTTTTCTATAGATTTTTCTTGTTTTTCGCTTTTATAGTAAAATTATTAAAATATTTGTGTTACTTTTGGTGAAAGAGAAAGAAAACAACTAAGATGTAAACAAATCGAAATGATATAATAATTGATTGATAAGTTGTTGTTATTGTTATGTTGAATTGTTGATATGAGACTATGGCAGTGATGCTGCACAGTGAAACGATCACCATGATAGTGATTGTTAATTAGAAATTTGTAATCATAATATTTCAAAATACTTCACGTGATGGTTGCTGGGTGCCGTTGGGGATGTAAAGTGAATCTTGCATCTCAAGCCGACTGACAACCTCATTCGCGCTGGCACCTGAGCAACGTTGTTCGTGATATTTTTTTTTTAAATGAATAGCGGCTGATAGTGAGCGACGAACCCTGATGGTTGGGCTAGCCACCCGCCTTGAGGTCCTTTATTGGCTATGAAAACACGACAAAGAAAAAGTAACAAACGGAAGCCCCCAAATGTTGACGCCCCTCGCAAACGTAAAAAGGACTTTGATTTAAAGATATGCACCTGGAACGTCCGGACTCTCTATAGAGAAGGTGCCACTATCCAACTGGCGGATGTCCTCAAAAAAATAAGGGTGACATCACCGCCATCACGGCACGAATTTGAATGTGAATTTATAATTGGCGAGAGACTGTGACATTCTGTATCGCGATTCAATTCTGTCAGGGATCGAATAGCCGCAATCCGAAGGCGAAATATTTCAACATCACGCTGATTTGTGCTCATACCCCGACGGAAGATAAAGACGATGAGATGAAATATGCATTTTACGAGCGCCTAGGGGAAACATACTACCGCTGCTTTGGCCACGACATTAAAATTGTTCTGGAAGACTTTAATGCAAAAATAGGAATGGAAAGTGTTCTTGGTCCATCGATCGGTAAATTCAGCCTGCATACCGACACGTCAGACAACGGGTTTAGGCTAGTTAGCTTCGCAGCGGGAAGGAACATGGTAGTGAGTGGAACCAGATTCCAGCACAAAGATATCCACAAGGCAACTTGGCTATCCCCCGATCAAAACACCAAAAATCAAATTGATCATGTGGTAATTGATGGCAGGCATGCATCTAGTGTCATGGACGTGCGTGTGATCCGTGGTGCTAATATTGGCTCGGATCATTACCTGGTTGCAGCCAAGGTGCGCATAAGATTGAGCAGAGCGAAAAACGCACGTAACCAAACACAAAGAAAGCTGGACATCGCGAAGCTGCAAACCCCAGAGATAGCTACTGCCTTCTCCAACCAGCTCTCTCAACTTCTACGACACAACGCCTCTGCTTATGACGTTCCCGATACACAGTGGCAGCATATTGCGCATTCCATGGCTACCGCCGCAACAACCGTATTAGGATATGAAAATCGACGCTCGGACACATCCTGGTACGATTAAGAATGTTGCATAGCTTCTGATGAACAGGATGCTGTTTATAGGGCAACGCTGCAGCCATTTGTAACCCGGGCTGTTAGAGAATGGCACAAGGAGACAGTAAGACAGGCGAGACAGCTATTTAAGCGTAAAAACGTCAAATGAAGGAACGGGAGAACGAGGATATAAGGCGATACAGGGATAGAGGTGAGGCCCAAAAATTTTACCAGAAAGTAAAAGCAAAAAGCAACGGCAATGGACTCCGCTCCGGTAATGACAGGGATGGAAATCTGGTTACAGATACGCAGAATGTGCTGCATATATGGAGAGAATACTTCCAACAACTGCTGGTTCCAGAAGGCAGCGCATGTAAAGGTATCAAGCCAATTGTCGACGATGGCTTAGATTGCCCACCACCAAGTCAAGCCGAGGTAAAAAGAGCAGTATGGCGGCTGAAAAACAATAAAGCAGACGGTGCCGACAGACTTTCGGCAGAGCCCTTCAAGTCCGGTGGCGAGGAGCTGATAACGAGTATCCCCAAGTTCCTACGCACGGTTTGGCTTAAATAGTGCATGCCCGACGATTGGAATTTAAGCGTATAATGTCCTGTGATGAAAAAAGGTTATCCAAGTGTGTGCTCCAACTACCGCGGGATCATTCTTTTACCGATCGTATATAAGGTCCTGTCGAGTGTGCTATGTTAAAGACTAAAACCAGTGTTATCCAAACTTATAGGTTCTTATCAGTTTGGTTTTAGACCTGGTAAATCAACAACTGACCAGATAATTACATTTCGGCACATCCTGGAAAAGACCCAAGAGAAACAGATCGACACATAATATCTTTTCGTCGACTATAAAGCTGCCTTCGACAGCCCGATACGGCATAAATTACTTGAAGCCATGGCTGAGTTTGGTATTCCAGCGAAGCTGATACGACTTTGCGGAATGACGCTGACTGCCACGATGTCTTCAATGAAGATTGGCAAAGACCTTACGAAGCCATTCTATACCAGACGAGGTCTAAAACAAGGCGACGGCTTATCGCGTGACCTCCTACATATTGATGGAGATGATAATGAGAAAAGCTGCAGTAAACACGAGTGGGACGATATTTAACTCGCGTACGCTGATGAAGTAAACATCATCGGTCGAAAATTGCGGGATGTGACTGCAACCTTCTCAAGTATACAGAAGGAATCAGCGAAAGTGGGTCTAATAGTGAAAGAGGACAAAACGAAGTTATTAGTTTAAACAAACAAAGAATCTACTCGTTTGAGAAACTGCGTGAACGTTGGCGACTATAATTCTGAGGTGGTAGATAATTTTTTCTGTCTAGGCTCCGCCATCAACAAAACAAATAATATCAGCCTCGAAATCCGAAGAAGAATCCTGCTTGCTTATAAATGCTACTACGGACTAATTAAGCGATTCAATGACAGAGCCCTCTCTCGACGAAAATCCAGCTTCACCATATACTGGTTCTACCTGTCTTGATGTATGGTTCAGAATCCTGGGTTATGACAAAAGCGGATGAATCGGTTCTGGCAGTATTCGGGAGGAAAATACTCCGCACATTACATGGGCCCATCATCGTTAACGGAGAGTATCGGCTTCGTATGAATCATGAGCTGTACGAGCTGTACACTGACATTGACGTGGTCAGACGCATTAAGGTGCAGCGATTGCGTATGCTGGGTCATGTTGTATGCATGGATGAAATGCTTCAGCTCGAAAAGTCTTTGAAAATATACTTCATGGACGGCGCAGAAAAGGGAGACCAAAACTGCTTTGGAAAGACCAGTTTACTGAGAACCTTGCAGAACTTGGTGTGACTAACTGGAGAACGAACGGCTTATAATATTTTTCAACGTGCGGTATATAATCCAATTGGATTGCAAGGAACTAGAGAAGTCACAGCAAAGCGTGCTGCTGAGATAATTTGGCAACTATCGAAATATCTATCCGTCCTGCCAGCTATTGCATAATTAATTTTAGACAACTCTTGTAAAACCAAACTCTATTAGCGAAACAATGACACGATTGTTCGGATTTTGCTGTTGCCAACTGCGAGTTGGCCACCGATCAAATATATGCAAATCGCTGAACATAGATGACCATAACCATAAATACACGATCGGTCCACAATGATCGGTTCTAATCTATAATAGTGAAAGGCATACCATAGCCTCGCGAGGCCATTGGGTTTATAGACATTTTTAAATTATAGACATGCCGATTGACACGACTATTCGAAATATGCTGTCTCCAACATCGAGGCGGACAGTGATCAAAGATATGTAGATGTCTCACATAGAACACCCTAACCATAAATACACAATCGGGCTACAAAGATTGATCTTAATTTGTAATAGTGCCAGGCAACCCATAGCCTCGCGAGGCCCGTAATAGTCGTCATACACTTAGATTAGATTATCAGCAATTCATATGTACGCGAAACTATGCTTCAATCAAAGCAGTGACTGCTATGTTAACAGTCAGTTCTATGGTCAGTCTCTGTTTGAGTGTTGTGAAAGTAACACCACGCACACGTGCTTCACTTTCATATGCTAAATGTTTGTGTGTAGGTGCGTTCGGTTTTTGTCTGGCACTGATTAAAAAGATGCGTCCCCGTCTGTTCAAATTTGCGCTTAACACAATCTCATTATTACTATGAATGCGTCACAGTTGTCCTATGATTTTGTTTTCTTCTAATAGTACCTTAACTTTTCACTTGACTCCAAGAAAACGTCATATTTATACCACCCTCCTTTTATATTATGTTACAAAAATATTCGTAAAAGTTTATTAAAATTGGTTCATTCAACCAATAAATAAATTTGGGAGCAGAACTTTTATTACGTTTCACATTCCAAATGCCCGATTAATTGTAACGCATGTAAACAAATGTGATTTTAATGAGCGCCAACGTTTAAAATACGAAAAAATACGAGATTAGCATTTGTGATAACAAGATGATTATCAGTAGAGAGGTCAGTATTATATACACGTAGTTTTATTAGGAATTTTACGGAGATTTATTATGGATGATATAGATGATTTTGACATGATTTATAGTGTCGGTATTTTTCAAGTAATATTGGAATGTGATCGTTATAATCGGAAAAGGGAAATGAAATGTTATTTCCGGCCAAAGTACAGCGAGAGTTATTTAGAATGTGTTGTAATCGCATTGGCACTTGTTTCTACTCTAGGAGTTTCACTGGACTACAATGTACAACGTTTCCCAGGGGACAAAGGATAACTGTCAGTCCATACGCGTCTGTAAATTTTTAATACAAAAACAAGATATTTATCAAAATAAATTTGAATTTAATTAACGAAGTCAATTATCACTTGATAAGTTTAGCGAATGAAGCTCGAGACTTTTTCACTTCTTCAACTTAAAAACTATTAAAAATTCATAAATATTCTGTTAATTTGATTTTAATATAGTTTTCATATAACCAACTGTTGACGTGTTCCTTAGCGGAAATAAAATGACGACATTACTTACTTTATGCCGGATGCACTTTCATACATGCCCTCCTACTGCTACCTACCTATTGCATCAGACATGACTGACTGTATTATAAAAATTTTTATTCTTTTTCAGTTGACATAGACCTCTCATTATTGTTAAATTATATGCTCCTATCTCATATTTTTATTATAGCCAACAATTTGAAACGGAAAACAATTTTAAAATAATAATTTCATACGATGAATTGTCATTCAACTTGCTTGCAGTTGCACTGACAACAATTTCAGTGAACTTTTGGTGATGGTGACAGTGAATTGTAAATGGTTTTCTTAACCACCAATTTATACGTGAGTCTATTGAAACTTATCAAGAATGAGAGTTTGAGTGTGTGTGCAATTATTATTTTGGTGTTGTGCAATTACATTAATTTTTATGTGAGAATACATTCAAAATTCACAATACAGTAAAGTCCATTCGGAAAGTGATATGGATGGACAAATGTTGACATGAGGATCGTTAAAATTTTCTGGTTACATGTAGTAAAAAGTGTATTGACTTAAAAGATATTTATCTTAACATACAATTTCAGTAATGACCGACAAATACTTCTTGTATAAATTGATCCATTTGATTTTAATATAATAAAATAATATCAATATGTTTTTTTATCGTAACTTTCGTATTACGCTGAAGATCGTGTGTTCCAGCCCACCGTTTATATTTGCATTTATTTGAAAGGCACTACCTTGATTGACAAAAATATTTAACACTCCAATATTATACGTCTTGACTTTTCCGTATCAGATTCATGGTATCTTAAGAGAAAATAAGTTTCTAACTCTCATTCATTAAAAGTACTTACATGGCTCTGTCGTGCTGCCTTCTTTTCGATTCCTGAGAAGGTTGCAGTAACATTTTGTTAAATCCGTTAAAAAAACTCCAATAAGGATTGGAGAAGTTCAGTAAAAAACACTCACAGAAAAGGACTTTATTTATATTTTGCACTTTGCGGCGCTCTCCACCCACAGATCGATAATTTTTATTGTAATTTGCACGAATACTTACTTAGTTCGCACTTCTTTGCAATCCCATAAGATTATATACCTCACGTAGAAAAATATTATAAGCGCTTCGATCTTCTGCGCTTCTTCTCCAGTTAGTCACACCAAGTTCTGGAAGGTTCTCAGTAACCTGGTCTTTCCAACGGATTTCTGATCGCCATCTTCTGCGCCGTCCTTCGAGTTTATTGTCGAAGACTTTTTGAGCTGGCGCATCTAAGCACCTTAATGCGTCTGACCACTTCAATGTAGTACATGATTCATACGACGCCGATACTCTACGTTAACAATGATGGGCCCATATATTTTCCGGAGTATTTTTCTCTCTAAAGGCTGATTTACACGCTATCCACCCATATCCCCTATCTCCTGTCAAATCAGTACATTTTGATTTCCTATCCACCTTCCTATAATTCAATATTACTTTGCTATAATTTTGTAGTGTTTGTCTTTGCTTACTCCTACATGTTTTCTAATTAGGCTATCTCACTCTTGTAGCTGAGGGGATATGAGTAGACATGGGTAGATAGCGTGTAAACCATACTTAATACTGCCAGAACCCATTCATCCGCATGTGTCATAACCAGGGACAACAAAAGTATGCAATGCATACTTGCATATGCAAATGCATATTACAGTCTTACCGGCATGTTTTGGGGGTTTATGCATATAAAAGCATATTTTGGGGTTTTCAGGATTTTTTTACTTTTCGTATATATTTCTTGCAGTATATACAACACCTGTTTATTTCTTTAAGATGGGAAAATAATCTCTATAATTTTTCGCAACCGGCGACGCCTATCTTTTGTTGAAGAATTATTATTAATATCTTCTACAAAGGCTTACTTTTTAAAGTATGTGTTTCCGGTACAAACTAGACGTAAAATTATTTTTGGGTTTGTAATAAGGATTCCGTCGTCAAGAATTTCAATAAGTTCTACCTATCGTTGCGTTGCCACCAGTTCGTTGGCGTAGTTGGCAGAAATATCAAAGTACGTAAGGAAAGTTGTGAATAAGTGTAACAGTGACGAGGCTGAAGCAATGCGTACTTCTAAAAAGAAATACATAGTCAATTAGATGTGACAAATCGAAAAAAAAAACTTTTTACGGTGAACCAATGGGCGGTGGGACCTTTAAATCTAAGCCATGAAATTGGAAAAAAAATCCCGTTTTTCACATATATAACACTAAGCTAGTTTTATGATTTCTTTCACAAATATTGATCAAGATTTTAATAGCGAAAATCAGTATGTGTGAGTATGTGAGAAAAATTATGGTGAAGGCGTATACATAATATTTATTATACTTTAAAAGATTAAGTACGAAATTGAATTCACACATGTAATTTTGTTTACAGTAGAGTAATTAATCAATAGTCTGAATCTTGTGTAATGTAAAAAATAACTTCATTTAATTTTCAACTATTTGTGATGAATTTTCGTTTAAAATACTATCTATTCAGTGAATAATTTAACTACGAGTCAAACTCTATTGTGCATTTTTATCTGTTTTAAAGGCATTTTTTAGTGTTTTTCGGGCTTATCTAATGCGCATATTTTTAGTTTTCCGGGCATATTTGTGTTGGCCCTGGTCATAACCCAGGATTCTGAACCAAAGATCAAGATAGGTAGAACCAATATCTGGTACAGCTGAATTTTTTGTTCGTCGAGGGAGAGATCACTGCCATTTAATCGCGAGCTTAGTCCGTTGTAGCATTTATTAGCTAGCAGGGTTCTTCTCCGGATTTTGAGGCTGACACTATTTGTTTTGTTGATGACGGAACCTAGGTCGATGCAATTATTTACCACCTCGAAATTATACGTTCAACGTTCACGCAGTTTACTCAACGAGTAGATTCTTTGTTCGTTGAAACTAATAACTTCGTTTTGTCCGCGTTCGTCTTTAACCCTATTTTCGCTGATTCCTTCTGTATACCTGAGAAGGCTGCAGTCACATCCCGCAGTTTTCGACCGATGAAGGCATGGATATTCCGCAAATCGCCTACAGATAGACAGGTTTTGTCTAGAAGTGTCCGATGACCAAGCTTTTCGTATCTCAGGTCACCAAAAGCAGGGCAGTGACATAGAAGATGTTCCGTGGTCTCCTCTTCTTCCTCATCATTGCAGGTCAGGTCTAAAACCACACTGATAAGGCCCGCTCAGGTTGGATAACACCGGCTTTAGTCTTTCACATAGCACACTCGGCAGGTTCTTATATGCGATGGGTAGAAGACTAATCGCGCGGTAGTTGAAGCACACACTTCGATCACCTTTTTTCAGCACAGGACATTATAACATACGCTTAGATTCCAATCATCGGGTATGCACTCGTTAAGCCAAACCGTGCGTAGGAGCTGGTGCATGCTTGTTATCAGCTCCTCGCCTCCGGATTTGAAGAGCTCTGCCGGAAGTTAAGTCCACTTTTTAGTACAATAAATATAATTTTTGGTATAATAAGCTTAGTTTTTGCTACAAATAAATTTACTTTTTGATACAATTAATACGAGTATACTTTATGATACAATAAATGTACTTTTTTATACCATCACCCTAAGGGATGAGGGTATATATCACTTGATACGAAAAAAAGTGAAACGCATTAATGGAGACGAGTTAGACCCCAAGTATCTTCAGACCAAATTCGTTTCAGGACTTTTTAAGATGATTGAGCTATGTCCGTCTGTCTGGCTGGATGGCCGGATGGCTGGTCAGCAGGATAACTTGAGTAAACCTTAACGGATCAATATGAAAATTTACCAGTATTAATATTTTTCAAAACGAACTTATGGGATGGTAAATGGGCACAATAGCCCCACCCCTTCTGGTACCTCCCATACAAAATTACCAATTTTTGGATAATTTATATTTTTTTCATAACATCCCAACGGACGATCGTAAGATATTTAAATTTGGTCAGTTTATTTATCTTGCAAAAGTAGACAAACACTAAGAAAACCGAAACCTTTGCCATACCCATTCCGGTACCTCCCATACAAATGACCTAATTGACCCTCATAGTTTTTTACATACATATCTTTTTTGTAACTAAAGTGAATTCACTCAAATTTTGCATATGAAAACTGGACTCAGCAATGAATATGAACTATATCGGTTCACGCCTTCTGGTACCTCCCATACAAAATGACCTTTTTTGCAAATTTAATATTTCTCCCATAACTTCCAAACGGACACTTGGAGGATAAGGACAAATGGTCGGTTAATTTATCTTGCGATAGGAAGCAAAACTTCAGAAAACCTTACTTTTTGAAGCACCCCTTCTGGTACCTCCCATACAAATTCCCGAATTCACCCTCATAGTCCTACATACATATATTTTTTTGTAAGTACAATGAATTCAGTCAAATTTGGCGTAACTTGTACAGTTATGAAAATTTGAATCAGGAATGAATATGGATTATATCGGATCACCCCTTCTAGTACCTCCCATACAAAATTACCTATTTTTGAAAAATTAACCCCATAATTTCCAAACGGACACTTGGGGGGTAATGAAAATTGGTCAATTAATTTATCTTGTGATTGGAATCAAAACCTTACAAAACATAACTATTTGACGCACCCCTTCTGGTACCTCCCATACAAAATACCGAACATACCCCCATAGTTTTAAATACATATATTTTTGTAAGTACAGTGAATACAGTCGAATTTTGCGTAAGTTGTACAGTTATGATAATTTGAATCAGGAATGAATATGGATTATACCGGTACCTCCAAAAAATCACCTTGTTTGGAAAATTAATATTTCTCCCATAATTTCTAAACCGGCACTTGGAGGATATTCAAATTTGGTAATTAATTATCTTGTAATAGGAATTATTATTGGGTGATGGTATTTATCAGTCAGTTTACCTGACTGAAATTTCTGTAGTGGTGGTAATATAAATATATTTTTTGGTATATTAAATTGTACTTTTTGGTACAATAAATGTACTCTATGGTACAAGAATTATTTTCAGGAACAATAAATTGTACTTTGTGGTACAATTAATTTTACTTTTAGGTACAATTAATTTACTTTTTAGGACAGTACATTTTTTTTCGGTACTATAAATTGTACTTTTTGATACAATTAAAGTTCTGTTTTGTACAATAATGTTTCTTTTTTGATCGATAACTTTTTGGTGCAATAAAGTGTACTTTAAGGGTACAATAAATCTGATTTTATAAATATAAATAATATAAATGTAGTTTAATTATATATCATGGTACAATACATTGTACTTTTTGGTACAATAAAAGTTATGTTTGTACAATAAATGTTACTTTTTAGTTAAATAAAAGTACTTTTTGATACGACTCAAAAGTGTAACACATAGAAGGACGCTCTCTAGATTCTAGGTTTATTAGAACCAAGTTCGATTTATGACTATTTAAGGCGTTTGAGCCATGTCCGTCTGTCTGTCCGGCTGTTATGCACGATAACTTTCGAAAAACGCAACCAAATGTTTTGAAACCTTACATGGGATCGTGCCCAAATTTTGTATTTAGTAAAGTTACAGTAGGATAAAGTTTTGGAGAGAAAACTGGAAGTCTAGCCACGTCTCTTCTGGTACCTTTCATATAAATGTGCATTTCAGCCCACTTTTTAAATCGAGTAATAATATCAATACACCTAACGCGATAGTGCCCAAATTATGTATTTTATTAAACAAATTTTTTATCTTTATTGAGGGTGAGGGTATATGCAAGTCCGCTTTTGCTTACTAACTCAGCTTCAAAAAAAGTTACCCTGCTCTAATCCATCAATGCACCCACCCAACTATACATAAAAAACTTTATCGAAATCGGTCAATGCCGCTTAAGAATAGTTCAGTGATGAACGTTTGTAAACGAATTATATTTATGAAAATATTCGCACTTATATACTCTTAAAGCAAACCAATCAAAACATTATAGCAATCTTCAAGAAATAAGTATAAAAATATGTGGTACACAAAAAGAAATTACAACAGTATTCTTTAATCCCATATTTAAAACTACTTCTTCTGACAAATTATGTTTGTAGTTACTTGCGGTCAAAATTCAACGCTCTGTAATAAATGAAGATTTTATATGTTGCACCTAAAAGTATACTTTACGAGTTGCACAAACTTTGGCCAGGGTTATCATGTACAGTTCTTTCATTCTGAAAACGGAAAACACTATATACGAAATTTACCAAATACACAAAATTATTTTTTACGAGATTGTCAGAAATGTAAAGTCTTAAAATTTTAAATCACCATAACATTATAAATTACATCAAAAAAATAATTATTAGAAAAATATTTAGTTGAAATTTTTTTCACATTTTTAAATCAACATTTCATGAATTAGTTATCAATTTTTTATATAAAGAAATTTCATTCTAAATTAAGATAAAGCAGATAAAGCACATAGTTATAGACAATTCAACGTAGTTTTTTTTCTCAAGTAACAGAGCTTGTTTCTTTTTTTTACCAAGGTCAATAACATGACAACATATTTGGTGAGTTTATTATATAAATAAGAAATATATTGACTTATTATCTCTTAGAAGCACTTATAAAAAAATCATAGTAAGCACAATTGGTTAAAATTTCGCATCCGGGCGAAATATTTCTACATTACGCTGATTTGTTTACACCCCCCGACGGAAGACAAAGACGATGACATCAAAGATGCATTCTATGAGCGCCTGGAGGATATATACGACCGCTGCCCTGCACATGACATTAAAA
The DNA here is from genome assembly GCA_964034835.1 of Muscina levida. Lineage (NCBI taxonomy): Eukaryota > Metazoa > Arthropoda > Insecta > Diptera > Muscidae > Muscina > Muscina levida. Next base: position 46,927,936 of record OZ035883.1, on the reverse strand, counting down.
TTGTTCTGGGAGATTTTAATGCAAAAATAGGAAGGGAAGATGCTCTTGGTTCAGCAGTCGGAAAATTCAGTCTACACAACAACACCTCCAATAACGGATTCAGACTGGTAAGTTTCGCGTCGGCAAGAAACATGGTTGTGAGTGGAACCAGATTCCCGCATAAAGATATCCACAAAGCAACCTGGATATCGCCCGATCAAAATTCAAGAAATCAGATTGATCACTTGGTAATTGATGGAAGGCATTTCTCAAGCGTTATGGACGTGCGTGTGATGCGCGGTGCAAATATCGACTCGGATCACCACCTAGTTGCAGCCAAGGTACGCACACGATTAAGTAGTGCTAAAAACACTGGTAATCAAACGCAAAGGCAGCTAGACATCACAAAGCTGCATACCACTGAGATAGCCAATGCCTACTCCAACCAACTCTCTCAATTACTCCAAACAAATTGCCCTATTTCTGATGTTCCCGACTCACAGTGGCAGCATATTGCGAATTCTATGACCACTGCCGCAATGACCGTGATGGGTTATGAAAAACCATATTAAGACAAGCCCTGGTACAATGGGGAATGTCGCGAAATGTCTGAGGCAAAACTGCAGCCAATGGTGACGCGTGCGGTGACGCAGCGTTATAATGAGAAAAGGAGGGAGATGAAACGCCTCTTCAGGCGGAAAAGGCGTCTGTGAAAGAAAAGAGAGATCCAGGATATCGAAAACTACAGGGACAGGGGTAAAGCCCGAAAGTTCTACCAAAAGGTTAAAAGCAAAGGTTTTGGAACAGGGATCTCCACCTGTAAGGACACAGGCGGAAATCTGGTCACGGACACTCAGAGTGTGCCGCAAATATGGAGGGAACACTTTCGATCTCTACTCGTTCCCAAAGGCAGTATAAGTAACGACATCACACCAATCATAGACGACGGAGTAGATTGTCCACCAACGAGCCAAAACGAGATCAGCACGGCGATCGCAAGGTTTACAAATAATAAAGCTGCGGGAGCCGAGCTTGCAACATGCATTCACCAGCTCATAAATTTGGCTCAAGGAATGGATGCCCAATGATTGGAATCTGAGTGTCCTATGTCCCGTGCTTAAGAAAGGCGATCCAAGTGTGTGTACCAACTATAGCGGAATTAGCCTCTTACCCATCGCTAACAAGTTCCTGTCTAGTGTGTTATGTGAAAGACTAAATCCTATTCTGACGAACCTGATTGGACCTTATCAGTGTGGCTTTAGACCTGGTAAATCCATGACCGACCAGATATTCACACGACAACAAATCCTGGAGAAGACCCAAGAAATGCAGATGGACACATATCATCTGTTCATTGACTACAAAGCTGCATTCGACAGTCCGATACAACAGAAATTGTTAGATGTTATAGCTGAGTTTGCTATCCCCGCGAAGCTAATGCGACTTTGCGGGATGAGACTGACTGACAAGAAGTCTTGAGTGAAAAAAACCATTGCGAGGCTTTAGACAAAGCGATAGTCTGTCCTGCGATCTCTTTAACATCGTAATGGAGATAATCATGCGGAAGGCTGCAGTAAACAGGAATTGTACCATCTTCAACAAAAGTCACATGTTTCTCACGTATGCCGATGATATAGATATCATTGGCCGTGGATTGCGGGATGTTACTGCGGCTTTTTCGAGCATTGAAAAGCACTCGGCTGAAGTGGGTCTAGTGATAAATGAGGACAAAACCCAGTTATTTGTTTCAACGAACAAAGAATCTACTCGTCTAGGACGCTGAGTGAACGTTGACAGCTATAACTTTGAAGTGGTAGATAATTTTGTCTACCTTGGCTCCGCCATAAACAAAATAATAATGTCAGCCTAGAAGTCAAACGACGAGTATTGATCGCAATCTGCTGCTACTATGCGCTAGGCAAGCGTTTTAATGACAAAGCGCTCTCTCGAAGAACAAAGATTCAACTCTACCAGACTGTGATCCTTCCTGTCTTGCTCTACAGCGCAGAATCCTGGGTAATGACACAAGCGGATCAATCTATTCTGGGAGTCTTCAAGAGAAAAATACTTACCAAATATATTTGGACACATCATCGTTAACCGCGAGTATTGTAGTCGAATGAACCACGAGCTATAAGGGAAAAAGACACTCACACGAAAATTCCAAAGCTTTTACTGTGCTAGTACTCCTAACATATGATGATCCCTATATAGGTTGTATGGAAGGTGCCCACTGTTATCAAAAAAAGTAAACACCCCAATTTATCCCCAGGATTGGCAGTAAGATGATATAAAAATTTCAGGGAGATTAATTCAATGGTGTGCCCCCCTATTCTTAACAAACATTAAAATTATTCATTGTATATCTTTAATTCTCATATATCTTAAACTGCTTTATCATCCGAAATGTTAAAAATTTCCATAGGCACATAACTCTATTGGTCCCTGATAACCACAAGGATAGCCAAACACGAAAAATTACCTGCTACTATAGTAAATATTATCGTTGAAAATTTACGAGTAAAAACAATGTAGTAAAATGTTATAAAAGAATTTTCTACCACTAAGATCACACGGTGTCGTTTTAAAATTTAACAACTTCCATGTATTTAAATCTTAAATCTTACTGTTTCACATGACCCCCAGTCTTAAATCTATCCAAAGTGGATCAAGAATACATCTATCTTACTTACCCATTTTATCATGTCTTGCAATAAATCTACTCCACACGTGTGCTTCTTTTCATATTTACATATTATTTTTGTGTCGCCAAAGATTTATTCTTTTATTTATTTTCGCACAACTTTCTTCACGACTTAGGCTAACATACATCTAGACACTAGGATTACCAACTAATTATATGTACAGTGCCGGGTTATCTAATTTCTCTGGGCCAGGTTATTATCATTTACGCTTTTTTTTTATGAAACTTAACAAATCACGTCAGATTATAAGTATATGTATGTTTGTATGTAAATGAGATTATTATAAACAATTTAGAAAAACAAATAAACAATGAAAATAAAAAAACAAGAAATCATTATTGTTTCAAGAACATCGCACATCTTCCATTTTAGTGGGGAACTTTTCACATTCAACGTTAACTTCACGTCTGAATAAGAGTTTGTAGAAACAGGCTGCCGCAACACTGGCGGCCAGAGGGCCTACCCAATAGACCCATTGATTACGGAAGTCATTGTGCCATAAGGCGGGACCTAATGAGCGGGCTGGATTCATGCTGGCTCCGGTCATGGGACCCTGAAAGAAAAAGTAAAATAAAAAGGGCATGAATTAAAAATTTTGTATATACTAGAGAGGGAATAGTAGAGACTTGACAAAGATCACTTTTAAATTTACTTAAATTTATGTGTAGTAAAGAAAGAGATTAATTTAGATTAATATACAGTCGAACTTCTCTATAACGAACATTCTCTATAGCAAATTTTAACTCTGGGTATCTCCTAAACTAAGCATCCAATCGCCATACCGTAGTTGTGAAGTCTCTAATTTATACAAAGTTGGGATGTCACCTTGTAATGGCTGGGAGGCCATCGATTTTCATATGAACAACTTTAAGTTTAGTTATCTCAGACGCAAGAAGTTGCTTAATATAAGATATCTATACAATAGTCGGCAAATCACCAAGATAAAGGTGCGATTTTATTTTGATATTGATTGGTGTCTTTAGCTCCTATACTAACCGTCCAATTGTAAAATGAAGTTCTTTAATGATTTTTTTTTGAAAACTGCATTTTCCTGTCTCTTTTCATACATCTCCATAACGAATTTTCTCTATAACATAGAAATCGGCGATCCCCAGTGACTGCGTTATAGAGAAGTTTGTCTGTAGTACATTTTTTATACCATCACCCTTAGGGATGAGGGTATATATCATTTGATACGACCCAAAAGTGTAACACATAGAAGAATTTCTTTAGACCCTAGGTTTCTTTGAACCAAATTCGATTCATGACTTTTTAAGTCGTTTGAGCCATGTCCGTCTGTCTGGCTGTCCGGCTGGTTCGCACGATAACTTTCGAAAGACGCAACCAAATGTTTTGAAATTTTGCACGAGTTAATATTTCCCCAAAACTACTTACGGTATTTAAAATGGGCTACATGACCATGCCCCTTCTGGTATTTTCCATACAAATGTAAAATTCCGCCCACTTAGCAATCGAGTAAAAATATCAATTCATCCAACTCGATCGTTCCCAAATTCTATATTTAGTAAAGCTATAACAGGATAAAGTTTTTGAAAAAAAAAAAAATTCAAAGTCTAGCCACACCCCTTCTGGTACCTCCCATACAAATGTACATGTCCGCCCACTTTAGAGAAGGAGTTATAACATCAATACACTCGACAAGATCGTGCCCAAATTATGTATTTTGTTAAGTTATAACAGGATAAAGTTTTGGAAACAATATTGGAAGTCTAGCCACGCCCCTTCTGCTACCTCCCATACCAATGTACCTTTCCGCCCACTTTAGAGATGGATTAGGAATATCCATAAATCCAACACGATCGTACACAAATTCTTTATTTTTGTAAAGCTATAGCAGGATACAGTTTTTCAGAAAAAAAAATGGAAGTCTAACCACGCCCCATCTGGTACCTACCATAAACATCTGGTACCGCCCACTTTAGAAATCGATTAATATTATTAAAAGACCGAACGCGATCGTGCCTAAATTCTGTATTTAGTAAAGTTCGAGCAGGATGAAGTTTTGGAGAAAAAATCTGGAAGTTTAGACACGCCCCTTCTGGTCCCTCCCAGACAAATGCACCTTTCCGCCCACTTTAGAGATGGAGTTATAAAATCAATATACTCGACAAGATCGTGCCCAAATTATGTATTTTGTGAAGTAATAACAGGATAAAGTTTTGGAAAAAAAATTGAAAGTCTAGACACGCCCCTTATGGTACCTCCCATACAAATGTACCTTTCCGCCCACTTTAGAAATGGAGTAATAATATCAATACACTCAACACGATCGTGCCCAAATTCTGTATTTAGTAAAGCTATAACAGTATAAAGTTTTGGAGAAAAAATCTTGAAGTGTAGACACGCCCCATCTGCTACCTCCAATACAATTGTACCACTCCGCCCACTTTAGAAATCGAGTTATAATATCAATATAATAGCAATTTTTTTGTTTTACTGAGGGTGAGGGTATATGTCAGTCGGGTTGCCCGACTGAAACTTTCTACTGGTTTTATTCTATTATATAATAATAATTTTGTGTTTTACATACAAAATATTTAATATTTTCTATAATTCAACTTACCGCTGTCATTGACAAACTGGCCACTACTAGTCCAAATCGTATGCCCACCGAATCCTGAAAGATTTTATTGCGTGGATCCCATACGCCACAGCACACAAATATCAGAGTGCACGTTATGCAGAATTCTATACCCACTGCCTGCCACACTTCAATATCCGTGTGGACGCTGGTCATGCAAAGGCCAACATCATTGCCTGGTACTTTGATGACATTTGCCGGCATGAACAATTTGAGTAGTCCATAACCACAATATGCTCCCAAAATCTGAGCCACAATGTACGCCAAAGCCAAGGGCCAGGTAATGAGATTGTAAATAAATGCGGCTATAGTAACGGATGGATTCAAATGTGCACCAGAACAGCAGCCAAAACACTGAATGATGATTAGGACGACCAGGCCAAAGTTGAGAGATTTAGTAATATTATTACTGGGAAAAATATCGGATTCAACACAGCCCATGCATCCGAGGAACAGTAACATTGCTGTGCCAATGAATTCACATAGAAACCAACAGAAATTATCGGCGATAAGACCTCTCGATTTGGGGCTGTAAATAGAGAATAGCAGAAAATTTTAATTTATAATGACTATGGAATAGACGCAGGATTACATAAGTAAATAGACTGAAAAGTGTTAATCAAGTATCTAATATAAAGGGTGGTTAAATTGTAAGTGTCGATGTTGAATGTGAACCACACCTAAATGTCAAGTTCTTATCTGCATTTCATTTGACATTTCTCAATTTCAGACTAACTCAATTTGAACCATGGAAAGATACACAATCGAGCAACGAGTTCAAGTTTTTCAGGCTTATTATGAAAATGTGCATTCAAATCAAAATGCATATCTTGCACTTCGTGATTTCTTCGGTCAATTTAATCGTCCAAATGTGCGTACAATCGAAAAATCATGCAAAAATTTGAGCAAACCGGATATGTAGGAGATGTGAAAATACCAGTGCATGTGCATGCAGAAAATATTGCTGCTGTTCTTAATAGCTGTTGCTGTATGGCTGTAGAGCCGTCCACCTCAACTCGTCGTCGTGCCCAAAAATTGCACCCATCACGGTCGTCGTTGATGAACATTATGCATAAAGAGTTGCATTTACTGGCTTACAAGGTGCAATTGACTCAAGAACTAAAGCCTCTTGACCATTTCAAACGTTGTCAATGGTCAGAATGGTGGCAAGAAATGGTAACAGTGGATGATCAATTTTCGATGAAAAACATCTTCAGTGATGAGGCACATTTATACCTCAGTGGTTTCGTCAATAAGCAGAATTGCCGCATTTGGATGATATGAGAATGATAATCCAAGAATGATTATCGAAAAACCAATACACCCACAAAGAGTGACTGTTTGGTGCGGTTAATGGGCTGGCGGCATCATCGGCCCGTATTCTTTCCAAAATGAGGCCGGTCAGGCAGGTACTGTGAATGGTGTTCGCTATCGTGAGATGATAACGAACTTTTTATGGCCCGATTTGGACGATATGCGGTTAGAACAGGATGGTGCCACTTGCCAGAGAGCTAACGAAACGGTGGCTCTTTTGTGCGACAAATTCAATGGCCGTGTTATCTCACGTGATGGCAATGTCAATTGGCCGCCAAGATCATGTGGTTTGAAATAGTTGGACTTCTTTCTTTGGGGTTATTTGAAAGAAAAGGTGTACGTCGATAAGCCAGCAACAATATAAGAGCTAAAGGATGAGATAATTCGGCACATTAACGGCGTAGAACTTCAATTGCCTCAGCGTCATTGAAAATTTGGACCATCGGATGGAGGTGTGCCACCGAGGTCGCGGCGTTCATTTGACCGATATTTTGTTCCATACATAATTGAATCATACCAATATTATTAGGTGTACAAATAACTTTCCGCGGTTTGTCAAAAGATGGACCCACCAGAAAGTTATGGAGAAATTGCCAGATGTAAAACGTAATATCCCAAGTTTCGTCATCCGGCAACAACATAACCTAAAAGTACTAGTGATTCCGTATCAGCATCACGTAATTTTTTTCGTGCAAAAATTTCAAGTTTTGTGCCGAAGAAGCATCATTTGCGGGAACTTTTGATTTACTTCTTTAATTTGAAAAAATCTGCAGCTGAGGCGCATCGATTGCTTCTAGAAGTATATGGTGAAGCTGCTTTAAGTGAGAGAAGTTGTCAGGAATGGTTTCAAAAGTTTAAGAACGGTGAGGTTGACGTGAAGGACAAAGAACGCAGTGGAAGGCCGAAAGTGTACGAAGACATGGAATTAGTAGTATTATTGGAGGAAGGTTCGTCCCAAACGCAAAAAGAACTTGCACTTACATTACAAGTGACTCAACAAGCAATTTCACATCGTTTAAAATCGTTGGGAATGATTCAAAAACAAGGAAATTGGGTTCCATATGAACTAAAGCCGAGAGACGTTGAACGCCGATTATGCATGAGTGAAATGCTGCTTGCCACGAATAAAAAAAAGAGTTTTTTGCATCGTATAGTTACTGGTGACAAAAAATGGATTCACTACGATAATCCAAAGATGAGAAAGTCATGGGTTAAGCCCGGCGAACCATCAACATCGACAGCTAAGCCGAATATTCATGGAAAAAAACTCATGCTGTGTATTTGGTGGGATCAGCTTGGTGTCGTGTATTATGAATTGCTCAAACCAAGCGAAACCATTACTGGAGCTCTCTACCGAACACAATTGATGAGATTGAGTCGGGCACTTAAGGAAAAACGCGCCCATTACTACTCCAGACACAACAAAATTATTCTTTTACACGATAATGCTCGTCCACATGTTGCGGCGCCGGTAAAAACATACTTGGAAACACTCAACTGGGAAGTTTTACCCCACCCGCCGTATTCACCAGACTTAGCACCTTCTGATTATCACCTGTTCCGGTCGATGGCGCATGGTCTGTCTGAGCATATGAAGACACCAAAAATTGGGTAGATATGTAGATAGCGTCAAAAGATGAAGAGTTTTTTCGACGGGGTATCCGAATGTTGCCAGAAAGATCGGGGGAAAAGTAGTGGCAAATGATGGAAAATACTTTGAATAAAACGAAATGTACTGTTCCTTCACAATAAATTCCTAAACTTTTATAAAAAAAACCGCGGAAACTTTTTTGTACACCTAATAGCATAATAAAACCAGTAAGAAAGTTTCAGTCGGGCGACCCGACTTACATATACCATCACCCTCAGTAAAATAAAAAAAATTGCTATTATATTGATATTATTACTCGATTTCTATAGTGGGTGGAGTGGTAAAAAAACTTTATCCTGTTATAGCTTTACTAAATACAGAGTTTGGCCACGATAGCGTTGGATGTATTGATATTATTACTCCATCTCTGAAGTGGGCGGAAAGGTACATTTGTATGGGAGGTCCCATAAGGGGCGCCGCTAGACTTCCAATTTTTTCTCCAAAACTTTATCCTGTTATAGCTTTACTGTACCAGATGGGGCGTTGAGACTTCAATTTTTTTCTCAAAAACTGTATCCTGCTATAGCTTTACTAAATTAAGAATTAGGGTACTAGCGCGATGGATTTATTGATATTATTACTCCGTATCTTAAGTGGGCGGAAAGGTGAATTTGTATGGGAGGTACCAGAAGGGGCGTGGCTAGACTTCCAATTTTTTTTCCAAAACTTTATCTTGTAATAGCTTTACTAAGTACAGAATTTGGGTATGATCCCGTTGGGTGTATTGATATTATAACTCGATTTCTAAAGTGGGCGGAATAATGTATTTGTATGGGAGGTACCAGAAGGGGCGGAGCCATGTAGCCCATTTGCAATACCGTAAGTAGTTTTGGGGAAATATTAACTCGTGCAAAATTTCAAGACATTTGGTTGCGTCTTTCGAAAGTTATCGTGCGAACCAGCCGGACAGCCACCAGACAGACAGACAGACAGACGGACATGGCTCAAATGACTAAAAAAGTCATGAATCGAATTTGGTTCCAAGAAACCTAGGGTCTGAAGTGACTCCTTCTATGTGTTACACTTTTGGGTCGTATCAAATGATATATACCCTCATCCCTAAGGGTGATGGTATAATAAACTGACAATAATTTCCTAAATAATTTGTGTTTTAGTCAAAATCAATATCGGCCCTTAAAATTTAACCACCCTTGATTTGGGGCAAAGTTGTCCGATTTTGCTCAAATTTAGACCATAGCCGAGTTATAACAACTGAAACAATATTCCGCTCGTTCATTACTAAAAATCCAATGTTGAATTATCGCTGCCACCCTAATGCAGGTATATATGGACTCTAGACAGGTTTAGCGCATATCTGGTGTTTGGTCGTTGCGCATGTGGGTTCTCTAAACCATCTTTCCTTAGCAATTAGGTTCAGTTTAATCGCAATTAGCTGTTTCCCCCTTATGACAGGGAAACCAATATGACCGAAAACTTCGCCCGAATTCACGATGGTGTCGGCCCTTGCCAAGGGCATTGGCTCTTTGTATACCATATATATCCCCATGTCCTGGAACCTATGTGAGAGTAACCGTCGAATGTTTCGCTATCTCCTCCAGAGACGAACGACATTTTAGAACATTTGTCGAAGTGGTGTACACGTTCTCCGGGGATTTGCTAGTCGCTTCGCTATTAGTAAGTAAATGAATATTGCTGGCCAATATCCTATGATCCATGGTTATTATAGTGGCCGGTATTTCGACCTGAACTATGCTACAGTCAGCCGGTAACCTAATCGACAGTTGCAAATTCAAACCCAACTCCGAAAAGATTCCACAGTCCACATTTTTCTTAATTTCTTCGCTTAATTCGCGATCGAAAGTTGAAGCCTTCGATTATATAACTTATAGCGTAGTTGCGGTCAACTTTTAATGAAATTATCATAAAAAAATAAATATCTGAGGTTTTTCTTACGGGTCATAATAAAGATTCCCACATTTAATTTTATTTCAAATGTTTTTATTTAAATTTAAAAAAAAAAATCAAAATGAATCACCGTTAACGTGCTGTTATGTATTGAAATTGTAAAAATTTTAATTAAATATTTTGTAAACAAATTCATAATATCGATGAGCGCATTCATAGATTTATAAGTATAAATATGAATGAATCAAATCGAAGTATATAAACGATTTCAATAACCCGTTTATAAACAGTTTACACACAATGTATTAAGTAAACTTTAATGGAGAAAACTTTAAACTTTTGTGAATTTAGCTTTTTCAGTGTTAGAATCTATTATTTCTAATAGAATACGTTCACGTACGTCCTTAGATCATGCTAAGGACTCCAATTTCTTTTAAATTCAATAAACATTTTTCATTATGGCACTAGTTCGCAGAACTAAGAGTATGATTCACATACAACATTTTAATTGCGCCAAGTAATTATAATTTTTGCACAATAAATAACGATATTCTTTCTTCAACTATAAATTTGAAAACCAAGTACAGTCGGTTGCCAGATCTTGGAATGTTATAAGATCTGCTAATTTGGCAAACGTCTGTGCGTAACTTAAGACGTAATTGCTAGCATGTAGAGTGTTACTTTGTCAACCAACACCACTGCAAAATATTCAATTTGTGGTTAGCACACAATCAAATGTTACAGTTTCGTTTAACGATTTACTGAAATAATTTATCCCGAATAATTGAGTGGCTATAAAATTGCGCACAATCGACAAACAAAGGAGCGTCTGTAATTGCTTGGTTATAAGGTAGTATAACGTTGTTTGTCGAAGGCGCTGGTTGCATCATCTGTATTTTCAGTGTGACTTCAATTAACATGGTATAAATATATTTGAATGTGTTTTTAAATTAAAGTTGCAAAACGTCACTAAGTTTGTCCTGCCTGCAAAGTAAATTAAATCATTCAAGCACAAATATATTAAACCAAAGATGAGGTGACATCTGGAGCAAATGACGATTTTACATTATTTAAAATATTATTTTGGGTAAAGTTATTGCAGGAAATGAAAATATGACTAAGAATATGAAAAAAAATTAATAAGATATTTCATCATCAAAGTTACAATTTTTTTCAGTATTTGTTCGTCATTTATCAGTCCAAGCCATCAGAAAGATATTGTCGTCTAAATAAAACTAATTTCAATATAGGACTTGCTATAATTAAAAAAAAAGTAGTCGAGTTTTAAAATAAGATTTATGGCTGTGACCGAATTACCTATATAATCAGGATGTCATAATAATGCATTGATTATTCTTGTCTTGATTAAAAGTCGATAGTATTGTACGCGAAAAAAAATGAACAGTAATAAAAATGTATTTTTGCGACTTCATAAAATACGTAGATAACGTTAAACTTTTTTCAATGTTTTTAAACGTCATACAAAAGCTTTATTTCATTTGTAGTTGCAGATTTTTATACCATCACCCTTAGGGATGAGGGTATATATCATTTGATATGACCCAAAAGTGTAACACATGGAAGGAGTGACTTTTGACCCTAGGTTTCTTTGAACCAAATTCGATTCATGACTTTTTAAGTCGTTTGAGCCATGTCCGTCTGTCTGTCTGGTGGCTGTCCGGCTGGTTCGCACGATAACTTTCGAAAAACGCAACCAAATGTTTTGAAATTTTGCACGAGTTATTATTTTCTCAAAACTACTTACGGTATTGCAAATGGGCTACATGGCCCCGCCACTTCTGGTACCTCCCATACAAATACATCATTCCGCCCACTTTAGAAATCGAGTAATAATATCAATACACCCTACGGGATCGTTCCCAAATTCCATATTTAGTAAAGCTATAACAGGATAAAGTTTTGGAAAAAATTCTGAAACCCTAGACACGCCCCTTCTGGTACCTCCCATACAAATCTACATTTCCGCCCACTATAGAGATGGAGAAATAAAATCAATAAATCAAAGGTGATCGTACTCAAATTCTATTTTTAGTAAAGCTATAACAGGATAAAGTTTTGGAGAAAAAAATTGGAAGTCTATTCGCGCCCCATCTGGTACCTCCCATACACATCTGGTACCGCCCACTTTAGAAATTGATTAATATTATTAAAAGAACTAACGCGCGATCGCCCAAATTCTGTATTAGGTAACGTTTAAGCAGGATAAAGTTTTGGAGAAAAGATCTGGAAGTCTAGACACGCCCCTTCTGGTACCTCCCATACAAATGAACCACTCCGCCCACTTTAGAAATAGGGTAATAATATCAATACACTCGACACGATCGTGCCCAAATTCTGTATTTTGTTATGTTATAACAGGACAAAGTTTTGGAGAAAAAATTGGAAGTCTAGCGACGCCCCTTATGGTACCTCCCGTACAAATGTACCTTTCCGCCCACTTTAGGGATGTACTAATAATATCAGTACACCCAAGCAATCGTGCCCAAATTCTGTAATTAGTAAAGTTATAACAGGATAAAGTAATGGAGAATAAATCTGGAAGCCTAACCACACCCGTTCTCGTACCTCCCATACAAATGTACCACTCCGCCCACTTTAGAAATAGAGAAATAATATCAATATAATATAAAAGAAAATTATTAGTTTTACTGAGGGTAAGGGTAAATGTTAGTTGGGTTGCCCGACTGAAACTTTCTAACGGGTTTTTATTACAAATCGGTTAATTTCAATAACTCAAGACTTAAACAATATCTTATATTGGTTGATGGTATTTATCAGTCAGTTCAACTGACTGAAATTTCTGTACTGGTTTTAATGAAAATTAGCAAGATCTCGGTGGCCAAATGTGTTTACCTCTTCGAGAGATAACACGGTCCGGAAATTTTTCCTGCAAAAGGTCGAGGGTTTCGTTGCTTGTGTGTGGCACGCACGCATCCGACCTCATTTTCGAAAAAGTAAGGTCTAATGACTCCGCCGGACCATAAACCGCACCAAACAGTCACACGTTGAGGATGGAGAGGCTTCTCAACAATAACTCATCAGTCAAAATGATTTTTCGATGGAATTACGGATCATTTTCATGCATTTCAAGGACCCAATCAGCAAATACCGGACGTTGTTGATGATCCGCCGGCTTGAGTTCTTGTGTTAACTAAACTTTATAAGCCTTAAGACCCAAGTCTTTATGCAAAATACGGTTTAATGTTGTTTGCGGAATGCCCAATACCAAAGAACGATGAGGAATGGACAAACCTGGGCTACAGCAGCAATATTCTCAGTTGTTCTTGAGCGACGTGCACGGGTTTTATTCTTCACATCGCTAACTTGTCCCTACAGCTCGAATTTTTCCACCAATTTCTGTATTGCGGTCCGACAAGGTGCTTCACGACGACCAAAAACTGCTTTAGTTTTGCGAACTGTGACTGCAAGATTTTCACCATTTTGGCGTGAATTTTTATAATTTCAATGCGTTGTTGAAGCGTGTATCGTTTAATTTTTAGTCATGGCGTAGTTTCTACTTGTCAAATGTCAATGTAGAAAAGCTTCAAAAGTGTCAGCTTCCGAAATAGCGGGCCATTCACAATAACACCTCTCAGTGGAAAACCCTTTATAAGCCATTTTTCCGCAAGTGTGTCGGCGGCTTAATTTGAAAAGGTCAAGCAAAATTTGGTAGGGGCTCTTAAATAGACATTTCACCCGTACATACAATTAATCTTCTTATGAATGTAAGCAATACAGGTAAAATCCAAGCGCTTCGTAAGACGAACGAACATCCCATTTATGTGATTGTAGCTTTATCCCATTGTTCTGAGTGCTTGTACTACTTTAATTCCTTTTTATCCCTAAAAGTACAAATTTCAAAAGATACATTCGTTTCGGTCAACTAAAATGGAGTGGTACCTCTTCTAATTCTTTATGAATCATGCCCATATACGATTAAAGATTTAGCCGTTTGGTCTGGGTGATGGTACTAGTTTTATCCCCAATAGGCCTTTTTTCTCCTAAATGTTCGAATTTCTAAAAACCCATCTTGTTGCTCTCTAATTCTATAGGAAGTCCATATCAATTTTCCAATAACATTAGCCGTTTGGTGATGGTATAACTTTTATCCCTTATTATTAATGTTTACCCCTAAAGGTACGAAAAATCCATTCTTAGCTGAAGTTTACTCAAAAAGGGGAAAACCATTTAAAATTTCGTCATCCTATCTACGGTCATAAAGAATTTAAAACATAGAGATTATGAAAATGTTATTACAATCGTCCTATTAATATGACTGACATAAAATATTTTCCAAAATGGGGGTGGCACTGTCCATTTCCAAACGAAACGCAATCCTCCTTGTACCAGTAATGGCTCATGATATATGACCGATTGAAATTTCGGTTTGTGTAGGCGCTGCAACGCACCATTGTCTAACTATGTTTTCATCACCCATCACCCAGACTAAAAAAGGGGCGTGGCATCGCCCACTTTCCACAAACAAAGTTATTTTTTTTATACGACCAATTTATGTACCAAATCTCGACTTCGTACCTATAATGGTTTAAAGGATACAGCCATTTAAAAATTCGAGTTGTATGGGGCGATGCCACGCCCATTTTACCACCTCGCAGTCAGAATTTCCAAAAATCACTTCTTAATGCGCGCCTACGTCACAAAAGGAACCGACATTCCCAATTTAATAGTTTTAGCTTTAGCCGTTTGGGCTGGGGAGAGATCAGACAGTCACCCAACCCTTTTATATATTAGATAAGATCGCAACTTTATCTTGGTGATTTGCCAGCTATTGTATGGTGATCTCATATTTAAGTAACTTCTTGCGATCGGACACTTAGAGTATGAGATAACTAAACTTAAAGTTGTTCATATGAATATCGACGGCCTCCCAGCCGTTGCAAGGTGACATTCCAACTATATCTTAGAGACTTCCTTTACCTACATGCAATAATGCTGACAAAGCGACTATTTCAGAGAATATTGTTCCTTCGTTCAGTTCTAATGTAAATGTTCCTTTGGTACCAAGTAACTTTGAGTTTCAACCACGACCTATGACCTAAATCTGGTGCTGTCTGTTTTTCCCGTCAGGAGAACGATATTAATTTCTAGATTTTCTCCTTAGATCCCTGTTGATGATATTAAGTACAACAATTCAAATAGAGTAGATTACATGCAGTCAATATCATGTTATAAGATGAAGTCCTCTTATTCGGAAAGATTAGAAATCGTTTAAGACAGTTGTTCCTGATAATTTATTTGATAAAGTTGTCAATGTTAATATTTGGCCTGCAATGGCTCTATTTAACGAATTTGTTTATCGAGATAATGATAGGCGTGACAACTTATCATCACTGCCTAAATCGAGTCAAACGACTTTAAAAGTCTCTCTCTAGATGTAATTTATCAAAATGATCGTGGTCTGAACACAAAACTTTTGAGCCTTATGTTAACAGTTTTGGATTTGATCACGATGTGGTAGTACTTTCAAAAACTTAGCTGAAGGCGCATATTCTTAACTCAGAAATCTTTTGCGATCACTATGTGATTACTTATAAGTATCGTAAAATTGGATGTGGTGTTTAATAACCATTCGTAATTCGATATCCCATGCGATAATTCCGTAAATTTTGATGACATTGAATTTGTTGTAGTATCGGTAAATTCCACACAACTCTTGTAAAATATTTCTTTACAGGGGGGTCTGTTCGCTAATATAATTCACAGTATACATCATTATTAAAATTTTTTAAGACCATTGACTTTGGAATTTATCTCAAGCTCAAGACCAGGGGTTTTGAAAGAAGTTAAAGCAGAATGATATTCTCATAATGCCAGGCAGTCTGATAAAAAAATGCCATCTGCAGGGATAAATCTTTAAAATAAAGACAACTTTTATCATTTTTTATCAGATAAACATTGACTTTTCCCTACTGTAGGTGTTGTTGCAGATATTGTTATTGACAAATTAAAATAATGAATTCTTTTTATCATTGAACTTGTAGTTCTCTACTTATGGTGCAATGAAACGGCCTCGATATTGTTATTATTTACCTGGAAAACAATTTTAATCAAATTGTTTATGAATATTATTGTAACTGTATTTTTATTGCTTCGCAATTTACTTGAATGCATCTTAAATATGAAAATGACTATTCAAAGTAATTTCTAATTTATTAGCCCATTTATTTGTCAGTGTTTAAAATTCTATATACTATTACGTTGGCCCTGTTTGTATGTTAGCCAAAATCGACAGCGATGTTCCCGACTAAACTGAAAGTTTGTTTCGTTTTAAGAATAATGCATAAAATATTTCATTATTATATGTGGACCTTCTTGAGGTTTTGCTAAAATAAAATGATATGTCTTCATTTCTTATCTAAGGTCGTGTAATTAAAGGTTGGTTTACATTTTGGTATTTAATTTTTCAAAGAAATTAGAATGGGCTGAGTTTGAAGCAAGTTTAGCCATAGTCCGCTGTTGGCGACTAAGTTTGATACTACTTTAGATAGGTGGGTTATGCGAATTTTCGGTAAAACAAGTGAGAAAGTTTCAGTCCGGTACACCGACTTACATATCTGTGGACTTTTGACAAAACAACTTCTCTCGAAATAAAAAAATTTTGCAAGATTTTTATATTAAATATAAATTTTTGAGACGGTTTTTTTGGTGTAATCCATACATTTCTACGCCATTTGGTTAAAAATCTACAGTTCTTGCCAAATCAACTTCTTTCATTATATTTGGAAAAAATATCTGATAAAATATATTGTCTGAAAGAGTTTAAAAATTTTCTAAACTGCAAGAAATAAAATTTGTATATCCTTTTGACAAAACATCTAAATTGTAGTTAATTTTTTTGCATATATACATTTTGTTTTAACAAAACAACTTCTCTTGAAAGAAGTTGTTTTATCAAAACTGAAATTTAGAAAATATGTAACTTGCTTAAGACAGGATAAATTTTTAAATGGTTTATAGAGAAAATTAATTTTGACTAAACGACTTGTGTGAAAAGAAGTTATTATGTGAAAACAAAATCTGATAAAAAGTAAAATATTGTTTGCAAAGAAGTGTTTTTGTGGACTTGAAAATAAATATTTTGATTAAAAGAAGTTGTTTTGGAGTTCATGCGAGGTATAAATTTGGCAGCCTACACAACGTTTAAGAAACACAAAAGCAGCAATTGGCATGCAAATCATTGCTAGCGACAACAAAATAAGACTCCATTAGTTATTTGTAGGACCATAAATTGCAATACGACTCATGTGTATCATTTTCCGTACGGCGTTGCGTTTTAAAGCTAAAGTGATTGAGGGAATTTCATTGCCAAAAGTTTTTATTCGAGTGAGTTGCAAACAGAAAAATGGAAAAGTATATAAAAGTTATGGCCGAGAATCAAAAATCAGATAATTCCAATGTTTGTAAAGATAACGAATTGGATGAAAACGTCAAAAGGAAAGCTCTTCTCAAAGGGTCTGACGTCGAAATGAATAATGATAAACAACAGTCAAATCAAATAAGTGACGAAGACATTTTCCACGAAACGGATTTTGATGACTCGGATTATACTCCATCCGATCAAACTTATGACAGTATACAAAATAGTACTCAGGAAATGGAAGAATATATCAGTGAATCGAATGATGAGGATGAACATCCAACAACATCAAAAAAATCTAATAAGGTTAACAAAAATTTGGGAAAAGAATATTTTACTAGCCGAAATGTGAAAGTTGCTGCCAAAAAGTTCATACAATTAGGTCACTGTAAGAAAAATTGTCACTCAAAGATAACTTTAGATGAGCAAAAACATATGTTTAAAACCTATTGGAATCTTGGAGACTATAGCAAACGACGTCTATTTATTTCGCAAATGATTTCTATAGAGAACAAGAAAACTGCGACTCTTATAAAAGCTTCGAGACCACGAAACCGACAATATGTGTACAAATATCATTGTGAAAAAAATGGACAAAAGATTCGGGCATGTCATTAATGCTTCCTAAAAATATATGGAGAAATAATCCAGGCGATTAAAACAGTGAATTTACATAAAATAAAACAAACTTCTGGAGGACTAATACCACACGATAGACGTGGAAAACATGATCCACACCACAAACTGTCGATCGATAAATATGATGAAGTTATAGATCATATAAACAGCATTCCGAAGTACGAAAGTCACTACAGTCGTCGACATACAAATCAATTATATTTTGAACGTGGTCTTAACTTGGCAACATTATACCGGTTATATACTGAAAAATACTCTGATTGCGTATCGGAATCAAAATATAGAGATATATTTACTACCCTAGATATTAAGTTCAAGAAACCTCAGCTTGATCTGTGTAATACATGCGAACTCTTAAAATCAAAAATAAGAAACTCCGTCGACGAAGATGAACAAAAATCGATCAAGTTACAACAAAAAAAACATCATGACGATGCAGATTATTCGTATCAAAGCAAGAAAAAGGATAAGGAACTAGCAATAAATAGCGAAGATATAAAATTGTTCACATTTGACTTACAAGAGTGTCTTCCAACTCCTCATTTACGTGCTGCTTTATTTTTTTACAAGAGACCATTGTGGACTTTTAACTTAACCGTGCATGATGGAGCAACGAATAAAGCCTTGTGCTATATATGGAACGAAACCATTGCAAAGCGGGGTGCTAACGACATTGGGTCTTGCATATTTAAATGTCTGCTGGATTTACCAAATACAGTTCGTCATATTGTTTTATATAGTGATTCCTGTCCTGGTCAGAACCGCAATTCATATCTTTGCGCAATGTTTGAGAAAGTTTTGGAAGATCACGCAAGTATTCAACTTATTGATCATAAATTTCTTGTCGTGGGTCATACGCATCTTGAATGTGATACTGTACATGCGCAAATAGAAAAGAAAAGAAAAAATTTCTTCGGATCTATTGAACATTCACACGATTGGGCAAACTTAATATCGGCCACCAATAAAAATTATATTGTTCATGAATTAAGACAAGAGGATTTCTTCGATTTTCGTGCACTACTAAAGGACAAATACACATGGAGGTCACATAGCATTTCAGGTATAATTTTAAATACGTACATTCTTTTCAACACAATATTATTTTTTTAATCTTCTGATTTTTAGGTGAGAAGTTTGAGTGGAAAAACGTTCGATGGCTGAGATACGAAAAAAGCAAGCCAGGAGTTTTGCAGTACAAATTTTCATTACACCCAGAAGAGTCATTTCAGATGCTAGATATAAACTCGCGTCGCCGTAAAGAACCATCTGCCCAATTGGCCACAAGCTACAATTCTCCTTTGCCTGTATCACAAAATAAAAAGAAAGATTTATTAGTTATGCTGCCATTAATTGGAACAAATTACCACAGTTTTTATCACAATATTAAGGCAGAAGGTGATATCCCCATTGAAGTTCACCCAGACCTTGACGAAGATGATGGAATTCAATAATATAATTATGCTTTTAAAATGGGTAGAGTTACAGTTTTTATTTCCTTCCTTTTAAATACTTTTTTGTTAAACTTAAAATTAGTTTTCCCTACAGAAATATAATTTTGTACCAATATTGTCTAATTGAATTCAAGTATTTATGTTATATTAAAAATAATAATATTTTTTAAAATAACCTATTTCGACTTTTTTTATTAGTTCCATTTTAACAAAACAACTACCCTTGAGATAAGCGCAAAATATGAATCACGTTTTTGTTTAAAAACATTTTCACAAAACAACTTGTGTAAAGTAAGTTAATTTTTTTGTTGAAAACAATTTCGACAAAACATCCTATCTTTTTATTCTTAATTTTTTTGAAAATCTGTTGGCATTAGTACAGGATTATTGATATCTTCACTTCAATTTAGTATTTAAATTTAATACTACACTTTCACCTTTTCACCAAATATTTCAAAATCAAAGTTGTTAGATATTTAAACAGTTTTTTCGTTCTCCTGTAAAATTACTGCTTTTGAAAGAGGTTGTTTTGTCAAAAGTCCACAGATATATCCTCTGACTTACTTACTTAAATGGCCTATTGCAACTTACGAAAGTTGAGGCCTGACGTATTAAAGAATACCACACGCTTCTGTCTTCTGCGTGCGTTCTCCAATTAGTCCTACCAGATGGTGGTCCTTCCAACGAAGTTTGGGTCTCCCTGCTCTGCGCCGTCCTTCAGGTTCGCCTTCAAACACCTTTCTCGCTGGAGCATTTACATCCATCCTGGCAACATGTCGCAGCCATCGTAGTTGTTGGATTCTGATTCTTTTAGCTACGTCGATGTCGTGGTAAAGCTCATACAGCTCATGGTTCATCCGATGGCGAAACTCGCCGTCGACACAGATAGGTCCATATATTTTTCGGAGTACTTTTCTCTCGAATACTCCCAGGTTTTGTATGTCTGTTGTCGTAAGCACCTACGATTCGGCACCATACAACAGAACGGTTAAAATTAACACCTGGTAAAGCTGTTTCTTAGTATTCAGAGATAAGGTCGTGTTACTAAAGTGCTGCCAAAGTTCGTAAAAACATCTATTGGATAGCACTATTTTCCTCTTAATTGCTTGGCTGGCATTATCTATATATATAAAAGGCTTGGGTGACTGACTGATCACTTCCCTGCCCAAACGGCTAAAGCAAGAACCGTGAAATCTGGAATGCAGGTTCTTTTTATGACGTAGGAGCGCACTAAGAAGGGATATTTAGAAATTCGGACTGGAAGGGGATAAAAGAGGGGTACCGCCCCATACAACTCGAATTTTGAAATGGCTGTATCTTTTAAACCATTATAGGTACAAATTCGAGATTTGGTACATATTTTGGGCGTATCAGAAAAAATACTTTGTTGGACAGAGGGCGGTGCCCTTTAATAAAATAGTTATACTGGCCAAATAAATGGACCGATTGCAATTATATTTTTTTTGTGTGATACAGTCCAAGGGCCCTCTATCATACGCTACATGAAAACATTATTAGACAAAGGGGCGTGGCTCCGCGCACACAAACCGAAATTTCAATTGGTCATATCTCAAAAACCATAAGAGGTATGAAGATGAGATTTGCTTCATATGTTATTAATACAAAGAGGATTACGGCTAACCAGAAAATGGGCTGTGCCACGCCCCTTTTGAAGAAATCGTTATCTGGAAGAAATAAATTAACCGATTGCAATAAAATGTTCACTGTGTAGCACTATCAATTGGGCCTCTTTTAAAGGCTACAAGAAAACATAATTAGACAAAGGGGCGTGGCACCGCCCACAAAAACCAAAATTTCTATCGGTCATATTTCACAAGCCATTAAAGATAAGAAGATGAGATTTGCTACACATGTAAATGGTACATGGGAGATTACGTATCGCTGGGAAATGGGTGCCATGTCCATTTTGGAAAAAAACGTCGAATAAACGTCAACTAAGAATGGATTTTTGGATATTCGTACTTTTAGGGGTAAAAATTACCCGAATGCTATAATAGAAGAAATTTATATGGGCTTGCTCACTGTCAAATAGGATTGAAGGTTTTTTTGAAATCCGATATTTCAGGATAAAAAAATCAAAATAGAGATACAAATTTTACTACCGCCCAAACCACATGGCTAATGATATAATCATGATAATTTATATGGGCTTGGAATTAGAACGAAGCAAGGACGGTTTTCGAAATTTTTACCGTCTAGGGCTAAAAAAAGGCCGAAAAGGGTATTAAGCGGCTAAAGGTATAGTCGCAAAAATTGATGTGAATATTTTAAATGTGGGATGTGAAGTAATACTTAAAAATTCATTCTTTAGTTGTTAAAGTACCAAAAAAGGGATAAAACTGTTACTATCGCCCAGACCCAATGCCCAAAGGTTGAGATACGAAAATGTATAAAGAGTTGCTGCCTAAAAAATTATAGAGCCGGCAAGTGGGGTTTTAAGAAATTCGAACATTTAGGGGTAAAAAGGCCGAAAAGGGATAAACTGGTACCATCACCCAGACCAAACGGCTAAAGCTATAATCGTATATGGGCTTGCTTCCTATAGAATTGGATGGAGTACCAGTCCATAGTAGTTGTGCGATACGAATGCTTTTTTAAATTCGTACGTTTAAGAATAATAAGGAACTAAAGTGGTACAATTACTTAGATCAATGGGATGAGGCTACAATCACACAAATGGGGTCTTCGTTCGTCTTATGAAGCGTTTTCATTTTACCTGTATTGCTTGAATTCAAATCAAAATTCATTGTAAGTACGGGTGAAGCAACGCGAGCCGGGAAAGCTAGTTTTTCATATAGACGGAAGAAAAAAACAATAATTTTAACGTTGACGGTGCGTCCCCATTGAGAGGACTATTTGAACGTGGAAATCATTATTTTTGTTTTGTCCTCGTTGACCGCTAAACCCATTTTTGCTGACTCCTTTTACCAATCTTTACCGAGGATGTGGTGTTTTCCAAGGTACATCTGCAAAGTCGAATTAGCTTTGCAGGAATACCAAACTCAGACATGGCCTCAGCATTGTAGTCGACAAAGAGGTGGTTTGTATCGATATGCTTTTCATGAGTTTTTTTCCAGGATTTGTCGTATGGTGAATATTTTATCCGTCGTAGATTTGCCAGGTCTAATGCCGCACTGATAGGGCCCAATAAGCTTTAGACGTTCACACAATACGCTCGAAAGGACCTTGTAAGCAATTGGTACTAGGCATATTCCACGGTAGTTCTTACATTCACTACGATCTGTCGTAGATTTGCCAGGTCTAAAGCCGCACTGATAGGGCCCAATAAGCTTTAGACATTCACACAATAGGCTCGAAAGTACCTTGTAAGCAATTGGTGCTAGGCTTATTCCACGGTAGTTCTTACATTCACTACGTTCTCCTTTCTTGTATATGGGACATAACAGACTGAGACTCCAATCCCCGGGCATGCTCTCCTCTAGCCACATGTTCTCCATGAGCTGATGCATGCTCCTAATCAGCTCCTCCTCGCCATTCTTGAACAATTCAGCAGGGAGACCATCGGCCTCAGCAGCTTTGTTATTTAAAACGGGAGATTGCCACACGTATCTCGCTCTGGCTCAGAGGTGGACAGTTAATACCATCGTCATGGATTGGAATGGGGTCTTCTGGAGTGGTATCAGTATCCAGTAAATTTCTGAAATGATTTCTCCATATTTTCAGAACGTTATCCGGGTCCGTCACTAGCTGACCATCGCTGTCTTTGCAGGAGGGCAACCCTGTTTCACGCATTCTCATTTTTCGCATTTTCGGGCTACTTCGGAGCAATTGCGGGCACTCATCCTGTCTCTTCTTCAGCTCCTTCTTTTTCTATCTAAAAAGACAAGTTGCCTCTCGTCTCTTCTTCCTGTCCCGTTCAAGAACAGCTAGCGTTGCCATTGGCTGCAGTTTTAGCATCCGTCTCTGTCGTATCATTGCGAAATTGATTATCGTACCAGGCATCTTCTTGAGACGGTTTTGAGTACCCAAGTACGCTTCTCGAATTCCGTTAAGCAACAGAGTAAGATCAAATACTTCCCTCGTAACCTATGTTATGAAGGTGCATTCCTCGCCTCTGTTGGAGATTGTCGAGGCTATGCCTATAATGAAATGGAACATCGATCCTTGATGTCACTGCATCACTAAATTTTTGAATTTCAGTGATCACAAAATTTGGTTTTTGCACTTGATATTCCACTGTGCGCTTTGTAGTGCGTAGTGGGCCAAGACCAAAACGCTTTGGCACCAGCATTTTTTAGAAGTAAACAACAAAACCGCGTCGCCTAATTTTGTTTATTTTCAGAAACGAACACAAACCAAATATTTTTTGGCAAATAACAAAACAAATTTTTCCCCTTTTTTTCAAACGAATTGTAAACATTATTAGATTCTTAATGAAGGTATACAAAGTGGACTGATGATTTTTCTTTGTATTAATTTCTATACTTGCTGCGGTTGAGTGTTAACTACATATATCCTTTTAATAAGATTTCCTAAGGAACAGGACACTTTTTATATATCAACACTTTATACAGAGATTATAGTTTCCTTTTCTTAGTAAGTAAAACATAATTTTTTCTTCTTCTTCTTCTTCTATAACTTTGTTATCACTCTCACCTTTTAGAACACAATGCAAACTTCATTTTCGTTTAGGTTGTATTTTTTCGTTTTATAAATAAAAATATCCTTGTAACTTCTTTTTTTATTAGTTTCACTCTATAAACTTTTAGTTGTACATAATATCTAAATTACAAATATCTCTCTGATCGTATTCACAGCACAAAAAGGAAAACGGTTTCAAGACAGCCGTAACGATTTCAATGTTAACCGGAGGAAGTAACGTATGCGAACAATTTATATTTTCCGTTTGTCTATAAACGTCGTTCAAAATTTCAACAATGCGACCGACGAACGCCGATCAACTTCTCGAACCGGCGACTACTTATGCGATTGTGTTGAGCTCTATAATCGCTTAATACCGTTGTAGATTTTTTTTTGCGCTCGCTCGTTAATTCGTTCGTTTTTTTTTTTTGTTGCTGTGCTGTTTTGAAGAGTCTAATTGACTGCTGCGATTTTCTTTTTATTTGTTTTTTTTCTGTCTTCACTTTACATTTCGATTTATTTTTTGCATAATGTATTTCAACAAATACTTTTATTAAGTTTTAGTTATCTTCTTCAAAATGTTTGAGAGACTTGTTGAGGGTGCATTTTATAACATTGCACTGGCACTTCACTATGGACACAAACACTTGCTGGCTGCCGCAGCGGATGATAACAGTGCAGAGACTTCGCGGTAAATATACGTTATGTACGTACGTGAGGCCATTTAGGAACTAACGCGAGGTATATTTGCACTCTTGCTTTCAGCCAGCCAGCCAGCCAGCCAAACCATTTGTATCATACTCGAACTACGGATAAGTTAATTGTGCGTTTAACAGCTCCGTACACCCCGCTACCGCCTAAGCGATAAAGCTTTTGATTATCGCTTCAGATTCTCAATAAGTTTGTGGTTAACACACATAAACTCTTTGATATTTCATCATTGGTGGTTTAGCCGTAAAAAGTGCCACAAGTATTTAATATTAATATCAATTGGTTTTTTGTTGTCGTGTTTCATTTCATAGCTCTTTACCTACGTACGCGTACGGGCTGGCGTTGTGTAGATATGTATGTTTTTTTTATTGTTGCGATTTTTGTTTGTTTTCTGTAGATGTTTCAGCGTGACGAGTATATTGGCGAATATTTTGTTGTTAAAAAACATCAGAAGAGCTTAATGCTATGCAAACACAATTGTTTTGGGTTACTGCACAGTGGAGTGGATGTGTGTGGGGGGGGGGTTAATATGTTATGATAAACCAGTACAGAAATTTCAGTGAGGTTAACTAACTGATAAATACCCTCACCTTATGAATGCTATTGTTTAAGTATAGAGTTATTGAAATTAGCCGAATTGAAATTACTTACGTATTGATATACCCTCAACCTACGGGCAGCAGGGTATATATCATTTGATACGACCCAAAAGGCCAACACAAAGAAGGAGTGTTTATTTGAACCAAATTCAATTCATGACTTTTTAAGTCATTGGAACAATGTCCATATGTCTGTCTGTCCGGTTGGTACGCACGATAACTTTCGAAAGATGCAGCCAGTTGTTTTAAAACTTTGCATGGGTTAATATTTCCCCGAAACTACTTATGGTATTGCAAATGGGCTACATGGCCACGATCCTCCTGTTATCCCCCTCTTAAGAAATCGAGTAATAATAATGGGTGTATTATTAATGGCGATCGTGCCAAAATTTTGTATTTAGTGAAGCTATAGCAGGATAGAGTTTAAGAGAAAATACTAACCACGTCCTTGCTGGTACCTCCCATACAAATGTACTATTCCCACCGCTTTGGAAATCGAGTAATAATATCAATACACGCAATAGGTGTGGATATTTATCAGAAAGTTCACCCGACTGAAATTTTTGGGATTTAAATGAGGTTTTTATTCCAAAATGACCCGAAATAATGTTTTTCGTAAATAGCACAACATTCGCAATCTAGTGATGCCAGGGCCAAAATTAGGTTATAGCCCTAATAAAATCGGATATAGAAGGTTATATCCGATTTGCCCAGAACTGTATTGGCAATGTTATATCAAAATACTTTCCAAATACAGGTTAAAACGGTTATTCAAAAATTCATTTTACGATTTCAAAGACAAAAACCGGTTAGAAGGTTTCGGCGATAAACACTCTAACGCTTTCCCTCTGCAAAATTTTACTTAATTTAGTGCACTTACAAAAAAGATATGCATGTAGAACTATGGGGGCTATTTCAGTCATCTGCATGGGATGTGCCAGAAGCGGCGTGTCAAATGGTTCCATTTTCTAAAATTTTTCCAACAATTACAAGATCAATGAACTGACCAAATCCGTTTGACAGTTATGGAAGAAATATAAATTTTGTATGGAAGGTAACTGAAGGGGTTGGCCGATAAAGTCCATATTCATTCCTGAGTCAAGAGTACATCTTACGCAAAATATATCTGGATTTAGTGGACTTAACGAAAACATATGCATTTCAAATTATGAGGGTCAATTCGGCCATTTGTATGAAGGTACCAGAACAGGTGTGGCTAAGGTTTCGACTTTCTGAGGGTTTGTCTATTATTACACTATGCGACAGTCAAAATCGAAATGGGATGAAACCAACGGGAAATGTTATGTTTTTTACCGATATAACTTTCCCCGGTAGTTTAAACCCTTTCCGTGTTATATAACAATTAAACTGACTAAATTCATATATCCTTTAGGTGTCCGTTTGGAAGTTTTTAAAGAAATGTTAATTATTCAGAGATAGGTAATTTTAATATTAATTGGGACCGGCCGTGGCATGATGGTAAGAACACGGGACTACCATGCGGGAGATCCCAGATTCAACTCCCGGCTCTAGTCATCAAAAAAACAATTTCTTTCATCGCCGGCCCCCTCGATGTTGTTGACAGCAACTTCGCAGTATAAGTGTCGAGTCAATCGGCATGTCTACTAAAAGCTTCTCAAACAGTGACGTTCGCATTCGTCGATAAACAAGAAGGTGCCGTTTGTTGTGAATCTAAAAATCGAAAGCGTGTTAATTTACAAGGGAAATTAATTAATTTGTAAAGGGAAATTAAGTTTTTTTTAAGGTACCAGCAGGGTATATCCTCATCCTAAGGGCGAGGATGTAAAAATTACGTTTATTTGCATATAATTAACATACCTTTTGTTCAATGGAAGTAATTTTTGTTACGATTAAATTATTTTTGTTACAATTAATTTGCTTTTCGGATCAATATAATACTTTTTACCATTCCAAACGTCGTCACCGATCAGAATTGTGGCAAGAAATGGCAACAGTGGATGATCAATTTTCGAAGAAAATCATATTCAGTGATGAGACACATTTTCCCCTCAGTGGATTCGTCAATAAGTAGAATTGTCGCATTTGGGCGAATGTTAACCCAAGAGTGATTGTCGAAAAACCAATGCACCCACAAAGAGTGAATGTTTGGTGCGGTTTATGGGCTGGCGGCATCATCGGCCCGCATTTTTTCCAAAATGAGACCGATCAGGTAGTTACTGTGAATGATGTTCGCTATCGTGAGATGATAACGAACTTTTTATGGCCCGAATTGGAAAAAGGAAGGATGTCGACGATATGTGGTTTCAACAGGACGGTGCCACTTGCCACACAGCTAACGAAACAATGGCTCTTTTGCGCTACAAACTCAATGGCCGTGTTAACTCACGTGGTAGCAGTGTCAGTTGGCCGCCAATATCATGTGATTTGACACCGTTGGACTTCTTTCTTTCTACGTCGATAAGCCAACAACAATTCAAGAGCAAAAGGATGAGATAATTCGGCACATTAACGGCATAGAACCTCAATTATGCCTCAGCGTCATCGAAGACCATCGAATGGAGGTGTTCCGCCGAGGTCGCGGCGGCCAGTTGGTCGATATTTTGTTCCAAACATAACTGAACCATACCAATATTATCATAATAAAAAGAAATTACAATAATTCCTAAATAATTTGTGATTTATTCAAAATTAAAATCGGCTCTTAAAATTTAACCTCCCTTTAAAAGGCTTCAACAGCCCAAACACCTAATGCTAGAACCTTGAAATATAAAACTTAGGTTTCTTTCTTGACATAGGCGCGCACTAAGAAGAGCTTTTTGAAAATTCGGACGGCAAAGGCGTGGCACCGCCCCATACAGCTTGAAATATGAAATGGCTGTATCTCATAAACCAAAGACGAGGTTTGATACATATGTTGGCCATGCTAGAAAAATATTTTTTTTTATTAGAAAGTGGGCGGTGCCTCTCCCCTTTTAAAAAAAATCGTTATATTAGCCAAGTAAATGGATCTATTCCAATGAAATTTTCAGTGTGTGGGACTGTCCGTAGAGCCTCTTTCATAAAGTATTTGTGCGGTATGAAGTAATTTTTCGATATTCGTTAGTAAGGGGTGACAATAGAACTGCTCCATATTGAATTAAAGACCTGCCAGATGGAGTTTTAAGAAATTCGTACTTTTAGGGATAAAAAAAGGCTGAAAAGAGATACAACTGGTACCATCACCCAGACCAAACGGCTAAAGTTTTAATCGTATATAGACATGCTCCCAATAGAATTTAAAAAGTGTATAAAAGGCGACAAAAATTAGGGTACACGTTGATCTTATCTGGTATTTGTGCGATACGAAAATATTTTTAGAAATTGTACGTTTAGATCTAAAAAGGTAAAAAGTGGCATCATCGCCCAGACCCAAAAATTGCTGTCGTATTGATTGGTGTGATCCCTCCATATTTGCAGCACACTCTGAATGTTCGTGACCAGATTTGAGTCTCTGTCCTTACGGGTGGGGATCCCTGTTCCAAAACCTTTACTTTTTACCTTTTGGTAGAACATTCGGGCTAGGGGGGTTTGTGTGGAGTAATTGAGAGAGTTAGTTGGAGTAGGCATTGGCTATCTCGGTGGTATGCAGCTTTGTGGTGTCTAGCTTCCTTTGCGTTTGATTACGAGCGTTTTAGCACTACTTAATCGTGTGCGTACCTTGGCTGAAACTAGGTAGAGATCCGAGTCAATATTTGCACCGCCCATCACACGTACGTCCATAACGCTTGACACATGACTTTAAATAATTACCACGTGATCAATCTGATTTCTTGTATTTTGATCGGGAGATATCCAGGTTGCCTTGTGGATACCTTTATGCGGGAATCTGGTTCCACTCACAACCATGTTTCTTGCCGACGCGAAACTAACCAGTCTAAATCCGTTATCGGAGGTGCTGTTGTGTATACTGAACTTTTCAACTGCTGAACCAGGTGCATCTTCCCTTCCTATGTTAGCTTTTAAATCTCCCAGAACAATTTTAAAGTCATGTGCAGGGCAGCGGTCATATAGCTTCTCCAGGCGCTCAGAGAATGCATCTTTAATGTCATCGTCTTTGTCTTTCGTCGGGGAGTGTACACAAATCAGCGTAATGTAGAAATATTTCGCCCACATGCGAATAGTGGCTATTCGGTCACTTATAAGGTTAAACCGCGAGACCATAGTCTTGCCGACTATGAAACCACATCCAAATTCGTGTCTTTCTGCATGGCAGCTGTAAAAGTGTTGTTTAACCTTCGCCTTACCAATACCCACCCGGGTGACCATTTCGGTTTTATTTCTTTAATAACTTTAATAATTTTTTTTCAATCTAGGGGAAATTTTGACTCACTGAACAAATTTGTAAGTTCTATCGAATTTTACAAAAATATAATAAGATTTTAATTTTTTTATATGATTTTTTTAATTTTTATCAAATTTATTGCGTGGTTTACCAATACCCACCCGGGTGACCCTATAAGAAAACCCAAGAGAATTGAAGATATATTTGCTAGAACAGCTATTTCAATTGTTATTTCTTTCACTTTTCGTATTTCATTTCAATAGTTATAATATTTTTTTCAATTATGATATCAGTTTTTACATGTAGTTTGACTGAGGATGTACTCTACACAAAAGAGTTTTTACGTCTAACGCAAACTTGTCGAGTATTTCCTCTTTGTTAGAAGAGTAGCAAATATAACATTTGCTTTTTTACTTTGATGCGGCCAGTTGCACTGCATCCCTTTCTGGAGTTATATCGGTATCAAAATCAACATCCTGGTCTGTAACGTTAACGTTCTCCTGAAAAGTAATTCTTTGTTGTCAATTCATAATTTTTTTCAAAGATTTTACCTAAAATACATTTAATGTTAAATCAGTTTGCAATTCTTCCAGGTCCGGCCGTGGCATAGTGGATAGAACAAGCGACTACCATGTGGGAGATCCTTAGGTCGATTCCCGGCTCCAGTCATCTACATTTTTGTTTCATTGCTGGCCTCCTCGATGTTATCGACAGCAACTTTGCAGTATAAGAGTCAAATCATCGGAATGTCTAGTAAAAGTTCTCAAACAGTGACGTTCGCATTCCTCGATAAACATGTAGGTACCGTTTGTTGTGAATATAAAATAGAAAGCGTCTTAATTCACAGCAACACGGAAACATCCACCACCTCATACATGGGGTGTAAACTGGTTTCGCTGCGTTCGCTTTACAAACCTTTTCCACCAGATTTTGATACTGTATTTACCTGGCTTGAAAGGAAAGTATTGGGTAAATCGAGGTCGATGCCCGAAATCGTGTAACAGATAATGAGATCTTGAGTTATAATTTACTATGTGGAAGACATCTATGATTGGAGAAACCTGACAATTAATAGTTTATTATGTGTTTCGATATACGTTGTTGCTTGTCGATATATTCTGAATCAAAAGTGACAAAAAGTTAATTTCGAGATAAGATTTCATATTATAGTGCAGTTATTACTTGAACTTTTTTCGGCTAGATATCACCACTGGTAACAATAATAGATCTTATCTCATTCTAGTAGACAGAGATTGTATCAAGGAACTCGACTGCAAACTTATTTCAAAATCTTCTAATTAAATCTCAAACAGCGTCACTTATTTACAGCGATTTACCCGTGGGGCCTCCTTGAACCATTTCGCACTGCCTTAAGAAGAATTTTTATCATTTACCATAATCTGACAGGATGTTCAGCTTCTCCACTAGTCATATAGCTTTTAAAGTCCTCAACATCCACTGCATTCTTTGTCTTATGTGGCAATCCAGATTCGATCGTCCGTATGTAAATGCATACAAAAGCAGTGTGGTCACCCGGGTGGGTATCGGTAAACGACGTACATAAAAACCTTTGGTAAGGCGAAGGTTAAGGAGAGTGGCTGGCTGCCAAAGCCACTAAGAGAGCCTGTGTTGACAATTAGTAACTTCTGTTACCAACTTCCTAAGACGCATCGGTGGTAGCATGCCGATTAGGTTACTCAACATTTCGCCTTCTTACATTTCCTATCACTGAACGAATGTTCAGTGGTATTGCCCGGCGAATACGCGATCTCTCGGACGTTGTGAGCTGCTTGGGAACCTCCAAAGAGAGCTTCTGTTTATACCAAAGTGAATAACTTGCATTTGAAATATTTATTCAACCTTGGAAAATCGAATCATGTAGCGCAATTGTATTTAGATTCGACTATATAAATTTTATGGGTGTGACACTGCACGTGAAATTTAGCAAGTGTGTATAAATCAATGTTCCTATATACAACTCGGACTCGGTGGCCATAGCAATTTGCCAAATTGTGTTTACCTTTCGGTAATGTTTCTTAAAATAGGACAAATAAAAAAACACAAGAAGTCACGCGAATTCTTTTTATTTACAAAAAATTGGTTTTTACAGAGATAAAAAATACTATAGTAAACGTATAGAAAATGCATTCATCTACAAAAGGTGCATCAGTTTTAAATGAGATCAAATTCATATATTTAATGAATTTGAGATAATCAAAATAATAACTTGTTGTTCACATTTTTTAAAGGTGGTGTATTTTGTTCGCATTTTTATACTACAAAATTTTTGAAATTTTTTACTACTCGTTGTGAGACGGATTATTATCGATTTAGAATGCTTAAAGAATAAATGGCGCCATAAGAAAATAATTTTATAAACAAAAATGCAAAAAGGTCTGAAAAGAAGACAAACAATTTGTCGAATTTACAATACGTCATAAACAATTTGTATTATTGCCAGAAATGAAAAACATGTCTGGTGGATATTTATAAAAGCGTTCTAATATTTGCAATTTTTAACAGAAAACATCAATGGTAATGAAAATTAGCAATCAAAATATTCCTTATATTTTAGAGGTTTCACTTAGGGTAAACCTTTTTTTTAAGGAATAAATAAATTTATGTTGGAATATTACCAAACTGTTTTTTTTTTGGTTTTCTAGAGAATTCACTTAGGGTATACCTATCCCTAAAAAGAAGAATAAAAAAACAACGTTCGAATATTACCAAACAGTATACAAATAAAGTAAAATGTTAAACATTGATATTATTATTATGAAAATTTGTCTTTTTCTTTATGAGCCTGTTTATGCTTCAATCACGTCTAAACTGCTGAACCGAAATTTGGTAAACAGTTTTTTTATGTTAACTCGTAGTTTAATATACAGAATTTGATACATATAACAATCTTATTTTCGATAAGTGGGCGGAGGGGGCATGTCTATTGTTTATGGCCTTGGAGATACAATTCACTACACAGATTATACTGGACACTACAAGATAAGAAATTGTAGGCGTATTTCAAAATTTCGATTACTAAATGGAAGGGTGAGTGGAAAATTAACTTTAGTGCTAAAAAGATATAAGTTGTTACACATAAAGTAGTCGCCACTAAAGATACGAATGTGCAGACGGAATATTTATTTCCCATTAGTGGACAAAGTTATTTTTCACGGCTATGTACACAAAATACTTGAAAATCAAGTAGTACTAGACACTTAAGAGATTAATGTGTAGATTAACTTTTAACTATAGATCAGTAGGTGGTGTGGGCGTAGCACAAAGTGTATTTTTTCTATAGAGAAATAACATTGGAAACACTTAAACGTCATTGGTCAAATCACGTACACGAGTTTTTGTGTTTATAATAGAAAATATTTTTACGGCTGTTATAACATAACATAATTTCCCTTTTCACCCCATGAATGAGATATGGAATAGCTTCTCGCGTTTTTGTGAATTAACACGCTTTCTAGTTTTAGATTCACAACCAACGGCACCTACTTACGTAAGCGAACGAAGCTTTTTTTACTAGACATGCCGATTTACTCGACGTACTGCGAAGTTGCTGTCGACAACATCGAGAGGGCTATTAAAGAAAAATGTAGATGACTGGAGCCAGGAGTTGAACCTGGGATCTCCCGCATGGTGGTCGCGTGTTCTAACCACTATACCACGGTCCGGCTGTTATAACGGTTACTTTTAAACGGGGCGTGGCAACGCCCACTTCCTCCCTGACTGTAATTCA
This sequence comes from Muscina levida, assembly GCA_964034835.1. NCBI lineage: Eukaryota > Metazoa > Arthropoda > Insecta > Diptera > Muscidae > Muscina > Muscina levida. The sequence continues at coordinate 46,894,343 of OZ035883.1, read as the reverse complement.
TACTGTACCAACAACATTTATACCAAATCGCATCTATATAACTCTGATAGTTCATGAGATATAGCCATTTTAAATTTCAAGTTGTATAGACGATGCCACGCCCCTTTATCCAATCACAACAAGTATAGCCAAGGACTATCAATAGCTCATCAGAACCACTTTGTGAAATTTTGTAATAACAGGTCTACTACAAAAGCCGTTAGAGCGATTTTTTAAAAGGGGCGTGGCACAGACCACTTAATATGATCGCATTACATAAATACCAAATCTCATCTTCATACCTATGAATGTTCATGAGATATTAAAAAAAAAACTTAATTTCCCTTTACACCCCTTGAATGATGTATGTGAAGCTTCTCGCGTTGTTGTGAATTAACACGCTTTCTATTTTAGATTCACAACTAACGGCGCCTACATGTTTATCGACGAATGCGAACGTCACTGTTTGAGGAGCTTTTACTAGACATGCCGATTGACTCGACACTTATACTGCGATGTTGCTGTCGACAACATCGAGGGGGGCCGGTAATGAAAGAACATTTTTTTTGTTGATCATTGGAGCCAGGAGTGCATGAGGTATAGCGATTTTAAATTTCAAATTGTATAGACGAGGTCACGCCCCTTTATCCATTCACAACCAAGGGGGCTATCAGCTATTCATCGGTATCACATTGTCGGTCTATCAGAAAAGTCATCAGATCATTTTTAAAAAGAGGGCGTGGCACTGCCCACTGGCGCCCTGGATGTAATTCATACTGTATCAACAACATATATACCAAATCTCATCTTCATACCTCTGATAATTCATGAGATACATACCGTTGACAAATTTCAAGTGGTACGCCACGCCCATTAATCAGATTCCGCCCATTTTTTGTTGGATCACGAATTTTGCTGCCAAATACAGCTACACGCATTTTCAAGGCGATTGGTGAAACAGTCCTCCAGATATTCCGCTTTCAAAAATAGGGTCCTATGGGCGGGGCTACGCCCACTTTATATATCAAAAGTTCCAGTTCCCTATTTTCACCACCGACCGCATAGCTATTTTCTGAGAAAATTTCTTAAGTTATGCAGCCTCCATTTTGTTTTTCAAAAATTTGCCTTCGGACTCGAAATCAGCGACCCTGAAAAGTCCCTTAGACACAATTACTGATATTTTCAAGCATTTTTTTTAAATAACCACAATTTTTTTTGTTCAAAATTAGTCTCCAGATTCAAAAACAGCGACCCCGTAAACCCAAAACTCTTAGTACTTAGTTTTATGTACATTGGTAGTCTCCTTCATATTAAGACCAAATTTTTCACCAATCCAACCAATGTGCACTGCAAAGAAGTTTCAAAGCTTATACACAATTCCTGTCATCAAGTAAATCAGTATTTATGATGGGTTATTATTGAATATTTTAAAATAAAGTGCCTCATAGATTTAACTAACACCTATCACAACGAACGTGAATAGTTACATCCAAATCTTAAAGTAACAGAACGTGATATTTATGTTGCATTTTAAAATACTGCTCACTCTCTACTTTTAGGGAGGGTATAACAATGTAACTACATCTACTAACTTGTAAATATAAAATTATTTAAAAATATAATTATTTACTTTAGTTTTATGTGTAACTACTGCTTAAATCTATTTAAAAAAAAAACGTATGAGAACTTTCGGCACATTCATAATTTTGTTGCTTTACAATTCCGCCTATCACAATAATACAGCATTGTAGCTGTAAACTTGTCCAAACCACTGTGCGTGTGACACGGCATTGTAAGAAATATTAAATATGTTTTGCTTTTAAGGAGGTCACGAGCAATTTTTGTAAGATTGTCATTCACCGGTTTGTTTTTAGCTTTGAAGCTTTGGCTGGCAGTTTATTGGCATTTGACGATACCTACAATATTGGTTAGCTTAACTTAACACAATAACGAAAACCTGAACTCTGAGCACTGAAACGAACCTGTTTTGACTTGTTGATGTTAGTTTTTTTTTATATTTTTCTGTTGCAAAAAGAAAAACACTGAAAGTGTTTCTTTATAACTACATAAAACACTATCATCATCATCGTCGTAGTAGTCGTCGTCTTCATCATTATCGAGTTTGGTGCGATTTAGTGCTAGTGGTACGATGGTGTGTGTCTGTGTCAGTCTCAGGAAATATCGCCAAAAACGAGTTAACTGCATAATACTTGCATACACTTTCGTACTCGCATAAAAGTACAAAAATGCAGAGAAATATTTGGATTCAATGAAAAGCTTTTGTAGCATAAACTTTAAAAAATAACATGTTTGAAAAAACAAAAAAATACACAGGTGCAGAGATGGGTTGGGTTAAAGTAATATTGGTAATTTTTTAACCATAGACTGATTTTGAAATATTAACTCACGTGATTTATTTGTAAATCACGACAGTTACCGACATTTAAGATAAGACGTGTCGCAATAATCTAAATACGACAATAACGAAAAGATTTTTGCAGCTCACTGACTTAAGCAGAGCATTTCTTGAGTGAGAGTAATCGAAGATCAGTGCTATGTGGTCGCGCTTTCTATCATATTACCTTTTTTCCAGGGACCGTAATCATTATGAGTTTTATTATAAGACAGACAGACAGACATTTTGTAATCCATACGGAAGAAGTCTCAGTTATAAACTACTGAAAATAGTACTTAATGTTATTAAAATAAATATGGAATTACTGACATTGTTAGACACCATATATGGAGGCCTACAGTGATTTCATTGAACTTGTAGATGGATTACGTGATGTGGGTTCAATAATATTTATACGAGTTATAAACATCGGCTAACATAATATATTAATATTGAAAATTTGTGATGGGTTTGATTTGTGATACATGTTATTGAAAGAGACTGTATTTTTATTGATGAATTAACTGGATGGATTTCATTCTTCTGCATAATCTTCTTAAGTTCTGTAACCGACTATCGCCCTGCCCTGACAGATGTTTTCCTATCTTCATTGAAGAATTCGTTTCGGTCACCTCTGTCTTTACAGTTGGCGGTCACAGTACCATAACCTTAATTTTTACCTTTTGATAGAGTTCTTGGGCTTCTATTCCTGTACTTTCCGTTAACATCGCTATATCTTCCAAAGATATAGCGATGAAGCCCGAAACGAAGTCTTTAGCAATGATGGGAAGTCATCTGATATAGTGATCGTCTTCCTCATCTTTCCTTTATATCGTTTCCTCAGAGTGAGGCTTCAATCTTGATAAATCAACAACTGATCAGTGGTCACAGCATTCGCAATATGCTGCCACTGTGCGTTGGAAACATTAGAATTAGGGCCGTCTACTTACAGTAATTGAGAGAGTTGGTTGGAGGAGGCATTGGCTATCTTGGTAGTATGCAGCTATGTGCTGTCAAGCTTCATTTGCGATTGGTTCCGATTATTTTTATCATCAATTAATCGAGTGCGTACCTTGGCTGCAACTAGGTGGTGATCCGAGTCAATATAAAAATCTATAAAACTTGAGACTTCCTTCCGTCCATCGATTACCACGTTATCAATATGTTTTCTTGTCTTTTGATTCGGTAATATTCAGGTTGCCTTGTGGATATTTTTATGCGGGAATATGGTTCCACTCACTACCATGCCGACGCAAAAAATACCCAGTCTGAATCCGTTATCGATGGTGTTGTTGTGTAGACTGAATTTCCCTTCTGCTGAACCAATAACATTTTCCCTGCTTATTTTAGCATTACAACCCGCCAGAATAATTTTAATGTCATAGCGCAGCGCTTATATATTCCCTCTAGGCGCTGTATCAGGTTATATATATCATTTGATTTGATCCTATAGTGTAACTCATAGAAGGAGTCACTTTATACCCTAGGTTTCTTTGAACCAAGTTCGATTCATGATTTTTTAAGTGGTTTGACAGCAACTTCGCAGTATAGTGCCGAGTCAATCGGCATGTCTAGTAAAAGCTTCTCAAATAGTGACGTTCACATTCTCGATAAAAAAATAGGTGCTGTTTGTTGTGTATCTAATATAGAAAGCTTGTTAATTCACAACAACGCGAGAAGTCATTCATGGGGGGGGGGGTAAAGGGTAATTAAGTTTTTAAATCCATGTCCGTATATATATGTCTGCCCGGTTGGTACGCACGATATCTTTCGAAAGACGTAACAAATTGTTTTGAAAAACTTCTTACAGGATTGCATATGGGCTACATGGCCACGCCCCTTCTGGTACCTTCCATATAAATCTACCATTACGCCCACTTTAGAAATCGAGTAATAATATCAATACATCCAACGCGATCGTGCCCAAATTCTGTATTATGTTCTGCTATAACAACATAAAGTTTTAGAGCAAAAATTGGAAGTCTAGCCACGCCCCTTTTGGTGCCTTACCAAAATTGTTATACTTGAATACTTTATGTTTTTGCTGAGTGAGGGTATATGTAAGTCGGTTTGAAAACGTTCTTGCAAAGAGTGGCTGTTTGGTGCGGTTTATGGGTAGGCGGCGTCATCGGACCGTACTTCTTTGAAAATGAGGTCAGCCAAGCAGTTAGTGGGAATGCAGTTACCGCGAGATGATAGCGGACTTCTTGTGGCCAGAAAAAAGGGATATGGACCTAGATGTATGTGTGAGACAAAACTCTCCTTCTCTCTATGCACTGCAAAAAATTTGGTGTTCGTGTAAGCCACTACGTTTTTTCCTTCACACATTGAATAAGAGAAAACAAAATCTATTCTCGTTTGATTAAAATTTTTACATAAAATAAAAATTCTTTCGTCATAAATTTTTTCTTTTAGTGTAAAACAACCAACAAACGGCTAAAGCTAGAAACTTGAAATTAGGTTCCTTTTATAACGTAGGCGCGCAATAAGAAGAGATTTTTGGGAATTCGGATCTCAAGGGTGTCAAAAGGGAGATGCACCGCCCCATAAAGCTCGAAATTTAAAATGGCTGTATCTCATTAATCATTATAGTTACGAAGTCGAGATTTGGTACATATGTTGCTCGTACAAGAAAAATTAATTTTTTGAAGAAAGTGGACGATGCCACGTCAAATAAATGGACCGACTGCAGTTATATTTTCCTTGTGTGACACTGTCCATAGGGCCTCTATCATAGGCTACATGAAAAATTAATTAGACAAAGGGGCGTGGCACCGCCCACACACACCAAAATTTCAATCGGTCATATCTCAAGAGCCATTAGAGGTATGAAGATGAGATTTGCTACATATGTAAATGGTACATGGGGGATTAGGTCTCGCTTGAAAATGGGCGGTGCCACGCCTCTTTGGAAAATATCGTTATCTGGGAGAAATAAATGGACCAATTGCAATGAAATGTTCACTGTGTAGTACTATCCGTAGGGCCTCTATCATAGGCTACATGAAAACATACTTAAACAAAGGGGCGTGGCACCGCCCACACAAACCGAAATTTCAATCTGTCGTATCTCAAGAGCCATTAGAGGTATGAAGATGAGATTTCCTAAATATGTAAATGGTACATGGGGGATAACGTCTTGCTGAGAAAATGGGCGCCCTATATGAAAAAATTTGTATGTCGGTCATATTAATAGAACTATTGTAATAACATTTTCATAATATATATAAATAAATTGCTTGATTGCTGATTTGGTGAAATGGCTGTAGATAGGATGATGAAATTTTGGGGCTGTTGTTCCCCTTTTTCGGTAAACTGGCTGATAAATACCATTACCCAATATAAGATATTATTTATGTCTTGCATTATTGAAATGAATAGATTTTTAATTAAAATAAAATTATTTATGTATTATTTTTTGCCTGCTTCTGAAGCAAAAAAGTAAAGAAATTTGACTTATTTGTATAATCGGTTGTGGGAGGTATCACAAGGGGTGTGTCAAATAGTTAGGTTTTTGAGGCTTTTCCTCCTATTACAAGATAAATATACTGACCAAATTTGATTTTCATAATTGATTGATTGATTATCATAACCGTACAACTTACACAAAATTTGACTGATTTCAGTGTACTTACAAAAAAGATATGTATGTAAGACTATGGGGGTGAATTCGGTCATTTGTATGAGAGGTACCAGATGGGGTGTGTCAAATAGTTAGGTTTTCTGAGGTTTTTTGTTTAAATTAACTAACCAATTTTCATAAGCGAGCACTTAAACTTACTTTATTTCCCTTTGCATCCCATGAATGAGGTATGGGATAGCTTCTCGCGTTGTTGTGAATTAACACGCTTTCTATTTTTAGATTCACAACTAACGGCACCTACTTTTTTATCGACGAATGCGAACGTCACTGTTTTGAGAAACTCTTACTAGACACGTCGATTGAACCGACGCTTAATACTGCGAAGTTGCTGTCAACAACATTCGAGGGGAGCCGACAATGAAAGAAAAATTTATTTTCTTTTTTTTTTCTTTTAAGATGACTGGAGCCAGGTTTGAACCTGCGATCTCCCGCATGGTAGTCGCGTGTTCTAACCACTATGCCACGGCCCGTCCCTAAGCGAGCATCTTACGCAAAATTTGAGTAAATTCATTGTACTTACAGAAAAGATATGTATGTAAAACTAAGAGGGTCAATTCGGTCAATAGTATGGGAGGTGCCAAAAGGGGTGGGGCAAAGGTTTCGGTTTTCTTATGGTTTGCAAGATAAATAAATTGACCAAATTCAAATATCCTCCGGTCGTCCGTTTGGAAGTTATGAAAGAAATACAAATTATCCAAAAATAGGTTATTTAGTATGGGAGGTACCAGAAGGGGTGGGGCTATTCTGCCCATTTACTTGATTTTAAAAAATATTAACACTGGTAAATTTGCATACCGATCAGTTTAGATTTATTCGAGTTATCCTGCTCACCAGCCATCCAGACGGACGGACATAGCTCAATCGTCTTTAAAAGTGCTGAAACGAATTTGGTCTTAAGATACTTGGGGTCTAACTCGTCTTCATCAAACGATCAAACGTTATATACCTTCATCCCTAAGGGTGATGGTATAAAAAGGCCGTAAAGGGATAAAACTTGTACTAAACGGCTACAGGTATAGTCGGAAAAATTGAAGAGAATATTTTAGTTGTGCAATATGAAGTAATTTTTCGAAATTCGTTCTTTAGGTGTAAAAAAAATAACGAAAAAAGGATAAAACTGCTACTATCGCCAAGACCAAATGCCTAAAGGTAGAGTTACGAATATGTATTTAGCATTGCTCCCTATAGAATTAGAGAGCCGCTAGAAAGGATTTATTAGAAATTCGAATATTTGGGGGTTAAACTAGTACCATCACCCAAACCAAACAGCTTAAGCTATAATCGTATATGGGCAAAGCATTAGAGGGGGGTACCACTCAATTTTAGTTGTGCGATACGAATGTATCTTTTGAAATTCGAATTTTTAGGGATAAAAAGGGATTAAAGCGGTACAATCACTCAGACCAATGAGATAAAGCTACAATCACATCAATGTGTGTCCGTTGGTCTTATGAAGCGTTTGGATTTTATCTGTATTGATTAAATTCTTAAGAAAATTCATTGTAAGTACGGGTGAAGCAACGCGAGCCGGGAAGTGCTTTATCATCACCTTCTACTAATCTGTTTGAACTTTTAAAGTTATTCTTCGTTGGTTGGCTGGATAGTCTAGAAAACTCACATACACACATTGCCTTATTTTTCATGATTATGCTAAAATATTCGCTATAAAATATATCTTTCACCAAACTATTTATTACTACTATTTTTTGATAACAACTTTTTTAATTTGCCCCCTCAACAGTAAATAAGTGTTGCAATTAATTATGGATACAATGTAACGTTTCACCCTCTTGACGATAACAATATTCACTCTTAATTACTATTATGTTGTACATAATAGTCAACAAGTGTGACTCTGAAATGTTGTTTGATCATTCAGTAAGAGGGCGATAGCGATTTGTAGACAGTTTACTGTAATGCAATTTCTTTCGAGAACACTTAAGAATTAAAACAAGTGCGAGTATATAATCTTGTGTTTCTATTTGCAATATTAACAAAATATTTACACACAATTACAATTTGATATAATTAAAGTTTATTGGCAATATTGACGGGATAAGATGTTGTTGTGACTAATTGTAGTACAATAGAATTTGTGTGTGACGTTTTAACAGCTTTCTTGATATTGTTCGAAAGTTCAGTGATATTGTTACTCTACACACGTTTTACGGCTAAACAATAAACATAACTAGAGTACATACAAACGATTACAGATGAACCAATTCTTTAGTATTGCTTAAGCTAAAACGCATCAGTTGAAGTTTTTATTTTTATAGGCAAAATTTACTTTTTTTGTACATAAGTATTATTCGCCGAAATAGCAATCTAGTACAATAAATTCCAAAAATAACTATGTTTGAAAGACCCTGTCCTAAGTCCAATATTGTGGCGCTCTACCAACAACACCATTAACTTATCACCGCAACGCATTGCTGAGAATGTAAATCTGTGCCATGTCTAGTCTAACCACCCTTGTGACTATCCAACTGATTTATTACGTTTTCTTTTTTTTATCTCTAGACAATTATGATTGCAATATAGATTTTAAACTCATAAATTTTGAAATTATTTAACATGTTGAATGAAGTATCTTTATAAGTTGGCAATTGAATTGGTGAAACAATTGTTTGACAAGCTCAAGTGATTTGCTTGCATATCAAGAATGAGGAACTACTACGCAGTGACAGAACTACTTGTGATATAGAAGAACAACGACTATGAGACAACTAATTCCAGCTATGTTTCTTCTGTGGCAAGATTAGATAAATCACAACAACAACTAATGTGTGATTCTGCAAAAAAAAATTCCCTGTGACATGATGGTGATGACTCATGCTGAAGGCCATCGTTAGGAATTAAGTTTATGATAAGCAACAATAATAATAATTCAATTGATATGATGGCGTTATATCGAGCAATAAAGTAAAATTCTCAGGGAATTTTTAAAACCTCTTTCTTTCTAGATTTTTATCTGCAAACACATTTCTATAATTTAGCTAATGAAAATGTCAATTTGGAATTTATGTTTTTTTTTAGGTGTGGCGTTGTGAGTGAGAGCTGCTTTAAATCAGCCACGAAATTTATTATTATTATTTCGTCGTCATAATAATCAAAGCACTTGATAGATCAACGATTTAAAAGTAGCCATTTAGCCATATCAGTGGCAATACTTTTGTCATTTGGTGCAAACAAATGAGCGTAGATTGATGAGTTATGGTGGATTTGTAAAGCACCGCAGTTGATGGTAATGCAAATGGCATGTAGCGAAGATATAATAAATCTTTAAACTTTTTTAATTAATTTTATTTAATCTTTACTCACAATCTGTCATAAACGACACCACAAACTGTTCAATATTGAAAGAGTAGAATATGGATAACACTTAAGTTTGATTAATCATCAACTAGAAAAATTTAATTATTAATATGGACGTATTATAAATAAAAAATTTTAAATTTAATATAATTTTAATGGACAGATAAAATAGTTAACAATCAACTTTAGAAATTCTTAATTAAAAAGATAACCAAAAATATTGAAAATGTAGACTGCATATATCATATAGGGGTTTTCAATAGGAGCGGGTTATTGATGGTAGCCTGTGGTGGCCATGTTGATTTGGCAGCAACTGTCCAATATATTATTTACTTTTTGGTAAAGATCATCCAACACCCGTACGTCTACAGAGACGCCAGATAGTTTAGTAACGGCTCTGTAGTTAGGAGCTGACTCGCTAGCCATGAGCCTCAATAATTTTGTGGTGAAAAGGGGAAACTGCTTAAGTCTGTTTTTGCAGGAGAGTACTTTTTAAGTTTAAACCTTATTTTTAAAACTTATGTTGATTGTAGCATAAATGAAAGTCATCCATCGAATCATTGAAAATTAAGGAACTTATTGTTGTACATTCCAATTTAGAAATTATGAAATTTAAGGAGCTATGGTCAAAAATAAAAAGTAATAAAATTTTTGCTTAAGTCGACTTATGCACTTTTTCCTATTAACCACTTTTATTATACCCTCACCCTTAGGAAGGAGAGTATAGATCATTTGATATGATCCAAACGTGTAACACGTCGAAGGTAACAGTTTAGACCAGCCCAGCAACGGAAATATTCAGTTTGGAGGCCTCCTAGCAGGCCTTTTTTTTTGGAGACGTTAATACTTCTCGCCCCATACCGTCTTCATTTCTAAATTACATAGTGTGAGATTGGTGAGCTAGGTCTTCCCTAATCTGAAGGGTTCTCAGATTAATAGCTTCATTAGGTCTCACAAATCAGTCATTCCGAAGGTCTTATTAGAAAAACCTGTGTAATGTAATAAATAGGCTACCATCAGAAGTTCTCCTGTGGAAGGCCTTCAAAAGGCCATACTAAAACATCCTACAGAATGTTTTCCCAAGAAAGCAAAAAAGGTCTGCCATACATTTGTATGGCAGTTACCAGACTTCCAATTTTTTAGAGAAGAAGCAATAACATCAATACATCCAACGCGATCGTGCCCAAATTCTGTATTTAGTTAAGCTCATGCAAGATACAGTTTTGATGAACAAATTGGAAGTCTAGCCACGCTCCTATTGGTACCTGCCATACAAACATACCATTCTGCCCACTTTAGAAAGCGAGTAGTTATATCAATACACCCGACGCAATCGTGCCCAAATTCTGTATTTTGTTAAGCTAAAAAAGGTTAAAGTTTTGGAGAAAAAATTGGAAGTGTAGCCACGACCCTTCTGGTACCTGTCATACAAATGTACTGATCGTGCCCACATTCTGTATTTAGTAGAGCTCAAGCAGGATAAACTTTTGATGAACAATGCCTCTTCTGGTACCTTCTAACAAATGTCCCATTCAGTCCACCTTATTAATCGAGTAATAATATCAATACAACCTGCCATACAAATGTACCATTTCGCCCACTTTGAAGATGGAGTAATAATATCAGTGAACGTCAACCATGTATTTAAAGCTAGGCCCCTTGATATCAGTAACGTACTAATGAACAGGACTCGAACTCGTGTATCCCTGCTACCCCCTTTAGTAAAAAAACAGGTTGACCGGTTTTTCGGAAATTGAAAAATATAGCTAATCTAATACGTATATGAGAGAACCAACGAATGTTGCATATGTTAATTGGTCGGTCTTTCTACACGTGAACACGTGAACATGATCATTGCATTACATTTTCTGTAGAATTACTTCACATGTAACTTAACATATACAAATAGTAATTTTGAAATTTTTTGATAAAGGCATGGTTGGTCCGCAAACCGCCTACTAATGGACAGGTATATACTAGAAACAAATGCACAAGTTCTTCATCCTTTCTTACTTTCATCTGTGCCCAGAACTCAGACTATCAAATTTGTGTTTGCCTCATATGGAACAATACGGATAGAGGCCGTATGTTCTTTCAGCATAATAGCGATACGTGCCGTAAACGATTTGTGGGTATGGTTATCTCTCGCAAATGTGACTTTTCTCTTGTGTGGTTTTCTAAAGTCACAGGTCATCGCTCAAGTTTAGCCCGAATCTATGCTGCAGAATCATAGAAAATTGAACCAGTCAACTTTTCCGTACTTTTCAAATTCAAGTTTTTCAAATAAATGAAAAATTTTTGTAATATCTCGTACATAGCTTATTCTATTCCATTGCATACTCGACCCATCCTTATTGAAAAACCCTTAATCAAATATAACAGATAACAAGAATTTTTGGATACTGTCTTGTAGTGTTAAATGTCTTCTGTATAGCAAAAGTAATGTACTATTAAATTTATAGAGCCTCAAAGTGGTGCAGAATTATATTTATATCAATAAACTACGGCGCATTAAAAACAAATAAATTCCTAATTTAATGAGATTATGAATCCACAATAAGTGTCGCTCTTCTATCAATTTAAATTTGAAGCAAAGGTGGGCGTATCGTTAGTAAAACTCGTGAGATAAGCAATTAAGAGGCGGTTTTATCAATTTAGATTTAAAGAACAACTGAGTTAATATCTATAATACAGAAATATTTAATGCAAAATGCTTTGTTTTTATTTATTTACATTCCATTTTTTTTGATAAGTTTCTTTGCCAATAATTTTTGCTTTTGTTTGGTTTTTAATAATGTTTGGTGTGATTTTGTTTTCACTACTCTTATGTTTGTTTTGTTAATATTTTAGTTTCTATGATATTGATCCTCTCTCTGGTTTGATTTATAATACTAACATATTGGATGAAATGCACTGGTTTCATTGATTTTTACATTTTTCCGTTTTCTATTGGCATTATACATTATCTACAGTAGATAGTGTAACTGTAGATTTGTCAGTAGTTTTAATATCTACAGTGGGTACTATAAGAATAAACCAACAAATGCAAAGAAAACGTACTATAGATCGAATGCAAAGGGTGATTCATTATAAAGTTCTTTTTTTAATTTCGAATAAAACACAAACTGGAATTGGATGTTGATATCTTAGTTACAAACCAATAGAACACATTCTGACATTTACCTTTTTAAAGATAGTTTCATTCAAATGTTGGCCGTCACACCGTCGCTGGTCTATTCGGAACGTCCGAATTCTAACACTATTCCCAGCATTGCCACCGGTATCTCGTGAATTTAGTTATAAATCTGGAATATCCATTATTTGCAGGGGATAGTGTAACTGTAGATTTGTCAGCAGATTCTTATTTACAGTGCGTACCTTAAGAATAAACCAACAAATGCAACAAATTTTTACTATTGATCAATTGTAAAGGGTGATTCATTAAGAAGTTTTTAATTTTAAACAAAACACTTAAATTGGAATTGCATGTTGATATCTTAATTGCAATCTAAAATAACACACTCTGGCATTTATCTTTTTAAAGATAGTTTCATTTAAATGTTGGCCGTCACTGGTCTATTTGGAATGTCCGAATTCTAATACTATTCCCAGCATTGCCACCGGTATCTCGTGAATTTCGTTATAAATCTTGAATATCCATTATTTGCAGGGGATAGTATAAGTGTAGATTTGTCAAAAGTTTTAATATCTACAATTGGTGCTGTAATTACAAGTCACCAAAATCAAAGAAAATTTACTATTTATCAATTGTAAAGGGTGATTCATTGTGAAACTATTTTTTTATTTTTAAATAAAAGACTTAAAATGAAATTGAATGTTGTTACCTTAATTACAAACCAAAAGAGCATTTTTGGCATTTACCTTTTTTAAGATAGTTTTGTTAAAAAGTGGGACGTCTATTTGCAGGGTCCAACTTTCGATCACTCTTCGTGAATTACCCGAATATTATTGGTTTTCATGTCTTGAATCGTAGTTTGGTTATTGACGAAGGTCTTTGATTTCATAACTGCGATGAACAAAATCCTAGCTCATAGGGTCTGAGCGGCCAGTTGACAGGTCCGATGATCCATTTGACTAATAAAAAGAAGTACAATCAAGTCTAGTTTAAATTTTTAAACGAATTGGATATTTGTCCTTGTCGTAATACGAGGGATTCCCTTACCCCTCTGTTGTAATCACAAATAAAGCTGCATTTTTCAATTAGACACGTATTTTAGGCGGTACATGCATTTACATGACTCCGATCACTTCCTTACCGCAGTTAAGGTACGCACAAGGCTAAACATGGCGAAAAACGTACGTAACCAGGCACAACGAAAGCTGGACATCGGTAAACTGCGGACCACAGAGGTAGCGGACGCCTACCTCGACCATCTAACTCAACTGCTGCGGAATGCTCCAACCCCTGATAATATAACCTCGCAGTGGCAATATATAGCCGACTCCATAGAACGGACTGCGAGAAGCGTACTTGGGTACTTAAAGCCGTCTCAAGAAGATGCCTGGTACGATGATGAATGTCGCAATGCCACGAGACAGACGGATGCTGCATACCGAGCGAAACTGCAGCCAATGGCAACGCGAGCTGTTCGTGAACGGCACAGGGAGAAGAGACGAGAGGCATCCCGTCTTTTTAGACGGAAAAAGAAGGAGCTGAAGAAGAGGCAAGATGAGTGCACAGAGTTGCTCCGAAGTAGAGGGGAAAAGAGAGTTAAGGCGAGAATGCGTGGAACAGGGTTGTCCTCCTGCAAAGACAGCGATGGTCAGCTAGTGACGGACCCGAATAACGTTCTGAAAATATGGAGAAATCATTTCAGAAATTTACTGAAGCTTGTAATCGGCTCCTGATGTCGCAGATAATACTCGTTGGTTCCCAGATCAGTTTAAAATAACCTCGAGGTCCAATCGTTATTTTCTACTGATTTTGCCCTTTAGAGCTACTCTGATTAAAAATACGCATTAGCTTGTTTCCGCAATTTAAGGAAGCGGACAACCTTTTCAGTGGATGAGTCAAGACCGCTAAGACCCCACTCCTATCCATGACGATGGTATTAACTGTCCACCTCCGAGCCAGAGCGATATACGTGTGGCAATCTCCCGCCTTAAAAACAACAAAGCTGCTGGAGCCGATGGTCTCCCTGCTGAATTGCTTAAGGCAGGCAGTGAGGAGCTGATTAGAAGCATGCATCAGCTCATGGAGAACATCTGGCTAGAGGAGAGCATGCCCGGGGATTGGAGTCTTAGTCTGTTATGTCCCATATACAAGAAAGGAGATCGTAGTGAATGTAAGAACTATCGTGAAATAAGCCTATTACCAATTGCGTACAAGGTCCTTTCAAGCATATTGTGTTAACGTCTAAAGCCAATTGTAGAAAAACTATTTGGACCATATCGGTGCGGCTTTAGACCATGCAAATCTACGACGGATCAAATATTTACTGTACGACATATCCTGGAAAAAACTCATGAAAAGCAGATCGACACCTACCACCACTTTGTCGACTACTAAGCTGCCTTCGACTCTCCGGTAAGGAACAGGCTTTATGATGTCATGTCTGAGTTTGGTATTCCTGCAAAGCTAATTCGACTTTGCGGATGTACCTTGGAAAACACCAAATCCACGGTTAAGATTTGTAAGGAGCACTCTGAACCATTCAACACAGAAAGAGTTCTCAGGCAGGGTGATAGCCTGTCCTGTACACTATTTAATATAGTTATGGAGAAGGTGATGAGAAAGGCTGGTGTCAACATGTTTGGCACAATATTCCACAAGAGCCACATGCCACTAGCCTATGCCGATGATATAGACATCATTGGCCGAAATCTGCTGGATGTTACTCCAGTTTTTTCATCACTAGAAAAGGAGTCGGCAAAAATTGGTTTAGCGGTCAACGAGGACAAAACAAAAATAATGATTTCGACGAATAAAGAGTCCTCTCGATGGGTACGCAGCGTCAACGTTGAAAATTATTTTTTTGAGGTAGTAGATGAATTTACTAACCTCGGATCTTCCGTCAATAAGAAAAATAATATCAGCCAAGAAATTAAGCGGAGAATAGTGCACGCCAATAGATGTTTCTACGGACTTCGGCAGCATTTTAGTAACACCATCTCTGAATACTAAGAAACAGCTTCACCAGGTGCTAATCTTACCCGTTCTTTTGTATGCTGCCGAATCATGGGTACTTACGACAACGGACATACAAAACCTGGGAGTATTCGAGAAAAAAGTAATCTGAAAAGTATATGTCGATGGCGAGTTTCGCCATCGGATGAACCATGAGCTGAATGAGTTTTACCACGACATCGACGTAGCTAAAAGAGTCAGAATCCAACGACTACGATGGCTGGGACATGTTGCCAGAATGGATGTAAATGCTCCAGCGAGAAAGGTGTTTGAAGGCGAACCTGAAGGACGACGCAGAGCAGGGAGACCCAAACTCCGTTGGAATGACCAAGTGGTAGGCGATGTGCCACCATCTGGTAGGACTAACTGGTGAACACACGCAGAAGACCGAAGCGTAAGTAACATGCATTTAAATTTTTTCATATAAATGCCTGCGATTTCCCAGCTTTTTTACTAATGCATCTTTCAGATTTGTTATGCCAGATTCCTTATCTTACTTAC
This sequence comes from Muscina levida, assembly GCA_964034835.1. Taxonomy (NCBI): domain Eukaryota; kingdom Metazoa; phylum Arthropoda; class Insecta; order Diptera; family Muscidae; genus Muscina; species Muscina levida. Next base: position 46,878,362 of record OZ035883.1, on the reverse strand, counting down.
TTACTTAGCTGGTACTTCTATGCAATCCCAGTGGATTATATACCGCACGTAGAAAAATATTATAAGCGCCTCGATCTTCTGCGCTTCTTCTCCAGTTAGTCACACCGAGTTCTGTAAGGTTCTCAGTAACCTGGTCTTTCCAACGGAGTTTAGGTCACCCTCTTCTGCGCCGTCCATCGAGTTCATTGTCGAAGACTTTTCGAGCTGGAGCATTTTCGTCCATGCGTACAACATGACCTAGCCAACGCAACCGTTGCACCTTAATGCGTTTGACCACGTCAATTTCAGTGTACAGCTCCGTTAGGCCCATTTTCGCTGATTCCTTCTGAATACCTGAGAAGGCTGCAGTCACATCCCGCAGTTTTCGACCGATGATGTCTACGTCATCAGCGTACGCGAATAGCATGTGGCTTTTGTTGAATATAGTGCCACTCGTGTTTACTGCAGCTTTTCTCATTATCATCTCCATCACAATGTTGAAGAGATCGCACGATAGGCCGTCGCCTTGTTTAGGCCTCGTCTGGTATAGAATGGCTCCGCAAGGTCCTTGCCAATCTTCACTGAAGACTTCGTGTCAGTCAGCGTCATTCCGCAAAGACGTATCAGCTTCGCTGGAATACCAAACTCAGCCATGGCTTCAAGTAATTTCTGCCGTATCGGGCTGTCGAAGGCAGCTTTATAATCGACAAAAAGATGGTACGTGTCGATCTGTTTCTCTTGGGTCTTTTCCAGGATTTGCCGAAGTGTGAAAATCTGGTCAGTTGTTGATTTTCCAGGTCTAAAGCCACACTGATAAGGCCCGATCAGGTTGGATATGTGTCTTTCACATAGCACACTCGACAGGACCTTATATGCGATGGGCAAAAGGCTGATCCCGCGGTAGTTGGAGCACACACTTGGTTAACTTTTTTTTAGCACAGGACATAATACGCTTACATTTCATTCGTCGGGCATGCACTCTTTAAGACAAACCGTGCGCAGGAGCTGGTGCATGCTCGTTATCAGCCCCTCGCCACCGGACTTGAAGTGCTCTGCGGGCAGACCGTCGGCACCGGCTGCTTTGTTGTTTTTTAGCCGCGATATTGCTCTTCTTACCTCGGCTTGACTTGGTGGTGGGCAATCTAAGCCGTCGTCGACAATTGGCGTGATAACTTCACGTGCGCTGCCTTCTGGAACCAGCATTTGCTGGAAGTGTTCTCTCCATATGTGCAGCACACTCTGCGTATCCGTGACCAGATTTCCATCCTTATCCTTACAGGTGGGGAGGCCTTTACCGTATCCATTTGCTCTTACTTTCTGGTAAAATTTTCGGGCCTCACCTCATTCCCTCATTCTCTATATCCTCGTTCTCCCGTTCCTTCATCTTACGTTTTTTTCGCCTAAATAGCTTTCTCGCCCGTTTTGCTTTCTCCTTATGCCGTTCCCTAACAGCACGGGTTACAATTGGCTGTATCGTTGCCCTATAAGCAGCATCCTGTTCCTCAGACGCTATGCGACATTCTTCATCGTACCAGGATTCGTCTGAGCGCCGCTTTTCATATCCTAGCACGGTTGTTGCGGCGGTTGCCATGGAATGCGCAATATGCTGCCACTGTGTATCGGGAACGTCAGAAGTAGAGGCGTTGTGTCGTAAAAGTTGGGAGAGTTGGTCGGAGTAGGCAGTAGCTATCTCTGGGGTTTGCAGCTTCGCGATGTCCAGCTTTCTTTGTGTTTGGTTACGTGCGTTTTTTGCTCTGCTCAATTTTGTGCGAACCTTGGCTGCAACCAGGTAATGATCCGAGCCAATATTAGCACCACGGATCACACGCACGTCCATGACACTAGATGCATGCCTGCCATCAATTACCACATGATCAATTTGATTTTTGGTGTTTTGATTGGGGGATAGCCAAGTTGCCTTGTGGATATCTTTGTGCTGGAATCTGGTTCCACTAACTACCATGTTCCTTCCCGCTGCGAAGCTAACCAGCCTAAACCCGTTGTCTGACGTGTCGGTATGCAGGCTGAATTTACCGATCGATGGACCAAGAACATCTTCCCTTCCTATTTTTGCATTAAAGTCTCCCAGAACAATTTTAATGTCGTGGCCAGGGCAGCGGTCGTATGTTTCCTCTAGGCGCTCGTAAAATGCATCTTTATCTTATGATTACAAATTAGACACAAAGTTTAGGAGATAAATGTTCCAATTCACAACTGTAATTTTAAGTAATTTTTTTACCAATGCTTTTAACAGTAAAATTTAAGTGCAAAGTATTTATCGTTTTAATGGAAATTTAATACCAATAAGTGGGTACTATGGCTACCACAAACTCAATTGCTTCCTGATTTACTGAATCCAACAACTATATTTATTTACTACTTCATAGTACTTTGTTACACTGGTCACATAGTTGTCGCTCAATTGGTCGACACTTTACGATAAAAGACAAAATCGCAGATTAATGAATGTTAAGAGTACCACATTATGAGTACGTGCCTGTTTGTGATGACACTATCATTCTATTGCCCATCAAATGCGCATATTTTCAAGTATCAAGTATGCTAACTCTATAGTTTTGAAGAGGGTTAACATTAAGACAAAACGTGATTTTACTAGAATTTACTGGATGATATGCCTATTATGTAGTCTTCCGAATGACACAGTAAAAAATGTCGTTTATGTCACACATCTGTTGTTAGTGGAAAATTTGTTTTTAATTTTCTATTTAAACACTTGAAAAACATGCTTACGTGTAATCCCTATGAAAATATATCAGTTGTTTATTTACTCCGTTTATCAGATCATAAATGTATCAAATGTATACGACTGTAATTTGTCAAAGCAAATATTTTGGAATTGTGGGAAAAATGTTAACAAATCGTTTTTTAACATACCCATTTGTATTATCTGCCTGCCCACCAGGGGTAGCAGATTATCGCAAGTGATGTTATAAATACTATTTTGTTATTGTGTCACATAGTTCTGTTTTGTTTTGTGTTGTTTTTGGTTTTTGATTATTTCTGATCGATGATCGCAATTTATTGTTTAGATGATTTATGACTCAACCTGCTGAAAATATTTGGGCAAAGTGTATTCCCTCGATGTACTTTGAGTAATGATGATGTGAATGAATTTTTTTGGCGTATACACTTCGTTTCATGTGGATAGGGATGAGGAGTGTAGGAGCATATATATTAAGTTCGTCAAAAAGAAAAATCAGAGAATACGCTTGAACAAAAACTAAATATCCTTTTGTGAAATATACTCCAAATCGTTAAGTAAACTAAGCTATTATGAAATAATCATATAATCGTACAAATATCGTATAAATTTGTAGTATACTCCGTTTTAAAAAAATAGGTCCAAAACAACAGATATTCTATTTTTAAGTTTGTATTGTCTCGCAAGCGATTTGTGGGCGTTTCAGGGGAAATATACAAAAAAATATATATACAGTGTAATTATATAAAAGTTATTTTGTTTTTAATAATATTGTTTGATAGTATATTTCGACCAATACTGTAAATAAATTAGTTATGAATTTGATATTGATTAAGTCTGTATATTTGTTGTTATTTGTGGCGCTATGAATATGGGTCCCAGGAAATTGGACCCCAAATTAAAAAATGAAAATCGGCCCCAAATTTGAGGCCCACGTTCATAATGAAAATCGGCCCCATTTTTTTAAATGAAAATGAGCCCCAAAAAATTAACCAGGGCCCCAAAGAATTTTTTTTCTAAAAATAATTTTTTTTATGTTTTTCTTAATTTTTGTTTATTGACCAAATAATTTCAAAGCTTGTTTTAAGACATGAATGGAGGAAACTAAAAAAAATACTTAATATGAATGATATGTGACGAAAGTACACGCGCCACAGGGAAAAATTAATTTTAAAAAATATCACATGATTTATTTAAAAAATTTATTTTTTTGTTTCGCTTAATTTTAGTTTGTTGACCAAAAAATTTTAAAGTTTGTTTTAAAATCAAATGAAAGAAACTTAAAGAACAAAAATATTTCATGTGTGAATAATGAAACTAAACCCCAAAATATGAAGTCAGGCCCCAAAAAAAATGAAATTCGGCCCCAAAATTTGTTTGGGGCCTTCTTTCGCTTCCCTATTTGGGGCACAATTTCATAATGAAAATGCACCCCACACAAAAAAATGAAGTAGGGCCCCAAAAAGCGAAATTAGGCCCCAAATTTTCATGTTGTTGTTTTCTATACAATTTTTTGGGGCTCATTTGCACTTTTTTTTTGGGGCTCATTTTCCTGGGGCCCATATTCCCTACGCCGTTATTTGTACTGGGTCATTATCAGACAACAGCCATAAGTGGACTAAAATTTCCAATGACATAACAACAATTTTCTATGTAGCCCGGCTATATGCGACGTATAAAGTGGATCGTGAATTATGTGGAAAAATTTATAGTACCACTGGGTGTATGTTGTTTCTTGGCTTTTTCTGGATGGTAATGCTTTCAGCTAGAACAAATGGGAACTGTTTCCATTACATAACCACTTGCTCATTGCGTTATGTGGAAAAACCCCCGTTATAAACTGTTGTATAAGTAACTAGTGAGCTTGGCAATACTTTTATTATTATTAACTTGTAACATATATCACAGAATTTTCTTGATATGTGCTATATTTGTAGGTCTATAAAGTTGTTTGAAAACGCTTCTCAAGCTTGACAAAATAAGTTGGGTTCAGTAACTAACAGCAAAGTTGATCAGAAAATTCATATCTATAGTGCCGATTAGGGTGATGACTTTTATACAACCTCGTTTCCCTGTATCATATTTAGATGAGTTTTTGTTTAAGATTAGATAAAATATAAAGTGAATTGATAAAAAAACCTAACGTACAAATTTTTATTTATCAGCTTTTTGGGCAATTTTTTGAAGTCACTGTGAGCAGGTATATACATAACTATCTTTCCCGGCTTGCGTTGCTTCACCCGTACTTACAATGAATCTTCTTATGACTTTAAGCGATACGGGTAAAATGCCAACGGTTCATAAGACAAACGAACACAATTTATGTGATTGTAGCTTTATCCCATTAATCTGAGTGACTGTACCGCTTTATTCCCTTTTTTTATTCGTAAAAGTACAAATTTTAAAAGATATATTCGTATCGCACAACTTAAATGGACCGGTATCCCCTCTAACTTCATAAGAAGCATGCTCATATACGATAATAGCTTTAGCCGTTTGGCCTGTTCGATTGTACCAGTTTACCCTAAGTGTTCGAATTTTTAAAAATCTTTAGGTATTTGATCTGGGTGATATCATCAGTTTTATCGCTTTTTCGGTATTTTTACAACTTAAGAACGAATTTTAAAATTACTTCACATCGCACAATTTTTGAAACTATACCAGTTTTATCCCTTTTCAGTCCTTTTTACCCCTAATATGTAATAATTTCGAAAACCCCCCCTTGCTTCGTTCTAATTCCATAGGGAGCAAGCCTATATAGCTTATCATGATTACATCATAGACGTTTGGTCTGGGCAAAAGTAACATTTTTACCCCTTTTTCGATTTTTTTTTACCAAGAAACATCAGATTTTGAAAAAATACTTCAATACAATTTGATAGTAAGCATTTCCATATCAATTTTCGCGATTATACCATTAGCCAATTGGTTTAGGTGATGGTACAACTTTTATCCCTTATTGGTAATTTTTAACCCATAAAAGTACAAGTTTCAAAAAAAAAAATTCTTAGCTGACATTTACTCGAAAAGGGGAACAACCATCCCAAATTTCATCATCCTATCTACAGACAGTAGGCTATTTTAAATATATTGATTATGATAATGTTATTACAATCGTCCTATTAATATGACCGACATAAAAAATGTTTAAAAGGGGTGTGGAACTGCCCATTTCCCAGCGAGTCGTAATCCCCCATGTACCATTTATATATGTAGAAAATCTCATCTTCATACCTTTAATGGCTCGCGAGATATGACCGATTGAAATTTTGGTTTGTGTGGTGGTGCCACGCCCCTTTGTCTAAGTATGTTTTCATGTAGCCTATGATAGAGACCCTACGGATAGTACTACACAGTGAAAATTTCATTGCAATCGGATCATATATTTCGCATGGATACCGACTTTTTTAAAAGGGGCGTGGCACCGCCCATTTTCCAACGAGACGTAACCCTCTTTATATCAGTAACATATGTAGTAAATCTCATCTTCAAACCTTTTATGGCTCTTGAGATAAGACCGATTGAAATTTCGGTTTGTGTGGGCGATGCCACTACTCTTTGTCTAATTATGTTTTCATGTAGCCTATGATAGAGGCCCTATAGACAATATCATATATGGAAATTCAATTGCAATCATTCCATTTATTTAGGCAATATTTCTATTTTTAAAAAAGGGGTGTGGCACCGCCCACTTTGCACAAACAAAGTATTTTTTCTTATACGACGGACATAGGTATCAAATCCGACTTCGTACCAATAATGGTTCAAAAGATACAGTCATTTTAAAATTCCAGTTGTATGGGGCGGTGCCACGCCCATTTTACCCCCTTTCAGTCCGAATTTCCAAAAATCACTTCTTAATGCGCGCCTATGTCATAAAAGGAACAGACATTCTCAATTTAACAGTTTTAGCTTAAGCCGTTTGGGCTGGGGTGTGATCAGTCAGTCACCCAAGCCTTTTATATATATAGATAGATGAACACAAGCTTTGGAGCCACATATCTGTAACTTTACATAGCATCATCAAATAAATAAGCAAGTTAAATATTCACGTTGTCATTGGAGGGGATGAATCCCAGTGGGTGGGTTCTTGTTGCGTCAGGAGTTGTAAAAGTCTTGCATAACTTAGATCTCATGCTCACATCACTGGTTGCTTTGGGCAACGTTGATTGGAGATTACAGTAGGTCTTCAAGCATTTGAGAGCTTTTGGGTAGTCAATCAGAGCTACAGATAGCTCTTCAAAATTTTAAGCGCGGAAAACTTGACTACTGAACCAATGATCAGCCCATGAGTAAGAAATAAATGAACAGATTTTACGCAACCTGTTCCGGGTTTCAGGCATCAGAATAAAAGCAAGAAGATCTAGAATGGCACGAGAGTTGTACATTGCAGATGTTTGGGATCTGCCTAAACTTTACAAAAGGTATCTCACTCCTCTCAGTGACGTGACAGAAGACACTAGTCAGGTGGAAGAGAAACTTCATGTCGTCTCTCCAGCTGCCTGTTTTCTTAAGCTCAGTTTTACCAGTGCTGAATGCTGCGTTCAATCGACCATAATTGCTTATTAAATTCTGCACAAAGAAGTACTCGATGTTTGCTGATTTAGTCGATTTAGTCGACAACGTGAAGAACGCGATCCAGCACATGGTGCTGGCAACTGATGATCTTGGGTTTAGGGTGACCTTTCTCTTCGAACATTTGCTGCAGTCGAACTACAACGCCTGTATTTTTGCCAGTATTCACGCTTGATGTATCGGCAACAATTGATCCCCACATGTTGAACTTATCTAACACATCCTGGAGTTCTTCTGCGATTGTATGAGTTTTCCCATCTTTCAATTTGAATGCAGTCAACTTAATTTCTTTAGATTCATTCTTGAGGAGCACGGCCTGATATTCTAAGCTCTCAATGTGTTTGCCGTCAAAGTTCATGCTCTACTTCTCCAGATAAAGCGTGCTTACCCAGTACTTCTTCCTTGAAGATAGCCTTGTGGATTCCTGCCTGAGATGGGGTTGGGATCTCAATGCCCTCAGCGGAATGCTGGTGGCACACAGTTGCTGCTCCGTGGGACGACAGCTTTTAGCTTGTAACAAGGCGTCTTGCAATGCCTGTTGGGTTATGCTTCCTTTTGCTCGTTGATACTGCATTGTCATCCTCCAAGGACTATCTGTACTCTTGTCGAATGAGTCTGTGCTACATTCAGAAAAATCAGGTATCGCTGAGTGGACACAGTCGCTTCCATTGCCTCAGCGCATTCTGCGAAGTATTTTTCTCTCGAAGACTCCCAGAATAGATAGATCCGCTTGTGTCATTACCCAGGATTCGGCGCTGTAGAGCATGACAGGTAGGATCAGAGTCTGGTAGAGAAGGATCTTTGATCTTCAAGATAGCGCTTTGTCCTTAAATCGCTTGCTAAGCGCATAGTAGCAGCGGTTTGCTCGGCTTTTGATTTCCAGACTGACATAAGGTAGACAAAATCATCTTCGACATCAAAATTATAGTTTTCAACGTTCACGCAGCGTCCCCGTTCGTTGAAACAAATAACGTAGTTTTGTCCTGACTTATCACCAGAGCCACATCCGGCGTCTGCTTTTCAATGCTCGAAAAAGCCACAGAAATATCCCGCAATCCACGGCCAATGATATCTATACCATCGGCATACGCGAGCAACATTTGACTTTTGTTGATGATCTTCTCCATTACGATGTTAAAGAGATAGCAGGACAGACTATCGCCTTGTCTAGAGCCTCGCTTGAAAGAAAATGTCTCTGTCAGATTTTTGCCAATTTTCACTGAAGACTTCGTGTCAGTCAGTGTCATCCCGCATAGTCGTATTAGCTTCGCGGGGATATCGAACTCAGCCATAGCATCTAACTATTTCTGTCCTATCGGACTGTTGAATGCAGCTTTGTAGTCGATGAACAGATGGTCGATCTGCATTTCTTGGGTATTCTTCAGAATTTGACGTAGTGTGAATATCTGGTCGGTCGTGGATTTGCCAGGTCTAAAGCCACACTGAAAAGGTCCAATCAGGTTCGCCCGAATGGGCTTTAGTCTTTCTCATAACACACTTGACAGGACCTTGTATGCGATGGGTAAAGGCAAATCCCGCACGATGATTCCAATCATCAGGCATGCACTTCCTGAGCCAAATCGTGTTTATGAGCTGGTGCATGTATGTTGCCAGTAGTTCATCGGCTCCCGCAGCTTTATTATTTTTAAGCCTTGCGATCTCCGTGCTGATCTCATTTTGATTCGGTGGACAATCTACTCCGTCGTCTATGATTGGTGTGATTTCGTGGCTTAAGCTGCCTTCGGGAACAAGTAGAGATCGAAAGTGTTCCCTCCATATTTGCAGCACACTCTATGTGTCCGTGACCAGATTTCCGTATCTGTACTTACAGGTGGGGATCCCTGTTCCAAAACCGTTGCTTTTAACCTTTTGGTAGAACTCGGGCTTTTTCAGAATTCGTTATATAATGTCATTGGGTGTCGGAAACATCAGAATTAGGCGGTTGTTTTGAAGTAATTGAAAGAGTTGGTTAGACTAGGCATTGGCGATTTCGGTGGTATGCAGCTTTGTGATATCTATCTTTCTTAGTAATCAATGACATTAGTATGATATTTTAAGTGAGCGTTCGCATTACATAGTATGTCATGCGTGAGTAATGAAAAAAATATCGTCGACTCATTTCAACTCAGATTACAATGCCATTGAAATGGCACCTACTGACATCGTCACTTACTTCGTAATCAAGCATGTTATCAAACTCGCTTAATACTCCACTTATAACGTAATTGCAACTGAAATTGCATTAAATGACATCATCGCTTACTTTGTAAGCGAGAGCGCACCGATTAAACGGCCTCTGACATCAACGATAACATAATAGGTATTTTTACCGCTGGGTACTAAATCGGGTGAGTATCTTGGCAGCAACCGTGTGGTGATCCGAGTCAATGCGTGCACCGCGCATCACACGCACGTCCATAACGCTTGACACATGTCTTCCATCGATTACGAAGAGATCAGTCTGGTTTCTTGTCTTTTGATCAAGGGATATCTAGGTTGCCTTGTGGATATCTTTATGCGGGAATCTGGTTCTTGCCGACACGAAGCCAACCAGCCTGAATCAGAGGGTTAAACCGTGAGACTAGATGTCGAAGTCTCTTGCCGACTATGAATCCACATTCAAATGCGTGTCTTTTTTCATGACAGCTTTAAAAAATATCACAGTTCTTTCGTAGTTTGCCTCCTGGTCCCGTCCATCTTATTTCCGCAGTGTGTACGTCATCTCCACGTTATGAGAATGAGGCCCCCTCGGTCGGTTGGGGCGGGTGTGAGAGGCGGCGTGAGAACGTTCGTTAAAAAAAAATGACGGTGATGTCAGCCTTGTATTCGTCGAGGACATCCATCTCACATCTGATACCACTGAACGGACGTTCAATTGCATTGCCCAGGAAATACGTGATTTCTCGGACGTTGATCGTTTACAGAAAATAAAACCGCGGGGTAAGATTTATAAAACGTTTATAAAGTTATTAAGTCCTTAGCGGAATTCTTACTTTTCGTCATGGCTAGGAAAGCGGTAAAACATTTACTGCAGGTTCTTATGGAATACAAAAATTTTGTATTTCCGTCTAACGGATGTCCTCTTTATTCATTTCCTTAATGTGTTCGTAGCCATTATAAGGCCTGAAGGCGAGTGAAACTCACGATAAAAAAACACCAATCAGAAATGCTTCTATTCCATTTCTATAGGTTAGACTGTAGCTATTATGGAAATTATTGTCTCATATGTCTTTATCTAAGCCAGACTGTAGGTATTGATGCAAATTAACGCACAGCGCGAAAAAAATGTCTTTAGACATTAGTTGTTTTCTTCAAATGTATAGGAAATAGCTTATTAGTTTAGTTATTAATATTCAAACGCTTTTTAACGTGACTTGGGCTTGATTGTACTCCGGAACATTGTAATATAGTGCCATTTAAAACCAATTATACGTGATTTATATCCAATAATTATCATTATTGTAGAATTGTGTGATGTTTCGATAAGGTGAACTAGTAAAATACATGTCTTTGAAAATCTGTAATTGCTGGAAATTATAGTAATAGGAAATTAACAAAATTATTCCAAATTATTTTTGTCTCTGATAGTCGAGACTATGTGGAACCCGTGCATAAGAATAGTTTAATCCAAAACGACTGGTGTAGATTAACCTTTAACCAAGGCAGACCGCACTCGCAGTGAATGCGCAATGAATAAACGACCGACAAAGAATTATGGATTAATATATTTGTTATTTTTTAAACAGAATGTGGCTTTATTTTGGTTTTTCATCGGATGATAACTCTTTTGTTGGTCTCTTATCCTGTACTTTGATGTCTACTTAACGTACTTGTAGACATTTTAACGAGTAATGGATATTGATGAATTAAGACCGTCCTTGTCCAACTTTTCTCTATTACCTTTTACTATACAATTCGCATGCCAAAGCTCTGAGTTAAAGGTAGTATTATCATTCGATGACAAAATAATGAAGTATAACAGTATCTTCCCTGCCAAAATTGTAATATTTTACTAAAAGAACTATAAAAATCGGTTGTGTAGATGTTGAGTTTATCCATTACAAACATACTTACCCCATGAAAACAATAGATAAAAAGAAACGCATTATCTTATAAATATACGAAAAAGCTTTCCTTTCTGATATCGTGAATTGCATTTATTATTTTATATGCAGATATTATCCCTTTTAAACCCCCTTTATAAATAAGATATCAGACATATCAGCTATTCAGTTATTTATACAAACTCCAAGAGATTTTTTTTTATTAAATCCTAAAATATACAAATGCAAATTTTCTTACTGGAAGATTACACACAATGAAAAAAGAAAAAACTTATAAATCTTACAGATATACACGCGCAATCATACTGCTGATATATTCGATATAAAACAAAAAAAAACGGTTAACTTAAAAATGTCTATAAGAAGACCACAAGCGGGACAAGATCCTTTGTGATGTAAAATGACGGTAAGGATTGATGCGTACATTCTTTAGAATACAATTTGGTGGCAATTCAACCTAGAATGGAAATATCAAAAGGGCAATGATGAAAACTATATATCACGGGGAAAAATGAATTAACCAATATGAGCGGCAATGTTGGGCATGCTGTAGTCATTACGCGATAGTTGAAGAGATAAGGAATGCATTTTCAAGTTGCAGTTGATAAGCGACTAATGAAAGCTGTGCTCTCGCTTTTGATTGTAGCGTATGCGTATTAACCATTGAGGCCAAAATAAACTTACAGATTGTGAATGGACCACTTTGACGGGTTCACGTCCTGGGCAAACGATGAAAGACTCATGGCCAGCTAGGAGAGGAGTACTGACCATGCCGGTAGGAGTAAGAGGTGATTGCAACACAGGACTGGGGCGTACATTGGTGTGATAGCGTTGTCCGGAAATTGGTGCCGGACGTACGGAGTTGTCAATGCCAATAGATTGAGGTGGCAAAGGTGCCAGGGATTGAGGTGAAGATGAAAAGGCTGTAAAAAATTGAAGAAAATGATATAAGAAATATATTAGGAACGAAGGAGTACAGGAATAAATCGTAGATATGATAATATGATTAAAAATATTAACTAGGTTAGTTTTAATAAGGGAATTATTTACGACTACGGAAAGTTACGATATCGTAACATAGTCTCGCCGAGAAGACCTTTCCCATAGTGCCCTAAGCACACTGGGCATTAGAGATACAGCCGGTTAAAGTTCCAGTTTTATACCACGTCCACTGATCCGATCCCACCCAGTAACAGTCTTCCAGATATTGAGGTTTCAAAAATAGGGGCGGGGCCACGCCCGCTTGATATATAAAAAATGTTACCACTGATATCTCACCAACTTTAAATAGCCTTCAGTCGCCCGTTTGAAAGTTGTGGGAGAAATATTAATTTTCCAAAAATATGTAATTTTTTGTGGAGGTACCAGAAGGGTTCAGTCAATACCACTCCCCAGCCCAAACGGCTAATGCCAAAACCGTGAAATTTCGAACGTAGGTTTCTTTTATGTCGTAGGCGCGCACTAAGAACGGATATTTAGAAATTCGGACTGCAAGGAGGTAAAATGAGCGTGGCACCGCCCCATACAACTCGAATTTTGAAATGGCTGTATCTTTCAAACTATTATAGGTTCGAAGTCGAGATTTGATACATATGTTGGTCGTAAAAGAGCAGTTCTTTTTTTGAGAAAAGTGGGCGGTGCCACTCCCTTTTTTAAAAAATCATTATTTTGGCCAAATAAATAAGCCGATAGCAATGAAATTTTCACAGTGGCGTACTGTCCATGGGGCCTCAATTATAGGCTACATGAAAAAATTATTAGACAAAGGGGCGTGGCACCGCCCACACATACCGAAATTATAATCGGCCATATCTCACGGGCCATTTGGCGTATGAAGATGATATTTGCTATATATGTTATTGGTACAAGGAATATTGCTTTACGCGGGGAAATGGGCGGTGCCACGCCCCTTTTGAAAAAATAGTTATATCGGTGAAATAAATATACCGATTGCAATAAAATTTTCACTATGTAATACTATTCATTTGGCCTCTATCATAGGCTACATGAAAACATAATTAGACAAAGGGGCGTGGCTCCGCCCACTCAAACCAAAATTTCTATCGGTCATATTTTATGAGCCGTGTACGGTATGAAGGTGATGTTTTCTACATATATACATAGTACATGGGGGATTACGTCTCGCTGGAAAATGGGCGGTGCCACACCCCTTTTGGAAAAATTTGTATGTCGTTTGTATTATGGAAATGGCTTGACTAAGTGATTGGTTGAAGTGGCTGTAGATAGGATGATGAAATTTGGGGTGGTTGTTCCTCTTTTCGAGTAAACGTCAGCTAAGAATAGATTTTTGGAAATTCATACTTTTAGGGATAAAAACTGCCAATAAGGGACAAAACTTACACATCACCAAGATCAATCGACTTATGCTACAATCGCGAAAACGCTGCATAAAAAAATTAGAAAGGGATACAAATGTTACTGTCGCCCAGACCAATCTGCTAATGATATAAGATAATAATATGGATAAAACTGGTACTAAACGGCTAAAGGTATAGTCTCAAAAATGTAAGTGAATATTTTAGTTGTGCGATGTGAATTAATTATTCGAAGTTCTTTCTTTAGGTGTAAAATTACCGAAAAAGGGATAAAACTGGTACTATCGCCCAGATCAAATGCTCCCTTTAGAATAAGAAAGCCGCCAAATGGGGATTTTAGAAATTCGAACATTTAGGAGTAAAAAGGCCGAAAAGGGAAAAAACTGGTACCATCACCCAGACCAAACGCCTAAAGCTTTAATCGTATATGGGAATGTTTTCTATAGAATTAGAGGGGTACCAGTCCATTTTAGTTGTGCGATACGAAAGTATATTTTTAAATTCATGCCTTTAGGGGGTGTTCGCTCCATTTCAGTTTACCTGTACTGCTTAAATTCTTAAGAAGATCGGGTGAAACAACGCGAGTCGGGAAAGCTAGTAGTCTATATTTATTCCCCTTACAAGTGTATATCTTACGCAAAATACACCAGCATTCACTGAATTCGGTAATTTGTATGGGAGGTACCAGGACGACGATGGAAAAGGTTTGTTATTACAAGTTTATTAAACTGACAAAATTTAAATATCCTCCAGCTGTTCGATGGGAAGTTATTGGATTCCCAATATAGGTCATTTTGTATGGGAGGTACCAGAAGGGGTCAACCTATATATTCCACATTCTTTGCTGAGTCAATCACCCACAAGCGTACATCTTAACTATGTCACTATTCTGCGAATTTGCTGTAGACAACATCGAGGTTGTCGGCAATGAAAGAATATGTAGATGACTGGAGGCGGGAATCGAACCCGGGATCTTCCTAATGATAGTTGGGTGTTCTAACCACCATGCCACGGCCGGTCAGCCCAGCATACATTATACGCTAAATATGACTAAATTAAGTGTACTAACAAAGAAAGAATTGTTTGTAAAACTAGGAGGGCCAATTGAGTAATTTGCAATAAGGGATGTGACAAAGGTTTGGGTTTTCTAAGGATAAGACTGATATTAGAAGATAATTAAACCAACCGAATTCTAATCCACTCCAGGTGTCCGTTAAAAAGTTATGGAGGAAATATTAATTTTACATATTTCAATCCCATTACTTCATTTTGGAAAATATTAATACTGGTAAATTTTCATAATGATCGGTTGACCCCAAACACAGCTCTTCCTGGTACTGGTCTAGTCCCTTAGATCAACTTTCTTATGCTGATGATTACTCCCTTTTCTCCCTGTTAAGATTTCAGACACAGTCCAACCTGGATCTTCTCAATAGAACAAAAACAGTGTCGTGAAGATGTTTCAATTGTGTTCGACAATTTTTCACCGGAATAAAGATGGTTGACCTCAAACACTGCTCTTCCTGGTACTGATGCAGTCACTAAGATCAACTTTATTATAATGATGATATCTCCCTTCTCTCCCTGCCATGAAGTTTGACTTACAGTCCAAACTGGATATTCTCAATAGAACAAAAACTGTGCAATGGAGATTTTTTAATAAGGCCGAGTTTGAGTGGTTAGCAGACTTTTATTTAAGACTCTCACAACGCGACCTACAGTTTAACGACTCTTCCGAACGTCAGACGCTTGAGAAGGTTTTTTGGATGAGACATGGATCCACTACTACACAGCTGACACAATAGTCAACTTTTTTTAAGAAGCTAGACAGATCAACCGAGAATCAGGGTATCGAAACTTTTGAACATCGTTGAGAATAGTGTATCGAAGTAGATAGAGATTTCGTTGAGAAATAAATAAAAACTTTTTCGCTAATTAGTTGCATTTTCTTTTTCAGCTTATTTTGGGACCGCCCCCGCAAACACTTTATCTTGGATAGACTCTCGTCACCTATTGACATGCTATCATCCTGTGACCACCGTTATTATTGAAGCTCTCAAGTAAGTATAGTAACATTACATATCTCCCAATGCTATTCCCTTAAATTTTCTCTCTATAACGTTTCCGTAAAGTTTCTAGCCGGTAAATAAAACAAAGTACCTTTTTAGTAATCCAATTTAAATGACACTTACTGACATCGTAGCTTACTTTTTAAGCGATCGACCTAAATACTTAGGATGGCATGCGCGTATAATGCAAAAATCTCGTCCACCAATTAAAACTTCGATTAAAATGATTCCTACTGACAGCATCACTTACTTCGTAATCTAGCGTACTTGCAATTGAAATGACACTTACTGACATCGTTGCTTACTTTGTAAGCGAGAGTGCATGGTTTAGACGACCTATGACACTCTTATGCTAAATTTAAGGAAATCGTCACTGATTACTACTAAATATAGCTGACATCAGCGATTACGTAATGTGTATTTTTACCGCTGGGTACTTACGTTTAACATGAATTGTAAATTCACACTTGGATGTAATGCCATCGACATTGGTGGCCTCATAGTAGACAGTGTGAACGCCTACACCAAACAGTTCTCCGGGTAACTGAAATAGAAGCAGGAACCATTATACTTAGAAAATCAATACAAAAAAATGTATCTGCACTCTTACCCTAGACTTGTATACTTTTCTTATTGTGCCCATTTTGTTGTCAAACCTAGGCTCTTCCCACACGACCGAACGGTACGCTTGGTGTTCACCCAGCGACACCTCCAATGGAGATGTACAGTACTCTATGGATGGTCCCTCAGCATGTTTCACATTAATGACCGTCTTGCAGCGGGCCTTCTTACCCGACAGGGGATCATGTCCCCGGAATACCACCACATATGAGCCAGCTCCAAGATGAGCCTGCAAATTTCTTGTCCATGGCGGTGATGATTCAATGTAACGATAATCCATATTGGTGATAGGTTTTTGCAGGATAATATGAGCTGTACGTTCGCCGCCGGTCAAGAACACTGTTGTGTTGCGAGGACACTTGATGTAAGGGCGCTGTTGGTGTTGGTGAACACCACCACCGCCACCATATTGTGTGGGTTTAAAATCGAAAGGACGCACTTGGAAGGTTGGTGACGTCGGTATGTTACTGGGCGCCGGCCGTGGTGGCAGTGTTGGCAATGCCAAAGGTGTGAACTCATTTGATGTGCCTAGACGAGTCTCGGTTTGCATTGGCACGCAGTCAAGTGTGCCATTATAGGACCATAGCATTTGGTTTGTGCAGACAGCCACTGATTTTCCAACTGGCACATAGCCAGTATGACATTTCAAGCGACATTGTTCACCCACGTTGATTTTGCCAAAGATACAGGAGACTGGTGAAATGACACCGTTATGTGGTGCCGACAGACGAGGGCAGGTGGTAGCTGTGGACAACAAATAAAATGTCAATTGAGAGTAAATCATGTGGAAGCAAAGTGTGTGTGTGTGTGTTTACACACACTTATCACAATTGCTTCGACTAATAGAATAACACTTACGCAAACATAGATTTTCATGCTTGTCCCATTGACCGGAAGCATTGCAATAACGATGACTGGGTCCTTCGAGCAAGAAACCTTGATTGCACCACACTTTGCAGCGCGTATTGTAGAATCTCTTTGTCTTGTGGCGATATTTGGTACATTGTATGGCTCCATTTGCGGGAGCATCCAAAGGTAAACATTGGTCACGCATTTCGGGGATGGCTTCGCATGTTTTCCTATCGAACGCCAAACGCTGGCCCAAAGGACACTTGCACTCGAAGCCGCCATTGTGATTGAAACATTCACCACCCAGACAGCCGCCATTATTTTCGGCACACTCATCTACGTCAACGCAATCGCGTCCGTTTTCTAACCTGTAACCCTTGGGGCATAAACATTCATACGAACCGTTGGTGTTGCGGCATTCATATTGACATACGCCGGGTAAGGAACACTCGTCGATGTCTTCACATTCGTCGGGGTTTGAGCGGCCAAAAGTGAAGCCTGCTGGGCAGGTGATGGGACAAGCATCACCGGGATTGACGGGTTTGGAGCCATCGGGACAAACGCATTCATGCGAGCCCAGTAAGTTATTGCACTTAAAGGAACAGCCGCCATTATTGGCCAGGCATTCGTTGAAATCCTCGCAGGTCTTGCCGTCCGAACCCAAAATCCAACCGTCAGGGCATGTACAGCCCTTTTCAGCATCACAAGTGTGAGAACAACCCCCGTTGTTGTCGTAGCACACAGCATTCATGCAAGTCTTCTCATCTTCCGCCAGTTTAAGGCCCTCGGGACAGGCACAGAGATAGGAACCCACGGTGTTGTAACAGTCGTGACTGCAGCCATGATCGGCGCCATTGCATTCATCTTCATCAACACATGCGGAACCAGTTTCTCCCAGGAAATAACCCTGGGGACAAGAACACTGGAAGCCGCCATCCAAATTCACACAACCATGAGAACAGTCGTGTTTTCCCTCGACACACTCATCAATGTCCAAGCAAGTCTTCAGGTCGGCACCCAACTCAAAGCCAGCCTCGCAGGCACAGGCGTAGGCACCTAAAAGATTGACACATATTGAGCTACAGTTCGCCAAGCCATCGATGCATTCATCGATGTCCAAGCAAGCGTGACCATTGGATGAAAGAATGAAACCCTGCCGGCATGAACATGAATAGCTGCCCAAGCTGTTGTGACACATATGATCGCAGCCCCCATTGGTGAGAAAGCATTCGTCACTGTCGAGGCATGAGAAACCTTCGGTATCCAAATGATAACCTTCCGGGCATGAGCACTCTACCTCACCGTTCATGTTGTGACAAGCATGGGAGCAACCGCCGTTATCCTTCAAGCAAACATCTACAAGGATACAAGTTGTATTGTCACCCGAACTCAGCAGATGTCCCGGAGGACACGAACACTTATAGGTGCCGGGCAGATTCATACAGAAGTGCGTGCAGCCCCCATTGTCTATGGAACATTCGTCGATGTCTAAGCAGGATGCAGGTTTCAATGATTCGGATTCCGATATGGATGACGATAACGATAATGAAGTCAAAGGTGAAGAGATATTGTACAAATGATCTAATGGATGGTCTTCTCTATCAGTGTATGACAATGGTATGATATTAAGGGACATTCCTAGGGCATATCCCTTGGGACACAAACATGTAAATGAACCATTGAGATTTTCACACACCATATCCGGGGGACAAGTGTGCAAACCCAACGAGCACTCATCAATATCGAAGCAGTACTCTTTTAATGGTCCCTTAAGGAACTCAAAGCCTGGATGACAAGAGCACTTGAACCCACCTGCTACATTGGTGCACAATTGATGGCAACCGCCATTGTTGACCTGACACTCGTCTATATCCAAGCATGATTTGCCATTGACGTCTAAGGTAAAGCCATTGTGGCAAGAGCAGGAGCCACTATCGCTACTGTTGCAAATGTGGTCGCAGCCATTCTTGTTGTTGGCGCACACATCCGATTCCACACATTGATGTAGAGACTCATCCAGGGACATTGAGTCGGGACAAGCGCAAAGGTATCTGTCACCATGTGGCACACATTCGTGGGAACAACGATTGTCAGCGCAAGGATCGGTAATCATAGAAGCGCAAATGCCCTCCTCGTTGGGCTCCGAATCATCAGCGCACAAGCAATTGAAAGCTCCAGGGAAATTGACACACTTGAGGTTGCCGCAAATTCCGGGTTCCACCACACACTCATTGACATCCTCACATTGGTAGGGACTGCTCTCGGGGAGGAAAAAACCTTCAGGACACTCACAACGAAAGCCGCCCTCGACATTCACGCATTTATGGGAACACTGATGGGCTGCTTCCGAACACTCGTCTACATCAACGCAACGGTTGTTGTGCTGACGGTAACCAACAGGGCAAATGCATGAAAAACCTTCTTCAGATTCATCAGGACGACACGAGCCAGGTGTACAAAGTTCCGCACCATTGCTGCGTTGGCAGGCATCCTGTTGCTCGACACACTTGAATTCATCGATCAACGCATAACCCTCAGGGCACACACAATGGTATGAACCTCCAGGCTGATCCTCACAGTCGTAAGAGCAACGTGATTTATTGAATGAGGTATTCTCTAAATCGGCACATGTATCTACGGCACAAGTGCGATGATCATCGGTCAAATGGAAACGGGGCGGGCAGGTACAGATGAAAGAACCCACAGTGTTTTGGCATTCATGGGAGCACACCTTATACGCAGCACTGCCATAATCTTCATCTTCGGTAACAATGGTGCATTCATCAATATCCACACAGGTCTTCTCATCTTCAGCAAGATCAAAGCCAGGTTGACAGGTACATTCATAGCTACCCTCAGTGTTGGCGCACACGTCACAGCCACTGGTGCCTTCGGAACATTCATCAATATCTACGCATTGACCATCGTGAAGTCTGTAACCTTGGCTGCATTGTTGTGGCTCGGGTGGTGTAATAATTGTAGGTTTCACCTCCTCGATCGATAGTGTATCCTCTTCGTCATCATCATCAGTTTCTTCACGATTATTTAATGGTGTAATGCAGCGATATGCACCCCGTGTGTTTTCACAACCATTCGGACAGATTTGGGCTATTTCGGGTAGTTCACATTCATTGATGTCTGAAATTGAAGACGGGGAATGTTTAATATATAACTTGGAATTGGTTGAGGGGTAAACATCTTAGGCAACTGAAGAAAGAAATTGTTGAGATAATGGAGAAATTCTCACTGAACGGGACGACGGTTCTGCAAAATTTAAGGTACTAGAATGATATCAACACGATAACTTGAGAAGATTTTGAATCTCTTTCGGTCCTTTGTTCAATTAGTTTTGTTAATATTATAGGGAAATTGTAAAAAATATTTGGAATTGTTCTAAAATTAAGAATATGGAAAAAATTCCAAAAAATTAGAATTTGTGAATCGCGTAAGGACTACATTAGCATCGTCTTTTGTCAGACGAAGTGGCAGATGCAACTTTTTCTATGACAATTAATTTGGTCACCAAAGCATTGATGCGTCTCTCCAAAATCGTCACATTAGGTTTATAAACGGAACCGGAGAAGGCTTCCTCGTTCTTCTTAGAACCGCCCACGTTGATAATGTAAAACGCTTTCAAGGATCCTTTCTTTTCCGCATGCTTATGAGGAAAACCACCAATATACATGGTTTCCCAAGTAGCCCTTCTCGGCTCTGTACAAACCTTCACACGTCTTATCATCCTCAGCCATGCGATATCCTGCAGGGCAAAGACAAAACAGACGACCCATAGACGAAAGACAAATGTGCGAACAACCGCCGTTATTCCGCGAACATTCGCCATCATCGACACAGGTGTGATTATCGGGCGATAAATGAGTACCAGGTAAATTATCACATGTGCATCTATAGCTAGACCAGACGTTATGGCAAGTATCCTGACAAGGACCATGACCGTTACGTAAGAGACATTCATCAATGTCTAATTGTTAATGATGACCGCGGTGTAATTTGTGTGTGTGCGACAATGAAGAAGATGTAAATGTTGATGGGTAGCGGTAGTGGTGTTGATGTTAAATGGCGATGACAAACAATGCAGTCCATGATGACAGTAATGACGCACGAATACAACAAACACAAAAAAAAAACAAATAAAGGACATTTAGCAAGTGACATGAAGGAGTGATGGCTTAACCTACCAATGCAAGTGTTGCCAGTCAGGGTGTCAATTTGAAGGCCACTTTTACAGGAACATTGAAAAGATCCTGGTAAATTGTGACACTGCTGTTCACAGCCACCATTGCTTAGTTCACATTCATTAATATCTGTGTGAAGAAGATAGAAAACGGGTGATTAAAGGAAGGGGACTCCACTGAAGCTATTTCAATTGCTATGGTGACTGTGAACTTAAGTGAGGGAATTTTGGGGTGTAAGGAACGTGTTATCAGTGACCGTAAAAAATGCGCTTGATTTAACTGCTCTGCACGAACCATACCCATTAAACTAGTAGAGGTCGAATGTTCAACCTTTAGTTAAACTTTACCAACAAAACATTATTCATAAACTATCTCTCTCTCTCTCTCTCTTACCATGACATGTGGAGTAGTCATAGGGATCCAAGCTGAAACCCTCGCCACATGAGCATTGAATGCGTGGTTCATTCTCTCCTGGGAACAACACACGTTGACACTTCTGGTCACAGCCACCATTGTCGGTTCCACAATTGTCATCTACTACAGTAGGAGAATATACATCGGGTGTAGCCTCTTCAACATCACTGGTATCTGTAACAGTTTTAGCAACTTCCTCTTCGATTTTATTGGTTTGTTCAGAACTGTATACAGTTTCTTTAGGGGCCTCAGCCTCTACAGGAGAGATTTCATTGCTTATCTCGTCAGCTTCCTCAGCAGTAGGTACAGGCAGAGGTTGCGTGGGGGGTGGTGGAGGAGGGGGTGTAACACGAGTTGTTGGTCGGCGTCTTTCTTCTTCGTATTCACCATCTCCGGTATCCTCGTCATCACCCTCCTCGTATTCCTCATATTCTGTAGTAAAATTTCATAATTAAAAAAACCTTCGTCTATTTTGTCTGCTATAGAACACATCTTACCTTCTTCCTCTTCAGCATATTCACCCAGAGCCACGCACACGGGCAACTCTCCCACCCATTTACGTTCACTACAGTACAGAGTACTAAATTCAGTATCTTCAAACTCGAAATTGTCATTACATGAGTACAAAGCCACAAGGAACACTTTATCACCCTTGCGCCTTCTATCGTATTTCTGGATAAAACCATGTCTAATTTCAGGTGCCTTAACTTTAGCCTGAACACAAGTCATATCATAGGTGGAAGCCTGAGCTGGAGAAACCATTGGATCCTCTGGTATGTTTGGCTGTTGCTGTGGTTTTTTCTTGGTGGGCTCCGAATCTTCATTCACCTCATTGGAGGTGCTTTCCTTTACACATTTCGGTGGCTCTGTATTCCATTCATCCGTATCCAGATCACATTCCAATTCTGCGGATCCCTCTAACACATAGCCCGTTTGACAGGTGTAGATGGCACGTATGGAAGTTTCTTCATCTTCGATTTGTATGCTGGCATATTTCACCGGTGGCGGTACTTCACAATCTTCATAAACTGCAGCAGCACTTACTGTAAAGAAAAGTGAAAATGTTATAGAAAATATTAAAACATTTTAAAAATAAATTTACATATCTTATTCATAAGTATTTTTCACGTGCACATGTAGCTTCAGCGGTCGCCCACCCACTTTCCATTTTATGCACTCTGTGCCAAGTTTATGCATAATTTATTGCTACCAATTATTTTTTATATAATTAGGATCGTAACATTTGTACCGGCGCCATATATTGGCCGGCTTGTCTTTTGACATTTGTCTGTCTCATTGGGATGTGATGGATGTCTCATCATTTAAAATGTTAAGAATTTTTTTTCTTACGTTCTGCTAATTAAAAGTTTCGGAAACAGTTTATATGTATGATTTCGTATATGACACACTGGTGCTAGTTTTAGAAATCCGGCATAGCATCAAATAGATATTTATGATTTTATGAATAATTAATTTATTTAAAAATAATTTCAAATTCTCCTAAAAACAATACTAACAAAACACATATAATATACACTGGATAGCAAAAAATTATACGCTCCACTGTATTTCAGTGCATATATACTTGAGGGGCCATAATTCAAAAACCGAATATGTGTATCAAAAACTACACTTTTGCACCCAACAACAATAAAATTGTATTTAGTTAAGTTTAACTTTTTTGAATTTCTTAACATAATGGGGTGATTATAAAATTATACGCATGGGTTTTTAATTACGAAATAAAACTTTTTTATAAAAACAAACCCAAAATTTAAAACTAAAAACACTTTTGAATAATGCGTATCATGTCACTTATTGCGAATAAGTTCAAGAATGCCTTTGGGTCATACTATTTAATAATGTTTTTCGGGGTTGAACTTTCTAAAGAGTCCCGAGCCGCCATTACTATGTTGGCTGTTGTTGGAGTACATTTTATGAACAAGTATGCCCCACACATTGATTGATTTCTCTGCAGCAAGGAACATGGTAATTAGCAGCACACAAAGCAACGTGCATATTTCCCGATCAAGTAACGAGAAACCAAATTGATCACGTGGTAATCGATGGAAGGCACGCGTCAAGTGTGTTAGACGTACGAGCGATCAGAGGTGCGAACATCAACTCGGATCACCACCTCACTGCAGTGAAGGTGCGTACTAGGCTAAGCAGAGCGAAAACCCTGCGTAACCAGGCACAGAGAAAGCTGGACATCGCTAAACTGCAGACCGCGGAGATAACCAACGCCTATTCTGACCAACTCACTTAACTACTTCTTGATGCCCCAACTTCTGAAAATGCTACCGCGCAATGGCAACATGTTGCCCAGTCGATGGAAAGGACTGCGCGGTCCGTACTGGGGTATGTGAAGCCCTTTAACGATAATGACTGGTACGATGACGAATGCCGCGATGCCACCCGGGAACAAGATGCAAGATGCTGCATACAGGGCCAAACTGCAGCCAATGGCAACGCGAGCTGTTCATGAAAAGTATAGGGAAAAGAGGCGCAAGGCGACTCGACTCTTCAGGCGAAAAAAACGAGAGCTTAAGGAGCGGAATAATGTGTGCATTGAAGATTACAGGAACAGAGGTGAAGCCCGAAAATTCTACCAGAAGATAAATGGTAGAGTATATGGAACAGGACTTCCCTTCTGTAAAGATAAGGATGGTCATCTCGTTACTAACTCCGAGAGCGTACTGAGAATATATAAAGATCACTTCTGCAGCCTACTGATGTCTGAAAACTCGTCTGATAAAGACTGTGTACCAATCCAAAATGATAACATCGAGTGTCCACCTCCGAGCCTAGCTGAGATAACAACTGCCATATCCCGACTAAAGAACAACAAGGGCGCTGGGGCTGATGGTCTTCCAGCTGAGTTGTTTAAGGTGGGTGGAGATGAGCTTGTTTTAAGCATGCAACAGCTCATAGAGAACATTTGGCTTCAGGGGAGCATGCCAGAGGATTGGAATCTCAGTGCGCTATGTCCAATCTACAAAAAAGGTGACCGTAGTGAGTGTAAAAACTATCGTGGAATTAGCCTCTTACCGATTGCGTATAAGGTCCTGTCTAGCATACTGTGACCTTATCCGTGCGGCTTTAGACCAGGCAAACCCACGACGGATCAGATATTTACACTACGGCAGATTCTTGAGAAAACCCATGAGAAGCAAATCGACACTTACCACCTCTTTGTCGATTACAAAGCTGCATTCGATAGTCCCATCAGGCATCAACTATACCAAGCCATGTCTGAGTTCGGTATTCCTGCGAAGATAATTCGTCTCTGCCGGTGTACCCTTACGAATACCAAATCCTTGGTTCGGATTGGCAAGTATCTATCTGCACCATTCGATACGACGAGAGGTCTTAGACAGGGTGACGGTTTGTCATGTATGCTGTTCAACATAGTGATGGAGAAGGTGTTAAGGAAAGTAGCGGTTAACATATCTGGCACCATATTTAATAAGAGCCACATGCTGCTCGCATATGCTGATGATATCGACATTATCGGTCGAACTATGCGAGAGGTAACAGCTGTTGAAAGGGAGTCAGCGAAAATGGGTTTGGCAGTAAATGAGGACAAGACGAAGTTAATGGTATCATCGAACAAAGTGTCCACCCGTTGGGGACGCAGCGTGAACGTTGAAAACTATTGCTTTGAGGTAGTGGATGAATTTATCTACCTCGGATCCGCCATGAACAAAAACAGCAGTGTCAGCCTCGAAATAAAACGGAGACTAGTGCTTGCCAACAGGTGTTTCTTTGGACTATGCGAGCACTTTATAAACACCACCCTATCTCGAACTACCAAAGTCCAGCTGTACCAGGTACTAATTTTGCCGGTCCTGTTGTACGCCTCCGAATCTTGGGTGCTTACACAGGCAGATGCAGCTCATCTGGCGGTGTTTGAGAGAAAAATACTCCGCAAAATATATGGACCCATTTGCGTAAACGGCTAGTTTAGGATTCGTATAAACCATGAGCTGTACGAGTTATACCATGACATTCATGTCGTCATGCGAATCAAAGTGCAACGATTACGCTGGCTAGGCCATGTCGTGAGAATGGATGAGAAAACTCCAGCGCGAAAGGTATTCTATCAAGACCTCGAAAGACGCGATAAAGAGGGAGACTGCGACTACGTTGGTAGGACAAGGTGGAGGAATCATTGATGCTGCTTGGTAGGACTGACTGGAGGCGGTGCGCACAAGATCGAAGCGATTGGAAATCTCTAATCATTTCGGCCTCTGACTTAGACACTAAGATATAAATATATATGTTGTCAAGTTGTTTTAAAGGCTAATAATAATAATAATAATGCCCTATACATTTTTAATAGGATTCATGTCATGGATACACGCTGGCCCCTCTAAGATTTCAACGTTTTCTCACCGAGCCCAATTTCTTGTTTCCTTACTAGAGTGAGTAGACGTATTCTACTGCTAACAATTTTAATTTATCTCTTGGTTTAGCTTTATCAAGGGCAATAAATTCATTTTCAGTATGTCTCTTCGGCGTTCATACTCATCAAAGTTTCTCCTAGCAAAGTTGGCGTTTCCAAGCTGTTGCATTAACTGTGGGCTGTAAATCACTGAAAAATCGTTCAAAATAATTCAAATTTTGCCTGGGGGTACTTTCCGATACGGAGGTCAAGGTGGTGCTTTTATCTTTAATGTTTGCTTAAGTTGACTAAAGCACTTTTTTCTTTCCACAACAGATTTTTTTATGAGTCATTTTACATAAGTCAACTATGTAAAAACTTTAAACCAATTAGGAAAATTGGATAATTTTGTTATTAAACCCATCTAATATTGCACATATTGTTATTAGATAAATATCAAAAATCTCTGAAAAACTCAAAAAATACTTTTTTTAAAAATGGTTCAGTTCACTGGATCTTAGTCCTAGGCACGATATTTTTTTGTCATTCATCATAAAACAAGCCAAGGTACATTTTGGGGGGTGGACCGAAGATACATTTTTTGGCCAAGTACAAAATGAGTCGCTCTAATATATATAAATGATCAGCATCGAAATTGATTTAAAGATGATCGTCTGTCCGTCTGTTTTTCTGTTTGTCCCCGTGATTAGAGCCGTAGTTTAAAAGAAATCGAGCTGAAATTGGCAATGCAAACTTCTATCTTCAAAGCAGAGGTTAAACAACTGTAGTTTAAGAAAAATCAAGCTGAAATTTAGTATACAAGCTTCCCTACTCTAAGCAGAGTTTGAGTTCTAACACCTCCCATACAAAATCCCTCTTTTTGGGGTTAACCGTTAACCGGAGGTTGAGTTTTGACCCGATCGGTCAAAAACTACACCCACCTCTCATACAAACTCGAACTTTTTTGGGCCGGTCCCCATGAGGACAGCTGTAGTTTAAGAACTATCGTGCTGAAATTTGGTATGCAAGCTTCTATTATCTCAGCGAAGCACAGTGGTCCATTTCCCTGATCTAGCGTAACGAAATTAAATTTTCAACATGCGAAATCTACTAAAATTGTATTTCCCGACGATAACTAACTGTTCGTTTAGCAAATCGATAACTTCCAAATTTACAAATGTGCTACAATAAATTAACTGTAGGCTTTCAAACACAACAAATGTCAAAACAGCTGCAACAAAAACGTTTTAACTCGTTTTTACAATTGTGCAGATTGTGCTGAAAAATTGGGAAAACTCATATGGGTAAATATTTTTTGGATTTTTTTTTTAAAATAAAGGTATGTAGTTTACAAAAAAAGTGTATCGCAACCTGTGCAATATATGAGGTGCTAGAAAATTGTGGTAGAAATCAACACTTTTGTTTAACCCGTTTTGTGACCGAATTTTAAATTCTGTAGAGCTGAACTTAGTTAACCGGTATCGGCCGGAGAAGAGACTGTTCTTTTATGTTAATATATTTCGACTACTTTACGAAATGCCCAACATTTGCTGCTTTCAGCTACTTTTGCTCACTATGTTGCAATTTTTAGGAATCCTGTCGGTCTGCTATTGCAACCTTTTTTTTAGTAAGGCAGTCCGAGTCAGAGTGGAGTGTTGACTCGAAATAATTTAATAATATAATTTAATACGTCTACAAATTAAAAAAAAAATTAAAAAACATTTTAAGAAAAAATTTTAAAATTAAAAAAAAAATTTTGGTGAAAAAAATTTTCTTTTATTTGATTCCTTTTTATTTAAAAAAAAAAATTAGTGTATGCTTATATAATAGTGGCTTCTTTCTTCTTTCAAATAAAAAAATAGTGGAAAAAATCTTAAAATTACATTCTATAGGCAATATATTTGAAAGTTTTCATTTGATCATTATGAAAATTATATTAGTGCAAAGAACATTCAAATAAGACATATATCGTTTATATCAGCAAAAAAAATACTATGGCAAATTATTTGTTAACTTAAAGTTTTTTCCATAATTTTCAAAATTTATATTTTATAAAGAAAAAATTGCAAAATTCTTCAAAAATACTTTTTTTACTCAGTCAGGCATATATATTCCAAAATAAAATATATTTATATAAAATACAAATCGTCCACCTATTACCTGAATTAATAGCATCTTTGGGTCTGATTCAACCCGATGTGCAGCGATATACGGTAGGAATATATATTTTCGATCAGAGGGCGACGCACAGTGTCGTGTTTTCATATAAACGGCGGCCAAAAATAGAAGGAGTTATCGTAGAAGAATGAAAATTGGTACACATGACTATTATAAGTAGGAAAGGAAAAAAACGAAGTTTTGAAAAAATCGGCGCAAGGACTCGCCCACCTCCCATATATCCTGAAATGAAAAAAAACTTATATTTTCCAAAATTGTTGTTGGAATTGAACCAAATTTGGCTAGATTTGTCTCTGATATATTACTGATTACTGAGGTGAGTTATATGAAATTATCTCAAAGGACATGCCCACCTCCTATATATCCTGAAATGAAAAAAACTTAAATTTTCAAAAATTGTTTTTGGAATTGAACCAAATTTGGCTCGATTTGTCTCTGATATATTACTGATAACTGAGGTGAGTTATATGAAATTATCTCAAAGGACATGCCCACCTCTCATATATCCTGAAATGAAAAAAACTTATATTTTCCAAAATTGTTGTTGGAATTGAACCAAATTTGGCTCGATTTGTCTCTGATATATTACTGATAACTGAGGTGAGTTATATGAAATTATCTCAAAGGACATGCCCACCTCTCATATATCCTTGAATGAAAATATGAAAGATTAAAAAAACCTCTAAATTATTAATAAGGTACAGTATTAAGTCTTTATTACAATCTACTCTGTTTTGTATTCTCGTGTGCATTAGTCGTGGAATTTAAATTATTATAATAATAAAACCTATATTATAATAAGAGCAAAATTTTACGAATTTTATTTATTTAACATAACATATTTAATATATATACATACAAAAATTATTTATAGATATTACAGGCAATCAAAATATATTAACAATTATCACTGTCATCACTTTCAGATTCTACCACATTCGCTGTGTTTATGTCGTTAAATCTTTCTTTTGTAACTAAATACTCTTTCAGATCATTTAAATCACTTTTTCTTAAAAGTATTTTCTGACTATGCATCGAAATTGATGGCTCTGACTGCATAATAAGATAATTTATGAGGTCTCTCATGGAGGCAATCCTACTTATTTTTCTCGTATGTTTTAATCTTGCATTTCTTATAATTTTATGACTTGATTCTATTGCTTCCTCTGATAACATTCCAATGGGAATAGTGGAATATTTAATAAAATCTATACCATGAACTAGAATTTTATGCACAGTTGAAGGCATATAATACCAAGAATATAATTCGAAATATAAAAGTGCAGTGTCTTTTAGAAGCGTTTCAAAATTTGATGTATTTATATAATGACCACTTGAAAGTGTTCTTAAAATAATAGAAAAATTTTTTATTAACCTTACATCTACATTAGTAATCTGTGCTTAAAGTTCCACATTGGAAAAGAAACGCCTTGCAGTATTGCCATCATTCGTTGTGCCATACCCTGTCTTAACCTTATCAACTATAAGGCCCATTTCAGACTTAAATTTTGCTTGAATACTTCTCTTTTGCTCAGCAACCTGATCTTTATTTTCTTTTCCTATCACTCTCCATTTCTTTATAGGCAGTTTGTAAGAAATATGCAAAATGCATTCAAAACATTTAATCCATGCATGTAATGTCGACAATCCATATTGATAGCACTGCTCATTCACAGGCCTTTCGAAAATCGATAAGCTGTTCATTTCAGATGGCTTAGCTCCACATAAAGCACAAGTTCAACTACTACTGTTTCCACTTAATACATTTAAAACTGCACCATCTATCATTGTCAACTGCATTTTATAGTGAACGTTAAGATTTTTGTTTTTTGAAATGTAATTATATGTATCGAGACCTTCAATTTCTGTATTTATGCTATCCCTTACTGATTTGATTACATTTGGATTCTCCTTTGTAAAAATAATTTTAAGTGGTCTACATAACCTCGAAGATGAATGTCTATCATTTTCCCAAACTATTTGGTTATCTCCCCAATCCAACAAGCGTAAAGGAACGAAAGAAGTTACAAACATAAATTCATCACTAGCTTCCTCATCTTGAAATTTTTGTTTGTATACACTATGACCGCTACTACCATCAAATCCCCACTTGCATTCCAGGACTATATCATTTTTGGAATTAATATCATGAACATCTAAAATGCTTTTTACAGTTTTGTCTAAAATCTTTTGTAAGGGTACCTCTGCAGAAGATTCTGTTATTTGAATGTCATCAGACAACATTTTTTTTTTAGCATCTGCAATCATATAGTATGATGGGAAGCAATCTTCGTGAATAGAATTTACTACTCTTCTCATCATATTGTACTCCCTCATGGATAAATCCATATCAATGTATAATGCTAGAGCACTTTCAACAGAAATTTTGTCATTAGTGTTTGAACCTGTTACCCTTTCTGCGGCTTTTTTAAGAGCTTCAGATGAAGTAGAAGCGACACGCCTCTTTTTTGTTCGCATTGATCCCGCCTGATAAGAAACTTTCGGTCGGCCTCTACCACTTGTACTTGCTTCCTAATATAGTATAACATAATTTAGTTTTATTGCAAAACCAAAACTTTACACGGATACTTACATTACAAATGATTCCACAAAATAATTCGCTATCTAGCCAGTCACTCAACTCAGTTTCAAATCTGTCTCTAATGCGATGATATTTAGACCAATTCTTAGAAAATTTTAATAGAGTTAGCTGTATTTTCTGTTGTTCACTTTCTAATAATACGCGTTTAAAATGCTTTTCTACAAAATCATTAACATGATGCATAACATCGCAGGGTCTGTTTTGGTTTATCTCTAGCCACAATTGAAAAATAGTACGAATCCGCAACGAGGTTGACACTAAAAAACAATCATAAAAGAAATTTGTGCAAAATCGAGCTGGTGAATTTTAAATATATTTAAGTACATACTTGTAGCTACAAAATACAACAAAAATTAAAAAGTATTATTTTTATTTTCTTTTAAATTCTCTATGAAAGTTCGCTGTTGCTGAAAAATCTTGACAATGCCTCACTACTACCTTTTTTCTAACTGTATCTGACATATGATCAATATTTGTATACAAAAACAGTGTTGCAATTATTAGAAAAAGCTTCACTAACAACCCTGTTACACATTTTGGTAGCCGTTACATTCAAATAATTAATTTCTTAGTATTATAAATGAACATAAAATTTGGGATTTTCCATAAATTTCATATGCAGTACACTAACCTTAACTTTGAACTACTGTAACTTTAAAATTTATAAAAATTAATAAAACATATTTTAGATATCATCTAACCAGAGTGTTTAAAAACATTTTTTTAAAAACATACGTTCAAATTCTAACATTGACGTTAACCATTTTTGGCCACCCTCGCGACACAGTGCGACGGCCGCTCATCGTGACCCTTAGCTGGCGACGACAGTCTTCCATACAATCTACTTAGTTTAAACTTAAAAATTTATAACATTTGAGTTACAGCTGTAAAATGTGGTAAGTGTATATGAGGCTTCCATTCTTATGTTCTTGGACTGCTTTCCCCTAAGAAATTTTCCGTTTGTGTCCTTAGAGCTTGGTACATCTTATAGCTAATTCTACATCGCTTTATGCTCTGATACATTGCAAGATCGAAAATATGAACTTTAATATTCTAAACAATAGAACGAATAGAAAGCAAATGTATTATGGCTGATGTCTGTTTGTATTTATCGGTTGTAACCGTCAACAGCGGAATATTACAACTTCTGTCATAGATCTAAACCCCACACACTAAGCATTCTTTATGTTTTTTTTTAAACAATCAAAATATTGAGTATAAAAAAATTGGTTGGCAAAATAACGTTTGCCGGGTCAGCTAGTATTTTATATGAAAAATCAAATTTTTTAAAAAAAATAAATTTTTATTTCCATTATTTTGACCGCATAAACTATTTTCGAATTTAAATAAATATTTTTTTTCATCCTTATAATTAAACTTGTTTCCATTTTTGTTTTCGTTTTTGTTCATGACGTACAGAACATTTAGATTTTTTTTTGAAAACATTGAGAGAATATTTTAATAGAAACAATCTGTGCTTAAGTGAAGTGCGTTAGACTCAAACTTAAACCTTAGATATCTTGAAACGAATAAAGTATGTCTTAGACCATTGTCATTATAACAAGCACATATAAGCTTTTAATATAACCATTTAATAGACTTCCAATTTCTCAGATATATAATATACTAGTGGGCCCGGCAATGCTTCGCAATTGCATATTAATTTGTAACATATTTCACATTTAGGTCTACAAAGTATTTTAAAAAGGTACTTAAGTTAAATAATAATATGTTGAGTTTATTAACTTATGTAACTTATTTCAAGTAACTCATTAACATGAAAGTTAACAAATTAACTTTTATTGTTTTAAATTCTAAATATCATAGGCTCTATGACGATAGTAAAAAATTCATCATCAAAGTCATATCTTTCACAAAACGGAAACAGACATTCCGTTAACGATCAAAATTCAATTTTTATTTGTATCTGTAGTAGCGGGAACCGTCTGTATACTAACTATCTGGTTGGGCGCAAAAACACTTTGGCATGCCTTCTCCGCCTATTGAACGCAAATATAAATTTCGTTTGAAGCTTCATGCTTTTAGCCATAAAACCTCTTTTGTCTTCTTCTCACACGGATCAAGAATATTCCCGAATACTATCTTTGTATTGAACACGTATTACCATTTTTTGGTATAATTCGGTCACCAATGTTTGGCCTAACAAAGTGATAGTCTCACGCGCTGGAACCATTACGCCTTCAAATAATTACATGATACATAAAAAAAATCAATTGATCATCCACTGGCTCTAGTTCTTCTACCAGTTGGATTTTATATGAATGTAGGCCAAGATCTTTCCTCAGCATTTGCAGAGACAGAGTTGCTGAGAACGGCGTCGGTTCGATAAATTCGGTTCGATAAATTCGAGATTTACACTTATACCTATCAGAAGTTATATATGTCAAAAAAATACCCCTTATATAGGTTATTTACAAATGTTACCTCTGACATGCTATAAAAATTTAAATTGTGCCCCAATCACTTTATACTTGGAACTTTATACTTATTTAGTTCCAAATAGCCTGTTCATAAGGATGGATCAATTTGTTCACGTCGAAAAAAAAACGTGGTAATCGTATACCAGTATCGGAATCTATGATGAATTCTAAAAAATTTCACTTAGAAACTTTATGCCTAAAATCAATTCCTAGTTCGCGCTGAGAAGCGTGAAGATTTCAGGTGGCGATATTTTTTTTTTGTGAATGAGCAATTATCGGAAACTTCAGACCTATGGGATCGGCTCCAATTTTTACCAACGATTCCGATGTTTGGAGACTAAGACGAAGAGAATGGTATATTTTTGACATTGTTTGGGATCCCGCCCAATATTCTGAAAAATGATTTTTAAAAACTTAATTTTTGTATAACAACAACATATGTAACATCTTCATACCTCTGATAGTTCATGAGATTTAGCCCTTTTGATTTTTAAGTTGTATGGGCGGTGCCACGCCCCTTTATTCAATCACAGCCTATTATAGCCAGGGACTATCAACAGGTCAACAGTACCACTTGGTAAAATTTTCGTATCAATCTCTCTATTGGAAAAGCCGTTAGAGCGATTTTTGAAATGGGGGCGTGGCACCGCCCACTTCCACCTTAGATGAAATTAATACTGCTTCAACAACATATTTACCAAATCTCATCTTCATACCTCTGATAGTTCATGAGATACAGCCCTTTTGATTTTCAAGTTGTATGGGCGGTGCCATGCCCCTTTGTCCTATTGGACCAAATTGTAAATCTAAACCATCCGGGGCGCCACCCAACGGCATAAAAAAAAATTTATGCAAATCGGTCCAGCCGTTTAGGAGGAGTTCAGTCACAACACACGTACGGTAGAATTTTATATATAAAGAAAGATAATCTATATATATAAAAGAGGATGTGTGTATGTATGTAACGTAGGGACTCGAAAACGGCTGGACCGATTTTGATGAAATTTTCAGGGAATCTTCCGAATAACCCCGCGAGTAACATAGGCTACACATTGTTTGGATTTTTCTACATTTAGGGGGTGAAAATGGCAATATTCGATAATATGCAATAGCGAAGCATTGCCGGGCCCACTAGTATATATATATAATCCTTTGCCAAGTAAATATAAAAGTTATTAAAAAAACTGACATATCAATTTTAGCCATAATACTATAGATTTTGTGGTTGAAGTCAACCTACATCTTATGACTATTTTTCTTTTCATTTCAAATAATGCGTTTGTATTTACACTTGACAAGTTTTTAATTTTTAGTCATGTGTTTTAAATTGAAATTGACAACTTATGAATTCAATTGACGAGTTTTAAACTTTAAATGGCAAGTTTTGAATTTTAAATTAAAATCTGGATTTTCTGTAAATTTCAATAGAATATTCCGTAGACATATGAAAAGTAATAATTCTAATTCCTACAAATTTTTTATGTGGCCTTAACTTTTGCAGTGTTTCAAATTCGATATATTAACTGTGAAAACAGAAAAAAATGTTCCACCCTATCTGACATTGAGTTGGTATATCCTTTACGACTCTGCATGTTCAACAACTGGATGATATTGGATCAGTAGACGATATTCCATATAATATGTAGACACCAAAAATCATATTCAAGGAAAACATTTCCAGCTTAACTAATTTGTTTTTACTTCGAGCTGCCTGACCTACAGTATATGTATGTAGTTGCTTAAGATTTTTGTATTTTTATTTTCCAAAGTTGTTCAAACGTAAATGTAAAAGTTTGGTATGAGAAGCTAGGAAACATGTTTTCGGTAGATCAAATTTTTAAAAAAAAAATCAAACTATGATTCAGACGGACTTTTTTACTGTTCAAAATTATAATTTTGTTATATTTTTTCGCAGGCAAAAATGATGTATAACGTTCAGAAAGTTTATGGTAAATATTAATGGCAATTCATTGCCACCCACAAAGATGACGAGTTTCGAACTCCTAGACGAGTTCATCATCAGACCTATTTTAATTAATTTCAAATACTATATAGACCAGTCAATATAATACTTAGAAAAGTAGAATCAATGTAGTTTTTTTACGTTCTAGGTGATTTCTCTAAAAAGTTATATTTTATCTACAATATACCTTGTTGTCTGCATACTAACCTCCAATTATCGCTGCAGCTATTAAGTACAGCAGGAATTTTGCCATTTTAAGGCAGCTTTGGCGTAACTTTTATACTCAAAATATAATACAATGCTTTCAAATACCGTTTGTATAAGAATTAACACATCTCTTTTCTGAAAAAATTCAATTAAAGCAATTTCGTACAGGAATTATTTTATATTGATTTTATTTTTTGTTACTATATATCACATCACTTTATTCTCTATGATACTTTTAGCACTAGCATTCAAGATCCATGATATTTTTATAATAAGATATTCTATTATTTCACTTCACATTCATTAAAGCTTTTCATATCCTTTTATTATACTTTTGTATATCTCGTATTGTTCTAATACTTTTTGTGTGTTACTTTATTAGATTTTCTTTTAATATCATAAGATATTCTTTTAATTTCCATTTCTTTTTCAAATATCGCACTATATATAAATTCGGTATATATATAGAGTTTTCGTGGAAATGTTCTATATATAAATCACTGTCACTTGTTTCCACAACACTTTAGAGATCAGCGCGTTCGTTTTGATTTTTTGTTTTCTGATTTACCTTAGCACACAACCGATCGAGACGAGAGCCGAAAAAAGACTGGGGGACACTTTCGATTTTCATACAAAACTAAGGATCCCTCAAACCACACACACACACACAGGGGCATTCAAAGAGTCATTTGCATATACAGATACACACACACTCTCGTAGTTATGAGCGAGGAAAAGAAAAATGAAAAGCATTCATTGAAGAAAAACTGGAGGGAATTTCGTGCCAAAAGTGCTAAAATATTGTCAAACATGAACCAAATTATAGGCGAAAGGGTGCTGCGGTAGAGAGTGATACTTAAAGTTAGGAAAACTGAAAGTTTATTACTAAATCGCGATCTATATTCGATATAAACGTGTCATTTGATGTATTTGGACCGGCCATGCCATTATGGTTAGAACACGCGACCATAATGCGAAAAATCCATGGTTCGATTACTTCCACCAGTCATCTACATTTTCTTTTATCGGCTGCAACTTCTCAAACAGACCGGTAATGCTTCGCTATTGATTGCTTGATGAATTTTTTTAATATGTTTCGGCTGCAACTTCGCAGTGTAGTGTCGAGTCAATCGGCATGTGTAGTAAAAGCTTCTCAAACAGTACCGGAATGCTTCGCTATTGATTTCTTGATAAATTTTTTGAATATGTTT
The DNA here is from genome assembly GCA_964034835.1 of Muscina levida. Classification (NCBI taxonomy): domain Eukaryota; kingdom Metazoa; phylum Arthropoda; class Insecta; order Diptera; family Muscidae; genus Muscina; species Muscina levida. Next base: position 46,841,551 of record OZ035883.1, on the reverse strand, counting down.
GTCACGCCTACTTAAAGGGCTAACAATAAGCGTCGTTCTTGTACGCTCTGTAAACAATTCGTTACACCAAGTTACTACTTGACCTGATCGAACTAAACATGTCTCATATCTATAGCGCAAAGTACTACGAGGGTTGAATTTTATGTTTCGGGATTTGGCAACCCTAGAGTTGCAATCTGGCTTTATCATAAAGTTGGACATTTTTGAGGTTATACGTACTCAGAACGTTTTGACATACGAGCGCTATTTGTGTTGTTTACAGTAATTTAAAAGATTTATCTCGTCACAAAAATGCAATTTAATCGTGAACGTGCGATTATTTTTGACGTGGATTAACTCAGCAACAGTGCATGGATGAACTTAATTAAATTTTTGGCGATGAAGCTCCATCAAGCACCAGTATTTATCGATGGTATGGTGAATTCAATCGTGGTCGTAGTTCACTCCAAGACTAATTTCGTTAAGGTCGTCCAAAATCAATTGTTGTTCCGAAAACAATTGATGCTATGCGCGAACTGATTTTGCAAGATCTTCATGTTACCTATCATGAGATTGACAGAACCTTAGGCATCAGTGGGACCAGCAATATTGCTTAAACATTTGACTGTCAAAAAAACTTGTTCGCGTTGGATCCCACACAATTTGTCAATCGCTCAAAAAAATGCTCGTGTCGATTGGTCGAAAGAAATGCTCCAAAAATACGATCGAGGTGCTTAGAAACACGTCTATGACATAGTGACAGGTGATGAATCCTGGATTTACGCGTATGAGCCCGAAAGTAAACAGTATGGGAGTTTCAAGATGAGCCAAATCCAACAAAGTTGTTTGCGCCCGAAGTACTTCCAAGCAAATCATTGGCTGTTTCGGAAAAACTGGACATGTCGCAACCGTACCACTAGAACAACGCAGAAACGTGAATTCTGTGTGATGCACAAACTTTTGTTTGCCAGTTGTCTTCCAAGAAATCAGGAAAACCAACCGCCGAACACGGATCACTCTTCACCACAACAATGCGAGCTCTCACATAGTTTAAAAAAAATTTTTCCCACCAATCAGAAATAAAATGTTCACCTTCATATTCCCGCCGCACAGTGGGGTAAATTCACGTTCTGGGCGGCCAAAATTATTTGAAGCAAATTTATGAAGCAGAATGTTAAAAAATTACTCGGTCAGGCGTAAAAATTATAATATGTTAACATTTGGGGGGTAGAGGTTACGGTCGTTTTTCTACAAAAAAGGGTTTTTATAAAAAATTAAGATTCCAAGTACTTCCCATATATCTCCACAAGGTTGCATTTTAGAGCCCTACCTCCCTATAACTTTTTATTCGTCTGGATAACCTCTAACTATGAATGCATAGAGATATAGGACATCCTGTATGTTAACTAAAGTGGTTCAGTAAAAGCGCATGCTGTTCTCTTTACCCTACAATCGGAAATTATTAAAAACATTGGTTTTTGAGAAATCGAATTTTGGCCGCCCAGATCGTGAATTTACCCCTCTGTACGCCGGCCGAAAATAAATATTTTGTCGGTATATTCTTGCCTTCATTGCCGAGTCCTATAAAGGCTTATATACACTACTGACACCATTGCCTTTAAAAATGTGTCAGCAACGAGCAACTGAGAATGTTTTGTCAGAATTTACCGACATACTTGCTTCTTATGACTTATTGCCCAAATTTCTGATAAAACAAACTGACTCAATGTAAATAGTACTTAAACTTTACTGACAAAGCTCTGAAAAACATGTTGTCAAGGGTGTCGGCAAATAAAATTTAAAAATATTATGAAGCTGAAAAAAAACCATTGCAGTCCTTGCTCTTTGCTTCGACAACAGTACTTTTTGAAAAAAAAAATTTAAAAGTACTTTCAGATACAGTAACAATATTTTTTGCACAATTAAAGAACTTTTTGTACTACTTATTAGTACTTTTAAAGCACTTTTGGGTACTTTTCATCGGTTTGATAGTTGTAAAGTCTATAGCGGTCATAGGTAGAAACAAATGTTCACTTTTATATATATATATATTATTGCTCTAGGGCTAAAATACAGTTTTGCCACGCCCTCTTCGGCCACTGATTGAGAATAACCACTTCGTCTGCAAATTTGAATCTGTAGTGCCGAGTACTATCTGTGTACCAAATTGTATCTCCCTGGGGCTAAAATACAGTTTGATCATGACCCCTCCGCCCACTGATGCAAAATTTTAATTTCGTTTGCATATTAATATTTGTCTTGCCGAGTACCATCTGTGTATCAAATTTTATCTCTCTGAGGCTAAAATAAAGTTGTTCCACGCCCACTTTGCCCATTGACCCAAAATTTAAATTTCGTTTGCATATTAATATTTGTCTTGCCGAGTACCATCTGTGTATCAAATTTTATCTCTCTAGGACTAAACTGCAATTTTACCACGCCCCTCCGCAAACTGAGCCAAAATCTAAATTTCGTTTACATATTCATATTCGTGATCTTGAGTACTATCTGTGTATCAAATTTTATCTCCCTAGCTCTAAACATATGTTTTGCCACGCCCACCCCGCCCACTGACCCAAAGTTAATATTTCGCCTGCATATTCATATTCGAGTTGTCGAGTACTATAAGGGTATCAAATTTTATCTTTCTAGCTCTAAAAAATATTTTTGCCACGCCCACTATGCCCTTTTGATCCAAAATTACATTTTCGTCTGCATATTCATATTCGCATTGTCTAGAACTATATGGGTATCAAATTCTATTTCTCTAGGGTTAAATGCAGGTTTGCCACACGCCCTCCGTCCACTGATCCAAAATTCATGTTGTCGAGTACTATTTGTGTATCAAGTTTTATCTCTTTAGCTCCAAAAAACAGTTTTGCCACGCCCACTTGGTCCAAAACTAAAATTTCGTCTACATATTCATATTTGCGTTGTCTAGATCTATATGAGTATCAAATATTATCTCTCTAGCTCCAAAAAAAAGTTTTGCATTATCCACTCGGCCAATAGGGTCAAAAATTAAAATATCGTCCGCAGATTCAAACACGTGAAGGCGAGTAATATCTGTGTAACGAATTTTATTACTCTAGGGCTAAAATCAGGTTTGCTGCACGACCTCCGCCCACTGATCCAAAATTGAAATTCCATCTGCATATTCATATTCATCTTGTCGAGCACTATCAGTGTATCAAATTTTATCTCCCTAGCTCTAAAAATATGTTTTGCCATACCCACTCCGCCCACTGGCTCAAAATTTAAATTTCGTCCGCATATTCATATTCGTGTTGCCAAGTACTATCTGTGTATCAAATTTTATCTCCCCAGCTCTAAATAAAAATTATTATAGGATAGGATTTTCCTGACCTCAATTCTATAGGTGTTCTATATTATTTTCCCTCATATTACTGAGTCATCACACCACCACATTACCCTATCCCAAGACGTATGTGAGACCTGTATTTTTTGACTCTCTCAAAACGGTCACACACATTTAATAAAGGGGGGAAATGTCATGGCTGCTGTTTTTCTTTTCATCATTCGGCAAATAACGCCGTATTTGCTTTATCGCCTCTATCCCCTTCCCCCCATGTCCCAACAATATTTTATGAGACGGTTCATCATTTTGAACGCTCTGCTCAAAGATCGGCCATTGTTTACACTACGATATATTCATGTCTATATATCCATGCGACAATATCTATATTTAGTGTGACACCACGATGCTATTAGGCACCCTCAAAAAAAGGAAAAATAAGAAAACTAACAAAAAAAAAAAAACGAACGACAGCAACAAATCACATCCAATGGAATAACATAAAAATACAAAAAATATGTATTTATATTATAAAGGAACTGTTTCATATAGACTTTTGGTGATGGTTGGCGACTTTCATCTGTTTCAATTTAAACGCCTCCACAAGTGTAAAATTGTGGGTTTGTTTGCACAAAATCTATTTTGAAGAAATTTAAAGTGTGGCATCATGTCAAGAAAAACTTTATGACTGACGACTGGCTATCTACCTAACACACACACACACATCAGTTGGTGATGAGAGACATGTAGCTAGCGGGAATGATGATAATGATAATGAGGACCACAATGATCATCACTATTATGGTTTATTGGCAATATTGAAATGAATCACATTGATTGTAAATTTTTGAACAAAGAAGTTTTAGTTTTAAGCAAAACAAAAAAATAATCATTTTCACCCTGGTTTTAATGATTTCTCTTGATTGTTAGAAAAATCTATTACTTAGCTCATTGACCCATTAACAAACGTTAATATAAACATGATGATTGTAACCAATATCACACGTTAATCACTTTGATCATGTTGCGTAATTATACATACCTATCAGATAATTGGTGACATTGCCTTCAATGCGTCGTAATTACATTTTCCGGTACATTGACCGATGTTCTAATGATGGATTAGGGTTCACATGATCAACTTAACTTTTTAGTATTTAATGTAATTTTAACAAATTTTCGAAAACACTTCACTTTTATTTCGGATTTAAATTAAAATGTAAACAATTGAAATTAAGTTCATGTATCGAGTGTTTGGACAATCGCATACAAACTGTTTGAAATGCTGTGCAATAATGTTTTGCAAATACACAATTTATTTTGTATATTCAAACATAGTAGTATTATGTACTTTATGTGTGTTAATTTTGCAAGTATTTCTAAACCACTGCGCTGTCCAACGTTAGATGTGGTGGAGTGCGTATAAGACGTAATATGTTTATGGTAAATGTTGTTCTATTCTCAGGGCTTTTGATAGCAATGTGAAAATAGCAAGATATTGCCCCAATATGTGGGCATGTTGGGTACCGAGTTTTTACGTCAATTTAAAACAATTCATAAGCCATTAATCCACGACTTCACAGCTGAGACAGAACGAAAACATCGTGTCCAAAAAAGGCGAATACAGTTGTTCATGGTGACATCTCCACCTATTACAAGTGATTTCTTAGGTGTTTTATAGTGATCACAAATTAAACAATTTTTTTCGATTAGACGCTTAGTTAACGAGATAAACGCATTTAATGATTTCCATATGAAAATCCGCCATCATCCACCTATTACAATTGATTTCTGAAGTAATGTATAGTGATCACAAATTAAGCACCTTTTTTTGATTAGACGCTTAGTTTACGAGATAAACGCATTTAAAGATTGCCGTATGAAAATCCACCATTGGGCACCCATTTCATGGTGATATCCCCATCTATTATATGTGATTTCTTAAGTATTGTATAGTGATCACAAATTGAGCTCCTTTTTTCGATTAGACGCTTAGTTTACGAGATAAACGCATTTAAAGATTGCCATAGGAAAATCTACTATTGGCCACCCATGTTATGGTGATATCTCTACCTATTACAAGTGATTTCTTAAGTATTGTACAGTGATCACAAATTAAGCTCCTTTTGTCGATTAGACGCTTAGTTTACGAGATAAACGCATTTAAAGATTGCCATAGGAAAATCCACCACTAAATTAAGCTCCTTTTTTCGATTAGACGCTTAGTTTACGAGATAAACGCATTTAAAGATTGTCATATGAAAATCCACCATTGGTCACCCATTTCATGGTGATATCACCATCTATTAGTGATCACAAATTAAGCTCCTTTTTTCCGTTAGACGCTTAGTTTACGAGATAAACGCATTTAAAGATTGTCATATGAAAATCCACCATTGGCCACCCATTTTATTGTGATATCACCATCTATTACAAGTGATTTCTTGAGTAATTTATAGTGATCACAAATTAAGCTCCTTTTTTCAATTAGACGCTTAGTTTACGAGATAATCGCATTTAAAGATTGCCATAGGAAAATCCACCATTGGCCACCCATTTCATGGTGATATCCCCATTTATTATATCTCATTTCTATAGTATTGTATAGTGATCACAAATTAAGCTCCTTTTTTCGATTAGACGCTTAGTTTACGAGATAAACGCATTTAAAGATTGTCATATGAAAATCCACCATTGGCCACCCATTTTATTGTGATATCACCATCTATTACAAGTGATTTTTTGAGTAATTTATAGTGATCACAAATTAAGCTCCTTTTTTCAATTAGACGCTTAGTTTACGAGATAATCGCATTTAAAGATTTCCATATGAAAATCCATCATTGGGCACCCATTTCATGGTGATACTCCCATCTATTACCAGTGATTTCTTCAGTATTTTATAGTGATCACAAATTAAGCTCCTTTTCTCGATTAGACGCTTAGTTTACGAGATAATCGCATTTAAAGGTTTCCATATGAAAATCCACCATTGGCCACCCATTTCAAGGAGCTATTACCACTGATTTCTTCAGTATTTTATAGTGATCACAAATTAAGCTCCTTTTCTCGATTAGACGCTTAGTTTACGAGATAATCGCATTTAAAGATTTCCATATGAAAATCCACCATTGGGCACCCATTTCATGGTGATATGCCGAGCTATTACCAGTGATTCCTGAAGTATCTTATAGTGATCACAAATTAAGCTCCTTTTCTCGATTAGACGCTTAGTTTACGAGATAATCGCATTTAAAGATTTCCATATGAAAATCCACCATTGGCCACCCATTTCATGGTGATACCCCCGTCTATTACCAGTGATTCCTGAAGTATTTTATAGTGATCACAAATTAAGCTCCTTTTCTCGATTAGACGCTTAGTTTACGAGATAATCGCATTTAAAGATTTCCATATGAAAATCCACCATTGGGCACCCATTTCATGGTGATATGCCGAGCTATTACCAGTGATTCCTGAAGTATCTTATAGTGATCACAAATTAAGCTCCTTTTCTCGATTAGACGCTTAGTTTACGAGATAATCGCATTTAAAGGTTTCCATATGAAAATCCACCATTGGCCACCCATTTCATGGTGATACCCCCGTCTATTACCAGTGATTCCTGAAGTATTTTATAGTGATCACAAATTAAGCTCCTTTTCTCGATTAGACGCTTAGTTTACGAGATAATCGCATTTAAAGATTTCCATATGAAAATCCACCATTGGGCACCCATTTCATGGTGATACCCCCATCTATTACCAGTGATTCCTGAAGTATTTTATAGTGATCACAATTTAAGCTCCTTTTCTCGATTAGACGCTTAGTTTACGAGATAATCGCATTTAAAGGTTTCCATATGAAAATCCACCATTGGGCACCCATATCATGGTGATATGCCGAGCTATTACCAGTGATTCCTGAAGTATTTTATAGTGATCACAAATTAAGCTCCTTTTCTCGATTAGACGCTTAGTTTACGAGATAATCGCATTTAAAGGTTTCCATATGAAAATCCACCATTGGCCACCCATTTCAAGGTGATACTCCCATATATTACCACTGATTTCTTCAGTATTTTATAGTGATCACAAATTTAGCTCCTTTTCTCGATTAGACGCTTAGTTTTTACGAGATAATCGCATTTATAGATTTCCAAATGAAAATCCACCATTGGGCACCCATTTCACAAATTAAGCTCCTTTTCTCGATTAGACGTTTAGTTTACGAGATAATCGCATTTATAGATTTCCAAATGAAAATCCACCATTGGGCACCCATTTCATGGTGATATGCCGAGCTATTACCAGTGATTCCTGAAGTATCTTATAGTGATCACAAATTAAGCTCCTTTTCTCGATTAGACGCTTAGTTTACGAGATAATCGCATTTAAAGGTTTCCATATGAAAATCCACCATTGGGCACCCATATCATGGTGATACCCCCATCTATTACCAGTGATTCCTGAAGTATTTTATAGTGATCACAATTTAAGCTCCTTTTCTCGATTAGACGCTTAGTTTACGAGATAATCGCATTTATAGATTTCCAAATGAAAATCCACCATTGGGCACCCATTTTATGGTGATACGCCCATCTATTACCACTGATTTCTTAAATATTTTATAGTGATCACAAATTGAGCTCCTTTTCTCGATTAGACGCTTAGTTTACGAGATAATCGCATTTAAAGATTTCCATATGAAAATCCACCATTGGGCACCCATTTCATGGTGATATGCCGAGCTATTACCAGTGATTCCTGAAGTATCTTATAGTGATCACAAATTAAGCTCCTTTTCTCGATTAGACGCTTAGTTTACGAGATAATCGCATTTAAAGATTTCCATATGAAAATATACCATTGGGCACCCATTTTATGGTGATACGCCCATCTATTACCACTGATTTCTTAAATATTTTATAGTGATCACAAATTGAGCTCCTTTTCTCGATTAGACGCTTAGTTTACGAGATAATCGCATTTAAAGATTTCCATATGAAAATCCACCATTGGGCACCCATTTCATGGTGATATGCCGAGCTATTACCCGTGATTCCTGAAGTATCTTATAGTGATCACAAATTAAGCTCCTTTTCTCGATTAGACGCTTAGTTTACGAGATAATCGCATTTAAAGATTTCCATATGAAAATATACCATTGGGCACCCATTTTATGGTGATACGCCCATCTATTACCACTGATTTCTTAAACATTTTATAGTGATCACAAATTAAGCTCCTTTTCTCGATTAGACGCTTAGTTTACGAGATAATCGCATTTATAGATTTCCAAATGAAAATCCACCATTGGGCACCCATTTCATGGTGATATGCCGAGCTATTACCAGTGATTCCTGAAGTATTTTATAGTGATCACAAATTAAGCTCCTTTTCTCGATTAGACGCTTAGTTTACGAGATAATCGCATTTAAAGATTTCCATATGAAAATATACCATTGGGCACCCATTTTATGGTGATACGCCCATCTATTACCACTGATTTCTTAAACATTTTATAGTGATCACAAATTAAGCTCCTTTTCTCGATTAGACGCTTAGTTTACGAGATAATCGCATTTAAAGATTTCCATATGAAAATATACCATTGGGCACCCATTTCATGGTGATATGCCGAGCTATTACCAGTGATTCCTGAAGTATTTAATAGTGATCACAAATTAAGCTCCTTTTCTCGATTAGACGCTTAGTTTACAAGATAATCGCATTTAAAGATTTCCAAATGAAAATCCACCATTGGGCACCCATTTCACAAATTAAGCTCCTTTTCTCGATTAGACGCTTAGTTTACGAGATAATCGCATTTAAAGATTTCCATATGAAAATCCACCATTGGCCACCCATTTCAAGGTGATACTCCCTTATATTACCACTGATTTCTTCAGTATTTTATAGTGATCACAAATTAAGCTCCTTTTCTCGATTAGACGCTTAGTTTACGAGATAATCGCATTTACGAGATAATCCAAATGAAAATCCACCATTGGGCACCCATTTCACAAATTAAGCTCCTTTTCTCGATTAGACGCTTAGTTTACGAGATAATCGCATTTAAAGATTTCCATATGAAAATCCACCATTGGCCACCCATTTCAAGGTGATACTCCCTTATATTACCACTGATTTCTTCAGTATTTTATAGTGATCACAAATTAAGCTCCTTTTCTCGATTAGACGCTTAGTTTACGAGATAATCGCATTTACGAGATAATCCAAATGAAAATCCACCATTGGGCACCCATTTCACAAATTAAGCTCCTTTTCTCGATTAGACGCTTAGTTTACGAGATAATCGCATTTAAAGATTTCCATATGAAAATATCCCATTGGGCACCCATTTCATGGTGATATGCCGAGCTATTACCAGTGATTCCTGAAGTATTTAATAGTGATCACAAATTAAGCTCCTTTTCTCGATTAGACGCTTAGTTTACAAGATAATCGCATTTAAAGATTTCCAAATGAAAATCCACCATTGGGTACCCATTTCATGGTGATACTCCCATATATTACCAGTGATTTCTTCAGTATTTTATAGTGATCACAAATTTAGCTCCTTTTCTCGATTAGACGCTTAGTTTTTACGAGATAATCGCATTTATAGATTTCCAAATGAAAATCCACCATTGGGCACCCATTTCACAAATTAAGCTCCTTTTCTCGATTAGACGCTTAGTTTACGAGATAATCGCATTTAAAGATTTCCAAATGAAAATCCACCATTGGGCACCCATTTCAAGGTGATACTCCCTTATAGTACCACTGATTTCTTCAGTATTTTATAGTGATCACAAATTAAGCTCCTTTTCTCGATTAGACGCTTAGTTTACGAGATAATCGCATTTACGAGATAATCCAAATGAAAATCCACCATTGGGCACCCATTTCATGGTGATATGCCGAGCTATTACCAGTGATTCCTGAAGTATTTTATAGTGATCACAAATTAAGCTCCTTTTCTCGATTAGACGCTTAGTTTACGAGATAATCGCATTTAAAGATTTCCATATGAAAATCCACCATTGGGCACCCATTTCATGGTGATATGCCGAGCTATTACCAGTGATTCCTGAAGTATTTTATAGTGATCACAAATTAAGCTCCTTTTCTCGATTAGACGCTTAGTTTACGAGATAATCGCATTTAAAGGTTTCCATATGAAAATCCACCATTGGGCACCCATTTCATGGTGATATGCCGAGCTATTACCAGTGATTCCTGAAGTATTTTATAGTAATCACAAATTAAGATTCTTTTCTCGATTAGACGCTTAGTTTACGAGATAATCGCATTTAAAGATTTCCATATGAAAATCCACCATTGGCCACCCATTTCATGGTGATACCCCCGTCTATTACCAGTGATTCCTGAAGTATTTTATAGTGATCACAAATTAAGCTCCTTTTCGATTAGACGCTTAGTTTACGAGATAATCGCATTTAAAGATTTCCATATGAAAATCCACCATTGGCCACCCATTTCATGGTGATATGCCGAGCTATTACTAGTGATTCCTGAAGTATTTTAAAGTGATCACAAATTAAGCTCCTTTTCTCGATTAGACGCTTAGTTTACGAGATAATCGCATTTAAAGATTTCCATATGAAAATCCACCATTGGCCACCCATTTCAAGGTGATACTCCCATATATTACCACTGATTTCTTCAGTATTTTATAGTGATCACAAACTAAGCTCCTTTTCTCGATTAGACGCTTAGTTTACGAGATAATCGCATTTAAAGATTTCCATATGAAAATCCACCATTGGCCACCCATTTCAAGGTGATACTCCCATATATTACCACTGATTTCTTCAGTATTTTATAGTGATCACAAATTAAGCTCCTTTTCTCGATTAGACGCTTAGTTTACGAGGTAATCGCATTTAAAGATTTCCATATGAAAATCCACCATTGGCCACCTATTTCAAGGTGATACTCCCATATATTACCACTGATTTCTTCACTATTTTATAGTGATCACAAATTAAGCTCCTTTTCTCGATTAGACGCTTAGTTTACGAGATAATCGCATTTAAAGATTTCCATATGAAAATCCACCATTGGCCACCCATTTCAAGGTGATACTCCCATATATTACCACTGATTTCTTCAGTATTTTATAGTGATCACAAATTAAGCTCCTTTTCTCGATTAGACGCTTAGTTTACGAGATAATCGCATTTAAAGATTTCCATATGAAAATCCACCATTGGGCACCCATTTCATGGTGATATGCCGAGCTATTACCAGTGATTCCTGAAGTATTTTATAGTGATCACAAATTAAGCTCCTTTTCTCGATTAGACGCTTAGTTTACGAGATAATCGCATTTAAAGATTTCCATATGAAAATCCACCATTGGGCACCCATTTCATGGTGATATGCCGAGCTATTACCAGTGATTCCTGAAGTATTTTATAGTGATCACAAATTAAGCTCCTTTTCTCGATTAGACGCTTAGTTTACGAGATAATCGCATTTAAAGGTTTCCATATGAAAATCCACCATTGGCCACCCATTTCAAGGTGATACTCCCATATATTACCACTGATTTCTTCAGTATTTTATAGTGATCACAAATTAAGCTCCTTTTCTCGATTAGACGCTTAGTTTACGAGATAATCGCATTTAAAGGTTTCCATATGAAAATCCACCATTGGCCACCCATTTTAAGGTGATATGCCGAGCTATTACCAGTGATTCCTGAAGTATTTTATAGTGATCACAAATTAAGCTCCTTTTCTCGATTAGACGCTTAGTTTACGAGATAATCGCATTTAAATATTTCCATATGAAAATCCACCATTGGGCACCCATTTCATGGTGATATGCCGAGCTATTACCAGTGATTCCTGAAGTATTTTATAGTGATCACAAATTAAGCTCCTTTTCTCGATTAGACGCTTAGTTTACGAGATAATCGCATTTAAAGATTTCCATATGAAAATCCACCATTGGGCACCCATTTCATGGTGATATGCCGAGCTATTACCAGTGATTCCTGAAGTATTTTATAGTGATCACAAATTAAGCTCCTTTTCTCGATTAGACGCTTAGTTTACGAGATAATCGCATTTAAAGATTTCCATATGAAAATCCACCATTGGGCACCCATTTCATGGTGATATGCCGAGCTATTACCAGTGATTCCTGAAGTATTTTATAGTGATCACAAATTAAGCTGCTTTCCTCGATTAGACGCTTAGTTTACGAGATAATCGCATTTAAAGGTTCCATATGAAAATCCACCATTGGCCACCCATTTTAAGGTGATATGCCGAGCTATTACCAGTGATTCCTGAAGTATTTTATAGTGATCACAAATTAAGCTCCTTTTCTCGATTAGACGCTTAGTTTACGAGATAATCGCATTTAAATATTTCCATATGAAAATCCACCATTGGGCACCCATTTCATGGTGATATGCCGAGCTATTACCAGTGATTCCTGAAGTATTTTATAGTGATCACAAATTAAGCTCCTTTTCTCGATTAGACGCTTAGTTTACGAGATAATCGCATTTAAAGATTTCCATATGAAAATCCACCATTGGGCACCCATTTCATGGTGATATGCCGAGCTATTACCAGTGATTCCTGAAGTATTTTATAGTGATCACAAATTAAGCTCCTTTTCTCGATTAGACGCTTAGTTTACGAGATAATCGCATTTAAAGATTTCCATATGAAAATCCACCATTGGCCACCCATTTTAAGGTGATATGCCGAGCTATTACCAGTGATTCCTGAAGTATTTTATAGTGATCACAAATTAAGCTGCTTTCCTCGATTAGACGCTTAGTTTACGAGATAATCGCATTTAAAGGTTTCCATATGAAAATCCACCATTGGCCACCCATTTTAAGGTGATATGCCGAGCTATTACCAGTGATTCCTGATGTATTTTATAGTGATCACAAATTAAGCTCCTTTTCTCGATTAGACGCTTAGTTTACGAGATAATCGCATTTAAAGATTTCCATATGAAAATCCACCATTGGGCACCCATTTCATGGTGATATGCCGAGCTATTACCAGTGATTCCTGAAGTATTTTATAGTGATCACAAATTAAGCTCCTTTCCTCGATTAGACGCTTAGTTTACGAGATAATCGCATTTAAAGGTTTCCATATGAAAATCCACCATTGGCCACCCATTTTAAGGTGATATGCCGAGCTATTACCAGTGATTCCTGAAGTATTTTATAGTGATCACAAATTAAGCTCCTTTTCTCGATTAGACGCTTAGTTTACGAGATAATCGCATTTAAAGATTTCCACCATTGGGCACCCATTTCATGGTGATATGCCGAGCTATTACCAGTGATTCCTGAAGTATTTTATAGTGATCACAAATTAAGCTCCTTTTCTCGATTAGACGCTTAGTTTACGAGATAATCGCATTTAAAGGTTTCCATATGAAAATCCACCATTGGCCACCCATTTCAAGGTGATACTCCCATATATTACCACTGATTTATTTACTATTTTATAGTGATCACAAATTAAGCTCCTTTTCTCGATTAGACGCTTAGTTTACGAGATAATCGCATTTAAAGATTTCCATATGAAAATCCACCATTGGGCACCCATTTCATGGTGATATGCCGAGCTATTACCAGTGATTCCTGATGTATTTTACAGTGATCACAAATTAAGCTCCTTTTCTCGATTAGACGCTTAGTTTACGAGATAATCGCATTTAAAGATTTCCATATGAAAATCCACCATTGGGCACCCATTTCATGGTGATATGCCGAGCTATTACCAGTGATTCCTGAAGTATTTTATAGTGATCACAAATTAAGCTCCTTTTCTCGATTAGACGCTTAGTTTACGAGATAATCGCATTTAAAGATTTCCATATGAAAATCCACCATTGGGCACCCATTTCATGGTGATATGCCGAGCTATTACCAGTGATTCCTGAAGTATTTTATAGTGATCACAAATTAAGCTCCTTTTCTCGATTAGACGCTTAGTTTACGAGATAATCGCATTTAAAGGTTTCCATATGAAAATCCACCATTGGCCACCCATTTCAAGGTGATACTCCCATATATTACCACTGATTTATTCACTATTTTATAGTGATCACAAATTAAGCTCCTTTTCTCGATTAGACGCTTAGTTTACGAGATAATCGCATTTAAAGATTTCCATATGAAAATCCACCATTGGGCACCCATTTCATGGTGATATGCCGAGCTATTACCAGTGATTCCTGATGTATTTTATAGTGATCACAAATTAAGCTCCTTTTCTCGATTAGACGCTTAGTTTACGAGATAATCGCATTTAAAGATTTCCATATGAAAATCCACCATTGGGCACCCATTTCATGGTGATATGCCGAGCTATTACCAGTGATTCCTGAAGTATTTTATAGTGATCACAAATTAAGCTCCTTTTCTCGATTAGACACTTAGTTTACGAGATAATCGCATTTAAAGATTTCCATATGAAAATCCACCATTGGCCACCCATTTCAAGGTGATACTCCCATATATTACCACTGATTTCTTCAGTATTTTATAGTGATCACAAATTCAGCTCCTTTTCTCGATTAGACGCTTAGTTTACGAGATAATCGCATTTAAAGATTTCCATATGAAAATCCACCATTGGCCACCCATTTCAAGGTGATACTCCCATATATTACCACTGATTTCTTCAGTATTTTATAGTGATCACAAATTCAGCTCCTTTTCTCGATTAGACGCTTAGTTTACGAGATAATCGCATTTAAAGATTTCCATATGAAAATCCACCATTGGGCACCCATTTCATGGTGATATGCCGAGCTATTACCAGTGATTCCTGAAGTATTTTATAGTGATCACAAATTAAGCTCCTTTTCTCGATTAGACGCTTAGTTTACGAGATAATCGCATTTAAAGATTTCCATATGAAAATCCACCATTGGGCACCCATTTCATGGTGATATGCCGAGCTATTACCAGTGATTCCTGAAGTATTTTATAGTGATCACAAATTAAGCTCCTTTTCTCGATTAGACGCTTAGTTAACGAGATAATCGCATTTAAAGGTTTCCATATGAAAATCCACCATTGGCCACCCATTTCATGGTGATATGCCGAGCTATTACCAGTGATTCCTGAAGTATTTTATAGTGATCACAAATTAAGCTCCTTTTCTCGATTAGACGCTTAGTTTACGAGATAATCGCATTTAAAGATTTCCATATGAAAATCCACCATTGGGCACCCATTTCATGGTGATATGCCGAGCTATTACCAGTGATTCCTGATGTATTTTATAGTGATCACAAATTAAGCTCCTTTTCTCGATTAGACGCTTAGTTTACGAGATAAATTTAAAGATTTCCATATGAAAATCCACCATTGGCCACCCATTTCAAGGTGATACTCCCATATATTACCACTGATTTCTTCAGTATTTTATAGTGATCACAAATTAAGCTCCTTTTCTCGATTAGACGCTTAGTTTACGAGATAATCGCATTTAAAGATTTCCATATGAAAATCCACCATTGGCCACCCATTTCAAGGTGATACTCCCATATATTACCACTGATTTCTTCAGTATTTTATAGTGATCACAAATTAAGCTCCTTTTCTCGATTAGACGCTTAGTTTACGAGATAATCGCATTTAAAGATTTCCATATGAAAATCCACCCATTTCAAGGTGATACTCCCATATATTACCACTGATTTCTTCACTATTTTATAGTGATCACAAATTAAGCTCCTTTTCTCGATTAGACGCTTAGTTTACGAGATAATCGCATTTAAAGATTTCCATATGAAAATCCACCATTGGGCACCCATTTCATGGTGATATGCCGAGCTATTACCAGTGATTCCTGAAGTATTTTATAGTGATCACAAATTAAGCTCCTTTTCTCGATTAGACGCTTAGTTTACGAGATAATCGCATTTAAAGATTTCCATATGAAAATCCACCATTGGGCACACATTTCATGGTGATATGCCGAGCTATTACCAGTGATTCCTGATGTATTTTATAGTGATCACAAATTAAGCTCCTTTTCTCGATTAGACGCTTAGTTTACGAGATAATCGCATTTAAAGATTTCCATATGAAAATCCACCATTGGCCACCCATTTCAAGGTGATACTCCCATATATTACCACTGATTTCTTCAGTATTTTATGGTGATCACAAATTAAGCTCCTTTTCTCGATTAGACGCTTAGTTTACGAGATAATCGCATTTAAAGATTTCCATATGAAAATCCACCATTGGGCACCCATTTCATGGTGATATGCCGAGCTATTACCAGTGATTCCTGAAGTATTTTATAGTGATCACAAATTAAGCTCCTTTTCTCGATTAGACGCTTAGTTTACGAGATAATCGCATTTAAAGGTTTCCATATGAAAATCCACAATTGGCCACCCTTTTCAAGGTGATATGCCGAGCTATTACCAGTGATTCCTGAAGTATTTTATAGTGATCACAAATTAAGCTCCTTTTCCCGATTAGACGCTTAGTTTACGAGATAATCGCATTTAAAGATTTCCATATGAAAATCCACCATTGGGCACCCATTTCATGGTGATATGCCGAGCTATTACCAGTGATTCCTGAAGTATTTTTTAGTGATCACAAATTAAGCTCCTTTTCTCGATTAGACGCTTAGTTTACGAGATAATCGCATTTAAAGATTTCCATATGAAAATCCACCATTGGGCACCCATTTCATGGTGATACTCCCATATATTACCACTGATTTCTTCAGTATTTTATAGTGATCACAAATTAATCTCCTTTTCTCGATTAGACGCTTAGTTTACGAGATAATCGCATTTAAAAATTTCCATATGAAAATCCACCATTGGGCACCCATTTCATGCCGAGCTATTACCAGTGATTCCTGAAGTATTTTATAGTGATCACAAATTAAGCTCCTTTTCTCGATTAGACGCTTAGTTTACGAGATAATCGCATTTAAAGGTTTCCATATGAAAATCCACCATTGGCCACCCTTTTCAAGGTGATACTCCCATATATTACCACTGATTTCTTCACTATTTTATAGTGATCACAAATTAAGCTCCTTTTCTCGATTAGACGCTTAGTTTACGAGATAATCGCATTTAAAGATTTCCATATGAAAATCCACCATTAGGCACCCATTTCATGGTGATATGCCGAGCTATTACCAGTGATTCCTGAAGTATTTTATAGTGATCACAAATTAAGCTCCTTTTCTCGATTAGACGCTTAGATTACGAGATAATCGCATTTAAAGATTTCCATATGAAAATCCACCATTGGGCACCCATTTCATGGTGATATGCCGAGCTATTACCAGTGATTCCTGAAGTATTTTATAGTGATCACAAATTAAGCTCCTTTTCTCGATTAGACGCTTAGTTTACGAGATAATCGCATTTAAAGATTTCCATATGAAAATCCACCATTGGCCACCCATTTCAAGGTGATACTCCCATATATTACCGCTGATTTCTTCAGTATTTTATAGTGATCACAAATTAAGCTCCTTTTCTCGATTAGACGCTTAGTTTACGAGATAATCGCATTTAAAGATTTCCATATGAAAATCCACCATTGGGCACCCATTTCATGGTGATATGCCGAGCTATTACCAGTGATTCCTGAAGTATTTTATAGTGATCACAAATTAAGCTCCTTTTCTCGATTAGACGCTTAGTTTACGAGATAATCGCATTTAAAGATTTCCATATGAAAATCCACCATTGGGCACCCATTTCATGCCGAGCTATTACCAGTGATTCCTGAAGTATTTTATAGTGATCACAAATTAAGCTCCTTTTCTCGATTAGACGCTTAGTTTACGAGATAATCGCATTTAAAGGTTTCCATATGAAAATCCACCATTGGCCACCCTTTTCAAGGTGATACTCCCATATATTACCACTGATTTCTTCACTATTTTATAGTGATCACAAATTAAGCTCCTTTTCTCGATTAGACGCTTAGTTTACGAGATAATCGCATTTAAAGATTTCCATATGAAAATC
Source organism: Muscina levida (assembly GCA_964034835.1). NCBI lineage: Eukaryota > Metazoa > Arthropoda > Insecta > Diptera > Muscidae > Muscina > Muscina levida. Next base: position 46,823,212 of record OZ035883.1, on the reverse strand, counting down.
CACCATTAGGCACCCATTTCATGGTGATATGCCGAGCTATTACCAGTGATTCCTGAAGTATTTTATAGTGATCACAAATTAAGCTCCTTTTCTCGATTAGACGCTTAGATTACGAGATAATCGCATTTAAAGATTTCCATATGAAAATCCACCATTGGGCACCCATTTCATGGTGATATGCCGAGCTATTACCAGTGATTCCTGAAGTATTTTATAGTGATCACAAATTAAGCTCCTTTTCTCGATTAGACGCTTAGTTTACGAGATAATCGCATTTAAAGATTTCCATATGAAAATCCACCATTGGCCACCCATTTCAAGGTGATACTCCCATATATTACCACTGATTTCTTCATTATTTTATAGTGATCACAAATTAAGCTCTTTTTCTCGATTAGACGCTTAGTTTACGAGATAATCGCATTTAAAGATTTCCATATGAAAATCCACCATTGGGCACCCATTTCATGGTGATATGCCGAGCTATTACCAGTGATTCCTGAAGTATTTTATAGTGATCACAAATTAAGCTCCTTTTCTCGATTAGACGCTTAGTTTACGAGATAATCGCATTTAAAGATTTCCATATGAAAATCCACCATTGGGCACCCATTTCATGGTGATATGCCGAGCTATTACCAGTGATTCCTGATGTATTTTATAGTGATCACAAATTAAGCTCCTTTTCTCGATTAGACGCTTAGTTTACAAGATAATCGCATTTAAAGATTTCCATATGAAAATCCACCATTGGCCACCCATTTCAAGGTGATACTCCCATATATTACCACTGATTTCTTCAGTATTTTATAGTGATCACAAATTAAGCTCCTTTTCTCGATTAGACGCTTAGTTTACGAGATAATCGCATTTAAAGATTTCCATATGAAAATCCACCATTGGGCACCCATTTCATGGTGATATGCCGAGCTATTACCAGTGATTCCTGAAGTATTTTATAGTGATCACAAATTAAGCTCCTTTTCTCGATTAGACGCTTAGTTTACGAGATAATCGCATTTAAAGATTTCCATATGAAAATCCACCATTGGGCACCCATTTCATGGTGATATGCCGAGCTATTACCAGTGATTCCTGATGTATTTTATAGTGATCACAAATTAAGCTCCTTTTCTCGATTAGACGCTTAGTTTACGAGATAATCGCATTTAAAGATTTCCATATGAAAATCCACCATTGGGCACCCATTTCATGGTGATATGCCGAGCTATTACCAGTGATTCCTGAAGTATTTTATAGTGATCACAAATTAAGCTCCTTTTCTCGATTAGACGCTTAGTTTACGAGATAATCGCATTTAAAGATTTCCATATGAAAATCCACCATTGGGCACCCATTTCATGGTGATATGCCGAGCTAATACCAGTGATTCCTGATGTATTTTATAGTGATCACAAATTAAGCTCCTTTTCTCGATTAGACGCTTAGTTTACAAGATAATCGCATTTAAAGATTTCCATATGAAAATCCACCATTGGCCACCCATTTCAAGGTGATACTCCCATATATTACCACTGATTTCTTCAGTATTTTATAGTGATCACAAATTAAGCTCCTTTTCTCGATTAGACGCTTAGTTTACGAGATAATCGCATTTAAAGATTTCCATATGAAAATCCACCATTGGGCACCCATTTCATGGTGATATGCCGAGCTATTACCAGTGATTCCTGAAGTATTTTATAGTGATCACAAATTAAGCTCCTTTTCTCGATTAGACGCTTAGTTTACGAGATAATCGCATTTAAAGATTTCCATATGAAAATCCACCATTGGGCACCCATTTCATGGTGATATGCCGAGCTATTACCAGTGATTCCTGATGTATTTTATAGTGATCACAAATTAAGCTCCTTTTCTCGATTAGACGCTTAGTTTACGAGATAATCGCATTTAAAGATTTCCATATGAAAATCCACCATTGGGCACCCATTTCATGGTGATATGCCGAGCTATTACCAGTGATTCCTGATGTATTTTATAGTGATCACAAATTAAGCTCCTTTTCTCGATTAGACGCTTAGTTTACGAGATAATCGCATTTAAAGATTTCCATATGAAAATCCACCATTGGGCACCCATTTCATGGTGATATGCCGAGCTATTACCAGTGATTCCTGAAGTATTTTATAGTGATCACAAATTAAGCTCCTTTTCTCGATTAGACGCTTAGTTTACGAGATAATCGCATTTAAAGATTTCCATATGAAAATCCACCATTGGGCACCCATTTCATGGTGATATGCCGAGCTATTACCAGTGATTCCTGAAGTATTTTATAGTGATCACAAATTAAGCTCCTTTTCTCGATTAGACGCTTAGTTTACGAGATAATCGCATTTAAAGATTTCCATATGAAAATCCACCATTGGGCACCCATTTCATGGTGATATGCCGAGCTATTACCAGTGATTCCTGAAGTATTTTATAGTGATCACAAATTAAGCTCCTTTTCTCGATTAGACGCTTAGTTTACGAGATAATCGCATTTAAAGATTTCCATATGAAAATCCACCATTGGGCACCCATTTCATGGTGATATGCCGAGCTATTACCAGTGATTCCTGATGTATTTTATAGTGATCACAAATTAAGCTCCTTTTCTCGATTAGACGCTTAGTTTACGAGATAATCGCATTTAAAGATTTCCATATGAAAATCCACCATTGGCCACCCATTTCAAGGTGATACTCCCATATATTACCACTGATTTCTTCAGTATTTTATAGTGATCACAAATTAAGCTCCTTTTCTCGATTAGACGCTTAGTTTACGAGATAATCGCATTTAAAGATTTCCATATGAAAATCCACCATTGGGCACCCATTTCATGGTGATATGCCGAGCTATTACCAGTGATTCCTGAAGTATTTTATAGTGATCACAAATTAAGCTCCTTTTCTCGATTAGACGCTTAGTTTACGAGATAATCGCATTTAAAGATTTCCATATGAAAATCCACCATTGGGCACCCATTTCATGGTGATATGCCGAGCTATTACCAGTGATTCCTGAAGTATTTTATAGTGATCACAAATTAAGCTCCTTTTCTCGATTAGACGCTTAGTTTACGAGATAATCGCATTTAAAGATTTCCATATGAAAATCCACCATTGGGCACCCATTTCATGGTGATATGCCGAGCTATTACCAGTGATTCCTGAAGTATTTTATAGTGGTCACAAATTAAGCTCCTTTTCTCGATTAGACGCTTAGTTTACGAGATAATCGCATTTAAAGATTTCCATATGAAAATCCACCATTGGGCACCCATTTCATGGTGATATGCCGAGCTATTACCAGTGATTCCTGAAGTATTTTATAGTGATCACAAATTAAGCTCCTTTTCTCGATTAGACGCTTAGTTTACGAGATAATCGCATTTAAAGATTTCCATATGAAAATCCACCATTGGGCACCCATTTCATGGTGATATGCCGAGCTATTACCAGTGATTCCTGAAGTATTTTATAGTGATCACAAATTAAGCTCCTTTTCTCGATTAGACGCTTAGTTTACGAGATAATCGCATTTAAAGGTTTCCATATGAAAATCCACCATTGGCCAGTGATTCCTGAAGTATTTTTTAGTGATCACAAATTAAGCTCCTTTTCTCGATTAGACGCTTAGTTTACGAGATAATCGCATTTAAAGATTTCCATATGAAAATCCACCATTGGCCACCCATTTCAAGGTGATACTCCCATATATTACCACTGATTTCTTCAGTATTTTATAGTGATCACAAATTAAGCTTCTTTTCTCGATTAGACGCTTAGTTTACGAGATAATCGCATTTAAAGATTTCCATATGAAAATCCACCATTGGCCACCCATTTCAAGGTGATACTCCCATATATTACCACTGATTTCTTCAGTATTTTATAGTGATCACAAACTAAGCTCCTTTTCTCGATTAGACGCTTAGTTTACGAGATAATCTTATTTAAAGGTTTCCATATGAAAATCCACCATTGGCCACACTTTTCAAGGTGATACTCCCATATATTACCACTGATTTCTTCACTATTTTATAGTGATCACAAATTAAGCTCCTTTTCTCGATTAGACGCTTAGTTTACGAGATAATCGCATTTAAAGATTTCCATATGAAAATCCACCATTGGGCACCCATTTCATGGTGATATGCCGAGCTATTACCAGTGATTCCTGAAGTATTTTATAGTGATCACAAATTAAGCTCCTTTTCTCGATTAGACGCTTAGTTTACGAGATAATCGCATTTAAAGGTTTCCATATGAAAATCCACCATTGGCCACCCTTTTCAAGGTGATACTCCCATATATTACCACTGATTTCTTCACTATTTTATAGTGATCACAAATTAAGCTCCTTTTCTCGATTAGACGCTTAGTTTACGAGATAATCGCATTTAAAGATTTCCATATGAAAATCCACCATTGGGCACCCATTTCATGGTGATATGCCGAGCTATTACCAGTGATTCCTGAAGTATTTTATAGTGATCACAAATTAAGCTCCTTTTCTCGATTAGACGCTTAGTTTACGAGATAATCGCATTTAAAGGTTTCCATATGAAAATCCACCATTGGCCACCCTTTTCAAGGTGATACTCCCATATATTACCACTGATTTCTTCACTATTTTATAGTGATCACAAATTAAGCTCCTTTTCTCGATTAGACGCTTAGTTTACGAGATAATCGCATTTAAAGATTTCCATATGAAAATCCACCATTGGGCACCCATTTCATGGTGATATGCCGAGCTATTACCAGTGATTCCTGAAGTATTTTATAGTGATCACAAATTAAGCTCCTTTTCTCGATTAGACGCTTAGTTTACGAGATAATCGCATTTAAAGATTTCCATATGAAAATCCACCATTGGCCACCCATTTCAAGGTGATACTCCCATATATTACCACTGATTTCTTCAGTATTTTATAGTGATCACAAATTAAGCTCCTTTTCTCGATTAGACGCTTAGTTTACGAGATAATCGCATTTAAAGATTTCCATATGAAAATCCACCATTGGGCACCCATTTCATGGTGATATGCCGAGCTATTACCAGTGATTCCTGAAGTATTTTATAGTGATCACAAATTAAGCTCCTTTTCTCGATTAGACGCTTAGTTTACGAGATAATCGCATTTAAAGGTTTCCATATGAAAATCCACCATTGGCCAGTGATTCCTGAAGTATTTTTTAGTGATCACAAATTAAGCTCCTTTTCTCGATTAGACGCTTAGTTTACGAGATAATCGCATTTAAAGATTTCCATATGAAAATCCACCATTGGGCACCCATTTAATGGTGATATGCCGAGCTATTACCAGTGATTCCTGAAGTATTTTATAGTGATCACAAATTAAGCTCCTTTTCTCGATTAGACGCTTAGTTTACGAGATAATCGCATTTAAAGATTTCCATATGAAAATCCACCATTGGCCACCCATTTCAAGGTGATACTCCCATATATTACCACTGATTTCTTCAGTATTTTATAGTGATCACAAATTAAGCTCCTTTTCTCGATTAGACGCTTAGTTTACGAGATAATCGCATTTAAAGATTTCCATATGAAAATCAACCATTGGGCACCCATTTCATGGTGATATGCCGAGCTATTACCAGTGATTCCTGAAGTATTTTATAGTGATCACAAATTAAGCTCCTTTTCTCGATTAGACGCTTAGTTTACGAGATAATCGCATTTAAAGATTTCCATATGAAAATCCACCATTGGCCACCCATTTCAAGGTGATACTCCCATATATTACCACTGATTTCTTCAGTATTTTATTGTGATCACAAATTAAGCTCCTTTTCTCGATTAGACGCTTAGTTTACGAGATAATCGCATTTAAAGATTTCCATATGAAAATCCACCATTGGGCACCCATTTCATGGTGATATGCCGAGCTATTACCAGTGATTCCTGAAGTATTTTATAGTGATCACAAATTAAGCTCCTTTTCTCGATTAGACGCTTAGTTTACGAGATAATCGCATTTAAAGATTTCCATATGAAAATCCACCATTGGCCACCCATTTCAAGGTGATACTCCCATATATTACCACTGATTTCTTCACTATTTTATAGTGATCACAAATTAAGCTCCTTTTCTCGATTAGACGCTTAGTTTACGAGATAATCGCATTTAAAGATTTCCATATGAAAATCCACCATTGGGCACCCATTTCATGGTGATATGCCGAGCTATTACCAGTGATTCCTGAAGTATTTTATAGTGATCACAAATTAAGCTCCTTTTCTCGATTAGACGCTTAGTTTACGAGATAATCGCATTTAAAGGTTTCCATATGAAAATCCACCATTGGGCACCCATTTCATGGTGATATGCCGAGCTATTACCAGTGATTCCTGAAGTATTTTATAGTGATCACAAATTAAGCTCCTTTTCTCGATTAGACGCTTAGTTTACGAGATAATCGCATTTAAAGGTTTCCATATGAAAATCCACCATTGGGCACCCATTTCATGGTGATATGCCGAGCTATTACCAGTGATTCCTGAAGTATTTTATAGTGATCACAAATTAAGCTCCTTTTCTCGATTAGACGCTTAGTTTACGAGATAATCGCATTTAAAGATTTCCATATGAAAATCCACCATTGGGCACCCATTTCATGGTGATATGCCGAGCTATTACCAGTGATTCCTGAAGTATTTTATAGTGATCACAAATTAAGCTCCTTTTCTCGATTAGACGCTTAGTTTACGAGATAATCGCATTTAAAGGTTTCCATATGAAAATCCACCATTGGCCAGTGATTCCTGAAGTATTTTTTAGTGATCACAAATTAAGCTCCTTTTCTCGATTAGACGCTTAGTTTACGAGATAATCGCATTTAAAGATTTCCATATGAAAATCCACCATTGGCCACCCATTTCAAGGTGATACTCCCATATATTACCACTGATTTCTTCAGTATTTTATAGTGATCACAAATTAAGCTTCTTTTCTCGATTAGACGCTTAGTTTACGAGATAATCGCATTTAAAGATTTCCATATGAAAATCCACCATTGGCCACCCATTTCAAGGTGATACTCCCATATATTACCACTGATTTCTTCAGTATTTTATAGTGATCACAAACTAAGCTCCTTTTCTCGATTAGACGCTTAGTTTACGAGATAATCTTATTTAAAGGTTTCCATATGAAAATCCACCATTGGCCACCCTTTTCAAGGTGATACTCCCATATATTACCACTGATTTCTTCACTATTTTATAGTGATCACAAATTAAGCTCCTTTTCTCGATTAGACGCTTAGTTTACGAGATAATCGCATTTAAAGATTTCCATATGAAAATCCACCATTGGGCACCCATTTCATGGTGATATGCCGAGCTATTACCAGTGATTCCTGAAGTATTTTATAGTGATCACAAATTAAGCTCCTTTTCTCGATTAGACGCTTAGTTTACGAGATAATCGCATTTAAAGGTTTCCATATGAAAATCCACCATTGGCCACCCTTTTCAAGGTGATACTCCCATATATTACCACTGATTTCTTCACTATTTTATAGTGATCACAAATTAAGCTCCTTTTCTCGATTAGACGCTTAGTTTACGAGATAATCGCATTTAAAGATTTCCATATGAAAATCCACCATTGGGCACCCATTTCATGGTGATATGCCGAGCTATTACCAGTGATTCCTGAAGTATTTTATAGTGATCACAAATTAAGCTCCTTTTCTCGATTAGACGCTTAGTTTACGAGATAATCGCATTTAAAGGTTTCCATATGAAAATCCACCATTGGCCACCCTTTTCAAGGTGATACTCCCATATATTACCACTGATTTCTTCACTATTTTATAGTGATCACAAATTAAGCTCCTTTTCTCGATTAGACGCTTAGTTTACGAGATAATCACATTTAAAGATTTCCATATGAAAATCCACCATTGGGCACCCATTTCATGGTGATATGCCGAGCTATTACCAGTGATTCCTGAAGTATTTTATAGTGATCACAAATTAAGCTCCTTTTCTCGATTAGACGCTTAGTTTACGAGATAATCGCATTTAAAGATTTCCATATGAAAATCCACCATTGGCCACCCATTTCAAGGTGATACTCCCATATATTACCACTGATTTCTTCAGTATTTTATAGTGATCACAAATTAAGCTCCTTTTCTCGATTAGACGCTTAGTTTACGAGATAATCGCATTTAAAGATTTCCATATGAAAATCCACCATTGGGCACCCATTTCATGGTGATATGCCGAGCTATTACCAGTGATTCCTGAAGTATTTTATAGTGATCACAAATTAAGCTCCTTTTCTCGATTAGACGCTTAGTTTACGAGATAATCGCATTTAAAGGTTTCCATATGAAAATCCACCATTGGCCACCCTTTTCAAGGTGATACTCCCATATATTACCACTGATTTCTTCACTATTTTATAGTGATCACAAATTAAGCTCCTTTTCTCGATTAGACGCTTAGTTTACGAGATAATCGCATTTAAAGATTTCCATATGAAAATCCACCATTGGGCACCCATTTCATGGTGATATGCCGAGCTATTACCAGTGATTCCTGAAGTATTTTATAGTGATCACAAATTAAGCTCCTTTTCTCGATTAGACGCTTAGTTTACGAGATAATCGCATTTAAAGATTTCCATATGAAAATCCACCATTGGCCACCCATTTCAAGGTGATACTCCCATATATTACCACTGATTTCTTCAGCATTTTATAGTGATCACAAATTAAGCTCCTTTTCTCGATTAGACGCTTAGTTTACGAGATAATCGCATTTAAAGATTTCCATATGAAAATCCACCATTGGGCACCCATTTCATGGTGATATGCCGAGCTATTACCAGTGATTCCTGAAGTATTTTATAGTGATCACAAATTAAGCTCCTTTTCTCGATTAGACGCTTAGTTTACGAGATAATCGCATTTAAAGGTTTCCATATGAAAATCCACCATTGGCCAGTGATTCCTGAAGTATTTTTTAGTGATCACAAATTAAGCTCCTTTTCTCGATTAGACGCTTAGTTTACGAGATAATCGCATTTAAAGATTTCCATATGAAAATCCACCATTGGGCACCCATTTCATGGTGATATGCCGAGCTATTACCAGTGATTCCTGAAGTATTTTATAGTGATCACAAATTAAGCTCCTTTTCTCGATTAGACGCTTAGTTTACGAGATAATCGCATTTAAAGATTTCCATATGAAAATCCACCATTGGCCACCCATTTCAAGGTGATACTCCCATATATTACCACTGATTTCTTCAGTATTTTATAGTGATCACAAATTAAGCTCCTTTTCTCGATTAGACGCTTAGTTTACGAGATAATCGCATTTAAAGATTTCCATATGAAAATCAACCATTGGGCACCCATTTCATGGTGATATGCCGAGCTATTACCAGTGATTCCTGAAGTATTTTATAGTGATCACAAATTAAGCTCCTTTTCTCGATTAGACGCTTAGTTTACGAGATAATCGCATTTAAAGATTTCCATATGAAAATCCACCATTGGCCACCCATTTCAAGGTGATACTCCCATATATTACCACTGATTTCTTCAGTATTTTATTGTGATCACAAATTAAGCTCCTTTTCTCGATTAGACGCTTAGTTTACGAGATAATCGCATTTAAAGATTTCCATATGAAAATCCACCATTGGGCACCCATTTCATGGTGATATGCCGAGCTATTACCAGTGATTCCTGAAGTATTTTATAGTGATCACAAATTAAGCTCCTTTTCTCGATTAGACGCTTAGTTTACGAGATAATCGCATTTAAAGGTTTCCATATGAAAATCCACCATTGGGCACCCATTTCATGGTGATATGCCGAGCTATTACCAGTGATTCCTGAAGTATTTTATAGTGATCATAAATTAAGCTCCTTTTCTCGATTAGACGCTTAGTTTACGAGATAATCGCATTTAAAGATTTCCATATGAAAATCCACCATTGGCCACCCATTTCAAGGTGATACTCCCATATATTACCACTGATTTCTTCAGTATTTTATAGTGATCACAAATTAAGCTCCTTTTCTCGATTAGACGCTTAGTTTACGAGATAATCGCATTTAAAGATTTCCATATGAAAATCCAACATTGGGCACCCATTTCATGGTGATATGCCGAGCTATTACCAGTGATTCCTGAAGTATTTTATAGTGATCACAAATTAAGCTCCTTTTCTCGATTAGACGCTTAGTTTACGAGATAATCGCATTTAAAGATTTCCATATGAAGTCCACCATTGACCACCCATTTTAAGGTGATACTCCCATATATTACCACTGATTTCTTCAGTATTTTATAGTGATCACAAATTAAGCTCCTTTTCTCGATTAGACGCTTAGTTTACGAGATAATCGCATTTAAAGATTTCCATATGAAAATCCACCATTGGGCACCCATTTCAAGGTGATACTCCCATATATTACCACTGATTTCTTCAGTATTATATAGTGATCACAAATTAAGCTCCTTTTCTCGATTAGACGCTTAGTTTACGAGATAATCGCATTTAAAGATTTCCATATGAAAATCCACCATTGGGCACCCATTTCATGGTGATATGCCGAGCTATTACCAGTGATTCCTGAAGTATTTTATAGTGATCACAAATTAAGCTCCTTTTCTCGATTAGACGCTTAGTTTACGAGATAATCGCATTTAAAGATTTCCATATGAAGTCCACCATTGACCACCCATTTTAAGGTGATACTCCCATATATTACCACTGATTTCTTCAGTATTTTATAGTGATCACAAATTAAGCTCCTTTTCTCGATTAGACGCTTAGTTTACGAGATAATCGCATTTAAAGATTTCCATATGAAAATCCACCATTGGGCACCCATTTCATGGTGATATGCCGAGCTATTACCAGTGATTCCTGAAGTATTTTATAGTGATCACAAATTAAGCTCCTTTTCTCGATTAGACGCTTAGTTTACGAGATAATCGCATTTAAAGGTTTCCATATGAAAATCCACCATTGGCCACCCATTTCAAGGTGATACTCCCATATATTACCACTGATTTCTTCAGTATTTTATAGTGATCACAAATTAAGCTCCTTTTCTCGATTAGACGCTTAGTTTACGAGATAATCGCATTTAAAGATTTCCATATGAAAATCCACCATTGGGCACCCATTTCATGGTGATATGCCGAGCTATTACCAGTGATTCCTGAAGTATTTTATAGTGATCACAAATTAAGCTCCTTTTCTCGATTAGACGCTTAGTTTACGAGATAATCGCATTTAAAGATTTCCATATGAAAATCCACCATTGGGCACCCATTTCATGGTGATATGCCGAGCTATTACCAGTGATTCCTGAAGTATTTTATAGTGATCACAAATTAAGCTCCTTTTCTCGATTTGACGCTTAGTTTACGAGATAATCGCATTTAAAGATTTCCATATGAAAATCCACCATTGGCCACCCATTTCAAGGTGATACTCCCATATATTACCACTGATTTCTTCAGTATTTTATGGTGATCACAAATTAAGCTCCTTTTCTCGATTAGACGCTTAGTTTACGAGATAATCGCATTTAAAGATTTCCATATGAAAATCCACCATTGGGCACCCATTTCATGGTGATATGCCGAGCTATTACCAGTGATTCCTGAAGTATTTTATAGTGATCACAAATTAAGCTCCTTTTCTCGATTAGACGCTTAGTTTACGAGATAATCGCATTTAAAGATTTCCATATGAAGTCCACCATTGACCACCCATTTTAAGGTGATACTCCCATATATTACCACTGATTTCTTCAGTATTTTATAGTGATCACAAATTAAGCTCCTTTTCTCGATTAGACGCTTAGTTTACGAGATAATCGCATATAAAGATTTCCATATGAAAATCCACCATTGGGCACCCATTTCATGGTGATATGCCGAGCTATTACCAGTGATTCCTGAAGTATTTTATAGTGATCACAAATTAAGCTCCTTTTCTCGATTAGACGCTTAGTTTACGAGATAATCGCATTTAAAGATTTCCATATGAAAATCCACCATTGGGCACCCATTTCATGGTGATATGCCGAGCTATTACCAGTGATTCCTGAAGTATTTTATAGTGATCACAAATTAAGCTCCTTTTCTCGATTTGACGCTTAGTTTACGAGATAATCGCATTTAAAGATTTCCATATGAAAATCCACCATTGGCCACCCATTTCAAGGTGATACTCCCATATATTACCACTGATTTCTTCAGTATTTTATGGTGATCACAAATTAAGCTCCTTTTCTCGATTAGACGCTTAGTTTACGAGATAATCGCATTTAAAGATTTCCATATGAAAATCCACCATTGGGCACCCATTTCATGGTGATATGCCGAGCTATTACCAGTGATTCCTGAAGTATTTTATAGTGATCACAAATTAAGCTCCTTTTCTCGATTAGACGCTTAGTTTACGAGATAATCGCATTTAAAGATTTCCATATGAAAATCCACCATTGGCCACCCAATTCAAGGTGATACTCCCATATATTACCACTGATTTCTTCAGTATTTTATAGTGATCACAAATTAAGCTCCTTTTCTCGATTAGACGCTTAGTTTACGAGATAATCACATTTAAAGATTTCCATATGAAAATCCACCATTGGCCACCCATTTCAAGGTGATACTCCCATATATTACCACTGATTTCTTCAGTATTATATAGTGATCACAAATTAAGCTCCTTTTCTCGATTAGACGCTTAGTTTACGAGATAATCGCATTTAAAGATTTCCATATGAAAATCCACCATTGGGCACCCATTTCATGGTGATATGCCGAGCTATTACCAGTGATTCCTGAAGTATTTTTTAGTGATCACAAATTAAGCTCCTTTTCTCGATTAGACGCTTAGTTTACGAGATAATCGAATTTAAAGGTTTCCATATGAAAATCCACCATTGGCCACCCTTTTCAAGGTGATACTCCCATATATTACCACTGATTTCTTCACTATTTTATAGTGATCACAAATTAAGCTCCTTTTCTCGATTAGACGCTTAGTTTACGAGATAATCGCATTTAAAGATTTCCATATGAAAATCCACCATTGGCCACCCATTTCAAGGTGATACTCCCATATATTACCACTGATTTCTTCAGTATTTTATAGTGATCACAAATTAAGCTCCTTTTCTCGATTAGACGCTTAGTTTACGAGATAATCGCATTTAAAGATTTCCATATGAAAATCCACCATTGGGCACCCATTTCATGGTGATATGCCGAGCTATTACCAGTGATTCCTGAAGTATTTTATAGTGATCACAAATTAAGCTCCTTTTCTCGATTAGACGCTTAGTTTACGAGATAATCGCATTTAAAGATTTCCATATGAAAATCCACCATTGGCCACCCATTTCAAGGTGATACTCCCATATATTACCACTGATTTCTTCAGTATTTTATAGTGATCACAAATTAAGCTCCTTTTCTCGATTAGACGCTTAGTTTACGAGATAATCGCATTTAAAGATTTCCATATGAAAATCCACCATTGGGCACCCATTTCATGGTGATATGCCGAGCTATTACCAGTGATTCCTGAAGTATTTTATAGTGATCACAAATTAAGCTCCTTTTCTCGATTAGACGCTTAGTTTACGAGATAATCGCATTTAAAGGTTTCCATATGAAAATCCACCATTGGCCACCCATTTCAAGGTGATACTCCCATATATTACCACTGATTTCTTCAGTATTTTATAGTGATCACAAATTAAGCTCCTTTTCTCGATTAGACGCTTAGTTTACGAGATAATCGCATTTAAAGATTTCCATATGAAAATCCACCATTGGGCACCCATTTCATGGTGATATGCCGAGCTATTACCAGTGATTCCTGAAGTATTTTATAGTGATCACAAATTAAGCTCCTTTTCTCGATTAGACGCTTAGTTTACGAGATAATCGCATTTAAAGATTTCCATATGAAAATCCACCATTGGCCACCCATTTCAAGGTGATACTCCCATATATTACCACAGATTTCTTCAGTATTTTATAGTGATCACAAATTAAGCTCCTTTTCTCGATTAGACGCTTAGTTTACGAGATAATCGCATTTAAAGATTTCCATATGAAAATCCACCATTGGGCACCCATTTCATGGTGATATGCCGAGCTATTACCAGTGATTCCTGAAGTATTTTATAGTGATCACAAATTAAGCTCCTTTTCTCGATTAGACGCTTAGTTTACGAGATAATCGCATTTAAAGATTTCCATATGAAAATCCACCATTGGCCACCCATTTCAAGGTGATACTCCCATATATTACCACAGATTTCTTCAGTATTTTATAGTGATCACAAATTAAGCTCCTTTTCTCGATTAGACGCTTAGTTTACGAGATAATCGCATTTAAAGATTTCCATATGAAAATCCACCATTGGGCACCCATTTCATGGTGATATGCCGAGCTATTACCAGTGATTCCTGAAGTATTTTATAGTGATCACAAATTAAGCTCCTTTTCTCGATTAGACGCTTAGTTTACGAGATAATCGCATTTAAAGATTTCCATATGAAAATCCACCATTGGCCACCCATTTCAAGGTGATACTCCCATATATTACCACAGATTTCTTCAGTATTTTATAGTGATCACAAATTAAGCTCCTTTTCTCGATTAGACGCTTAGTTTACGAGATAATCGCATTTAAATATTTCCATATGAAAATCCACCATTGGGCACCCATTTCATGGTGATATGCCGAGCTATTACCAGTGATTCCTGAAGTATTTTGTAGTGATCACAAATTAAGCTCCTTTTCTCGATTAGACGCTTAGTTTACGAGATAATCGCATTTAAAGGTTTCCATATGAAAATCCACCATTGGCCACCCTTTTCAAGGTGATACTCCCATATATTACCACTGATTTCTTCACTATTTTATAGTGATCACAAATTAAGCTCCTTTTCTCGATTAGACGCTTAGTTTACGAGATAATCGCATTTAAAGATTTCCATATGAAAATCCACCATTGGGCACCCATTTCATGGTGATATGCCGAGCTATTACCAGTGATTCCTGAAGTATTTTTTAGTGATCACAAATTAAGCTCCTTTTCTCGATTAGACGCTTAGTTTACGAGATAATCGCATTTAAAGATTTCCATATGAAAATCCACCATTGGGCACCCATTTCATGGTGATATGCCGAGCTATTACCAGTGATTCCTGAAGTATTTTTTAGTGATCACAAATTAAGCTCCTTTTCTCGATTAGACGCTTAGTTTACGAGATAATCGCATTTAAAGATTTCCATATGAAAATCCACCATTGGGCACCCATTTCATGGTGATATGCCGAGCTATTACCAGTGATTCCTGAAGTATTTTATAGTGATCACAAATTAAGCTCCTTTTCTCGATTAGACGCTTAGTTTACGAGATAATCGCATTAAAAGATTTCCATATGAAAATCCACCATTGGGCACCCATTTCATGGTGATATGCCGAGCTATTACCAGTGATTCCTGAAGTATTTTATAGTGATCACAAATTAAGCTCCTTTTCTCGATTAGACGCTTAGTTTACGAGATAATCGCATTTAAAGATTTCCATATGAAAATCCACCATTGGCCACCCATTTCAAGGTGATACTCCCATATATTACCACTGATTTCTTCAGTATTTTATAGTGATCACAAATTAAGCTCCTTTTCTCGATTAGACGCTTAGTTTACGAGATAATCGCATTTAAAGAATTCCATATGAAAATCCACCATTGGCCACCCATTTCATGGTGATATGCCGAGCTATTACCAGTGATTCCTGAAGTATTTTATAGTGATCACAAATTAAGCTCCTTTTCTCGATTAGACGCTTAGTTTACGAGATAATCGCATTTAAAGATTTCCATATGAAAATCCACCATTGGGCACCCATTTCATGGTGATACTCCCATATATTACCACTGATTTCTTCAGTATTTTATAGTGATCACAAATTAAGCTCCTTTTCTCGATTAGACGCTTAGTTTACGAGATAATCGCATTTAAAGAATTCCATATGAAAATCCACCATTGGCCACCCATTTCATGGTGATATGCCGAGCTATTACCAGTGATTCCTGAAGTATTTTATAGTGATCACAAATTAAGCTCCTTTTCTCGATTAGACGCTTAGTTTACGAGATAATCGCATTTAAAGATTTCCATATGAAAATCCACCATTGGCCACCCATTTCAAGGTGATACTCCCATATATTACCACTGATTTCTTCAGTATTTTATAGTGATCACAAATTAAGCTCCTTTTCTCGATTAGACGCTTAGTTTACGAGATAATCGCATTTAAAGATTTCCATATGAAAATCCACCATTGGCCACCCATTTCAAGGTGATACTCCCATATATTACCACTGATTTCTTCAGTATTTTATAGTGATCACAAATTAAGCTCCTTTTCTCGATTAGACGCTTAGTTTACGAGATAATCGCATTTAAAGATTTCCATATGAAAATCCACCATTGGCTACCCATTTCATGGTGATATGCCGAGCTATTACCAGTGATTCCTGAAGTATTTTATAGTGATCACAAATTAAGCTCCTTTTCTCGATTAGACGCTTAGTTTACGAGATAATCGCATTTAAAGATTTCCATATGAAAATCCACCATTGGGCACCCATTTCATGGTGATATGCCGAGCTATTACCAGTGATTCCTGAAGTATTTTATAGTGATCACAAATTAAGCTCCTTTTCTCGATTAGACGCTTAGTTTACGAGATAATCGCATTTAAAGATTTCCATATGAAAATCCACCATTGGCCACCCATTTCAAGGTGATACTCCCATATATTACCACTGATTTCTTCAGTATTTTATAGTGATCACAAATTAAGCTCCTTTTCTCGATTAGACGCTTAGTTTACGAGATAATCGCATTTAAAGATTTCCATATGAAAATCCACCATTGGCCACCCATTTCATGGTGATATGCCGAGCTATTACCAGTGATTCCTGAAGTATTTTAGAGTGATCACAAATTAAGCTCCTTTTCTCGATTAGACGCTTAGTTTACGAGATAATCGCATTTAAAGATTACCATATGAAAATCCACCATTGGCCACCCATTTCATGGTGATATGCCGAGCTATTACCAGTGATTTCTTCAGTATTTTATAGTGATCACAAATTAAGCTCCTTTTCTCGATTAGACGCTTAGTTTACGAGATAATCGCATTTAAAGATTTCCATATGAAAATCCACCATTGGCCACCCATTTCAAGGTGATACTCCCATATATTACCACTGATTTCTTCAGTATTTTATAGTGATCACAAATTAAGCTCCTTTTCTCGATTAGACGCTTAGTTTACGAGATAATCGCATTTAAAGATTTCCATATGAAAATCCACCATTGGCCACCCATTTCATGGTGATATGCCGAGCTATTACCAGTGATTCCTGAAGTATTTTATAGTGATCACAAATTAAGCTCCTTTTCTCGATTAGACGCTTAGTTTACGAGATAATCGCATTTAAAGATTTCCATATGAAAATCCACCATTGGGCACCCATTTCATGGTGATATGCCGAGCTATTACCAGTGATTCCTGAAGTATTTTATAGTGATCACAAATTAAGCTCCTTTTCTCGATTAGACGCTTAGTTTACGAGATAATCGCATTTAAAGATTTCCATATGAAAATCCACCATTGGGCACCCATTTCATGGTGATATGCCGAGCTATTACCAGTGATTCCTGAAGTATTTTATAGTGATCACAAATTAAGCTCCTTTTCTCGATTAGACGCTTAGTTTACGAGATAATCGCATTTAAAGGTTTCCATATGAAAATCCACCATTGGCCACCCATTTCAAGGTGATACTCCCATATATTACCACTGATTTCTTCAGTATTTTATAGTGATCACAAATTAAGCTCCTTTTCTCGATTAGACGCTTAGTTTACGAGATAATCGCATTTAAAGATTTCCATATGAAAATCCACCATTGGGCACCCATTTCATGGTGATATGCCGAGCTATTACCAGTGATTCCTGAAGTATTTTATAGTGATCACAAATTAAGCTCCTTTTCTCGATTAGACGCTTAGTTTACGAGATAATCGCATTTAAAGATTTCCATATGAAAATCCACCATTGGCCACCCATTTCAAGGTGATACTCCCATATATTACCACAGATTCCTTCAGTATTTTATAGTGATCACAAATTAAGCTCCTTTTCTCGATTAGACGCTTAGTTTACGAGATAATCGCATTTAAAGATTTCCATATGAAAATCCACCATTGGGCACCCATTTCATGGTGATATGCCGAGCTATTACCAGTGATTCCTGAAGTATTTTATAGTGATCACAAATTAAGCTCCTTTTCTCGATTAGACGCTTAGTTTACGAGATAATCGCATTTAAAGATTTCCATATGAAAATCCACCATTGGCCACCCATTTCAAGGTGATACTCCCATATATTACCACAGATTTCTTCAGTATTTTATAGTGATCACAAATTAAGCTCCTTTTCTCGATTAGACGCTTAGTTTACGAGATAATCGCATTTAAATATTTCCATATGAAAATCCACCATTGGGCACCCATTTCATGGTGATATGCCGAGCTATTACCAGTGATTCCTGAAGTATTTTATAGTGATCACAAATTAAGCTCCTTTTCTCGATTAGACGCTTAGTTTACGAGATAATCGCATTTAAAGATTTCCATATGAAAATCCACCATTGACCACCCATTTTAAGGTGATACTCCCATATATTACCACTGATTTCTTCAGTATTTTATAGTGATCACAAATTATGCTCCTTTTCTCGATTTGACGCTTAGTTTACGAGATAATCGCATTTAAAGATTTCCATATGAAAATCCACCACTGGGCACCCATTTCATGGTGATATGCCGAGCTATTACCAGTGATTCCTGAAGTATTTTATAGTGATCACAAATTAAGCTCCTTTTCTCGATTAGACGCTTAGTTTACGAGATAATCGCATTTAAAGGTTTCCATATGAAAATCCACCATTGGCCACCCTTTTCAAGGTGATACTCCCATATATTACCACTGATTTCTTCACTATTTTATAGTGATCACAAATTAAGCTCCTTTTCTCGATTAGACGCTTAGTTTACGAGATAATCGCATTTAAAGATTGCCATATGAAAATCCACCATTGGGCACCCATTTCATGGTGATATGCCGAGCTATTACCAGTGATTCCTGAAGTATTTTATAGTGATCACAAATTAAGCTCCTTTTCTCGATTAGACGCTTAGTTTACGAGATAATCGCATTTAAAGATTTCCATATGAAAATCCACCATTGGCCACCCATTTCATGGTGATACTCCCATATATTACCACTGATTTCTTCAGTATTTTATAGTGATCACAAATTAAGCTCTTTTTCTCGATTAGACGCTTAGTTTACGAGATAATCGCATTTAAAGATTTCCATATGAAAATCCACCATTGGGCACCCATTTCATGGTGATATGCCGAGCTATTACCAGTGATTCCTGAAGTATTTTATAGTGATCACAAATTAAGCTCCTTTTCTCGATTAGACGCTTAGTTTACGAGATAATCGCATTTAAAGGTTTCCATATGAAAATCCACCATTGGCCACCCTTTTCAAGGTGATACTCCCATATATTACCACTGATTTCTTCACTAGTTTATAGTGATCACAAATTAAGCTCCTTTTCTCGATTAGACGCTTAGTTTACGAGATAATCGCATTTAAAGATTTCCATATGAAAATCCACCATTGGGCACCCATTTCATGGTGATATGCCGAGCTATTACCAGTGATTCCTGAAGTATTTTATAGTGATCACAAATTAAGCTCCTTTTCTCGATTAGACGCTTAGTTTACGAGATAATCGCATTTAAAGATTTCCATATGAAAATCCACCATTGGGCACCCATTTCATGGTGATATGCCGAGCTATTACCAGTGATTCCTGAAGTATTTTATAGTGATCACAAATTAAGCTCCTTTTCTCGATTAGACGCTTAGTTTACGAGATAATCGCATTAAAAGATTTCCATATGAAAATCCACCATTGGGCACCCATTTCATGGTGATATGCCGAGCTATTACCAGTGATTCCTGAAGTATTTTATAGTGATCACAAATTAAGCTCCTTTTCTCGATTAGACGCTTAGTTTACGAGATAATCGCATTTAAAGATTTCCATATGAAAATCCACCATTGGCCACCCATTTCAAGGTGATACTCCCATATATTACCACTGATTTCTTCAGTATTTTATAGTGATCACAAATTAAGCTCCTTTTCTCGATTAGACGCTTAGTTTACGAGATAATCGCATTTAAAGAATTCCATATGAAAATCCACCATTGGCCACCCATTTCATGGTGATATGCCGAGCTATTACCAGTGATTCCTGAGGTATTTTATAGTGATCACAAATTAAGCTCCTTTTCTCGATTAGACGCTTAGTTTACGAGATAATCGCATTTAAAGATTTCCATATGAAAATCCACCATTGGCCACCCATTTCAAGGTGATACTCCCATATATTACCACTGATTTCTTCAGTATTTTATAGTGATCACAAATTAAGCTCCTTTTCTCGATTAGACGCTTAGTTTACGAGATAATCGCATTTAAAGATTTCCATATGAAAATCCACCATTGGCCACCCATTTCAAGGTGATACTCCCATATATTACCACTGATTTGTTCAGTATTTTATAGTGATCACAAATTAAGCTCCTTTTCTCGATTAGACGCTTAGTTTACGAGATAATCGCATTTAAAGATTTCCATATGAAAATCCACCATTGGCTACCCATTTCATGGTGATATGCCGAGCTATTACCAGTGATTCCTGAAGTATTTTATAGTGATCACAAATTAAGCTCCTTTTCTCGATTAGACGCTTAGTTTACGAGATAATCGCATTTAAAGATTTCCATATGAAAATCCACCATTGGCCACCCATTTCAAGGTGATACTCCCATATATTACCACAGATTTCTTCAGTATTTTATAGTGATCACAAATTAAGCTCCTTTTCTCGATTAGACGCTTAGTTTACGAGATAATCGCATTTAAAGATTTCCATATGAAAATCCACCATTGGCCACCCATTTCAAGGTGATACTCCCATATATTACCACAGATTTCTTCAGTATTTTATAGTGATCACAAATTAAGCTCCTTTTCTCGATTAGACGCTTAGTTTACGAGATAATCGCATTTAAAGATTTCCATATGAAAATCCACCATTGGCCACCCATTTCAAGGTGATACTCCCATATATTACCACAGATTTCTTCAGTATTTTATAGTGATCACAAATTAAGCTCCTTTTCTCGATTAGACGCTTAGTTTACGAGATAATCGCATTTAAAGATTTCCATATGAAAATCCACCATTGGCCACCCATTTCAAGGTGATACTCCCATATATTACCACAGATTTCAGTATTTTATAGTGATCACAAATTAAGCTCCTTTTCTCGATTAGACGCTTAGTTTACGAGATAATCGCATTTAAAGATTTCCATATGAAAATCCACCATTGGGCACCCATTTCATGGTGATATGCCGAGCTATTACCAGTGATTCCTGAAGTATTTTATAGTGATCACAAATTAAGCTCCTTTTCTCGATTAGACGCTTAGTTTACGAGATAATCGCATTTAAAGATTTCCATATGAAAATCCACCATTGGCCACCCATTTCAAGGTGATACTCCCATATATTACCACAGATTTCTTCAGTATTTTATAGTGATCACAAATTAAGCTCCTTTTCTCGATTAGACGCTTAGTTTACGAGATAATCGCATTTAAATATTTCCATATGAAAATCCACCATTGGGCACCCATTTCATGGTGATATGCCGAGCTATTACCAGTGATTCCTGAAGTATTTTATAGTGATCACAAATTAAGCTCCTTTTCTCGATTAGACGCTTAGTTTACGAGATAATCGCATTTAAAGGTTTCCATATGAAAATCCACCATTGGCCACCCTTTTCAAGGTGATACTCCCATATATTACCACTGATTTCTTCACTATTTTATAGTGATCACAAATTAAGCTCCTTTTCTCGATTAGACGCTTAGTTTACGAGATAATCGCATTTAAAGATTTCCATATGAAAATCCACCATTGGGCACCCATTTCATGGTGATATGCCGAGCTATTACCAGTGATTCCTGAAGTATTTTTTAGTGATCACAAATTAAGCTCCTTTTCTCGATTAGACGCTTAGTTTACGAGATAATCGCATTTAAAGATTTCCATATGAAAATCCACCATTGGGCACCCATTTCATGGTGATATGCCGAGCTATTACCAGTGATTCCTGAAGTATTTTTTAGTGATCACAAATTAAGCTCCTTTTCTCGATTAGACGCTTAGTTTACGAGATAATCGCATTTAAAGATTTCCATATGAAAATCCACCATTGGGCACCCATTTCATGGTGATATGCCGAGCTATTACCAGTGATTCCTGAAGTATTTTATAGTGATCACAAATTAAGCTCCTTTTCTCGATTAGACGCTTAGTTTACGAGATAATCGCATTAAAAGATTTCCATATGAAAATCCACCATTGGGCACCCATTTCATGGTGATATGCCGAGCTATTACCAGTGATTCCTGAAGTATTTTATAGTGATCACAAATTAAGCTCCTTTTCTCGATTAGACGCTTAGTTTACGAGATAATCGCATTTAAAGATTTCCATATGAAAATCCACCATTGGCCACCCATTTCAAGGTGATACTCCCATATATTACCACTGATTTCTTCAGTATTTTATAGTGATCACAAATTAAGCTCCTTTTCTCGATTAGACGCTTAGTTTACGAGATAATCGCATTTAAAGAATTCCATATGAAAATCCACCATTGGCCACCCATTTCATGGTGATATGCCGAGCTATTACCAGTGATTCCTGAAGTATTTTATAGTGATCACAAATTAAGCTCCTTTTCTCGATTAGACGCTTAGTTTACGAGATAATCGCATTTAAAGATTTCCATATGAAAATCCACCATTGGCCACCCATTTCAAGGTGATACTCCCATATATTACCACTGATTTGTTCAGTATTTTATAGTGATCACAAATTAAGCTCCTTTTCTCGATTAGACGCTTAGTTTACGAGATAATCGCATTTAAAGATTTCCATATGAAAATCCACCATTGGCTACCCATTTCATGGTGATATGCCGAGCTATTACCAGTGATTCCTGAAGTATTTTATAGTGATCACAAATTAAGCTCCTTTTCTCGATTAGACGCTTAGTTTACGAGATAATCGCATTTAAAGATTTCCATATGAAAATCCACCATTGGGCACCCATTTCATGGTGATACTCCCATATATTACCACTGATTTCTTCAGTATTTTATAGTGATCACAAATTAAGCTCCTTTTCTCGATTAGACGCTTAGTTTACGAGATAATCGCATTTAAAGAATTCCATATGAAAATCCACCATTGGCCACCCATTTCATGGTGATATGCCGAGCTATTACCAGTGATTCCTGAAGTATTTTATAGTGATCACAAATTAAGCTCCTTTTCTCGATTAGACGCTTAGTTTACGAGATAATCGCATTTAAAGATTTCCATATGAAAATCCACCATTGGCCACCCATTTCAAGGTGATACTCCCATATATTACCACTGATTTCTTCAGTATTTTATAGTGATCACAAATTAAGCTCCTTTTCTCGATTAGACGCTTAGTTTACGAGATAATCGCATTTAAAGATTTCCATATGAAAATCCACCATTGGCCACCCATTTCAAGGTGATACTCCCATATATTACCACTGATTTCTTCAGTATTTTATAGTGATCACAAATTAAGCTCCTTTTCTCGATTAGACGCTTAGTTTACGAGATAATCGCATTTAAAGATTTCCATATGAAAATCCACCATTGGCTACCCATTTCATGGTGATATGCCGAGCTATTACCAGTGATTCCTGAAGTATTTTATAGTGATCACAAATTAAGCTCCTTTTCTCGATTAGACGCTTAGTTTACGAGATAATCGCATTTAAAGGTTTCCATATGAAAATCCACCATTGGCCACCCTTTTCAAGGTGATACTCCCATATATTACCACTGATTTCTTCACTATTTTATAGTGATCACAAATTAAGCTCCTTTTCTCGATTAGACGCTTAGTTTACGAGATAATCGCATTTAAAGATTTCCATATGAAAATCCACCATTGGGCACCCATTTCATGGTGATATGCCGAGCTATTACCAGTGATTCCTGAAGTATTTTATAGTGATCACAAATTAAGCTCCTTTTCTCGATTAGACGCTTAGTTTACGAGATAATCGCATTTAAAGATTTCCATATGAAAATCCACCATTGGCCACCCATTTCAAGGTGATACTCCCATATAATACCACTGATTTCTTCAGTATTTTATAGTGATCACAAATTAAGCTCCTTTTCTCGATTAGACGCTTAGTTTACGAGATAATCGCATTTAAAGATTTCCATATGAAAATCCACCATTGGGCACCCATTTCATGGTGATATGCCGAGCTATTACCAGTGATTCCTGAAGTATTTTATAGTGATCACAAATTAAGCTCCTTTTCTCGATTAGACGCTTAGTTTACGAGATAATCGCATTTAAAGATTTCCATATGAAAATCCACCATTGGGCACCCATTTCAAGGTGATACTCCCATATAATACCACTGATTTCTTCAGTATTTTATAGTGATCACAAATTAAGCTCCTTTTCTCGATTAGACGCTTAGTTTACGAGATAATCGCATTTAAAGATTTCCATATGAAAATCCACCATTGGCCACCCATTTCAAGGTGATACTCCCATATATTACCACTGATTTCTTCACTATTTTATAGTGATCACAAATTAAGCTCCTTTTCTCGATTAGACGTGTGATTCCTGAAGTATTTTATAGTGATCACAAATTAAGCTCCTTTTCTCGATTAGACGCTTAGTTTACGAGATAATCGCATTTAAAGGTTTCCATATGAAAATCCACCATTGGCCACCCTTTTCAAGGTGATACTCCCATATATTACCACTGATTTCTTCACTATTTTATAGTGATCACAAATTAAGCTCCTTTTCTCGATTAGACGCTTAGTTTACGAGATAATCGCATTTAAAGATTTCCATATGAAAATCCACCATTGGGCACCCATTTCATGGTGATATGCCGAGCTATTACCAGTGATTCCTGAAGTATTTTATAGTGATCACAAATTAAGCTCCTTTTCTCGATTAGACGCTTAGTTTACGAGATAATCGCATTTAAAGATTTCCATATGAAAATCCACCATTGGCCACCCATTTCAAGGTGATACTCCCATATAATACCACTGATTTCTTCAGTATTTTATAGTGATCACAAATTAAGCTCCTTTTCTCGATTAGACGCTTAGTTTACGAGATAATCGCATTTAAAGATTTCCATATGAAAATCCACCATTGGGCACCCATTTCATGGTGATATGCCGAGCTATTACCAGTGATTCCTGAAGTATTTTATAGTGATCACAAATTAAGCTCCTTTTCTCGATTAGACGCTTAGTTTACGAGATAATCGCATTTAAAGATTTCCATATGAAAATCCACCATTGGGCACCCATTTCATGGTGATATGCCGAGCTATTACCAGTGATTCCTGAAGTATTTTATAGTGATCACAAATTAAGCTCCTTTTCTCGATTAGACGCTTAGTTTACGAGATAATCGCATTTAAAGATTTCCATATGAAAATCCACCATTGGCCACCCATTTCAAGGAGATACTCCCATATATTACCACTGATTTCTTCAGTAT
Source organism: Muscina levida (assembly GCA_964034835.1). Lineage (NCBI taxonomy): Eukaryota > Metazoa > Arthropoda > Insecta > Diptera > Muscidae > Muscina > Muscina levida. The sequence continues at coordinate 46,797,304 of OZ035883.1, read as the reverse complement.
TTTATAGTGATCACAAATTAAGCTCCTTTTCTCGATTAGACGCTTAGTTTACGAGATAATCGCATTTAAAGATTTCCATATGAAAATCCACCATTGGCCACCCATTTCAAGGTGATACTCCCATATATTACCACTGATTTCTTCAGTATTTTATTGTGATCACAAATTAAGCTCCTTTTCTCGATTAGACGCTTAGTTTACGAGATAATCGCATTTAAAGATTTCCATATGAAAATCGACCATTGGCCACCCATTTCAAGGTGATACTCCCATATATTACCACTGATTTCTTCAGTATTTTATAGTGATCACAAATTAAGCTCCTTTTCTCGATTAGACGCTTAGTTTACGAGATAATCGCATTTAAAGATTTCCATATGAAAATCCACCATTGGCCACCCATTTCAAGGTGATACTCCCATATATTACCACTGATTTCTTCAGTATTTTATAGTGATCACAAATTAAGCTCCTTTTCTCGATTAGACGCTTAGTTTACGAGATAATCGCATTTAAAGATTTCCATATGAAAATCCACCATTGGGCACCCATTTCATGGTGATATGCCGAGCTATTACTAGTGATTCCTGAAGTATTTTATAGTGATCACAAATTAAGCTCCTTTTCTCGATTAGACGCTTAGTTTACGAGATAATCGCATTTAAAGATTTCCATATGAAAATCCACCATTGGCCACCCATTTCAAGGTGATACTCCCATATATTACCACTGATTTCTTCAGTATTTTATAGTGATCACAAATTAAGCTCCTTTTCTCGATTAGACGCTTACGAGATAATCGCATTTAAAGATTTCCATATGAAAATCCACCATTGGCCACCCATTTCATGGTGATATGCCGAGCTATTACCAGTGATTCCTGAAGTATTTTATAGTGATCACAAATTAAGCTCCTTTTTTTCGATTAGACGCTTAGTTTACGAGATAATCGCATTTAAAGGTTTCCATATGAAAATCCACCATTGGCCACCCTTTTCAAGGTGATACTCCCATATTGTGCGACTCCAGCACATCGAACAACTCCTCCAACCAGGAGATAACTATTTATACGTGAATTATCACGTCGTGGTCACCAAAATGTGCAACTCAGACACATCGATGACTACTCCTACGTACGTACGGCCACTTCGAACCACTCCTTCAACCAGGAGATAAATGAAAACGCTCTTCACTGCGGTTCTTAAATGAATGACATTTATTCAAAGATATTTTCTCTCTTATATACTAAATACACAGTTTATAATCTTTAAGAAAGGCATTTTCTACCTACTGCACGATCACACACATTTTCTAATCATAACCCTTGCCGACATGTGGTGTGCACAGTAAATAAACAAAACCCTTTGTGTATGCCAGTCATTAGTGTGAGCCATAAAACACATAATTTATGACTGGTTTATCTATGTGGGATTTTTCCCTCGTACTAAAACTATCAATTCTTTTGCTGATAAGTTCTAGTGTTTACTTAATGTGTTTACCATATTAAACATTCTCCCCTCCTTAAAAGATCCTGATCTTTTAATACATAATTAAGTCAATACCTCTGAATAAATAAAACTTAATCTAATTAATACTTAAACTACTTAACCTAAAACTATATACTTAATTCTTCTATTACCACCAGTCGGGCACTTTGGGATGTGGTCTTTCCTTCTATATTTCCCAGGATCCGGCGGCCAAAGGATTGGACTTTCCTGGACATCCACGGTAGCATCTGGTTTCCAATTTGAAGTCCACTTCATTAACATTCTCTTAGCTGCTGCTGCACCATCCTTCACAGCTGCAAACCGCTCTCTTCGTTCCCTGGCGATGGGAAATTTCTCACGTCTTCTTGCTTTTCGTCCCTCGGCGGTGGGAACTATCTTACGTCGTCTGTCATCTTTCAAAACGCAATTCAAAAACAATGACTTAAATTGCTTGCGATGTAAGTTCTGTTTGTCTTCGTTGGCATGAAATAAATCAGCTACTGTACGTACATGGCTTTCCTCTTCATAATCTTCATTGGCATGGACGTCGTCAAATAGAACGTCGACATCGGCATTCATTTCTTCGTCAATTATTACCACAAAATCGACGGTCATGAATTTATTCGAGTCGATTTCACGAATTTCCTTGTCCCCACTGCTACCGAAATCCGACTCATCTTTTTTCGATGCTTCCACCACGAATGTATTGGTCTGCAAAGTATTATTCAACATTGCGTTTTCCATTTTAAGAGCCATGTTCTCTTCCTTTAACAGCGACAGTTCCCGCTCTTGACACTCATTAAGTTTTTGAATGCTCTGATTTTTATATTGGAGTTTTTCAACTTTCTGTTGTAATGCGAAGAGCAAGGACGTTTGTTCACTCAAACAATGGTTTTGATCAGCAATGTCATTCTGCATATCCTTCTTGAGTTTTGTCATTTCCTGTAGGTTTTTGTTCAATGACGACACCATTGACTCTGCTGCTTGCCTTAAAGACTGCTCGTGTTGCAATTGCTTTTTTAATGATACCTCCAATTTTTCTTTCACACGCAATTGAGTGTAAACTGCTTCTAACTTCTCCTGATTAGATTTGTTGCATAACTGCTCCTTTCGAAGTTTGGCCTCTGTTTCAGCCAATTCGTCTCTCAAACATTGCAGTTCAACTTTTGCAGCATCCTTTTCTTCAGTTAACTGGCTCGTTAACCGTTTATTCTCCAATTCTAGTTCTTCGCATTTTCGGTACGTCCAGAACCTGTCGTTCGAACTATCAAAATATTTTTTTCGGAATATTTTTCGCTCGTTTTCTGTATGTTCCCATTTCATACGTTCCTTAACGAGTTCATCTTTTAAACTGGTTATCTCTTGCTTCAGAGATACCATTTCTTCCTCCTTAATATCAAGATTCCTTCTTGATCTGCTGGTAGTAGGAAGGTATTTCCCTTCATCAATAGATTTAAATTGCCTGGCTTGGACAACATCTTCCAGCATCAAAACTTCTTCCTGGTCTCTCTCAGCTTCCAGTTCTATGGCTGTGAGAACTTCTTCCTTCTGCTTCTCAAGTGTCTGGCGCAGAACAGGATCAGAAGCGAACTCCTCCATGGACTCTCTTAGTTCGAGAGTTACTTGGAGCATCTTTAATTGATGCCGTCTGCCCTCTTCAAGCATCTGGCGCAGAACGGGATCTTTTACTTCTACAAATGCTGCTGGAGTTTTCCTTCCATCCATTTTGCAGTCTTATAATGTAGAATTTAATTTTTTACGTACAATTTAATTGTTGACGTGAACGATCACGTCGGGGTCACCAAAATGTGCGACTATGGCACATTGATGACTACTCGTACAGGAGATAGATAATTATGCGTGAATTATCACGTCGGGGTCACCAAAATGTGCGACTCCAGCACATCGAACAACTCCTCCAACCAGGAGATAAATATTTATACGTGAATTATCACGTCGGGGTCACCAAAATGTGTAACTCAGACACATCGACGACTACTCCTACGTACGTACGGCCACTTCGAACCACTCCTTCAACCAGGAGATAAATGAAACACTCTTCACTGCGGTTCTTAAATGAATGACATTTATTCAAAGATATTTTCTCTCTTATATACTAAATACACAGTTTATAATCTTTAAGAAAGGCATTTTCTACCTACTGCACGATCACACACATTTTCTAATCATAACCCTTGCCGACATGTGGTGTGCACAGTAAATAAACAAAACCCTTTGTGTATGCCAGTCATTAGTGTGAGCCATAAAACACATAATTTATGACTGGTTTATCTATGTGGGATTTTTCCCTCGTACTAAAACTATCAATTCTTTTGCTGATAAGTTCTAGTGTTTACTTAATGTGTTTACCATATTAAACACATATATTACCACTGATTTCTTCACTATTTTATAGTGATCACAAATTAAGCTCCTTTTCTCGATTAGACGCTTAGTTTACGAGATAATCGCATTTAAAGATTTCCATATGAAAATCCACCATTGGCCACCCATTTCAAGGTGATACTCCCATATATTACCACTGATTTCTTCACTATTTTATAGTGATCACAAATTAAGCTCCTTTTCTCGATTAGACGCTTAGTTTACGAGATAATCGCATTTAAAGATTTCCATATGAAAATCCACCATTGGGCACCCATTTCATGGTGATATGCCGAGCTATTACCAGTGATTCCTGAAGTATTTTATAGTGATTACAAATTAAGCTCCTTTTCTCGATTAGACGCTTAGTTTACGAGATAATCGCATTTAAAGATTTCCATATGAAAATCCACCATTGGCCACCCATTTCAAGGTGATACTCCCATATATTACCACTGATTTCTTCAGTATTTTATAGTGATCACAAATTAAGCTCCTTTTCTCGATTAGACGCTTAGTTTACGAGATAATCGCATTTAAAGATTTCCATATGAAAATCCACCATTGGGCACCCATTTCATGGTGATATGCCGAGCTATTACCAGTGATTCCTGAAGTATTTTATAGTGATCACAAATTAAGCTCCTTTTCTCGATTAGACGCTTAGTTTACGAGATAATCGCATTTAAAGGTTTCCATATGAAAATCCACCATTGGCCACCCTTTTCAAGGTGATACTCCCATATATTACCACTGATTTCTTCACTATTTTATAGTGATCACAAATTAAGCTCCTTTTCTCGATTAGACGCTTAGTTTACGAGATAATCGCATTTAAAGATTTCCATATGAAAATCCACCATTGGGCACCCATTTCATGGTGATATGCCGAGCTATTACCAGTGATTCCTGAAGTATTTTATAGTGATCACAAATTAAGCTCCTTTTCTCGATTAGACGCTTAGTTTACGAGATAATCGCATTTAAAGATTTCCATATGAAAATCCACCATTGGCCACCCATTTCAAGGTGATACTCCCATATATTACCACTGATTTCTTCAGTATTTTATAGTGATCACAAATTAAGCTCCTTTTCTCGATTAGACGCTTAGTTTACGAGATAATCGCATTTAAAGATTTCCATATGAAAATCCACCATTGGCCACCCATTTCAAGGTGATACTCCCATATATTACCACTGATTTCTTCAGTATTTTATAGTGATCACAAATTAAGCTCCTTTTCTCGATTAGACGCTTAGTTTACGAGATAATCGCATTTAAAGATTTCCATATGAAAATCCACCATTGGCCACCCATTTCATGGTGATATGCCGAGCTATTACCAGTGATTCCTGAAGTATTTTATAGTGATCACAAATTAAGCTCCTTTTCTCGATTAGACGCTTAGTTTACGAGATAATCGCATTTAAAGATTTCCATATGAAAATCCACCATTGGGCACCCATTTCATGGTGATATGCCGAGCTATTACCAGTGATTCCTGAAGTATTTTATAGTGATCACAAATTAAGCTCCTTTTCTCGATTAGACGCTTAGTTTACGAGATAATCGCATTTAAAGATTTCCATATGAAAATCCACCATTGGGCACCCATTTCATGGTGATATGCCGAGCTATTACCAGTGATTCCTGAAGTATTTTATAGTGATCACAAATTAAGCTCCTTTTCTCGATTAGACGCTTAGTTTACGAGATAATCGCATTTAAAGATTTCCATATGAAAATCCACCATTGGCCACCCATTTCAAGGTGATACTCCCATATATTACCACTGATTTCTTCACTATTTTATAGTGATCACAAATTAAGCTCCTTTTCTCGATTAGACGCTTAGTTTACGAGATAATCGCATTTAAAGATTTCCATATGAAAATCCACCATTGGGCACCCATTTCATGGTGATATGCCGAGCTATTACCAGTGATTCCTGAAGTATTTTATAGTGATCACAAATTAAGCTCCTTTTCTCGATTAGACGCTTAGTTTACGAGATAATCGCTTTTAAAGATTTCCATATGAAAATCCACCATTGGCCACCCATTTCAAGGTGATACTCCCATATATTACCACTGATTTCTTCAGTATTTTATAGTGATCACAAATTAAGCTCCTTTTCTCGATGAGACGCTTAGTTTACGAGATAATCGCATTTAAAGATTTCCATATGAAAATCCACCATTGGCCACCCATTTCAAGGTGATACTCCCATATATTACCACTGATTTCTTCAGTATTTTATAGTGATCACAAATTAAGCTCCTTTTCTCGATTAGACGCTTAGTTTACGAGATAATCGCATTTAAAGATTTCCATATGAAAATCCACCATTGGGCACCCATTTCATGGTGATATGCCGAGCTATTACCAGTGATTCCTGAAGTATTTTATAGTGATCACAAATTAAGCTCCTTTTCTCGATTAGACGCTTAGTTTACGAGATAATCGCATTTAAAGATTTCCATATGAAAATCCACCATTGGGCACCCATTTCATGGTGATATGCCGAGCTATTACCAGTGATTCCTGATGTATTTTATAGTGATCACAAATTAAGCTCCTTTTCTCGATTAGACGCTTAGTTTACGAGATAATCGCATTTAAAGATTTCCATATGAAAATCCACCATTGGGGACCCATTTCATGGTGATATGCCGAGCTATTACCAGTGATTCCTGAAGTATTTTATAGTGATCACAAATTAAGCTCCTTTTCTCGATTAGACGCTTAGTTTACGAGATAATCGCATTTAAAGATTTCCATATGAAAATCCACCATTGGGCACCCATTTCATGGTGATATGCCGAGCTATTACCAGTGATTCCTGAAGTATTTTAAAGTGATCACAAATTAAGCTCCTTTTCTCGATTAGACGCTTAGTTTACGAGATAATCGCATTTAAAGATTTCCATATGAAAATCCACCATTGGGCACCCATTTCATGGTGATATGCCGAGATATTACCAGTGATTCCTGAAGTATTTTATAGTGATCACAAATTAAGCTCCTTTTCTCGATTAGACGCTTAGTTTACGAGATAATCGCATTTAAAGATTTCCATATGAAAATCCACCATTGGCCACCCATTTCAAGGTGATACTCCCATATATTACCACTGATTTCTTCAGTATTTTATAGTGATCACAAATTAAGCTCCTTTTCTCGATTAGACGCTTAGTTTACGAGATAATCGCATTTAAAGATTTCCATATGAAAATCCACCATTGGCCACCCATTTCATGGTGATATGCCGAGCTATTACCAGTGATTCCTGAAGTATTTTATAGTGATCACAAATTAAGCTCCTTTTCTCGATTAGACGCTTAGTTTACGAGATAATCGCATTTAAAGATTTCCATATGAAAATCCACCATTGGCCACCCATTTCAAGGTGATACTCCCATATATTACCACTGATTTCTTCAGTATTTTATAGTGATCACAAATTAAGCTCCTTTTCTCGATGAGACGCTTAGTTTACGAGATAATCGCATTTAAAGATTTCCATATGAAAATCCACCATTGGCCACCCATTTCAAGGTGATACTCCCATATATTACCACTGATTTCTTCATTATTTTATAGTGATCACAAATTAAGCTCTTTTTCTCGATTAGACGCTTAGTTTACGAGATAATCGCATTTAAAGATTTCCATATGAAAATCCACCATTGGGCACCCATTTCATGGTGATATGCCGAGCTATTACCAGTGATTCCTGAAGTATTTTATAGTGATCACAAATTAAGCTCCTTTTCTCGATTAGACGCTTAGTTTACGAGATAATCGCATTTAAAGATTTCCATATGAAAATCCACCATTGGGCACCCATTTCATGGTGATATGCCGAGCTATTACCAGTGATTCCTGATGTATTTTATAGTGATCACAAATTAAGCTCCTTTTCTCGATTAGACGCTTAGTTTACGAGATAATCGCATTTAAAGATTTCCATATGAAAATCCACCATTGGGGACCCATTTCATGGTGATATGCCGAGCTATTACCAGTGATTCCTGAAGTATTTTATAGTGATCACAAATTAAGCTCCTTTTCTCGATTAGACGCTTAGTTTACGAGATAATCGCATTTAAAGATTTCCATATGAAAATCCACCATTGGGCACCCATTTCATGGTGATATGCCGAGCTATTACCAGTGATTCCTGAAGTATTTTAAAGTGATCACAAATTAAGCTCCTTTTCTCGATTAGACGCTTAGTTTACGAGATAATCGCATTTAAAGATTTCCATATGAAAATCCACCATTGGGCACCCATTTGATGGTGATATGCCGAGATATTACCAGTGATTCCTGAAGTATTTTATAGTGATCACAAATTAAGCTCCTTTTCTCGATTAGACGCTTAGTTTACGAGATAATCGCATTTAAAGATTTCCATATGAAAATCCACCATTGGCCACCCATTTCAAGGTGATACTCCCATATATTACCACTGATTTCTTCAGTATTTTATAGTGATCACAAATTAAGCTCCTTTTCTCGATTAGACGCTTAGTTTACGAGATAATCGCATTTAAAGATTTCCATATGAAAATCCACCATTGGCCACCCATTTCATGGTGATATGCCGAGCTATTACCAGTGATTCCTGAAGTATTTTATAGTGATCACAAATTAAGCTCCTTTTCTCGATTAGACGCTTAGTTTACGAGATAATCGCATTTAAAGATTTCGCATTTAAAATTAAGCTCCTTTTCTCGATTAGACGCTTAGTTTACGAGATAATCGCATTTAAAGATTTCCATATGAAAATCCACCATTGGGCACCCATTTCATGGTAATATGCCGAGCTATTACCAGTGATTCCTGAAGTATTTTATAGTGATCACAAATTAAGCTCCTTTTCTCGATTAGACGCTTAGTTTACGAGATAATCGCATTTAAAGATTTCCATATGAAAATCCACCATTGGGCACCCATTTCATGGTGATATGCCGAGCTATTACCAGTGATTCCTGAAGTATTTTATAGTGATCACAAATTAAGCTCCTTTTCACGATTAGACGCTTAGTTTACGAGATAATCGCATTTAAAGATTTCCATATGAAAATCCACCATTGGCCACCCATTTCAAGGTGATACTCCCATATATTACCACTGATTTCTTCAGTATTTTATAGTGATCACAAATTAAGCTCCTTTTCTCGATTAGACGCTTAGTTTACGAGATAATCGCATTTAAAGATTTCCATATGAAAATCCACCATTGGGCACCCATTTCATGGTGATATGCCGAACTATTACCAGTGATTCCTGAAGTATTTTATAGTGATCACAAATTAAGCTCCTTTTCTCGATTAGACGCTTAGTTTACGAGATAATCGCATTTAAAGATTTCCATATGAAAATCCACCATTGGGCACCCATTTCATGGTGATATGCCGAGCTATTACCAGTGATTCCTGAAGTATTTTATAGTGATCACAAATTAAGCTCCTTTTCTCGATTAGACGCTTAGTTTACGAGATAATCGCTTTTAAAGATTTCCATATGAAAATCCGCCATTGGCCACCCATTTCAAGGTGATACTCCCATATATTACCACTGATTTCTTCAGTATTTTATAGTGATCACAAATTAAGCTCCTTTTCACGATTAGACGCTTAGTTTACGAGATAATCGCATTTAAAGATTTCCATATGAAAATCCACCATTGGCCACCCATTTCAAGGTGATACTCCCATATATTACCACTGATTTCTTCAGTATTTTATAGTGATCACAAATTAAGCTCCTTTTCTCGATTAGACGCTTAGTTTACGAGATAATCGCATTTAAAGATTTCCATATGAAAATCCACCATTGGCCACCCATTTCAAGGTGATACTCCCATATATTACCACTGATTTCTTCAGTATTTTATAGTGATCACAAATTAAGCTCTTTTTCTCGATTAGACGCTTAGTTTACGAGATAATCGCATTTAAAGATTTCCATATGAAAATCCACCATTGGGCACCCATTTCATGGTGATATGCCGAGCTATTACCAGTGATTCCTGAAGTATTTTATAGTGATCACAAATTAAGCTCCTTTTCTCGATTAGACGCTTAGTTTACGAGATAATCGCATTTAAAGATTTCCATATGAAAATCCACCATTGGCCACCCATTTCAAGGTGATACTCCCATATATTACCACTGATTTCTTCAGTATTTTATAGTGATCACAAATTAAGCTCCTTTTCTCGATTAGACGCTTAGTTTACGAGATAATCGCATTTAAAGATTTCCATATGAAAATCCACCATTGGCCACCCATTTCAAGGTGATACTCCCATATATTACCACTGATTTCTTCAGTATTTTATAGTGATCACAAATTAAGCTCCTTTTCTCGATTAGACGCTTAGTTTACGAGATAATCGCATTTAAAGATTTCCATATGAAAATCCACCATTGGCCACCCATTTCAAGGTGATACTCCCATATATTACCACTGATTTCTTCAGTATTTTATAGTGATCACAAATTAAGCTCCTTTTCTCGATTAGACGCTTAGTTTACGAGATAATCGCATTTAAAGATTTCCATATGAAAATCCACCATTGGCCACCCATTTCAAGGTGATACTCCCATATATTACCACTGATTTCTTCAGTATTTTATAGTGATCACAAATTAAGCTCTTTTTCTCGATTAGACGCTTAGTTTACGAGATAATCGCATTTAAAGATTTCCATATGAAAATCCACCATTGGGCACCCATTTCATGGTGATATGCCGAGCTATTACCAGTGATTCCTGAAGTATTTTATAGTGATCACAAATTAAGCTCCTTTTCTCGATTAGACGCTTAGTTTACGAGATAATCGCATTTAAAGATTTCCATATGAAAATCCACCATTGGCCACCCATTTCAAGGTGATACTCCCATATATTACCACTGATTTCTTCAGTATTTTATAGTGATCACAAATTAAGCTCCTTTTCTCGATTAGACGCTTAGTTTACGAGATAATCGCATTTAAAGATTTCCATATGAAAATCCACCATTGGCCACCCATTTCAAGGTGATACTCCCATATATTACCACTGATTTCTTCAGTATTTTATAGTGATCACAAATTAAGCTCCTTTTCTCGATTAGACGCTTAGTTTACGAGATAATCGCATTTAAAGATTTCCATATGAAAATCCACCATTAATTTGTGATCACTTTAAAATACTTCAGGAATCACTGGTAATAGCTCGGCATATCACCATGAAATGGGTGCCCTTAGTTTACGAGATAATCGCATTTAAAGATTTCCATATGAAGCTATTACCAGTGATTCCTGAAGTATTTTATAGTGATCACAAATTAAGCTCCTTTTCTCGATTAGACGCTTAGTTTACGAGATAATCGCATTTAAAGGTTTCCATATGAAAATCCACCATTGGCCACCCTTTTCAAGGTGATACTCCCATATATTACCACTGATTTCTTCACTATTTTATAGTGATCACAAATTAAGCTCCTTTTCTCGATTAGACGCTTAGTTTACGAGATAATCGCATTTAAAGATTTCCATATGAAAATCCACCATTGGGCACCCATTTCATGGTGATATGCCGAGCTATTACCAGTGATTCCTGAAGTATTTTATAGTGATCACAAATTAAGCTCCTTTTCTCGATTAGACGCTTAGTTTACGAGATAATCGCATTTAAAGATTTCCATATGAAAATGCACCATTGGCCACCCATTTCAAGGTGATACTCCCATATATTACCACTGATTTCTTCAGTATTTTATAGTGATCACAAATTAAGCTCTTTTTCTCGATTAGACGCTTAGTTTACGAGATAATCGCATTTAAAGATTTCCATATGAAAATCCACCATTGGGCACCCATTTCATGGTGATATGCCGAGCTATTACCAGTGATTCCTGAAGTATTTTATAGTGATCACAAATTAAGCTCCTTTTCTCGATTAGACGCTTAGTTTACGAGATAATCGCATTTAAAGATTTCCATATGAAAATCCACCATTGGGCACCCATTTCATGGTGATATGCCGAGATATTACCAGTGATTCCTGAAGTATTTTATAGTGATCACAAATTAAGCTCCTTTTCTCGATTAGACGCTTAGTTTACGAGATAATCGCATTTAAAGATTTCCATATGAAAATCCACCATTGGGCACCCATTTCATGGTGATATGCCGAGCTATTACCAGTGATTCCTGAAGTATTTTAAAGTGATCACAAATTAAGCTCCTTTTCTCGATTAGACGCTTAGTTTACGAGATAATCGCATTTAAAGATTTCCATATGAAAATCCACCATTGGGCACCCATTTCATGGTGATATGCCGAGCTATTACCAGTGATTCCTGAAGTATTTTATAGTGATCACAAATTAAGCTCCTTTTCTCGATTAGACGCTTAGTTTACGAGATAATCGCATTTAAAGATTTCCATATGAAAATCCACCATTGGGCACCCATTTCATGGTGATATGCCGAGCTATTACCAGTGATTCCTGAAGTATTTTATAGTGATCACAAATTAAGCTCCTTTTCTCGATTAGACGCTTAGTTTACGAGATAATCGCATTTAAAGATTTCCATATGAAAATCCACCATTGGCCACCCATTTCAAGGTGATACTCCCATATATTACCACTGATTTCTTCAGTATTTTATAGTGATCACAAATTAAGCTCCTTTTCTCGATTAGACGCTTAGTTTACGAGATAATCGCATTTAAAGATTTCCATATGAATTTCCATGGTGATATGCCGAGCTATTACCAGTGATTCCTGAAGTATTTTATAGTGATCACAAATTAAGCTCCTTTTCTCGATTAGACGCTTAGTTTACGAGATAATCGCATTTAAAGGTTTCCATATGAAAATCCACCATTGGCCACCCTTTTCAAGGTGATACTCCCATATATTACCACTGATTTCTTCACTATTTTATAGTGATCACAAATTAAGCTCCTTTTCTCGATTAGACGCTTAGTTTACGAGATAATCGCATTTAAAGATTTCCATATGAAAATCCACCATTGGGCACCCATTTCATGGTGATATGCCGAGCTATTACCAGTGATTCCTGAAGTATTTTATAGTGATCACAAATTAAGCTCCTTTTCTCGATTAGACGCTTAGTTTACGAGATAATCGCATTTAAAGATTTCCATATGAAAATCCACCATTGGGCACCCATTTCATGGTGATATGCCGAGCTATTACCAGTGATTCCTGAAGTATTTTATAGTGATCACAAATTAAGCTCCTTTTCTCGATTAGACGCTTAGTTTACGAGATAATCGCATTTAAAGATTTCCATATGAAAATCCACCATTGGCCACCCATTTCAAGGTGATACTCCCATATATTACCACTGATTTCTTCAGTATTTTATAGTGATCACAAATTAAGCTCCTTTTCTCGATTAGACGCTTAGTTTACGAGATAATCGCATTTAAAGATTTCCATATGAATTTCCATGGTGATATGCCGAGCTATTACCAGTGATTCCTGAAGTATTTTATAGTGATCACAAATTAAGCTCCTTTTCTCGATTAGACGCTTAGTTTACGAGATAATCGCATTTAAAGGTTTCCATATGAAAATCCACCATTGGCCACCCTTTTCAAGGTGATACTCCCATATATTACCACTGATTTCTTCACTATTTTATAGTGATCACAAATTAAGCTCCTTTTCTCGATTAGACGCTTAGTTTACGAGATAATCGCATTTAAAGATTTCCATATGAATTTCCATGGTGATATGCCGAGCTATTACCAGTGATTCCTGAAGTATTTTATAGTGATCACAAATTAAGCTCCTTTTCTCGATTAGACGCTTAGTTTACGAGATAATCGCATTTAAAGATTTCCATATGAAAATCCACAATTGGCCACCCTTTTCAAGGTGATACTCCCATATATTACCACTGATTTCTTCAGTATTTTATAGTGATCACAAATTAAGCTCCTTTTCTCGATTAGACGCTTAGTTTACGAGATAATCGCATTTAAAGATTTCCATATGAAAATCCACCATTGGGCACCCATTTCATGGTGATATGCCGAGCTATTACCAGTGATTCCTGAAGTATTTTATAGTGGTCACAAATTAAGCTCCTTTTCTCGATTAGACGCTTAGTTTACGAGATAATCGCATTTAAAGATTTCCATATGAAAATCCACCATTGGCCACCCATTTCAAGGTGATACTCCCATATATTACCACTGATTTCTTCAGTATTTTATAGTGATCACAAATTAAGCTCTTTTTCTCGATTAGACGCTTAGTTTACGAGATAATCGCATTTAAAGATTTCCATATGAAAATCCACCATTGGGCACCCATTTCATGGTGATATGCCGAGCTATTACCAGTGATTCCTGAAGTATTTTATAGTGATCACAAATTAAGCTCCTTTTCTCGATTAGACGCTTAGTTTACGAGATAATCGCATTTAAAGATTTCCATATGAAAATCCACCATTGGCCACCCATTTCAAGGTGATACTCCCATATATTACCACTGATTTCTTCAGTATTTTATAGTGATCACAAATTAAGCTCCTTTTCTCGATTAGACGCTTAGTTTACGAGATAATCGCATTTAAAGATTTCCATATGAATTTCCATGGTGATATGCCGAGCTATTACCAGTGATTCCTGAAGTATTTTATAGTGATCACAAATTAAGCTCCTTTTCTCGATTAGACGCTTAGTTTACGAGATAATCGCATTTAAAGGTTTCCATATGAAAATCCACCATTGGCCACCCTTTTCAAGGTGATACTCCCATATATTACCACTGATTTCTTCACTATTTTATAGTGATCACAAATTAAGCTCCTTTTCTCGATTAGACGCTTAGTTTACGAGATAATCGCATTTAAAGATTTCCATATGAAAATCCACCATTGGGCACCCATTTCATGGTGATATGCCGAGCTATTACCAGTGATTCCTGAAGTATTTTATAGTGATCACAAATTAAGCTCCTTTTCTCGATTAGACGCTTAGTTTACGAGATAATCGCATTTAAAGATTTCCATATGAAAATCCACCATTGGGCACCCATTTCATGGTGATATGCCGAGCTATTACCAGTGATTCCTGAAGTATTTTATAGTGATCACAAATTAAGCTCCTTTTCTCGATTAGACGCTTAGTTTACGAGATAATCGCATTTAAAGATTTCCATATGAAAATCCACCATTGGGCACCCATTTCATGGTGATATGCCGAGCTATTACCAGTGATTCCTGAAGTATTTTATAGTGATCACAAATTAAGCTCCTTTTCTCGATTAGACGCTTAGTTTACGAGATAATCGCATTTAAAGATTTCCATATGAAAATCCACCATTGGCCACCCATTTCAAGGTGATACTCCCATATATTACCACTGATTTCTTCAGTATTTTATAGTGATCACAAATTAAGCTCCTTTTCTCGATTAGACGCTTAGTTTACGAGATAATCGCATTTAAAGATTTCCATATGAATTTCCATGGTGATATGCCGAGCTATTACCAGTGATTCCTGAAGTATTTTATAGTGATCACAAATTAAGCTCCTTTTCTCGATTAGACGCTTAGTTTACGAGATAATCGCATTTAAAGATTTCCATATGAAAATCCACCATTGGGCACCCATTTCATGGTGATATGCCGAGCTATTACCAGTGATTCCTGAAGTATTTTATAGTGATCACAAATTAAGCTCCTTTTCTCGATTAGACGCTTAGTTTACGAGATAATCGCATTTAAAGATTTCCATATGAATTTCCATGGTGATATGCCGAGCTATTACCAGTGATTCCTGAAGTATTTTATAGTGATCACAAATTAAGCTCCTTTTCTCGATTAGACGCTTAGTTTACGAGAGAATCGCATTTAAAGATTTCCATATGAAAATCCACCATTGGGCACCCATTTCATGGTGATATGCCGAGCTATTACCAGTGATTCCTGAAGTATTTTATAGTGATCACAAATTAAGCTCCTTTTCTCGATTAGACGCTTAGTTTACGAGATAATCGCATTTAAAGATTTCCATATGAAAATCCACCATTGGGCACCCATTTCATGGTGATATGCCGAGCTATTACCAGTGATTCCTGAAGTATTTTATAGTGATCACAAATTAAGCTCCTTTTCTCGATTAGACGCTTAGTTTACGAGATAATCGCATTTAAAGGTTTCCATATGAAAATCCACCATTGGCCACCCTTTTCAAGGTGATACTCCCATATATTACCACTGATTTCTTCAGTATTTTATAGTGATCACAAATTAAGCTCCTTTTCTCGATTAGACGCTTAGTTTACGAGATAATCGCATTTAAAGATTTCCATATGAAAATCCACCATTGGGCACCCATTTCATGGTGATATGCCGAGCTATTACCAGTGATTCCTGAAGTATTTTATAGTGGTCACAAATTAAGCTCCTTTTCTCGATTAGACGCTTAGTTTACGAGATAATCGCATTTAAAGATTTCCATATGAAAATCCACCATTGGCCACCCATTTCAAGGTGATACTCCCATATATTACCACTGATTTCTTCAGTATTTTATAGTGATCACAAATTAAGCTCTTTTTCTCGATTAGACGCTTAGTTTACGAGATAATCGCATTTAAAGATTTCCATATGAAAATCCACCATTGGGCACCCATTTCATGGTGATATGCCGAGCTATTACCAGTGATTCCTGAAGTATTTTATAGTGATCACAAATTAAGCTCCTTTTCTCGATTAGACGCTTAGTTTACGAGATAATCGCATTTAAAGATTTCCATATGAAAATCCACCATTGGGCACCCATTTCATGGTGATATGCCGAGCTATTACCAGTGATTCCTGATGTATTTTATAGTGATCACAAATTAAGCTCCTTTTCTCGATTAGACGCTTAGTTTACGAGATAATCGCATTTAAAGATTTCCATATGAAAATCCACCATTGGGCACCCATTTCATGGTGATATGCCGAGCTATTACCAGTGATTCCTGAAGTATTTTATAGTGATCACAAATTAAGCTCCTTTTCTCGATTAGACGCTTAGTTTACGAGAGAATCGCATTTAAAGATTTCCATATGAAAATCCACCATTGGGCACCCATTTCATGGTGATATGCCGAGCTATTACCAGTGATTCCTGAAGTATTTTATAGTGATCACAAATTAAGCTCCTTTTCTCGATTAGACGCTTAGTTTACGAGATAATCGCATTTAAAGATTTCCATATGAAAATCCACCATTGGCCACCCATTTCAAGGTGATACTCCCATATATTACCACTGATTTCTTCAGTATTTTATAGTGATCACAAATTAAGCTCCTTTTCTCGATTAGACGCTTAGTTTACGAGATAATCGCATTTAAAGATTTCCATATGAATTTCCATGGTGATATGCCGAGCTATTACCAGTGATTCCTGAAGTATTTTATAGTGATCACAAATTAAGCTCCTTTTCTCGATTAGACGCTTAGTTTACGAGATAATCGCATTTAAAGGTTTCCATATGAAAATCCACCATTGGCCACCCTTTTCAAGGTGATACTCCCATATATTACCACTGATTTCTTCACTATTTTATAGTGATCACAAATTAAGCTCCTTTTCTCGATTAGACGCTTAGTTTACGAGATAATCGCATTTAAAGATTTCCATATGAAAATCCACCATTGGGCACCCATTTCATGGTGATATGCCGAGCTATTACCAGTGATTCCTGAAGTATTTTATAGTGATCACAAATTAAGCTCCTTTTCTCGATTAGACGCTTAGTTTACGAGATAATCGCATTTAAAGATTTCCATATGAAAATCCACCATTGGGCACCCATTTCATGGTGATATGCCGAGCTATTACCAGTGATTCCTGAAGTATTTTATAGTGATCACAAATTAAGCTCCTTTTCTCGATTAGACGCTTAGTTTACGAGATAATCGCATTTAAAGATTTCCATATGAAAATCCACCATTGGCCACCCATTTCAAGGTGATACTCCCATATATTACCACTGATTTCTTCAGTATTTTATAGTGATCACAAATTAAGCTCCTTTTCTCGATTAGACGCTTAGTTTACGAGATAATCGCATTTAAAGATTTCCATATGAATTTCCATGGTGATATGCCGAGCTATTACCAGTGATTCCTGAAGTATTTTATAGTGATCACAAATTAAGCTCCTTTTCTCGATTAGACGCTTAGTTTACGAGATAATCGCATTTAAAGGTTTCCATATGAAAATCCACCATTGGCCACCCTTTTCAAGGTGATACTCCCATATATTACCACTGATTTCTTCACTATTTTATAGTGATCACAAATTAAGCTCCTTTTCTCGATTAGACGCTTAGTTTACGAGATAATCGCATTTAAAGATTTCCATATGAATTTCCATGGTGATATGCCGAGCTATTACCAGTGATTCCTGAAGTATTTTATAGTGATCACAAATTAAGCTCCTTTTCTCGATTAGACGCTTAGTTTACGAGATAATCGCATTTAAAGATTTCCATATGAAAATCCACAATTGGCCACCCTTTTCAAGGTGATACTCCCATATATTACCACTGATTTCTTCAGTATTTTATAGTGATCACAAATTAAGCTCCTTTTCTCGATTAGACGCTTAGTTTACGAGATAATCGCATTTAAAGATTTCCATATGAAAATCCACCATTGGGCACCCATTTCATGGTGATATGCCGAGCTATTACCAGTGATTCCTGAAGTATTTTATAGTGGTCACAAATTAAGCTCCTTTTCTCGATTAGACGCTTAGTTTACGAGATAATCGCATTTAAAGATTTCCATATGAAAATCCACCATTGGCCACCCATTTCAAGGTGATACTCCCATATATTACCACTGATTTCTTCAGTATTTTATAGTGATCACAAATTAAGCTCTTTTTCTCGATTAGACGCTTAGTTTACGAGATAATCGCATTTAAAGATTTCCATATGAAAATCCACCATTGGGCACCCATTTCATGGTGATATGCCGAGCTATTACCAGTGATTCCTGAAGTATTTTATAGTGATCACAAATTAAGCTCCTTTTCTCGATTAGACGCTTAGTTTACGAGATAATCGCATTTAAAGATTTCCATATGAAAATCCACCATTGGCCACCCATTTCAAGGTGATACTCCCATATATTACCACTGATTTCTTCAGTATTTTATAGTGATCACAAATTAAGCTCCTTTTCTCGATTAGACGCTTAGTTTACGAGATAATCGCATTTAAAGATTTCCATATGAATTTCCATGGTGATATGCCGAGCTATTACCAGTGATTCCTGAAGTATTTTATAGTGATCACAAATTAAGCTCCTTTTCTCGATTAGACGCTTAGTTTACGAGATAATCGCATTTAAAGGTTTCCATATGAAAATCCACCATTGGCCACCCTTTTCAAGGTGATACTCCCATATATTACCACTGATTTCTTCACTATTTTATAGTGATCACAAATTAAGCTCCTTTTCTCGATTAGACGCTTAGTTTACGAGATAATCGCATTTAAAGATTTCCATATGAAAATCCACCATTGGGCACCCATTTCATGGTGATATGCCGAGCTATTACCAGTGATTCCTGAAGTATTTTATAGTGATCACAAATTAAGCTCCTTTTCTCGATTAGACGCTTAGTTTACGAGATAATCGCATTTAAAGATTTCCATATGAAAATCCACCATTGGGCACCCATTTCATGGTGATATGCCGAGCTATTACCAGTGATTCCTGAAGTATTTTATAGTGATCACAAATTAAGCTCCTTTTCTCGATTAGACGCTTAGTTTACGAGATAATCGCATTTAAAGATTTCCATATGAAAATCCACCATTGGGCACCCATTTCATGGTGATATGCCGAGCTATTACCAGTGATTCCTGAAGTATTTTATAGTGATCACAAATTAAGCTCCTTTTCTCGATTAGACGCTTAGTTTACGAGATAATCGCATTTAAAGATTTCCATATGAAAATCCACCATTGGCCACCCATTTCAAGGTGATACTCCCATATATTACCACTGATTTCTTCAGTATTTTATAGTGATCACAAATTAAGCTCCTTTTCTCGATTAGACGCTTAGTTTACGAGATAATCGCATTTAAAGATTTCCATATGAATTTCCATGGTGATATGCCGAGCTATTACCAGTGATTCCTGAAGTATTTTATAGTGATCACAAATTAAGCTCCTTTTCTCGATTAGACGCTTAGTTTACGAGATAATCGCATTTAAAGATTTCCATATGAAAATCCACCATTGGGCACCCATTTCATGGTGATATGCCGAGCTATTACCAGTGATTCCTGAAGTATTTTATAGTGATCACAAATTAAGCTCCTTTTCTCGATTAGACGCTTAGTTTACGAGATAATCGCATTTAAAGATTTCCATATGAATTTCCATGGTGATATGCCGAGCTATTACCAGTGATTCCTGAAGTATTTTATAGTGATCACAAATTAAGCTCCTTTTCTCGATTAGACGCTTAGTTTACGAGAGAATCGCATTTAAAGATTTCCATATGAAAATCCACCATTGGGCACCCATTTCATGGTGATATGCCGAGCTATTACCAGTGATTCCTGAAGTATTTTATAGTGATCACAAATTAAGCTCCTTTTCTCGATTAGACGCTTAGTTTACGAGATAATCGCATTTAAAGATTTCCATATGAAAATCCACCATTGGGCACCCATTTCATGGTGATATGCCGAGCTATTACCAGTGATTCCTGAAGTATTTTATAGTGATCACAAATTAAGCTCCTTTTCTCGATTAGACGCTTAGTTTACGAGATAATCGCATTTAAAGGTTTCCATATGAAAATCCACCATTGGCCACCCTTTTCAAGGTGATACTCCCATATATTACCACTGATTTCTTCAGTATTTTATAGTGATCACAAATTAAGCTCCTTTTCTCGATTAGACGCTTAGTTTACGAGATAATCGCATTTAAAGATTTCCATATGAAAATCCACCATTGGGCACCCATTTCATGGTGATATGCCGAGCTATTACCAGTGATTCCTGAAGTATTTTATAGTGGTCACAAATTAAGCTCCTTTTCTCGATTAGACGCTTAGTTTACGAGATAATCGCATTTAAAGATTTCCATATGAAAATCCACCATTGGCCACCCATTTCAAGGTGATACTCCCATATATTACCACTGATTTCTTCAGTATTTTATAGTGATCACAAATTAAGCTCTTTTTCTCGATTAGACGCTTAGTTTACGAGATAATCGCATTTAAAGATTTCCATATGAAAATCCACCATTGGGCACCCATTTCATGGTGATATGCCGAGCTATTACCAGTGATTCCTGAAGTATTTTATAGTGATCACAAATTAAGCTCCTTTTCTCGATTAGACGCTTAGTTTACGAGATAATCGCATTTAAAGATTTCCATATGAAAATCCACCATTGGGCACCCATTTCATGGTGATATGCCGAGCTATTACCAGTGATTCCTGATGTATTTTATAGTGATCACAAATTAAGCTCCTTTTCTCGATTAGACGCTTAGTTTACGAGATAATCGCATTTAAAGATTTCCATATGAAAATCCACCATTGGGCACCCATTTCATGGTGATATGCCGAGCTATTACCAGTGATTCCTGAAGTATTTTATAGTGATCACAAATTAAGCTCCTTTTCTCGATTAGACGCTTAGTTTACGAGAGAATCGCATTTAAAGATTTCCATATGAAAATCCACCATTGGGCACCCATTTCATGGTGATATGCCGAGCTATTACCAGTGATTCCTGAAGTATTTTATAGTGATCACAAATTAAGCTCCTTTTCTCGATTAGACGCTTAGTTTACGAGATAATCGCATTTAAAGATTTCCATATGAATTTCCATGGTGATATGCCGAGCTATTACCAGTGATTCCTGAAGTATTTTATAGTGATCACAAATTAAGCTCCTTTTCTCGATTAGACGCTTAGTTTACGAGATAATCGCATTTAAAGATTTCCATATGAAAATCCACCATTGGCCACCCATTTAAAGGTGATACTCCCATATATTACCACTGATTTCTTCAGTATTTTATAGTGATCACAAATTAAGCTCCTTTTCTCGATTAGACGCTTAGTTTACGAGATAATCGCATTTAAAGATTTCCATATGAAAATCCACCATTGGCCACCCATTTCAAGGTGATACTCCCATATATTACCACTGATTTCTTCAGTATTTTATAGTGATCACAAATTAAGCTCCTTTTCTCGATTAGACGCTTAGTTTACGAGATAATCGCATTTAAAGATTTCCATATGAAAATCCACCATTGGCCACCCATTTCAAGGTGATACTCCCATATATTACCACTGATTTCTTCAGTATTTTATAGTGATCACAAATTAAGCTCCTTTTCTCGATTAGACGCTTAGTTTACGAGATAATCGCATTTAAAGATTTCCATATGAAAATCCACCATTGGCCACCCATTTCAAGGTGATACTCACATATATTACCACTGATTTCTTCAGTATTTTATAGTGATCACAAATTAAGCTCCTTTTCTCGATTAGACGCTTAGTTTACGAGATAATCGCATTTAAAGATTTCCATATGAAAATCCACCATTGGGCACCCATTTCATGGTGATATGCCGAGCTATTACCAGTGATTCCTGAAGTATTTTATAGTGATCACAAATTAAGCTCCTTTTCTCGATTAGACGCTTAGTTTACGAGATAATCGCATTTAAAGATTTCCATATGAAAATCCACCATTGGGCACCCATTTCATGGTGATATGCCGAGCTATTACCAGTGATTCCTGAAGTATTTTATAGTGATCACAAATTTAGCTCCTTTTCTCGATTAGACGCTTAGTTTACGAGATAATCGCATTTAAAGATTTCCATATGAAAATCCACCATTGGGCACCCATTTCATGGTGATATGCCGAGCTATTACCAGTGATTCCTGAAGTATTTTATAGTGATCACAAATTAAGCTCCTTTTCTCGATTAGACGCTTAGTTTACGAGATAATCGCATTTAAATATTTCCATATGAAAATCCACCATTGGCCACCCATTTCAAGGTGATACTCCCATATATTACCACTGATTTCTTCAGTATTTTATAGTGATCACAAATTAAGCTCCTTTTCTCGATTAGACGCTTAGTTTACGAGATAATCGCATTTAAAGATTTCTATATGAAAATCCACCATTGGGCACCCATTTCAAGGTGATATGCCGAGCTATTACCAGTGATTCCTGAAGTATTTTATAGTGATCACAAATTAAGCTCCTTTTCTCGATTAGACGCTTAGTTTACTAGATAATCGCATTTAAAGATTTCCATATGAAAATCCACCACATTTCAAGGTGATACTCCCATATATTACCACTGATTTCTTCAGTATTTTATAGTGATCACAAATTAAGCTCCTTTTCTCGATTAGACGCTTAGTTTACGAGATAATCGCATTTAAAGATTTCTATATGAAAATCCACCATTGGCCACCCATTTCAAGGTGATACTCCCATATATTACCACTGATTTCTTCACTATTTTATAGTGATCACAAATTAAGCTCCTTTTCTCGATTAGACGCTTAGTTTACGAGATAATCGCATTTAAAGATTTCCATATGAAAATCCAAAATTGGCCACCCATTTCAAGGTGATACTCCCATATATTACCACTGATTTCTTCACTATTTTATAGTGATCACAAATTAAGCTCCTTTTCTCGATTAGACGCTTAGTTTACGAGATAATCGCATTTAAAGGTTTCCATATGAAAATCCACCATTGGCCACCCTTTTCAAGGTGATACTCCCATATATTACCACTGATTTCTTCACTATTTTATAGTGATCACAAATTAAGCTCCTTTTCTCGATTAGACGCTTAGTTTACGAGATAATCGCATTTAAAGATTTCCATATGAAAATCCACCATTGGGCACCCATTTCATGGTGATATGCCGAGCTATTACCAGTGATTCCTGAAGTATTTTATAGTGATCACAAATTAAGCTCCTTTTCTCGATTAGACGCTTAGTTTACGAGATAATCGCATTTAAAGATTTCCATATGAAAATCCACCATTGGCCACCCATTTCAAGGTGATACTCCCATATATTACCACTGATTTCTTCACTATTTTATAGTGATCACAAATTAAGCTCCTTTTCTCGATTAGACGCTTAGTTTACGAGATAATCGCATTTAAAGATTTCCATATGAAAATCCACCATTGGGCACCCATTTCATGGTGATATGCCGAGCTATTACCAGTGATTCCTGAAGTATTTTATAGTGATCACAAATTAAGCTCCTTTTCTCGATTAGACGCTTAGTTTACGAAATAATCGCATTTAAAGGTTTCCATATGAAAATCCACCATTGGCCACCCTTTTCAAGGTGATACTCCCATATATTACCACTGATTTCTTCAGTATTTTATAGTGATCACAAATTAAGCTCCTTTTCTCGATTAGACGCTTAGTTTACGAGATAATCGCATTTAAAGATTTCCATATGAAAATCCACCATTGGGCACCCATTTCATGGTGATACTCCCATATATTACCACTGATTTCTTCACTATTTTATAGTGATCACAAATTAAGCTCCTTTTCTCGATTAGACGCTTAGTTTACGAGATAATCGCATTTAAAGATTTCCATATGAAAATCCACCATTGGGCACCCATTTCATGGTGATATGCCGAGCTATTACCAGTGATGATTCCTGAAGTATTTTATAGTGATCACAAATTAAGCTCCTTTTCTCGATTAGACGCTTAGTTTACGAGATAATCGCATTTAAAGGTTTCCATATGAAAATCCACCATTGGCCACCCTTTTCAAGGTGATACTCCCATATATTACCACTGATTTCTTCACTATTTTATAGTGATCACAAATTAAGCTCCTTTTCTCGATTAGACGCTTAGTTTACGAGATAATCGCATTTAAAGATTTCCATATGAAAATCCACCATTGGCCACCCATTTCAAGGTGATACTCCCATATATTACCACTGATTTCTTCAGTATTTTATAGTGATCACAAATTAAGCTCCTTTTCTCGATTAGACGCTTAGTTTACGAGATAATCGCATTTAAAGATTTCCATATGAAAATCCACCATTGGCCACCCATTTCAAGGTGATACTCCCATATATTACCACTGATTTCTTCAGTATTTTATAGTGATCACAAATTAAGCTCCTTTTCTCGATTAGACGCTTAGTTTACGAGATAATCGCATTTAAAGATTTCCATATGAAAATCCACCATTGGCCACCCATTTCAAGGTGATACTCCCATATATTACCACTGATTTCTTCAGTATTTTATAGTGATCACAAATTAAGCTCCTTTTCTCGATTAGACGCTTAGTTTACGAGATAATCGCATTTAAAGATTTCCATATGAAAATCCACCATTGGGCACCCATTTCATGGTGATATGCCGAGCTATTACCAGTGATTCCTGAAGTATTTTATAGTGATCACAAATTAAGCTCCTTTTCTCGATTAGACGCTTAGTTTACGAGATAATCGCATTTAAAGATTTCCATATGAAAATCCACCATTGGGCACCCATTTCAAGGTGATATGCCGAGCTATTACCAGTGATTCCTGAAGTATTTTATAGTGATCACAAATTAAGCTCCTTTTCTCGATTAGACGCTTAGTTTACGAGATAATCGCATTTAAAGATTTCCATATGAAAATCCACCATTGGCCACCCTTTTCAAGGTGATACTCCCATATATTCCCACTGATTTCTTCACTATTTTATAGTGATCACAAATTAAGCTCCTTTTCTCGATTAGACGCTTAGTTTACGAGATAATCGCATTTAAAGGTTTCCATATGAAAATCCACCATTGGCCACCCTTTTCAAGGTGATACTCCCATATATTACCACTGATTTCTTCACTATTTTATAGTGATCACAAATTAAGCTCCTTTTCTCGATTAGACGCTTAGTTTACGAGATAATCGCATTTAAAGATTTCCATATGAAAATCCACCATTGGGCACCCATTTCATGGTGATATGCCGAGCTATTACCAGTGATTCCTGAAGTATTTTATAGTGATCACAAATTAAGCTCCTTTTCTCGATTAGACGCTTAGTTTACGAGATAATCGCATTTAAAGATTTCCATATGAAAATCCACCATTGGGCACCCATTTCATGGTGATGTGCCGAGCTATTACCAGTGATTCCTGAAGTATTTTATAGTGATCACAAATTAAGCTCCTTTTCTCGATTAGACGCTTAGTTTACGAAATAATCGCATTTAAAGGTTTCCATATGAAAATCCACCATTGGCCACCCTTTTCAAGGTGATACTCCCATATATTACCACTGATTTCTTCAGTATTTTATAGTGATCACAAATTAAGCTCCTTTTCTCGATTAGACGCTTAGATTACGAGATAATCGCATTTAAAGATTTCCATATGAAAATCCACCATTGGGCACCCATTTCATGGTGATACTCCCATATATTACCACTGATTTCTTCACTATTTTATAGTGATCACAAATTAAGCTCCTTTTCTCGATTAGACGCTTAGTTTACGAGATAATCGCATTTAAAGATTTCCATATGAAAATCCACCATTGGGCACCCATTTCATGGTGATATGCCGAGCTATTACCAGTGATTCCTGAAGTATTTTATAGTGGTCACAAATTAAGCTCCTTTTCTCGATTAGACGCTTAGTTTACGAGATAATCGCATTTAAAGATTTCCATATGAAAATCCACCATTGGCCACCCATTTCAAGGTGATACTCCCATATATTACCACTGATTTCTTCAGTATTTTATAGTGATCACAAATTAAGCTCCTTTTCTCGATTAGACGCTTAGTTTACGAGATAATCGCATTTAAAGATTTCCATATGAAAATCCACCATTGGGCACCCATTTCAAGGTGATATGCCGAGCTATTACCAGTGATTCCTGAAGTATTTTATAGTGATCACAAATTAAGCTCCTTTTCTCGATTAGACGCTTAGTTTACGAGATAATCGCATTTAAAGATTTCCATATGAAAATCCACCATTGGCCACCCTTTTCAAGGTGATACTCCCATATATTCCCACTGATTTCTTCACTATTTTATAGTGATCACAAATTAAGCTCCTTTTCTCGATTAGACGCTTAGTTTACGAGATAATCGCATTTAAAGGTTTCCATATGAAAATCCACCATTGGCCACCCTTTTCAAGGTGATACTCCCATATATTACCACTGATTTCTTCACTATTTTATAGTGATCACAAATTAAGCTCCTTTTCTCGATTAGACGCTTAGATTACGAGATAATCGCATTTAAAGATTTCCATATGAAAATCCACCATTGGGCACCCATTTCATGGTGATACTCCCATATATTACCACTGATTTCTTCACTATTTTATAGTGATCACAAATTAAGCTCCTTTTCTCGATTAGACGCTTAGTTTACGAGATAATCGCATTTAAAGATTTCCATATGAAAATCCACCATTGGCCACCCTTTTCAAGGTGATATGCCGAGCTATTACCAGTGATTCCTGAAGTATTTTATAGTGATCACAAATTAAGCTTCTTTTCTCGATTAGACGCTTAGTTTACGAGATAATCGCATTTAAAGATTTCCATATGAAAATCCACCATTGGCCACCCTTTTCAAGGTGATACTCCCATATATTACCACTGATTTCTTCACTATTTTATAGTGATCACAAATTAAGCTCCTTTTCTCGATTAGACGCTTAGTTTACGAGATAATCGCATTTAAAGATTTCCATATGAAAATCCACCATTGGCCACCCTTTTCAAGGTGATACTCCCATATATTACCACTGATTTCTTCACTATTTTATAGTGATCACAAATTAAGCTCCTTTTCTCGATTAGACGCTTAGTTTACGAGATAATCGCATTTAAAGATTTCCATATGAAAATCCACCATTGGCCACCCTTTTCAAGGTGATATGCCGAGCTATTACCAGTGATTCCTGAAGTATTTTATAGTGATCACAAATTAAGCTCCTTTTCTCGATTAGACGCTTAGTTTACGAGATAATCGCATTTAAAGATTTCCATATGAAAATCCACCATTGGTCACCCTTTTCAAGGTGATACTCCCATATATTACCACTGATTTCTTCACTATTTTATCTTCTTTACTTCTTCTTTACTGGCAGCAACAACAGAAATTCATCTATCAGTAGCCGCACGTAGAAAACCATTCCAAGCGCTTCGGTCTTTTGCGCACCGTAGATAGTTCGTCATACCAAGCTTACTTAACATTTCCGTCACCTGGTCTATCCATCGGAGTTTTGGTCGCCCTCTCCTGCTCCGCCCATCGAGTTTATTGCCGAAGACTTTTCGAGCCGGAGCGTTATCGTCCATTCGTACAACGTGTCTAAGCCAGCGCATTCGGTCTATTTGAACGCGCTTGACCACGTCGATGTCGTTGTACAGCTCATACAGCTCATGATTCATTCGACGACGGTACTCGCCGTTCACGATGATGGGTCCAAATATTTTGCGGAGTATTTTTCTCTCGAAGACTCCCAGAATAGATTGATCCGCTTGTGTCATTACCCACGATTCTGCGCTGTAGAGCAAGACAGGTAGGATCAGAGTCTGGTAGAGCTGGATCTTTGTTTTTCGAGAGAGCGATTTGTCGTTAAATCGCTTGCTTAGCGCATAGTAGCAGCGGTTTGCGATCAATACTCGTCTTTTGATTTCGAGGCTGACATTATTATTTTTGTTTATGGCGGAGCCAAGGTAGACAAAATCATCTACCACTTCAAAATTATAGTTGTCAACGTTCACGCAGCGTCCCAGACGAGTGGACTCTTTGTTCGTTGAAGCAAATAACTTGGTTTTGTCCTCGTTTATCACCAGACCCACTTCAGCCGACTGATTTTCAATGCTCGAAAAAGCCGCAGTAACATCTCACAATCCACGTCCAATAATATCGATATCATCAGCATACGCGAGCAACATGTGGCTTTTGTTAAATATGGTGCCATTCCTGTTTACTGCTGCTTTCCGCATGATCATCTCCATTACGATGTTAAAGAGATCGCAGGACAGACTATCGCCTTGTCTAAAGCCTCGCTTGGTAGAAAATGGCTTTGACAGATTTTTGCCAATTTTCACTGAAGACTTCGTGTCAGTCAGTGTCATCCCGCAGAGTCGAATTAGTTTTGCGGGGATACCAAACTCAGCCATAGCATCCAACAATTTCTATCGTATCGGACTGTCAAACGCAGCTTTGTTATCGATGAACAGATGGTAGGTATCGATCTGCATTTCTTGGGTCTTCTTCAGGATTTGTCGTAGCGTGAATATCTGGTCGGTGGTAGATTTACCAGGTCTAAAGCCACACTGATAAGGTCCAATCAGGTTCGCCAGGAGGGGCTTTAGTCTTTCACATAACACACTAGACAGGACCTTGTATGCGATGGGTAAAAGGCTAATCCCGCGATAGTTGGTACACACACTAGGATCGCCTTTCTTAAGCACGGGACATAGGACACTCAGATTCCAATCATCGGGCATGCATTCCCTGAGCCAAATCGTGTTTATGAGCTGGTGCATGCATGTTACCAGGTCATCGCCGCCGGCTTTAAAAAGCTCTGCCGGCAGTCCATCGGCTCCCGCAGCTTTATTATTTTTAAGCCGGGCAATTGCCGTGGTGATCTCGTTTTGGCTCGGTGGTGGACAATCTACTCCATCGTCGATGATTGGTGCGATTCCGTCACTTATGCTGCCTTCGGGAACGAGAAGAGATTGAAAGTGTTCCCTCCATATTTGCAGCACACTCTGAGTGTCCGTGACCAGGTTTCCGTCTCTGTCCTTACAGGTGGGGATCCCTGTTCCAAAACCTTTACTTTTAACCTTTTGGTAGAACTTTCGGGCCTCACCTCTATCCCTGTAGTTTTCGATATCCTGGCTCTCTCTTTTCTTCCACAGACGCTTTTTCCGTCTGAACAGGCGTTTCATCTCCCTCCTTTTCTCTTTATAACGCTCCGTCACCGCACGCGTCGCCATTGGCTGCAGTTTTGCCTTGTATGCAGCATCCATTTCCTCAGACATTTCGCGACATTCGTCATCGTACCAGGGCTTGTCTGAGCGTGGTTTTTCATAACCCAGTACGGTTGTTGCGGCAGTGGTCATAGAATTCGCAATATGCTGCCACTGCATGTCGGGAACATCAGAACTAGGGGGATTTGTATGGAGTGTTTTTAGCTCTACTTAATCGTGTGCGTACCTTGGCTGCAACTAGGTGGTGATCCGAGTCGATATTTGCACCGCGCATCACACGCACGTCCATAACGCTTGAGACATGCCTTCCATCAATTACCACGTGATCAATCTGATTTCTTGTATTTTGATCGGGAGATATCCAGGTTGCCTTGTGGATATCTTTATGCGGGAATCTGGTTCCACTCACTACCATGTTTCTTGCCGACGCGAAACTTACCAGTCTGAATCCGTTATCGGAGGTGTTGTTGTGTAGACTGAATTTTCCGACTGCTGAACCAAGAGCATCTTCCCTTCCTATTTTAGCAATAAAATCTCCCAGAACAATTTTAATGTCATGTGCAGGGCAGCGGTCATATATATCCTCCAGGCGCTCATAGAATGCATCTTTGATGTCATCGTCTTTGTCTTCCGTCGGGGCGTGTACACAAATCAGCGTAATGTTAAAATATTTCGCCCGGATGCGAATGGTGGCTATACGGTCATTTACAGGGTTAAACCGCGAGACCAGGTGTCGAAGTCTCTTGCCGACTATGAAACCACATCCAAATTCGTGTCTTTCTGCATGGCAGCTGTAAAAGATGTCACAGTTCTTCCGTCGTGTGCATCCCGTTCCCGTCCATCTCATTTCCTGTATGGCGGTGATGTCAGCCTTGTATTTGTCGAGGACATCCGCCAGTTGGATAGAGGCACCATCTCTGTATAGAGTTCGGACATTCCAGGTGCATATCCTTAAATCATGGTCCTTATATCGTTTGCGGGGGTCGTCAACATTTGGGGGGGTTCTTGTTTTTCGTTTTCTTCGTGTTTTCATAATAAATTTTTGTTTAAGGAGAGTGGCTTATTAGGCCACCGCTCCCGATCTTAGTTTCTTGGGGCTGCCAAAGCCACTAAGAGAGCCTGTGTTGAGTTTCAGTAACTTCTGTTACCTAGTTCCTAAGACGCATCGGTGGTAGCATGCCGATTAGGTTACTCAACATTTCGCCTTCTAACTCTAGCTAACTTCAAAGCGGTTGCTTTAAAGTCATTGCCCAGGGAATACTTGGTCTAAGACCGGAAGTAGTTAGCTGCTTGGACAGTGCCACAAAGGAATCGATTCTGGTCACTCCCAAGTGAGTGACAATCAGTAACTTTCTACCTCTGGGCAAAGTCCCATTCCCCTCACGATGTTATAGTGATCACAAATTAAGCTCCTTTTCTCGATTAGACGCTTAGTTTACGAGATAATCGCATTTAAAGATTTCCATATGAAACTCCACCATTGGGCACCCATTTCATGGTGATATGCCGAGCTATTACCAGTGATTCCTGAAGTATTTTATAGTGATCACAAATTAAGCTCCTTTTCTCGATTAGACGCTTAGTTTACGAGATAATCGCATTTAAAGAAAATCCACCATTGGCCACCCATTTCAAGGTGATACTCCCATATATTACCACCGATTTCTTCAGTATTTTATAGTGATCACAAATTAAGCTCCTTTTCTCGATTAGACGCTTAGTTTACGAGATAATCGCATTTAAAGATTTCCATATGAAAATCCACCATTGGCCACCCATTTCATGGTGATATGCCAAGCTATTACCAGTGATTCCTGAAGTATTTTATAGTGATCACAAATTAAGCTCCTTTTCTCGATTAGACGCTTAGTTTACGAGATAATCGCATTTAAAGATTTCCATATGAAAATCCACCATTGGCCACCCATTTCATGGTGATATGCCGAGCTATTACCAGTGATTCCTGAAGTATTTTATAGTGATCACAAATTAAGCTCCTTTTCTCGATTAGACGCTTAGTTTACGAGATAATCGCATTTAAAGATTTCCATATGAAAATCCACCATTGGCCACCCATTTCAAGGTGATACTCCCATATATTACCACTGATTTCTTCAGTATTTTATAGTGATCACAAATTAAGCTCCTTTTCTCGATTAGACGCTTAGTTTTCGAGATAATCACATTTAAAGATTTCCATATGAAAATCCACCATTGGGCACCCATTTCATGGTGATATGCCGAGATATTACCAGTGATTCCTGAAGTATTT
The DNA here is from genome assembly GCA_964034835.1 of Muscina levida. Taxonomy (NCBI): domain Eukaryota; kingdom Metazoa; phylum Arthropoda; class Insecta; order Diptera; family Muscidae; genus Muscina; species Muscina levida. The sequence continues at coordinate 46,765,061 of OZ035883.1, read as the reverse complement.
TATAGTGATCACAAATTAAGCTCCTTTTCTCGATTAGACGCTTAGTTTACGAGATAATCGCATTTAAAGATTTCCATATGAAAACCCACCATTGGCCACCCATTTCAAGGTGATACTCCCATATATTACCACTGATTTCTTCAGTATTTTATAGTGATCACAAATTAAGCTCCTTTTCTCGATTAGACGCTTAGTTTACGAGATAATCGCATTTAAAGATTTCCATATGAAAATCCACCATTGGGCACCCATTTCATGGTGATATGCCGAGCTATTACCAGTGATTCCTGAAGTATTTTATAGTGATCACAAATTAAGCTCCTTTTCTCGATTAGACGCTTAGTTTACGAGATAATCGCATTTAAAGATTTCCATATGAAAATCCACCATTGGGCACCCATTTCATGGTGATATGCCGAGCTATTACTAGTGATTCCTGAAGTATTTTATAGTGATCACAAATTAAGCTCCTTTTCTCGATTAGACGCTTAGTTTACGAGATAATCGCATTTAAAGATTTCCATATGAAAATCCACCATTGGGCACCCATTTCATGGTGATATGCCGAGCTATTACCAGTAATTCCTGAAGTATTTTATAGTGATCACAAATTAAGCTCCTTTTCTCGATTAGACGCTTAGTTTACGAGATAATCGCATTTAAAGGTTTCCATATGAAAATCCACCATTGGCCACCCTTTTCAAGGTGATACTCCCATATATTACCACTGATTTCTTCACTATTTTATAGTGATCACAAATTAAGCTCCTTTTCTCGATTAGACGCTTAGTTTACGAGATAATCGCATTTAAAGATTTCCATATGAAAATCCACCATTGGGCACCCATTTCATGGTGATATGCCGAGCTATTACCAGTGATTCCTGAAGTATTTTATAGTGATCACAAATTAAGCTCCTTTTCTCGATTAGACGCTTAGTTTACGAGATAATCGCATTTAAAGATTTCCATATGAAAATCCACCATTGGGCACCCATTTCATGGTGATATGCCGAGCTATTACCAGTGATTCCTGAAGTATTTTATAGTGATCACAAATTTAGCTCCTTTTCTCGATTAGACGCTTAGTTTACGAGATAATCGCATTTAAAGATTTCCATATGAAAATCCACCATTGGGCACCCATTTCATGGTGATATGCCGAGATATTACCAGTGATTCCTGAAGTATTTTATAGTGATCACAAATTAAGCTCCTTTTCTCGATTAGACGCTTAGTTTACGAGATAATCGCATTTAAAGATTTCCATATGAAAACCCACCATTGGCCACCCATTTCAAGGTGATACTCCCATATATTACCACTGATTTCTTCAGTATTTTATAGTGATCACAAATTAAGCTCCTTTTCTCGATTAGACGCTTAGTTTTCGAGATAATCACATTTAAAGATTTCCATATGAAAATCCACCATTGGGCACCCATTTCATGGTGATATGCCGAGATATTACCAGTGATTCCTGAAGTATTTTATAGTGATCACAAATTAAGCTCCTTTTCTCGATTAGACGCTTAGTTTACGAGATAATCGCATTTAAAGATTTCCATATGAAAACCCACCATTGGCCACCCATTTCAAGGTGATACTCCCATATATTACCACTGATTTCTTCAGTATTTTATAGTGATCACAAATTAAGCTCCTTTTCTCGATTAGACGCTTAGTTTACGAGATAATCGCATTTAAAGATTTCCATATGAAAATCCACCATTGGGCACCCATTTCATGGTGATATGCCGAGCTATTACCAGTGATTCCTGAAGTATTTTATAGTGATCACAAATTAAGCTCCTTTTCTCGATTAGACGCTTAGTTTACGAGATAATCGCATTTAAAGATTTCCATATGAAAATCCACCATTGGGCACCCATTACATGGTGATATGCCGAGCTATTACCAGTGATTCCTGAAGTATTTATAGTGATCACAAATTAAGCTCCTTTTCTCGATTAGACGCTTAGTTTACGAGATAATCGCATTTAAAGATTTCCATATGAAAATCCACCATTGGGCACCCATTTCATGGTGATATGCCGAGCTATTACTAGTGATTCCTGAAGTATTTTATAGTGATCACAAATTAAGCTCCTTTTCTCGATTAGACGCTTAGTTTACGAGATAATCGCATTTAAAGATTTCCATATGAAAATCCACCATTGGGCACCCATTTCATGGTGATATGCCGAGCTATTACCAGTAATTCCTGAAGTATTTTATAGTGATCACAAATTAAGCTCCTTTTCTCGATTAGACGCTTAGTTTACGAGATAATCGCATTTAAAGATTTCCATATGAAAATCCACCATTGGCCACCCATTTCAAGGTGATACTCCCATATATTACCACTGATTTCTTCAGTATTTTATAGTGATCACAAATTAAGCTCCTTTTCTCGATTAGACGCTTAGTTTACGAGATAATCGCATTTAAAGATTTCCATATGAAAATCCACCATTGGGCACCCATTTCATGGTGATATGCCGAGCTATTACCAGTGATTCCTGAAGTATTTTATAGTGATCACAAATTAAGCTCCTTTTCTCGATTAGACGCTTAGTTTACGAGATAATCGCATTTAAAGATTTCCATATGAAAATCCACCATTGGGCACCCATTTCATGGTGATATGCCGAGCTATTACTAGTGATTCCTGAAGTATTTTATAGTGATCACAAATTAAGCTCCTTTTCTCGATTAGACGCTTAGTTTACGAGATAATCGCATTTAAAGATTTCCATATGAAAATCCACCATTGGGCACCCATTTCATGGTGATATGCCGAGCTATTACCAGTAATTCCTGAAGTATTTTATAGTGATCACAAATTAAGCTCCTTTTCTCGATTAGACGCTTAGTTTACGAGATAATCGCATTTAAAGGTTTCCATATGAAAATCCACCATTGGCCACCCTTTTCAAGGTGATACTCCCATATATTACCACTGATTTCTTCACTATTTTATAGTGATCACAAATTAAGCTCCTTTTCTCGATTAGACGCTTAGTTTACGAGATAATCGCATTTAAAGATTTCCATATGAAAATCCACCATTGGGCACCCATTTCATGGTGATATGCCGAGCTATTACCAGTGATTCCTGAAGTATTTTATAGTGATCACAAATTAAGCTCCTTTTCTCGATTAGACGCTTAGTTTACGAGATAATCGCATTTAAAGATTTCCATATGAAAATCCACCATTGGGCACCCATTTCATGGTGATATGCCGAGCTATTACCAGTGATTCCTGATGTATTTTATAGTGATCACAAATTAAGCTCCTTTTCTCGATTAGACGCTTAGTTTACGAGATAATCGCATTTAAAGATTTCCATATGAAAATCCACCATTGGCCACCCATTTCAAGGTGATACTCCCATATATTACCACTGATTTCTTCAGTATTTTATAGTGATCACAAATTAAGCTCCTTTTCTCGATTAGACGCTTAGTTTACGAGATAATCGCATTTAAAGATTTCCATATGAAAATCCACCATTGGGCACCCATTTCATGGTGATATGCCGAGCTATTACCAGTGATTCCTGAAGTATTTTATAGTGATCACAAATTAAGCTCCTTTTCTCGATTAGACGCTTAGCTTACGAGATAATCGCATTTAAAGATTTTCATATGAAAATCCACCATTGGGCACCCATTTCATGGTGATATGCCGAGCTATTACCAGTGATTCCTGAAGTATTTTATAGTGATCACAAATTAAGCTCCTTTTCTCGATTAGACGCTTAGTTTACGAGATAATCGCATTTAAAGATTTCCATATGAAAATCCACCATTGGGCACCCATTTCATGGTGATATGCCGAGCTATTACCAGTGATTCCTGAAGTATTTTATAGTGATCACAAATTAAGCTCCTTTTCTCGATTAGACGCTTAGTTTACGAGATAATCGCATTTAAAGATTTCCATATGAAAATCCACCATTGGGCACCCATTTCATGGTGATATGCCGAGCTATTACCAGTGATTCCTGAAGTATTTTATAGTGATCACAAATTAAGCTCCTTTTCTCGATTAGACGCTTAGTTTACGAGATAATCGCATTTAAAGATTTCCATATGAAAATCCACCATTGGGCACCCATTTCATGGTGATATGCCGAGCTATTACCAGTGATTCCTGAAGTATTTTATAGTGATCACAAATTAAGCTCCTTTTCTCGCATTTAAAGATTTCCATATGAAAATCCACCATTGGGCACCCATTTCATGGTGATACTCCCATATATTACCAGTGATTCCTGAAGTATTTTATACGAGATAATCGCATTTAAAGATTTCCATATGAAAATCCACCATTGGCCACCCATTTCAAGGTGATACTCCCATAAATTACCACTGATTTCTTCAGTATTTTATAGTGATCACAAATTAAGCTCCTTTTCTCGATTAGACGCTTAGTTTACGAGATAATCGCATTTAAAGATTTCCATATGAAAATCCACCATTGGGCACCCATTTCATGGTGATACTCCCATATATTACCATATATTACTGATTTCTTCAGTATTTTATAGTGATCACAAATTAAGCTCCTTTTCTCGATTAGACGCTTAGTTTACGAGATAATCGCATTTAAAGATTTCCATATGAAAATCCACCATTGGGCACCCATTTCATGGTGATATGCCGAGCTATTACCAGTGATTCCTGAAGTATTTTATAGTGGTCACAAATTAAGCTCCTTTTCTCGCATTTAAAGATTTCCATATGAAAATCCACCATTGGGCACCCATTTCATGGTGATATGCCGAGCTATTACCAGTGATTCCTGAAGTATTTTATAGTGATCACAAATTAAGCTCCTTTTCTCGATTAGACGCTTAGTTTACGAGATAATCGCATTTAAAGATTTCCATATGAAAATCCACCATTGGGCACCCATTTCATGGTGATATGCCGAGCTATTACCAGTGATTCCTGAAGTATTTTATAGTGATCACAAATTAAGCTCCTTTTCTCGATTAGACGCTTAGTTTACGAGATAATCACATTTAAAGGTTTCCATATGAAAATCCACCATTGGGCACCCATTTCAAGGTGATACTCCCATATATTGCGACTGATTTCTTCACTATTTTATAGTGATCACAAATTAAGCTCCTTTTCTCGATTAGACGCTTAGTTTACGAGATAATCGCATTTAAAGGTTTCCATATGAAAATCCACCATTGGGCACCAATTTCATGGTGATATGCCGAGCTATTACCAGTGATTCCTGAAGTATTTTATAGTGATCACAAATTAAGCTCCTTTTCTCGATTAGACGCTTAGTTTACGAGATAATCGCATTTAAAGATTTCCATATGAAAATCCACCATTGGGCACCCATTTCATGGTGATATGCCGAGCTATTACCAGTGATTCCTGAAGTATTTTATAGTGATCACAAATTAAGCTCCTTTTCTCGATTAGACGCTTAGTTTACGAGATAATCGCATTTAAAGATTTCCATATGAAAATCCACCATTGCATTAAAGATTTCCATATGAAAATCCACCATTGGACACCCATTTCATGGTGATATGCCGAGCTATTACCAGTGATTCCTGAAGTATTTTACAGTGATCACAAATTAAGCTCCTTTTCTCGATTAGACGCTTAGTTTACGAGATAATCGCATTTAAAGATTTCCATATGAAAATCCACCATTGGGCACCCATTTCATGGTGATATGCCGAGCTATTACTAGTGATTCCTGAAGTATTTTATAGTGATCACAAATTAAGCTCCTTTTCTCGATTAGACGCTTAGTTTACGAGATAATCGCATTTAAAGGTTTCCATATGAAAATCCACCATTGGCCACCCATTTCAAGGTGATACTCCCATATACTACCACTGATTTCTTCAGTATTTTAAAGTGATCACAAATTAAGCTCCTTTTCTCGATTAGACGCTTAGTTTACGAGATAATCGCATTTAAAGATTTCCATATGAAAATCCACCATTGGGCACCCATTTCATGGTGATATGCCGAGCTATTACCAGTGATTCCTGAAGTATTTTATAGTGATCACAAATTAAGCTCCTTTTCTCGATTAGACGCTTAGTTTACGAGATAATCGCATTTAAAGATTTCCATATGAAAATCCACCATTGGCCACCCATTTCAAGGTGATACTCCCATATACTACCACTGATTTCTTCAGTATTTTATAGTGATCACAAATTAAGCTCCTTTTCTCGATTAGGCGCTTAGTTTACGAGATAATCGCATTTAAAGATTTCCATATGAAAATCCACCATTGGGCACCCATTTCATGGTGATATGCCGAGCTATTACCAGTGATTCCTGAAGTATTTTATAGTGATCACAAATTAAGCTCCTTTTCTCGATTAGACGCTTAGTTTACGAGATAATCGCATTTAAAGATTTCCATATGAAAATCCACCATTGGCCACCCATTTCATGGTGATACTCCCATATATTACCACTGATTTCTTCAGTATTTTATAGTGATCACAAATTAAGCTCCTTTTCTCGATTAGACGCTTAGTTTACGAGATAATCGCATTTAAAGGTTTCCATATGAAAATCCACCATTGGCCACCCATTTCATGGTGATACTCCCATATATTACCACTGATTTCTTCAGTATTTTATAGTGATCACAAATTAAGCTCCTTTTCTCGATTAGACGCTTAGTTTACGAGATAATCGCATTTAAAGATTTCCATATGAAAATCCACCATTGGGCACCCATTTCATGGTGATATGCCGAGCTATTACCAGTGATTCCAGAAGTATTTTATAGTGATCACAAATTAAGCTCCTTTTCTCGATTAGACGCTTAGTTTACGAGATAATCACATTTAAAGGTTTCCATATGAAAATCCACCATTGGGCACCCATTTCAAGGTGATACTCCCATATATTGCGACTGATTTCTTCACTATTTTATAGTGATCACAAATTAAGCTCCTTTTCTCGATTAGACGCTTAGTTTACGAGATAATCGCATTTAAAGGTTTCCATATGAAAATCCACCATTGGGCACCAATTTCATGGTGATATGCCGAGCTATTACCAGTGATTCCTGAAGTATTTTATAGTGATCACAAATTAAGCTCCTTTTCTCGATTAGACGCTTAGTTTACGAGATAATCGCATTTAAAGATTTCCATATGAAAATCCACCATTGGGCACCCATTTCATGGTGATATGCCGAGCTATTACCAGTGATTCCTGAAGTATTTTATAGTGATCACAAATTAAGCTCCTTTTCTCGATTAGACGCTTAGTTTACGAGATAATCGCATTTAAAGATCTCCATATGAAAATCCACCATTGGCCACCCATTTCAAGGTGATACTCCCATATATTACCACTGATTTCTTCAGTATTTTATAGTGATCACAAATTAAGCTCCTTTTCTCGATTAGACGCTTAGTTTACGAGATAATCGCATTTAAAGATTTCCATATGAAAATCCACCATTGGCCACCCATTTCAAGGTGATACTCCCATAAATTACCACTGATTTCTTCAGTATTTTATAGTGATCACAAATTAAGCTCCTTTTCTCGATTAGACGCTTAGTTTACGAGATAATCGCATTTAAAGATTTCCATATGAAAATCCACCATTGGGCACCCATTTCATGGTGATATGCCGAGCTATTACCAGTGATTCCTGAAGTATTTTATAGTGATCACAAATTAAGCTCCTTTTCTCGATTAGACGCTTAGTTTACGAGATAATCGCATTTAAAGATTTCCATATGAAAATCCACCATTGCATTAAAGATTTCCATATGAAAATCCACCATTGGGCACCCATTTCATGGTGATATGCCGAGCTATTACCAGTGATTCCTGAAGTATTTTACAGTGATCACAAATTAAGCTCCTTTTCTCGATTAGACGCTTAGTTTACGAGATAATCGCATTTAAAGATTTCCATATGAAAATCCACCATTGGGCACCCATTTCATGGTGATATGCCAAGCTATTACTAGTGATTCCTGAAGTATTTTATAGTGATCACAAATTAAGCTCCTTTTCTCGATTAGACGCTTAGTTTACGAGATAATCGCATTTAAAGGTTTCCATATGAAAATCCACCATTGGCCACCCATTTCAAGGTGATACTCCCATATATTACCACTGATTTCTTCAGTATTTTATAGTGATCACAAATTAAGCTCCTTTTCTCGATTAGACGCTTAGTTTACGAGATAATCGCATTTAAAGATTTCCATATGAAAATCCACCATTGGGCACCCATTTCATGGTGATATGCCGAGCTATTACCAGTGATTCCTGAAGTATTTTATAGTGATCACAAATTAAGCTCCTTTTCTAGATTAGACGCTTAGTTTACGAGATAATCGCATTTAAAGATTTCCATATGAAAATCCACCATTGGCCACCCATTTCAAGGTGATACTCCCATATATTACCACTGATTTCTTCAGGATTTTATAGTGATCACAAATTAAGCTTCTTTTCTCGATTAGACGCTTAGTTTACGAGATAATCGCATTTAAAGATTTCCATATGAAAATCCACCATTGGGCACCCATTTCATGGTGATATGCCGAGCTATTACCAGTGATTCCTGAAGTATTTTATAGTGATCACAAATTAAGCTCCTTTTCTCGATTAGACGCTTAGTTTACGAGATAATCGCATTTAAAGATTTCCATATGAAAATCCACCATTGGCCACCCATTTCAAGGTGATACTCCCATATATTACCACTGATTTCTTCAGTATTTTATAGTGATCACAAATTAAGCTCCTTTTCTCGATTAGACGCTTAGTTTACGAGATAATCGCATTTAAAGATTTCCATATGAAAATCCACCATTGGGCACCCATTTCATGGTGATATGCCGAGCTATTACTAGTGATTCCTGAAGTATTTTATAGTGATCACAAATTAAGCTCCTTTTCTCGATTAGACGCTTAGTTTACGAGATAATCGCATTTAAAGGTTTCCATATGAAAATCCACCATTGGCCACCCATTTCATGGTGATACTCCCATATATTACCACTGATTTCTTCAGTATTTTATAGTGATCACAAATTAAGCTCCTTTTCTCGATTAGACGCTTAGTTTACGAGATAATCGCATTTAAAGATTTCCATATGAAAATCCACCATTGGCCACCCATTTCATGGTGATATGCCGAGCTATTAACAGTGATTCCTGAAGTATTTTATAGTGATCACAAATTAAGCTCCTTTTCTCGATTAGACGCTTAGTTTACGAGATAATCGCATTTAAAGATTTCCATATGAAAATCCACCATTGGCCACCCATTTCATGGTGATATGCCGAGCTATTAACAGTGATTCCTGAAGTATTTTATAGTGATCACAAATTAAGCTCCTTTTCTCGATTAGACGCTTAGTTTACGAGATAATCGCATTTAAAGATTTCCATATGAAAATCCACCATTGGGCACCCATTTCATGGTGATATGCTCGATTAGACGCTTAGTTTACGAGATAATCGCATTTAAAGATTTCCATATGAAAATCCACCATTGGCCACCCATTTCAAGGTGATACTCCCATATATTACCACTGATTTCTTCAGTATTTTATAGTGATCACAAATTAAGCTCCTTTTCTCGATTAGACGCTTAGTTTACGAGATAATCGCATTTAAAGATTTCCATATGAAAATCCACCATTGGGCACCCATTTCATGGTGATATGCCGAGCTATTACTAGTGATTCCTGAAGTATTTTATAGTGATCACAAATTAAGCTCCTTTTCTCGATTAGACGCTTAGTTTACGAGATAATCGCATTTAAAGGTTTCCATATGAAAATCCACCATTGGCCACCCATTTCATGGTGATACTCCCATATATTACCACTGATTTCTTCAGTATTTTATAGTGATCACAAATTAAGCTCCTTTTCTCGATTAGACGCTTAGTTTACGAGATAATCGCATTTAAAGATTTCCATATGAAAATCCACCATTGGGCACCCATTTCATGGTGATATGCCGAGCTATTACCAGTGATTCCTGAAGTATTTTATAGTGATCACAAATTAAGCTCCTTTTCTCGATTAGACGCTTAGTTTACGAGATAATCGCATTTAAAGGTTTACATATGAAAATCCATGTGATATGCCGAGCTATTACCAGTGATTCCTGAAGTATTTTATAGTGATCACAAATTAAGCTGCTTTTCTCGATTAGACGCTTAGTTTACGAGATAATCGCATTTTAAGGTTTACATATGAAAATCCATGTGATATGCCGAGCTATTACCAGTGATTCCTGAAGTATTTTATAGTGATCACAAATTAAGCTCCATTTCTCGATTAGACGCTTAGTTTACGAGATAATCGCATTTAAAGGTTTCCATATGAAAATCCACAATTGGCCACCCATTTCAAGGTGATACTCCCATATATTACCACTGATTTCTTCAGTATTTAATAGTGATCACAAATTAAGCTCCTTTTCTCGATTAGACGCTTAGTTTACGAGATAATCGCATTTAAAGATTTCCATATGAAAATCCACCATTGGGCACCCATTTCATGGTGATATGCCGAGCTATTACCAGTGATTCCTGAAGTATTTTATAGTGATCACAAATTAAGCTCCATTTCTCGATTAGACGCTTAGTTTACGAGATAATCGCATTTAAAGGTTTCCATATGAAAATCCACAATTGGCCACCCATTTCAAGGTGATACTCCCATATATTACCACTGATTTCTTCAGTATTTAAAAGTGATCACAAATTAAGCTCCTTTTCTCGATTAGACGCTTAGTTTACGAGATAATCGCATTTAAAGGTTTCCATATGAAAATCCACCATTGGCCACCCATTTCAAGGTGATATTCTCATATATTACCACTGATTTCTTCAGTATTTTATAGTGATCACAAATTAAGCTCCTTTTCTCGATTAGACGCTTAGTTTACGAGATAATCGCATTTAAAGATTTCCATATGAAAATCCACCATTGGGCACCCATTTCATGGTGATATGCCGAGCTATTACCAGTGATTCCTGAAGTATTTTATAGTGATCACAAATTAAGCTCCTTTTCTCGATTAGACGCTTAGTTTACGAGATAATCGCATTTAAAGGTTTCCATATGAAAATCCACCATTGGCCACCCATTTCAAGGTGATACTCCCATATATTACCACTGATTTCTTCAGTATTTTATAGTGATCACAAATTAAGCTCCTTTTCTCGATTAGACGCTTAGTTTACGAGATAATCGCATTTAAAGATTTCCATATGAAAAATCCACCATTGGGCACCCATTTCAAGGTGATACTCCCATATATTACCACTGATTTATTCAGGATTTAATAGTGATCACAAATTAAGCTCCTTTTCTCGATTAGACGCTTAGTTTACGAGATAATAGCATTTAAAGATTTGCATATGAAAATCCACCATTGGCCACCCATTTCAAGGTGATACTCCCATATATTACCACTGATTTATTCAGGATTTAATAGTGACCACAAATTAAGCTCCTTTTCTCGATTAGACGCTTAGTTTACGAGATAATCGCATTTAAAGATTTCCATATGAAAAATCCACCATTGGGCACCCATTTCAAGGTGATACTCCCATATATTACCACTGATTTATTCAGGATTTAATAGTGATCACAAATTAAGCTCCTTTTCTCGATTAGACGCTTAGTTTACGAGATAATAGCATTTAAAGATTTCCATATGAAAATCCACCATTGGCCACCCATTTCAAGGTGATACTCCCATATATTACCACTGATTTCTTCAGTATTTTATAGTGATCACAAATTAAGCTCCTTTTCTCGATTAGACGCTTAGTTTACGAGATAATCGCATTTAAAGATTTCCATATGAAAATCCACCATTGGGCACCCATTTCATGGTGATATGCCGAGCTATTACCAGTGATTCCTGAAGTATTTTATAGTGATCACAAATTAAGCTCCTTTTCTCGATTAGACGCTTAGTTTACGAAATAATCGCATTTAAAGATTTCCATATGAAAATCCACCATTGGGCACCCATTTCATGGTGATATGCCGAGCTATTACCAGTGATTTCTGAAGTATTTTATAGTGATCACAAATTAAGCTCCTTTTCTCGATTAGACGCTTAGTTTACGAGATAATCGCATTTAAAGATTTCCATATGAAAATCCACCATTGGGCACCCATTTCATGGTGATATGCCGAGCTATTACCAGTGATTCCTGAAGTATTTTATAGTGAACACAAATTAAGCTCCTTTTCTCGATTAGACGCTTAGTTTACGAGATAATCGCATTTAAAGGTTTCCATATGAAAATCCACCATTGGGCACCCATTTCATGGTGATATGCCGAGCTATTACCAGTGATTCCTGAAGTATTTTATAGTGATCACAAATTAAGCTCCTTTTCTCGATTAGACGCTTAGTTTACGAGATAATCGCATTTAAAGGTTTCCATATGAAAATCCATGTGATATGCCGAGCTATTACCAGTGATTCCTGAAGTATTTTATAGTGATCACAAATTAAGCTGCTTTTCTCGATTAGACGCTTAGTTTACGAGATAATCGCATTTAAAGGTTTCCATATGAAAATCCATGTGATATGCCGAGCTATTACCAGTGATTCCTGAAGTATTTTATAGTGATCACAAATTAAGCTGCTTTTCTCGATTAGACGCTTAGTTTACGAGATAATCGCATTTAAAGGTTTCCATATGAAAATCCACCATTGGCCACCCATTTCAAGGTGATACTCCCATATATTACCACTGATTTCTTCAGTATTTAATAGTGATCACAAATTAAGCTCCTTTTCTCGATTAGACGCTTAGTTTACGAGATAATCGCATTTAAAGATTTCCATATGAAAATCCACCATTGGGCACCCATTTCATGGTGATATGCCGAGCTATTACAAGTGATTCCTGAAGTATTTTATAGTGATCACAAATTAAGCTCCTTTTCTCGATTAGACACTTAGTTTACGAGATAATCGCATTTAAAGGTTTCCATATGAAGATCCACCATTGGGCACCCATTTCATGGTGATATGCCGAGCTATTACCAGTGATTCCTGAAGTATTTTATAGTGATCACAAATTAAGCTCCTTTTCTCGATTAGACGCTTAGTTTACGAGATAATCGCATTTAAAGGTTTCCATATAAAAATCCACCATTGGGCACCCATTTCATGGTGATATGCCGAGCTATTACCAGTGATTCCTGAAGTATTTTATAGTGATCCACTATATTTTATATTTTATAGTAATCCACCATTGGCCACGCATTTCAAGGTGATACTCCCATATATTACCACTGATTTCTTCAGTATTTTATAGTGATCACAAATTAAGCTCCTTTTCTCGATTAGACGCTTAGTTTATGAGATAATCGCATTTAAAGATTTCCATATGAAAATCCACCATTGGGCACCCATTTCATGGTAATATGCCGAGCTATTACCAGTGATTCCTGAAGTATTTTAAAGTGATCGCAAATTAAGCTCCTTTTCTCGATTAGACGCTTAGTTTACGAGATAATCGCATTTAAAGATTTCCATATGAAAATCCACCATTGGGCACCCATTTCATGGTGATATGCCGAGCTATTACCAGTGATTCCTGAAGTATTTTAAAGTGATCGCAAATTAAGCTCCTTTTCTCGATTAAACGCTTAGTTTACGAGATAATCGCATTTAAAGATTTCCATATGAAAATCCACCATTGGGCACCCATTTCATGGTGATATGCCGAGCTATTACCAGTGATTCCTGAAGTATTTTAAAGTGATCACAAATTAAGCTCCTTTTCTCGATTAGACGCTTAGTTTACGAGATAATCGCATTTAAAGGTTTCCATATGAAAATCCATGTGATATGCCGAGCTATTACCAGTGATTCCTGAAGTATTTTATAGTGATCACAAATTAAGCTGCTTTTCTCGATTAGACGCTTAGTTTACGAGATAATCGCATTTAAAGGTTTCCATATGAAAATCCATGTGATATGCCGAGCTATTACCAGTGATTCCTGAAGTATTTTATAGTGATCACAAATTAAGCTGCTTTTCTCGATTAGACGCTTAGTTTACGAGATAATCGCATTTAAAGGTTTCCATATGAAAATCCATGTGATATGCCGAGCTATTACCAGTGATTCCTGAAGTATTTTATAGTGATCACAAATTAAGCTGCTTTTCTCGATTAGACGCTTAGTTTACGAGATAATCGCATTTAAAGGTTTCCATATAAAAATCCACCATTGGGCACCCATTTCATGGTGATATGCCGAGCTATTACCAGTGAGTCCTGAAGTATTTTATAGTGATCACAAATTAAGCTCCTTTTCTCGATTAGACGCTTAGTTTACGAGATAATCGCATTTAAAGGTTTCCATATAAAAATCCACCATTGGGCACCCATTTCATGGTGATATGCCGAGCTATTACCAGTGATTCCTGAAGTATTTTATAGTGATCCACTATATTTTATATTTTATAGTAATCCACCATTGGCCACGCATTTCAAGGTGATACTCCCATATATTACCACTGATTTCTTCAGTATTTTATAGTGATCACAAATTAAGCTCCTTTTCTCGATTAGACGCTTAGTTTACGAGATAATCGCATTTAAAGATTTCCATATGAAAATCCACCATTGGGCACCCATTTCATGGTGATATGCCGAGCTATTACCAGTGATTCCTGAAGTATTTTAAAGTGATCGCAAATTAAGCTCCTTTTCTCGATTAAACGCTTAGTTTACGAGATAATCGCATTTAAAGATTTCCATATGAAAATCCACCATTGGGCACCCATTTCATGGTGATATGCCGAGCTATTACCAGTGATTCCTGAAGTATTTTAAAGTGATCACAAATTAAGCTCCTTTTCTCGATTAGACGCTTAGTTTACGAGATAATCGCATTTAAAGGTTTCCATATAAAAATCCACCATTGGGCACCCATTTCATGGTGATATGCCGAGCTATTACCAGTGATTCCTGAAGTATTTTATAGTGATCACAAATTAAGCTCCTTTTCTCGATTAGACGCTTAGTTTACGAGATAATCGCATTTAAAGGTTTCCATATGAAAATCCATGTGATATGCCGAGCTATTACCAGTGATTCCTGAAGTATTTTATAGTGATCACAAATTAAGCTGCTTTTCTCGATTAGACGCTTAGTTTACGAGATAATCGCATTTAAAGGTTTCCATATGAAAATCCATGTGATATGCCGAGCTATTACCAGTGATTCCTGAAGTATTTTATAGTGATCACAAATTAAGCTGCTTTTCTCGATTAGACGCTTAGTTTACGAGATAATCGCATTTAAAGGTTTCCATATGAAAATCCACCATTGGCCACCCATTTCAAGGTGATACTCCCATATATTACCACTGATTTCTTCAGTATTTAATAGTGATCACAAATTAAGCTCCTTTTCTCGATTAGACGCTTAGTTTACGAGATAATCGCATTTAAAGATTTCCATATGAAAATCCACCATTGGGCACCCATTTCATGGTGATATGCCGAGCTATTACAAGTGATTCCTGAAGTATTTTATAGTGATCACAAATTAAGCTCCTTTTCTCGATTAGACACTTAGTTTACGAGATAATCGCATTTAAAGGTTTCCATATGAAGATCCACCATTGGGCACCCATTTCATGGTGATATGCCGAGCTATTACAAGTGATTCCTGAAGTATTTTATAGTGATCACAAATTAAGCTCCTTTTCTCGATTAGACGCTTAGTTTACGAGATAATCGCATTTAAAGGTTTCCATATAAAAATCCACCATTGGGCACCCATTTCATGGTGATATGCCGAGCTATTACCAGTGATTCCTGAAGTATTTTATAGTGATCCACTATATTTTATATTTTATAGTAATCCACCATTGGCCACGCATTTCAAGGTGATACTCCCATATATTACCACTGATTTCTTCAGTATTTTATAGTGATCACAAATTAAGCTCCTTTTCTCGATTAGACGCTTAGTTTACGAGATAATCGCATTTAAAGATTTCCATATGAAAATCCACCATTGGGCACCCATTTCATGGTGATATGCCGAGCTATTACCAGTGATTCCTGAAGTATTTTAAAGTGATCGCAAATTAAGCTCCTTTTCTCGATTAGACGCTTAGTTTACGAGATAATCGCATTTAAAGATTTCCATATGAAAATCCACCATTGGGCACCCATTTCATGGTGATATGCCGAGCTATTACCAGTGATTCCTGAAGTATTTTATAGTGATCACAAATTAAGCTCCTTTTCTCGATTAGACGCTTAGTTTACAAGATAATCGCATTTAAAGATTTCCATATGAAAATCCACCATTGGCCACCCATTTCAAGGTGATACTCCAATATATTACCACTGATTTCTTCAGTATTTTATAGTGATCACAAATTAAGCTCCTTTTCTCGATTAGACGCTTAGTTTACGAGATAATCGCATTTAAAGATTTCCATATGAAAATCCACCATTGGGCACCCATTTCATGGTGATATGCCGAGCTATTACCAGTGATTCCTGAAGTATTTTATTGTGATCACAAAATAAGCTCCTTTTCTCGATTAGACGCTTAGTTTACGAGATAATCGCATTCAAAAATTTCCATATAAAAATCCACCATTTGGCACCCATTTCATGGTGATATGCCGAGCTATTACCAGTGATTCCTGAAGTATTTTATATTGATCACAAATTAAGCTCCTTATCTCGATTAGACGCTTAGTTTACGAGATAATCGCATTTAAAGATTTCCATATGAAAATCCACCATTGGCCACCCATTTCAAGGTGATACTCCCATATATTACCACTGATTTCTTCAGTATTTTATAGTGATCACAAATTAAGCTCCTTTTCTCGATTAGACGCTTAGTTTACGAGATAATCGCATTTAAAGATTTCCATATGCAAATCCACCATTGGGCACCCATTTCATGGTGATATGCCGAGCTATTACCAGTGATTCCTGAAGTATTTTATAGTGATCACAAATTAAGCTCCTTTTCTCGATTAGGCGCTTAGTTTACGAGATAATCGCATTTAAAGGTTTCCATATGAAAATCCACCATTGGCCATCCATTTCAAGGTGATAGGCCGAGCTATTACCAGTGATTCCTGAAGTATTTTATAGTGATCACAAATTAAGCTCCTTTTCTCGATTAGGCGCTTAGTTTACGAGATAATCGCATTTAAAGGTTTCCATATGAAAATCCACCATTGGCCACCCATTTCAAGGTGATACTCCCATATATTACCACTGATTTCTTCAGTATTTTATAGTGATCACAAATTAAGCTCCTTTTCTCGATTAGACGCTTAGTTTACGAGATAATCGCATTTAAAGATTTCCATATGAAAATCCACCATTGGGCACCCATTTCATGGTGATATGCCGAGCTATTACCAGTGATTTCTTCAGTATTTTATAGTGATCACAAATTAAGCTCCTTTTCTCGATTAGACGTTTAGTTTACGAGATAATCGAATTTAAAGATTTCCATATGAAAATCCACCATTGGCCACCCATTTCAAGGTGATACTCTCATATATTACCACTGATTTCTTCAGTATTTAATAGTGATCACAAATTAAGCTCCTTTTCTCGATTAGACGCTTAGTTTACGAGATAATCGCATTTAAAGATTTCCATATGAAAATCCACCATTGGCCACCCATTTCAAGGTGATCCTCTCATATATTACCACTGATTTCTTCAGTATTTAATAGTGATCACAAATTAAGCTCCTTTTCTCGATTAGACGCTTAGTTTACGAGATAATCGCATTTAAAGATTTCCATATGAAAATCCACCATTGGGCACCCATTTCATGGTGATATGCCGAGCTATTACCAGTGATTCCTGAAGTATTTTATAGTGATCACAAATTAAGCTCCTTTTCTCGATTAGACGCTTAGTTTACGAGATAATCGCATTTAAAGATTTCCATATGAAAATCCACCATTGGGCACCCATTTCATGGTGATATGCCGAGCTATTACCAGTGATTCCTGAAGTATTTTATAGTGATCACAAATTAAGCTCCTTTTCTCGATTAGACGCTTAGTTTACGAGATAATCGCATTTAAAGATTTCCATATGAAAATCCACCATTGGGCACCCATTTCATGGTGATATGCCGAGCTATTACCAGTGATTCCTGAAGTATTTTATAGTGATCACAAATTAAGCTCCTTTTTTCGATTAGACGCTTTGTTTACGAGATAATCGCATTTAAAGATTTCCATATGAAAATCCACCATTGGCCACCCATTTCAAGGTGATACTCCCATATATTACCACTGATTTCTTCAGTATTTTATAGTGATCACAAATTAAGCTCCTTTTCTCGATTAGACGCTTAGTTTACGAGATAATCGCATTTAAAGGTTTCCATATGAAAATCCATGTGATATGCCGAGCTATTACCAGTGATTCCTGAAGTATTTTATAGTAATCACAAATTAAGCTCCCTTTCTCGATTAGACGCTTAGTTTACGAGATAATCGCATTTAAAGATTTCCATATGAAAATCCACCATTGGACACCCATTTCATGGTGATATGCCGAACTACTCCCAGTGATTTCTTAAGTATTAAGTATTTTATAGTGATCACAAATTAAGCTCCTTTTCTCGATTAGACGCTTAGTTTACGAATTTAAAGATTTCCATATGAAAATCCACCATTGGGCACCCATTTCATGGTGATATGCCGAGCTATTACCAGTGATTCCTGAAGTATTTTATAGTGATCACAAATTAAGCTCCTTTTCTCGATTAGACGCTTAGTTTACGAGATAATCGCATTTAAAGATTTCCATATGAAAATCCACCATTGGGCACCCATTTCATGGTGATATGCCGAGCTATTACCAGTGATTCCTGAAGTATTTCATAGTGATCACAAATTAAGCTCCTTTTCTCGATTAGACGCTTAGTTTACGAGATAATCGCATTTAAAGATTTCCATATGAAAATCCACCATTGGGCACCCATTTCATGGTGATATGCCGAGCTATTACCAGTGATTCCTGAAGTATTTTATAGTGATCACAAATTAAGCTCCTTTTCTCGATTAGACGTTTAGTTTACGAGATAATCGAATTTAAAGATTTCCATATGAAAATCCACCATTGGCCACCCATTTCAAGGTGATACTCCCATATATTACCACTGATTTCTTCAGTATTTTATAGTGATCACAAATTAAGCTCCTTTTCTCGATTAGACGTTTAGTTTACGAGATAATCGAATTTAAAGATTTCCATATGAAAATCCACCATTGGCCACCCATTTCAAGGTGATACTCCCATATATTACCACTGATTTCTTCAGTATTTTATAGTGATCACAAATTAAGCTCCTTTTCTCGATTAGACGCTTAGTTTACGAGATAATCGCATTTAAAGATTTCCATATGAAAATCCACCATTGGGCACCCATTTCATGGTGATATGCCGAGCTATTACCAGTGATTCCTGAAGTATTTTATAGTGATCACAAATTAAGCTCCTTTTTTCGATTAGACGCTTTGTTTACGAGATAATCGCATTTAAAGATTTCCATATGAAAATCCACCATCGGCCACCCATTTCAAGGTGATACTCCCATATATTACCACTGATTTCTTCAGTATTTTATAGTGATCACAAATTAAGCTCCTTTTCTCGATTAGACGCTTAGTTTACGAGATAATCGCATTTAAAGATTTCCATATGCAAATCCACCATTGGGCACCCATTTCATGGTGATATGCCGAGCTATTACCAGTGATTCCTGAAGTATTTTATAGTGATCACAAATTAAGCTCCTTTTCTCGATTAGACGCTTAGTTTACGAGATAATCGCATTTAAAGATTTCCATATGAAAATCCACCATTGGCCACCCATTTCAAGGTGATACTCCCATATATTCCCACTGAATTCTTCAGTATTTAATAGTGATCACAAATTAAGCTCCTTTTCTCGATTAGACGCTTAGTTTACGAGATAATCGCATTTAAAGATTTCCATATGAAAATCCACCATTGGGCACCCATTTCATGGTGATATGCCGAGCTAATACCAGTGATTCCTGAAGTATTTTATAGTGATCACAAATTAAGCTCCTTTTCTCGATTAGACGCTTAGTTTACGAGATAATCGCATTTAAAGATTTCCATATGAAAATCCACCATTGGGCACCCATTTCATGGTGATATGCCGAGCTAATACCAGTGATTCCTGAAGTATTTTATAGTGATCACAAATTAAGCTCCTTTTCTCGATTAGACGCTTAGTTTACGAGATAATCGCATTTAAAGATTTCCATATGAAAATCCACCATTGGCCACCCATTTCAAGGTGATACTCCCATATATTACCACTGATTTCTTCAGTATTTTATAGTGATCACAAATTAAGCTCCTTTTCTCGATTAGACGCTTAGTTTACGAGATAATCGCATTTAAAGATTTCCATATGAAAATCCACCATTGGGCACCCATTTCATGGTGATATACCGAGCTATTACCAGTGATTCCTGAAGTATTTTATAGTGATCACAAATTAAGCTCCTTTTCTCGATTAGACGCTTAGTTTACGAGATAATCGCATTTAAAGATTTCCATATGAAAATCCACCATTGGCCACCCATTTCAAGGTGATACTCTCATATATTACCACTGATTTCTTCAGTATTTTATAGTGATCACAAATTAAGCTCCTTTTCTCGATTAGACGCTTAGTTTACGAGATAATTGCATTTAAAGGTTTCCATATGAAAATCCACCATTGGCCACCCATTTCAAGGTGATACTCCCATATATTACCACTGATTTCTTCAGTAGTTTATAGTGATCACAAATTAAGCTCCTTTTCTCGATTAGACGCTTAGTTTACGAGATAATCGCATTTAAAGATTTCCATATGAAAATCCACCATTAGGCACCCATTTCATGGTGATATGCCGAGCTATTACCAGTGATTCCTGAAGTATTTTATAGTGATCACAAATTAAGCTCCTTTTCTCGATTAGACGCTTAGTTTACGAGATAATCGCATTTAAAGGTTTCCATATGAAAATCCACCATTGGCCACCCATTTCATGGTGATACTCCCATATATTACCACTGATTTCTTCAGTATTTTATAGTGATCACAAATTAAGCTCCTTTTCCCGATTAGACGCTTAGTTTACGAGATAATTGCATTTAAAGGTTTCCATATGAAAATCCACCATTGGCCACCCATTTCAAGGTGATACTCCCATATATTACCACTGATTTCTTCAGTATTTTATAGTGATCACAAATTAAGCTCCTTTTCTCGATTAGACGCTTAGTTTACGAGATAATCGCATTTAAAGATTTCCATATGAAAATCCACCATTAGGCACCCATTTCATGGTGATATGCCGAGCTATTACCAGTGATTCCTGAAGTATTTTATAGTGATCACAAATTAAGCTCCTTTTCTCGATTAGACGCTTAGTTTACGAGATAATCGCATTTAAAGGTTTCCATATGAAAATCCACCATTGGCCACCCATTTCATGGTGATATGCCGAGCTATTAGCAGTGATTCCTGAAGTATTTTATAGTGATCACATATTAAGCTCCTTTTCTCGATTAGACGCTTAGTTTACGAGATAATCGCATTTAAAGATATCCACATAAAATCCACCATTGGGCACCCATTTCATGGTGATATGCCGAGCTATTACCAGTGATTCCTGAAGTATTTTATAGTGATCACAAATTAAGCTCCTTTTCTCGATTAGACGCTTAGTTTACGAGATAGTCGCATTTAAAGGTTTCCATATGAAAATCCACCTTTGGGCACCCATTTCATGGTGATATGCCGAGCTATTACCAGTGATTCCTGAAGTATTTTGTAGTGATCACAAATTAAGCTCCTTTTCTCGATTAGACGCTTAGTTTACGAGATAATCGCATTTAAAGATTTCCATATGAAAATCCACCATTGGGCACCCATTTCATGGTGACATGTATTACCAGTGATTCCTGAAGTATTTTTTAGTGATCACAAATTAAGCTCCTTTTCTCGATTAGACGCTTCGTTTACGAGATAATCGCATTTAAAGATTTCCATATGAAAATCCACCATTGGGCACCCATTTCATGGTGATATGCCGAGCTATTACCAGTGATTCCTGAAGTATTTTATAGTGATCACAAATTAAGCTCCTTTTCTCGATTAGACGCTTAGTTTACGAGATAATCGCATTTAAAGATTTCCATATGAAAATCCACCATTGGGCACCGATTTCATGGTGATATGCCGAGCTATTACCAGTGATTCCTGAAGTATTTTATAGTGATCACAAATTAAGCTCCTTTTCTCGATTAGACGCTTAGTTTACGAGATAATCGCATTTAAAGATTTCCATATGAAAATCCACCATTGGCCACCCATTTCAAGGTGATACTCCCATATATTACCACTGATTTCTTCAGTATTTTATAGTGATCACAAATAAAGCTCCTTTTCTCGATTAGTCGCTTAGTTTACGAGATAATCGCATTTAAAGATTTCCATATGAAAATCCACCATTGGGCACCCATTTCATGGTGATATGCCGAGCTATTACCAGTGATTCCTGAAGTATTTTGTAGTGATCACAAATTAAGCTCCTTTTCTCGATTAGACGCTTAGTTTACGAGATAATCGCATTTAAAGATTTCCATATGAAAATCCACCTTTGGGCACCCATTTCATGGTGACATGTATTACCAGTGATTCCTGAAGTATTTTCTAGTGATCACAAATTAAGCTCCTTTTCTCGATTAGACGCTTCGTTTACGAGATAATCGCATTTAAAGATTTCCATATGAAAATCCACCATTGGGCACCCATTTCATGGTGATATGCCGAGCTATTACCAGTGATTCCTGAAGTATTTTATAGTGATCAAAAATTAAGCTCCTTTTCTCGATTAGACGCTTAGTTTACGAGATAGTCGCATTTAAAGGTTTCCATATGAAAATCCACCATTGGGCACCGATTTCATGGTGATATGCCGAGCTATTACCAGTGATTCCTGAAGTATTTTATAGTGATCACAAATTAAGCTCCTTTTCTCGATTAGACGCTTAGTTTACGAGATAATCGCATTTAAAGATTTCCATATGAAAATCCACCTTTGGGCACCCATTTCATGGTGACATGTATTACCAGTGATTCCTGAAGTATTTTCTAGTGATCACAAATTAAGCTCCTTTTCTCGATTAGACGCTTCGTTTACGAGATAATCGCATTTAAAGATTTCCATATGAAAATCCACCATTGGGCACCCATTTCATGGTGATATGCCGAGCTATTACCAGTGATTCCTGAAGTATTTTATAGTGATCAAAAATTAAGCTCCTTTTCTCGATTAGACGCTTAGTTTACGAGATAGTCGCATTTAAAGGTTTCCATATGAAAATCCACCTTTGGGCACCCATTTCATGGTGATATGCCGAGCTATTACCAGTGATTCCTGAAGTATTTTGTAGTGATCACAAATTAAGCTCCTTTTCTCGATTAGACGCTTAGTTTACGAGATAATCGCATTTAAAGATTTCCATATGAAAATCCACCATTGGCCACCCATTTCAAGGTGATACTCCCATATATTACCACTGATTTCTTCAGTGTTTTATAGTGATCACAAATTAAGCTCCTTTTCTCGATTAGTCGCTTAGTTTACGAGATAATCGCATTTAAAGATTTCCATATGAAAATCCACCATTGGGCACCCATTTCATGGTGATATGCCGAGCTATTACCAGTGATTCCTGAAGTATTTTGTAGTGATCACAAAGCTCCTTTTCTCGATTAGTCGCTTCGTTTACGAGATAATCGCATTTAAAGATTTCCATATGAAAATCCACCATTGGGCACCCATTTCATGGTGATATGCCGAGCTATTACCAGTGATTCCTGAAGTATTTTGTAGTGATCACAAATTAAGCTCCTTTTCTCGATTAGACGCTTAGTTTACGAGATAATCGCATTTAAAGATTTCCATATGAAAATCCACCATTGGGCACCCATTTCATGGTGACATGTATTACCAGTGATTCCTGAAGTATTTTCTAGTGATCACAAATTAAGCTCGATTAGACGCTTAGTTTACGAGATAATCGCATTTAAAGATTTCCATATGAAAATCCACCATTGGGCACCCATTTCATGGTGATACTCCCATATATTCCCACTGAATTCTTCAGTATTTAATAGTGATCACAAATTAAGCTCCTTTTCTCGATTAGACGCTTAGTTTACGACATAATCGCATTTAAAGATTTCCATATGAAAATCCACCATTGGGCACCCATTTCATGGTGATATGCCGAGCTAATACCAGTGATTCCTGAAGTATTTTATAGTGATCACAAATTAAGCTCCTTTTCTCGATTAGACGCTTAGTTTACGAGATAATCGCATTTAAAGATTTCCATATGAAAATCCACCATTGGCCACCCATTTCAAGGTGATACTCCCATATATTCCCACTGAATTCTTCAGTATTTAATAGTGATCACAAATTAAGCTCCTTTTCTCGATTAGACGCTTAGTTTACGACATAATCGCATTTAAAGATTTCCATATGAAAATCCACCATTGGGCACCCATTTCATGGTGATATGCCGAGCTAATACCAGTGATTCCTGAAGTATTTTATAGTGATCACAAATTAAGCTCCTTTTCTCGATTAGACGCTTAGTTTACGAGATAATCGCATTTAAAGATTTCCATATGAAAATCCACCATTGGGCACCCATTTCATGGTGACATGTATTACCAGTGATTCCTGAAGTATTTTCTAGTGATCACAAATTAAGCTCGATTAGACGCTTAGTTTACGAGATAATCGCATTTAAAGATTTCCATATGAAAATCCACCATTGGGCACCCATTTCATGGTGATATGCCGAGCTATTACCAGTGATTCCTGAAGTATTTTATAGTGATCACAAATTAAGCTCCTTTTCTCGATTAGACGCTTAGTTTACGAGATAATCGCATTTAAAGATTTCCATATGAAAATCCACCATTGGCCACCCATTTCAAGGTGATACTCTCATATATTACCACTGATTTCTTCAGTATTTTATAGTGATCACAAATTAAGCTCCTTTTCTCGATTAGACGCTTAGTTTACGAGATAATCGCATTTAAAGATTTCCGTATGAAAATCCACCATTGGGCACCCATTTCATGGTGATATGCCGAGCTAATACCAGTGATTCCTGAAGTATTTTATAGTGATCACAAATTTAGCTCCTTTTCTCGATTAGACGCTTTGTTTATGATATAATCGAATTTAAAGGTTTCCATATGAAAATCCACAATTGGCCACCCATTTCAAGGTGATACTCCCATATATTACCACTGATTTCTTCAGTATTCAGTATAGTGATCACAAATTAAGCTCCTTTTCTCGATTAGACGCTTAGTTTACGAGATAATCGCATTTAAAGATTTCCATATGAAAATCCACCATTGGGCACCCATTTCATGGTGATATGCCGAGCTATTACCAGTGATTCCTGAAGTATTTTATAGTGATCACAAATTAAGCTCCTTTTCTCGATTAGACGCTTAGTTTACGAGATAATCGCATTTAAAGATTTCCATATGAAAATCCACCATTGGCCACCCATTTCAAGGTGATACTCTCATATATTACCACTGATTTCTTCAGTATTTTATAGTGATCACAAATTAAGCTCCGTTTCTCGATTAGACGCTTAGTTTACGAGATAATCGCATTTAAAAATTTCCGTATGAAAATCCACCATTGGGCACCCATTTCATGGTGATATGCCGAGCTATTACCAGTGATTCCTGAAGTATTTTATAGTGATCACAAATTTAGCTCCTTTTCTCGATTAGACGCTTTGTTTATGAGATAATCGAATTTAAAGGTTTCCATATGAAAATCCACAATTGGCCACCCATTTCAAGGTGATACTCCCATATATTACCACTGATTTCTTCAGTATTTAATAGTGATCACAAATTAAGCTCCTTTTCTCGATTAGACGCTTAGTTTACGAGATAATCGCATTTAAAGATTTCCATATGAAAATCCACCATTGGGCACCCATTTCATGGTGACATGTATTACCAGTGATTCCTGAAGTATTTTCTAGTGATCACAAATTAAGCTCCTTTTCTCGATTATACGCTTAGTTTACGAGATAATCGCATTTAAAGATTTCCATATGAAAATCCACAATTGGCCACCCATTTCAAGGTGATACTCCCATATATTACCACTGATTTCTTCAGTATTTAATAGTGATCACAAATTAAGCTCCTTTTCTCGATTAGACGCTTAGTTTACGAGATAATCGCATTTAAAGATTTCCATATGAAAATCCACCATTGGCCACCCATTTCAAGGTGATACTCTCATATATTACCACTGATTTCTTCAGTATTTTATAGTGATCACAAATTAAGCTCCTTTTCTCGATTAGACGCTTAGTTTACGAGATAATCGCATTTAAAGATTTCCATATGAAAATCCACCATTGGCCACCCATTTCAAGGTGATACTCCCATATATTACCACTGATTTCTTCAGTATTTTATAGTGATCACAAATTAAGCTCCTTTTCTCGATTAGACGCTTAGTTTACGAGATAATCGCATTTAAAGATTTCCATATGAAAATCCACCATTGGGCACCCATTTCATGGTGATATACCGAGCTATTACCAGTGATTCCTGAAGTATTTTATAGTGATCACAAATTAAGCTCCTTTTCTCGATTAGACGCTTAGTTTACGAGATAATCGCATTTAAAGATTTCCATATGAAAATCCACCATTGGCCACCCATTTCAAGGTGATACTCTCATATATTACCACTGATTTCTTCAGTATTTTATAGTGATCACAAATTAAGCTCCTTTTCTCGATTAGACGCTTAGTTTACGAGATAATTGCATTTAAAGGTTTCCATATGAAAATCCACCATTGGCCACCCATTTCAAGGTGATACTCCCATATATTACCACTGATTTCTTCAGTAGTTTATAGTGATCACAAATTAAGCTCCTTTTCTCGATTAGACGCTTAGTTTACGAGATAATCGCATTTAAAGATTTCCATATGAAAATCCACCATTAGGCACCCATTTCATGGTGATATGCCGAGCTATTACCAGTGATTCCTGAAGTATTTTATAGTGATCACAAATTAAGCTCCTTTTCTCGATTAGACGCTTAGTTTACGAGATAATCGCATTTAAAGGTTTCCATATGAAAATCCACCATTGGCCACCCATTTCATGGTGATACTCCCATATATTACCACTGATTTCTTCAGTATTTTATAGTGATCACAAATTAAGCTCCTTTTCTCGATTAGACGCTTAGTTTACGAGATAATCGCATTTAAAGATTTCCGTATAAAAATCCACCATTTGGCACCCATTTCATGGTGATATGCCGAGCTATTACCAGTGATTCCTGAAGTATTTTATAGTGATCACAAATTAAGCTCCTTTTCCCGATTAGACGCTTAGTTTACGAGATAATTGCATTTAAAGGTTTCCATATGAAAATCCACCATTGGCCACCCATTTCAAGGTGATACTCCCATATATTACCACTGATTTCTTCAGTATTTTATAGTGATCACAAATTAAGCTCCTTTTCTCGATTAGACGCTTAGTTTACGAGATAATCGCATTTAAAGATTTCCATATGAAAATCCACCATTAGGCACCCATTTCATGGTGATATGCCGAGCTATTACCAGTGATTCCTGAAGTATTTTATAGTGATCACAAATTAAGCTCCTTTTCTCGATTAGACGCTTAGTTTACGAGATAATCGCATTTAAAGGTTTCCATATGAAAATCCACCATTGGCCACCCATTTCATGGTGATATGCCGAGCTATTAGCAGTGATTCCTGAAGTATTTTATAGTGATCACATATTAAGCTCCTTTTCTCGATTAGACGCTTAGTTTACGAGATAATCGCATTTAAAGATATCCACATAAAATCCACCATTGGGCACCCATTTCATGGTGATATGCCGAGCTATTACCAGTGATTCCTGAAGTATTTTATAGTGATCACAAATTAAGCTCCTTTTCTCGATTAGACGCTTAGTTTACGAGATAGTCGCATTTAAAGGTTTCCATATGAAAATCCACCTTTGGGCACCCATTTCATGGTGATATGCCGAGCTATTACCAGTGATTCCTGAAGTATTTTGTAGTGATCACAAATTAAGCTCCTTTTCTCGATTAGACGCTTAGTTTACGAGATAATCGCATTTAAAGATTTCCATATGAAAATCCACCATTGGGCACCCATTTCATGGTGACATGTATTACCAGTGATTCCTGAAGTATTTTTTAGTGATCACAAATTAAGCTCCTTTTCTCGATTAGACGCTTCGTTTACGAGATAATCGCATTTAAAGATTTCCATATGAAAATCCACCATTGGGCACCCATTTCATGGTGATATGCCGAGCTATTACCAGTGATTCCTGAAGTATTTTATAGTGATCACAAATTAAGCTCCTTTTCTCGATTAGACGCTTAGTTTACGAGATAATCGCATTTAAAGATTTCCATATGAAAATCCACCATTGGGCACCGATTTCATGGTGATATGCCGAGCTATTACCAGTGATTCCTGAAGTATTTTATAGTGATCACAAATTAAGCTCCTTTTCTCGATTAGACGCTTAGTTTACGAGATAATCGCATTTAAAGATTTCCATATGAAAATCCACCATTGGCCACCCATTTCAAGGTGATACTCCCATATATTACCACTGATTTCTTCAGTATTTTATAGTGATCACAAATTAAGCTCCTTTTCTCGATTAGTCGCTTAGTTTACGAGATAATCGCATTTAAAGATTTCCATATGAAAATCCACCATTGGGCACCCATTTCATGGTGATATGCCGAGCTATTACCAGTGATTCCTGAAGTATTTTGTAGTGATCACAAATTAAGCTCCTTTTCTCGATTAGACGCTTAGTTTACGAGATAATCGCATTTAAAGATTTCCATATGAAAATCCACCTTTGGGCACCCATTTCATGGTGACATGTATTACCAGTGATTCCTGAAGTATTTTCTAGTGATCACAAATTAAGCTCCTTTTCTCGATTAGACGCTTCGTTTACGAGATAATCGCATTTAAAGATTTCCATATGAAAATCCACCATTGGGCACCCATTTCATGGTGATATGCCGAGCTATTACCAGTGATTCCTGAAGTATTTTATAGTGATCAAAAATTAAGCTCCTTTTCTCGATTAGACGCTTAGTTTACGAGATAGTCGCATTTAAAGGTTTCCATATGAAAATCCACCATTGGGCACCGATTTCATGGTGATATCCCGAGCTATTACCAGTGATTCCTGAAGTATTTTCTAGTGATCACAAATTAAGCTCCTTTTCTCGATTAGACGCTTCGTTTACGAGATAATCGCATTTAAAGATTTCCATATGAAAATCCACCATTGGGCACCCATTTCATGGTGATATGCCGAGCTATTACCAGTGATTCCTGAAGTATTTTATAGTGATCAAAAATTAAGCTCCTTTTCTCGATTAGACGCTTAGTTTACGAGATAGTCGCATTTAAAGGTTTCCATATGAAAATCCACCTTTGGGCACCCATTTCATGGTGATATGCCGAGCTATTACCAGTGATTCCTGAAGTATTTTGTAGTGATCACAAATTAAGCTCCTTTTCTCGATTAGACGCTTAGTTTACGAGATAATCGCATTTAAAGATTTCCATATGAAAATCCACCATTGGCCACCCATTTCAAGGTGATACTCCCATATATTACCACTGATTTCTTCAGTATTTTATAGTGATCACAAATTAAGCTCCTTTTCTCGATTAGTCGCTTAGTTTACGAGATAATCGCATTTAAAGATTTCCATATGAAAATCCACCATTGGGCACCCATTTCATGGTGATATGCCGAGCTATTACCAGTGATTCCTGAAGTATTTTGTAGTGATCACAAAGCTCCTTTTCTCGATTAGACGCTTCGTTTACGAGATAATCGCATTTAAAGATTTCCATATGAAAATCCACCATTGGGCACCCATTTCATGGTGATATGCCGAGCTATTACCAGTGATTCCTGAAGTATTTTGTAGTGATCACAAATTAAGCTCCTTTTCTCGATTAGACGCTTAGTTTACGAGATAATCGCATTTAAAGATTTCCATATGAAAATCCACCTTTGGGCACCCATTTCATGGTGACATGTATTACCAGTGATTCCTGAAGTATTTTCTAGTGATCACAAATTAAGCTCCTTTTCTCGATTAGACGCTTCGTTTACGAGATAATCGCATTTAAAGATTTCCATATGAAAATCCACCATTGGGCACCCATTTCATGGTGATATGCCGAGCTATTACCAGTGATTCCTGAAGTATTTTATAGTGATCAAAAATTAAGCTCCTTTTCTCGATTAGACGCTTAGTTTACGAGATAGTCGCATTTAAAGGTTTCCATATGAAAATCCACCATTGGGCACCGATTTCATGGTGATATGCCGAGCTATTACCAGTGATTCCTGAAGTATTTTATAGTGATCACAAATTAAGCTCCTTTTCTCGATTAGACGCTTAGTTTACGAGATAATCGCATTTAAAGATTTCCATATGAAAATCCACCTTTGGGCACCCATTTCATGGTGACATGTATTACCAGTGATTCCTGAAGTATTTTCTAGTGATCACAAATTAAGCTCCTTTTCTCGATTAGACGCTTCGTTTACGAGATAATCGCATTTAAAGATTTCCATATGAAAATCCACCATTGGGCACCCATTTCATGGTGATATGCCGAGCTATTACCAGTGATTCCTGAAGTATTTTATAGTGATCAAAAATTAAGCTCCTTTTCTCGATTAGACGCTTAGTTTACGAGATAGTCGCATTTAAAGGTTTCCATATGAAAATCCACCTTTGGGCACCCATTTCATGGTGATATGCCGAGCTATTACCAGTGATTCCTGAAGTATTTTGTAGTGATCACAAATTAAGCTCCTTTTCTCGATTAGACGCTTAGTTTACGAGATAATCGCATTTAAAGATTTCCATATGAAAATCCACCATTGGCCACCCATTTCAAGGTGATACTCCCATATATTACCACTGATTTCTTCAGTATTTTATAGTGATCACAAATTAAGCTCCTTTTCTCGATTAGTCGCTTAGTTTACGAGATAATCGCATTTAAAGATTTCCATATGAAAATCCACCATTGGGCACCCATTTCATGGTGATATGCCGAGCTATTACCAGTGATTCCTGAAGTATTTTGTAGTGATCACAAAGCTCCTTTTCTCGATTAGACGCTTCGTTTACGAGATAATCGCATTTAAAGATTTCCATATGAAAATCCACCATTGGGCACCCATTTCATGGTGATATGCCGAGCTATTACCAGTGATTCCTGAAGTATTTTATAGTGATCACAAATTAAGCTCCTTTTCTCGATTAGACGCTTAGTTTACGAGATAATCGCATTTAAAGATTTCCATATGAAAATCCACCATTGGCCACCCATTTCAAGGTGATACTCCCATATATTACCACTGATTTCTTCAGTATTTTATAGTGATCACAAATTAAGCTCCTTTTCTCGATTAGACGCTTAGTTTACGAGATAATCGCATTTAAAGATTTCCATATGAAAATCCACCATTGGCCACCCATTTCAAGGTGATATGCCGAGCTATTACCAGTGATTCCTGAAGTATTTTATAGTGATCACAAATTAAGCTCCTTTTCTCGATTAGACGCTTAGTTTACGAGATAATCGCATTTAAAGATTTCCATATGAAAATCCACCATTGGCCACCCATTTCAAGGTGATACTCTCATATATTACCACTGATTTCTTCAGTATTTTATAGTGATCACAAATTAAGCTCCTTTTCTCGATTAGACGCTTAGTTTACGAGATAATCGCATTTAAAGATTTCCATATGAAAATCCACCATTGGCCACCCATTTCAAGGTGATATGCCGAGCTATTACCAGTGATTCCTGAAGTATTTTATAGTGATCACAAATTAAGCTCCTTTTCTCGATTAGACGCTTAGTTTACGAGATAATCGCATTTAAAGATTTCCATATGAAAATCCACCATTGGCCACCCATTTCAAGGTGATACTCTCATATATTACCACTGATTTCTTCAGTATTTTATAGTGATCACAAATTAAGCTCCTTTTCTCGATTAGACGCTTAGTTTACGAGATAATCGCATTTAAAGATTTCCATATGAAAATCCACCATTGGCCACCCATTTCAAGGTGATACTCCCATATATTACCACTGATTTCTTCAGTATTTTATAGTGATCACAAATTAAGCTCCTTTTCTCGATTAGACGCTTAGTTTTCGAGATAATCGCATTTAAAGATTTCCATATGAAAATCCACCATTGGCCACCCATTTCAAGGTGATACTCCCATATATTACCACTGATTTCTTCAGTATTTTATAGTGATCACAAATTAAGCTCCTTTTCTCGATTAGACGCTTAGTTTACGAGATAATCGCATTTAAAGATTTCCATATGAAAATCCACCATTGGCCACCCATTTCATGGTGATATGCCGAGCTATTACCAGTGATTCCTGAAGTATTTTATAGTGATCACAAATTAAGCTCCTTTTCTCGATTAGACGCTTTGTTTATGAGATAATCGAATTTAAAGGTTTCCATATGAAAATCCACAATTGGCCACCCATTTCAAGGTGATACTCCTATATATTACCACTGATTTCTTCAGTATTTAATAGTGATCACAAATTAAGCTCCTTTTCTCGATTAGACGCTTAGTTTACGAGATAATCGCATTTAAAGATTTCCATATGAAAATCCACCATTGGGCACCCATTTCATGGTGATATCCCGAGCTATTACCAGTGATTCCTGAAGTATTTTATAGTGATCACAAATTAAGCTCCTTTTCTCGATTAGACGCTTAGTTTACGAGATAATCGCATTTAAAGGTTTCCAAATCCACCATTGGCCACCCATTTCAAGGTGATACTCCCATATATTACCACTGATTTCTTCAGTATTTTATAGTGATCACAGATTAAGCTCCTTTTCTCGATTAGACGCTTAGTTTACGAGATAATCGCATTTAAAGATTTCCATATGAAAATCCACCATTGGACACCCATTTCATGGTGATATACCGAGCTATTACCAGTGATTCCTGAAGTATTTTACAGTGATTACAAATTAAGCTCCTTTTCTCGATTAGACGCTTAGTTTACGAGATAATCGCATTTAAAGATTTCCATATAAAAATCCACCATTTGGCACCCATTTCATGGTGATATGCCGAGCTATTACCAGTGATTCCTGAAGTATTTTATAGTGATCACAAATTAAGCTCCTTTTCTCGATTAGACGCTTAGTTTACGAGATAATCGCATTTAAAGATTTCCATATAAAAATCCACCATTTCAAGTATTTAATAGTGATCACAAATTAAGCTCCTTTTCTCGATTAGACGCTTAGTTTACGAGATAATCGCATTTAAAGATTTCCATATAAAAATCCACCATTTGGCACCCATTTCATGGTGATATGCCGAGCTATTACCAGTGATTCCTGAAGTATTTTATAGTGATCACAAATTAAGCTCCTTTTCTCGATTAGACGCTTTGTTTATGAGATAATCGAATTTAAAGGTTTCCATATGAAAATCCACAATTGGCCACCCATTTCAAGGTGATACTCCTATATATTACCACTGATTTCTTCAGTATTTAATAGTGATCACAAATTAAGCTCCTTTTCTCGATTAGACGCTTAGTTTACGAGATAATCGCATTTAAAGATTTCCATATGAAAATCCACCATTGGGCACCCATTTCATGGTGATATCCCGAGCTATTACCAGTGATTCCTGAAGTATTTTATAGTGATCACAAATTAAGCTCCTTTTCTCGATTAGACGCTTAGTTTACGAGATAATCGCATTTAAAGATTTCCATATGAAAATCCACCATTGGCCACCCATTTCAAGGTGATACTCCCATATATTCCCACTGATTTCTTCAGTATTTAATAGTGATCACAAATTAAGCTCCTTTTCTCGATTAGACGCTTAGTTTACGAGATAATCGCATTTAAAGATTTCCATATGAAAATCCACCATTGGGCACCCATTTCATGGTGATATGCCGAGCTAATACCAGTGATTCCTGAAGTATTTTATAGTGATCACAAATTAAGCTCCTTTTCTCGATTAGTCGCTTAGTTTACGAGATAATCGCATTTAAAGATTTCCATATGAAAATCCACCATTGGCCACCCATTTCAAGGTGATACTCCCATATATTACCACTGATTTCTTCAGTATTTTATAGTGATCACAAATTAAGCTCCTTTTCTCGATTAGACGCTTAGTTTACGAGATAATCGCATTTAAAGATTTCCATATGAAAATCCACCATTGGCCACCCATTTCAAGGTGATATGCCGAGCTATTACCAGTGATTCCTGAAGTATTTTATAGTGATCACAAATTAAGCTCCTTTTCTCGATTAGACGCTTAGTTTACGAGATAATCGCATTTAAAGATTTCCATATGAAAATCCACCATTGGCCACCCATTTCAAGGTGATACTCCCATATATTACCACTGATTTCTTCAGTATTTTATAGTGATCACAGATTAAGCTCCTTTTCTCGATTAGACGCTTAGTTTACGAGATAATCGCATTTAAAGATTTCCATATGAAAATCCACCATTGGACACCCATTTCATGGTGATATACCGAGCTATTACCAGTGATTCCTGAAGTATTTTACAGTGATTACAAATTAAGCTCCTTTTCTCGATTAGACGCTTAGTTTACGAGATAATCGCATTTAAAGATTTCCATATAAAAATCCACCATTTGGCACCCATTTCATGGTGATATGCCGAGCTATTACCAGTGATTCCTGAAGTATTTTATAGTGATCACAAATTAAGCTCCTTTTCTCGATTAGACGCTTAGTTTACGAGATAATCGCATTTAAAGATTTCCATATAAAAATCCACCATTTCAAGTATTTAATAGTGATCACAAATTAAGCTCCTTTTCTCGATTAGACGCTTAGTTTACGAGATAATCGCATTTAAAGATTTCCATATAAAAATCCACCATTTGGCACCCATTTCATGGTGATATGCCGAGCTATTACCAGTGATTCCTGAAGTATTTTATAGTGATCACAAATTAAGCTCCTTTTCTCGATTAGACGCTTAGTTTACGAGATAATCGCATTTAAAGATTTCCATATGAAAATCCACCATTGGGCACCCATTTCATGGTGATATCCCGAGCTATTACCAGTGATTCCTGAAGTATTTTATAGTGATCACAAATTAAGCTCCTTTTCTCGATTAGACGCTTAGTTTACGAGATAATCGCATTTAAAGATTTCCATATGAAAATCCACCATTGGCCACCCATTTCAAGGTGATACTCCCATATATTCCCACTGATTTCTTCAGTATTTAATAGTGATCACAAATTAAGCTCCTTTTCTCGATTAGACGCTTAGTTTACGAGATAATCGCATTTAAAGATTTCCATATGAAAATCCACCATTGGGCACCCATTTCATGGTGATATGCCGAGCTAATACCAGTGATTCCTGAAGTATTTTATAGTGATCACAAATTAAGCTCCTTTTCTCGATTAGTCGCTTAGTTTACGAGATAATCGCATTTAAAGATTTCCATATGAAAATCCACCATTGGCCACCCATTTCAAGGTGATACTCCCATATATTACCACTGATTTCTTCAGTATTTTATAGTGATCACAAATTAAGCTCCTTTTCTCGATTAGACGCTTAGTTTACGAGATAATCGCATTTAAAGATTTCCATATGAAAATCCACCATTGGCCACCCATTTCAAGGTGATATGCCGAGCTATTACCAGTGATTCCTGAAGTATTTTATAGTGATCACAAATTAAGCTCCTTTTCTCGATTAGACGCTTAGTTTACGAGATAATCGCATTTAAAGATTTCCATATGAAAATCCACCATTGGCCACCCATTTCAAGGTGATACTCTCATATATTACCACTGATTTCTTCAGTATTTTATAGTGATCACAAATTAAGCTCCTTTTCTCGATTAGACGCTTAGTTTACGAGATAATCGCATTTAAAGATTTCCATATGAAAATCCACCATTGGCCACCCATTTCAAGGTGATATGCCGAGCTATTACCAGTGATTCCTGAAGTATTTTATAGTGATCACAAATTAAGCTCCTTTTCTCGATTAGACGCTTAGTTTACGAGATAATCGCATTTAAAGATTTCCATATGAAAATCCACCATTGGCCACCCATTTCAAGGTGATACTCTCATATATTACCACTGATTTCTTCAGTATTTTATAGTGATCACAAATTAAGCTCCTTTTCTCGATTAGACGCTTAGTTTACGAGATAATCGCATTTAAAGATTTCCATATGAAAATCCACCATTGGCCACCCATTTCAAGGTGATACTCCCATATATTACCACTGATTTCTTCAGTATTTTATAGTGATCACAAATTAAGCTCCTTTTCTCGATTAGACGCTTAGTTTTCGAGATAATCGCATTTAAAGATTTCCATATGAAAATCCACCATTGGCCACCCATTTCAAGGTGATACTCCCATATATTACCACTGATTTCTTCAGTATTTTATAGTGATCACAAATTAAGCTCCTTTTCTCGATTAGACGCTTAGTTTGCGAGATAATCGCATTTAAAGATTTCCATATGAAAATCCACCATTGGCCACCCATTTCATGGTGATATGCCGAGCTATTACCAGTGATTCCTGAAGTATTTTATAGTGATCACAAATTAAGCTCCTTTTCTCGATTAGACGCTTTGTTTATGAGATAATCGAATTTAAAGGTTTCCATATGAAAATCCACAATTGGCCACCCATTTCAAGGTGATACTCCTATATATTACCACTGATTTCTTCAGTATTTAATAGTGATCACAAATTAAGCTCCTTTTCTCGATTAGACGCTTAGTTTACGAGATAATCGCATTTAAAGATTTCCATATGAAAATCCACCATTGGGCACCCATTTCATGGTGATATGGCGAGCTAATACCAGTGATTCCTGAAGTATTTTATAGTGATCACAAATTAAGCTCCTTTTCTCGATTAGACGCTTAGTTTACGAGATAATCGCATTTAAAGATTTCCATATGAAAATCCACCATTGGCCACCCATTTCAAGGTGATACTCCCATATATTCCCACTGATTTCTTCAGTATTTAATAGTGATCACAAATTAAGCTCCTTTTCTCGATTAGACGCTTAGTTTACGAGATAATCGCATTTAAAGATTTCCATATGAAAATCCACCATTGGGCACCCATTTCATGGTGATATGGCGAGCTAATACCAGTGATTCCTGAAGTATTTTATAGTGATCACAAATTAAGCTCCTTTTCTCGATTAGACGCTTAGTTTACGAGATAATCGCATTTAAAGATTTCCATATGAAAATCCACCATTGGCCACCCATTTCAAGGTGATACTCCCATATATTCCCACTGATTTCTTCAGTATTTAATAGTGATCACAAATTAAGCTCCTTTTCTCGATTAGACGCTTAGTTTACGAGATAATCGCATTTAAAGATTTCCATATGAAAATCCACCATTGGGCACCCATTTCATGGTGATATGCCGAGCTATTACCAGTGATTCCTGAAGTGTTTTATAGTGATCACAAATTAAGCTCCTTTTCTCGATTAGACGCTTTGTTTATGAGATAATCGAATATAAAGGTTTCCATATGAAAATCCACAATTGGCCACCCATTTCAAGGTGATACTCCCATATATTACCACTGATTTCTTCAGTATTTAATAGTGATCACAAATTAAGCTCCTTTTCTCGATTAGACGCTTAGTTTACGAGATAATCGCATTTAAAGATTTCCATATGAAAATCCACCATTGGGCGCCCATTTCATGGTGATATGCCGAGCTATTACCAGTGATTCCTGAAGTATTTTATAGTGATCACAAATTAAGCTCCTTTTCTCGATTAGACGCTTAGTTTACGAGATAATCGCATTTAAAGGTTTCCATATGAAAATCCACCATTGGCCACCCATTTCAAGGTGATACTCCCATATATTACCAGTGATTTCTTAAGTATTTTATAGTGATCACAAATTAAGCTCCTTTTCTCGATTAGACGCTTAGTTTACGAGATAATCGCATTTAAAGATTTCCATATGAAAATCCACCATTGGGCGCCCATTTCATGGTGATATGCCGAGCTATTACCAGTGATTCCTGAAGTATTTTATAGTGATCACAAATTAAGCTCCTTTTCTCGATTAGACGCTTAGTTTACGAGATAATCGCATTTAAAGATTTCCATATGAAAATCCACCATTGGGCACCCATTTCATGGTGATATGCCGAGCTATTACCAGTGATTCCTGAAGTATTTTATAGTGATCACAAATTAAGCTCCTTTTCTCGATTAGACGCTTAGTTTACGAGATAATCGCATTTAAAGATTTCCATATGAAAATCCACCATTGGGCACCCATTTCATGGTGATATGCCGAGCTATTACCAGTGATTCCTGAAGTATTTTATAGTGATCACAAATTAAGCTCCTTTTCTCGATTAGACGCTTAGTTTACGAGATAATCGCATTTAAAGATTTCCATATGAAAATCCACTATTGGCCACCCATTTCAAGGTGATACTCTCATATATTACCACTGATTTCTTCAGTATTTTATAGTGATCACAAATTAAGCTCCTTTTCTCGATTAGACGCTTAGTTTACGAGATAATCGCATTTAAAGATTTCCATATGAAAATCCACTATTGGGCACCCATTTCATGGTGATATGCCGAGCTATTACCAGTGATTTCTGAAGTATTTTATAGTGATCACAAATTAAGCTCCTTTTCTCGATTAGACGCTTACCATTGGCCATCCATTTCAAGGTGATACTCCCATATATTACCACTGATTTCTTCAGTATTTTATAGTGATCACAAATTAAGCTCCTTTTCTCGATTAGACGCTTAGTTTACGAGATAATCGCATTTAAAGATTTCCATATGAAAATCCACCATTGGGCACCCATTTCATGGTGATATGCCGAGCTATTACCAGTGATTCCTGAAGTATTTTATAGTTATCACAAATTAAGCTCCTTTTCTCGATTAGACGCTTAGTTTACGAGATAATCGCATTTAAAGATTTCCATATGAAAATCCACCATTGGGCACCCATTTCTTGGTGATATGCCGAACTATTACCAGTGATTCCTGAACTATTTTATAGTGATCAAAAATTAAGCTCCTTTTCTCGATTAGACGCTTATTTTACGAGATAATCGCATTTAAAGATTTCCATATGAAAATCCACCAGTGGGCACCCATTTCATGGTGATATGCCGAGCTATTACCAGTGATTCCTGAAGTATTTTATAGTGATCACAAATTAAGCTCCTTTTCCCGATTAGACGCTTAGTTTACGAGATAATCGCATTTAAAGATTTCCATATGAAAATCCACCATTGGGCACCCATTTCATGGTGATATGCCGAGCTATTACCAGTGATTCCTGAAGTATTTTATAGTGATCACAAATTAAGCTCCTTTTCTCGATTAGACGCTTAGTTTACAAGATAATCGCATTTAAAGGTTTCCATGTGAAAATCCACCATTGGCCACCCATTTCAAGGTGATACTCCCATATATTACCACTGATTTCTTCAGTATTTTATAGTGATCACAAATTAAGCTCCTTTTCTCGATTAGACGCTTAGTTTACGAGATAATCGCATTTAAAGATTTCCATATGAAAATCCACCAGTGGGCACCCATTTCATGGTGATATGCCGAGCTATTACCAGTGATTCCTGAAGTATTTTATAGTGATCGCAAATTAAGCTCCTTTTCTCGATTAGACGCTTAGTTTACGAGATAATCGCATTTAAAGGTTTCCATATGAAAATCCACCATTAGGCACCCATTTCATGGTGATATGCCGAGCTATTACCAGTGATTCCTGAAGTATTTTATAGTGATCACAAATTAAGCTCCTTTTCCCGATTAGACGCTTAGTTTACGAGATAATCGCATTTAAAGGTTTCCATATGAAAATCCACCATTAGGCACCCATTTCATGGTGATATGCCGAGCTATTACCAGTGATTCCTGAAGTATTTTATAGTGATCACAAATTAAGCTCCTTTTCTCGATTATAGTGATCACAAATTAAGCTCCTTTTCTCGATTAGACGCTTAGTTTACGAGATAATCGCATTTAAAGATTTCCATATGAAAATCCACCATTGGGCACCCATTTCATGGTGATATACCGAGCTATTACCAGTGATTGCTGAAGTATTTATAGTGATTACAAATTAAGCTCCTTTTCTCGATTAGACGCTTAGTTTACGAGGTAATCGCATTTAAAGATTTCCATATGAAAATCCACCATTAGGCACCCATTTCATGGTGATATGCCGAGCTATTACCAGTGATTCCTGAAGTATTTTATAGTGATCACAAATTAAGCTCCTTTTCTCGATTAGACGCTTAGTTTACGAGATAATCGCATTTAAAGATTTCCATATGAAAATCCACCATTGGCCACCCATTTCAAGGTGATACCCTCATATATTACCACTGATTTCTTCAGTATTTTATAGTGATCACAAATTAAGCTCCTTTTCTCGGTTAGACGCTTAGTTTACGAGATAATCGCATTTAAAGATTTCCATATGAAAATCCACCATTGGCCACCCAATTCAAGGTGATACTGCCATATATTCCCACTGATTTCTTCAGTATTTAATAGTGATCACAAATTAAGCTCCTTTTCTCGATTAGACGCTTAGTTTACGAGATAATCGCATTTAAAGATTTCCATATGAAAATCCACCATTGGCCACCCAATTCAAGGTGATACTCCCATATATTCCAACTGATTTCTTCAGTATTTAATAGTGATCACAAATTAAGCTCCTTTTCTCGATTAGACGCTTAGTTTACGAGATAATCGCATTTAAAGATTTCCATATGAAAATGCACCATTGGCCACCCATTTCAAGGTGATACTCCCATATATTACCACTGATTTCTTCAGTATTTATTTTTAGTGATCACAAATTAAGCTCCTTTTCTCGATTAGACGCTTAGTTTACGAGATAATCGCATTAAAGATTTCCATATGAAAATCCACCATTGGGCACCCATTTCATGGTGATATGCCGAGCTAATACCAGTGATTCCTGAAGTAGTTTATAGTGATCACAAATTAAGCTCCTTTTCTCGATTAGACGCTTAGTTTACGAGATAATCGCATTTTAAGATTTCCATATGAAAATCCACCATTGGGCACCCATTTCATGGTGATATGCCGAGCTATTACCAGTGATTCCTGAAGTATTTTATAGTGATCACAAATTAAGCTCTTTTTCTCGATTAGACGCTTAGTTTACGAGATAATCGCATTTAAAGATTTCCATATGAAAATCCACCATTGGCCACCCATTTCATGGTGATATGCCGAGCTATTACCAGTGATTCCTGAAGTATTTTATAGTGATCACAAATTAAGCTCCTTTTCTCGATTAGACGCTTTGTTTATGAGATAATCGAATTTAAAGGTTTCCATATGAAAATCCACAATTGGCCACCCATTTCAAGGTGATACTCCTATATATTACCACTGATTTCTTCAGTATTTAATAGTGATCACAAATTAAGCTCCTTTTCTCGATTAGACGCTTAGTTTACGAGATAATCGCATTTAAAGATTTCCATATGAAAATCCACCATTGGGCACCCATTTCATGGTGATATGGCGAGCTAATACCAGTGATTCCTGAAGTATTTTATAGTGATCACAAATTAAGCTCCTTTTCTCGATTAGACGCTTAGTTTACGAGATAATCGCATTTAAAGATTTCCATATGAAAATCCACCATTGGCCACCCATTTCAAGGTGATACTCCCATATATTCCCACTGATTTCTTCAGTATTTAATAGTGATCACAAATTAAGCTCCTTTTCTCGATTAGACGCTTAGTTTACGAGATAATCGCATTTAAAGATTTCCATATGAAAATCCACCATTGGGCACCCATTTCATGGTGATATGGCGAGCTAATACCAGTGATTCCTGAAGTATTTTATAGTGATCACAAATTAAGCTCCTTTTCTCGATTAGACGCTTAGTTTACGAGATAATCGCATTTAAAGATTTCCATATGAAAATCCACCATTGGCCACCCATTTCAAGGTGATACTCCCATATATTCCCACTGATTTCTTCAGTATTTAATAGTGATCACAAATTAAGCTCCTTTTCTCGATTAGACGCTTAGTTTACGAGATAATCGCATTTAAAGATTTCCATATGAAAATCCACCATTGGGCACCCATTTCATGGTGATATGCCGAGCTATTACCAGTGATTCCTGAAGTGTTTTATAGTGATCACAAATTAAGCTCCTTTTCTCGATTAGACGCTTTGTTTATGAGATAATCGAATATAAAGGTTTCCATATGAAAATCCACAATTGGCCACCCATTTCAAGGTGATACTCCCATATATTACCACTGATTTCTTCAGTATTTAATAGTGATCACAAATTAAGCTCCTTTTCTCGATTAGACGCTTAGTTTACGAGATAATCGCATTTAAAGATTTCCATATGAAAATCCACCATTGGGCGCCCATTTCATGGTGATATGCCGAGCTATTACCAGTGATTCCTGAAGTATTTTATAGTGATCACAAATTAAGCTCCTTTTCTCGATTAGACGCTTAGTTTACGAGATAATCGCATTTAAAGGTTTCCATATGAAAATCCACCATTGGCCACCCATTTCAAGGTGATACTCCCATATATTACCAGTGATTTCTTAAGTATTTTATAGTGATCACAAATTAAGCTCCTTTTCTCGATTAGACGCTTAGTTTACGAGATAATCGCATTTAAAGATTTCCATATGAAAATCCACCATTGGGCGCCCATTTCATGGTGATATGCCGAGCTATTACCAGTGATTCCTGAAGTATTTTATAGTGATCACAAATTAAGCTCCTTTTCTCGATTAGACGCTTAGTTTACGAGATAATCGCATTTAAAGATTTCCATATGAAAATCCACCATTGGGCACCCATTTCATGGTGATATGCCGAGCTATTACCAGTGATTCCTGAAGTATTTTATAGTGATCACAAATTAAGCTCCTTTTCTCGATTAGACGCTTAGTTTACGAGATAATCGCATTTAAAGATTTCCATATGAAAATCCACCATTGGGCACCCATT
Organism: Muscina levida; assembly: GCA_964034835.1. Lineage (NCBI taxonomy): Eukaryota > Metazoa > Arthropoda > Insecta > Diptera > Muscidae > Muscina > Muscina levida. The sequence continues at coordinate 46,721,633 of OZ035883.1, read as the reverse complement.
TCATGGTGATATGCCGAGCTATTACCAGTGATTCCTGAAGTATTTTATAGTGATCACAAATTAAGCTCCTTTTCTCGATTAGACGCTTAGTTTACGAGATAATCGCATTTAAAGATTTCCATATGAAAATCCACTATTGGCCACCCATTTCAAGGTGATACTCTCATATATTACCACTGATTTCTTCAGTATTTTATAGTGATCACAAATTAAGCTCCTTTTCTCGATTAGACGCTTAGTTTACGAGATAATCGCATTTAAAGATTTCCATATGAAAATCCACTATTGGGCACCCATTTCATGGTGATATGCCGAGCTATTACCAGTGATTTCTGAAGTATTTTATAGTGATCACAAATTAAGCTCCTTTTCTCGATTAGACGCTTACCATTGGCCATCCATTTCAAGGTGATACTCCCATATATTACCACTGATTTCTTCAGTATTTTATAGTGATCACAAATTAAGCTCCTTTTCTCGATTAGACGCTTAGTTTACGAGATAATCGCATTTAAAGATTTCCATATGAAAATCCACCATTGGGCACCCATTTCATGGTGATATGCCGAGCTATTACCAGTGATTCCTGAAGTATTTTATAGTTATCACAAATTAAGCTCCTTTTCTCGATTAGACGCTTAGTTTACGAGATAATCGCATTTAAAGATTTCCATATGAAAATCCACCATTGGGCACCCATTTCTTGGTGATATGCCGAACTATTACCAGTGATTCCTGAACTATTTTATAGTGATCAAAAATTAAGCTCCTTTTCTCGATTAGACGCTTATTTTACGAGATAATCGCATTTAAAGATTTCCATATGAAAATCCACCAGTGGGCACCCATTTCATGGTGATATGCCGAGCTATTACCAGTGATTCCTGAAGTATTTTATAGTGATCACAAATTAAGCTCCTTTTCCCGATTAGACGCTTAGTTTACGAGATAATCGCATTTAAAGATTTCCATATGAAAATCCACCATTGGGCACCCATTTCATGGTGATATGCCGAGCTATTACCAGTGATTCCTGAAGTATTTTATAGTGATCACAAATTAAGCTCCTTTTCTCGATTAGACGCTTAGTTTACAAGATAATCGCATTTAAAGGTTTCCATGTGAAAATCCACCATTGGCCACCCATTTCAAGGTGATACTCCCATATATTACCACTGATTTCTTCAGTATTTTATAGTGATCACAAATTAAGCTCCTTTTCTCGATTAGACGCTTAGTTTACGAGATAATCGCATTTAAAGATTTCCATATGAAAATCCACCAGTGGGCACCCATTTCATGGTGATATGCCGAGCTATTACCAGTGATTCCTGAAGTATTTTATAGTGATCGCAAATTAAGCTCCTTTTCTCGATTAGACGCTTAGTTTACGAGATAATCGCATTTAAAGGTTTCCATATGAAAATCCACCATTAGGCACCCATTTCATGGTGATATGCCGAGCTATTACCAGTGATTCCTGAAGTATTTTATAGTGATCACAAATTAAGCTCCTTTTCCCGATTAGACGCTTAGTTTACGAGATAATCGCATTTAAAGGTTTCCATATGAAAATCCACCATTAGGCACCCATTTCATGGTGATATGCCGAGCTATTACCAGTGATTCCTGAAGTATTTTATAGTGATCACAAATTAAGCTCCTTTTCTCGATTATAGTGATCACAAATTAAGCTCCTTTTCTCGATTAGACGCTTAGTTTACGAGATAATCGCATTTAAAGATTTCCATATGAAAATCCACCATTGGGCACCCATTTCATGGTGATATACCGAGCTATTACCAGTGATTGCTGAAGTATTTATAGTGATTACAAATTAAGCTCCTTTTCTCGATTAGACGCTTAGTTTACGAGGTAATCGCATTTAAAGATTTCCATATGAAAATCCACCATTAGGCACCCATTTCATGGTGATATGCCGAGCTATTACCAGTGATTCCTGAAGTATTTTATAGTGATCACAAATTAAGCTCCTTTTCTCGATTAGACGCTTAGTTTACGAGATAATCGCATTTAAAGATTTCCATATGAAAATCCACCATTGGCCACCCATTTCAAGGTGATACCCTCATATATTACCACTGATTTCTTCAGTATTTTATAGTGATCACAAATTAAGCTCCTTTTCTCGGTTAGACGCTTAGTTTACGAGATAATCGCATTTAAAGATTTCCATATGAAAATCCACCATTGGCCACCCAATTCAAGGTGATACTGCCATATATTCCCACTGATTTCTTCAGTATTTAATAGTGATCACAAATTAAGCTCCTTTTCTCGATTAGACGCTTAGTTTACGAGATAATCGCATTTAAAGATTTCCATATGAAAATCCACCATTGGCCACCCAATTCAAGGTGATACTCCCATATATTCCAACTGATTTCTTCAGTATTTAATAGTGATCACAAATTAAGCTCCTTTTCTCGATTAGACGCTTAGTTTACGAGATAATCGCATTTAAAGATTTCCATATGAAAATGCACCATTGGCCACCCATTTCAAGGTGATACTCCCATATATTACCACTGATTTCTTCAGTATTTATTTTTAGTGATCACAAATTAAGCTCCTTTTCTCGATTAGACGCTTAGTTTACGAGATAATCGCATTAAAGATTTCCATATGAAAATCCACCATTGGGCACCCATTTCATGGTGATATGCCGAGCTAATACCAGTGATTCCTGAAGTAGTTTATAGTGATCACAAATTAAGCTCCTTTTCTCGATTAGACGCTTAGTTTACGAGATAATCGCATTTTAAGATTTCCATATGAAAATCCACCATTGGGCACCCATTTCATGGTGATATGCCGAGCTATTACCAGTGATTCCTGAAGTATTTTATAGTGATCACAAATTAAGCTCTTTTTCTCGATTAGACGCTTAGTTTACGAGATAATCGCATTTAAAGATTTCCATATGAAAATCCACCATTGGGCACCCATTTCATGGTGATATGCCGAGCTATTACCAGTGATTCCTGAAGTATTTTATAGTGATCACAAATTAAGCTCCTTTTCTCGATTAGACGCTTAGTTTACGAGATAATCGCATTTAAAGATTTCCATATAAAAATCCACCATTTGGCACCCATTTCATGGTGATATGCCGAGCTATTACCAGTGATTCCTGAAGTATTTTATAGTGATCACAAATTAAGCTCCTTTTCTCGATTAGACGCTTAGTTTACGAGATAATCGCATTTAAAGATTTCCATATGAAAATCCACCATTAGGCACCCATTTCATGGTGATATGCCGAGCTATTACCAGTGATTCCTGAAGTATTTTATAGTGATCACAAATTAAGCTCCTTTTCTCGATTAGACGCTTAGTTTACGAGATAATCGCATTTAAAGGTTTCCATATGAAAATCCACCATTGGCCACCCATTTCAAGGTGATACTCCCATATATTACCACTGATTTCTTCAGTATTTAATAGTGATCACAAATTAAGCTCCTTTTCTCGATTAGACGCTTAGTTTACGAGATAATCGCATTTAAAGATTTCCATTTGAAAATGCACCATTGGCCACCCATTTCAAGGTGATACTCTCATATATTACCACTGATTTCTTCAGTATTTAATAGTGATCACAAATTAAGCTCCTTTTCTCGATTAGACGCTTAGTTTACGAGATAATCGCATTTAAAGATTTCCATATGAAAATGCACCATTGGCCACCCATTTCAAGGTGATACTCCCATATATTACCACTGATTTCTTCAGTATTTAATAGTGATCACAAATTAAGCTCCTTTTCTCGATTAGACGCTTAGTTTACGAGATAATCGCATTTAAAGATTTCCATATGAAAATCCACCATTGGGCACCCATTTCATGGTGATATGCCGAGATATTACCAGTGATTCCTGAAGTATTTTATAGTGATCACAAATTAAGCTCCTTTTCTCGATTAGACGCTTAGTTTACGAGATAATCGCATTTAAAGATTTCCATATGAAAATCCACCATTGGCCACCCATTTCAAGGTGATACTCTCATATATTACCACTGATTTCTTCAGTATTTAATAGTGATCACAAATTAAGCTCCTTTTCTCGATTAGACGCTTAGTTTACGAGATAATCGCATTTAAAGATTTCCATATGAAAATGCACCATTGGCCACCCATTTCAAGGTGATACTCCCATATATTACCACTGATTTCTTCAGTATTTAATAGTGATCACAAATTAAGCTCCTTTTCTCGATTAGACGCTTAGTTTACGAGATAATCGCATTTAAAGATTTCCATATGAAAATCCACCATTGGCCACCCATTTCAAGGTGATACCCTCATATATTACCACTGATTTCTTCAGTATTTTATAGTGATCACAAATTAAGCTCCTTTTCTCGGTTAGACGCTTAGTTTACGAGATAATCGCATTTAAAGATTTCCATATGAAAATCCACCATTGGCCACCCAATTCAAGGTGATACTCCCATATATTCCCACTGATTTCTTCAGTATTTTATAGTGATCACAAATTAAGCTCCTTTTCTCGGTTAGACGCTTAGTTTACGAGATAATCGCATTTAAAGATTTCCATATGAAAATCCACCATTGGGCACCCATTTCATGGTGATATGCCGAGCTATTACCAGTGATTCCTGAAGTATTTTATAGTGATCACAAATTAAGCTCCTTTTCTCGATTAGACGCTTAGTTTACGAGATAATCGCATTTAAAGATTTCCATATGAAAATCCACCATTGGGCACCGATTTCATGGTGATATGCCGAGCTATTACCAGTGATTCCTGAAGTATTTTATAGTGATCACAAATTAAGCTCCTTTTCTCGATTAGACGCTTAGTTTACGAGATAATCGCATTTAAAGATTTCCATATGAAAATCCACCATTGGCCACCCATTTCAAGGTGATACCCTCATATATTACCACTGATTTCTTCAGTATTTTATAGTGATCACAAATTAAGCTCCTTTTCTCGGTTAGACGCTTAGTTTACGAGATAATCGCATTTAAAGATTTCCATATGAAAATCCACCATTGGCCACCCAATTCAAGGTGATACTCCCATATATTCCCACTGATTTCTTCAGTATTTAATAGTGATCACAAATTAAGCTCCTTTTCTCGATTAGACGCTTAGTTTACGAGATAATCGCATTTAAAGATTTCCATATGAAAATCCACCATTGGCCACCCATTTCAAGGTGATGCTCCCATATATTACCACTGATTTCTTCAGTATTTTATAGTGATCACAAATTAAGCTCCTTTTCTCGATTAGACGCTTAGTTTACGAGATAATCGCATTTAAAGATTTCCATATGAAAATATACCATTGGGCACCCATTTCATGGTGATATGCCGAGCTATTACCAGTGATTCCTGAAGTATTTTATAGTGATCACAAATTAAGCTCCTTTTCTCGATTAGACGCTTAGTTTACGAGATAATCGCATTTAAAGATTTCCATATGAAAATATACCATTGGGCACCCATTTCATGGTGATATGCCGAGCTATTACCAGTGATTCCTGAAGTATTTTATAGTGATCACAAATTAAGCTCCTTTTCTCGATTAGACGCTTAGTTTGCGAGATAATCGCATTTAAAGATTTCCATATGAAAATCCACCATTGGACACCCATTTCATGGTGATATACCGAGCTATTACCAGTGATTCCTGAAGTATTTTATAGTGATCACAAATTAAGCTCCTTTTCTCGATTAGACGCTTAGTTTACGAGATAATCGCATTAAAAGATTTCCATATGAAAATATACCATTGGGCACCCATTTCATGGTGATATGCCGAGCTATTACCAGTGATTCCTGAAATATTTTATAGTGATCACAAATTAAGCTTCTTTTCTCGATTAGACGCTTAGTTTACGAGATAATCGCATTTAAAGATTTCCATGTGAAAATCCACCATTGGGCACCCATTTCATGGTGATATGCCGAGCTATTACCAGTGATTCCTCAAATATTTTATAGTGATCACAAATTAAGCTCCTTTTCTCGATTAGACGCTTAGTTTACGAGATAAACGCATTAAAAGATTTCCATATGAAAATATACCATTGGGCACCCATTTCATGGTGATATGCCGAGCTATTACCAGTGATTCCTGAAATATTTTATAGTGATCACAAATTAACCTCCTTTTCTCGATTAGACGCTTAGTTTACGAGATAATCGCATTTAAAGATTTCCATATGAAAATCCACCATTGGACACCCATTTCATGGTGATATACCGAGCTATTACCAGTGATTCCTGAAGTATTTTATAGTGATCACAAATGAAGCTCCTTTTCTCGATTAGACGCTTAGTTTACGAGATAATCGCATTAAAAGATTTCCATATGAAAATATACCATTGGGCACCCATTTCATGGTGATATGCCGAGCTATTACCAGTGATTCCTGAAGTATTTTATAGTGATCACAAATTAAGCTCCTTTTCTCGATTAGACGCTTAGTTTACGAGATAATCGCATTAAAAGATTTCCATATGAAAATATACCATTGGGCACCCATTTCATGGTGATATGCTGAGCTATTACCAGTGATTCCTGAAATATTTTATAGTGATCACAAATTAAGCTCCTTTTCTCGATTAGACGCTTAGTTTACGAGATAATCGCATTTAAAGATTTCCATATGAAAATCCACTATTGGGCACCCATTTCATGGTGATATGCCGAGCTATTATCAGTGAATCCTGAAGTATTTTATAGTGATCACAAATTAAGCTCCTTTTCTCGATTAGACGCTTAGTTTACGAGATAATCGCATTTAAAGATTTCCATATGAAAATCCACCATTGGCCACCCATTTCAATGTGATACTCCCATATATTACCACTGATTTCTTCAGTATTTTATAGTGATCACAAATTAAGCTCCTTTTCTCGATTAGACGCTTAGTTTACGAGATAATCGCATTTAAAGATTTCCATATGAAAATCCACTATTGGGCACCCATTTCAAGGTGATACTCCCATATATTACCACTGATTTCTTCAGTATTTTATAGTGATCACAAATTAAGCTCCTTTTCTCGACTAGACGCTTAGTTTACGAGATAATCGCATTTAAAGATTTCCATATAAAAATCCACCATTGGCCACCCATTTCAAGGTGATACTCCCATATATTACCACTGATTTCTTCAGTATTTTATAGTGATCACAAATTAAGCTCCTTTCCTCGATTAGACGCTTAGTTTACGAGATAATCGCATTTAAAGATTTCCATATAAAAATCCACCATTGGCCACCCATTTCAAGGTGATACTCCCATATATTACCACTGATTTCTTCAGTATTTTATAGTGATCACAAATTAAGCTCCTTTTCTCGACTAGACGCTTAGTTTACGAGATAATCGTATTTAAAGATTTCCATATAAAAATCCACCATTGGCCACCCATTTCAAGGTGATACTCCCATATATTACCACTGATTTCTTCAGTATTTTATAGTGATCACAAATTAAGCTCCTTTTCTCGATTAGACGCTTAGTTTACGAGATAATCGCATTTAAAGATTTCCATATGAAAATCCACTATTGGGCACCCATTTCATGGTGATATGCCGAGCTATTATCAGTGAATCCTGAAGTATTTTATAGTGATCACAAAGTAAGCTCCTTTTCTCGATTAGACGCTTAGTTTACGAGATAATCGCATTTAAAGATTTCCATTTGAAAATCCACCATTGGCCACCCATTTCAATGTGATACTCCCATATATTACCACTGATTTCTTCAGTATTTTATAGTGATCACAAATTAAGCTCCTTTTCTCGATTAGACGCTTAGTTTACGAGATAATCGCATTTAAAGATTTCCATATGAAAATCCACTATTGGGCACCCATTTCATGGTGATATGCCGAGCTATTATCAGTGATTCCTGAAGTATTTTATAGTGATCACAAATTAAGCTCCTTTTCTCGATTAGACGCTTAGTTTACGAGATAATCGCATTTAAAGATTTCCATATGAAAATCCACCATTGGGCACCCATTTTATGGTGATACGCCCATCTATTACCACTGATTTCTTAAATATTTTATAGTGATCACAAATTAAGCTCCTTTTCTCGATTAGACGCTTAGTTTACGAGATAATCGCATTTAAAGATTTCCATATAAAAATCCACCATTTGGCACCCATTTCATGGTGATATGCCGAGCTATTACCAGTGATTCCTGAAGTATTTTATAGTGATCAAAAATTAAGCTCCTTTTCTCGATTAGACGCTTAGTTTACGAGATAATCGCATTTAAAGATTTCCATATGAAAATCCACCATTGGCCACCCATTTCAATGTGATACTCCCATATATTACCACTGATTTCTTCAGTATTTTATAGTGATCACAAATTAAGCTCCTTTTCTCGATTAGACGCTTAGTTTACGAGATAATCGCATTTAAATATTTCCATATGAAAATCCACCATTGGCCATCCATTTCAAGGTGATATGCCGAGCTATTATCAGTGATTCCTGAAGTATTTTATAGTGATCACAAATTAAGCTCCTTTTCTCGATTAGACGCTTAGTTTACGAGATAATCGCATTTAAAGATTTCCATATGAAAATCCACTATTGGGCACCCATTTCATGGTGATATGCCGAGCTATTATCAGTGAATCCTGAAGTATTTTATAGTGATCACAAATTAAGCTCCTTTTCTCGATTAGACGCTTAGTTTACGAGATAATCGCATTTAAAGGTTTCCATATAAAAATCCACCATTGGCCACCCATTTCAAGGTGATACTCCCATATATTACCACTGATTTCTTCAGTATTTTATAGTGATCACAAATTAAGCCCCTTTTCTCGATTAGACGCTTAGTTTACGAGATAATCGCATTTAAATATTTCCATATGAAAATCCACCATTGGCCACCCATTTCAAGGTGATATGCCGAGCTATTATCAGTGATTCCTGAAGTATTTTATAGTGATCACAAATTAAGCTCCTTTTCTCGATTAGACGCTTAGTTTACGAGATAATCGCATTTAAAGATTTCCATATGAAAATCCACCATTGGGCACCCATTTTATGGTGATACGCCCATCTATTACCACTGATTTCTTAAATATTTTATAGTGATCACAAATTAAGCTCCTTTTCTCGATTAGACGCTAAGTTTACGAGATAATCGCATTTAAAGGTTTCCATATAAAAATCCACCATTGGCCACCCATTTCAAGGTGATACTCCCATATATTACCACTGATTTCTTCAGTATTTTATAGTGATCACAAATTAAGCTCCTTTTCTCGATTAGACGCTTAGTTTACGAGATAATCGCATTTAAAGATTTCCATATGAAAATCCACCATTGGCCACCCATTTCAAGGTGATATGCCGAGCTATTATCAGTGATTCCTGAAGTATTTTATAGTGATCACAAATTAAGCACCTTTTCTCGATTAGACGCTTAGTTTACGATATAATCGCATTTAAAGATTTCCATATGAAAATCCACCATTGGCCACCCATTTCAAGGTGATACTCCCATATATTACCACTGATTTCTTCAGTATTTAATAGTGATCACAAATTAAGCTCCTTTTCTCGATTAGACGCTTAGTTTACGAGATAATCGCATTTAAAGATTTCCATATGAAAATCCACCATTGGCCACCCATTTCAAGGTGATACTCCCATATATTACCACTGATTTCTTCAGTATTTAATAGTGATCACAAATTAAGCTCCTTTTCTCGATTAGACGCTTAGTTTACGAGATAATCGCATTTAAAGGTTTCCATATAAAAATCCACCATTTGGCACCCATTTCATGGTGATATGCCGAGCTATTACCAGTGATTGCTGAAGTATTTTATAGTGATCACATATTAAGCTCCTTTTCCCGATTAGACGCTTAGTTTACGAGATAATCGCATTTAAAGATTTCCATATGAAAATCCACTATTGGGCACCCATTTCATGGTGATATGCCGAGCTATTATCAGTGATTCCTGAAGTATTTTATAGTGATCACAAATTAAGCTCCTTTTCTCGATTAGACGCTTAGTTTACGAGATAATCGCATTTAAAGATTTCCATATGAAAATCCACCATTGGCCACCCATTTCAAGGTGATACTCCCATATATTACCACTGATTTCTTCAGTATTTTTTAGTGATCACAAATTAATCTCCTTTTCTCGATTAGACGCTTAGTTTACGAGATAATCGCATTTAAAGGTTTCCATATAAAAATCCACTATTGGACACCCATTTCATGGTGATATGCCGAGCTATTATCAGTGATTCCTGAAGTATTTTATAGTGATCACAAATTAAGCTCCTTTTCTCGATTAGACGCTTAGTTTACGAGATAATCGCATTTAAAGATTTCCATATGAAAATCCACCATTGGCCACCCATTTCAATGTGATACTCCCATATATTACAACTGATTTCTTCAGTATTTTATAGTGATCACAAATTAAGCTCCTTTTCTCGATTAGACGCTTAGTTTACGAGATAATCGCATTTAAAGATTTCCATATGAAAATCCACCATTTGGCACCCATTTCATGGTGATATGCCGAGCTATTACCAGTGATTGCTGAAGTATTTTATAGTGATCACATATTAAGCTCCTTTTCCCGATTAGACGCTTAGTTTACGAGATAATCGCATTTAAAGATTTCCATATGAAAATCCACCATTGGACACCCATTTCATGGTGATATGCCGAGCTATTACCAGTGATTACTGAAGTATTTTATAGTGATCACAAATTAAGCTCCTTTTCTCGATTAGACGCTTAGTTTACGAGATAATCGCATTTAAAGATTTCCATATGAAAATCCACCATTGGCCACCCATTTCAATGTGATACTCCCATATATTACAACTGATTTCTTCAGTATTTTATAGTGATCACATATTAAGCTCCTTTTCCCGATTAGACGCTTAGTTTACGAGATAATCGCATTTAAAGATTTCCATATGAAAATCCACCATTGGACACCCATTTCATGGTGATATACCGAGCTATTACCAGTGATTGCTGAAGTATTTTATAGTGATCACATATTAAGCTCCTTTTCCCGATTAGACGCTTAGTTTACGAGATAATCGCATTTAAAGATTTCCATATGAAAATCCACCATTGGCCACCCATTTCAAGGTGATATGCCGAGCTATTACCAGTGATTCCTGAAGTATTTTATAGTGATCACAAATTAAGCTCCTTTTCTCGATTAGACGCTTAGTTTACGAGATAATCGCATTTAAAGATTTCCATATGAAAATCCACCATTGGCCACCCATTTCAAGGTGATACTCCCATATATTACCACTGATTTCTTCAGTATTTTATAGTGAGCACAAATTAAGCTCCTTTTCTCGATTAGACGCTTAGTTTACGAGATAATCGCATTTAAAGATTTCCATATGAAAATCCACCATTGGAAACCCATTTCATGGTGATATGCCGAGCTATTACCAGTGATTCCTGAAGTATTTTATAGTGATCTCAAATTAAGCTCCTTTTCTCGATTAGACGCTTAGTTTACGAGATAATCGCATTTAAAGGTTTCCATATATTACCACCGATTTCTTAAGTATTTAATAGTGATCACAAATTAAGCTCCTTTTCTCGATTAGACGCTTAGTTTACGAGATAATCGCATTTAAAGATTTCCATATGAAAATCCACAATTGGGCACCCATTTCATGGTGATATGCCGAGCTATTACCAGTGATTCCTGAAGTATTTTATAGTGATCTCAAATTAAGCTCCTTTTCTCGATTAGACGCTTAGTTTACGAGATAATCGCATTTAAAGGTTTCCATATGAAAATCCACCATTGGCCACCCATTTCAAGGTGATACTCCCATATATTACCACTGATTTCTTCAGTATTTTATAGTGATCACAAATTAAGCTCCTTTTCTCGATTAGACGCTTAGTTTACGAGATAATCGCATTTAAAGGTTTCCATATGAAAATCCACCATTGGCCACCCATTTCAAGGTGATACTCCCATATATTACCACTGATTTCTTCAGTATTTTATAGGGATCACAAATTAAGCTCCTTTTCTCGATTAGACGCTTAGTTTACGAGATAATCGCATTTAAAGATTTCCATATAAAAATCCACCATTGGCCACCCATTTCAAGGTGATACTCCCATATATTACCACTGATTTCTTCAGTATTTAATAGTGATCACAAATTAAGCTCCTTTTCTCGATTAGACGCTTAGTTTACGAGATAATCGCATTTAAAGATTTCCATATGAAAATCCACCATTGGGCACCCATTTCATGGTGATATGCCGAGCTATTACCAGTGATTCCTGAAGTATTTTATAGTGATCACAAATTAAGCTCCTTTTCTCGATTAGGCGCTTAGTTTACGAGATAATCGCATTTAAAGATTTCCATATGAAAATCCACCATTGGGCACCGATTTCATGGTGATATGCCGAGCTATTACCAGTGATTCCTGAAGTATTTTATAGTGATCACAAATTAAGCTCCTTTTCTCGATTAGACGCTTAGTTTACGAGATAATCGCATTTAAAGATTTCCATATGAAAATCCACCATTGGCCACCCATTTCAAGGTGATACTCCCATATATTACCACTGATTTCTTCAGTATTTTAGTTTACGAGATAATCGCATTTAAAGGTTTCCATATGAAAATCCACCATTGGCCACCCATTTCAAGGTGATACTCCCATATATTACCACTGATTTCTTCAGTATTTTATAGTGAGCACAAATTAAGCTCCTTTTCTCGATTAGACGCTTAGTTTACGAGATAATCGCATTTAAAGATTTCCATATGAAAATCCACCATTGGCCACCCATTTCAAGGTGATACTCCCATATATTACCACTGATTTCTTCAGTATTTTATAGTGAGCACAAATTAAGCTCCTTTTCTTGATTAGACGCTTAGTTTACGAGATAATCGCATTTAAAGATTTCCATATAAAAATCCACCATTGGCCACCCATTTCAAGGTGATACTCCCATATATTACCACTGATTTTTTCAGTATTTTATAGTGATCACAAATTAAGCTCCTTTTCTCGATTAGACGCTTAGTTTACGAGATAATCGCATTTAAAGATTTCCATATGAAAATCCACCATTGGGCACCCATTTCATGGTGATATGCCGAGCTATTACCAGTGATTCCTGAAGTATTTAATAGTGATCACAAATTAAGCTCCTTTTCTCGATTAGACGCTTAGTTTACGAGATAATAGCATTTAAAGATTTCCATATGAAAATCCACCATTGGCCACCCATTTCAAGGTGATACTCCCATATATTACCACTGATTTCTTCAGTATTTTATAGTGATCACAAATTAAGCTCCTTTACTCGATTAGACGCTTAGTTTACGAGATAATCGCATTTAAAGATTTCCATATGAAAATCCACCATTGGGCACCCATTTCATGGTGATATGCCGAGCTATTACCAGTGATTCCTGAAGTATTTTGTAGTGATCACAAATTAAGCTCCTTTTCTCGATTAGACGCTTCGTTTACGAGATAATCGCATTTAAAGATTTCCATATGAAAATCCACCATTGGGCACCCATTTCATGGTGATATGCCGAGCTATTACCAGTGATTTCTGAAGTATTTTATAGTGATCACAAATTAAGCTCCTTTTCTCGATTAGACGCTTAGTTTACGAGATAATCGCATTTAAAGGTTTCCATATGAAAATCCACCATTGGGCACCCATTTCATGGTGATATGCCGAGCTATTACCAGTGATTCCTGAAGTATTTTATAGTGATCACAAATTAAGCTCCTTTTCTCGATTAGACGCTTAGTTTACGAGATAATCGCATTTAAAGGTTTCCATATGAAAATCCACCATTTGGCACCCATTTCATGGTGATATGCCGAGCTATTACCAGTGATTCCTGAAGTATTTTATAGTGATAACAAATTAAGCTCCTTTTCTCGATTAGACGCTTAGTTTACGAGATAATCGCATTTAAAGATTTCCATATGAAAATCCACCATTGGCCACCCATTTCATGGTGATATGCCGAGCTATTACCAGTGATTCCTCAAATATTGTATAGTGATCACAAATTAAGCTCCTTTTCTCGATTAGACGCTTAGTTTACGAGATACGCATTTAAAGATTTCCATATGAAAATCCACCATTGGGCACCCATTTCATGGTGATATGCCGAGCTATTACCAGTGATTCCTGAAGTATTTTATAGTGATCACAAATTAAGCTCCTTTTTTCGATTAGACGCTTTGTTTACGAGATAATCGCATTTAAAGATTTCCATATGAAAATCCACCATTGGGCACCCATTTCATGGTGATATGCCGAGCTATTACCAGTGATTCCTGAAGTATTTTATAGTGATCACAAATTAAGCTCCTTTTTTCGATTAGACGCTTTGTTTACGAGATAATCGCATTTTAAGATTTCCATATGAAAATCCACCATTGGCCACCCATTTCATGGTGATATGCCGAGCTATTACCAGTGATTCCTGAAGTATTTTATAGTGATAACAAATTAAGCTCCTTTTCTCGATTAGACGCTTAGTTTACGAGATAATCGCATTTAAAGATTTCCATATGAAAATCCACCATTGGCCACCCATTTCATGGTGATATGCCGAGCTATTACCAGTGATTCCTGAAGTATTTTATAGTGATCACAAATTAAGCTCCTTTTCTCGATTAGACGCTTAGTTTACGAGATAATCGCATTCAAAAATTTCCATATGAAAATCCACCATTGGGCACCCATTTCATGGTGATATGCCGAGCTATTACCAGTGATTCCTGAAGTATTTTATAGTGATAACAAATTAAGCTCCTTTTCTCGATTAGACGCTTAGTTTACGAGATAATCGCATTTAAAGATTTCCATATGAAAATCCACCATTGGGCACCCATTTCATGGTGATATGCCGAGCTATTACCAGTGATTCCTGAAGTATTTTATAGTGATCACAAATTAAGCTCCTTTTCTCGATTAGACGCTTAGTTTACGAGATAATCGCATTTAAAGATTTCCATATGAAAATCCACCATTGGGCACCCATTTCATGGTGATATGCCGAGCTATTACCAGTGATTCCTGAAGTATTTTATAGTGATCACAAATTAAGCTCCTTTTCTCGATTAGACGCTTAGTTTACGAGATACGCATTTAAAGATTTCCATATGAAAATCCACCATTGGGCACCCATTTCATGGTGATATGCCGAGCTATTACCAGTGATTCCTGAAGTATTTTATAGTGATCACAAATTAAGCTCCTTTTCTCGATTAGACGCTTAGTTTACGAGATAATCGCATTTAAAGATTTCCATATGAAAATCCACCATTGGGCACCCATTTCATGGTGATATGCCGAGCTATTACCAGTGATTCCTGAAGTATTTTATAGTGATAACAAATTAAGCTCCTTTTCTCGATTAGACGCTTAGTTTACGAGATAATCGCATTTAAAGATTTCCATATGAAAATCCACCATTGGGCACCCATTTCATGGTGATATGCCGAGCTATTACCAGTGATTCCTGAAGTATTTTATAGTGATCACAAATTAATCTCCTTTTCTCGATTAGACGCTTAGTTTACGAGATAATCGCATTTAAAGATTTCCATATGAAAATCCACCATTGGGCACCCATTTCATGGTGATATGCCGAGCTATTACCAGTGATTCCTGAAGTATTTTATAGTGATAACAAATTAAGATCCTTTTCTCGATTAGACGCTTAGTTTACGAGATAATCGCATTTAAAGATTTCCATATGAAAATCCACCATTGGGCACCCATTTCATGGTGACATGTATTACCAGTGATTCCTGAAGTATTTTCTAGTGATCACAAATTAAGCTCGATTAGACGCTTAGTTTACGAGATAATCGCATTTAAAGATTTCCATATGAAAATCCACCATTGGGCACCCATTTCATGGTGATACTCCCATATATTCCCACTGAATTCTTCAGTATTTAATAGTGATCACAAATTAAGCTCCTTTTCTCGATTAGACGCTTAGTTTACGAGATAATCGCATTTAAAGATTTCCATATGAAAATCCACCATTGGGCACCCATTTCATGGTGATATGCCGAGCTATTACCAGTGATTCCTGAAGTATTTTATAGTGATCACAAATTAAGCTCCTTTTCTCGATTAGACGCTTAGTTTACGAGATAATCGCATTTAAAGATTTCCATATGAAAATCCACCATTGGTCACCCATTTCATGGTGATATGCCGAGCTATTACCAGTGATTCCTGAAGTATTTTATAGTGATCACAAATTAAGCTCCTTTTCTCGATTAGACGCTTAGTTTACGAGATAATCGCATTTAAAGGTTTCCATATGAAAATCCACCATTGGGCACCCATTTCATGGTGATATGCCGCGCTATTACCAGTGATTTCTGAAGTATTTTATAGTGATCACAAATTATGCTCCTTTTCTCGATTAGACGCTTAGTTTACGAGATAATCGCATTTAAAGATTTCCATATGAAAATCCACCATTGGGCACCGATTTCATGGTGATATGCCGAGCTATTACCAGTGATTCCTGAAGTATTTTATAGTGATCACAAATTCAGCTCCTTTTCTCGATTAGACGCTTAGTTTACGAGATAATCGCATTTAAAGATTTCCATATGAAAATCCACCATTGGGCACCCATTTCAAGGTGATATGCCGAGCTATTACCAGTGATTCCTGAAGTATTTTATAGTGATCACAAATTAAGCTCCTTTTCTCGATTAGACGCTTAGTTTACGAGATAATCGCATTTAAAGATTTCCATATGAAAATCCACCATTGGGCACCCATTTCATGGTGATATGCCGAGCTATTACCAGTGTGATCACAAATTAAGCTCCTTTTCTCGATTAGACGCTTAGTTTACGAGATAATCGCATTTAAAGATTTCCATATGAAAATCCACCATTGGCCACCCATTTCAAGGTGATACTCCCATATATTACCACTGATTTCTTCAGTATTTTATAGTGATCACAAATTAAGCTCCTTTTCTCGATTAGTCGCTTAGTTTACGAGATAATCGCATTTAAAGATTTCCATATGAAAATCCACCATTGGGCACCCATTTCATGGTGATATGCCGAGCTATTAACAGTGATTCCTGAAGTATTTTGTAGTGATCACAAAGCTCCTTTTCTCGATTAGACGCTTCGTTTACGAGATAATCGCATTTAAAGATTTCCATATGAAAATCCACCATTGGGCACCCATTTCATGGTGATATGCCGAGCTATTACCAGTGATTCCTGAAGTATTTTGTAGTGATCACAAATTAAGCTCCTTTTCTCGATTAGACGCTTAGTTTACGAGATAATCGCATTTAAAGATTTCCATATGAAAATCCACCATTGGGCACCCATTTCATGGTGATATGCCGAGCTATTACCAGTGATTTCTGAAGTATTTTATAGTGATCACAAATTAAGCTCCTTTTCTCGATTAGACGCTTAGTTTACGAGATAATCGCATTTAAAGGTTTCCATATGAAAATCCACCATTGGGCACCCATTTCATGGTGATATGCCGAGCTATTACCAGTGATTCCTGAAGTATTTTATAGTGATCACAAATTAAGCTCCTTTTCTCGATTAGACGCTTAGTTTACGAGATAATCGCATTTAAAGGTTTCCATATGAAAATCCACCATTTGGCACCCATTTCATGGTGATATGCCGAGCTATTACCAGTGATTCCTGAAGTATTTTATAGTGATAACAAATTAAGCTCCTTTTCTCGATTAGACGCTTAGTTTACGAGATAATCGCATTTAAAGATTTCCATATGAAAATCCACCATTGGCCACCCATTTCATGGTGATATGCCGAGCTATTACCAGTGATTCCTCAAATATTGTATAGTGATCACAAATTAAGCTCCTTTTCTCGATTAGACGCTTAGTTTACGAGATACGCATTTAAAGATTTCCATATGAAAATCCACCATTGGGCACCCATTTCATGGTGATATGCCGAGCTATTACCAGTGATTCCTGAAGTATTTTATAGTGATCACAAATTAAGCTCCTTTTTTCGATTAGACGCTTTGTTTACGAGATAATCGCATTTAAAGATTTCCATATGAAAATCCACCATTGGGCACCCATTTCATGGTGATATGCCGAGCTATTACCAGTGATTCCTGAAGTATTTTATAGTGATCACAAATTAAGCTCCTTTTTTCGATTAGACGCTTTGTTTACGAGATAATCGCATTTTAAGATTTCCATATGAAAATCCACCATTGGCCACCCATTTCATGGTGATATGCCGAGCTATTACCAGTGATTCCTGAAGTATTTTATAGTGATAACAAATTAAGCTCCTTTTCTCGATTAGACGCTTAGTTTACGAGATAATCGCATTTAAAGATTTCCATATGAAAATCCACCATTGGCCACCCATTTCATGGTGATATGCCGAGCTATTACCAGTGATTCCTGAAGTATTTTATAGTGATCACAAATTAAGCTCCTTTTCTCGATTAGACGCTTAGTTTACGAGATAATCGCATTCAAAAATTTCCATATGAAAATCCACCATTGGGCACCCATTTCATGGTGATATGCCGAGCTATTACCAGTGATTCCTGAAGTATTTTATAGTGATAACAAATTAAGCTCCTTTTCTCGATTAGACGCTTAGTTTACGAGATAATCGCATTTAAAGATTTCCATATGAAAATCCACCATTGGGCACCCATTTCATGGTGATATGCCGAGCTATTACCAGTGATTCCTGAAGTATTTTATAGTGATCACAAATTAAGCTCCTTTTCTCGATTAGACGCTTAGTTTACGAGATAATCGCATTTAAAGATTTCCATATGAAAATCCACCATTGGGCACCCATTTCATGGTGATATGCCGAGCTATTACCAGTGATTCCTGAAGTATTTTATAGTGATCACAAATTAAGCTCCTTTTCTCGATTAGACGCTTAGTTTACGAGATACGCATTTAAAGATTTCCATATGAAAATCCACCATTGGGCACCCATTTCATGGTGATATGCCGAGCTATTACCAGTGATTCCTGAAGTATTTTATAGTGATCACAAATTAAGCTCCTTTTCTCGATTAGACGCTTAGTTTACGAGATAATCGCATTTAAAGATTTCCATATGAAAATCCACCATTGGGCACCCATTTCATGGTGATATGCCGAGCTATTACCAGTGATTCCTGAAGTATTTTATAGTGATAACAAATTAAGCTCCTTTTCTCGATTAGACGCTTAGTTTACGAGATAATCGCATTTAAAGATTTCCATATGAAAATCCACCATTGGGCACCCATTTCATGGTGATATGCCGAGCTATTACCAGTGATTCCTGAAGTATTTTATAGTGATCACAAATTAATCTCCTTTTCTCGATTAGACGCTTAGTTTACGAGATAATCGCATTTAAAGATTTCCATATGAAAATCCACCATTGGGCACCCATTTCATGGTGATATGCCGAGCTATTACCAGTGATTCCTGAAGTATTTTATAGTGATAACAAATTAAGATCCTTTTCTCGATTAGACGCTTAGTTTACGAGATAATCGCATTTAAAGATTTCCATATGAAAATCCACCATTGGGCACCCATTTCATGGTGACATGTATTACCAGTGATTCCTGAAGTATTTTCTAGTGATCACAAATTAAGCTCGATTAGACGCTTAGTTTACGAGATAATCGCATTTAAAGATTTCCATATGAAAATCCACCATTGGGCACCCATTTCATGGTGATACTCCCATATATTCCCACTGAATTCTTCAGTATTTAATAGTGATCACAAATTAAGCTCCTTTTCTCGATTAGACGCTTAGTTTACGAGATAATCGCATTTAAAGATTTCCATATGAAAATCCACCATTGGGCACCCATTTCATGGTGATATGCCGAGCTATTACCAGTGATTCCTGAAGTATTTTATAGTGATCACAAATTAAGCTCCTTTTCTCGATTAGACGCTTAGTTTACGAGATAATCGCATTTAAAGATTTCCATATGAAAATCCACCATTGGTCACCCATTTCATGGTGATATGCCGAGCTATTACCAGTGATTCCTGAAGTATTTTATAGTGATCACAAATTAAGCTCCTTTTCTCGATTAGACGCTTAGTTTACGAGATAATCGCATTTAAAGGTTTCCATATGAAAATCCACCATTGGGCACCCATTTCATGGTGATATGCCGCGCTATTACCAGTGATTTCTGAAGTATTTTATAGTGATC
Organism: Muscina levida; assembly: GCA_964034835.1. Taxonomy (NCBI): domain Eukaryota; kingdom Metazoa; phylum Arthropoda; class Insecta; order Diptera; family Muscidae; genus Muscina; species Muscina levida. The sequence goes on along the minus strand of OZ035883.1, from coordinate 46,701,321 downwards.
ACAAATTATGCTCCTTTTCTCGATTAGACGCTTAGTTTACGAGATAATCGCATTTAAAGATTTCCATATGAAAATCCACCATTGGGCACCGATTTCATGGTGATATGCCGAGCTATTACCAGTGATTCCTGAAGTATTTTATAGTGATCACAAATTCAGCTCCTTTTCTCGATTAGACGCTTAGTTTACGAGATAATCGCATTTAAAGATTTCCATATGAAAATCCACCATTGGGCACCCATTTCAAGGTGATATGCCGAGCTATTACCAGTGATTCCTGAAGTATTTTATAGTGATCACAAATTAAGCTCCTTTTCTCGATTAGACGCTTAGTTTACGAGATAATCGCATTTAAAGATTTCCATATGAAAATCCACCATTGGGCACCCATTTCATGGTGATATGCCGAGCTATTACCAGTGTGATCACAAATTAAGCTCCTTTTCTCGATTAGACGCTTAGTTTACGAGATAATCGCATTTAAAGATTTCCATATGAAAATCCACCATTGGCCACCCATTTCAAGGTGATACTCCCATATATTACCACTGATTTCTTCAGTATTTTATAGTGCACATATTAAGCTCCTTTTCTCGATTAGACGCTTAGTTTACGAGATAATCGCATTTAAAGATTTCCATATGAAAATCCACCATTGGCCACCCATTTCAAGGTGATACTCCCATATATTACCACTGATTTCTTCAGTATTTTATAGTGATCACAAATTAAGCTCCTTTTCTCGATTAGTCGCTTAGTTTACGAGATAATCGCATTTAAAGATTTCCATATGAAAATCCACCATTGGGCACCCATTTCATGGTGATATGCCGAGCTATTAACAGTGATTCCTGAAGTATTTTGTAGTGATCACAAAGCTCCTTTTCTCGATTAGACGCTTCGTTTACGAGATAATCGCATTTAAAGATTTCCATATGAAAATCCACCATTGGGCACCCATTTCATGGTGATATGCCGAGCTATTACCAGTGATTCCTGAAGTATTTTGTAGTGATCACAAATTAAGCTCCTTTTCTCGATTAGACGCTTAGTTTACGAGATAATCGCATTTAAAGATTTCCATATGAAAATCCACCATTGGGCACCCATTTCATGGTGACATGTATTACCAGTGATTCCTGAAGTATTTTCTAGTGATCACAAATTAAGCTCGATTAGACGCTTAGTTTACGAGATAATCGCATTTAAAGATTTCCATATGAAAATCCACCATTGGGCACCCATTTCATGGTGATACTCCCATATATTCCCACTGAATTCTTCAGTATTTAATAGTGATCACAAATTAAGCTCCTTTTCTCGATTAGACGCTTAGTTTACGACATAATCGCATTTAAAGATTTCCATATGAAAATCCACCATTGGGCACCCATTTCATGGTGATATGCCGAGCTAATACCAGTGATTCCTGAAGTATTTTATAGTGATCACAAATTAAGCTCCTTTTCTCGATTAGACGCTTAGTTTACGAGATAATCGCATTTAAAGATTTCCATATGAAAATCCACCATTGGCCACCCATTTCAAGGTGATACTCCCATATATTCCCACTGAATTCTTCAGTATTTAATAGTGATCACAAATTAAGCTCCTTTTCTCGATTAGACGCTTAGTTTACGACATAATCGCATTTAAAGATTTCCATATGAAAATCCACCATTGGGCACCCATTTCATGGTGATATGCCGAGCTAATACCAGTGATTCCTGAAGTATTTTATAGTGATCACAAATTAAGCTCCTTTTCTCGATTAGACGCTTAGTTTACGAGATAATCGCATTTAAAGATTTCCATATGAAAATCCTCCATTGGGCACCCATTTCATGGTGACATGTATTACCAGTGATTCCTGAAGTATTTTCTAGTGATCACAAATTAAGCTCGATTAGACGCTTAGTTTACGAGATAATCGCATTTAAAGATTTCCATATGAAAATCCACCATTGGCCACCCATTTCAAGGTGATACTCTCATATATTACCACTGATTTCTTCAGTATTTTATAGTGATCACAAATTAAGCTCCTTTTCTCGATTAGACGCTTAGTTTACGAGATAATCGCATTTAAAGATTTCCGTATGAAAATCCACCATTGGGCACCCATTTCATGGTGATATGCCGAGCTAATACCAGTGATTCCTGAAGTATTTTATAGTGATCACAAATTTAGCTCCTTTTCTCGATTAGACGCTTTGTTTATGATATAATCGAATTTAAAGGTTTCCATATGAAAATCCACAATTGGCCACCCATTTCAAGGTGATACTCCCATATATTACCACTGATTTCTTCAGTATTCAGTATAGTGATCACAAATTAAGCTCCTTTTCTCGATTAGACGCTTAGTTTACGAGATAATCGCATTTAAAGATTTCCATATGAAAATCCACCATTGGGCACCCATTTCATGGTGATATGCCGAGCTATTACCAGTGATTCCTGAAGTATTTTATAGTGATCACAAATTAAGCTCCTTTTCTCGATTAGACGCTTAGTTTACGAGATAATCGCATTTAAAGATTTCCATATGAAAATCCACCATTGGCCACCCATTTCAAGGTGATACTCTCATATATTACCACTGATTTCTTCAGTATTTTATAGTGATCACAAATTAAGCTCCGTTTCTCGATTAGACGCTTAGTTTACGAGATAATCGCATTTAAAAATTTCCGTATGAAAATCCACCATTGGGCACCCATTTCATGGTGATATGCCGAGCTATTACCAGTGATTCCTGAAGTATTTTATAGTGATCACAAATTTAGCTCCTTTTCTCGATTAGACGCTTTGTTTATGAGATAATCGAATTTAAAGGTTTCCATATGAAAATCCACAATTGGCCACCCATTTCAAGGTGATACTCCCATATATTACCACTGATTTCTTCAGTATTTAATAGTGATCACAAATTAAGCTCCTTTTCTCGATTAGACGCTTAGTTTACGAGATAATCGCATTTAAAGATTTCCATATGAAAATCCACCATTGGGCACCCATTTCATGGTGACATGTATTACCAGTGATTCCTGAAGTATTTTCTAGTGATCACAAATTAAGCTCCTTTTCTCGATTAGACGCTTAGTTTACGAGATAATCGCATTTAAAGATTTCCATATGAAAATCCACAATTGGCCACCCATTTCAAGGTGATACTCCCATATATTACCACTGATTTCTTCAGTATTTAATAGTGATCACAAATTAAGCTCCTTTTCTCGATTAGACGCTTAGTTTACGAGATAATCGCATTTAAAGATTTCCATATGAAAATCCACCATTGGCCACCCATTTCAAGGTGATACTCTCATATATTACCACTGATTTCTTCAGTATTTTATAGTGATCACAAATTAAGCTCCTTTTCTCGATTAGACGCTTAGTTTACGAGATAATCGCATTTAAAGATTTCCATATGAAAATCCACCATTGGCCACCCATTTCAAGGTGATACTCCCATATATTACCACTGATTTCTTCAGTATTTTATAGTGATCACAAATTAAGCTCCTTTTCTCGATTAGACGCTTAGTTTACGAGATAATCGCATTTAAAGATTTCCATATGAAAATCCACCATTGGGCACCCATTTCATGGTGATATACCGAGCTATTACCAGTGATTCCTGAAGTATTTTATAGTGATCACAAATTAAGCTCCTTTTCTCGATTAGACGCTTAGTTTACGAGATAAACGCATTTAAAGATTTCCATATGAAAATCCACCATTGGCCACCCATTTCAAGGTGATACTCTCATATATTACCACTGATTTCTTCAGTATTTTATAGTGATCACAAATTAAGCTCCTTTTCTCGATTAGACGCTTAGTTTACGAGATAATTGCATTTAAAGGTTTCCATATGAAAATCCACCATTGGCCACCCATTTCAAGGTGATACTCCCATATATTACCACTGATTTCTTCAGTAGTTTATAGTGATCACAAATTAAGCTCCTTTTCTCGATTAGACGCTTAGTTTACGAGATAATCGCATTTAAAGATTTCCATATGAAAATCCACCATTAGGCACCCATTTCATGGTGATATGCCGAGCTATTACCAGTGATTCCTGAAGTATTTTATAGTGATCACAAATTAAGCTCCTTTTCTCGATTAGACGCTTAGTTTACGAGATAATCGCATTTAAAGGTTTCCATATGAAAATCCACCATTGGCCACCCATTTCATGGTGATACTCCCATATATTACCACTGATTTCTTCAGTATTTTATAGTGATCACAAATTAAGCTCCTTTTCTCGATTAGACGCTTAGTTTACGAGATAATCGCATTTAAAGATTTCCGTATAAAAATCCACCATTTGGCACCCATTTCATGGTGATATGCCGAGCTATTACCAGTGATTCCTGAAGTATTTTATAGTGATCACAAATTAAGCTCCTTTTCCCGATTAGACGCTTAGTTTACGAGATAATTGCATTTAAAGGTTTCCATATGAAAATCCACCATTGGCCACCCATTTCAAGGTGATACTCCCATATATTACCACTGATTTCTTCAGTATTTTATAGTGATCACAAATTAAGCTCCTTTTCTCGATTAGACGCTTAGTTTACGAGATAATCGCATTTAAAGATTTCCATATGAAAATCCACCATTAGGCACCCATTTCATGGTGATATGCCGAGCTATTACCAGTGATTCCTGAAGTATTTTATAGTGATCACAAATTAAGCTCCTTTTCTCGATTAGACGCTTAGTTTACGAGATAATCGCATTTAAAGGTTTCCATATGAAAATCCACCATTGGCCACCCATTTCATGGTGATATGCCGAGCTATTAGCAGTGATTCCTGAAGTATTTTATAGTGATCACATATTAAGCTCCTTTTCTCGATTAGACGCTTAGTTTACGAGATAATCGCATTTTAAGATATCCACATAAAATCCACCATTGGGCACCCATTTCATGGTGATATGCCGAGCTATTACCAGTGATTCCTGAAGTATTTTATAGTGATCACAAATTAAGCTCCTTTTCTCGATTAGACGCTTAGTTTACGAGATAGTCGCATTTAAAGATTTCCATATGAAAATCCACCATTGGGCACCGATTTCATGGTGATATGCCGAGCTATTACCAGTGATTCCTGAAGTATTTTATAGTGATCACAAATTAAGCTCCTTTTCTCGATTAGACGCTTAGTTTACGAGATAATCGCATTTAAAGATTTCCATATGAAAATCCACCATTGGCCACCCATTTCAAGGTGATACTCCCATATATTACCACTGATTTCTTCAGTATTTTATAGTGATCACAAATTAAGCTCCTTTTCTCGATTAGTCGCTTAGTTTACGAGATAATCGCATTTAAAGATTTCCATATGAAAATCCACCATTGGGCACCCATTTCATGGTGATATGCCGAGCTATTACCAGTGATTCCTGAAGTATTTTGTAGTGATCACAAATTAAGCTCCTTTTCTCGATTAGACGCTTAGTTTACGAGATAATCGCATTTAAAGATTTCCATATGAAAATCCACCTTTGGGCACCCATTTCATGGTGACATGTATTACCAGTGATTCCTGAAGTATTTTCTAGTGATCACAAATTAAGCTCCTTTTCTCGATTAGACGCTTCGTTTACGAGATAATCGCATTTAAAGATTTCCATATGAAAATCCACCATTGGGCACCCATTTCATGGTGATATGCCGAGCTATTACCAGTGATTCCTGAAGTATTTTATAGTGATCAAAAATTAAGCTCCTTTTCTCGATTAGACGCTTAGTTTACGAGATAGTCGCATTTAAAGGTTTCCATATGAAAATCCACCATTGGGCACCGATTTCATGGTGATATGCCGAGCTATTACCAGTGATTTCTGAAGTATTTTATAGTGATCACAAATTAAGCTCCTTTTCTCGATTAGACGCTTAGTTTACGAGATAATCGCATTTAAAGATTTCCATATGAAAATCCACCTTTGGGCACCCATTTCATGGTGACATGTATTACCAGTGATTCCTGAAGTATTTTCTAGTGATCACAAATTAAGCTCCTTTTCTCGATTAGACGCTTCGTTTACGAGATAATCGCATTTAAAGATTTCCATATGAAAATCCACCATTGGGCACCCATTTCATGGTGATATGCCGAGCTATTACCAGTGATTCCTGAAGTATTTTATAGTGATCAAAAATTAAGCTCCTTTTCTCGATTAGACGCTTAGTTTACGAGATAGTCGCATTTAAAGGTTTCCATATGAAAATCCACCATTGGGCACCGATTTCATGGTGATATGCCGAGCTATTACCAGTGATTCCTGAATTATTTTATAGTGATCACAAATTAAGCTCCTTTTCTCGATTAGACGCTTAGTTTACGAGATAATCGCATTTAAAGATTTCCATATGAAAATCCACCTTTGGGCACCCATTTCATGGTGACATGTATTACCAGTGATTCCTGAAGTATTTTCTAGTGATCACAAATTAAGCTCCTTTTCTCGATTAGACGCTTCGTTTACGAGATAATCGCATTTAAAGATTTCCATATGAAAATCCACCATTGGGCACCCATTTCATGGTGATATGCCGAGCTATTACCAGTGATTCCTGAAGTATTTTATAGTGATCAAAAATTAAGCTCCTTTTCTCGATTAGACGCTTAGTTTACGAGATAGTCGCATTTAAAGGTTTCCATATGAAAATCCACCTTTGGGCACCCATTTCATGGTGATATGCCGAGCTATTACCAGTGATTCCTGAAGTATTTTGTAGTGATCACAAATTAAGCTCCTTTTCTCGATTAAACGCTTAGTTTACGAGATAATCGCATTTAAAGATTTCCATATGAAAATCCACCATTGGCCACCCATTTCAAGGTGATACTCCCATATATTACCACTGATTTCTTCAGTATTTTATAGTGATCACAAATTAAGCTCCTTTTCTCGATTAGTCGCTTAGTTTACGAGATAATCGCATTTAAAGATTTCCATATGAAAATCCACCATTGGGCACCCATTTCATGGTGATATGCCGAGCTATTACCAGTGATTCCTGAAGTATTTTGTAGTGATCACAAAGCTCCTTTTCTCGATTAGACGCTTCGTTTACGAGATAATCGCATTTAAAGATTTCCATATGAAAATCCACCATTGGGCACCCATTTCATGGTGATATGCCGAGCTATTACCAGTGATTCCTGAAGTATTTTATAGTGATCACAAATTAAGCTCCTTTTCTCGATTAGACGCTTAGTTTACGAGATAATCGCATTTAAAGATTTCCATATGAAAATCCACCATTGGCCACCCATTTCAAGGTGATATGCCGAGCTATTACCAGTGATTCCTGAAGTATTTTATAGTGATCACAAATTAAGCTCCTTTTCTCGATTAGACGCTTAGTTTACGAGATAATCGCATTTAAAGATTTCCATATGAAAATCCACCATTGGCCACCCATTTCAAGGTGATACTCTCATATATTACCACTGATTTCTTCAGTATTTTATAGTGATCACAAATTAAGCTCCTTTTCTCGATTAGACGCTTAGTTTACGAGATAATCGCATTTAAAGATTTCCATATGAAAATCCACCATTGGCCACCCATTTCAAGGTGATATGCCGAGCTATTACCAGTGATTCCTGAAGTATTTTATAGTGATCACAAATTAAGCTCCTTTTCTCGATTAGACGCTTAGTTTACGAGATAATCGCATTTAAAGATTTCCATATGAAAATCCACCATTGGCCACCCATTTCAAGGTGATACTCTCATATATTACCACTGATTTCTTCAGTATTTTATAGTGATCACAAATTAAGCTCCTTTTCTCGATTAGACGCTTAGTTTACGAGATAATCGCATTTAAAGATTTCCATATGAAAATCCACCATTGGCCACCCATTTCAAGGTGATACTCCCATATATTACCACTGATTTCTTCAGTATTTTATAGTGATCACAAATTAAGCTCCTTTTCTCGATTAGACGCTTAGTTTTCGAGATAATCGCATTTAAAGATTTCCATATGAAAATCCACCATTGGCCACCCATTTCAAGGTGATACTCCCATATATTACCACTGATTTCTTCAGTATTTTATAGTGATCACAAATTAAGCTCCTTTTCTCGATTAGACGCTTAGTTTACGAGATAATCGCATTTAAAGATTTCCATATGAAAATCCACCATTGGCCACCCATTTCATGGTGATATGCCGAGCTATTACCAGTGATTCCTGAAGTATTTTATAGTGATCACAAATTAAGCTCCTTTTCTCGATTAGACGCTTTGTTTATGAGATAATCGAATTTAAAGGTTTCCATATGAAAATCCACAATTGGCCACCCATTTCAAGGTGATACTCCTATATATTACCACTGATTTCTTCAGTATTTAATAGTGATCACAAATTAAGCTCCTTTTCTCGATTAGACGCTTAGTTTACGAGATAATCGCATTTAAAGATTTCCATATGAAAATCCACCATTGGACACCCATTTCATGGTGATATACCGAGCTATTACCAGTGATTCCTGAAGTATTTTACAGTGATTACAAATTAAGCTCCTTTTCTCGATTAGACGCTTAGTTTACGAGATAATCGCATTTAAAGATTTCCATATAAAAATCCACCATTTGGCACCCATTTCATGGTGATATGCCGAGCTATTACCAGTGATTCCTGAAGTATTTTATAGTGATCACAAATTAAGCTCCTTTTCTCGATTAGACGCTTAGTTTACGAGATAATCGCATTTAAAGATTTCCATATAAAAATCCACCATTTCAAGTATTTAATAGTGATCACAAATTAAGCTCCTTTTCTCGATTAGACGCTTAGTTTACGAGATAATCGCATTTAAAGATTTCCATATAAAAATCCACCATTTGGCACCCATTTCATGGTGATATGCCGAGCTATTACCAGTGATTCCTGAAGTATTTTATAGTGATCACAAATTAAGCTCCTTTTCTCGATTAGACGCTTTGTTTATGAGATAATCGAATTTAAAGGTTTCCATATGAAAATCCACAATTGGCCACCCATTTCAAGGTGATACTCCTATATATTACCACTGATTTCTTCAGTATTTAATAGTGATCACAAATTAAGCTCCTTTTCTCGATTAGACGCTTAGTTTACGAGATAATCGCATTTAAAGATTTCCATATGAAAATCCACCATTGGGCACCCATTTCATGGTGATATCCCGAGCTATTACCAGTGATTCCTGAAGTATTTTATAGTGATCACAAATTAAGCTCCTTTTCTCGATTAGACGCTTAGTTTACGAGATAATCGCATTTAAAGATTTCCATATGAAAATCCACCATTGGCCACCCATTTCAAGGTGATACTCCCATATATTCCCACTGATTTCTTCAGTATTTAATAGTGATCACAAATTAAGCTCCTTTTCTCGATTAGACGCTTAGTTTACGAGATAATCGCATTTAAAGATTTCCATATGAAAATCCACCATTGGGCACCCATTTCATGGTGATATGCCGAGCTAATACCAGTGATTCCTGAAGTATTTTATAGTGATCACAAATTAAGCTCCTTTTCTCGATTAGTCGCTTAGTTTACGAGATAATCGCATTTAAAGATATCCATATGAAAATCCACCATTGGCCACCCATTTCAAGGTGATACTCCCATATATTACCACTGATTTCTTCAGTATTTTATAGTGATCACAAATTAAGCTCCTTTTCTCGATTAGACGCTTAGTTTACGAGATAATCGCATTTAAAGATTTCCATATGAAAATCCACCATTGGCCACCCATTTCAAGGTGATATGCCGAGCTATTACCAGTGATTCCTGAAGTATTTTATAGTGATCACAAATTAAGCTCCTTTTCTCGATTAGACGCTTAGTTTACGAGATAATCGCATTTAAAGATTTCCATATGAAAATCCACCATTGGCCACCCATTTCAAGGTGATACTCCCATATATTACCACTGATTTCTTCAGTATTTTATAGTGATCACAGATTAAGCTCCTTTTCTCGATTAGACGCTTAGTTTACGAGATAATCGCATTTAAAGATTTCCATATGAAAATCCACCATTGGACACCCATTTCATGGTGATATACCGAGCTATTACCAGTGATTCCTGAAGTATTTTACAGTGATTACAAATTAAGCTCCTTTTCTCGATTAGACGCTTAGTTTACGAGATAATCGCATTTAAAGATTTCCATATAAAAATCCACCATTTGGCACCCATTTCATGGTGATATGCCGAGCTATTACCAGTGATTCCTGAAGTATTTTATAGTGATCACAAATTAAGCTCCTTTTCTCGATTAGACGCTTAGTTTACGAGATAATCGCATTTAAAGATTTCCATATGAAAATCCACCATTGGCCACCCATTTCAAGGTGATACTCTCATATATTGCCACTGATTTCTTCAGTATTTTATAGTGATCACAAATTAAGCTCCTTTTCTCGATTAGACGCTTAGTTTACGAGATAATCGCATTTAAAGATTTCCATATGAAAATCCACCATTGGCCACCCATTTCAAGGTGATACTCCCATATATTACCACTGATTTCTTCAGTATTTTATAGTGATCACAAATTAAGCTCCTTTTCTCGATTAGACGCTTAGTTTTCGAGATAATCGCATTTAAAGATTTCCATATGAAAATCCACCATTGGCCACCCATTTCAAGGTGATACTCCCATATATTACCACTGATTTCTTCAGTATTTTATAGTGATCACAAATTAAGCTCCTTTTCTCGATTAGACGCTTAGTTTACGAGATAATCGCATTTAAAGATTTCCATATGAAAATCCACCATTGGCCACCCATTTCATGGTGATATGCCGAGCTATTACCAGTGATTCCTGAAGTATTTTATAGTGATCACAAATTAAGCTCCTTTTCTCGATTAGACGCTTTGTTTATGAGATAATCGAATTTAAAGGTTTCCATATGAAAATCCACAATTGGCCACCCATTTCAAGGTGATACTCCTATATATTACCACTGATTTCTTCAGTATTTAATAGTGATCACAAATTAAGCTCCTTTTCTCGATTAGACGCTTAGTTTACGAGATAATCGCATTTAAAGATTTCCATATGAAAATCCACCATTGGGCACCCATTTCATGGTGATATCCCGAGCTATTACCAGTGATTCCTGAAGTATTTTATAGTGATCACAAATTAAGCTCCTTTTCTCGATTAGACGCTTAGTTTACGAGATAATCGCATTTAAAGGTTTCCATATGAAAATCCACCATTGGCCACCCATTTCAAGGTGATACTCCCATATATTACCACTGATTTCTTCAGTATTTTATAGTGATCACAGATTAAGCTCCTTTTCTCGATTAGACGCTTAGTTTACGAGATAATCGCATTTAAAGATTTCCATATAAAAATCCACCATTTGGCACCCATTTCATGGTGATATGCCGAGCTATTACCAGTGATTCCTGAAGTATTTTATAGTGATCACAAATTAAGCTCCTTTTCTCGATTAGACGCTTAGTTTACGAGATAATCGCATTTAAAGATTTCCATATAAAAATCCACCATTTGGCACCCATTTCATGGTGATATGCTGAGCTATTACCAGTGATTCCTGAATTTTTTTATAGTGATCACAAATTAAGCTCCTTTTCTCGATTAGACGCTTAGTTTACGAGATAATCGCATTTAAAGGTTTCCATATGAAAATCCACCATTAGGCACCCATTTCAAGTATTTAATAGTGATCACAAATTAAGCTCCTTTTCTCGATTAGACGCTTAGTTTACGAGATAATCGCATTTAAAGATTTCCATATGAAAATCCACCATTGGCCACCCATTTCAAGGTGATACTCCCATATATTCCCACTGATTTCTTCAGTATTTAATAGTGATCACAAATTAAGCTCCTTTTCTCGATTAGACGCTTAGTTTACGAGATAATCGCATTTAAAGATTTCCATATGAAAATCCACCATTGGGCACCCATTTCATGGTGATATGGCGAGCTAATACCAGTGATTCCTGAAGTATTTTATAGTGATCACAAATTAAGCTCCTTTTCTCGATTAGACGCTTAGTTTACGAGATAATCGCATTTAAAGATTTCCATATGAAAATCCACCATTGGCCACCCATTTCAAGGTGATACTCCCATATATTCCCACTAATTTCTTCAGTATTTAATAGTGATCACAAATTAAGCTCCTTTTCTCGATTAGACGCTTAGTTTACGAGATAATCGCATTTAAAGATTTCCATATGAAAATCCACCATTGGGCACCCATTTCATGGTGATATGCCGAGCTATTACCAGTGATTCCTGAAGTGTTTTATAGTGATCACAAATTAAGCTCCTTTTCTCGATTAGACGCTTTGTTTATGAGATAATCGAATATAAAGGTTTCCATATGAAAATCCACAATAGGCCACCCATTTCAAGGTGATACTCCCATATATTACCACTGATTTCTTCAGTATTTAATAGTGATCACAAATTAAGCTCCTTTTCTCGATTAGACGCTTAGTTTACGAGATAATCGCATTTAAAGATTTCCATATGAAAATCCACCATTGGGCGCCCATTTCATGGTGATATGCCGAGCTATTACCAGTGATTCCTGAAGTATTTTATAGTGATCACAAATTAAGCTCCTTTTCTCGATTAGACGCTTAGTTTACGAGATAATCGCATTTAAAGGTTTCCATATGAAAATCCACCATTGGCCACCCATTTCAAGGTGATACTCCCATATATTACCAGTGATTTCTTAAGTATTTTATAGTGATCACAAATTAAGCTCCTTTTCTCGATTAGACGCTTAGTTTACGAGATAATCGCATTTAAAGATTTCCATATGAAAATCCACCATTGGGCGCCCATTTCATGGTGATATGCCGAGCTATTACCAGTGATTCCTGAAGTATTTTATAGTGATCACAAATTAAGCTCCTTTTCTCGATTAGACGCTTAGTTTACGAGATAATCGCATTTAAAGATTTCCATATGAAAATCCACCATTGGGCACCCATTTCATGGTGATATGCCGAGCTATTACCAGTGATTCCTGAAGTATTTTATAGTGATCACAAATTAAGCTCCTTTTCTCGATTAGACGCTTAGTTTACGAGATAATCGCATTTAAAGATTTCCATATGAAAATCCACCATTGGGCACCCATTTCATGGTGATATGCCGAGCTATTACCAGTGATTCCTGAAGTATTTTATAGTGATCACAAATTAAGCTCCTTTTCTCGATTAGACGCTTAGTTTACGAGATAATCACATTTAAAGATTTCCATATGAAAATCCACCATTGGGCACCCATTTCATGGTGATATGCCGAGCTATTACCAGTGATTCCTGAAGTATTTTATAGTGATCACAAATTAAGCTCCTTTTCTCGATTAGACGCTTAGTTTACAAGATAATCGCACTTAAAGGTTTCCATGTGAAAATCCACCATTGGCCACCCATTTCAAGGTGATACTCCCATATATTACCAGTGATTTCTTAAGTATTTTATAGTGATCACAAATTAAGCTCCTTTTCTCGATTAGACGCTTAGTTTACGAGATAATCGCATTTAAAGATTTCCATATGAAAATCCACCATTGGGCGCCCATTTCATGGTGATATGCCGAGCTATTACCAGTGATTCCTGAAGTATTTTATAGTGATCACAAATTAAGCTCCTTTTCTCGATTAGACGCTTAGTTTACGAGATAATCGCATTTAAAGATTTCCATATGAAAATCCACCATTGGCCACCCATTTCAAGGTGATACTCCCATATATTACCAGTGATTTCTTAAGTATTTTATAGTGATCACAAATTAAGCTCCTTTTCTCGATTAGACGCTTAGTTTACGAGATAATCGCATTTAAAGATTTCCATATGAAAATCCACCATTGGGCGCCCATTTCATGGTGATATGCCGAGCTATTACCAGTGATTCCTGAAGTATTTTATAGTGATCACAAATTAAGCTCCTTTTCTCGATTAGACGCTTAGTTTACGAGATAATCGCATTTAAAGATTTCCATATGAAAATCCACCAGTGGGCACCCATTTCATGGTGATATGCCGAGCTATTACCAGTGATTCCTGAAGTTTTTTTATAGTGATCACAAATTAAGCTCCTTTTCCCGATTAGACGCTTAGTTTACGAGATAATCGCATTTAAAGATTTCCATATGAAAATCCACCATTGGGCACCCATTTCATGGTGATATGCCGAGCTATTACCAGTGATTCCTGAAGTATTTTATAGTGATCACAAATTAAGCTCCTTTTCTCGATTAGACGCTTAGTTTACAAGATAATCGCATTTAAAGGTTTCCATGTGAAAATCCACCATTGGCCACCCATTTCAAGGTGATACTCCCATATATTACCACTGATTTCTTCAGTATTTTATAGTGATCACAAATTAAGCTCCTTTTCTCGATTAGACGCTTAGTTTACGAGATAATCGCATTTAAAGATTTCCGTATGAAAATCCACCATTGGGCACCCATTTCATGGTGATATGCCGAGCTATTACCAGTGATTCCTGAAGTATTTTATAGTGATCACAAATTAAGCTCCTTTTCCCGATTAGACGCTTAGTTTACGAGATAATCGCATTTAAAGGTTTCCATATGAAAATCCACCATTAGGCACCCATTTCATGGTGATATGCCGAGCTATTACCAGTGATTCCTGAAGTATTTTATAGTGATCACAAATTAAGCTCCTTTTCTCGATTAGACGCTTAGTTTACAAGATAATCGCATTTAAAGGTTTCCATATGAAAATCCACCATTGGCCACCCATTTCAAGGTGATACTCCCATATATTACCACTGATTTCTTCAGTATTTTATAGTGATCACAAATTAAGCTCCTTTTCTCGATTAGACGCTTAGTTTACGAGATAATCGCATTTAAAGGTTTCCATGTGAAAATCCACCATTGGCCACCCATTTCAAGGTGATACTCCCATATATTACCACTGATTTCTTCAGTATTTTATAGTGATCACAAATTTAGCTCCTTTTCTCGATTAGACGCTTAGTTTACGAGATAATCGCATTTAAAGATTTCCATATGAAAATCCACCAGTGGGCACCTATTTCATGGTGATATGCCGAGCTATTACCAGTCATTCCTGAAGTATTTTATAGTGATCGCAAATTAAGCTCCTTTTCTCGATTAGACGCTTAGTTTACGAGATAATCGCATTTAAAGGTTTCCATATGAAAATCCACCATTAGGCACCCATTTCATGGTGATATGCCGAGCTATTACCAGTGATTCCTGAAGTATTTTATAGTGATCACAAATTAAGCTCCTTTTCCCGATTAGACGCTTAGTTTACGAGATAATCGCATTTAAAGATTTCCATATCAAAATCCACCATTAGGCACCCATTTCATGGTGATATGCCGAGCTATTACCAGTGATTCCTGAAGTATTTTATAGTGATCACAAATTAAGCTCCTTTTCTCGATTAGACGCTTAGTTTACGAGATAATCGCATTTAAAGATTTCCATATGAAAATCCACCATTGGGCACCCATTTCATGGTGATATACCGAGCTATTACCAGTGATTGCTGAAGTATTTTATAGTGATTACAAATTAAGCTCCTTTTCTCGATTAGACGCTTAGTTTACGAGGTAATCGCATTTAAAGATTTCCATATAAAAATCCACCATTTGGCACCCATTTTATGGTGATATGCCGAGCTATTTATAGTATTTTATAGTGATCACAAATTAAGCTCCTTTTCTCGATTAGACGCTTAGTTTACGAGAAAATCGCATTTAAAGATTTCCATATGAAAATCCACCATTAGGCACCCATTTCATGGTGATATGCCGAGCTATTACCAGTGATTCCTGAAGTATTTTATAGTGATCACAAATTAAGCTCCTTTTCTCGATTAGACGCTTAATTTATAGTGATCACAAATTAAGCTCCTTTTCCCGATTAGACGTTTAGTTTACGAGATAATCGCATTTAAAGATTTCCATATGAAAATCCACCTTTAGGCACCCATTTCATGGTGATATGCCGAGCTATTACCAGTGATTCCTGAAGTATTTTATAGTGATCACAAATTAAGCTCCTTTTCTCGATTAGACGCTTAGTTTACGAGATAATCGCATTTAAAGATTTCCATATAAAAATCCACCATTTGGCACCCATTTCATGGTGATATGCCGAGCTATTACCAGTGATTCCTGAAGTATTTTATAGTGATCACAAATTAAGCTCCTTTTCCCGATTAGACGCTTAGTTTACGAGATAATCGCATTTAAAGATTTCCATATGAAAATCCACCATTAGGCACCCATTTCATGGTGATATGCCGAGCTATTACCAGTGATTCCTGAAGTATTTTATAGTGATCACAAATTAAGCTCCTTTTCTCGATTAGACGCTTAGTTACGAGATAATCGCATTTAAAGGTTTCCATATGAAAATCCACCATTGGCCACCCATTTCAAGGTGATACTCCCATATAATACCACTGATTTCTTCAGTATTGTATAGTGATCACAGATTAAGCTCCTTTTCTCGATTAGACGCTTAGTTTACGAGATAATCGCATTTAAAGATTTCCATATGAAAATCCACCATTGGGCACCCATTTCATGGTGATATGCCGAGCTATTACCAGTGATTCCTGAAGTATTTTATAGTGATCACAAATTAAGCTCCTTTTCTCGATTAGACGCTTAGTTTACGAGATAATCGCATTTAAAGATTTCCATATAAAAATCCACCATTTGGCACCCATTTCATGGTGATATGCTGAGCTATTACCAGTGATTCCTGAAGTATTTTATAGTGATCACTAATTAAGCTCCTTTTCTCGATTAGACGCTTAGTTTACGAGATAATCGCATTTAAAGGTTTCCATATGAAAATCCACCATTAGGCACCCATTTCATGGTGATATGCCGAGCTATTACCAGTGATTCCTGAAGTATTTTATAGTGATCACAAATTAATCTCCTTTTCCCGATTAGACGCTTAGTTTACTAGATAATCGCATTTAAAGGTTTCCATATGAAAATCCACCATTGGCCACCCATTTCAAGGTGATACTCCCATATAATACCACTGATTTCTTCAGTATTGTATAGTGATCACAGATTAAGCTCCTTTTCTCGATTAGACGCTTAGTTTACGAGATAATCGCATTTAAAGATTTCCATATGAAAATCCACCATTTGGCACCCATTTCATGGTGATATGCTGAGCTATTACCAGTGATTCCTGAAGTATTTTATAGTGATCACAAATTAAGCTCCTTTTCTCGATTAGACGCTTAGTTTACGAGATAATCGCATTTAAAGATTTCCATATAAAAATCCACCATTTGGCACCCATTTCATGGTGATATGCTGAGCTATTACCAGTGATTCCTGAAGTATTTTATAGTGATCACAAATTAATCTCCTTTTCCCGATTAGACGCTTAGTTTACGAGAAAATCGCATTTAAAGATTTCCATATGAAAATCCACCATTAGGCACCCATTTCATGGTGATATGCCGAGCTATTACCAGTGATTCCTGAAGTATTTTATAGTGATCACAAATTAAGCTCCTTTTCTCGATTAGACGCTTAATTTATAGTGATCACAAATTAAGCTCCTTTTCCCGATTAGACGTTTAGTTTACGAGATAATCGCATTTAAAGATTTCCATATGAAAATCCACCTTTAGGCACCCATTTCATGGTGATATGCCGAGCTATTACCAGTGATTCCTGAAGTATTTTATAGTGATCACAAATTAAGCTCCTTTTCTCGATTAGACGCTTAGTTTACGAGATAATCGCATTTAAAGATTTCCATATAAAAATCCACCATTTGGCACCCATTTCATGGTGATATGCCGAGCTATTACCAGTGATTCCTGAAGTATTTTATAGTGATCACAAATTAAGCTCCTTTTCCCGATTAGACGCTTAGTTTACGAGATAATCGCATTTAAAGATTTCCATATGAAAATCCACCATTAGGCACCCATTTCATGGTGATATGCCGAGCTATTACCAGTGATTCCTGAAGTATTTTATAGTGATCACAAATTAAGCTCCTTTTCTCGATTAGACGCTTAGTTACGAGATAATCGCATTTAAAGGTTTCCATATGAAAATCCACCATTGGCCACCCATTTCAAGGTGATACTCCCATATAATACCACTGATTTCTTCAGTATTGTATAGTGATCACAGATTAAGCTCCTTTTCTCGATTAGACGCTTAGTTTACGAGATAATCGCATTTAAAGATTTCCATATGAAAATCCACCATTGGGCACCCATTTCATGGTGATATGCCGAGCTATTACCAGTGATTCCTGAAGTATTTTATAGTGATCACAAATTAAGCTCCTTTTCTCGATTAGACGCTTAGTTTACGAGATAATCGCATTTAAAGATTTCCATATAAAAATCCACCATTTGGCACCCATTTCATGGTGATATGCTGAGCTATTACCAGTGATTCCTGAAGTATTTTATAGTGATCACTAATTAAGCTCCTTTTCCCGATTAGACGCTTAGTTTACGAGATAATCGCATTTAAAGATTTCCATATGAAAATCCACCATTAGGCACCCATTTCATGGTGATATGCCGAGCTATTACCAGTGATTCCTGAAGTATTTTATAGTGATCACAAATTAATCTCCTTTTCCCGATTAGACGCTTAGTTTACTAGATAATCGCATTTAAAGGTTTCCATATGAAAATCCACCATTGGCCACCCATTTCAAGGTGATACTCCCATATAATACCACTGATTTCTTCAGTATTGTATAGTGATCACAGATTAAGCTCCTTTTCTCGATTAGACGCTTAGTTTACGAGATAATCGCATTTAAAGATTTCCATATGAAAATCCACCATTGGGCACCCATTTCATGGTGATATGCTGAGCTATTACCAGTGATTCCTGAAGTATTTTATAGTGATCACAAATTAAGCTCCTTTTCTCGATTAGACGCTTAGTTTACGAGATAATCGCATTTAAAGATTTCCATATAAAAATCCACCATTTGGCACCCATTTCATGGTGATATGCCGAGATATTACCAGTGATTCCTGAAGTATTTTATAGTGATCACAAATTAAGCTCCTTTTCTCGATTAGACGCTTAGTTTACGAGATAATCGCATTTAAAGATTTCCATATAAAAATCCACCATTTGGCACCCATTTCATGGTGATTTGCCGAGATATTACCAGTGATTCCTGAAGTATTTTATAGTGATCACATATTAAGCTCCTTTTCCCGATTAGACGCTTAGTTTACGAGATAATCGCATTTAAAGGTTTCCATATGAAAATCCACCATTGGCCACCCATTTCAAGGTGATACTCCCATATATTACCACTGATTTCTTCAGTATTTTATAGTGATCACAGATTAAGCTCCTTTTCTCGATTAGACGCTTAGTTTACGAGATAATCGCATTTAAAGATTTCCATATGAAAATCCACCATTGGGCACCCATTTCATGGTGATATGCCGAGCTATTACCAGTGATTCCTGAAGTATTTTATAGTGATCACAAATTAAGCTCCTTTTCTCGATTAGACGCTTAGTTTACGAGATAATCGCATTTAAAGATTTCCATATAAAAATCCACCATTTGGCACCCATTTCATGGTGATATGCTGAGCTATTACCAGTGATTCCTGAAGTATTTTATAGTGATCACAAATTAAGCTCCTTTTCTCGATTAGACGCTTAGTTTACGAGATAATCGCATTTAAAGGTTTCCATATGAAAATCCACCATTAGGCACCCATTTCATGGTGATATGCCGAGCTATTACCAGTGATTCCTGAAGTATTTTATAGTGATCACAAATTAAGCTCCTTTTCTCGATTAGACGCTTAGTTTACGAGATAATCGCATTTAAAGATTTCCATATGAAAATCCACCATTGGACACCCATTTCATGGTGATATGCCGAGCTATTACCAGTGATTCCTGAAGTATTTTATAGTGATCACAAATTAAGCTCCTTTTCTCGATTAGACGCTTAGTTTACGAGATAATCGCATTTAAAGATTTCCATATGAAAATCCACCATTGGACACCCATTTCATGGTGATATGCCGAGCTATTACCAGTGATTCCTGAAGTATTTTATAGTGATCACAAATTAAGCTCCTTTTCTCGATTAGACGCTTAGTTTACGAGATAATCGCATTTAAAGGTTTCCATATGAAAATCCACAATTGGCCACCCATTTCAAGGTGATACTCCCATATATTACCACTGATTTCTTCAGTATTTATTTTTAGTGATCACAAATTAAGCTCCTTTTCTCGATTAGACGCTTAGTTTACGAGATAATCGCATTTAAAGATTTCCATATGAAAATCCACCATTGGGCACCCATTTCATGGTGATATGCCGAGCTATTACCAGTGATTCCTGAAGTATTTTATAGTGATCACAAATTAAGCTCCTTTTCTCGATTAGACGCTTAGTTTACGAGATAATCGCATTTAAAGGTTTCCATATGAAAATCCACCATTGGCCACCCATTTCAAGGTGATACTCCCATATATTACCACTGATTTCTTCAGTATTTATTTTTAGTGATCACAAATTAAGCTCCTTTTCTCGATTAGACGCTTAGTTTACGAGATAATCGCATTTAAAGATTTCCATATGAAAATCCACCATTAGGCACCCATTTCATGGTGATATGCCGAGCTATTACCAGTGATTCCTGAAGTATTTTATAGTGATCACAAATTAAGCTCCTTTTCTCGATTAGACGCTTAGTTTACGAGATAATCGCATCTAAAGGTTTCCATATGAAAATCCACCATTGGAAACCCATTTCAAGGTGATACTCCCATATATTACCACTGATTTCTTCAGTATTTTATAGTGATCACAGATTAAGCTCCTTTTCTCGATTAGACGCTTAGTTTACGAGATAATCGCATTTAAAGATTTCCATATGAAAATCCACCATTGGGCACCCATTTCATGGTGATATGCCGAGCTATTACTAGTGATTCCTGAAGTATTTTATAGTGATCACAAATTAAGCTCCTTTTCTCGATTAGACGCTTAGTTTACGAGATAATCGCATTTAAAGGTTTCCATATGAAAATCCACCATTGGCCACCCATTTCAAGGTGATACTCCCATATATTACCACTGATTTCTTCAGTATTTATTTTTAGTGATCACAAATTAAGCTCCTTTTCTCGATTAGACGCTTAGTTTACGAGATAATCGCATTTAAAGATTTCCATATGAAAATCCACCATTGGGCACCCATTTCATGGTGATATGCCGAGCTATTACCAGTGATTCCTGAAGTATTTTATAGTGATCACAAATTAAGCTCCTTTTCTCGATTAGACGCTTAGTTTACGAGATAATCGCATTTAAAGGTTTCCATATGAAAATCCACCATTGGGCACCCATTTCATGGTGATATGCCGAGCTATTACCAGTGATTCCTGAAGTATTTTATAGTGATCACAAATTAAGCTCCTTTTCTCGATTAGACGCTTAGTTTACGAGATAATCGCATTTAAAGATTTCCATATGAAAATCCACCATTGGGCACCCATTTCATGGTGATATGCCGAGCTATTACCAGTGATTCCTGAAGTATTTTATAGTGATCACAAATTAAGCTCCTTTTCTCGATTAGACGCTTAGTTTACGAGATAATCGCATTTAAAGGTTTCCATATGAAAATCCACCATTAGGCACCCATTTCATGGTGATATGCCGAGCTATTACCAGTGATTCCTGAAGTAGTTTATAGTGATCACAAATTAAGCTCCTTTTCTCGATTAGACGCTTAGTTTACGAGATAATCGCATTAAAAGATTTCCATATGAAAATCCACCATTGGGCACCCATTTCATGGTGATATGCCGAGCTATTACCAGTGATTCCTGAAGTATTTTATAGTGATCACAAATTAAGCTCTTTTTCTCGATTAGACGCTTAGTTTACGAGATAATCGCATTTAAAGATTTCCATATGAAAATCCACCATTGGGCACCCATTTCATGGTGATATGCCGAGCTATTACCAGTGATTCCTGAAGTATTTTATAGTGATCACAAATTAAGCTCCTTTTCTCGATTAGACGCTTAGTTTACGAGATAATCGCATTTAAAGATTTCCATATGAAAATCCACCATTGGCCACCCATTTCAAGGTGATACTCTCATATATTACCACTGATTTCTTCAGTATTTAATAGTGATCACAAATTAAGCTCCTTTTCTCGATTAGACGCTTAGTTTACGAGATAATCGCATTTAAAGATTTCCATATGAAAATGCACCATTGGGCACCCATTTCATGGTGATATGCCGAGCTATTACCAGTGATTCCTGAAGTATTTTATAGTGATCACAAATTAAGCTCCTTTTCTCGATTAGACGCTTAGTTTACGAGATAATCGCATTTAAAGATTTCCATATGAAAATCCACCATTGGCCACCCATTTCAAGGTGATACTCTCATATATTACCACTGATTTCTTCAGTATTTAATAGTGATCACAAATTAAGCTCCTTTTCTCGATTAGACGCTTAGTTTACGAGATAATCGCATTTAAAGATTTCCATATGAAAATGCACCATTGGCCACCCATTTCAAGGTGATACTCCCATATATTACCACTGATTTCTTCAGTATTTAATAGTGATCACAAATTAAGCTCCTTTTCTTGATTAGACGCTTAGTTTACGAGATAATCGCATTTAAAGATTTCCATATGAAAATGCACCATTGGCCACCCATTTCAAGGTGATACTCCCATATATTACCACTGATTTCTTCAGTATTTAATAGTGATCACAAATTAAGCTCCTTTTCTCGATTAGACGCTTAGTTTACGAGATAATCGCATTTAAAGATTTCCATATGAAAATCCACCATTGGGCACCCATTTCATGGTGATATGCCGAGCTATTACCAGTGATTCCTGAAGTATTTTATAGTGATCACAAATTAAGCTCCTTTTCTCGATTAGACGCTTAGTTTACGAGATAATCGCATTTAAAGATTTCCATATGCAAATCCACCATTGGGCACCGATTTCATGGTGATATGCCGAGCTATTACCAGTGATTCCTGAAGTATTTTATAGTGATCACAAATTAAGCTCCTTTTCTCGATTAGACGCTTAGTTTACGAGATAATCGCATTTAAAGATTTCCATATGAAAATCCACCATTGGCCACCCATTTCAAGGTGATACCCTCATATATTACCACTGATTTCTTCAGTATTTTATAGTGATCACAAATTAAGCTCCTTTTCTCGGTTAGACGCTTAGTTTACGAGATAATCGCATTTAAAGATTTCCATATGAAAATCCACCATTGGCCACCCAATTCAAGGTGATACTGCCATATATTCCCACTGATTTCTTCAGTATTTAATAGTGATCACAAATTAAGCTCCTTTTCTCGATTAGACGCTTAGTTTACGAGATAATCGCATTTAAAGATTTCCATATGAAAATCCACCATTGGCCACCCAATTCAAGGTGATACTCCCATATATTCCCACTGATTTCTTCAGTATTTAATAGTGATCACAAATTAAGCTCCTTTTCTCGATTAGACGCTTAGTTTACGAGATAATCGCATTTAAAGATTTCCATATGAAAATGCACCATTGGCCACCCATTTCAAGGTGATACTCCCATATATTACCACTGATTTCTTCAGTATTTATTTTTAGTGATCACAAATTAAGCTCCTTTTCTCGATTAGACGCTTAGTTTACGAGATAATCGCATTAAAGATTTCCATATGAAAATCCACCATTGGGCACCCATTTCATGGTGATATGCCGAGCTAATACCAGTGATTCCTGAAGTAGTTTATAGTGATCACAAATTAAGCTCCTTTTCTCGATTAGACGCTTAGTTTACGAGATAATCGCATTTTAAGATTTCCATATGAAAATCCACCATTGGGCACCCATTTCATGGTGATATGCCGAGCTATTACCAGTGATTCCTGAAGTATTTTATAGTGATCACAAATTAAGCTCTTTTTCTCGATTAGACGCTTAGTTTACGAGATAATCGCATTTAAAGATTTCCATATGAAAATCCACCATTGGGCACCCATTTCATGGTGATATGCCGAGCTATTACCAGTGATTCCTGAAGTATTTTATAGTGATCACAAATTAAGCTCCTTTTCTCGATTAGACGCTTAGTTTACGAGATAATCGCATTTAAAGATTTCCATATGAAAATCCACCATTGGGCACCCATTTCATGGTGATATGCCGAGCTATTACCAGTGATTCCTGAAGTATTTTATAGTGATCACAAATTAAGCTCCTTTTCTCGATTAGACGCTTAGTTTACGAGATAATCGCATTTAAAGATTTCCATATGAAAATCCACCATTGGGCACCCATTTCATGGTGATATGCCGAGCTATTACCAGTGATTCCTGAAGTATTTTATAGTGATCACAAATTAAGCTCCTTTTCTCGATTAGACGCTTAGTTTACGAGATAATCGCATTTAAAGATTTCCATATGAAAATCCACCATTGGCCACCCATTTCAAGGTGATACTCTCATATATTACCACTGATTTCTTCAGTATTTAATAGTGATCACAAATTAAGCTCCTTTTCTCGATTAGACGCTTAGTTTACGAGATAATCGCATTTAAAGATTTCCATATGAAAATGCACCATTGGCCACCCATTTCAAGGTGATACTCCCATATATTACCACTGATTTCTTCAGTATTTAATAGTGATCACAAATTAAGCTCCTTTTCTCGATTAGACGCTTAGTTTACGAGATAATCGCATTTAAAGATTTCCATATGAAAATCCACCATTGGGCACCCATTTCATGGTGATATGCCGAGCTATTACCAGTGATTCCTGAAGTATTTTATAGTGATCACAAATTAAGCTCCTTTTCTCGATTAGACGCTTAGTTTACGAGATAATCGCATTTAAAGATTTCCATATGAAAATCCACCATTGGGCACCGATTTCATGGTGATATGCCGAGCTATTACCAGTGATTCCTGAAGTATTTTATAGTGATCACAAATTAAGCTCCTTTTCTCGATTAGACGCTTAGTTTACGAGATAATCGCATTTAAAGATTTCCATATGAAAATCCACCATTGGCCACCCAATTCAAGGTGATACTCCCATATATTCCCACTGATTTCTTCAGTATTTAATAGTGATCACAAATTAAGCTCCTTTTCTCGATTAGACGCTTAGTTTACGAGATAATCGCATTTAAAGATTTCCATATGAAAATCCACCATTGGCCACCCATTTCAAGGTGATACTCTCATATATTACCACTGATTTCTTCAGTATTTAATAGTGATCACAAATTAAGCTCCTTTTCTCGATTAGACGCTTAGTTTACGAGATAATCGCATTTAAAGATTTCCATATGAAAATGCACCATTGGCCACCCATTTCAAGGTGATACTCCCATATATTACCACTGATTTCTTCAGTATTTAATAGTGATCACAAATTAAGCTCCTTTTCTCGATTAGACGCTTAGTTTACGAGATAATCGCATTTAAAGATTTCCATATGAAAATCCACCATTGGGCACCGATTTCATGGTGATATGCCGAGCTATTACCAGTGATTCCTGAAGTATTTTATAGTGATCACAAATTAAGCTCCTTTTCTCGATTAGACGCTTAGTTTACGAGATAATCGCATTTAAAGATTTCCATATGAAAATCCACCATTGGCCACCCAATTCAAGGTGATACTCCCATATATTCCCACTGATTTCTTCAGTATTTAATAGTGATCACAAATTAAGCTCCTTTTCTCGATTAGACGCTTAGTTTACGAGATAATCGCATTTAAAGATTTCCATATGAAAATATACCATTGGGCACCCATTTCATGGTGATATGCCGAGCTATTACCAGTGATTCCTGAAGTATTTTATAGTGATCACAAATTAAGCTCCTTTTCTCGATTAGACGCTTAGTTTACGAGATAATCGCATTTAAAGATTTCCATATGAAAATCCACCATTGGACACCCATTTCATGGTGATATACCGAGCTATTACCAGTGATTCCTGAAGTATTTTATAGTGATCACAAATTAAGCTCCTTTTCTCGATTAGACGCTTAGTTTACGAGATAATCGCATTAAAAGATTTCCATATGAAAATATACCATTGGGCACCCATTTCATGGTGATATGCCGAGCTATTACCAGTGATTCCTGAAATATTTTATAGTGATCACAAATTAAGCTTCTTTTCTCGATTAGACGCTTAGTTTACGAGATAATCGCATTTAAAGATTTCCATGTGAAAATCCACCATTGGGCACCCATTTCATGGTGATATGCCGAGCTATTACCAGTGATTCCTCAAATATTTTATAGTGATCACAAATTAAGCTCCTTTTCTCGATTAGACGCTTAGTTTACGAGATAAACGCATTAAAAGATTTCCATATGAAAATATACCATTGGGCACCCATTTCATGGTGATATGCCGAGCTATTACCAGTGATTCCTGAAATATTTTATAGTGATCACAAATTAACCTCCTTTTCTCGATTAGACGCTTAGTTTACGAGATAATCGCATTTAAAGATTTCCATATGAAAATCCACCATTGGACACCCATTTCATGGTGATATACCGAGCTATTACCAGTGATTCCTGAAGTATTTTATAGTGATCACAAATTAAGCTCCTTTTCTCGATTAGACGCTTAGTTTACGAGATAATCGCATTAAAAGATTTCCATATGAAAATATACCATTGGGCACCCATTTCATGGTGATATGCCGAGCTATTACCAGTGATTCCTGAAGTATTTTATAGTGATCACAAATTAAGCTCCTTTTCTCGATTAGACGCTTAGTTTACGAGATAATCGCATTAAAAGATTTCCATATGAAAATATACCATTGGGCACCCATTTCATGGTGATATGCTGAGCTATTACCAGTGATTCCTGAAATATTTTATAGTGATCACAAATTAACCTCCTTTTCTCGATTAGACGCTTAGTTTACGAGATAATCGCATTTAAAGATTTCCATGTGAAAATCCACCATTGGGCACCCATTTCATGGTGATATGCCGAGCTATTACCAGTGATTCCTGAAATATTTTATAGTGATCACAAATTAACCTCCTTTTCTCGATTAGACGCTTAGTTTACGAGATAATCGCATTTAAAGATTTCCATATGAAAATCCACCATTGGACACCCATTTCATGGTGATATACCGAGCTATTACCAGTGATTCCTGAAGTGTTTTATAGTGATCACAAATTAAGCTCCTTTTCTCGATTAGACGCTTAGTTTACGAGATAATCGCATTAAAAGATTTCCATATGAAAATCCACCATTGGGCACCCATTTCATGGTGATATGCCGCGCTATTACCAGTGATTCCTGAAGTATTTTATAGTGATCACAAATTAAGCTCCTTTTCTCGATTAGACGCTTAGTTTACGAGATAATCGCATTTAAAGATTTCCATATGAAAATCCACTATTGGGCACCCATTTCATGGTGATATGCCGAGCTATTATCAGTGAATCCTGAAGTATTTTATAGTGATCACAAATTAAGCTCCTTTTCTCGATTAGACGCTTAGTTTACGAGATAATCGCATTTAAAGATTTCCATATGAAAATCCACCATTGGCCACCCATTTCAAGGTGATACTCCCATATATTACCACTGATTTCTTCAGTATTTTATAGTGATCACAAATTAAGCTCCTTTTCTCGATTAGACGCTTAGTTTACGAGATAATCGCATTTAAAGATTTCCATATGAAAATCCACTATTGGGCACCCATTTCAAGGTGATACTCCCATATATTACCACTGATTTCTTCAGTATTTTATAGTGATCACAAATTAAGCTCCTTTTCTCGACTAGACGCTTAGTTTACGAGATAATCGCATTTAAAGATTTCCATATAAAAATCCACCATTGGCCACCCATTTCAAGGTGATACTCCCATATATTACCACTGATTTCTTCAGTATTTTATAGTGATCACAAATTAAGCTCCTTTCCTCGATTAGACGCTTAGTTTACGAGATAATCGCATTTAAAGATTTCCATATAAAAATCCACCATTGGCCACCCATTTCAAGGTGATACTCCCATATATTACCACTGATTTCTTCAGTATTTTATAGTGATCACAAATTAAGCTCCTTTTCTCGACTAGACGCTTAGTTTACGAGATAATCGTATTTAAAGATTTCCATATAAAAATCCACCATTGGCCACCCATTTCAAGGTGATACTCCCATATATTACCACTGATTTCTTCAGTATTTTATAGTGATCACAAATTAAGCTCCTTTTCTCGATTAGACGCTTAGTTTACGAGATAATCGCATTTAAAGATTTCCATATGAAAATCCACTATTGGGCACCCATTTCATGGTGATATGCCGAGCTATTATCAGTGAATCCTGAAGTATTTTATAGTGATCACAAATTAAGCTCCTTTTCTCGATTAGACGCTTAGTTTACGAGATAATCGCATTTAAAGATTTCCATTTGAAAATCCACCATTGGCCACCCATTTCAATGTGATACTCCCATATATTACCACTGATTTCTTCAGTATTTTATAGTGATCACAAATTAAGCTCCTTTTCTCGATTAGACGCTTAGTTTACGAGATAATCGCATTTAAAGATTTCCATATGAAAATCCACTATTGGGCACCCATTTCATGGTGATATGCCGAGCTATTATCAGTGATTCCTGAAGTATTTTATAGTGATCACAAATTAAGCTCCTTTTCTCGATTAGACGCTTAGTTTACGAGATAATCGCATTTAAAGATTTCCATATGAAAATCCACCATTGGGCACCCATTTTATGGTGATACGCCCATCTAATACCACTGATTTCTTAAATATTTTATAGTGATCACAAATTAAGCTCCTTTTCTCGATTAGACGCTTAGTTTACGAGATAATCGCATTTAAAGATTTCCATATAAAAATCCACCATTTGGCACCCATTTCATGGTGATATGCCGAGCTATTACCAGTGATTCCTGAAGTATTTTATAGTGATCAAAAATTAAGCTCCTTTTCTCGATTAGACGCTTAGTTTACGAGATAATCGCATTTAAAGATTTCCATATGAAAATCCACCATTGGCCACCCATTTCAATGTGATACTCCCATATATTACCACTGATTTCTTCAGTATTTTATAGTGATCACAAATTAAGCTCCTTTTCTCGATTAGACGCTTAGTTTACGAGATAATCGCATTTAAATATTTCCATATGAAAATCCACCATTGGCCATCCATTTCAAGGTGATATGCCGAGCTATTATCAGTGATTCCTGAAGTATTTTATAGTGATCACAAATTAAGCTCCTTTTCTCGATTAGACGCTTAGTTTACGAGATAATCGCATTTAAATATTTCCATATGAAAATATACCATTGGGCACTCATTTTATGGTGATACGCCCATCTATTACCACTGATTTCTTAAATATTTTATAGTGATCACAAATTAAGCTCCTTTTCTCGATTAGACGCTTAGTTTACGAGATAATCGCATTTAAAGGTTTCCATATAAAAATCCATTTCAAGGTGATACTCCCATATATTACCACTGATTTCTTCAGTATTTTATAGTGATCACAAATTAAGCTCCTTTTCTCGATTAGACGCTTAGTTTACGAGATAATCGCATTTAAAGATTTCCATATGAAAATCCACCATTGGCCACCCATTTCAAGGTGATATGCCGAGCTATTATCAGTGATTCCTGAAGTATTTTATAGTGATCACAAATTAAGCTCCTTTTCTCGATTAGACGCTTAGTTTACGAGATAATCGCATTTAAAGATTTCCATATGAAAATCCACCATTGGGCACCCATTTCAAGGTGATACTCCCATATATTACCACTGATTTCTTCAGTATTTTATAGTGATCACAAATTAAGCTCCTTTTCTCGATTAGACGCTTAGTTTACGAGATAATCGCATTTAAATATTTCCATATGAAAATCCACCATTGGCCACCCATTTCAAGGTGATACGCCCATCTATTACCACTGATTTCTTAAATATTTTATAGTGATCACAAATTAAGCTCCTTTTCTCGATTAGACGCTTAGTTTACGAGATAATCGCATTTAAAGGTTTCCATATAAAAATCCACCATTGGCCACCCATTTCAAGGTGATACTCCCATATATTACCACTGATTTCTTCAGTATTTTATAGTGATCACAAATTAAGCTCCTTTTCTCGATTAGACGCTTAGTTTACGAGATAATCGCATTTAAATATTTCCATATGAAAATCCACCATTGGCCACCCATTTCAAGGTGATATGCCGAGCTATTATCAGTGATTCCTGAAGTATTTTATAGTGATCACAAATTAAGCTCCTTTTCTCGATTAGACGCTTAGTTTACGAGATAATCGCATTTAAAGATTTCCATATGAAAATCCACCATTGGGCACCCATTTTATGGTGATACGCCCATCTATTACCACTGATTTCTTAAATATTTTATAGTGATCACAAATTAAGCTCCTTTTCTCGATTAGACGCTTAGTTTACGAGATAATCGCATTTAAAGGTTTCCATATAAAAATCCACCATTGGCCACCCATTTCAAGGTGATACTCCCATATATTACCACTGATTTCTTCAGTATTTTATAGTGATCACAAATTAAGCTCCTTTTCTCGATTAGACGCTTAGTTTACGAGATAATCGCATTTAAAGATTTCCATATGAAAATCCACCATTGGCCACCCATTTCAAGGTGATATGCCGAGCTATTATCAGTGATTCCTGAAGTATTTTATAGTGATCACAAATTAAGCACCTTTTCTCGATTAGACGCTTAGTTTACGATATAATCGCATTTAAAGATTTCCATATGAAAATCCACCATTGGCCACCCATTTCAAGGTGATACTCCCATATATTACCACTGATTTCTTCAGTATTTAATAGTGATCACAAATAAAGCTCCTTTTCTCGATTAGACGCTTAGTTTACGAGATAATCGCATTTAAAGATTTCCATATGAAAATCCACCATTGGCCACCCATTTCAAGGTGATACTCCCATATATTACCACTGATTTCTTCAGTATTTAATAGTGATCACAAATTAAGCTCCTTTTCTCGATTAGACGCTTAGTTTACGAGATAATCGCATTTAAAGGTTTCCATATAAAAATTCACCATTTGGCACCCATTTCATGGTGATATGCCGAGCTATTACCAGTGATTGCTGAAGTATTTTATAGTGATCACATATTAAGCTCCTTTTCCCGATTAGACGCTTAGTTTACGAGATAATCGCATTTAAAGATTTCCATATGAAAATCCACTATTGGGCACCCATTTCATGGTGATATGCCGAGCTATTATCAGTGATTCCTGAAGTATTTTATAGTGATCACAAATTAAGCTCCTTTTCTCGATTAGACGCTTAGTTTACGAGATAATCGCATTTAAAGATTTCCATATGAAAATCCACCATTGGCCACCCATTTCAAGGTGATACTCCCATATATTACCACTGATTTCTTCAGTATTTTTTAGTGATCACAAATTAATCTCCTTTTCTCGATTAGACGCTTAGTTTACGAGATAATCGCATTTAAAGGTTTCCATATAAAAATCCACTATTGGACACCCATTTCATGGTGATATGCCGAGCTATTATCAGTGATTCCTGAAGTATTTTATAGTGATCACAAATTAAGCTCCTTTTCTCGATTAGACGCTTAGTTTACGAGATAATCGCATTTAAAGATTTCCATATGAAAATCCACCATTGGCCACCCATTTCAATGTGATACTCCCATATATTACAACTGATTTCTTCAGTATTTTATAGTGATCACAAATTAAGCTCCTTTTCTCGATTAGACGCTTAGTTTACGAGATAATCGCATTTAAAGATTTCCATATGAAAATCCACCATTTGGCACCCATTTCATGGTGATATGCCGAGCTATTACCAGTGATTGCTGAAGTATTTTATAGTGATCACATATTAAGCTCCTTTTCCCGATTAGACGCTTAGTTTACGAGATAATCGCATTTAAAGATTTCCATATGAAAATCCACCATTGGACACCCATTTCATGGTGATATGCCGAGCTATTACCAGTGATTGCTGAAGTATTTTATAGTGATCACAAATTAAGCTCCTTTTCTCGATTAGACGCTTAGTTTACGAGATAATCGCATTTAAAGATTTCCATATGAAAATCCACCATTGGCCACCCATTTCAATGTGATACTCCCATATATTACAACTGATTTCTTCAGTATTTTATAGTGATCACATATTAAGCTCCTTTTCCCGATTAGACGCTTAGTTTACGAGATAATCGCATTTAAAGATTTCCATATGAAAATCCACCATTGGACACCCATTTCATGGTGATATACCGAGCTATTACCAGTGATTGCTGAAGTATTTTATAGTGATCACATATTAAGCTCCTTTTCCCGATTAGACGCTTAGTTTACGAGATAATCGCATTTAAAGATTTCCATATGAAAATCCACCATTGGACACCCATTTCATGGTGATATGCCGAGCTATTACCAGTGATTCCTGAAGTATTTTATAGTGATCACAAATTAAGCTCCTTTTCTCGATTAGACGCTTAGTTTACGAGATAATCGCATTTAAAGATTTCCATATGAAAATCCACCATTGGAAACCCATTTCATGGTGATATGCCGAGCTATTACCAGTGATTCCTGAAGTATTTTATAGTGATCTCAAATTAAGCTCCTTTTCTCGATTAGACGCTTAGTTTACGAGATAATCGCATTTAAAGATTTCCATATGAAAATCCACCATTGGACACCCATTTCATGGTGATATGCCGAGCTATTACCAGTGATTCCTGAAGTATTTTATAGTGATCTCAAATTAAGCTCCTTTTCTCGATTAGACGCTTAGTTTACGAGATAATCGCATTTAAAGGTTTCCATATATTACCACCGATTTCTTAAGTATTTAATAGTGATCACAAATTAAGCTCCTTTTCTCGATTAGACGCTTAGTTTACGAGATAATCGCATTTAAAGATTTCCATATGAAAATCCACAATTGGGCACCCATTTCATGGTGATATGCCGAGATATTACCAGTGATTCCTGAAGTATTTTATAGTGATCTCAAATTAAGCTCCTTTTCTCGATTAGACGCTTAGTTTACGAGATAATCGCATTTAAAGGTTTCCATATGAAAATCCACCATTGGCCACCCATTTCAAGGTGATACTCCCATATATTACCACTGATTTCTTCAGTATTTTATAGTGATCACAAATTAAGCTCCTTTTCTCGATTAGACGCTTAGTTTACGAGATAATCGCATTTAAAGGTTTCCATATGAAAATCCACCATTGGCCACCCATTTCAAGGTGATACTCCCATATATTACCACTGATTTCTTCAGTATTTTATAGGGATCACAAATTAAGCTCCTTTTCTCGATTAGACGCTTAGTTTACGAGATAATCGCATTTAAAGATTTCCATATAAAAATCCACCATTGGCCACCCATTTCAAGGTGATACTCCCATATATTACCACTGATTTCTTCAGTATTTAATAGTGATCACAAATTAAGCTCCTTTTCTCGATTAGACGCTTAGTTTACGAGATAATCGCATTTAAAGATTTCCATATGAAAATCCACCATTGGGCACCCATTTCATGGTGATATGCCGAGCTATTACCAGTGATTCCTGAAGTATTTTATAGTGATCACAAATTAAGCTCCTTTTCTCGATTAGGCGCTTAGTTTACGAGATAATCGCATTTAAAGATTTCCATATGAAAATCCACCATTGGGCACCGATTTCATGGTGATATGCCGAGCTATTACCAGTGATTCCTGAAGTATTTTATAGTGATCACAAATTAAGCTCCTTTTCTCGATTAGACGCTTAGTTTACGAGATAATCGCATTTAAAGATTTCCATATGAAAATCCACCATTGGCCACCCATTTCAAGGTGATACTCCCATATATTACCACTGATTTCTTCAGTATTTTAGTTTACGAGATAATCGCATTTAAAGGTTTCCATATGAAAATCCACCATTGGCCACCCATTTCAAGGTGATACTCCCATATATTACCACTGATTTCTTCAGTATTTTATAGTGAGCACAAATTAAGCTCCTTTTCTCGATTAGACGCTTAGTTTACGAGATAATCGCATTTAAAGATTTCCATATGAAAATCCACCATTGGCCACCCATTTCAAGGTGATACTCCCATATATTACCACTGATTTCTTCAGTATTTTATAGTGAGCACAAATTAAGCTCCTTTTCTTGATTAGACGCTTAGTTTACGAGATAATCGCATTTAAAGATTTCCATATAAAAATCCACCATTGGCCACCCATTTCAAGGTGATACTCCCATATATTACCACTGATTTTTTCAGTATTTTATAGTGATCACAAATTAAGCTCCTTTTCTCGATTAGACGCTTAGTTTACGAGATAATCGCATTTAAAGATTTCCATATGAAAATCCACCATTGGGCACCCATTTCATGGTGATATGCCGAGCTATTACCAGTGATTCCTGAAGTATTTAATAGTGATCACAAATTAAGCTCCTTTTCTCGATTAGACGCTTAGTTTACGAGATAATAGCATTTAAAGATTTCCATATGAAAATCCACCATTGGCCACCCATTTCAAGGTGATACTCCCATATATTACCACTGATTTCTTCAGTATTTTATAGTGATCACAAATTAAGCTCCTTTACTCGATTAGACGCTTAGTTTACGAGATAATCGCATTTAAAGATTTCCATATGAAAATCCACCATTGGCCACCCATTTTATGGTGATATGCCGAGCTATTACCAGTGATTCCTGAAGTATTTTGTAGTGATCACAAATTAAGCTCCTTTTCTCGATTAGACGCTTCGTTTACGAGATAATCGCATTTAAAGATTTCCATATGAAAATCCACCATTGGGCACCCATTTCATGGTGATATGCCGAGCTATTACCAGTGATTTCTGAAGTATTTTATAGTGATCACAAATTAAGCTCCTTTTCTCGATTAGACGCTTAGTTTACGAGATAATCGCATTTAAAGGTTTCCATATGAAAATCCACCATTGGGCACCCATTTCATGGTGATATGCCGAGCTATTACCAGTGATTCCTGAAGTATTTTATAGTGATCACAAATTAAGCTCCTTTTCTCGATTAGACGCTTAGTTTACGAGATAATCGCATTTAAAGGTTTCCATATGAAAATCCACCATTTGGCACCCATTTCATGGTGATATGCCGAGCTATTACCAGTGATTCCTGAAGTATTTTATAGTGATAACAAATTAAGCTCCTTTTCTCGATTAGACGCTTAGTTTACGAGATAATCGCATTTAAAGATTTCCATATGAAAATCCACCATTGGCCACCCATTTCATGGTGATATGCCGAGCTATTACCAGTGATTCCTCAAATATTGTATAGTGATCACAAATTAAGCTCCTTTTCTCGATTAGACGCTTAGTTTACGAGATACGCATTTAAAGATTTCCATATGAAAATCCACCATTGGGCACCCATTTCATGGTGATATGCCGAGCTATTACCAGTGATTCCTGAAGTATTTTATAGTGATCACAAATTAAGCTCCTTTTTTCGATTAGACGCTTTGTTTACGAGATAATCGCATTTTAAGATTTCCATATGAAAATCCACCATTGGCCACCCATTTCATGGTGATATGCCGAGCTATTACCAGTGATTCCTGAAGTATTTTATAGTGATCACAAATTAAGCTCCTTTTCTCGATTAGACGCTTAGTTTACGAGATAATCGCATTCAAAAATTTCCATATAAAAATCCACCATTTGGCACCCATTTCATGGTGATATGCCGAGCTATTACCAGTGATTCCTGAAGTATTTTATAGTGATCACAAATTAAGCTCCTTTTCTCGATTAGACGCTTAGTTTACGAGATACGCATTTAAAGATTTCCATATGAAAATCCACCATTGGGCACCCATTTCATGGTGATATGCCGAGCTATTACCAGTGATTCCTGAAGTATTTTATAGTGATCACAAATTAAGCTCCTTTTCTCGATTAGACGCTTAGTTTACGAGATAATCGCATTTAAAGATTTCCATATGAAAATCCACCATTGGGCACCCATTTCATGGTGATATGCCGAGCTATTACCAGTGATTCCTGAAGTATTTTATAGTGATAACAAATTAAGCTCCTTTTCTCGATTAGACGCTTAGTTTACGAGATAATCGCATTTAAAGATTTCCATATGAAAATCCACCATTGGCCACCCATTTCATGGTGATATGCCGAGCTATTACCAGTGATTCCTGAAGTATTTTATAGTGATCACAAATTAAGCTCCTTTTCTCGATTAGACGCTTAGTTTACGAGATAATCGCATTCAAAAATTTCCATATAAAAATCCACCATTTGGCACCCATTTCATGGTGATATGCCGAGCTATTACCAGTGATTCCTGAAGTATTTTAAAGTGATCACAAATTAAGCTCCTTTTCTCGATTAGACGCTTAGTTTACGAGATACGCATTTAAAGATTTCCATATGAAAATCCACCATTGGGCACCCATTTCATGGTGATATGCCGAGCTATTACCAGTGATTCCTGAAGTATTTTATAGTGATCACAAATTAAGCTCCTTTTCTCGATTAGACGCTTAGTTTACGAGATAATCGCATTTAAAGATTTCCATATGAAAATCCACCATTGGGCACCCATTTCATGGTGATATGCCGAGCTATTACCAGTGATTCCTGAAGTATTTTATAGTGATAACAAATTAAGCTCCTTTTTTCGATTAGACGCTTAGTTTACGAGATACGCATTTAAAGATTTCCATATGAAAATCCACCATTGGGCACCCATTTCGTGGTGATATGCCGAGCTATTACCAGTGATTCCTGAAGTATTTTATAGTGATCACAAATTAAGCTGCTTTTTTCGATTAGACGCTTAGTTTACGAGATAATCGCATTTAAAGATTTCCATATGAAAATCCACCATTGGGCACCCATTTCATGGTGATATGCCGAGCTATTACCAGTGATTCCTGAAGTATTTTATAGTGATCACAAATTAAGCCCCTTTTCTCGATTAGACGCTTAGTTTACGAGATAATCGCATTTAAAGATTTCCATATGAAAATCCACCATTGGGCACCCATTTCATGGTGATATGCCGAGCTATTACCAGTGATTCCTGAAGTATTTTATAGTGATCACAAATTAAGCTCCTTTTCTCGATTAGACGCTTAGTTTACGAGATAATCGCATTTAAAGATTTCCATATGAAAATCCACCATTGGGCACCGATTTCATGGTGATATGCCGAGCTATTACCAGTGATTCCTGAAGTATTTTATAGTGATCACAAATTAAGCTCCTTTTCTCGATTAGACGCTTAGTTTACGAGATAATCGCATTTAAAGGTTTCCATATGAAAATCCACCATTGGGCACCCATTTCATGGTGATATGCCGAGCTATTACCAGTGATTCCTGAAGTAGTTTATAGTGATCACAAATTAAGCTCCTTTTCTCGATTAGACGCTTAGTTTACGAGATAATCGCATTTAAAGATTTCCATATGAAAATCCACCATTGGGCACCCATTTCATGGTGATATGCCGAGCTATTACCAGTGATTCCTGAAGTATTTTATAGTGATCACAAATTAAGCTCCTTTTCTCGATTAGACGCTTAGTTTACGAGATAATCGCATTTAAAGGTTTCCATATGAAAATCCACCATTGGGCACCCATTTCATGGTGATATGCCGCGCTATTACCAGTGATTTCTGAAGTATTTTATAGTGATCACAAATTATGCTCCTTTTCTCGATTAGACGCTTAGTTTACGAGATAATCGCATTTAAAGATTTCCATATGAAAATCCACCATTGGGCACCGATTTCATGGTGATATGCCGAGCTATTACCAGTGATTCCTGAAGTATTTTATAGTGATCACAAATTCAGCTCCTTTTCTCGATTAGACGCTTAGTTTACGAGATAATCGCATTTAAAGGTTTCCATATGAAAATCCACCATTGGCCACCCATTTCAAGGTGATACTCCCATATATTACCACTGATTTCTTCAGTATTTAATAGTGATCACAAATTAAGCTCCTTTTCTCGATTAGACGCTTAGTTTATGAGATAATCGCATTTAAAGATTTCCATATGAAAATCCACCATTGGCCACCCATTTCATGGTGATATGCCGAGCTATTACCAGTGATTCCTGAAGTATTTTATAGTGATCACAAATTAAGCTCCTTTTCTCGATTAGACGCTTAGTTTACGAGATAATCGCATTTAAAGATTTCCATATGAAAATCCACCATTGGGCACCCATTTCATGGTGATATGCCGAGCTATTACCAGTGTGATCACAAATTAAGCTCCTTTTCTCGATTAGACGCTTAGTTTACGAGATAATCGCATTTAAAGATTTCCATATGAAAATCCACCATTGGCCACCCATTTCAAGGTGATACTCCCATATATTACCACTGATTTCTTCAGTATTTTATAGTGCACATATTAAGCTCCTTTTCTCGATTAGACGCTTAGTTTACGAGATAATCGCATTTAAAGATTTCCATATGAAAATCCACCATTGGCCACCCATTTCAAGGTGATACTCCCATATATTACCACTGATTTCTTCAGTATTTTATAGTGATCACAAATTAAGCTCCTTTTCTCGATTAGACGCTTAGTTTACGAGATAATCGCATTTAAAGGTTTCCATATGAAAATCCACCATTGGGCACCCATTTCATGGTGATATGCCGAGCTATTACCAGTGATTTCTGAAGTATTTTATAGTGATCACAAATTATGCTCCTTTTCTCGATTAGACGCTTAGTTTACGAGATAAT
The DNA here is from genome assembly GCA_964034835.1 of Muscina levida. Lineage (NCBI taxonomy): Eukaryota > Metazoa > Arthropoda > Insecta > Diptera > Muscidae > Muscina > Muscina levida. The sequence goes on along the minus strand of OZ035883.1, from coordinate 46,662,287 downwards.
CGCATTTAAAGATTTCCATATGAAAATCCACCATTGGGCACCGATTTCATGGTGATATGCCGAGCTATTACCAGTGATTCCTGAAGTATTTTATAGTGATCACAAATTCAGCTCCTTTTCTCGATTAGACGCTTAGTTTACGAGATAATCGCATTTAAAGATTTCCATATGAAAATCCACCATTGGGCACCCATTTCATGGTGATATGCCGAGCTATTACCAGTGATTCCTGAAGTATTTTATAGTGATCACAAATTAAGCTCCTTTTCTCGATTAGACGCTTAGTTTACGAGATAATCGCATTTAAAGATTTCCATATGAAAATCCACCATTGGGCACCCATTTCATGGTGATATCCCGAGCTATTACCAGTGTGATCACAAATTATGCTCCTTTTCTCGATTAGACGCTTAGTTTACGAGATAATCGCATTTAAAGGTTTCCATATGAAAATCCACCATTGGCCACCCATTTCAAGGTGATACTCCCATATATTACCACTGATTTCTTCAATATTTTATATTATTAAGCTCCTTTTCTCGATTAGACGCTTAGTTTACGAGATAATCGCATTTAAAGATTTCCATATGAAAATCCACCATTGGGCACCCATTTCATGGTGATATGCCGAGCTATTACCAGTGATTCCTGAAGTATTTTATAGTGATCACAAATTAAGCTCCATTTCTCGATTAGACGCTTAGTTTACGAGATAATCGCATTTAAAAATTTCCATATGAAAATCCACCATTGGCCACCCATTTCAAGGTGATACTCCCATATATTACCACTGATTTCTTTAGTATTTTATAGTGATCACAAATTAAGCTCCTTTTCTCGATTAGACGCTTAGTTTACGAGATAATCGCATTTAAAAATTTCCATATAAAAATCCACCATTTGGCACCCATTTCATGGTGATATGCCGAGCTATTACCAGTGATTCCTGAAGTATTTTATAGTGATCACAAATTAAGCTCCTTTTCTCGATTAGACGCTTAGTTTACGAGATAATCGCATTTACTCCCATATATTACCACTGATTTCTTTAGTATTTTATAGTGATCACAAATTAAGCTCCTTTACTCGATTAGACGCTTAGTTTACGAGATAATCGCATTTAAAGATTTCCATATGAAAATCCACCATTGGGCACCCATTTCATGGTGATATGCCGAGCTATTACCAGTGATTCCTGAAGTATTTTATAGTGATCACAAATTAAGCTCCTTTTCTCGATTAGATGCTTAGTTTACGAGATAATCGCATTTAAAGATTTCCATATGAAAATCCACCATTTGGCACCCATTTCATGGTGATATGCCGAGCTATTACCAGTGATTCCTGAAGTATTTTATAGTGATCACAAATTAAGCTCCTTTTCTCGATTAGACGCTTAGTTTACGAGATAATCGCATTTAAAGATTTCCATATGAAAATCCACCATTGGGCATCCATTTCATGGTGATATGCCGCGCTATTACCAGTGATTCCTGAAGTATTTTATAGTGATCACAAATTAAGCTCCTTTTCTCGATTAGACGCTTAGTTTACGAGATAATCGCATTTAAAAATTTCCATATAAAAATCCACCATTTGGCACCCATTTCATGGTGATATGCCGAGCTATTACCAGTGATTCCTGAAGTATTTTATAGTGATCACAAATTCAGCTCCTTTTCTCGATTAGACGCTTAGTTTACGAGATAATCGCATTTAAAGATTTCCATATGAAAATCCACCATTTGGCACCCATTTCATGGTGATATGCCGAGCTATTACCAGTGATTCCTGAAGTAGTTTATAGTGATCAAAAATTAAGCTCCTTTTCTCGATTAGACGCTTAGTTTACGAGATAATCGCATTTAAAGATTTCCATATGAAAATCCACCATTGGCCACCCATTTCAAGGTGATACTCCCATATATTACCACTGATTTCTTCAGTATTTTATAGTGCACATATTAAGCTCCTTTTCTCGATTAGACGCTTAGTTTACGAGATAATCGCATTTAAAGATTTCCATATGAAAATCCACCATTGGGCACCCATTTTATGGTGATATGCTGAGCTATTACCAGTGATTCCTGAAGTATTTTATAGTGATCACAAATTAAGCTCCATTTCTCGATTAGACGCTTAGTTTACGAGATAATCGCATTTAAAGGTTTCCATATGAAAATCCACCATTGGCCACCCATTTCAAGGTGATACTCCCATATATTACCACTGATTTCTTCAGTATTTAATAGTGATCACAAATTAAGCTCCTTTTCTCGATTAGACGCTTAGTTTACGAGATAATCGCATTTAAAGATTTCCATATGAAAATCCACCATTGGGCACCCATTTTATGGTGATATGCCGAGCTAATACCAGTGATTCCTGAAGTATTTTATAGTGATCACAAATTAAGCTCCTTTTCTCGATTAGACGCTTAGTTTACGAGATAATCGCATTTAAAGATTTCCATATGAAAATCCACCATTGGCCACCCATTTTATGGTGATATGCCGAGCTATTACCAGTGATTCCTGAAGTATTTTATAGTGATCACAAATTAAGCTCCTTTTCTCGATTAGACGCTTAGTTTACGAGATAATCGCATTTAAAGATTTCCATATGAAAATCCACCATTTGGCACCCATTTTATGGTGATATGCCGAGCTATTACCAGTGATTCCTGAAGTATTTTATAGTGATCACAAATTAAGCTCCTTTTCTCGATTAGACGCTTAGTTTACGAGATAATCGCATTTAAAGATTTCCATATGAAAATCCACCATTGGCCACCCATTTCAAGGTGATACTCCCATATATTACCACTGATTTCTTCAGTATTTAATAGTGATCACAAATTAAGCTCCTTTTCTCGATTAGACGCTTAGTTTACGAGATAATCGCATTTAAAGATTTCCATATGAAAATCCACCATTGGCCACCCATTTTATGGTGATATGCCGAGCTATTACCAGTGATTCCTGAAGTATTTTATAGTGATCACAAATTAAGCTCCTTTTCTCGATTAGACGCTTAGTTTACGAGATAATCGCATTTAAAGATTTCCATATGAAAATCCACCATTTGGCACCCATTTTATGGTGATATGCCGAGCTATTACCAGTGATTCCTGAAGTATTTTATAGTGATCACAAATTAAGCTCCTTTTCTCGATTAGACGCTTAGTTTACGAGATAATCGCATTTAAAGATTTCCATATGAAAATCCACCATTTGGCACCCATTTTATGGTGATATGCCGAGCTATTACCAGTGATTCCTGAAGTATTTTATAGTGATCACAAATTAAGCTCCTTTTCTCGATTAGACGCTTAGTTTACGAGATAATCGCATTTAAAGATTTCCATATGAAAATCCACCATTGGCCACCCATTTCAAGGTGATACTCCCATATATTACCACTGATTTCTTCAGTATTTAATAGTGATCACAAATTAAGCTCCTTTTCTCGATTAGACGCTTAGTTTACGAGATAATCGCATTTAAAGGTTTCCATATGAAAATCCACCATTTGGCACCCATTTTATGGTGATATGCCGAGCTATTACCAGTGATTCCTGAAGTATTTTATAGTGATCACAAATTAAGCTCCTTTTCTCGATTAGACGCTTAGTTTACGAGATAATCGCATTTAAAGATTTCCATATGAAAATCCACCATTGGCCACCCATTTCAAGGTGATACTCCCATATATTACCACTGATTTCTTCAGTATTTAATAGTGATCACAAATTAAGCTCCATTTCTCGATTAGACGCTTAGTTTACGAGATAATCGCATTTAAAGGTTTCCATATGAAAATCCACCATTGGCCACCCATTTCAAGGTGATACTCCCATATATTACCACTGATTTCTTCAGTATTTAATAGTGATCACAAATTAAGCTCCTTTTCTCGATTAGACGCTTAGTTTACGAGATAATCGGATTTAAAGATTTCCATATGAAAATCCACCATTGGGCACCCATTTTATGGTGATATGCCGAGCTAATACCAGTGATTCCTGAAGTATTTTATAGTGATCACAAATTAAGCTCCTTTTCTCGATTAGACGCTTAGTTTACGAGATAATCGCATTTAAAGATTTCCATATGAAAATCCACCATTGGCCACCCATTTTATGGTGATATGCCGAGCTATTACCAGTGATTCCTGAAGTATTTTATAGTGATCACAAATTAAGCTCCTTTTCTCGATTAGACGCTTAGTTTACGAGATAATCGCATTTAAAGATTTCCATATGAAAATCCACCATTTGGCACCCATTTTATGGTGATATGCCGAGCTATTACCAGTGATTCCTGAAGTATTTTATAGTGATCACAAATTAAGCTCCTTTTCTCGATTAGACGCTTAGTTTACGAGATAATCGCATTTAAAGATTTCCATATGAAAATCCACCATTGGCCACCCATTTCAAGGTGATACTCCCATATATTACCACTGATTTCTTCAGTATTTAATAGTGATCACAAATTAAGCTCCTTTTCTCGATTAGACGCTTAGTTTACGAGATAATCGCATTTAAAGATTTCCATATGAAAATCCACCATTGGCCACCCATTTTATGGTGATATGCCGAGCTATTACCAGTGATTCCTGAAGTATTTTATAGTGATCACAAATTAAGCTCCTTTTCTCGATTAGACGCTTAGTTTACGAGATAATCGCATTTAAAGATTTCCATATGAAAATCCACCATTGGCCACCCATTTCAAGGTGATACTCCCATATATTACCACTGATTTCTTCAGTATTTAATAGTGATCACAAATTAAGCTCCTTTTCTCGATTAGACGCTTAGTTTACGAGATAATCGCATTTAAAGATTTCCATATGAAAATCCACCATTGGCCACCCATTTCAAGGTGATACTCCCATATATTACCACTGATTTCTTCAGTATTTAATAGTGATCACAAATTAAGCTCCTTTTCTCGATTAGACGCTTAGTTTACGAGATAATCGCATTTAAAGATTTCCATATGAAAATCCACCATTGGGCACCCATTTCATGGTGATATGCCGAGCTATTACCAGTGATTCCTGAAGTATTTTATAGTGATCACAAATTAAGCTCCTTTTCTCGATTAGACGCTTAGTTTACGAGATAATCGCATTTAAAGGTTTCCATATGAAAATCCACCATTGGCCACCCATTTCAACGTGATACTCCCATATATTACCACTGATTTCTTCAGTATTTTATAGTGATCACAAATTAAGCTCCTTTTCTCGATTAGACGCTTAGTTTACGAGATAATCGCATTTAAAGGTTTTCATATGAAAATCCACCATTGGCCACCCATTTCAAGGTGATACTCCCATATATTACCACTGATTTCTTCAGTATTTTATAGTGATCACATATTAAGCTCCTTTTCTCGATTAGACGCTTAGTTTACGAGATAAACGCATTTAAAGATTTCCATATGAAAATCCACCATTGGGCACCCATTTCATGGTGATATGCCGAGCTATTACCAGTGATTCCTGAAGTATTTTATAGTGATCACAAATTAAGCTCCTTTTCTCGATTAGACGCTTAGTTTACGAGATAATCGCATTTAAAGATTTCCATATGAAAATCCACCATTGGGCACCCATTTCATGGTGATATGCCGAGCTATTACCAGTGATTCCTGAAGTATTTTATAGTGATCACAAATTAAGCTCCTTTTCTCGATTAGACGCTTAGTTTACGAGATAATCGCATTTAAAGATTTCCATATGAAAATCCACCATTGAGCACCCATTTCATGGTGATATGCCGAGCTATTACCAGTGATTCCTGAAGTATTTTATAGTGATCACAAATTAAGCTCCTTTTCTCGATTAGACGCTTAGTTTACGAGATAATCGCATTTAAAGATTTCCATATGAAAATCCACCATTGGGCACCCATTTCATGGTGATATGCCGAGCTATTACCAGTGATTCCTGAAGTATTTTATAGTGATCACAAATTAAGCTCCTTTTCTCGATTAGACGCTTAGTTTACGAGATAATCGCATTTAAAGATTTCCATATGAAAATCCACCATTGGCCACCCATTTCAAGGTGATATGCCGAGCTATTACCAGTGATTCCTGAAGTATATTATAGTGATCACAAATTAAGCTCCTTTTCTCGATTAGACGCTTAGTTTACGAGATAATCGCATTTAAAGATTTCCATATGAAAATCCACCATTGGGCACCCATTTCATGGTGATATGCCGAGCTATTACCAGTGATTCCTGAAGTATTTTATAGTGATCACAAATTAAGCTCCTTTTCTCGATTAGACGCTTAGTTTACGAGATAATCGCATTTAAAGGTTTCCATATGAAAATCCACCATTGGCCACCCATTTCAAGGTGATACTCCCATATATTACCACTGATTTCTTCAGTATTTTATAGTGATCACAAATTAAGCTCCTTTTCTCGATTAGACGCTTAGTTTACGAGATAATCGCATTTAAAGGTTTCCATATAAAAATCCACCATTGGCCACCCATTTCAAGGTGATACTCCCATATATTACCACTGATTTCTTCAGTATTTTATAGTGATCACAAATTAAGCTCCTTTTCTCGATTAGACGCTTAGTTTACGAGATAATCGCATTTAAAGATTTCCATATGAAAATCCACCATTGGGCACCCATTTCATGGTGATATGCCGAGCTATTACCAGTGATTCCTGAAGTATTTTATAGTGATCACAAATTAAGCTCCTTTTCTCGATTAGACGCTTAGTTTACGAGATAATCGCATTTAAAGGTTTCCATATGAAAATCCACCATTGGCCACCCATTTCAAGGTGATACTCTGATACCACTGATTTCTTCAGTATTTTTATAGTAATCACAAATTAAGCTCCTTTTCTCGATTAGACGCTTAGTTTACGAGATAATCGCATTTAAAGGTTTCCATATGAAAATCCACCATTGGCCACCCATTTCAAGGTGATACTCCCATATATTACCACTGATTTCTTCAGTATTTTATAGTGATCACATATTAAGCTCCTTTTCTCGATTAGACGCTTAGTTTACGAGATAATCGCATTTAAAGATTTCTATATGAAAATCCACCATTGGCCACCCATTTCAAGGTGATACTCCCATATATTACCACTGATTTCTTCAGTATTTTATAGTGATCACAAATTAAGCTCCTTTTCTCGATTAGACGCTTAGTTTACGAGATAATCGCATTTAAAGATTTCTATATGAAAATCCACCATTGGCCACCCATTTCAAGGTGATACTCCCATATATTACCACTGATTTCTTCAGTATTTTATAGTGATCACAAATTAAGCTCCTTTTCTCGATTAAACGCTTAGTTTACGAGATAATCGCATTTAAAGATTTCCATATGAAAATCCACCATTGGCCACCCATTTCAAGGTGATACTCCCATATATTACCACTGATTTCTTCAGTATTTTATAGTGATCACAAATTAAGCTCCTTTTCTCGATTAGACGCTTAGTTTACGAGATAATCGCATTTAAAGATTTCTATATGAAAATCCACCATTGGCCACCCATTTCAAGGTGATACTCCCATATATTACCACTGATTTCTTCAGTATTTTATAGTGATCACATATTAAGCTCCTTTTCTCGATTAGACGCTTAGTTTACGGGATAATCGCATTTAAAGATTTCCATATGAAAATCCACCATTGGGCACCCATTTCATGGTGATATGCCGAGCTATTACCAGTGATTCCTGAAGTATTTTATAGTGATCACAAATTAAGCTCCTTTTCTCGATTAGACGCTTAGTTTACGAGATAATCGCATTTAAAGATTTCCATATGAAAATCCACCATTGGGCACCGATTTCATGGTGATATGCCGAGCTATTACCAGTGATTCCTGAAGTATTTTATAGTGATCACAAATTAAGCTCCTTTTCTCGATTAGACGCTTAGTTTACGAGATAATCGCATTTAAAGGTTTCCATATGAAAATCCACCATTGGCCACCCATTTCAAGGTGATACTCCCATATATTACCACTGATTTCTTCAGTATTTTATAGTGATCACAAATTAAGCTCCTTTTCTCGATTAGACGCTTAGTTTACGAGATAATCGCATTTAAAGGTTTCCATATAAAAATCCACCATTGGCCACCCATTTCAAGGTGATACTCCCATATATTACCACTGATTTCTTCAGTATTTTATAGTGATCACAAATTAAGCTCCTTTTCTCGATTAGACGCTTAGTTTACGAGATAATCGCATTTAAAGATTTCCATATGAAAATCCACCATTGGGCACCCATTTCATGGTGATATGCCGAGCTATTACCAGTGATTCCTGAAGTATTTTATAGTGATCACAAATTAAGCTCCTTTTCTCGATTAGACGCTTAGTTTACGAGATAATCGCATTTAAAGATTTCCATATGAAAATCCACCATTGGGCACCGATTTCATGGTGATATGCCGAGCTATTACCAGTGATTCCTGAAGTATTTTATAGTGATCACAAATTAAGCTCCTTTTCTCGATTAGACGCTTAGTTTACGAGATAATCGCATTTAAAGGTTTCCATATGAAAATCCACCATTGGCCACCCATTTCAAGGTGATACTCCCATATATTACCACTGATTTCTTCAGTATTTTATAGTGATCACAAATTAAGCTCCTTTTCTCGATTAGACGCTTAGTTTACGAGATAATCGCATTTAAAGGTTTCCATATAAAAATCCACCATTGGCCACCCATTTCAAGGTGATACTCCCATATATTACCACTGATTTCTTCAGTATTTTATAGTGATCACAAATTAAGCTCCTTTTCTCGATTAGACGCTTAGTTTACGAGATAATCGCATTTAAAGATTTCCATATGAAAATCCACCATTGGTCACCCATTTCATGGTGATATGCCGAGCTATTACCAGTGATTCCTGAAGTATTTTATAGTGATCACAAATTAAGCTCCTTTTCTCGATTAGACGCTTAGTTTACGAGATAATCGCATTTAAAGGTTTCCATATGAAAATCCACCATTGGGCACCGATTTCATGGTGATATGCCGAGCTATTACCAGTGATTCCTGAAGTATTTTATAGTGATCACAAATTAAGCTCCTTTTCTCGATTAGACGCTTAGTTTACGAGATAATCGCATTTAAAGATTTCCATATGAAAATCCACCATTGGGCACCCATTTCATGGTGATATGCCGAGCTATTACCAGTGATTCCTGAAGTATTTTATAGTGATCACAAATTAAGCTCCTTTTCTCGATTAGACGCTTAGTTTACGAGATAATCGCATTTAAAGATTTCCATATGAAAATCCACCATTGGGCACCGATTTCATGGTGATATGCCGAGCTATTACCAGTGATTCCTGAAGTATTTTATAGTGATCACAAATTAAGCTCCTTTTCTCGATTAGACGCTTAGTTTACGAGATAATCGCATTTAAAGGTTTCCATATGAAAATCCACCATTGGGCACCCATTTCATGGTGATATGCCGAGCTATTACCAGTGATTCCTGAAGTATTTTATAGTGATCACAAATTAAGCTCCTTTTCTCGATTAGACGCTTAGTTTACGAGATAATCGCATTTAAAGATTTCCATATGAAAATCCACCATTGGGCACCCATTTCATGGTGATATGCCGCGCTATTACCAGTGATTCCTGAAGTATTTTATAGTGATCACAAATTAAGCTCCTTTTCTCGATTAGACGCTTAGTTTACGAGATAATCGCATTTAAAGGTTTCCATATGAAAATCCACCATTGGGCACCCATTTCATGGTGATATGCCGAGCTATTACCAGTGATTCCTGAAGTATTTTATAGTGATCACAAATTAAGCTCCTTTTCTCGATTAGACGCTTAGTTTACGAGATAATCGCATTTAAAGGTTTCCATATGAAAATCCACCATTGGCCACCCATTTCAAGGTGATACTCCCATATATTACCACTGATTTCTTCAGTATTTTATAGTGATCACAAATTAAGCTCCTTTTCTCGATTAGACGCTTAGTTTACGAGATAATCGCATTTAAAGGTTTCCATATAAAAATCCACCATTGGCCACCCATTTCAAGGTGATACTCCCATATATTACCACTGATTTCTTCAGTATTTTATAGTGATCACAAATTAAGCTCCTTTTCTCGATTAGACGCTTAGTTTACGAGATAATCGCATTTAAAGATTTCCATATGAAAATCCACCATTGGGCACCCATTTCATGGTGATATGCCGAGCTATTACCAGTGATTCCTGAAGTATTTTATAGTGATCACAAATTAAGCTCCTTTTCTCGATTAGACGCTTAGTTTACGAGATAATCGCATTTAAAGGTTTCCATATGAAAATCCACCATTGGGCACCGATTTCATGGTGATATGCCGAGCTATTACCAGTGATTCCTGAAGTATTTTATAGTGATCACAAATTAAGCTCCTTTTCTCGATTAGACGCTTAGTTTACGAGATAATCGCATTTAAAGATTTCCATATGAAAATCCACCATTGGCCACCCATTTTATGGTGATATGCCGAGCTATTACCAGTGATTCCTGAAGTATTTTATAGTGATCACAAATTAAGCTCCTTTTCTCGATTAGACGCTTAGTTTACGAGATAATCGCATTTAAAGGTTTCCATATGAAAATCCACCATTGGGCACCGATTTCATGGTGATATGCCGAGCTATTACCAGTGATTCCTGAAGTATTTTATAGTGATCACAAATTAAGCTCCTTTTCTCGATTAGACGCTTAGTTTACGAGATAATCGCATTTAAAGGTTTCCATATGAAAATCCACCATTGGGCACCGATTTCATGGTGATATGCCGAGCTATTACCAGTGATTCCTGAAGTATTTTATAGTGATCACAAATTAAGCTCCTTTTCTCGATTAGACGCTTAGTTTACGAGATAATCGCATTTAAAGGTTTCCATATGAAAATCCACCATTGGGCACCCATTTCATGGTGATATGCCGAGCTATTACCAGTGATTCCTGAAGTATTTTATAGTGATCACAAATTAAGCTCCTTTTCTCGATTAGACGCTTAGTTTACGAGATAATCGCATTTAAAGATTTCCATATGAAAATCCACCATTGGGCACCCATTTCATGGTGATATGCCGAGCTAATACCAGTGATTCCTGAAGTATTTTATAGTGATCACAAATTAAGCTCCTTTTCTCGATTAGACGCTTAGTTTACGAGATAATCGCATTTAAAGATTTCCATATGAAAATCCACCATTGGCCACCCATTTTATGGTGATATGCCGAGCTATTACCAGTGATTCCTGAAGTATTTTATAGTGATCACAAATTAAGCTCCTTTTCTCGATTAGACGCTTAGTTTACGAGATAATCGCATTTAAAGATTTCCATATGAAAATCCACCATTTGGCACCCATTTTATGGTGATATGCCGAGCTATTACCAGTGATTCCTGAAGTATTTTATAGTGATCACAAATTAAGCTCCTTTTCTCGATTAGACGCTTAGTTTACGAGATAATCGCATTTAAAGATTTCCATATGAAAATCCACCATTGGCCACCCATTTCAAGGTGATACTCCCATATATTACCACTGATTTCTTCAGTATTTAATAGTGATCACAAATTAAGCTCCTTTTCTCGATTAGACGCTTAGTTTACGAGATAATCGCATTTAAAGATTTCCATATGAAAATCCACCATTGGCCACCCATTTTATGGTGATATGCCGAGCTATTACCAGTGATTCCTGAAGTATTTTATAGTGATCACAAATTAAGCTCCTTTTCTCGATTAGACGCTTAGTTTACGAGATAATCGCATTTAAAGATTTCCATATGAAAATCCACCATTTGGCACCCATTTTATGGTGATATGCCGAGCTATTACCAGTGATTCCTGAAGTATTTTATAGTGATCACAAATTAAGCTCCTTTTCTCGATTAGACGCTTAGTTTACGAGATAATCGCATTTAAAGATTTCCATATGAAAATCCACCATTTGGCACCCATTTTATGGTGATATGCCGAGCTATTACCAGTGATTCCTGAAGTATTTTATAGTGATCACAAATTAAGCTCCTTTTCTCGATTAGACGCTTAGTTTACGAGATAATCGCATTTAAAGATTTCCATATGAAAATCCACCATTGGCCACCCATTTCAAGGTGATACTCCCATATATTACCACTGATTTCTTCAGTATTTAATAGTGATCACAAATTAAGCTCCTTTTCTCGATTAGACGCTTAGTTTACGAGATAATCGCATTTAAAGGTTTCCATATGAAAATCCACCATTTGGCACCCATTTTATGGTGATATGCCGAGCTATTACCAGTGATTCCTGAAGTATTTTATAGTGATCACAAATTAAGCTCCTTTTCTCGATTAGACGCTTAGTTTACGAGATAATCGCATTTAAAGATTTCCATATGAAAATCCACCATTGGCCACCCATTTCAAGGTGATACTCCCATATATTACCACTGATTTCTTCAGTATTTAATAGTGATCACAAATTAAGCTCCATTTCTCGATTAGACGCTTAGTTTACGAGATAATCGCATTTAAAGGTTTCCATATGAAAATCCACCATTGGCCACCCATTTCAAGGTGATACTCCCATATATTACCACTGATTTCTTCAGTATTTAATAGTGATCACAAATTAAGCTCCTTTTCTCGATTAGACGCTTAGTTTACGAGATAATCGGATTTAAAGATTTCCATATGAAAATCCACCATTGGGCACCCATTTTATGGTGATATGCCGAGCTAATACCAGTGATTCCTGAAGTATTTTATAGTGATCACAAATTAAGCTCCTTTTCTCGATTAGACGCTTAGTTTACGAGATAATCGCATTTAAAGATTTCCATATGAAAATCCACCATTGGCCACCCATTTCAAGGTGATACTCCCATATATTACCACTGATTTCTTCAGTATTTTATAGTGATCACAAATTAAGCTCCTTTTCTCGATTAGACGCTTAGTTTACGAGATAATCGCATTTAAAGATTTCCATATGAAAATCCACCATTGGCCACCCATTTCAAGGTGATACTCCCATATATTACCACTGATTTCTTCAGTATTTAATAGTGATCCCAAATTAAGCTCCTTTTCTCGATTAGACGCTTAGTTTACAAGATAATCGCATTTAAAGATTTCCATATGAAAATCCACCATTGGCCACCCATTTCAAGGTGATACTCCCATATATTACCACTGATTTCTTCAGTATTTTATAGTGATCACAAATTAAGCTCCTTTTCTCGATTAGACGCTTAGTTTACGAGATAATCGCATTTAAAGATTTCCATATGAAAATCCACCATTGGGCACCCATTTCATGGTGATATGCCGAGCTATTACCAGTGATTCCTGAAGTATACTATAGTGATCACAAATAAGGCTCCTTTTCTCGATTAGACGCTTAGTTTACGAGATAATCGCATTTAAAGATTTCCATATGAAAATCCACCATTGGGCACCCATTTCATGGTGATATGCCGAGCTATTACCAGTGATTCCTGAAGTATACTATAGTGATCACAAATTAAGCTCCTTTTCTCGATTAGACGCTTAGTTTACGAGATAATCGCATTTAAAGATTTTCATATGAAAATCCACCATTGGGCACCGATTTCATGGTGATATGCCGAGCTATTACCAGTGATTCCTGAAGTATTTTATAGTGATCACAAATTAAGCTCCTTTTCTCGATTAGACGCTTAGTTTACGAGATAATCGCATTTAAAGATTTCCATATAAAAATCCACCATTGGCCACCCATTTCAAGGTGATACTCCCATATATTACCACTGATTTCTTCAGTATTTTATAGTGATCACAAATTAAGCTCCTTTTCTCGATTAGACGCTTAGTTTACGAGATAATCGCATTTAAAGATTTCCATATGAAAATCCACCATTGGGCACCCATTTCATGGTGATATGCCGAGCTATTAACAGTGATTCCTGAAGTATTTTATAGTGATCACAAATTAAGCTCCTTTTCTCGATTAGACGCTTAGTTTACGAGATAATCGCATTTAAAGATTTCCATATGAAAATCCACCATTGGCCACCCATTTCAAGGTGATACTCCCATATATTACCACTGATTTCTTCAGCATTTTATAGTGATCACAAATTAAGCTCCTTTTCTCGATTAGACGCTTAGTTTACGAGATAATCGCATTTAAAGGTTTCCATATGAAAATCCACCATTGGCCACCCATTTCAAGGTGATACTCCCATATATTACCACTGATTTCTTCAGTATTTTATAGTGATCACGAATTAAGCTCCTTTTCTCGATTAGACGCTTAGTTTACGAGATAATCGCATTTAAAGATTTCCATATGAAAATCCACCATTGGGCACCCATTTCATGGTGATATGCCGAGCTATTAACAGTGATTCCTGAAGTATTTTATAGTGATCACAAATTAAGCTCCTTTTCTCGATTAGACGCTTAGTTTACGAGATAATCGCATTTAAAGATTTCCATATGAAAATCCACCATTGGCCACCCATTTCAAGGTGATACTCCCATATATTACCACTGATTTCTTCAGCATTTTATAGTGATCACAAATTAAGCTCCTTTTCTCGATTAGACGCTTAGTTTACGAGATAATCGCATTTAAAGGTTTCCATATGAAAATCCACCATTGGCCACCCATTTCAAGGTGATACTCCCATATATTACCACTGATTTCTTCAGTATTTTATAGTGATCACGAATTAAGCTCCTTTTCTCGATTAGACGCTTAGTTTACGAGATAATCGCATTTAAAGATTTCCATATGAAAATCCACCATTGGCCACCCATTTCAAGGTGATACTCCCATATATTACCACTGATTTCTTCAGTATTTTATAGTGATCACAAATTAAGCTCCTTTTCTCGATTAGACGCTTAGTTTACGAGATAATCGCATTTAAAGATTTCCATATGAAAATCCACCATTGGGCACCCATTTCATGGTGATATGCCGAGCTATTAACAGTGATTCCTGAAGTATTTTATAGTGATCACAAATTAAGCTCCTTTTCTCGATTAGACGCTTAGTTTACGAGATAATCGCATTTAAAGATTTCCATATGAAAATCCACCATTGGCCACCCATTTCAAGGTGATACTCCCATATATTACCACTGATTTCTTCAGCATTTTATAGTGATCACAAATTAAGCTCCTTTTCTCGATTAGACGCTTAGTTTACGAGATAATCGCATTTAAAGGTTTCCATATGAAAATCCACCATTGGCCACCCATTTCAAGGTGATACTCCCATATATTACCACTGATTTCTTCAGTATTTTATAGTGATCACGAATTAAGCTCCTTTTCTCGATTAGACGCTTAGTTTACGAGATAATCGCATTTAAAGATTTCCATATGAAAATCCACCATTGGCCACCCATTTCAAGGTGATACTCCCATATATTACCAGTGATTACTGAAGTATTTTATAGTGATCACAAATTAAGCTCCTTTTCTCGATTAGACGCTTAGTTTACGAGATAATCGCATTTAAAGATTTCTATATAAAAATCCACCATTGGGCACCCATTTCATGGTGATATGCCGAGCTATTACCAGTGATTCCTAAAGTATTTTATAGTGATCACAAATTAAGCTCCTTTTCTCGATTAGACGCTTAGTTTACGAGATAATCGCATTTAAAGGTTTCCATATGAAAATCCACCATTGGCCACCCATTTCAAGGTGATACTCCCATATATTACCACTGATTTCTTCAGTATTTTATAGTGATCACGAATTAAGCTCCTTTTCTCGATTAGACGCTTAGTTTACGAGATAATCGCATTTAAAGATTTCCATATGAAAATCCACCATTGGCCACTCATTTCAAGGTGATACTCCCATATATTACCACTGATTTCTTCAGTATTTTATAGTGATCACAAATTAAGCTCCTTTTCTCGATTAGTTTACGAGATAATCGCATTTAAAGGTTTCCATATGAAAATCCACCATTGGCCACCCATTTCAAGGTGATACTCCCATGTATTACCACTGATTTCTTCAGTATTTCATAGTGATCACAAATTAAGCTCCTTTTCTCGATTAGACGCTTAGTTTACGAGATAATCGCATTTAAAGATTTCCATATGAAAATCCACCATTGGCCACCCATTTCAAGGTGATACTCCCATATATTACCACTGATTTCTTCAGTATTTTATAGTGATCAGTATTATAGTGAGCTCCTTTTCTCGATTAGACGCTTAGTTTACGAGATAATCGCATTTAAAGATTTCCATATGAAAATCCACCATTGGCCACCCATTTCAAGGTGATACTCCCATATATTACCACTGATTTCTTCAGTATTTTATAGTGATCACAAATTAAGCTCCTTTTCTCGATTAGACGCTTAGTTTACGAGATAATCGCATTTAAAGATTTCCATATGAAAATCCACCATTGGCCACCCATTTCAAGGTGATACTTCCGTATATTACCACTGATTACTTCTGTATTTTATAGTGATCACAAATTAAGCTCCTTTTGTCGATTAGACGCTTAGTTTACGAGATAATCGCATTTAAAGATTTCCATATGAAAATCCACCATTGGGCACCCATTTCATGGTGATATGCCGAGCTATTACCAGTGATTCCTGAAGTATTTTATAGTGATCACAAATTAAGCTCCTTTTCTCGATTAGACGCTTAGTTTACGAGATAATCGCATTTAAAGATTTCCATATAAAAATCCACCATTGGCCACCCATTTCAAGGTGATACTCCCATATGTTACCACTGATTTCTTCAGTATTTTATAGTGATCACAAATTAAGCTCCTTTTCTCGATTAGACGCTTAGTTTACGAGATAATCGCATTTAAAGATTTCCATATGAAAATCCACCATTGGCCACCCATTTCAAGGTGATACTCCCATATATTACCACTGATTTCTTCAGTATTTAATAGTGATCACAAATTAAGCTCCTTTTCTCGATTAGACGCTTAGTTTACAAGATAATCGCATTTAAAGATTTCCATATGAAAATCCACCATTGGCCACCCATTTCAAGGTGATACTCCCATATATTACCACTGATTTCTTCAGCATTTTATAGTGATCACAAATTATTCTCCTTTTCTCGATTAGACGCTTAGTTTACGAGATAATCGCATTTAAAGATTTCCATATGAAAATCCACCATTGGGCACCGATTTCATGGTGATATGCCGAGCTATTACCAGTGATTCCTGAAGTATTTTATAGTGATCACAAATTAAGCTCCTTTTCTCGATTAGACGCTTAGTTTACGAGATAATCGCATTTAAAGATTTCCATATGAAAATCCACCATTGGCCACCCATTTCAAGGTGATACTCCCATATATTACCACTGATTTCTTCAGTATTTTATAGTGATCACAAATTAAGCTCCTTTTCTCGATTAGACGCTTAGTTTACGAGATAATCGCATTTAAAGATTTCCATATGAAAATCCACCATTGGCCACCCATTTCAAGGTGATACTCCCATATATTACCACTGATTTCTTCAGTATTTAATAGTGATCCCAAATTAAGCTCCTTTTCTCGATTAGACGCTTAGTTTACAAGATAATCGCATTTAAAGATTTCCATATGAAAATCCACCATTGGCCACCCATTTCAAGGTGATACTCCCATATATTACCACTGATTTCTTCAGTATTTTATAGTGATCACAAATTAAGCTCCTTTTCTCGATTAGACGCTTAGTTTACGAGATAATCGCATTTAAAGATTTCTATATAAAAATCCACCATTGGGCACCCATTTCATGGTGATATGCCGAGCTATTACCAGTGATTCCTGAAGTATTTTATAGTGATCACAAATTAAGCTCCTTTTATCGATTAGACTCTTAGTTTACGAGATAATCGCATTTAAAGGTTTCCATATGAAAATCCACCATTGTCCACCCATTTCAAGGTGATACTCCCATATATTGCCATTGATACCTGAAGTATTTTATAGTGATCACAAATTAAGCTCCTATTCTCGATTAGACGCTTAGTTTACGAGATAATCGCATTTAAAGATTTCCATATGAAAATCCACCATTGGGCACCGATTTCATGGTGATATGCCGAGCTATTACCAGTGATTCCTGAAGTATTTTATAGTGATCACAAATTAAGCTCCTTTTCTCGATTAGACGCTTAGTTTACGAGATAATCGCATTTAAAGATTTCCACATAAAAATCCACCATTGGCCACCCATTTCAAGGTGATCACAAATTAAGCTCCTTTTCTCGATTAGACGCTTAGTTTACGAGATAATCGCATTTAAAGATTTCCATATGAAAATCCACCATTGGGCACCGATTTCATGGTGATATGCCGAGCTATTACCAGTGATTCCTGAAGTATTTTATAGTGATCACAAATTAAGCTCCTTTTATCGATTAGACTCTTAGTTTACGAGATAATCGCATTTAAAGATTTCCATATGAAAATCCACCATAGGGCACCCATTTCATGGTGATATGCCGAGCTATTACCAGTGATTCCTGAAGTATTTTATAGTGATCACAAATTAAGCTCCTTTTCTCAATTAGACGCTTAGTTTACGAGATAATCGCATTTAAAGATTTCCGTATGAAAATCCACCATTGGGCACCCATTTCATGGTGATATGCCGAGCTATTACCAGTGATTCCTGAAGTATTTTATAGTGATCACGAATTAAGCTCCTTTTCTCGATTAGACGCTTAGTTTACGAGATAATCGCATTTAAAGATTTCCATATGAAAATCCACCATAGGGCACCCATTTCATGGTGATATGCCGAGCTATTACCAGTGATTCCTGAAGTATTTTATAGTGATCACAAATTAAGCTCCTTTTCTCAATTAGACGCTTAGTTTACGAGATAATCGCATTTAAAGATTTCCATATGAAAATCCACCATCGGGCACCCATTTCATGGTGATATGCCGAGCTATTACCAGTGATTCCTGAAGTATTTTATAGTGATCACGAATTAAGCTCCTTTTCTCAATTAGACGCTTAGTTTACGAGATAATCGCATTTAAAGATTTCCATATGAAAATCCACCATAGGGCACCCATTTCATGGTGATATGCCGAGCTATTACCAGTGATTCCTGAAGTATTTTATAGTGATCACAAATTAAGCTCCTTTTCTCAATTAGACGCTTAGTTTACGAGATAATCGCATTTAAAGATTTCCATATGAAAATCCACCATCGGGCACCCATTTCATGGTGATATGCCGAGCTATTACCAGTGATTCCTGAAGTATTTTATAGTGATCACGAATTAAGCTCCTTTTCTCGATTAGACGCTTAGTTTACGAGATAATCGCATTTAAAGATTTCCATATGAAAATCCACCATTGGCCACTCATTTCAAGGTGATACTCCCATATATTACCACTGATTTCTTCAGTATTTTATAGTGATCACAAATTAAGCTCCTTTTCTCGATTAGTTTACGAGATAATCGCATTTAAAGGTTTCCATATGAAAATCCACCATTGGCCACCCATTTCAAGGTGATACTCCCATATATTACCACTGATTTCTTCAGTATTTCATAGTGATCACAAATTAAGCTCCTTTTCTCGATTAGACGCTTAGTTTACGAGATAATCGCATTTAAAGATTTCCATATGAAAATCCACCATTGGCCACCCATTTCAAGGTGATACTCCCATATATTACCACTGATTTCTTCAGTATTTTATAGTGATCAGTATTATAGTGAGCTCCTTTTCTCGATTAGACGCTTAGTTTACGAGATAATCGCATTTAAAGATTTCCATATGAAAATCCACCATTGGCCACCCATTTCAAGGTGATACTCCCATATATTACCACTGATTTCTTCAGTATTTTATAGTGATCACAAATTAAGCTCCTTTTCTCGATTAGACGCTTAGTTTACGAGATAATCGCATTTAAAGATTTCCATATGAAAATCCACCATTGGCCACCCATTTCAAGGTGATACTTCCGTATATTACCACTGATTACTTCTGTATTTTATAGTGATCACAAATTAAGCTCCTTTTCTCGATTAGACGCTTAGTTTACGAGATAATCGCATTTAAAGATTTCCATATGAAAATCCACCATTGGGCACCCATTTCATGGTGATATGCCGAGCTATTACCAGTGATTCCTGAAGTATTTTATAGTGATCACAAATTAAGCTCCTTTTCTCGATTAGACGCTTAGTTTACGAGATACTCGCATTTAAAGATTTCCATATGAAAATCCACCATTGGCCACCCATTTCAAGGTGATACTCCCATATATTACCACTGATTTCTTCAGTATTTTATAGTGATCACAAATTAAGCTCCTTTTCTCGATTAGACGCTTAGTTTACGAGATAATCGCATTTAAAGATTTCCATATGAAAATCCACCATTGGCCACCCATTTCAAGGTGATACTCCCATATATTACCACTGATTTCTTCAGTATTTAATAGTGATCACAAATTAAGCTCCTTTTCTCGATTAGACGCTTAGTTTACAAGATAATCGCATTTAAAGATTTCCATATGAAAATCCACCATTGGCCACCCATTTCAAGGTGATACTCCCATATATTACCACTGATTTCTTCAGCATTTTATAGTGATCACAAATTATTCTCCTTTTCTCGATTAGACGCTTAGTTTACGAGATAATCGCATTTAAAGATTTCCATATGAAAATCCACCATTGGGCACCGATTTCATGGTGATATGCCGAGCTATTACCAGTGATTCCTGAAGTATTTTATAGTGATCACAAATTAAGCTCCTTTTCTCGATTAGACGCTTAGTTTACGAGATAATCGCATTTAAAGATTTCCATATGAAAATCCACCATTGGCCACCCATTTCAAGGTGATACTCCCATATATTACCACTGATTTCTTCAGTATTTTATAGTGATCACAAATTAAGCTCCTTTTCTCGATTAGACGCTTAGTTTACGAGATAATCGCATTTAAAGATTTCCATATGAAAATCCACCATTGGCCACCCATTTCAAGGTGATACTCCCATATATTACCACTGATTTCTTCAGTATTTAATAGTGATCCCAAATTAAGCTCCTTTTCTCGATTAGACGCTTAGTTTACAAGATAATCGCATTTAAAGATTTCCATATGAAAATCCACCATTGGCCACCCATTTCAAGGTGATACTCCCATATATTACCACTGATTTCTTCAGTATTTTATAGTGATCACAAATTAAGCTCCTTTTCTCGATTAGACGCTTAGTTTACGAGATAATCGCATTTAAAGATTTCTATATAAAAATCCACCATTGGGCACCCATTTCATGGTGATATGCCGAGCTATTACCAGTGATTCCTGAAGTATTTTATAGTGATCACAAATTAAGCTCCTTTTATCGATTAGACTCTTAGTTTACGAGATAATCGCATTTAAAGGTTTCCATATGAAAATCCACCATTGGCCACCCATTTCAAGGTGATACTCCCATATATTGCCATTGATACCTGAAGTATTTTATAGTGATCACAAATTAAGCTCCTTTTCTCGATTAGACGCTTAGTTTACGAGATAATCGCATTTAAAGATTTCCACATAAAAATCCACCATTGGCCACCCATTTCAAGGTGATCACAAATTAAGCTCCTTTTCTCGATTAGACGCTTAGTTTACGAGATAATCGCATTTAAAGATTTCCATATGAAAATCCACCATTGGGCACCCATTTCATGGTGATATGCCGAGCTATTACCAGTGATTCCTGAAGTATTTTATAGTGATCACAAATTAAGCTCCTTTTCTCGATTAGACGCTTAGTTTACGAGATAATCGCATTTAAAGATTTCCATATGAAAATCCACCATTGGGCACCGATTTCATGGTGGTACTCCCATATATTACCACTGATTTCTTCAGTATTTTATAGTGATCACAAATTAAGCTCATTTTCTCGATTAGACGCTTAGTTTACGAGATAATCGCATTTAAAGATTTCTATATAAAAATCCACCATTGGGCACCCATTTCATGGTGATATGCCGAGCTATTACCAGTGATTCCTAAAGTATTTTATAGTGATCACAAATTAAGCTCCTTTTCTCGATTAGACGCTTAGTTTACGAGATAATCGCATTTAAAGGTTTCCATATGAAAATCCACCATTGGCCACCCATTTCAAGGTGATACTCCCATATATTACCACTGATTTCTTCAGTATTTAATAGTGATCACAAATTAAGCTCCTTTTCTCGATTAGACGCTTAGTTAACAAGATAATCGCATTTAAAGATTTCCATATGAAAATCCACCATTGGCCACCCATTTCAAGGTGATACTCCCATATATTACCACTGATTTCTTCAGTATTTTATAGTGATCACAAATTAAGCTCCTTTTCTCGATTAGACGCTTAGTTTACGAGATAATCGCATTTAAAGATTTCCATATGAAAATCCATTGGGCACCCTTTCATGGTGATATGCCGAGCTATTACCAGTGATTCCTGAAGTATTTTATAGTGATCACAAATTAAGCTCCTTTTCTCGATTAGACTCTTAGTTTACGAGATAATCGCATTTAAAGGTTTCCATATGAAAATCCACCATTGGCCACCCATTTCAAGGTGATACTCCCATATATTGCCATTGATTCCTGAAGTATTTTATAGTGATCACAAATTAAGCTCCTTTTCTCGATTAGACGCTTAGTTTACGAGATAATCGCATTTAAAGATTTCCACACAAAAATCCACCATTGGCCACCCATTTCAAGGTGATCACAAATTAAGCTCCTTTTCTCGATTAGACGCTTAGTTTACGAGATAATCGCATTTAAAGATTTCCATATGAAAATCCACCATAGGGCACCCATTTCATGGTGATATGCCGAGCTATTACCAGTGATTCCTGAAGTATTTTATAGTGATCACAAATTAAGCTCCTTTTCTCAATTAGACGCTTAGTTTACGAGATAATCGCATTTAAAGATTTCCATATGAAAATCCACCATTGGCCACCCATTTCAAGGTGATACTCCCATATCTTACCACTGATATCTTCAGTATTTTATAGTGATCACAAATTAAGCTCCTTTTCTCGATTAGACGCTTAGTTTACGAGATAATCGCATTTAAAGATTTCTATATAAAAATCCACCATTGGGCACCCATTTCAAGGTGATACTCCCATATATTACCACTGATTTCTTCAGTATTTTATAGTGATCACAAATTAAGCTCCTTTTCTCGATTAGACGCTTAGTTTACGAGATAATCGCATTTAAAGGTTTCCATATGAAAATCCACCATTGGCCACCCATTTCAAGGTGATACTCCCATATCTTACCACTGATTTCTTCAGTATTTTATAGTGATCACAAATTAAGCTCCTTTTCTCGATTAGACGCTTAGTTTACGAGATAATCGCATTTAAAGATTTCCATATGAAAATCCACCATTGGGCACCGATTTCATGGTGGTACTCCCATATATTACCACTGATTTCTTCAGTATTTTATAGTGATCACAAATTAAGCTCCTTTTCTCGATTAGACGCATAGTTTACGAGATAATCGCATTTAAAGATTTCCATATGAAAATCCACCATTGGGCACCCATTTCAAGGTGATACTCCCATATATTACCACTGATTTCTTCAGTATTTAATAGTGATCATAAATTAAGCTCCTTTTCTCGATTAGACGCTTAGTTTACGAGATAATCGCATTTAAAGATTTCCATATGAAAATCCACCATTGGGCACCCATTTCATGGTGATATGCCGAGCTATTACCAGTGATTCCTAAAGTATTTTATAGTGATCACAAATTAAGCTCCTTTTCTCGATTAGACGCTTAGTTTACGAGATAATCGCATTTAAAGGTTTCCATATGAAAATCCACCATTGGCCACCCATTTCAAGGTGATACTCCCATATATTACCACTGATTTCTTCAGTATTTTATAGTGATCACAAATTAAGCTCATTTTCTCGATTAGACGCTCAGTTTACGAGATAATCGCATTTAAAGATTTCCATATGAAAATCCACCATTGGGCACCCATTTCATGGTGATATGCCGAGCTATTACCAGTGATTCCTGAAGTATTTTATAGTGATCACAAATTAAGCTCCTTTTCTCGATTAGACGCTTAGTTTACGAGATAATCGCATTTAAAGATTTCCATATGAAAATCCACCATTGGGCACCCATTTCAAGGTGATACTCCCATATATTACCACTGATTTCTTCAGTATTTTATAGTGATCACAAATTAAGCTCCTTTTCTCGATTAGACGCTTAGTTTACGAGATAATCGCATTTAAAGATTTCCATATGAAAATCCACCATTGGGCACCGATTTCATGGTGATATGCCGAGCTATTACCAGTGATTCCTAAAGTATTTTATAGTGATCACAAATTAAGCTCCTTTTCTCGATTAGACGCTTAGTTTACGAGATAATCGCATTTAAAGATTTCCATATGAAAATCCACCATTGGGCACCCATTTCAAGGTGATAATCCCATATATTACCACTGATTTCTTCAGTATTTTATAGTGATCACAAATTAAGCTCATTTTCTCGATTAGACGCTCAGTTTACGAGATAATCGCATTTAAAGATTTCCATATGAAAATCCACCATTGGGCACCGATTTCATGGTGATATGCCGAGCTATTACCAGTGATTCCTGAAGTATTTTATAGTGATCACAAATTAAGCTCCTTTTCTCGATTAGACGCTTAGTTTACGAGATAATCGCATTTAAAGATTTCCATATGAAAATCCACCATTGGGCACCCATTTCATGGTGATATGCCGAGCTATTACCAGTGATTCCTAAAGTATTTTATAGTGATCACAAATTAAGCTCCTTTTCTCGATTAGACGCTTAGTTTACGAGATAATCGCATTTAAAGGTTTCCATATGAAAATCCACCATTGGCCACCCATTTCAAGGTGATACTCCCATATATTACCACTGATTTCTTCAGTATTTTATAGTGATCACAAATTAAGCTCATTTTCTCGATTAGACGCTCAGTTTACGAGATAATCGCATTTAAAGATTTCCATATGAAAATCCACCATTGGGCACCCATTTCATGGTGATATGCCGAGCTATTACCAGTGATTCCTGAAGTATTTTATAGTGATCACAAATTAAGCTCCTTTTCTCGATTAGACGCTTAGTTTACGAGATAATCGCATTTAAAGATTTCCATATGAAAATCCACCATTGGGCACCCATTTCAAGGTGATACTCCCATATATTACCACTGATTTCTTCAGTATTTTATAGTGATCACAAATTAAGCTCCTTTTCTCGATTAGACGCTTAGTTTACGAGATAATCGCATTTAAAGATTTCTATATAAAAATCCACCATTGGGCACCCATTTCATGGTGATATGCCGAGCTATTACCAGTGATTCCTAAAGTATTTTATAGTGATCACAAATTAAGCTCCTTTTCTCGATTAGACGCTTAGTTTACGAGATAATCGCATTTAAAGGTTTCCATATGAAAATCCACCATTGGCCACCCATTTCAAGGTGATACTCCCATATATTACCACTGATTTCTTCAGTATTTTATAGTGATCACAAATTAAGCTCCTTTTCTCGATTAGACGCTTAGTTTACGAGATAATCGCATTTAAAGATTTCTATATAAAAATCCACCATTGGGCACCCATTTCATGGTGATATGCCGAGCTATTACCAGTGATTCCTAAAGTATTTTATAGTGATCACAAATTAAGCTCCTTTTCTCGATTAGACGCTTAGTTTACGAGATAATCGCATTTAAAGATTTCCATATGAAAATCCACCATTGGGCACCCATTTCATGGTGATATGACGAGCTATTACCAGTGATTCCTGAAGTATTTTATAGTGATCACAAATTAAGCTCCTTTTCTCGATTAGACGCTTAGTTTACGAGATAATCGCATTTAAAGATTTCCATATGAAAATCCACCATTGGGCATTGATTTCATGGTGAAATGCCGAGCTATTACCAGTGATTCCTGAAGTATTTTATAGTGATCACAAATTAAGCTCCTTTTCTCGATTAGACGCTTAGTTTACGAGATAATCGCATTTAAAGATTTCCACATAAAAATCCACCATTGGCCACCCATTTTAAGGTGATCACAAATTAAGCTCCTTTTCTCGATTAGACGCTTAGTTTACGAGATAATCGCATTTAAAGATTTCCATATGAAAATCCACCATAGGGCACCTATTTCATGGTGATATGCCGAGCTATTACCAGTGATTCCTGAAGTATTTTATAGTGATCACAAATTAAGCTCCTTTTCTCAATTAGACGCTTAGTTTACGAGATAATCGCATTTAAAGATTTCCATATGAAAATCCACCATTGGGCACCGATTTCATGGTGATATGCCGAGCTATTACCAGTGATTCCTGAAGTATTTTATAGTGATCACAAATTAAGCTCCTTTTCTCGATTAGACGCTTAGTTTACGAGATAATCGCATTTAAAGATTTCCATATGAAAATCCACCATAGGGCACCGATTTCATGGTGATATGCCGAGCTATTACCAGTGATTCCTGAAGTATTTTATAGTGATCACAAATTAAGCTCCTTTTCTCAATTAGACGCTTAGTTTACGAGATAATCGCATTTAAAGATTTCCATATGAAAATCCACCATTGGGCACCGATTTCATGGTGATATGACGAGCTATTACCAGTGATTCCTGAAGTATTTTATAGTGATCACAAATTAAGCTCCTTTTCTCGATTAGACGCTTAGTTTACGAGATAATCGCATTTAAAGATTTCCATATGAAAATCCACCATTGGGCACCGATTTCATGGTGATATGCCGAGCTATTACCAGTGATTCCTGAAGTATTTTATAGTGATCACAAATTAAGCTCCTTTTCTCGATTAGACGCTTAGTTTACGAGATAATCGCATTTAAAGATTTCCACATAAAAATCCACCATTGGCCACCCATTTCAAGGTGATCACAAATTAAGCTCCTTTTCTCGATTAGACGCTTAGTTTACGAGATAATCGCATTTAAAAATTTCCATATGAAAATCCACCATAGGGCACCTATTTCATTGTGATAAGCCGAGCTATTACCAGTGATTCCTGAAGTATTTTATAGTGATCACAAATTAAGCTCCTTTTCTCAATTAGACGCTTAGTTTACGAGATAATCGCATTTAAAGATTTCCATATGAAAATCCACCATTGGGCACCCATTTCAAGGTGATACTCCCATATATTACCACTGATTTCTTCAGTATTTTATAGTGATCACAAATTAAGCTCATTTTCTCGATTAGACGCTCAGTTTACGAGATAATCGCATTTAAAGATTTCCATATGAAAATCCACCATTGGGCACCCATTTCATGGTGATATGCCGAGCTATTACCACTGATTTCTTCAGCATTTTATAGTGATCACAAATTAAGCTCCTTTTCTCGATTAGACGCTTAGTTTACGAGATAATCGCATTTAAAGATTTCCATATGAACATCCACCATTGGGCACCCATTTCAAGGTGATATGCCGAGCTATTACCAGTGATTCCTGAAGTATTTTATAGTGATCACAAATTAAGCTCCTTTTCTCAATTAGACGCTTAGTTTACGAGATAATCGCATTTAAAGATTTCCATATGAAAATCCACCATTGGGCACCCATTTCATGGTGATATGCCGAGCTATTACCAGTGATTCCTGAAGTATTTTATAGTGATCACAAATTAAGCTCCTTTTCTCAATTAGACGCTTAGTTTACGAGATAATCGCATTTAAAGATTTCCATATGAAAATCCACCATTGGGCACCCATTTCATGGTGATATGCCGAGCTATTACCAGTGATTCCTGAAGTATTTTATAGTGATCACAAATTAAGCTCCTTTTCTCGATTAGACGCTTAGTTTACGAGATAATCGCATTTAAAGATTTCTATATAAAAATCCACCATTGGGCACCCATTTCATGGTGATATGCCGAGCTATTACCAGTGATTCCTAAAGTATTTTATAGTGATCACAAATTAAGCTCCTTTTCTCGATTAGACGCTTAGTTTACGAGATAATCGCATTTAAAGGTTTCCATATGAAAATCCACCATTGGCCACCCATTTCAAGGTGATACTCCCATATATTACCACTGATATCTTCAGTATTTTATAGTGATCACAAATTAAGCTCATTTTCTCGATTAGACGCTCAGTTTACGAGATAATCGCATTTAAAGATTTCCATATGAAAATCCACCATTGGGCACCCATTTCATGGTGATATGCCGAGCTATTACCACTGATTTCTTCAGCATTTTATAGTGATCACAAATTAAGCTCCTTTTCTCGATTAGACGCTTAGTTTACGAGATAATCGCATTTAAAGATTTCCATATGAACATCCACCATTGGGCACCCATTTCAAGGTGATACTCCCATATATTACCACTGATTTCTTCAGTATTTTATAGTGATCACAAATTAAGCTCCTTTTCTCGATTAGACGCTTAGTTTACGAGATAATCGCATTTAAAGATTTCCATATGAAAATCCACCATTGGGCACCCATTTCATGGTGATATGCCGAGCTATTACCAGTGATTCCTAAAGTATTTTATAGTGATCACAAATTAAGCTCCTTTTCTCGATTAGACGCTTAGTTTACGAGATAATCGCATTTAAAGATTTCCATATGAAAATCCACCATTGGCCACCCATTTCAAGGTGATACTCCCATATATTACCACTGATTTCTTCAGTATTTAATAGTGATCATAAATTAAGCTCCTTTTCTCGATTAGACGCTTAGTTTACGAGATAATCGCATTTAAAGATTTCCATATGAAAATCCACCATTGGGCACCCATTTCATGGTGATATGCCGAGCTATTACCAGTGATTCCTAAAGTATTTTATAGTGATCACAAATTAAGCTCCTTTTCTCGATTAGACGCTTAGTTTACGAGATAATCGCATTTAAAGGTTTCCATATGAAAATCCACCATTGGCCACCCATTTCAAGGTGATACTCCCATATATTACCACTGATTTCTTCAGTATTTTATAGTGATCACAAATTAAGCTCATTTTCTCGATTAGACGCTCAGTTTACGAGATAATCGCATTTAAAGATTTCCATATGAAAATCCACCATTGGCCACCCATTTCAAGGTGATACTCCCATATATTATCACTGATTTCATCAGTATTTTATAGTGATCACAAATTAAGCTCCTTTTCTCGATTAGACGCTCAGTTTACGAGATAATCGCATTTAAAGATTTCCATATGAAAATCCACCATCGCATTTAAAGATTTCCATATGAAAATCCACCATTGGGCACCCATTTCAAGGTGATACTCCCATATATTACCACTGATTTCTTCAGTATTTAATAGTGATCATAAATTAAGCTCCTTTTCTCGATTAGACGCTTAGTTTACGAGATAATCGCATTTAAAGATTTCCATATGAAAATCCACCATTGGGCACCCATTTCATGGTGATATGACGAGCTATTACCAGTGATTCCTGAAGTATTTTATAGTGATCACAAATTAAGCTCCTTTTCTCGATTAGACGCTTAGTTTACGAGATAATCGCATTTAAAGATTTCCATATGAAAATCCACCATTGGGCACCGATTTCATGGTGATATGCCGAGCTATTACCAGTGATTCCTGAAGTATTTTATAGTGATCACAAATTAAGCTCCTTTTCTCGATTAGACGCTTAGTTTACGAGATAATCGCATTTAAAGATTTCCACATAAAAATCCACCATTGGCCACCCATTTCAAGGTGATCACAAATTAAGCTCCTTTTCTCGATTAGACGCTTAGTTTACGAGATAATCGCATTTAAAGATTTCCATATGAAAATCCACCATAGGGCACCTATTTCATGGTGATATGCCGAGCTATTACCAGTGATTCCTGAAGTATTTTATAGTGATCACAAATTAAGCTCCTTTTCTCAATTAGACGCTTAGTTTACGAGATAATCGCATTTAAAGATTTCCATATGAAAATCCACCATTGGGCACCCATTTCAAGGTGATACTCCCATATATTACCACTGATTTCTTCAGTATTTAATAGTGATCACAAATTAAGCTCCTTTTCTCGATTAGACGCTTAGTTTACGAGATAATCGCATTTAAAGATTTCCATATGAAAATCCACCATTGGGCACCCATTTCAAGGTGATACTCCCATATATTACCACTGATTTCTTCAGTATTTAATAGTGATCACAAATTAAGCTCCTTTTCTCGATTAGACGCTTAGTTTACGAGATAATCGCATTTAAAGATTTCCATATGAAAATCCACCATTGGGCACCCATTTCATGGTGATATGACGAGCTATTACCAGTGATTCCTGAAGTATTTTATAGTGATCACAAATTAAGCTCCTTTTCTCGATTAGACGCTTAGTTTACGAGATAATCGCATTTAAAGATTTCCATATGAAAATCCACCATTGGGCACCGATTTCATGGTGATGTGCCGAGCTATTACCAGTGATTCCTGAAGTATTTTATAGTGATCACAAATTAAGCTCCTTTTCTCGATTAGACGCTTAGTTTACGAGATAATCGCATTTAAAGATTTCCACATAAAAATCCACCATTGGCCACCCATTTCAAGGTGATCACAAATTAAGCTCCTTTTCTCGATTAGACGCTTAGTTTACGAGATAATCGCATTTAAAGATTTCCATATGAAAATCCACCATTGGGCACCCATTTCAAGGTGATACTCCCATATATTACCACTGATTTCTTCAGTATTTTATAGTGATCACAAATTAAGCTCCTTTTCTCGATTAGACGCTTAGTTTACGAGATAATCGCATTTAAAGATTTCCATATGAAAATCCACCATTGGGCACCCATTTCAAGGTGATACTCCCATATATTACCACTGATTTCTTCAGTATTTTATAGTGATCACAAATTAAGCTCCTTTTCTCGATTAGACGCTTAGTTTACGAGATAATCGCATTTAAAGATTTCCACATAAAAATCCACCATTGGCCACCCATTTCAAGGTGATCACAAATTAAGCTCCTTTTCTCGATTAGACGCTTAGTTTACGAGATAATCGCATTTAAAGATTTCCATATGAAAATCCACCATTGGCCACCCATTTCAAGGTGATACTCCCATATATTACCACTGATTTCTTCAGTATTTTATAGTGATCACAAATTAAGCTCCTTTTCTCGATTAGACGCTTAGTTTACGAGATAATCGCATTTAAAGATTTCCATATGAAAATCCACCATTGGGTGCCCATTTCATGGTGATATGCCGAGCTATTACCAGTGATTCCTGAAGTATTTATAGTGATCACAAATTAAGCTCCTTTTCTCGATTAGACGCTTAGTTTACGAGATAATCGCATTTAAAGGTTTCCATATGAAAATCCAACATTGGCCACCCATTTCAAGGTGATATGCCGAGCTATTACCAGTGATTCCTGAAGTATTTTATAGTGATCACAAATTAAGCTCCTTTTCTCGATTAGACGCTTAGTTTACGAGATAATCGTATTTAAAGGTTTCCATATGAAAATCCACCATTGGCCACCCATTTCAAGGTGATACTCCTATATATTGCCACTGATTCCTGAAGTATTTTATAGTGATCACAAATTAAGCTCCTTTTCTCGATTAGACGCTTAGTTTACGAGATAATCGCATTTAAAGATTTCCACATAAAAATCCACCATTGGCCACCCATTTCAAGGTGATCACAAATTAAGCTCCTTTTCTCGATTAGACGCTTAGTTTACGAGATAATCGCATTTAAAGATTTCCATATGAAAATCCACCATTGGGCACCCATTTCAAGGTGATACTCCCATATATTACCACTGATTTCTTTAGTATTTTATAGTGATCACAAATTAAGCTCCTTTTCTCGATTAGACGCTTAGTTTACGAGATAATCGCATTTAAAGATTTCCATATGAAAATCCACCATTGGGCACCCATTTCAAGGTGATACTCCCATATATTACCACTGATTTCTTCAGTATTTTATAGTGATCACAAATTAAGCTCCTTTTCTCGATTAGACGCTTAGTTTACGAGATAATCGCATTTAAAGATTTCCACATAAAAATCCACCATTGGCCACCCATTTCAAGGTGATCACAAATTAAGCTCCTTTTCTCGATTAGACGCTTAGTTTACGAGATAATCGCATTAAAAGATTTCCATATGAAAATCCACCATTGGCCACCCATTTCAAGGTGATACTCCCATATATTACCACTGATTTCTTCAGTATTTTATAGTGATCACAAATTAAGCTCCTTTTCTCGATTAGACGCTTAGTTTACGAGATAATCGGATTTAAAGATTTCCATATGAAAATCCACCATTGGGTACCCATTTCATGGTGATATGCCGAGCTATTACCAGTGATTCCTGAAGTATTTCATAGTGATCACAAATTAAGCTCCTTTTCTCGATTAGACGCTTAGTTTACGAGATAATCGCATTTAAAGGTTTCCATATGAAAATCCAACATTGGCCACCCATTTCAAGGTGATATGCCGAGCTATTACCAGTGATTCCTGAAGTATTTTATAGTGATCACAAATTAAGCTCCTTTTCTCGATTAGACGCTTAGTTTACGAGATAATCGTATTTAAAGGTTTCCATATGAAAATCCACCATTGGCCACCCATTTCAAGGTGATACTCCCATATATTACCAGTAATTTCTTCAGTATTTTATAGTGATCACAAATTAAGCTCCTTTTCTCAAATACGCTTAGTTTACGAGATAATCGGATTTAAAGATTTCCATATGAAAATCCACCATTGGGCACCCATTTCATGGTGATATGCCGAGCTATTACCAGTGATTCCTGAAGTATTTTATAGTGATCACAAATTAAGCTCCTTTTCTCGATTAGACGCTTAGTTTACGAGATAATCGCATTTAAAGATTTCCATATAAAAATCCACCATTGGCCACCCATTTCAAGGTGATACTCCCATATATTACCATTGATTTCTTCAGTATTTTATAGTGATCACAAATTAAGCTCCTTTTCTCGATTAGACGCTTAGTTTACGAGATAATCGCATTTAAAGATTTCCATATGAAAATCTACCATTGGGCACCCATTTCATGGTGATGTGCCGAGCTATTACCAGTGATTCCTGAAGCATTTTATAGTGTTTTCTCGATTAGACGCTTAGTTTACGAGATAATCGCATTTAAAGGTTTCCATATGAAAATCCACCATTGGCCACCAATTTCAAGGTGATACTCCCATATATTACCAGTGATTTCTTCAGTATTTTATAGTGATCACATATTAAGCTCCTTTTCTCGATTAGACGCTTAGTTTACGAGATAATCGCATTTAAAGATTTCCATATGAAAATCCACCATTGGGCACCCATTTCATGGTGATATGCCGAGCTATTACCAGTGATTCCTGAAGTATTTTATAGTGATCACAAATTAAGCTCCTTTTCTCGATTAGACGCTTAGTTTACGAGATAATCGGATTTAAAGATTTCCATATGAAAATCCACCATTGGGCACCCATTTCATGGTGATACTCCCATATATTACCACTGATTTCTTCAGTATTTTATAGTGATCACATATTAAGCTCCTTTTCTCGATTAGACGCTTAGTTTACGAGATAATCGCATTTAAAGATTTCCATATGAAAATCCACCATTGGGCACCCATTTCAAGGTGATATGCCGAGCTATTACCAGTGATTCCTGAGGTATTTTATAGTGATCACAAATTAAGCTCCTTTTCTCGATTAGACGCTTAGTTTACGAGATAATCGCATTTAAAGGTTTCCATATGAAAATGCACCATTGGCCACCCATTTCAAGGTGATACTCCCATATATTACCACGATTTCTCTTCAGTATTTTATAGTGATCACAAATTAAGCTCCTTTTCTCGATTAGACGCTTAGTTTACGAGATAATCGCATTTAAAGATTTCCATATGAAAATCCACCATTGGGCACCCATTTCATGGTGATATGCCGAGCTATTACCAGTGATTCCTGAAGTATTTTATAGTGATCACAAATTAAGCTCCTTTTCTCGATTAGACGCTTAGTTTACGAGATAATCGCATTTAAAGATTTCCATATGAAAATCTACCATTGGGCACCCATTTCATGGTGATATGCCGAGCTATTACCAGTGATTCCTGAAGTATTTTATAGTGATCATAAATTAAGCTCCTTTTCTCGATTAGACGCTTAGTTTACGAGATAATCGCATTTAAAGGTTTCCATATGAAAATCCACCATTGGCCACCCATTTCAAGGTGATACTCCCATATATTACCACTGATTTCTTCAGTATTTTATAGTGATCACAAATTAAGCTCCTTTTCTCGATTAGACGCTTAGTTTACGAGATAATCGCATTTAAAGGTTCCATATGAAAATGCACCATTGGCCACCCATTTCAAGGTGATACTCCCATATATTACCACTGATTTCTTCAGTATTTTATAGTGATCACAAATTAAGCTCCTTTTCTCGATTAGACGCTTAGTTTACGAGATAATCGCATTTAAAGATTTCCATATGAAAATCCACCATTGGGCACCCATTTCATGGTGATACTCCCATATATTACCACTGATTTCTTCAGTATTTTATAGTGATCACAAATTAAGCTCCTTTTCTCGATTAGACGCTTAGTTTACGAGATAATCGCATTTAAAGGTTTCCATATGAAAATGCACCATTGGCCACCCATTTCAAGGTGATACTCCCATATATTACCACTGATTTCTTCAGTATTTTATAGTGATCACAAATTAAGCTCCTTTTCTCGATTAGACGCTTAGTTTACGAGATAATCGGATTTAAAGATTTCCATATGAAAATCCACCATTGGGCACCCATTTCATGGTGATACTCCCATATATTACCACTGATTTCTTCAGTATTTTATAGTGATCACATATTAAGCTCCTTTTCTCGATTAGACGCTTAGTTTACGAGATAATCGCATTTAAAGATTTCCATATGAAAATCCACCATTGGGCACCCATTTCAAGGTGATATGCCGAGCTATTACCAGTGATTCCTGAGGTATTTTATAGTGATCACAAATTAAGCTCCTTTTCTCGATTAGACGCTTAGTTTACGAGATAATCGCATTTAAAGGTTTCCATATGAAAATGCACCATTGGCCACCCATTTCAAGGTGATACTCCCATATATTACCACTGATTTCTTCAGTATTTTATAGTGATCACAAATTAAGCTCCTTTTCTCGATTAGACGCTTAGTTTACGAGATAATCGCATTTAAAGATTTCCATATGAAAATCCACCATTGGGCACCCATTTCATGGTGATATGCCGAGCTATTACCAGTGATTCCTGAAGTATTTTATAGTGATCACAAATTAAGCTCCTTTTCTCGATTAGACGCTTAGTTTACGAGATAATCGCATTTAAAGATTTCCATATGAAAATCTACCATTGGGCACCCATTTCATGGTGATATGCCGAGCTATTACCAGTGATTCCTGAAGTATTTTAAAGTGATCATAAATTAAGCTCCTTTTCTCGATTAGACGCTTAGTTTACGAGATAATCGCATTTAAAGGTTTCCATATGAAAATCCACCATTGGCCACCCATTTCAAGGTGATACTCCCATATATTACCACTGATTTCTTCAGTATTTTATAGTGATCACAAATTAAGCTCCTTTTCTCGATTAGACGCTTAGTTTACGAGATAATCGAATTTAAAGGTTTCCATATGAAAATGCACCATTGGCCACCCATTTCAAGGTGATACTCCCATATATTACCACTGATTTCTTCAGTATTTTATAGTGATCACAAATTAAGCTCCTTTTCTCGATTAGACGCTTAGTTTACGAGATAATCGCATTTAAAGATTTCCATATGAAAATCCACCATTGGGCACCCATTTCATGGTGATATGCCGAGCTATTACCAGTGATTCCTGAAGTATTTTATAGTGATCACAAATTAAGCACTTTTTCTCGATTAGACGCTTAGTTTACGAGATAATCGCATTTAAAGGTTTCCATATGAAAATCCACCATTGGCCACCCATTTCAAGGTGATACTCCCATATATTACCACTGATTTCTTCAGTATTTTATAGTGATCACATATTAAGCTCCTTTTCTCGCTCCTTTAGACGCTTAGTTTACGAGATAATCGCATTTAAAGATTTCCATATGAAAATCCACCATTGGGCACCCATTTCATGGTGATATGCCGAGCTATTACCAGTGATTCCTGAAGTATTTTATAGTGATCACAAATTAAGCTCCTTTTCTCGATTAGACGCTTAGTTTACGAGATAATCGCATATGAAAATCCACCGTTGGGCACCCATTTCAAGGTGATACTCCCATATATTACCACTGATTTCTTCAGTATTTTATAGTGATCACAAATTAAGCTCCTTTTCTCGATTAGTCGCTTAGTTTACGAGATAATCGGATTTAAAGATTTCCATATGAAAATCCACCATTGGGCACCCATTTCATGGTGATATGCCGCGCTATTACCAGTGATTCCTGAAGTATTTTATAGTGATCACAAATTAAGCTCCTTTTCTCGATTAGACGCTTAGTTTACGAGATAATCGCATTTTAAGATTTCCATATGAAAATCCACCATTGGCCACCCATTTCAAGGTGATACTCCCATATATTACCACTGATTTCTTCAGTATTTTATAGTGATCACATATTAAGCTCCTTTTCTCGATTAGACGCTTAGTTTACGAGATAATCGCATTTAAAGATTTCCATATGAAAATCAACCATTGGCCACCCATTTCATGGTGATATGCCGAGCTATTACCACTGATTTCTTCAGTATTTTATAGTGATCACATATTAAGCTCCTCTTCTTGATTAGACGCTTAGTTTACGAGATAAATGCATTTAAAGATTGCCATATGAAAATCCACCCATTTCATGGTGATATCCCCATATATTATATGTGGTTTCTTAAGTAATTCATAGTGATCACAAATTAAGCTCCTTTTTTCGATTAGACGCTTAGTTTACAAGATAAACGCATGGATAGCGAAGGTCGACATTTTCCAGATATATATGTAACTTTTTTTATTCCATTCCAGTTAAGCAAATTACCGCGCTCCACCCTGTAGTAGGGTGAACCCACCATCTGACCACAACGACAAGGCGATAGTAGATTTTAAACATAATTGACATCTGTCTTGCTCTGCGGCATGGAATTCGCTGGAGGGTTAATCGAAACTTCTTTGGATAGATTAGTTTAAGGAATTGTTGTCCAAATTTGATACTCATATCGCTTATTTGCTGCAAGACCGGCATAACTCAATAAAATCGGATCCGAGATAAACGCGTTTAAAGTTTTTAATTTACACCCAACTTGTACAAAATGGAGGAATTCAAATAGCTCTCAGGCGGAGTGTATAAAAGATATTAACATGCATTTTTTACACAACATGGAGTATGATGAAATGGACAATTCTACATCATTAACTCAAAAATCACGTTTTTTGAGTTATGCCGGTCTTGCAGCAAATGAGCGATATTACGAGGTATTTATAAAATGGGTAAAATTCCCTAAAAGTTGAGATGTTTTTTGCTTTATAAGATCGCTTCTACCACTAGCCACACATTCGCTTTTGGCACACAATATTTTTGCTTAACTTAACAATTTCCGTACTCTTCCAAAAGACTTCAAACCCTTATAGTCACTGAAACAAACCACTCCCAAAAGTAAGACAATTAAATCAATTCGTGTTAGAATTACTTTATGGCACGCAACCGAAATCGTAGCGTACATATCTGTTGCAATTAAATTGACACATTGCTATCGCTGTTGCTCCTGCTACTGCCCCTACAGCTACCACTCTACCACTAGTTTTAATACACCAAATATGTGTTATCGATAAAATAACTTGTAAATATTTCAAATGAAACATCACAAAACAAAGTCATTGAAGCGATGCGGCCAGGCAGGCGTGTGAGTCGGTATTCATTCATCCACACCTACACCCAAATGCACCCCCACTTAGAACATTTGTTTGTAGCTGCGAGTAAAAAAACGATTTCGAAAACGTTGTCTATATTTGGTTTTGAAGTTAAACTTCTGTTTATTAAAGTATTTTTTAATATTATTCGATATTTCAAAGCCCTTCGATCATCTTTAAGAAATCTTAAAAACATTTAATCTCATTAAGACTTCCTTCTTCTATAATTCTATTTATATTTGCTGAATGTGTTAGAATATATCTCATTACAATAACAAGATTTTTGAAAACAACAAAAGTTTCCCATTACATGGAATTACAGTTGCAACAACAACAACAACCAACACCACCACATCTATAACATTCAATATAAACAAACACCGAAGATGTAAAAACATCATGTAGAATTTGTAGTCGCATTACAGAATTTGTTTACTTTAGCGTAATGCGGCAGCTGGTTGTTTAATATCTTGATAGCGCCCGCGTTAACAACTTGTTGGCTGTTGCAATATGACATTGCTTATAATTGGGTCTTACTGTAGGTAATCTTCACTACCGCAGGCGTTCGCGTGCTGCTCTTGATAACTTATATGGACATATATTGTACATTGTGAACATTGGTACATACTTCAATATTGATGTTAGATTTATTACGTACTTAATATTATAATTTTCTATATATATAAATAGTTTCGAATTGAGTGTCATTGTCAAGAACAATAAAGGTGTGTTTGGCAGTTTAGAGGCAAATATACATATATTTGCAACAAGTTTTGAGGAAGTGGAAATTAAGAAGAGCTATTATGGGTTTAATTGTAGTTGTAGTTGTACAAATAGACAGATAAATGGAATTTAATTTGGAAAAAGACTTGTAGTACTAGAACAAGCTGATGATATATGAACAGTGGCTGTCATAAACTGGGAAATGTTACTGCAGCCATCTCAAACATTGGCCACAAGGCCAATTTGTTTGTTACGACGTGTGCGACGAAGTGAGAATAAATGTCAATATTAATATAGAATACAAATAAGTATGGAAATGGTATTATATTGGATTTAATACCATCATATAAGCAAAGAATAAGTTTAGTTTGCTGTACATTCTTTGTTAGACACTATAGTGACTTAAAACCCACAAGTTTAAGGAGTGAATTATGATACGAAAGTCCACTTTAAGTTAGAAATCTCTAGCGCATTTCCTTTCAAAATTACATGTGATGATATCGGTGCTAAAGTCCTATGATTTTTACATCACTAAGCAAACCTTATGACAGGCCTCCAAACAACAGAGAAGGCCAAAGGCCTTCTGTAGGCATTTGTTTGGCAAGGCCTTCCCA
This sequence comes from Muscina levida, assembly GCA_964034835.1. Lineage (NCBI taxonomy): Eukaryota > Metazoa > Arthropoda > Insecta > Diptera > Muscidae > Muscina > Muscina levida. The sequence goes on along the minus strand of OZ035883.1, from coordinate 46,622,849 downwards.
TCTTCCCACTTGGCAGTTTTATATGTATGTTGGGGGCGGTATGTCCCTCTTCTTCTGTTTTAGGTCAAATGACACTTATTCCAAAAATATAATTTGTATCATTACTAGGGATGTAACGAACGTTCGCACGTTCGAATTATTCGCATCGTTTTGTACATTCGCTTTCGCATTCGCATTCGTATAAATATATATTTCAAAATTCGCATTCGCATTCGCAAAAAAAAATCTTAAATACAAGTAATAGTGAAACTGATGACGACATACAAGAGGTCACGTTTTCAGTCTCTCATGCAAAAAAATTGTTACCTGAATACAATAAAGGGAAAAAAAATCATATTTTAGAAGATCCTTTATTGTGGGGGAAACAAAACAGCTCGAAATACCAAAAGTTATTATCTTTGGCACGGCAGTTCTTAGCTACGCCATCGGGAAGTGTCCCCAGCAGTTGTTTAGTGGAGCCGGACTTATCTATTATCCACTAAGAACTAGATTGCATAGCGAAAAATAGCGAAGCTTCTTCTCTACTAAACTTTGAATACAGAATACGTCAAAGTTTTTGAAAGTAAATAAAATTGTTGTTTAGTTATTTTAAAGACTGACGGCCTTATTCATAAAAACTTATAAGAGGTTTATAAACCATTTTTAAGCAATTTTCGAAAAAACCATATTCATAAACGATTCACATCTTCAATAAGTTAAAGTAGGGTTGTCTCTACTTTAAGCATGCTATAACTTGGCATTTGTACAATTTATTGCATATTTATAAATTTGAGATCTTTATTTTGAGTTTTTCTGCATTTTTTCCTATTGAAAAGAGTTGTTGCATGCATTCATTGTGTAGGAAATTTTCTTCTTAATCATTGCGCACTTTTCATTCATGAATACCATTTTGAAAAATATTTCTCCAAAATTCTTCAAAAATAATTTGTAAATAATGAAATAATATTCGTAATATATAAACAATCAAAACAAGGAAACAATGTAACCGGTATCCGATTATAATTTCAACATGAGGAAAAGAAAATCACATTTTTTAATACAATATTTACTTTAACGTCTTTCTTATCATCATGAGAATCGTAGTCAATGAAAAATTTAGCCACAACAATGTTCATAGTTATTATAAGTGCAAATACATATTTGGTATCCGATTATAAAGCTTTTGTATCCGATTATAAAGCTGTTTTTTCATCACTAACGACCAGTAGCAGTCGGCGTTGCCACCTGAACACATAAAGCTAAAGTGCTGATAAAAAACGTTTATGAATACAATTTCTTATTAAAGGTTTTTTAGAGCTAAAGAATACTTTAGCTAGAGAACGCTTCATACCCACTTTAGAAATTTTTTATGAATATGGCCGTGAGTTTTTGGGATTTATATATATTTTGTTTTACTTTGAAATAAATATTTTATGTTTAATTACTTAACTGGAATACAGCAGACTGGAAAATTCAGACAGTAGGAATGAAACTAATTATTCGTTTACGTAAACCATTTTTTTGACATTCGCTAAACAATTTTGGAATATTCGCTTTCGCATTCGCAAAAACCAAAAATAAATATTCGCATTCGCATACGCTTTCGCAAAAAAAAATATTCTAATATTCGCATTCGCATTTGCTAAAGCACATTCGTTACATCCCTAATCATTACCTTTCGAAGTTCTGTTTGAATTTACTGAAATTGTATTCTCAAATTTAGTTTAGATATATTAGTGGATATGATAACCACGCCTCTTTTGGTACCTGTAATACAAATTCTAAATAAGATAAAAATATATTTCTTTCGCCACTCTTTTTCACCCGGTTTATTCAGTTTGTACTTCCATTTGTTATGCCCATTAGGAGGCGTGGAAGGAATGACAATATAAAAATGATCAGCGAGCAAAAATTTCGTATGCAAACATATATCTTCTAACCGAAGGTTAGAATGTAAGAAGAGTAAGATCGGTCAAAGCCTGTTCCACCTCCCATATAAAATTCCCCTAAATCCTCCAATGTAGGGGTCTGCTCCTGCTAATAAAGCCGTAGATTAAGAGCTATCATGCTGTAATTTGGTATCCAAGTTTCTATCCTCTAAGTGTAGGTTAAATTCTAAGATGAGCAAGATCGGTCAAAAACCCTCCCTCTTTTTGGAGGTATTCGTCTGTCTGTCACCGCAGTAATTTTAAAGCTATCGAGCTGAAATTTGTTACGCAAGCTTATATCCTCTAAGAGGAGGTTAGGTTCCCAAATAGGCAAGATCGGACAAAAACCTGATATTGCATACCACTTTTTTAAATAAAAAAGTATTGACTAAAAATGGATGTGGGAGGCTAAAAGTAACGTCCACCTCTCATTTTGTTTTTCTTTTTTTGTTTTACTTGAATGAATGGGACTTCCAGAGAAAACAACGTCGGTCATTTTACATAAGAATCAGCGGGAAGAGTGGCGGAGCTCACACTTCAATCCCACGGTGGTGAAAATAAGGTACTTGCATTTTTGATATATTAAGTAGGTGTAGCGCCGCCCATTGAGCAATATGTGGAGAACAGTTCCCCCAATCGCCTTGAATATATGTGTGGATGCATTTGGCAGCAAAATTCGTGATCCAACAAAAAATCAGAGAACTGAAGGTCGGTATATCCATCATATAATGGCAGAATATTGATCTACCTCGCCTTTGCAATGGCACTAGACTGGCAGTTAAGAAAATGCACAATTATCTTATAGAGACTTCTATAATCACTGGAGATTATAAAGAAACCAATCTTCTGATACCACCCATTCCCATGATATCTTCAGACATGCCCTTCAGACATTGCAGTTTCCGATTCGGTTGGCATGTGCGATGACCATTAATCGTGTTTTTCCCACGGACAACGATATGTTGCATGTTATCGTGTTTGTAAACCCTCAGACTTACACTGTGGTGCAAAAATGAGCTAATGTTTTTAAAAAAATATGTAATTAATTCTTTTTATAGTTTTTATTACATTTTTCCAAACTTTATGGTAAGTCTAAAATATACATCTGTAAAAAATATAAAGCAGTAACAAAAATATAATTTACATAACTTTAAGTATATAAAAACAAAACATTTTCTAATTCAGACCATTGGCACACTTTTGCTCCAAGGTTTTGCTCAGGTAAATTTAATAATAAATTTAATATCCTTTTGCTTTCTTCAACTGATCCATCTTGTTTGGCGTATATTGACAAAGTTTAGCAACATAATATATAGGAATTTTGTTTCATTCAGCCTGAACTCTCACCCGCAGTTCATTAATACGTTTCAGAGCTTCTTCGTATTCTGTCAGCCGGCGCGTTATATAATCGATCGGGTTTAGATCCGGACTTTGCGCTGGCCACTCCCAGACCCCAAACTTCTGTGAATTAAGGCATTCCTTGTCAATTTTTGCAAAATGTTTTGGGTGCTCTAGTTTTGAAAAAATTTAAAAAAAAACTATAAAAAGAATTAATTACATCCTTTTTTTTAAAACATTGGCTCATTTTTGCACCACATTGTACATATATTTGCAGATAGATAGCTATTTAGCTAAACTAGAGATATTGTATATCCTAGAGAACATAAATAAATAGAAAACTATCAAAATTCTGTTCTAAAAAATCACAATTCATTGGTAACCTTGCGGTACGGGAACAGTTAGGTTTACATAAGAACATTTTCAGAACCGAAGCCTCGTTACTATCCGAATGTGAAGATCGCCTCGCGAAAGATGATAATTTTTTACCAAAATAAAGCTCATTTTTAACTCGAGGACTACGTTAACAAACAATATTGGAGGAAAAGCCGAAGCATCCATAACGAGTTACTTTTGGGTGCGGTTTTTAATATGGCGGTATCAAAGACGATTTTTTCGGAAATAAGCGAGGCAACGGCTTTTACTATCACTGGCGAGCCATACTGTGGCACGATTAACTATTTCTTGTTCCCAAACGTAAAAGGGTATGACCTGAATGGCATAAAGTTTCAACAGTGCAGTGCTACGTCGTGCTGTCATTGATTTTCGGCGCGCACTGTTCGAAAACCGTACAAATCCATATGGCCTTATTTACCTGTGACTTTATTGTACGGCGCCTAGTTAAACCCCCCAAAGGGATTGGCGTTCTCAGCCCAAACTTTTTATTATTGTTCGCTTAGCTATAACCCAATAAGCATTGATGATTTCTTATTGCATTATTCAGCAGGATTGAAGACAAGGCTTTAATAAATAATTCCTTTTAAAATATTCATGTAAAAAAATCAAGTTGGACTTATTTTATCGAATGAAATCTTCAAAAAATTGTAGTGAGTAAAAAACTGGTGATGGCTGATGTTATTGAATGACGACCTTGATCCAGTACAGTATAGTATAGTACATACATATGTAGCGAGTTTGCAAATGGTACTCGCTATACATTTTATATTAATCATACGCACGTTGTTTCAATATTGTAGATTGGATAATCTGGGGGTGATAAATTCCAAGTCGTTGTGGAGGTACTAAGTCAGTGTAGTAAAAACCCCAAAAGATTTGTCGTTATGTGTGTTAATGTATAGAAGTTATATTTTTTCATATTTACGACAGATTTTAATTTTGGTAAACATTGTTTTCTAGTCAAAAAGTATTGCTCTAGATCAGACCGTGGGTAATACTAAAATACTTACGTTCGAACATATTTCATGGCCGAACATATTATATGGCCGATATGATCTGATTTTTCGGACGCATTTTTTGAAAGCTTAACGTCATACTAAATTTACTTGCAATGGATAATTTTGTTCAATTGTCAGTACTCTTTCCACTTTCTCCACTGTTACAAAAACACATATTTAACTTTTTGTCTCTATAATATATTTTCAAAATTTATTCAAACTATATTAACATTAAATAATTAACATAAAAGAAACAAAAATAAATCTTAAATAAAAACTGACACAATACAATGATTTAATAATTATATAGGTGATATTTGGACGGTGTTAATATAAATAATTTCTCAAAAATTTGGCAAAATATTGTATTAAAGCTACTAAACACTTATTTCACACAGAAAAGGTGTTAATTGAAAATTGCACAATAAAATAATAACAATATTAACAGTAAAGTTGAACAACATTTCTTTTACAATTAATGCATTTTTTTCAGATTTTTTTCGTTTTCGTTCACAGTAACAAAATAGGGCGGAAAAGTCTTTTAGTAGGTTTTGTTGTTGAAAATAAATTTAAACGAGTTTTTGTGTTTTGCACATTCTTTTAGATACGAGTGTTAGTGTTTTAAACTCAAATAGGGTAGACCCATTTGTCTGACATAAACACTACGTTCGGCCGTCGAACAGGGCGGACATCTGACTATTAGTATGCCATCGGACGATAGTTCGGCTCTTACATCATTAGGATAATATCCCCGTGGCAGAATGAAACGTTTGACTATATGGCGTCCCACAAAACTGTCGCCATCGCGACGTTTTTCATGTTTGGCCTCTACGATGACAGTGTCAGCGGATGTTTTCACTGTGATCTCGTAAGGCTTAAAGGGAGCCACATCGATGTTGGCCTCAAAGCCATCCTTGCCTACGACAACACGACTGAGATCTGGAGCCGAACCGACACGATGCAAGCGTTTGTAATAGGGCACATCCCAATCAATGAGATCCCAATCGCGCCACAAACGTCGGCGGTAATCCCAATAATCCCAATCGTTTGCGGAAGAATTTGCAGGTACTAAAGCCATTTTGCGCTACGGTGGGTGAACAGTAATCCTTGTTAAAATAAGGCAGCAACACTCGATGATACGTTTTGTTTTTTTGTATTCCAGTTAAGGGATTGACGCTTCGTTTAGCCGTCACGTTTACGTTCGTTTGAGTGATCTCTTTTTTTTTTGTCGATATGTTTACAAGTTTCGCGAGTTTTTGCAAATAAACTGGTAGCCAAATGTTGAATGGCTTTTTATAGAACTTTTTTAGCATTTAACAGCGATCAAATTGTGATCAATGTGTGCGGCGCCCAAACTCAATTTGTAAGCGGTGTACATTATACAAACTGATACTACACAGCTCAGCCAAAGCTGGCAAGCGACCCAACAACAAACAGTAGTATGTAGTATCTACGTAGTAGCAGCACTTATTGTCTTAGCAGCGTGTGGGTTCTCGCTATGGTCAATTGGATTTGAACGGGTATGGTCTATATATAAAGTTGTAGTTTCTTTTGTGTGTGTTTCGATCTTGTTTTTACTTTCTACACAGGAAATCTTGTAATTTTCAAATAATAAAAAAAACACACTGCCTCTGCATTTGACGCAGTGAAAACTACTATACTTGGCTATGAAAGCTAAGTTCAAAACAACGGAATTAATTTAATTTTTGTTGGGCATTCTTTTAATTAGCTATAATAATGTTTGTGCGTCTCTGTAAATGGCAAAACGGAAATAAAACATTTCATTTGCATATAAGGTATTTTAATGGGCGATATTTGAATATATTACAAAGATTGCTTTAGGATTCTGGAAAATGTAACAAAATGTGTACCCTACCATATATGTTGAGATTATTTAGTGGAATAATTGTGCACCTCCTTAAAATATAAGTTAACATGTGAACAACCTTATCTTCTTCTTCTAATTTGGTAGGAACGACAGACATTTATCCATTAACTGCCACATGCATAAATGATTAAAAACGATTAGTTTTTTTGTGTTCCTTAGATAGTACGTTCTATATTGTCGACAGCAAATTCGCAGTATAGTGTCAAGTCAATCGGCATGTCTTGTAAAAGCTTCTTAACAGCTTACGTTCGTATTCATCCATAATCAAGTAGGTACCATTCGCTGCGGGTCTAAAAATAGAAAGCGTGTTAATTCACAATATATATAAATTAAATTTTAAGTTAAGATAGTTCGTTACCCCAAGTTTGGATAAAATCTACTTTACTTGATCCATCTGACGAAGGCCCAGCTTGGGTTTTTGGTCTATTTGGACGCGATTGGCTACGTCGATATTGTTATACAGCTTGAGGTTCATACGGCGACGATACTCGACGTAAACGATTTTTGTCTCAAAGCCTTTTCGAACATGTGAATCAGGAAGGATCTGTCTCTAGAACAGTTAGATGTTTGTTCGTCGAGAGGGGGCTTTTTCATTAAAACGCTTTCTTAGCGCACAACTGCAGCTGTTTGTGATAAACACTCATCTCTTGATTTTCCGGCTAACATTATTATTTTTTATACGGTAGAGCCAGGTAAAACAAAACTGCTTCTATATGCTTGAAAAGGCTGCAGTAACATCCCACATCATCGACATAGGCGAGGAGCATGTGACTTTTATTGAAGATGGTACCAGGCGTGTGTACTGCTACCTTACGCATGATCACCTCTAATATAATGCTAAAGAGATTTCATGACAGATTTTCGCCCTGTCTAAAGTTTCGCTTGATAGAAAATGGCGCCGTAAGATTTTGCCTATCTTCAATGAAGTTTGCGTGTCGTATCAGCTTTGCCAGGATACCATACTCAGCCACGACATGTAATAGTTTCGGTCATATCGGACTGTCTAATGCAGCTATACGTTGGGTTAGATTATAGCAAACACTAACTAGCTATCCAGCCGCTTAGCCTCTCGTATGAATTTGCTGAACAGTCCCACAGGTATTTCCTGCAGGTCTTCGATGCTTTCTATATGATTTACGTTCTTAATTTAGCTAATGTTAGACAATCCAAGAGAAAATATTTCGTTATTTCTTCACCCTCCTCCATGCAGCATCTACAGAGAGTTAAGTTTCATTGACCTAATATTCCTAATCTAAGTAGTGTTTCTATAACTGCGTATATCCTGCCTCTCGGTTAAGTAGTTGCATAGTCGTCTTTTTGTTTACCTGCGGACAGAGAACCTTAGCTTGCTTACAAGGTGGAGTGTGTCTCCATTTATTATTGAATATACTATAGGTCCATTGCCTGATGTGCAGACGGCAATTTAAGATTGACATACCAAAACTTTCTTTTGCCGGAAGAATCTGCGTCGTATTTCCCTATCAATTGCCCGGTATGAGCCTGGGTCAAAATACACAGCCAGTGATGAATGGCATATTATATTAAGATCTCTCTAGAGTACAACTTTGATCTTTCCGTGGATATTACTGGTATCCCATGCAGTGACGTTTTCCTGGTATTTCTATTCTGAATAAAAATCCTCAAATTAGTTACTGGCAAAAGGTACGGAATACAGTAGTCCGTTGACTTGTAGTTTGGATTAGTTTTGCATTCGATAGCTAGGCGTCACATTGTCTGATTCTCAACAGAGAAGCAGCGGCAGCCGATTCAGCCATGATATCAAGAGTCTAGATATTTAAAATTGGTACAACGTATCATACCTGACATTGTGTTCATTGCCCCATTAACACTAATCAATGTTGATCTTTGAATTTTTGTCAAGGAATTCACAACGTATAATAATTAATCCACCTTTGGAGTCAGTCTCCAGCGCTTGTCTATTGTACCTTTACAGCCGTGAAGAGCAACAGACGCCTTTTTGAGCCTCTCCTCCACATTGTATTTCCAAGACCGTTTCCTGTCGAAGATAATCACTAGATCCCTTGACTTTGGAGTTAAGCTATAGTTCGCTGTTGGCGGTCCAGTCTGATACTATGTTCATTAGGCGGTTTGTGCGAAAGCTAAGTAAATTGAGGTTTTCACCCGTACTATATGATAACAAGAAATTTGTCTTAGGCAAATTCCATCGGCCATCTCTAATTCATCTCTATAAAAGAAGGTAATTGACTAGGTTTAACCAAAGAAGTGGAGACAGAATTCATCCCTGAGGTGTGCCTCTGTTAAGTTTCCCTTGTGATCCCTTTCCATTCAGCTCTAAAGGTTCTTTCCATCAGAATCATCCTAATTATCACTGAATCACTGAACTTTCATCCCCAAGATTATATAATGATTTTAGGATTGAAGGCTTCCTCGATGTCTAGGAATGTCTCACAAACGTAGACCTTATTCTCGAGGGAGTTCTCAATTGTATTGACTATAGAGTGGATAGCTCTCGCAGTTGACCTTTCTTTAGTGTAGGCATGCTGAGTTTTTTATCGTAAATTCTGTGCTAAGCGAACAAACATCAAGACAAGCTAAATATATAAAAATTCATAAAAAAGTATGGCCTGAGAACGTAAAACCCTTTGGGGGTTTTACTATACAGGCCCAGAAACTTCACCCCGACTTTGAATTTGAATATGACCTCAAATAAGAAAATTAACAACAGATCCGTACTTTATATAAAAAGTAAAGGTTTTAGAAGAAGTCAGCTTGGAAATACTTCAAGAACATGGTTGCAGATTATTTGGTTAGACATAAGTGTGAGAACCATAAATAATTGACCAACAAAATTATGAGTATATATCATCGGTATCGTTTCTGTGTTTCCATGATTTTTGGGACACATTTGCATTATTAAGTCCATTGCACAAAAAAATGGAATAGAGACCTTTTGCAGGATACCGACGATATGAAGCTTTGGGTTGCAATATGTTACTTAAGATGAATTTTCTAGACCACCCCAGAATTTGTGGAAGTAATACGAAAGTATATTTTGAAATTCGTAATTTAGGGGGTTGTTATTTCCTTTGCAGTTTACCTGTACTGCTTAAATTCTTAAGAAGATCGAGTGAAGCAACGCGAGCCGGGATGCTTGTTATTTATATTTCTTAACAAAATAAAATGTATACGTGATAAAAATTTACTGCGTATGTAATGCACAACATCGCATACATTGAAAAAACTCTAAAAAAAAAGTTCGTGTGGCACGATGAAGCTTACGTTTTGTAAGCCAATGCAATCTTATGATTAATTCTACATAATAAATATCGTAAATATCTGAAAAAACAACAAAGCAGCCGGTGCCGACGGTCTGCCCGCAGAGCTCTTCAAGTCCGGTAGCTAGGAGATGATAACGAGCATGCACCAGCTCCTGCGCACGGTGTGGCTTAAAGAGTGCATGCCCGACGATTGGAATGTAAGCGTACTATGTCCTGTGCTGAAAAAAGGTGATCCAAGTGTGTGCTCCAACTACCGCGGGATCAGCCTTTTACCCATCGCATATAAGGTCCTGTCGAGTGTGCTATGTGAAAGACTAAAGCCAGTGTTATCCAACCTGATCGGGCATTATCAATGTGGCTTTAGACCTGGAAAATCAACAACTGACCAGATTTTCACACTTCGGCAAATCCTGGAAAAGACCCAAGAGAAACAGATTGACACGTACCATATTTTTGTCGACTATAAAGCTGCCTTCGACAAGTTTGGTATTCCAGCGAAGCTGATACGTCTTTGCGGAATGACGCTGACTGACACGAAGTCTTCAGTGAAGATTGGCAAAAACCTTACGGAGCCATTCTATACCAGACGAGGCCTAAAACAAGGCGACGGCCTATCGTGCGATCTCTTCAACATTGTGATGGAGATGATAATGTGAAAAGCTGCAGTAAACACTAGTGGCACTATATTCAACAAAACCCACATGCTACTCGCGTACGCTGATGACGTAGACATCATCGGTCGAAAACTGCGGGATGTGACTGCAGCCTTCTCAGGTATTCAGAAGGAATCAGCGAAAAGGGGCCTAACGGTGAACGAGGACAAAACGAAGTTAGTAGTTTCAACGAACAAAGAATCTACTCGTTTGGGAAACTGCGTGAACGTTGACAACTATAATTTCGAGGTGGTATATAATTTTGTCTACCTAGGCTCCGCCATCAACAAAGCAAATTATGTCAGCCAAGAAATCCGGAGAAGAATCCTGCTTGCAAATAAATGCTACTACGGACTAAGCAAGCGATTCAATGACAGAGCCCTCTCTCGACGAACAAAACTCCAGCTATTCCAGATACTGGTTCTACCTGTCTTAATGTATGGCTCAGAATCCTGACTAGAGTGTTCAAAACCGAACCCGAAAACCGTCTAACCGGTTTTTTTCTCCGAAACCATATGCCGGATTTTTTAAAAATGCTAGTTTCGAATACCCGGTTTATCCGGTTTTTTAATGTCGGTTAACCGGTTTTCCGAAAAGCAGTATTTTACAGAACATTGCTAGTTCAGTTTTGGGTAAATCGGCGAAAAAGGTTTTTTATGCTTATCCGATATTCTTCAGGCAAATCTCAAAGGATGCTTTCATTAAAACTTCCTTATGGAAATTTGTTTGGAAAATGCAGTTAGATTACTCTTTCCTCTCATTTTTAAATAGGTGGGATGACTTCCGTATTCATATAAAAAGCTTTCAGTTTTCGCTATCTCCTAAACTAAGCATCACATCGCAAAAAAAGGACTATGTCATTAAGATATAGTTGGGAACTCATCTTGTAATGACTAAGAAGCCGTCCATATTTAGATGAATAAGTTTAAATGCAGTTATCTCCTAAACTGATCGCAAAAAGGAGCTTAAGTTATAATTACCATACAATAGTTGGGAAATCGCCCAGTTACAGTTGGGATCTAATTTTGAAATAGATTGGGATCGAACCTCAAAATGAGTGCGAAGCCGTCGATATTAATATGTGCCCTTATTTCCTATGCTAAGCGCCCAATGGTAGAAAGGAGGTTAATTTGTGTTCAAATTGATACCTTAATTCTAAACCATGCTTATTGAAAAATGAAAGGAAACGTATTCAAAGTATGTGAGTAATATAAACTTATACAGCCAGGTTCTGGAAAACAATTCGGTTTGAAAACAGACAAAAATCGAAAGAAATGTGTTGTAAAGTACAGTAAACTACGGATAAGTGCACATCGCATAAATTCAAAAACCGCATAAGTGCACTGGAACTTGAAGCCATTAGCCTTTTCTGTACGTTTACATACAAAAGTACACGGATAAGTGCAACACGCATAAATGCAAAAACCGGATAAATGCACAACATTTGCTAACCTGAAAGGACTTTTTTAGTACAACTTTGCATGCATAAATGCAATAATCTTATACTACATAAATAATGATTATGATTTAGAGAAACTGGAGAAAAAAATATATAAGGTTGGAACAGAAAACACGGTTCAAAAAAAGATTTCAGACTTTTTCAGCACACGTGGTTTAGGTGAATCGAATTGAGTGCAATATAATATGTATTTTGCAAAAAACAATGGTGCAAAATATGATTGAAATGGTTCAGTAACAGCTCTTATTTTGGCACAGAACTGAATATTTTTTTTTTTTGAAATATGAAAAATACTAAAACAATGAAACATACATTTGTGATTCTTTTACCTTAAACTGAACTGATTTTTATAAGTTTTTATTAAAAACCTGTTATGTAATGTAAACCAAATATAAATAAAACCCTTTGGTTATTTTTCTACCTGTTTTTTTGTAATCCAGTGTTTAATAATTCAATAAATAATAATAAGACCTCGAGCTTGAATAATAAATAAAAAAAATTCAACAGCTTTATATTTATTATAATTATTTTCTTAAAGTTCCGTCCAAACTAAACTGGTGTTACCGATTAATAAAAATAATCTAATGTTTGTATAAATGCAATAATAGTGCACTTATGCAATGTTTGTATATATGCAAAAGCTGTGCACTTATCCGAGTGTTGTATAAAAGCAAAAACCGCATAAGTGCACAAAAAGTCGCGCGAAAACCGATGTGCACTTGTCCGTAGTCTACTGTATTACCTTTTTACCGATTTTTATACCATCACCCTTAGGGATGAGGGTATATATCATTTGATACGACCCAAAAGTGTAACACATAGAAGGAGTCACTTTTGACCCAAGGTTCCTTTGAACCAAATTCGATTCATGACTTTTTAAGTCGTTTAGCCATGCCCGTCTGTCTGGCTGTCCGGCTGGTTCGCACGATAACTTTCGAAAGACGTATCCAAATGTTTTCAAATTTTGCACGAGCTATTATTTCCTCAAAACTATTTACGGTATTGCAAATGGGCTACATGGCCCCGCCCCTTCTGGTACCTCCCATACAAATACATCATTCCGCCCACTTTAGAAATCGAGTAGTAATATCAATACACCCAACGGGATCGTACCCAAATTCTGTAGTTGGTAAAGCTATAACAGGATAAAGTTTTGGAAAAAAAATTTTAAAGCCTAGCCACGCCCCTTCTGGTACCTCCCATACAAATCTACCCTTCCGCCCACTATAGAGATGGAGGAATAATATCAATAAATCAAACGTGATCGTACCCAAATTCTATTTTTAGTAAATCTATAACCGGATAAAGTTTTGAAGAAACAAATTTTAAGTATATCCACGTCCCATCTGGTACCTCCCATACACATCTGATACCGCCCACTTTAGAAATCGATTAATATTATTAAAAGACCTAACGCGATAGTGCCCAAATTCTGTATTTGGTAGAGTTCAAGCAGGATAAAGTTTTGGAGAAAAAATATGGAAGTCTTTCTAAAGACGTATCCAAATGTTTTCAAATTTTGCACGAGCTATTATTTCCTCAAAACTATTTACGGTATTGCAAATGGGCTACATGGCCCCGCCTCTTCTGGTACCTCCCATACAAATGTACCACTCCGCCCACTTTAGAAATAGGGTAATAATATCAATACACCCAATATCAATACACCCAACGCCCAAATTCTGTATTTTGTTATGTTATAAAAGGAAAAAGTTTTGCAGAAAAATTTGGAAGTCTAGACACGCCCCTTATGGATGTAGTAATAATATCAATACACCCAACGCAATCGTGCCCAAATTCTGCATTTAGTAAAGCTATAACAGGATAAAGTTATGGAGAATAAATCTGGAAGCATAAACACACCCCTTCGCATACCTCCCATACAAATGTACCAATCCACCCACTTTAGAAATCTAGTAGTAATATCAATATAATAGAAAATTATTTGTTTTACTGAGGGTAATGGACATGTAAGTCGGGTTGCCCAACTGAAACTTTCTAACTGGTTTTAATTACGAATCGGTTAATTTCAATAGCTCAAGACATAAACAATATCTTATAGTGGGTGATGGTATTTATCAGTCAGTTTATCTGACTGAAATTTCTGTACTGAATTGTTTTCCAGAAATTGGCTGATATACTAATTTAAAAACTCTTTATAACTTCTGTTTGGATGAGCAGGATATAAATTGAATGGATAATGTATCGATATTCATATCTTTTCATATTTAATTTCATATTTGGTTATATTTTACAATTTTCGAAAAAACCGAACGAAACCGGTTAACCCGGTTTTTTAGTAAATCATGTATTCGAAAACCGAATTGTTGGGAAAAGGTATTTCTCGAACAACCCGGAAACCGGTTTTCTGAAAAATTTAAGTATTTGAACACTATAATTATGACACAAGCGGATTAATCGGTTCTGGCGGTATTCGAGAGAAAAATACTCCGTAAAATATATGGGCCCATCATCGTTAACGGAGAGTATCGGCGTCGTATGAATCATGAGCTGTACGAGCTGTACACTGACATTGACGTGGTCAAACGCATTAAGGTGCAACGGTTGCGTTGGCTAGGTCATGTTGTACGCATGGACGAAAATGCTCCAGCTTGAAAAGTCTTCGACAATGAACTCGATGGACGGCGCAGAAGAGGGCGACCAAAACTCCGTTTGAAAGACCAGGATACTGAGAACCTTACAGAACTCGGTGTGACTAACTGGAGAAGAAGCGCAGAAGATCGAGGCGCTTATAATATTTTTCTACGTGCGGTATATAATCCACTGGGATTGCATAGAAGTACCAGCTAAGTAAGTAATAAATATCGTTCAAAAAATTAGATTATTCCTTGTTTAACATAACAATTTTCCAACTAAATATTAAATCTTTCATAAAAACAAAAATTTCTATAGTAATGCAATCAGTTTCCATCTTCAATAAACTATCGTGTATGAACTCATATTTGTCACAGCAGAAATTATAGTATTTTCTGGTATCTTAATGGATTTTCAAATAAATATTGGCGGTACGGTGAGATGAATTCATGTGACACAATTTTATTTTAATTCCACCCATTCGTAGAATGAAAGTGATAAAATACTTTAAGCTAAAAAATCACTTAAAAGATGTAGGCTAAATTATGTTATTATCAAATGCGAACTATATTTTAACTTTGATGAGCCGACAATGAGTCATGCTGTCGTGTGTTCGTCATATGGCCGCCGCGTGGTCAGAAAATAGATTTTTAGATGAGCACAACATTTTGGTGAGAAAATATCATAGGTGATGTACAAGCATAAAGGAATTAAATCTATGTGGGTTACCACATTTTGATGGAAATTTTGTCATGTATAAGTTTAGTTTCTGGCAGAATATTTGTGGTAAAGCTTAAATTTGTGGTTGAGTTACACAAATAAACAGCAATTGTTTATTAACAGGAAAACGATTGAATGTTTTGAAACCTCTTAGATATATATGTTATATATATATATATATCAGTTTTCTATACATCAATTAAATAGACTTTCACTTATCTCAGACTCGTCATACTTTGCCAACTTGTTCAAAAAGTCCTACTGAACATATTAAATTAGAAAACCAAATTTAAAAAAAAACCGACGTATAAACTTTTACTATAACGAAATAGACTTGTTTCCTTTTATTCATTGAAATTTCGCAATTTTTTTTTATTTTAACTGTAGGTGCAACTAATCAATGAACTCTTTCCACTATATAATGCAGACCTTTTTAAAAATAAATACATTATATATCCCCTTAGCATTGAATACGCAGGGACAGTTTAAATTGTATTGATACCAGTGTTATTCAACAAGTTTTGTGCTTTGTGCGAAAACCACTATCTACTTATATGGAACATAATAATTTATAGTATTTGTTTATATTCTTAAATTTATCACTGTTTGATATCACTAAAACCATTAACATTTTCCTTTTATTGTTTACATCCCCATTCAATGGTTCTGTTATATACGTACGTACCAAAGGGTGTAGACAAAAATAGGAGAGACTAATATTATCTCTGTACAATGACTTAAAATAGAATTTTATTTGGAAAAAAAGCTCTGCTGTGTTAAATCTCTTAAGATACAAATTAAAACCAGTACAGAAATTTCAGTCAGGTAAACTGACTGATAAATACCATCACCCAATATAAGATATTGCAAGAGTCTTGAGTTATTGAAATTAATAGATTTTTAATTAAAATAAAATTACTTGTGTATAATTTTTCCCCTGCTTGTGGTGCAAAAACGTCCAAAACTTTACTTATTTGCGTAGGAGGTATAGGTGCCGGTTTGGAATTTATGTGAGAAATATTAATTTTTCAAAAAAAGGTAATTTTGATAGGTAGTACCAAAAGGGGTGAACCGATACAGTCCTTATTCATTCCTGACTCAAATTTTTATACGTACAACTTACGAAAAATTTGACTGGATTCAGTGTACTTACAAAAAAAAATATGTCTGTAAGACTATGGGGGTGAGTTCAGTCCTTTGTATGGGAGGTACCAGAAGGGGTGTGTCAAATAGTTAGGTTTTCTAAGGTTTCGCCCCCTATCACAATATAAATTAACCGACTAATTTTTTTATCCCTCAAATGTCCATTTGGAAGTTATGGGAGAAATATTAGTTTTCCAAAAATAGGTCATTTTGTATGGGAGGTACCAGAAGGGGTGAGTCAAATAGTTAGGCACTCTGAGGTTTCGGCTCCTATCACAACATTAATTTATCGACCAATTTTCATAACCCCCCAAGTGTCCGTTTGGAAGTTATTGGAGAAATATTAAATTTCCAAAAAGGTCATTTTGTATGGGAGGTTCCAGAAGGCGTGAACCGATATAGTCCATATTCATACCTGAGTCTAATTTTCATAAGCAAACATCATATGCAAAATTTGAGTGATCTCAGTTTACTTACAAAATAGATGTGTATGTAAAACTACAAGGGTCAATTCGGTCATTTGTATGGGAGGTACCAGAAGGGGTGTGTCAAATAGTTAGGCTCTCTGAGGTTTCGCCTCCTATTACAACATTAATTTAGCGACTAATTTTCATAACCCCCCAAGTGTCCGTTTGGAAGTTTTTGGAGAAATATTAAATTTCCAAAAAGGTCATTTTGTATGGGAGGTACCAGAAGGCGTGAACCGATATAGTCCATATTCATACCTGAGTCTAATTTTCATAAGCAAACATCATATGCAAAATTTGAGTGATCTCAGTTTACTTACAAAAAATATATGTATGGAAAACTATAAGGGTCAATTCGGTCATTTGTATAGGAGGTACCAGAAGGGGTGTGGCAAAGGTTTCGGTTTTCTTAGGGTTTGTCTACTTTTGCAAGATAAATAAACTGACCAAATTCAAACATCCTCCAGTTGTCCGCTTGGAAGTTATGGAAGAAATATTAATTTTCCAAAAATAGGTAATTTTGTATTGGAGGTACCAGAAGGGGTGGGTCTATTCTGCCCATTTACAATCCCATAAGTTCGATTCGAAAAATATTAAAACTGGTAAATTTTCATACCGATCCGTTAAGGTTTACTCGAGTTATCCTGCTGACCAGCCAGACAGACGGACATAGCTCCTTCTTCTTAAAAAGTTCTGAAACGAATTTGGTCTTAAGGTACTTGGGGTCTAACTCGTCTCTTTTAATGCGTTACACTTTTTTCGTATCAAATGATATATACCCTCATCCCTAAGGGTGATGGTATAAAAAGTTTATATATGAATTATTTAAAATTCTTAGTTTAATATAAAAGTTTATGCATATTTCTTGATAAGTTTCTATGAAGATCAGAGTCTGCGTCAAAACGCCTAAAAATCGATTTTCTTTAAACACTGGTACCGTATGTTCCATTGAATGAGTCTTGGTTAGGTTCAACACAGCTCACATAGGTCCTAGTATGAATAAGTTAGTCTAAAAATTGAATATTTACTCGTTGAATGCGAGATGCCATATCATATCATATTGTTACACAATTTAAATGACTCAAAAACTGACAGCATCAGTGATGATTTTAATTTTGTAACTTGATAAATTTGTCTAATCTTCAAATACTGTTGAAAAAAGTAACGTTTATGCAGCAAGTGAAAACCTCTTCCCGAGCTTTCCACCCTCTTTAGTCATACACACATGTGTATCAACAATATATATGCAGCTACATAGTCATTCATGTAAGTGTATTATCCATCAATATCTCGATTAAATGCCTGTGTTTTCAGTCTTGTATTATTGTTGACAAAATAGTTCGCTTACCATGTGTATCAGTAACACATACATACTATAGGCACAGTGCGACCTCACTGAACGCTATTTAACGATGACACTATGCAATACGACAAAAACATAACCACTTATTTTTTTTCAGACGATTACAAAAATAGACGAAGTTTAACTTCTATGATAAAGTTTTTTTTAATTTGTAAATTTTTTTTATGTAAATATTTTTTAAAAACATTTCCTACCGAGTTTAGTATAACTCATGGACCATTTGTGGCCCTATATAAGTCTACGTTCCAAAAACATTTCTCACTAGCATAAAGAGATTTTTTCAAATACCTTAATTTCTACAAAGTTGCGTTATAAGAGTCATCACAGTAAACATCATATCGTATAAACATTTTTTGTTTGTTTTGCAGTACGAATTCATTGATGTTTTCTGTGCCTGACCGGCCCACATGGTAGATTGTGACGACACTTATTGGTTACTCAATTGTTTTCCTCCATATACGTTGTTACTTAATTGTGACTGAAAAGTCGCATGTAACAACATTTATACATACATATATGTGTGTGTGCAAATAAATATATGTATGACTATACATTTATATATAGGTGCATGAAATCCTCGGTTATTCCCTCGAAAAAAGTCGCCAAATATCGAATGGGCTTGAACAAAAGAATGAGCGATTGAACTAATTCCATTTAAGCCATCTGAATGCATAGTGGGTCATTGATATTTTTAGTACAAAATTAAACAAATACTATTCGTAATTTATTTGTTTTGTAAATATTTTGTAAATTATTGGATACATCCTACTGCTGATAACACTTAACGACTTAAAACTTAATTTCCATGAATAAGGAATGGGATACTACTCGGGATACTTCTATTTTAGATTCACAACAAACTGCACCTACTTGTTTATCGACGAATGCGAACGTCACTTTTTGAGAAGCTTTTACTAGACATGCCGTTTATCTCGACACTTATACTGCGAACTTGCTGTCGACAACTTCGACGGGCCGGCAATGAAAGAAAAATGTAGATGACTGGCGCCGGGAATGGAACACTTATCTTCCGCATGGGAGGCGCGTTCTAACCACTATGCCTCGGCCGGTCAACCACTTACCAAATGAAATCACAGTAACTAAAATATAAACCAATGTAAAGAGCTTTATTTTAGTGGATTGTAGGATAGGTGTGTGTCTCCGGCGGCGAATTTTACAAAAAAATTTAATTCTAGTTATATTTTCAATTTCAAACTTTTCTTCGATTATATCGACACCTTTTTCTTATTCTCTGGCCATGGACAACACAAAGACGAACGGATGTGATCTATAAGCGACCATGGGGTCCCATTGTGAATATATGTAGAGCCGAGTACTATCTTTGTATCAAATGTTATCTCACTGAGGCTCATAAAATACTTTTGCCACGCCCCCTAAAGATATGGCTATACCAGTTACTTACTCGGAAATGTAACATATCACTTTGCGTGGATTGCATGGAAAACATCATATTTCTATTGTACAGGAAACACAAACTCATACCACTGTCCCACGGTGGCTTCCAAATAGAATGAAGTATTACAATGGTTGTGTTAAGTAATAGATACGACATGTGTGTTATTATATGTGCGACTGACGTTGTTCTATTGAATTTACATGAGTAATTGGTGTTATCCAGTGCGAACAAATCGATAAATGAAATTAGTGAATCCATTATACGTGAAAGGGGGAACAAAAACAAAACAGTATTAGGCTAAGGTCAGATTATTGTAAGTTAGCGGAAAATGCATTGCGTATGTCTTTGCCGATAACCTGTACAATATATTTGAGGTATCAATCATTCTAGAGAAAAATATTAAACTGGAGAGTTTTAAGACTGTTTTGAATATCTGCTTTGAAAATACAAAATTTATGAAGTCTTTAAATATATATTTTTTTAATTTTTGTTTTAGGTTATTTATAAAATTACACACTTTTCTGTTTCATTTCAGGACTAGTTGGAGAAATCATCATGAAAAATAAACATTTACAGGTAAATTTATAATTCATGTTTACTATTTAAGGAAATTACTTATAACATTAAAAAGTTTAAGATTTCAAATCACTTCCTGAATTTACATGTGTTATTTCAAAGAAATTTTAAGTTTAACAAAAAAATAAAACTTAAAACGTTGAAATTACTAAAAACCACTTTACTGAACAGGAACTAATTCAAGAGGTGACGTGCAAGAGAGCCATAGGTAATAAAGCTATATGGTCTTATTTCCCAATCGAATGGAAATAAGACCTTATGGCTTTATTGCACGGCGTCAATTCATGATGTGTTCTTTATAAAAATCAAAATTTTATTACTTGCGGAGCACCGCATCAGAATCTGAAAATTATTTTGGAATCCATTACAAACCTTTGCCACGGCTAGGTTCCGAATACCTTCTTTTTAATTGGAAGCAAAAACAGAAATTCATGCATCAAGAGGTGCACCCAGAAACAAATGCCAAGCGCTTCGGTCACCGCTTTAAATGCCCTAAAGGTGTCCCTAGCTGAGTGAAATGTATGACCGACCCCCAATATTTTTTCAACCCCAACAGTTTCTTAGGTCATATCCACCCTCTATTTTCAACCCTTAATGCGGTCCCCAAACAATTTTTTTTATTTGTATATTTTTTTTTTTTTTGATATCAGCTCCTATCGCTTCCACGGTGCCTCCCTCTTCTTCTTCCAAATTGGCAGCAGCAACAGAAATTCGTCTATCAGTAGCCGTAGAAAAGAATTCCAAGCGCTTAGGTCTTTTGCGCTCTGTAGAGAGTTTGTCACACCAAGTTTAAATAACAGCTGTTTCACCTGGTCCAACCCACGATGTTTTGGACGTCACCTCCTGCGCCGCCCATGAAGTTTATATATTCGTACAACCTGCCTAAGGCATTCGGTCTATTTGAACGCACTTGACTACGTCGATGTCATTATACAGGTCATACTGCTTGTGGTTCATTCGACAACGGTACTCGCCCTTAACGATGATGTGCCCAAATATTTTTCAAAGAATTTTGAAGAAGTATTTTTCTCTTAAAGACTCCCAGCTTAGATTGATCCGCTTGTGTCATTACCTAGGATTCAGCGCTATGGAGCAATACAGATATGATATGTGTTTGGTAAAATTGGATCATTGTTCGTCAAGTGAGGGCTGAGCGCATAGTGAAGCGGTTTGAGATCAATATTTCTTTTTGGTTTTAAGGCTTTTATTATTTTTATTATTTTATTATTTACCACGTTAGAGTTACAGTTACAGCATACCTCGTCAAAGTGTCAACGTTCACACAGCGTGCAAAACAAGTAGACTTTTTATTTGTTAAAACAAATCACCTTATTTTATTCCCATTTATAACCAGACCCACTTCTGCCGACTGCTTTTCAATGCTTGAAGAGGCAGTAACATTCCACAGTCCTCGGTCAATGATACCTACATCATCGAAAAATGCGAGCAGCATGTGTTTAATGCAGCCTTCTGCAATATCATCATCCATTATGATTTGTAATCGATATACAGATGGTAGGCGTCGATTTGCATTTCTAGGATCTTCTCCAGGAGTTTTCGTAGTATGAATATGTAGTCCGTCGTGGATTTACAAAACTCTGGTAGTGTCGCTAAGATGGGGTTTAGTCTTTCACATAAAACAGTATACAGGACCTTGTATACGATAGGTAAAAAGCTAATACCAAGATAGTTGGTGCACACACTTAGATCGCATTTCTTAAGCGCAGCACATAAAACACTCAGATTCCAACAATCAGACATGTATTCCTTTAGCCAAATCATGTTCATAAGCTGATGCATGCACGTTGCCAGCTCATCACAGTCGGCCTTGAAAAGCTCTGTTGGCAGTCCATCGGCTTCCGTAGCTTTACTATATTTAATCCGTCCGATTGCTTTTGTGATCTCGTTTTGACTCGCTAGGGGACAATCTACTCCGTCGTCGATGACGTCACTAATGCTGTCTTCTGGAACGAGCAGAGTACGAAATTGTTTCCTCCATATTTGCAGCACACTCTGCCTGATCAGATTTCAATCTACATCCTTGTACCAACACCTTTGCTTTGAATGCAGCACCTATATCCTCAGAAAACATTCAGACGACATTTCTCATCATACCAGGTCTTGTCTGAGCGTGGTCTTTCATAAATCAGTAAGGTCGTTCTGCAGTGGTCATAAAATGCACAATATGCTGCCACTGTGTTTGCTTGCAGTAATTAAGAGAGTTGGTTGGAGTAGGCATTGGCTATTCATGTGGCATACAGCTTTGTGATATCTTGCTTTCTTTGCACCATGATCTGGTTGATCTGATTACTTGTCTTTTAATAAGGGGATATCCGGGTTGCCTTGCCTTGGATATCTTTATGCGGTAATCTGGCTCCACTCACTACCATGTTTGTAGCTGAGGCGAAGCTTACCAGTCTGATTCCGTTATCGTAGGTGTAGCATTCTACACAACAACACCTTCGATAACGGATTCAGACGGATTTTGCGACTGCGAAACCAAGAGTATCTTTCCTTCCTATTTTAGCATAAAAATATTTTGGAACAATTTTAATGTCATGTGCAGGGCAGCGGTCATAAATCTCCTACAGGCGCTCATAGAATGTATCTTTAATATCCTCATTTTGTCATCTACATCTTCCGTCGGGGCGTGTACACAAATCAGCGTAATGTAAAAATATTTCGCCTTGATGTGGATAGTGGCAATTCGGTTACTTCATTGCCGTCCCCTCGATGTTGTCAATAGCAACTTCGCAGTATAGTGTCGAGACAATCAGCATGTCTATTAAAAAACTTCACCAACAGTGACGTTCGCATTCGTCGATAAACAAGCAGGTGCCGTTAGTTGTGAATCCGAAATAGAAAGCGAGTTAACTCACAGCTCCGTGAGATCATATCCCATACCTTATTCATGGGGTGTAAATGGAAATTAACTTAATGAATACATTAAAATACACCAGTATTGCCTATTTGGCAAAATGACATACAAAACAATTGCTATCGCAACATTTTAAATAGTGTTAACACATACAACGCTCCCTAACTATGAAAAAGTAATCATTTATCGATTCAATAATAATGGAATACCATTGAAAAACTTAGAATATTGCAACCCAATATTGATTGGCGCGGCGTATTGGCACAACAAAATTAATGCTTATTAGGAAATGCATCTGATGTCTTGTCATTATTTACTTGCATCCAGACGTGGGTTGAGGAAATATTTTAATTGTTAATTACATGCATTAGAAATTTCTCTACGCTACGTAATGGAAATGCGACATAAGGAAATTTCAAAATACGATACAATGTCGTAACAGTAAAATGCACAGTAATGCTATGCGATGCAACACTTACCTATACAACCACCCACGTACTACATACCTGTCAACCCAGAAGGGGAAGATGCAAGGTGCCGCCGCGACGCCTAATGATGCCACACACTATAGTGCATATTCTTGTTGTTATTTTTTTGTATAGAAATTCAAAGTGTCAAATTAATCTTTAGACGAGGGCAAACTTAGCTATGGAACAGATGCACAATGAAGATGTGTCATTAAGTTTTTGTACAACTTATGGGAATGTATTTGAAAATAGGGTGACAAATTAATAAATTTAGTTTCGTTTAAAAAATTGAATACTTGAGGAACTTGACTCCTTATGGAGGCAAATAAGATCGAGTAAAAGAGTATTTTTTCCGTGAACTATAAGAACTATTTGATATGAAAATCCAGTAAGAAAGTTTCAGTCGGGCAACCCGACTTACATATACCCTCACCCTGAGTAAAACATCAAATTTTCTATTATAATGATATTATTACTCGATTTCTAGAGTGGTATATTTGTATGGGAGGTACCAGAAGGGGGGGGGAGACTAGACTTCCAGTTTTTTCTACAATACTTTGTCCTGTTATCTATATTTATAAAAGGCTTGGGTGACTGACTGATCACTCCCCAGCCCAAATGGCTAAAGCTAGAACCGTGAAATTGAGAATGTGGGTTTATTTTATGACGCAGGCGCGCACTAAGAAGGGATTTTTGGAAATTCGGACCGAAAGGGGGTAAAATGGGCGTGGCACCGCCCCATAATGGAATTTTTAAATGACTGTATCTTTTAAACCATTATAGGTACAAAGTCGAGATTTGGTACCTATATCGGTCGTATAAGAAAACATACTTTGTTTGTAGAAAGTAGGCGGTGCCACACCCCTTTTTTAAAAATAATAATATTGGCCAAAAATGGACCGATTGCAATTGAATTTTCTATGTGTGATACTGTCCATAGGATCCTCAAATAGGCTACATGAAAACATAATTAGACAAAGGGGCGTGGAACGCATATGTTACTGATATAAAAAGGATTTCGTCTCGCTGGAAAATGGGCGGTTCCACGCCCCTTTTGAATACATCGTTACATGGGCAAAATAAATGAACCGATTGCAATAAAATTTTCACTGTGTTGTACTATACGTAGGGTCTCTATAATAGGCTACATGAAAACATACTTAAAAAAGGGGCGTGGCACCACCCACACAAACCAAAATTGCAAGCGGTCATATTTCGCGAGCCATTAATGGTATGAAGAAGAGATTTGCAACATATGTAAATGGTACATGGGGGATTACATCTCGATGAGAAAGGGGCATTTCCACGCCCCTTTTGAAACAATTGTTATGTCGGTCATATTAATCATTATAAGTTTTATAGGCTTGCTCCCTATGGAATTAGAACGAAAGGTTTTCGAAATTCTTACCTTTTAGGAGTAAAAAGGACTGAAAAGGGATAAAACTGGTAATAAACGGCTAAAGGTATAGTCTCATAAATTGTAGTGAATATTTTAGTTGTGCGATGTGAAGTTATTCTTCGAAATTCATCCTTAAGTTGTAAAAATACCGAAAAAGGGATAAAATTGGTACTATCGCCCAGACCAAATTTTTAAAGGAAGAGCTACGAAAATGTATATAGAATTGCTCCCTATAGAATTAGAGAGCAGTCAGATGGGATGAAATTCGAACATGTAAGGGTAAAAAAGCCGAATAGGAAAAAAAACTGGTATATTCACCCAGACCAAAGAGTTAAAGCTATAAACGTAAAAAGGGATACCAGTCAATTTTAGTTGTGCGATACGAACGTATCTTTTGAAATTCATACTTTTAGGGATCAAATGGACTAAAGTTATACAAGCACTAAGACCTATGAGATAAACCTACAGTCAAATAAATGGGTAGTTCGTTCGTCTTATGAAGCGTTTGAATTTTGCCTGTATTGCTCAAATTCATAAGAATGTTCACTATAAGTTCGGGCGAAGCAAAGCGAGCAGGGAAAGCTGGTAGCTTAGTAAAATACAGAATTTGGGCCCGATTGTGTCGAGTGTATTGATGTTATTACTCCATCCCCAAAGTGGGCAGAGCTGTACATTTAAATGGGAGGTACCAGAAGGGGCGTGTCTAGACTTCCAGGTTTTTTTTCTCAAAAACTTTATTCTGTTATAGTTTAACAAAATACAGAATTTGGGCACGATTGTGTCGAGTGTATTGATACTATAACTCCATCTCTAATGTGGGCGGAGTGGTACATTTGCGTGGGACCATAAGGGGCGTGATTGAGATTTTTTTCTCAAAAACTTTATCCTTCTTAAACTTTACTTAATACAAAATTTGGGCACGATCGCGTTAGGTCTATTAAGAATATTCACCGATGTCTAAAGTGGGCGGTACCAGATGGGTATCGGAGGTACCGGATGGGGCGTGGCTAGAATCCCAGTTTTTTTTTCTAAAACTTCATCCTGCTATAGCTTTACTTAATAAAGAATTTGGGTAGTATCGCGTTGGATATATTGATATTATTACTCGATTTCTAAAGTGGGCGGAATGATGAATTTGTATGGGAGGTACCAAGAGTGGCGGGGCCGTTAGCCCATTTGCAATACCGTAAGTAGTTTTGGGGAAACATTAACTCATGAAAAATTTTAAAACATTTGGTTGCGTCTTTTGAGTTGTCGTGTTTACCAGCCGGACAGACAGACAGACGGACATGACTCAAACGACTTAAAAAGTCATGAATCCTTCTATGTGTTACATTTTTGGGTCGTATTAAATGCAATACACCCCCTACCCGTAGGGTGAGGGTATAATAAATATACCCCTTCAGTGCAACGGCCAATCTGGGGGGTGAGAATAAAACCCCCAAGGTTTGGCATTCTCAAGCCAAAATTTTTCATTATCTTCGCTTCGTATTTTAGCTACAACTTAAGAACTATTGATGATTTCTCATTTCATTATATAGCAGAATTGATGATTATGGTTAAATAAATAACTTGTATTAATGTATCCATATAAAAAATCAAGATTGACTAATTTTATCGGATGAATTCTTAAAAAAAAAATTTAATTTATCGCCTTTTTTATACATTTTCCCGTATAACTTAAAATTTCTGGCCAAATATAGGCCATAGTATGTGATAAGTAGAAAACTGGTCATTGCTGATGATATTGAATTACGACCCTGAATTCAAGTACTGTACTGTATATATGTAGCGAGTTTGCAAATGATACTCGCAACATTTGTATGTACAACGTATGCGTAATATTAATTTTTTACTGATTTTATATTAGCCAATCTGGGGCTAAGAAATTCCAAGTCAGGGTGAAGGTACTGAGTCAGTATAATAGAACTCTTTGGTTTGGCCTAGTACCTTTACCCTGACTTGGATTTTCTTACCTTCCCAGACAATGTCCCCAAAAATGTTGCACAGAGTAACCAGAGCAATCTTGATGTCTTTAGTAGGACGTATACTACCCGTATATAGACAATACTGCATATGTCGAACTTTCTGCTGGAACTGCATGAAGTTAAACAAAAACGTTAATTAAAGTTTCAAGCTAACGGATTTGTCTGTAGTATACAATAACAGAAAAAAAAAAACTTAATTTCCCTTTGCACCCCATGAATGAGGTATGGGATAGCTTCTCGCGTTGTTATGAATTTACACGCTTTCTATTTTTAGATTCACAACTAACGGCACCTACTTATTTATCGACGAATGCGAACGTCACTGTTTTGAGAAGCTCTTACTAGACACGACGATTGAATCGACGCTTAATACTGCGAAGTTGCTGTCAAACAACATTCGAGGGGAGCCGACAATGAAAGAAAATTGTATTTATTTTTTTTCTTTTAAGATGACTGGAGCCAGTCATTTATTTATTTCGTCGACAGTTGGAGGCGATGTTTTTTTTTTCAAAGCATGGTGTGTTTATGAACCAAATAAAGTTGTACACAGTTTGATAAATGTTATTTATATTATAAGCAATTTTCATGAAAATTGACAGGCTAGTGACGATCTACCTTGAAATGTCACTTGGCATCGATAGCACACATGTGATGGATTATGTGTACCACATACTATAATCCAAAACTGTATTTTCCAGGAAAATGAAAATAAGTACAAATAAAGTAAAATTTAATTGAGATAATTCATTACTTACTTACTTACTTAATTTCCCTTTGCACCCCATGAATGAGGTATGGGATAGCTTCTCGCGTTGTTGTGAATTAACACGCTTTCTATTTTTAGATTCACAACTAACGGCACCGACTTATTTTATCGACGAATGCGAACGTCACTGTTTTGAGAAGCTCTTACTAGACACGACGATTGAATCGACGCTTAATACTGCGAAGTTGCTGTCAAACAACATTCGAGGGGAGCCGAGATAATTCATTATTCATTGGAATTTGTAAAGCGCCCCATACACGAGAACTGCCGCTGGAACGGCAATATATGTGTATTTGTGAATTTGAGAGTACATGAGAATGTATTTGTCACACAGACAATGCAGTATGAAAATCAAAACAATTTTGATTTTCAAAATGAACACCTATCAATCAGATGAACTTTGTGTAATTTTTATATTTCAAATATGTCAGATTCTACAAAATTGTTTTACGAAAGTGTAAACAACGAAATTTGGAAATTGTTTGTTGTGAAAAATAAAAAGGGGAAATAGAAAAGCGATTTGTTTCTGAAATTTATTGGATTGTACCAGTCCTTTCCTGCATTGTGGAACTCAATTTTGAAGGAATAGCCAAGTTGTTGCTGTTTCAAAATTCAAAATAAAACAATGATTGATAAGTGTGTATCGAAACTTTCAATCACACACGTACACAAGGGGTTCATCGGCATGAACTGCAGCAGTACTCGTGTATGGGGCGCTTAAGGCTTATATTAAGATATTTTCAGAACAGAGAAGACATCAAGGCATAACTGGTTCAGTTGAGAAATGAATTTGAAATTAAAGAGGAATTTTCTTCCATCTATTTGGATTACGTATGAAAGATTTATATATATATGCTTCAAACATACTCCCTTCAACATACCACCAAATGTCAGTTTTTATAACATCTCGTCATTAGTTCCATTAAATTCGATTTCCGGCTCTATTTGAGCATTCAAAATAGAAAATTAGCTATTAATTTTCTTTATGTTCGCTACACTTTTTCCCCCTCTAAACCTTACCACAAATTAGTCATCTTGTCAATAAATCCATAACGATGACGATGAAATAGAAAACAAAAATCAAACGCCACATTGGAGATTCATAGAAAAGCATTTGAACTAAACTTAGCAGCACCAACAGCATACGGGTAGCACTACACATAGGCACACAGACGGCAAAGCTAATGGGCTCTTTGCCAAAAAGTCAAAATGCCTCATGTTGTACTATTTATTATATTGGTGTTTTTTTTCCTTCTGTTCGTCAGCTATTTTTCTATTGTTACTGCTCAATTTTATGCCTTTAAATTTTTATGGATAAAAAAAATGTCATGAGCAAATTAAAATCAAGCATTGTTTAAGGTGTTGTACACTGTTTCCAGTGCTTTAGAAATAAAGCACCATTATTTGAGATGTGAGGCAACATCGCGGTACCTATAGAATGTATTTATCGATGTTCAACGGTCAATTTTGTTAACTACGAGGACGATCCCAAAATTGCCCAAAAAGACATATAGATGGCGGCAGTAGTTTGAAAAGAATAACTTTGGTGAAAGGGTTGCCACCTTATAATACATTTGTTTTAAGTTTGAAGGCATCACGTTGTTTGGCAGATGTTCCTTTTTTCGGATCAATAAAAAAACTTAATTTCCCTTTACACCGCATGAATGAGATATGGGATAGCTTCTCACGTTGTTGTGAATTAAGACACTTCTATTTTAGAGTCACAACAAACGGCACCTACTTGTTTATCGACGAATGCGAACGTCACTTTTTGAGAAGCTTTTACTAGATATGCCGATTGACACGGCACTATACTGCGACGTTTCTGTCGACAACATCGAGGAGGCTGGCAATGAAACAACAATTTAGATAACTGGAGGCGGGAATCGAGCTCGGGATCTCCCATATGGTAGTGGCGTGTTCTAACCAACGGTCGGTCCCTAAAATAAATGATCTCAGTTAATACGTAAGACAACACCGTAGTGAAACGTTAGGAACACTCGCAAAATGGTTTTGGATGATCGTCCACTCTAGGTTCATAAGCTAGCTGAAATGATAGGCACTTAAAAAAGTACTGTACATTTCATAATGACCGAAAATATGGTAATAATAAAGATGGGTGACACGTTTTGAGAAGACATCATGAATAAGACATCGGCCCACCACTTCACATAAGTGACGAAGAACCAGTCTATGCAGTGGGTTGAAATCGGAGAATCATGTCCAAAAAAGGCGAAGACACTTCCATCTACAGGTAAGGTCACGACCGCTGAGGACGCAACATGGAACTTGCATCTGCAGCAGATTCACACGGGCCCACAAATTTACGGTGGTGGCACCAGGGCAAAGTGTCTCGGTATTTTTATTTCACGGATATTAACTGATAGTAACCGACGAACCCTATTGGTTGGCTATCAATACAAAGGAAAAGTAACGAACAGAAAACATCCCTACGGGAATACAAACTAACAAAAAAAAAGTCCTGTAAATACCAAGATGAAGTCTATCTTACTAAGACTGCTACTTTATAGGTCTGAAGCATCGGGATGCAATGCAACTGCACATTGGAGTCCAAAGACTATACAAGCGTTGTCGATATCAATCACAGCCAGCGTGATGATCCCACAAAATGTCCTACAGCAAGCAATTAGGCAGGAAACTAAGAGTCGGGGCTCCTGATCCCCACGCTACTAGCAACACTCACTGGTGGGAGCTGCGCAGTGAATCATGTACCAAGTTGTGACTTACTTCAAAGGATTGGACGCTTTTCGCAGAATGGGAACAGACTGGACGTCTACATACTCGCGAATATCAAAGCTTGCACATCTATATCCCAAATATGCGGGAGGTGGGAAAAATTTCATGGCATAAACATGGTAATAACTATGGACCTTGCTCGTGAGTATACTCGCCACCCTCGATACCGTAGTAAGGCAAAAGTAGGAAGAGAAGTAGTTCTTGGTCCATTGATCTAAAATTTCATCCTACATACCATCATAGACATGCATCTAGTATTAGAGACGTGCGCATGCTCCGCTAACATTGACTCGAATAACAACCGGGTTGCAACTAAGTTGCTCACAAGATTGAGGAGAGCGAAAAAGTCACGTTTCCCACCACAAAGTAAGTTAAACGTTTCAAACAACCCAGCCCCAGATAGCTGCATACTCCAAACCCCAAGTACAACGACACAACGCCGCTACTTCTGACTTTCCTAATACACATTCCATGAAGAAAAATGTGAGAGATTCTCGGGTTATTGTGAATAAACTCTAAACGACGAATCCGAACGTTTGCTATTTCAGATATTTTGATTGGCTCGACACTAAGGCGAATTTACAACCGACAACAGCGAGGGGGCAGTCGTTCAAAGTAATTTAGATGTCTGAGACAGAACAAACGTACTTGAATATGAAAAACAGCGCTCAGACAAGTGGTGGTGCGATAATGAATGTCGCATAGCGGCTAAGGAACAGGATATTGTTTACATTGCAACGCTACAGCCACTTGTAACCCGGGCTGTTAGGCAAAGGCACAAAGAGAAAGTCAGGCAAGCAAAAGGACAAGTGGAAAAACGTCAATGAAAGGAACAGAATACTGAAGTTACACAAGGATCAATGTGAAGCCTGAAAATTCGACCAGAAGGTTAGGGAAAACTTTATTCCACTTATTACGTATGTCGTAGTCGACTTTCGACAACATTCGATAGTTTTTTTAATTTGAATAAAACAAGTAATAATTAATAGTAATTTTTAGTGTTAAGAAATGTTCATCATCTGATGAAGAATAGCATGATAGGACAAGTCGTATTTCAATCTCACAAATGACATCAGCGATGGCATATTTAAAAACTACTAAGATTCGACGAGACTACGACATACATAATAAGGAGGTACGTTTCGGGACTTCTGTCCTGTAAGGATCAGGATGAAATCTGGTTACATACGCAGAGTGGGCTGGACCTGTATCCATGGATAGCAGATCCTATAGATTGTTATGTGAAAAACTAAAACTATTTTATTCAAACTGATCGGTGGCTGTAGATCCGACAAATCAACAACTGACAAGATATTCACAATGCCAGTGCGGAATGAAAGCATGAGCTTTTCTAGCTGTTCACCAACTTTGACATGGTCAAGAGCTTAAAAATACAGCGGTTGAGTCATATTGTGTGCAAAGATGTAAATGCTTTAGCTCGAAGTGTCATCGACAATGAACTCGATGGAAGGCGAAAATAATGCGGGGATCTTTATAATAAATCAAATTGACTTATTTTGCATAGGATGAAATCTTTAAAAAAAATTGTATTTATCGCCGTTATTAGCTCGCTACATTTGTATGTACAACGTATGAGTAATATTAATTTTATTCGGATTTTATATTAATCATACGAACATTAGTCCATTATTATGGATTTATGATTTGACTAGCTTTCCCGGCTCGCGTTGCTTCACCCGTTATACAGGTAAAATGCAAATGCTTCAAATGACAAACGAACACCCCATTAATGTGATTGTTGCACAACTAAAATATTCATTTACATTTTAGAGGCTATACCTTTAGCCGTTTAGTACCAGTTTTAAACCTTTTTAGCATATTTTACTGATTAAAGGTAAGAATATTGAAAACCCTCCTTGCTTCGATCTACTAATTCCATAGGAATCAAGCCCATGTAAATAATGATTATATCATTAGCCATTTGGTCTGAGCGATAGTAATATTTTTATAACTTTTTCGACTTTTTTTTCAAAAAAAAAAAAACAATTTAAACTAATTTGATACTGAGCACTCCCATATTAATTTTCGCGATTATAGCATTAGCCGATTGGTCTGGGTGATGGTATTACTTTTATCCCTTATTGTTAATTTTTACCCCTTAAAAGTAAGAATTTCCAATAATCCGTTCTTAACTGACGTTAACTCGAAAAGGGGAATCACGATCCCAAATTTCTGCAGACAGTAGACTATTATTAATATATAGATTATGAAAATTTTATTACAATCGTTTTATTAATATGACCGAAATAACAATTTTTCCAAAAGGGGCATGGCACCGCGTCCCTGCGAGACATAATCCCATTAATATATGCCGTTATTATAATTATCACCATTTACATATGTAGGAAATCTCATTTTCATACCTTATGTAGCTCGTAAAATATGAACGATTGTAATTTTGGCTTGTGTTGGCGGTGCCACGCCCCTTTTTCTAATTATGTTTTCTTGTAGCCTATGGTAGAGGCCCTACGAACAGTACTACACAGTGAACAATTTTTTGCAATCGGTCCATTGATTTCGCCGAGATAACGATTTTTTCAAAAGATGCGTGGCACTGCCAATTTTCCCGCAGCACGCAATCCTGCTTGAACCAAAAACATATATACAAAATCTCGTCCTCATACCTCTAATGGTACGTGAGATATGATAGATTGTGGGCGGTGCCACGCTTCATTGTCTATGTTTTTATATAGCCTATGATAAAGGCCCTATGGACAGTATCAAACAAAGAAAATATAATTGCAATCGGTCCATTTATTTGGCCCATATAACGATTTTCTAAAAAGGGGCGTGGCATCGCCCACTTTCCACTAACACAGTATCTTTTCTTAGACGTCCGATATACGTACCAAATCTCGACTTCGTACCTAAAATGGTTTAAAAGATACAGACATTTCAAAATTCGAGTTGTATGTGGCGGTGCCACGCCCATTTTACCCCCTTGCAGTCCCAATTTCCAAAAATCCCTTCTTAGTGCGCGCCTATGGCATAAAAAGAACCTACATTCCAAACTTCGCGATTCTAGCTTTAGTCGTTTGAGCTTGGGAGTGATCAGTCAGTCACCCAAGCCTTATATATATATAGATAACACAGTGCAACTGCCAATCTGAGACTGTGAGATATTCCAAGTCAGGCTGAAGATACATACTAGGCCAGTGAAGTAAAACCTCCAAAGGATATAGCATTCTTTACAATTCTACTGAGTAATGATATGAGAAATCATCAATGGTTCTTCAGTAATAGCTGAAAAACAAAGCAAAGCAACACCAAAATAAGCAAAAAACAAATCGCTTTTTGAATCTTTCCGCGAAAATGGAACACTGAAAACAGAGACAAAAACAATATATATACATATAGAAATAACAGCCGGATATTTGATAACGAAATTCTTTTAGAAATTCTCCTTTCACAAAATTTTTGCTACTGGATACTGTGTACACTGCTTGTCGCTGACACATCACATAGATTTTTCCCCACATTTTCCATAGAATTTACATTAAATATTAAATTTTGTATCACATCACATATTGCCTTGTTGTCATCTTTTATGGATCTACCTTTGATAGTTTATCGCTGTCTGTGGTAGCAAAGAACACGAAAAGCTTCCATATTTCATGATACCATCAAAAGTTGTTGTTGGCTGTAGCTGCAAAATTTAAATAAAATTTTTAGATGTTGTACAGTTTTATTGGATTAGATTTTGTAATTTGTGGAAATTCTTTGTGTCCGACCATTGTCAAAATTTCATCTAATTACTACAAAATTTTAGAATTTATTGTCTTGTTGTTGTTTTTTTACGATGAATATCTTTTTGCCTATACCTTGTGGGTGTGTCTGTGTTTGAATGTTATCATATAAATGTCATTTGCCATCATTTGCTTATTTTTATTAGCTATATGGCAACAGGGGGTGGGGGGAATTGTGTTATTGTTATTGTTGTGGCTTAGTTTTATATTTAAAATAAACAAACACTTAAACGAGTTTACGATAATCGCTACAGAGAGGCTATTGTAGATATCATAACACTATTAAGTTAAATGCAGTAAAAGCTTAAAGTTTATTGCGTGAGAAAGTAGTTATAGCAATGCTCCACAGTTATTAGGCGACAGCCTGAATGTATACTGCGAAAATCGTTAATTATTATTTAAATACGCAACTGTTATCTGGAAAGCAGTTATTTTTTAAATAAGTTGATAAAATCATTGTTAATTTGTTTTGAACGTAATGTGAGTTTATTAATTTTATTGAAATACATCAAGTTATGCATAACTTTATAAGTTATGCATAATTTGTTTAAAGCAATTAGTATTTTTGTGTTACGTTAATTTAATTGTATTTTATCGACAATTTAATTTCAACCAAACTATCGACGTTACAAGTCCAGTATGCACTGATCAGGAAGAAAAGAAAATTCATGTTATAATATAGCCGGTCACGGTAGAAATCCTCTTAAACGTCTGCTTCAACATTTAAACAGCAATTGCATTGAAAGCCCTAATATCTGCAATAAGAAACTTTAAATGTTCTCTCTCTCTCTCAATCTACTTTCATTCCCAGGGTGCTCGTTATACATTTTTATAGTTTGTTGACTTTTCGAGTTCCTTCCTAACGTAGAAACAAAACAAAAAAATACTATAAAAATGGTACTAATGTGTCGGTAGTTGTACACAATTTCGCACGTAGATGCATAAAAATGTGTACACACATAACACAAACCTATACCTTTACATATTTATATATTTACCCAGTAGGAAAAAGAAGCATGAAATAACACATTATAGTATGCTTACTTTCCGTTCGGGAGGGATTCTATCTTCCCTTACGAGTTCCCAATATTTTTTTAAAACAATGGCCGCCTGACGTAAGCATTATTTTGGAAATGGAAGCAGACATGATACATACTTCCACTTTTGTTTCTAAAAATAAATTGAAGGTAATGCATGTTATCACTCGAGAATCTTCGGGTTTGGATTCTAAAATAATATTGAGAGCATGCATTCCAAATGTGGCTTCTTTTATGAAGAACTAGCTTTCACGGCTCGCGTTGCTTCACCCGTCCTTACAGTAAATCTTCTTATGAATTTAACCAATACAGGTAAAATGCAAATGCTTTATAAGACGAATGAACACCCCATTTATGTTATTTTAGCTTCACCCCATTGGTCTGAGTTAAAAAATGAACGAATTTCAAAAGATACATTCTTATAGCACAACTCAAATGGACTGGTACCCCCTCTTATCTTATTCTATTAAAGCATACCCATATACGATTATAACTTTATCCCTTTTCGACCTTTTGTCGGCCCTCTAATTCTATAGGCAACAATTCTTTATACCTTTAGGCATTTGGTCTGGGCGACATTACTAATTTTATCCCTTTTTGGTGTTTTTACAACTAATGAACGAATTTCGAAAAATTACTTCACATCACACAACTAAAATATTCACTTAGATTTTCGAGTCTATACTTTTAGCAGTTTAGTACAGCTTTTATCCATTTTCGGCATTTTTACTCCTAATAGGTAAAACATTCGAAAACCCTCAGTGCTTCGTTCTATTTCCTTAGGAAGCAAGCACATATAAGTTATCTGGGGGTTAGTAAAATTTTTATTCGTTTTTCGATTTTTTTCACTTAGAAATATCGGATTTAAAAACCCTTCAAACCAATTTAATAGTGGGCATGTCCATATCAATTTTCTCGATTATAACATTAGCCGATTGGTCGGGGTACCGTTAACCCTTATTCGTCTTTTACCCCTAAAAGTACGAAATTCCAAAAATCTATTCTCAGCAGCGGTTTACTTGAAACAACTCTCCAAATTTCATCATCCTATCTACAGCCAGTAAGCTATTTTAAATATATAGATTATGAAAATGTTATAACAATCGTTCTATTAATCGTTCTATTATTATATATTACAATTTATCTAAAAGGGGCGTGGCACAGCGCATTTTCCAGCGTGACGTTATTTTCCATGTGCCATTTACAAATGTATGAAAACTCATCTTTATACCTTACATGGCTCGTAAAATATAAACGATTGAACTTGTGGTTTGAATGGGCAGTGCCCCTTTGTCTAGTTATGTTTTCATGTAGCCTATTATAGTGGCCCTACGGATAGTACTACACAATGAAAATTTCATTGTAATCGGTCTATTTATTTCGCCGAGATAACGATTTCTTCAAAACGGGCGTGGCACCGCCCATTTCCCAGCTAGACGCAATCCTCACAGTACCGGTTACATATGTAGCAAATCTCATCTTCATACCTCTAATGGCTCTTGAGATATGAACGATTGAAATTTCGGTTAGTGTGGGCGGTGCCACGCCTCTTTGTCTAAGTATGTTTTCATGTAGCCTTTGATTGAGACCCTACGGATAGTACTACACAGTGAAAATTTCATAACAATCGGTTCATTTATTTAGCCAATATTACCATTTTTAAAAAAGGGGTGTGGAACCGCCCACTTTCCACAAACAAAGTATTTTTTCTTATCCGACCGATGTAGGTACCAAATCTCGACTTAGTACCTGTAGTGATTCAAAAGATACAGTCATTTTAAAATTCCAGTTGTATGGGGCGGTGCCACGCCCATTTTACCCCCTTTCAGTCCTAATTTCCAAAAATCCCTTCTTAGTGCGCGCCTACGTCAAAAAAGAAACCAAAAAAGAATTCTAAATTTCACTGTTCTAGCTTTAGCCGCTTGGGCTGGGAAGTGATCAGTCAGTCACCCAAGCCTTTTATATATTTAGATTGGTAAGTTATGATTTCCAAAAGCATCCATTTTCTTCTTCCCGATACCTGAAACGTAAGCATAATTACTTCTTTTTTCGCATACAGTGTAATGTAAGCGTAAGGTTTAAAAAATCAAATGCAATGTCTACACACGGCCAGAAACAAAAGCAAACTGACTGAGAGAACATATTTTCTAGTAGTTGTCAATCACATGTGTTTTGTTGCCTCGACGGTTGGCTTCGGCTTTCTTAAGTATTTAATTTGAATACCATTTCTAGTTTCTTTTAGTAAGCGTAAAAATTAAGTATTCTAAACTTGCCTTCCCATTGGAAGTACCTTACCAAATTTCCGACTGAGTATGTATATATAATCCTTACTTACACTACTGTTTATCTTAGCACAAAGGTTCTATTATTAAGTCTGGAATTTTGTGGATTCATCCGTACCTACTTTGTGGTGGATATAACACAAGTGTGATTCATTCAGTCTGGCGTCAAATATAGTTTTAGTTATAATAGCCTGTTTTTCAGTTGGGGGGATTTATACGAAGAATATA
Organism: Muscina levida; assembly: GCA_964034835.1. Taxonomy (NCBI): domain Eukaryota; kingdom Metazoa; phylum Arthropoda; class Insecta; order Diptera; family Muscidae; genus Muscina; species Muscina levida. The sequence continues at coordinate 46,585,100 of OZ035883.1, read as the reverse complement.
GTGTACACTTACGTCTGCACGTACATATGTATATGTATACCTATATTTGCAACAATCAGTAGTCCGTTCATACGTACGTAAATACGTACCGACATCGACCGGTGAATGTTTTGTGCTACATTCATATGTATGTACAACTATTTATAGATCCCCATATGAGTTGTTGTTGTTGCCGTTTGATATTGGAGGTTCATTTGAAGTCATTTTTAGGAGCCAAAATGCCTGCATTGCAGTAATTGTACGTTGCAAGAACATTTGTGAGTTTATTAAAGGATATTATTGAAAAATATGTACATACGAATAGTTTAAAAAGGGTAATGATGCATAAATAGTTGCAATCAAGACAACAACAGCAACAACAACATCAAAATAAATGACCAAAACAAAAGTTGTCAATGACAATACGAGTATTTTTAATTCATTATCATATTTAAAAATAACTCCAAGGATTGTATATGGAATGTATTTGAATAAGTGTGTTCATGTAAGGAAAACGTCATTTCCATTAGTAATTAAATAATTCTAGAAAGTGTTTCAAAGTTGCACAAACGTTCTATATCTAACTGCATATTAAGTACCACCAAACTTCATAATGAAGAGAGAGCCATGTAAAATTTGATTCTCGGGAAATCACATACCTCCTGCGGACTAAACAGTCAAATTGGGTTCTCTACATCATATTAACAGAATTGAAAGCTGCGGTAAATGCTAAGTGCGTGGATAGAAGCACGTCGAGAACCTGACGGCGGAGTAACCAAAGTTGGTAAACGTAGCTTTTCGACTTTATATAGAAAGTTACTGCATATAACTCTGTGGAACATTTACGGAGTCATTGTCTTGGGGATGAGAAATTCCAAGTCTAGGTAAAGGTATTAGGCCAGTATAGTAAAACTACCCCCAGATTTGCTGTGTTATTAAACCATAAATCCACAATTTTGAAACGATGTGCGTATGATTAATATAAAATCCGCATACAATTAATATTACTTATACGTTGTAGATACATATTTTGCAATTACCATATGCAAACTCGCTACATATGTAAAATACTTGGGTCGGGGTTGTCATTCAATATCATTAGCTATGACCCGTTTTCTAGTTATTACAGACGAGACAGCCTATATATGACCAGATATTTGGTGTTATTGAGGAAAAATTACTTTGAAACCAGTAAGACAGTTTTAGTCGGGCAACCCGACTTACATATCGCTCATTTGCTGCAAGACCGGCATAAATCAAAAAACGTGATTTTTGAGTACTCCATGTTGTGTAAATTCATGTTAATATCTTTTATACACTCCGCCTGAGAGCTATTTGAATCCCTCCATTTCGTACAAGTTGGGTGTAAATAAAAAACTTTAAACGCGTTTATCTCGGAATCGATTTTATTGAGTTATGCCGGTCTTGCAGCATATGAGCGATATATTCGCATCCTATGTAAAACATATAATTTTATATTATATTGATGTTATTACTCCGGGGAATGGGGAATTTTCTAATTTGAGCCTTTCTGATTGTTATCCATTTGGGAATAACCAGAAGCTTTCTTTGGAGGTTCCCGAGCAGCTCATAACATCCGAAAGATCACGTATTCCACGGGCAATGCCACTGAACATCCGTTCTTAAAAAAAAACTTAATTTCCCTTTGCACCCCATGAATGAGGTATGGGATAGCTTCTCGCGTTGTTGTGAATTAACACGCTTTCTATTTTCAGATTCACAACTAACGGCACCTACTTGTTTATTGACGAATACGAACGTCAATGTTTGAGAAGCTCTTACTAGACACGACGATTGAATTTACGCTTAATACTGCGAAGTTGCTGTCAACAACATTCGAGGGGAGCCGACAATGTTATTTTTTTTATTTTTCTTTTTTTTTCTTTTAAGATGACGGGAGCCAGGTTTGAACCTGCGATCTCCCGAATGGTAGTCGCGTGTTCTAACCACTATGCCACGGGCGATCCCATCCGTTCAGTGATAGCAAATGTGAGAAGGCGAAATGTTGAGTAGCCTAATCGGCATGCTACCACCGACGCGTCTTAGGAAGTAGGTAACAGAAGTTACTGAAGCTCAACACAGGGTCTCTAAGTGGCATTTGCAGCCTCAAGAATCTAGGACCGGGCGAGGTAAGCCACTCTCCTTAAAAAACAATTATTATGAAAACACAAAGAAAAGAAAAACAAAGCTACATACCACCGAGTTAGCCAATGCCTACTCCAACCAACTCTCTCAACTACTCCTCACAAACCCCCCTAGTTCTGATGTTCCCGACATACAGTGGCAACATATTGCGAATTCTATGACCACTGCCACAACGACCGTACTGGGTTATGAAAAACCACGCTCAGACAAGCCCTGGTACAATGATGAATGTCACGAAATGTCTGAGGAAATGGATGCTGCATACAAAGTAAAACTGCAGCCAATGGTGACGCGTGCGGTGACGGAGCGTTATAAAGAGAAAAGGAGGGAGATGAAACACCTGTTCAGACGGAAAAAGCGTCTGTGGAAGAAAAGAGAGAGCCAGGATATCTAAAACTACAGATATAGACGTAAGGCCCGAAAGTTCTACCAAAAGGTAAAAAGTAAAGGTTTTGGAACACGGATCCCCACCTGTAAGGACATTGACGGATATCTGTTCACGGACACTCAGAGTGTGCTGCAAATATGGAGGGAATACTTTCAATCTCTACTCGTTCCCGAAGGCAGCATAAGTGATGAAATCGCACCAATCATTGAGAATGGAGGAGACTGTCCACCACCGAGCTAAAACGCCACCATCACAGCTATTGCAAGTCTTAAAAACAATAGCTGCTGGTGCCGATGGATTGCCGGCATAGCTTTTTAAAGACGTCAACGTACGTGCACCAGCTCATAAATACGATTTGGCTACAGGAATGCTTGTCCGAAAACTAGAATCTAAGTGTTATATAGCCTGTGCGATTCAAGTGTGCACACCAACTACCACGAGACCAGCCGTTTGCCCATTGCATACAAAGTTCTGTCGAGCGTATTTGTGACCGACTACAACCCTATCACAGCGAACCTGAATGTACCTTATAAGTGTGGCTTTAGACCTAATAAATCCACGAACGACCTACTATTCACATATACAACAAATCCTAGGGAAGAGGCAAGAAATTTATATCAACACTTACTATCTTTTCAGCGAAACAAAATTGCATTCATCTGTTCGATACGACAGAATCTATAAGATGCCATGGCTAAGTTTGGTATTCTTGTAAAGCTGATACGACCTTGCGGGATGGCATTGACTGACACGAAGTCTTTTGTGAATGTAGGCGAATATCTGACAGATCCATTTTCTACCAAGCAAGGCTTCAGACAGGGCGATAGTTTTTCTTGTGATCTCTTTGTCTTCATAATGGAGATTACTTACTTAACATAATTTCCCTTTACACCCCATGAATGTGGTATGAGATAGCTTCTCGCGTTGTTGTGATTTAATGCGCTTTCTATGTTTTGATTCACAACAAACGGCACCTACGCGTTTATCGGCGAATGCGAACGTCACTGTTTGAGAAGCTTTTACTAGAGATGCCGATTAGCCCGACACTTAAACTGCGAAGTTGCTGCCGACAACATCGAGGGGGTCGGCAATGAAAAAAAAATGTGGAAGACTGGAGCCGGAAATAGAACCACGGATCTCCCGCATGGTAGTCGCATGGTAGTCGCTGTTCTAACTACTATGCCACGGCCGGTCTTAACGGAGATGGTCATGTGGAATGCTGCAATAAACACGAATAGTGGCATCCTAAACTAAAAGTCACATTGTGCTCGTGTACAACAATGCTGTTGATATCATTGGGAGGGAATTGCGTAATGTTACTGCGGCCTTTTCAAACATTGAGAAGCAGTTGGCTGAGGTGGATTTGGTGATAAATGAGTGGTTTTGCATTCATTCAGGCAAAAAAAAAACAAGATTACTCGTTTGGAACACTACGGAAACAGTGACATTTATAAGGCTTCCGAGGCTTCGCCGTAAAGAAAAATAATAATGTCAGCCTGGAAATCAAGAAACGAGTAATGATCGCAAACCGCTGCTACTATTCGCTAAACAAGCGTTCTAATGACGAAGCCCTGTCTCAATGACCACAGATCTAACTCAACCAGACACTGATCCTAACTGTATTGTTCTGCAGTGCAGAATCCACAGTAATGACACAAGCGGATCAATTTGTTTTGGGAATCTCCTAGAGAAAAATATTGCACAAAATATTTGTACCCATGATCGTTAATGGCGAATACCGTCTTCTTTTGAATCATGAGCTATGTGGGCGGTACAATGACATATACGAGTATTTGCCGCTCTCGCGAGGCTATGGGATGCCTGGTACTGTAATAGAACTTAAAAATGTTTTTTGAACCGTAACATTTTTCGTAACTTAACTCTTCTTGTCAATAGTTATTATTGGATTGAACTTAATTTTTTAGTATTTGAAATAGTATAGAAATTATATCCAACTGTTTAGAAATTAATCCTCAGTCATTCTTCGTTTATGTTGGCCTTTAAAAAAAGCCTGCATTTGACGCAGATATAAAATATGACAATTATATGTGCCAATAAAACTACTAAAGATTTATTTATAACATTGGCCCACTCGAATGAACATTTATTCTTGTACTGTGCCTCGAATATAAATGTCCATTATAGCCTCGAATTAATTTGCAATTTCACCTTTAACTAATATTTCCGTACAGTGAAATGTCACAGCGATGATATTTGCAATGAATTACAATAACTGATATAACCAAAATCCTCAAAAACAGAGGGTGAAGGACATCTGGCATACAAAAAAGGAAAACAACAACATTGTTAATTATAAACAAAATTTGCTGTCATATAAAGACATTCAAGAACACTTATGTTTTTGTGTTTTTTAAGGCTACCAAATGTCTCAAATGTTCGTTAGTCAATTCGACTTTGGTGATATTGTTGTTTTTAGTCTATTATTGTTGGACCCTATTATACGTCCATGTGAAATGTGAGTTGTAAAGGGTTCACCATTTGGGGACAATTTAAGTTGAAGCAAGTGTACGGTTGCATATTTGCGGCATAATTTACAGCCAGAAGAAAATAAAATCTCAGATTTTGTAATAATTAAAAAATTGGGACCTGCCGTGGCATGATGGTTAGAACACGCGACTACCATGCAGGAAATCGCTAGTTCGATTCCCGCCCCCAGTTATCTACATTTTTCTTTCATTGTCGACCCCCTCGTTGTTGTCTACAGCAACTTCGCAGTGTAAGTGTCGAGTAAATCGGCATGACTAGTAAAAAGCTTTTCAAACAGTGACATTCGCATTCGTCGAAAAACAAGTAGGTGTATAATTCAAAATAACGCGAGAAGCTATCCCATACCTCATTCCTGGGGTGTTAAGGAAAATCAAGTACGAGTAAGTAGTAAAAAACCAGTACAGAAATTTCAGTCAGGTAAACTAACTGATAAATACCATCACCCAATATAAGATATTGCAGAAGTCTTGAGTTATTGAAATTAATAGGTTTTTAATTAAAATAAAATTACTTATGTATAATTTTTCCCCTGCTTGTGGTGCAAAATCGTCCAAAACTTTACTTATTTGCGTAGGAGGTATAGTTGCCGGTTTGGAATTTATGTGAGAAATATTAATTTTTCAAAAAAAAGTTTATTTTGATAGGGGGTACCAAAAGGGGTGAACCGATACAGTCCTTATTCGGCTCTATGACAAAAACACAAAAATTTCGTTCTTGTGTTTTGGGTAATTTTTCATTTTTTTTCGCACAATTTTATTTTGGGTAATTTTTCGTTTTTTTTTTGGGGCATTTTGCATTTGGGACATTTTTCATAGAGCCTCCTTATTCATTCCTGACTCAAATTTGTATACGTACAACTTACGAAAAATTTGACTGAATTCAGTGTACTTACAAAAAAAGATATGTATGTAAGACTATGGGGGTGAGTTCAGTCCTTTATATGGGAGGTACCAGAAGGGGTATGTCAAATAGTTAGGTTTTCTGAGGTTTCGCCCCCTATCACAATATAAATTAACCGACTAATTTTATTATCCCTCATTTTGTATGGGAGGTACCAGAAGGGGTGAGTCAAATAGTTAGGCTCTCTGAGGTTTAGCCTCCTATCACAACATTAATTTATCGACCAATTTTCATAACCCCCCAAGTGTCCGTTTGGAAGTTATTGGAGAAATATTAAATTTCCAAAAAGAGACATACCTGAGTCTAATTTTCATAAGCAAACATCATACGCAAAATTTGAGTGATCTCAGTTTACTTACAAAAAATATATGTATGTAAAACTATAAGGGTCAATTCGGTCATTTGTATAGGAGGTACCAGAAGGGGTATGGCAAAGGTTGCGGTTTTCTTAGGGTTTGTCTACCTTTGCAAGATAAATAAACTGACCAAATTCAAACATCCTCCAGTTGTCCGCTTGGAAGTTATGGAAGAAATATTAATTTTCCAAAAATAGGTAATTTTGTATGGGAGGTACCAGAAGGGGTGGGTCTATTCTGCCCATTTACAATCCCATAAGTTCAATTCGAAAAATATTTAAACTGGTAAATTTTCATACCGATCCGTTAAGGTTTACTCGAGTTATCCTGCTGACCAGCCAGCCAGACAGACAGACGGACATAGCTCATTCTTCTTAAAAAGTTCTGAAACGAATTTGGTCTTAAGATACTTGGGGTCTAACTCGTCTCCTTTAATGCGTTATACTTTTTTTCGTATCAAATGATATATACCCTCATCCCTAAGGGTGATGGTATAATTACAGAGAAAAAAAGGTTTTCATAATTTTTTTTCTGGTTTTATGAGACGGGTCATTTTTTCATTTGAACGACTTTAATTGCAATTTCTTTTTTGTTTAACTAGTAAAATGTAGAAGTCGAGTCAATCGGAATGTCTAGTAAAAGCTTCTTCAAAAACTGATGTTAAACTGTAGGTGCCGTTGTATGGGTCTGAAAATAAAATCATTTTAACTCACAAATTACTCTCCCATTTCTTATTCATGAGCAAAATTTTAAGTTACGAAGTGTAATAGATATACGTTTGTATACCTATTTGGAGTTTGATCCTTGCAATCATATCCTTTATTTATAATTTTTGTTTGTTATATTCCTAATTCTCCCTCAGGAACATATTACGCTTTGAGACCATTCCTTTTTTTTTAAATATCATTTAATTTCAACTGATATTCATACCCTAAAGTCTATCGTCCCTCTCTCTAAAACCCTTTAAGGCATAGTGCGAAAAACCACAATTGCACCAAAAAGTTACTATGCAGGGACCACCGTGTCATTGAGTACATCATATACGAATACATTGTATACTTTCATTAGTCTATACATACATGGGTGTGTGTGTGTGTTTCTACCACAAGTGCATTTTGCGAAGTTAAAGGACATACACACCACACCACACCCGTGTGCCAGTGTATGAGTGAGTGTATTATGATGTCAAGTATCTTTTGGCGGTCATTATAGCATATACACCGAAACAACGGCAACAGCAACAAGGACTATACGATGATGACGACGATGACGACTCACTAGTCTTCCCTTAGACTAATACACGCACCAACACTCAAGCACACATCCCATGCCAGTCTACTCTCCTTAACAAAAAACAAAAAAACATGTCTGTGTGCCACAGTATTCTTGTTGTTTTCGTTTTGTCCTATAGAAAAACGCCAAGTGATTACATACTGAACGTGCTGAAAATCTAATGAGTTTAATAAATTTTAATATCGTATAACATTGCGCTTGCAGTAATAACATCTTACAAGCTAACAACCACAAAAAAAATAACATGCAAAGGACATCTTTTGTTAGTTAGAGGCCATCAACGAGCTGTTGTTGAAAACATTCTCTAAGGTTAACATCTTAATATTTACTCTGATGTAGTCTTGGTTTGGTTTTATTAGATATTTTGCTTGCACTAAAACGTTTGCGACTATTCATAGAAAGTTTTATATAAGTACTTGAATGCAATTGACGATATTGAGAGGATTTAAAATTGTATACCATGACCCTTGTTGGGTCATGTTTTAACCTACATAGATTTATTTCAAAGTGGGTTCGAATAGAACTTATTAATAGTTGTGAGACACTTGTAAAAATAATTGCCAGAACTTTGGTTTTATGTTTTGCTTTTCAACTTTTTAAGTGAAAACAAACTAACAGTAGTTAATAGGGACACTGAACCCATCTTTATTGTATCGAAGAGAAGTTCAAATATGGTCAGTAATTGCAAAGTATCGACAGACTGTTTCTATTCTTACCTCCTGTATGTTGACCTCTCGTTCGATATAGATTCAGATAATGGTTATATTGATAGAAGGAAAACACATAGGCTCATTTTTACGAAGATATTGTAGAGAAATTTACCCCAGAGTCCAGTCTCCTGAGATTATAAGTCTCCACTAGACTCCACTGTTGAGTTGTTGACTAATTTCTATTTAACAAAAAACTGGATTGCATAAAAGTTTACAATTAACAGCTTCAAAACTCCATATTAGGAAGCCAAAAGGCAGTCATAGAGAAAATTCTGCAGTAGTGTAGAAAACTCTTTGAAACTATTCGGCTACGTAAGATTTTATCATCGAATCCAACAAAACCTCATATACAGAGAACAGATGGTTCATGGACCATCAACATTCGCGACACTTTAGAGGTACTGATGAAATCAAACTTCTCAAACTCACAGGAAAGTGATAACCAGTCTATGGAAAACTCAGACACTAATACTTTTGATATTCCCGATATACCAATAACTAAGCATCGATGCCGGCCGTGGCATTATGGTTCGAACACGCGACTACCATGCGGGAGATCCATGAATCAATTCCTGTCTCCAGACAACTACATTTTTCTGCCAGCCGGCCTCCTCGATGTTGTCGACAGCTATTTGGGAGTGTATTGTCGAGTCAATCGGCATGACTTGTTAAAGATTCACAAATAGTGACGTTCGTATTCGTCGATATACAAGTAGGTGTCGTTTGTTGTTAATCTAAAAAATGAGAAGCTATTCCATACTTTATTCATGGGAGGTAAAGGGAAATTAAGTTTTAAGCTTTAGACAAGGCGATAGTCTTTAACATCGTAATGGAGATGATCATACGGAAGGCTGCAGTAACCAGAAATGGTATCATCTTCAACAAAAGTTACATGTTGCTCGCGTATGCTGATGATATAGATATTATTGGACGTCGATTGCGAGATGTTACTGCGGCTTTTTGGAGCATTAAAAAGCAGTCGGCTGAAGTGGGTCTGGTGATAAACGAGGACAAAATCAAATTGTTTGTTTCAACGAACAAAAAGTCCACTCGTCTGGGACGCTGCGTGAACGTTGACAACTATAACTTTGAGATGGTAGATGATTTTGTCTACCTTGGCTCCACCATAAACAAAAATAATAATGTCAGCCTCGAAATCAAAAGACGAGTATTAATCGCAAACCGCTGCTACTATGCACTAAGCAGACTCTGATCCTACCTGTCTTGCTCTACAGCGCAGAATCCTGGGTAATGACACAAGCAGATCATCGCCATACACGAGCAACATGTGATTTTTGTTGAGTATGGTACCATTTCTCTTTACTGCAGCTTTCCACATAATCATCTCCATTACGATGTTAAAGAGATCGAAGACAGACTATATATAGCCTTGTCTAAAGCCTTGCTTAAGAGTAAATGGCTCTGTAAGATTTTTTTGGTACGATGAAGAATGTCGCATGGCCAATTGTAATCCGTGCTGTTGAGGAACGGCACAATTAGACAGTAAAATATGCCAGAAAATTTTAGCAGAAAGTAAAAACAAAAGGCTACGATAATGGGCTCCTCTCCTGTAGGAACAGATACGCAGAGTGTGCTGCATATATAGAGAACTGGTTCCAGAAGGCACCGCACGTGAAGATATCGACGACGGCTTAGACTGCCCACGACCAAGTCAAGCCGAGATAAGAATATTGCTCTTCTTACCTCCGCGGCTGAAAAATAATAAAGCAGGCGGTGTCGACGGACTTCCGACAGAGCTCTTCAAGTCCGGTGTGAGGAGCTGATAACGAGCATGCATCAGCTCCTACGCACGGTTTGGTTTAAAGAGTGCATGCCCGACGATTGGAATGTAAGCGTATTATATCCTGTGCTGAAAAAGATGATCCAAGTGTGTGCTTCAACTATTGCGGGATCAGCATTTTACCCATCACATATAAGGTCCTGTCGAGTGTGCTATGTGAAAGACTAACTAATGCCATTGTTATCCAACCTGATCGGGCCTTATCAGTGTGGCTTTAGACCTGTTAAATCAACAACTGACCAGATTTTCACACTTCGGCAAATCCTGGAACAGACCCAATAGAAACAGATCGACACGTACCACCTTTTCGTCGACATTAAAGCTGCCTTCGACAACCCTATACGGCAGAAATTACTCGAAGCCGTGGCTGAGTTTGGTATTCCAGCGAAGCTGATACGTCTTTGCGGAATGACGCTGACTGACACGAAGTTTTCCGTAAAGATTGGAAAGGACCTTACGGAGCCATTCTATGCCAAACGATGCCTAAAACACGGCGACGGCCTATCGTGTGACCTCTTCAACATAGTGATGGAGAATGCATTAAACACGAGTGGCACGATATTCTACAAAAGCCACATGCTACTCGCATACGCTGATGACGTAGACATCATCGGTCAAAACCTGCGGGATGTGACTGCAGCCTTCTCAGGTATACAGAAGAAATCAGCGAAAATGGTTCTAAACGGGAACGAGAACAAAACGAAGTTATTAGTTTCAACGAACGAAGAATCTACTTGTTCGGGAAACTGCGTGAACATTGACAACTATAATTTCGAGGTGTTAGATAATTTAATCTACCTAGGCTCTGCCATCAATAAAACAAATAATGTCAGCCTCGAAATCCGTAGAAGAATCCTGCTTCCTAATAAATGATACTACGAACTAAGCAAGCGATTCAATGACAGAGCCCTCTCTCGACGAACGAAAATCCAGCTATACCAGATACTAGTTCTAACTGTCTTGATGTACGGTTCAGAATCCTGGGTTATGACTAGGGTGTTCAAAACCGAAACCGAAAAACTGTAAACCGGTTTTTTTATTTAAAACCGTATGCCGGTTTTTGCAAAAGTGTTATTTTCGAATAACCGATTTAACCGAGTTTTTTCCTTCGAGTATTCGGTTTTTTTAAATTGCTTTGTAACAACTCTAAAATGAGTTATTAAAAAAGTAAAAATTTTAAAATTGAATTTGAAATTAATTTAGAAAAAACTTTTTACATGTTATTTAAGTGGATCTTGCCGACGATGATAGTGACGATGATGAATGCGGTGAAATAGTGGAAGTCGAAAAATCATACGAGCTCAATCAGAAAGTGTCTTAAATTATCGCAAAACTGTGGAAGCATGTTAATTCATTTAACAAGTCGCTAGAGCTATGTTTTCCAGGAGCACAATAAAGAACTAAGGCTCATTGTCGATGTGAAACACCGGTGGAGCTCCTTATCTGCAATGATTGAACAGTTTCTAAGAATTAACACATGTGTCATCAATGCGCTAACAAGAAATAACAATTTTGAGAGATTAAAGTCCAGATTATCAAATGATTCAGCGACTCTAATCGACGCTGAAGGAGTATATGCATTTATACTGAAACAGCTTAAATATAAAGACTGCGCATATGCTCGGGAGCTGCGAGACAAAATCATAGTAAGATTTAAGGAAAGTAGAATATAAACATTGAATATCTTAATTATATATCTTAGCTTCGGAAAATTTCATACAAGCTCATCCTGTGTAAAGTATTCTAAAAAGGAGGAAACGATGGAATTTGCGAATGAACTTTTTAAGTCTTTATCCTGCAATTTCCCTAACAACATTGGAGTCTAGTAACAGTTCAGATTGTGAGATGGAGGAAGCCTCAAATGGTAGTCTTTGTAACGATTTAAACAGCACAATAAATACCATCCAAAATCCAGCAGAGAAAACCAATTGCAATGACACAAGACTATATGATGAGTTCAACTATTTCGATTTCAACAAAACGCGCTTTTGTCAATAAATCCTACTTCCACAATTAGTGAGTGCGTGTTTTCTGTATCAAGCTTTATAAAAACGAAACAGAAGAATAGACTCAAAATTTAACACTTAAATTGCATAATATTTCTTAAATACTATTTTAAAAAACAAAATTAAAAATATTCCAAAAATGTATTCCTTTCCAAAAAAAATACTTTACAAAATAAAATGAGAGATTCCAAAAATTTATTAAAAAGTAAAAACACAAAATTAAACAACACATTTCTTATTTTTTTGTAAATAAAAGCAGTTTTTTAAACCAAATTATTTTTTTATTTTTATTTTTAACTTTTTAGAAAAAAACGTAAAAACTCGGTTAAACCGGTTTTCTTTCAAATGCTGTATTCGAAATCCGAGTTTTCTAAAAAATCAATTTTTCGAATAACTCGAAAACCGGGTTTTTGAAAAAATGAGGTATTTGAACACTCTAGTTATGACACAAGCGGATGAATCAGTTCTTCCAGTACATCGTTAACGGAGAATATCGGCATCGTATGAATCATGAGCTGTACACTGACATTGACGTGCAGCGGTTGCGTTGGCTAGGTCATGTTGTACGCATGAACGAAAATGCTCCAGCTCGAAAAGTCTTCGACAATTAAACTCAATGGACGGCGCAGAAGAGGGCCATCAAAACTCCGTTGGAAAGACCAGGTCACTAAAAGCCTTACAGAACTTGGTGTGACTTACTGGAGAAGAAGCGCAGAAGATCGAGGCGCTTATAATACTTTTTTACCTGAGGTATATAATCCACTGGGATTGCAAAGAAGTGCCAGCTAAGTAAGTTTACTATTTTATAATGATCACAAATTAAGCTCATTTCTTCGATTAGACCCCTAGTTAATGAGATATAGGCATTTAGTGAAGCATACATAAACGACAATCCTTACCTTGATTCCAAAATAAAAATCTATAGCACAGTGTTATCATGTTCCTTTATTTCCAAGATAAAATGTTCAATCAAATTATTTTGAATTAGTTGTTATACTAATTTGCATTTTGATTTAGTAGGTATTGAAAAATAAAAAAAAAATGTTTGAAATTACAACGTGTTTTATATATAGAGATCTCTATAATTTTGTTATCATACTTTTAATAAGACATATTTGCAATAATTTGTTATGCTTGTAGTTGTTATACGATTTTGCTTTGATATATTCTATAGTAAGAAGAATGATTAAAAAGTGCCATAAGTTTAATATGTAATTAATATTTAAATTATACAATTGATTATAATGATTAAGTATATAGTTATTGTTATCAATTTGTTAAACACTAAAACCATTGGTGATATTTTGTAAAATCTAATCAGCCGGATGAAATATGAATAAATGTAAAAGAACAATTCAAACGTAACCTCAATGTTTCTTAGATTTAGACATAACAATGTTTTAATGCTGTTTAATTATAAAAATTTACTTTTCTTTAAGTTTTACATTACAATAATGGGAGTTTGTGTTACTTACTGGTTATATGTTTTGTTTTTTTTTATATTTATTTTGTGATTTTCATAATATACTATAAAATAGCTGTTTTTTTTATTAAAAATGTAATTAACAATATATCTTATAAATGTGGTTGCATTTTATTTTTTATATCAGCTTCTTGTATAACTTTTGGTTGGTTAGTTTTATAAAAAAAAAATCGTTGTTACTGCTTGGAAATGCAGTCGTCATGTGTTACAAAAGGGAAAAACTGTTTTAAATACAATTTCTTAGTTTAGTTCTATTATATCCATAAAATCTATATAACTTTTAAAAAGTTAATGTTTAGCACAATATGATTTTTGTTTTTTGTTGCTTCATACATGTGCTCAACTAACACTTATAACTTACATGTATGTATATAAAGTGCCAGTGTCTCATTAGTTGTTAACATGTATATAAATAATTTTACTTTTTCTATATAATCATATGAATGTCGTATCTATGTTTGTATGTATATATTTTTAGCATTTGTTTTAGAATATCATGTTTTCTATGTTTCTCAGTACGCTACTGTGTATTTGACCTCTAACCTCTAGTTTGAATTTGTTGAATACCTCTAGATTACTTTATTCTCTTGCTTTCATTAGTTAAATTCGCAAAAACACAAAACTTTTTTCTATGCCTACAGATCTAAGATAGATAGATAGATATATTTATTGTACATTGTATATTATATGTATTAAGGTATGTCGGACTGTTGCGCTTAGACAGAATGTCACAGTGTTGCGAAACCTGTCGCGGCATATATAACTCAATTAATATTTGAGTTTCAAATGCAAAATTGTATCATTCTGCATCTTTGGGAAAAAGTTCATACATGTATGTTATATTATATGTGTAGTTCCAAGTCATAAGCAAACTAAGTCTGTTATGTTTAAAGTTGGATATACTCGCTAAAATTTTCATACAGATTCTAAAGATTCTTCTTAAAATAATGAGTTGTTTATTTTAGCATTTGAACATCATATTTGATACACAGTCATAGTTGTTCTAAATCGAGTTAGGCCATTATGGGTTGTGACCCCTGATAGACTAGAAGTTTTCAAAAATTGTATCTTCCTGGTTAAATTATCGTGAAAAAAAAGTTAGGAATTTTTAATGAATCTATAAGTTTGATCTGGGACCGGCCGTGGCATAGTGGTTAGAACACGTGACTACCATGCGGGAGATCGCAGGTTCAAACATGGCTCCAGTCATCTTAAAAGAAAAAAAAAAGAAAATTTTCTTTCATTGCAGGCTCCCCTCGAATGTTGTTGACAGCAACTTCGCAGTATTAAGCGTCGATTCAATCGTCGTGTCTAGTAAGAGCTTCTCAAACAGTGACGTTCGCATTCGTCGAAAAACAAGTAGGTGCCGTTAGTCGTGAATCTAAAAATAGAAAGCGTGTTAATTCACAACAAGGCGAGAAGCTATCCCATACCTCATTCATGGGGTGAAAAGGGAAATTAAGTATAAGTTTGATATATTGGTGGTAAGCAGGGACCTTCGGAAAGATTAATATCATCATACTCGCCAAGCGTATACTAAAAGTTCGCGATCATCTAAAATCGCACTGGGTACAAATTACTGAACAGGACAACATCGCTATCACTGAATCCGAATCAGAATTATTTTCGAATCTAAATACTTTATCCAGTAGATTTTAAGTTTGAATTTCACCATCAATAAAAAATACTGTTTATTACGCTAGTCAGGGAAAATCTACTGAGTTCTTATTACGTAAGGTTCTGTGGGTTCTTATGGTGACCCTGGCGACGACTGGGCTCTTAACTCAGCCGACAATAAACCCACGTAACAGGTAGTTAGATATATTCCCTGGCGCTGACATTAAAATTGTTCTGTGAAATGTAAATACTAAAATAGGAAAGGAATATACTCTTGGTTCAATAGTCACAAACTTTTTTCTTGGCAGAAACACCTTCGATAACGGATTAATTAGCTAAATATATGCAAGAAACATGATAGTGATTGAAAACATTATGGTATAAACAAGGCAACCTAGATATTCCCTAGATATGCCGTCATGGGTGTGTGTATAATGGTTGGTGCAGTTATAGACTCGGATCACCATCTAATTGCAGCCATGGTATTCACTAGATTAAGTAGTGCAAAAAGAGTTCTTAACCAAGTGCAAAGGAAGTTATACATCGTAAGACTGCATATCACCGAGTTAGCCAATGCCCGTTGCAACCAAGTTACTCAAGTATTGCGAGCAAATTACCCCAATTCCGATGATTCGGATGTACAGTGACCGTACTTGGGTGTGAAACACCACGGTCAGACATAATCTGATACGATGAAAAATGTCGTGTATTGTCTAAGGAAAAGGATGCTGTGTACAAGGCAACAATACAGCGAATGTTAACATATGCTGTCAGGGTACGATATAAGGAAAAGAGAAGAAAGCGGCGAAAAGCTTCCTTCTCTTTTGAAATAAAACGCCTGTGACGGAGAAGAGAGACCGAAGATATAGAAAAGTACAGGTATAAAGGTGAAGCCCGACAATAAGTACAAAGATATAATAAAAGTTAAGAGCACATAGAGTATACGGCAAATATGTAGAGAACATTGTTGTACTGTGATGCTTCCCGACGCGACGATATCACATTTATAACACTGTGCGACAATTGGTGGGATCAGTAATCGGCAGAGGTTATTACTACCGAGGAAAAGTATAACTGTCAAAAAAATTTTTATACGTGTCCCGTTGTTTCACTTGGACCGAAATATATCGATTTGAAGTTAGTAAGTATCATATAGGAGGTCTGAAGTGCAGAATATGTAACGGAAGCCTAAAAAGGAAATAAATATACCATTCTGTTCGTCTTTGTCCCCTAGCATTGGAATGGTAGGTCAATGTTGGAGCCAGGGACCATATGGCCAGGAGAGGTTCAAAAAAGGGCCCCTTGGGTTCTATGAAGACCTCATATGTGGAAGTAAATGCACCTTTACATTTCATTTGATTGCCCGCACATATGGGTCCCAGAGGTTCCTTTTAGGAACCCCCCAGTGTCCCATGGTCTCCGGGTCCAAGTTTGTCCTATAATTCCGATGTTTGCGGACCAAGGTGAAAATAATGGTATATTTTTTTTCGTTTTTGGGCACTTCTTATATTAAATATCATATAAGAAGTGCCCTTCAAATCGATATGTCTTAAATCCTAGAAGTGAGTCAGTGAAACGCCTGGACACGTTATAACTTGGGAGCAAAAATAATTTTTTTCGCCATATAGAGCGACCCTATCTAGTGCATACTCAATCATTAAAAACTGATAGTTTTTTGTTCGATGCTTAAGAAAGGCCGTGGAATCAGTCTTTTACACATAGCATTCAAGTTCCTGTCGAGTGTATTGTGTAACATACCATGACCCAAATTTGCAAACTTCATTAGACATTATCAGTGTAGCTTTGGACCCGGTAAATCCACGGCCGACCAGACATTCACACTACGACAAATTCTACAGAAGATCCAAGAAAAGCAGACTGACACTTACCATCATTTTTTAGATACTATGGCTGAGTTTGGCATCCCACAAATTTGATACAACTCTGCAGGATGACACTGACCGACACGAAGTCTATAATGAATATAGGCAAAAATCTGATGAATCCATTTGCTAAGCTTCAGATAGGATGACATCGTAATGGAGATAATTATGCGGAATGCTGAAGTAAACACGAGTAGCGGCATTTATAATACGTGGCATGCTGAGAATATACATAACATTGAACGAGGACTGCGGGATGTTACTGCAGCCTTTTTAAGCATTGAGAAGCAGTTGGGAGTAGTGGGTCTGGTGATAAAAGGGGACAAAACTCAGTTCGTCCAAGTACGAAAGCAAAAGAAGAGTCAGGATCGCAAGCTATTGGTACTAGGTGCTATGCAAACGTTTTAATGATAAAGTCCCCCTCTCGACGTACAAAGATCCAACTTTACCAGTCACTGATACTTCCTCTCTTGCTTTACAGCACAGAATCCTGTGGTACCAGCGGATCAATCTGTTCTGAAATTCTTTAAGAGAAATATAATCCCAAAAATACTAGGACCCATCATCGTTAACATCGAGTACCGTCATCGTATGAGCTGTATAACGACATCGGGGTGAACTAAACTTTGTTGGTTATAACATGTTTGGAGATGTTTTTTGAACTTGGACTGATGAACTATCCACAGAACGCAAAAGACCAAATATTAATGCGAAAAAATTGATTACAAATGAATCAGTCAAAGAATTGCCTTTCGCTGACTACTGCTTTTTCCCATATATCTAATGGAGCTCTAATACCGACATGGTAAAACTGTTCATCTGTTGTGACTTTCTACGAATCAAGCCATTTATTGATGTCATCATATAAGTGGTAAAGCTGGTCAGCCGGACCATGTGCCATCGAACGTAGCAAATGACAATCGGATGACATAATATCCGAAATGGGAAGTTCTACCTTAGGCAACATATCGCCACACCAGTTAAAACTTACCTAGAAATTCTAAAATGGAATGTCTGAAAGTCATTTCAGATATTATGTCGACTGAAGAATCACTTTTTAGTGCCTCTCTTCGAATATCGGCAGCTTTTCGCGCAGTACTTTGTGGGAAATGACTTTGCGAGTAAATCCGAATACTGACGTTAGCTCTTCTTACCCTTGGCTTCAATTCAGCTTCTTCAAACATTTTTTACCTCCTTTACGCAGACGGTCCTCAACATCGAAATCATCGTAGTTGAAGCAACGGAACCAATCTATACACGTTGTTTCACTTAGATCAGCCTCTCGAGAAACTTTTTAAAGTTCTCGATTCGCTTCAGCCGCCATTTTCATGGAATGAAAGAAGACAAAAAAACGATCATAAACTATATTTTAACGGTTAACCCGAACTCCAGCTGTGTTTACTAGACTCATCTACGGCGAAGTTGTTTTCAACAACATTTAGAGGGCCGCCCATCAAAGAAATGTAAATACCGAAAACAGGGATCGAGCTCTAGTCTTTTGCATGTTAGTCGAGGGTTCTAGCCATCATTCCGCGGCCGACCTTATATCATCAATCGATATAAAATTAAAAGTTATATACAGTAGAATCTCAGAAATTAGAACCACTTTGTACATCGGGCAGTTCTAATTTCTGAAAAGTTCTAATTTCTGGACATTTTTTTTTGCAGAAAATTATAATAAAACTAGTTATATAAGCTTAATTTTAACACAAATTGACTTAGCTTTTGCTTTTAATACGGGTCCTGTCAGTGTGTTCTTCTTTTTTCGTTGATTTAAAAGCCACTTATATAGACACTTTTCCATTTCCTCATATTCTGCGTTGTGTAAAGTTTTTTTTTTGCTTCCTGATAGGTGCAGCTAACTGCATCCATTATTTCTTGTTTTTTTGATTTTATGTAGCTTATGGCAGATTTTGCAACATTAAAATCTTGAGCTAAACGATTTCCACTTACGCCTTCATTAAGTCTTTTTAATATTTTAACCTTAGTATCCAAAGATAAGGTGTTTTTTTACGTTTATTTGGCTTTTTTTTTTTAAACTTTCACACGTATGAACAACTTTCACTTTGACCTTCAGTCATTAACTAACCCAAATTTGTACAAGCATATCAAATTTCACAAGCATATGACCGAATTGTACTCACCACGAATAACTCGGGGATGCCCCGTTTTATTTTTACTTCAATGAGCAAAAAAATAATTTGAAGTGAAAATACAAAACAAAATAAAAAAACTTCCAACATAATTTCAGAGCGTACAATACATTGGAATGGCCGGTTCTAATTTCTGGACGTTTCTAATTTGTGAGAGTTCTAATTTGTGAGATTCTACTGTATTAGATTTTCCTTACATATAAATTTTCCTGAATTGTTTTTTCCAATTCCTTGTATATAACTGAAATGCCCGTGAATCATGAAATAGGATACGGTTGGAAAGGACCTTGACTCTAAAATTCGCCGATCAATTAGTGGATATTAACGTTATTCTGTTTTAGTTTATTATATTACAATCATGTGTAATTATGTAAAAAATTCTACATTGTCAAAATAATTGTAACATTTTTGACGATTTCGAAACACTGTGCCTTACTGCGGCTACTCTATTTTATTTGCTTACAATTTTGCCAGTTTTTTTGGGGTTTTGTTACTATTTAATTTAGTTTTACTAGATACGGCCTATGCTGTTGCTTTGACTAAAATACATAATGTTCGTTCATTCGTTTGTTTTTGTGTTTCTTTTCTTCAAAACAGAAAAATATATAGTACAAGGTCACTCGTTCGTTCATTCATTCATTTTTTAGTTAGTTGGTTGGTTGATTCGTTGAATCCTTTTATATCTGTTGCTGTTGCACCACAATGTTGCTATTTGCTTAAGCATGAAGGAGGCTCGTTCGTTCGCCAGCTCATACTACATCACAATACAACCAACTAACATTGATTCGCGTGCGTGGGTTGAGGGACGAAGAACGTAATATGTATAAGGAATTGGGGACTGAGGACGGGCGACTGTTGGAGGAGTATGCGGTCTATAAGGGTTTAATGTCTGTGGCAATGGTTTTGTGAAATTGTGACTAAGATTTGAGCTTGAGTTGGCTTGTTTTGTTTGTATGCCTTTGTATTTAATACAATTTTTGAGCAAAACAAGTGGAAAGGGGGTCTTGAATGTCGACTACGACGGTGACGACGACGACGGCGGCAACGACATAATCCTTTATACAAATATATATTTTATTTAGTTATATTCTATGCTGTTTTATATGCATTATATTATTTATACGAAATTGCATATAATCTGGTGTAATCGGATGCTCTTTATTCTTCTGGCTAAGGTAGAACTAGTTAGTGTGCGTGTGTGTGTGGAGAGGGTGGTGGCCGTGTTGTTTGTTGGAATTATACTACAAATTTTGTTGGTGTGTTAAGTTTTCTAAAGATTCGCTTGCGTTTTTTGATGGCTATACGTATGCGGGGGATTTTTTTGGTTTATAATCATGATATGGTATAAAATATTTTTTTTTGTTTTTATTTCGTTTGTTTTCATTTTAATCTTCAACATTTGTTGTTGTTCTTTTTGGTATAAAAAAAATTGTACAAAATTTGGTTTGGTTATTTATTCTCTTATTCATTTTTCATGTTTATTAGTTTTTGTTGTTGTTAAATGTCATTCCTATAAAAATCTACATACAATACAAAATATAACAGTTAAAAATATACATATACTCAAAAAAATACATACATGCATAACTCTTATTAATCAGCAAATGTTGTTAATGACGTTCTTTTTTAATATATTTTTATGATTTAGGTTTTTTTTTTTTGCTTTCTTATTTTGTTGTTTTTCTGTTTAGTTAAATTTAAAATAAATAATTTGCTTTGCTAGGAAAATAATTAATGTTTCATGTCGTTCGGTGTTTTACTTTTCACATTTTGGAAATTGATAATCTCAACAAGGGTATTGATTTTATTAGGATGAGGGATAACAACATATTCAGAGTTTGTCAGTTCAAAAAGTAAAAAACAAGAATCCTCAAATTCGATTTGAGTCACCAAAAAAAAATTAAAAAAAAAATTTCACACGAGGGTATATATCAGTTGGTTTCTTTGAACCAAATTCGATTCATGACTTTATAAGCCGTTTGAGCCATGTCCTTCTGGAGGACACAACTAAATGCTACATGGCCTCGGCGCTTCTGGTACCTCCCATAAAAATATATCATTCCGCCCACTTTAGAAATCGAGTAATAATACCAACACACCCAACGCAATTGTCTCCAAATTCTATATTTAGTAAAGCTATAGCAGGATAAAGTCTTGGAGAAAAACAGGAAGCCTAGCCACGCCCCATCTGGTACCTTCCATACCCTCTGGTACCGCCCACGTAAAACATCGATTGATATTATTAATACAACCAAAGCGATGGTGCCCAAATTCTGTATTTAGTTAAGCTAAAGCAGGATAAAGTATTGGAGAAAAAGTCTGGAAGCCTAGTCACGCCGCTATTGGTGTCTCTATACAAATGTACCACTCCACCCACTTCAGAAATATATTAATATTATTAATATACACACCGCGACCGTGCCCAAATTCTGTATTTAGTGAAGTTTGCCCGCTGACTCCCATGTGTCCCAAATGTTCACGACCCCCGCAAAGTGGCATAATGGTTAAAACACGTGACTACCATGCGGTTGATCCCAGGTTCAACTGGCTACAGTCATCTAAAAAATAAAAAAATATAAACTTCGCAGTATAAATATCGAGTCAATCGGCATGTCAAGTTAAAGCTTTTTAAACAGTGACGTTCGCATTCTTTGATAAACAAGTAGGTGCCGTTTTTTGTGAATCTTAAAATAGAAAGCGTGTTAATTCACAACAACGTGAGAAGCTATCCCATACCTCATTCATGGGGTGTAAAGGGAAATTAAGTAAGAAAGTAGGAAAAGAAACTGATCAGGTTCAGAAGTGGAATAATTCAGTCTACACAACAACACCTCCGATAACGGAATCAGACTGGTTAGCTTCGCGTCGGCAAGAAACATGGTAGTGAGTGGAACCAGATTCCCGCTTAAGTCTTCAGTGAAGGCAGGCAAAACAATTTTTGACAGACAATTTTTTTTACCAAGCGAAGCATCATACAGAGCAATAGTCTGTCATGCGATATTTTTAACATCCTAAAGGAGATGACCATCCGGAAAGCTGCAGTAAACAAGACTTTTTTTCAAAAAAAAGTTTTTTCGCCTTGTCCGAGGATATGGATATCATTAATCAATCACTGTGGTATGTTACTAAGGCTTTTTCAAGCATTGAGAAGCAGTCGGCAGAAGTCGGTGTGCTGATTAATGTGGAAAAAACTAAGTTAGTTGTGTCAACTGATGAATTTTCTACCTATTTAGGAGGCTGCGTGAACGTTGATAACTATAACCTCAAATCGCTAGGTGACTTGGATTGCCTTATATGTATCCTCCCAAACAAAACTAGTAATGTCAGCAAGGAAATGAAGAGAAGAGTATTGACAGCACATCGTTGTTACTATGCTGTAGGAAAGCGATTAAATGACAAAGTCCTCTCTCAACGAACAAATACCCAATTTTACCAGACACTGATACTACTTGTCTTGGCTAAAACGCATAAACCTGGTAGATGTCTTAAGTAGCTCAATCTGTTCTGGGAGTTTCGAGTGAAAAATACTCGGTAAAATATTTGGACCCATCATCTCTAATGGATCGTACTCATCATATGCACCATGGCTGTATGATTTGTATAACGACAACGACGTAGTCGAGCGCGTCTAATTAGACCATATGCATTGACTATGTCATTTTGAACAAATTTATGAAAATGCACTACCTTTAAAAGTCTTTTGCCATAAACTCGATGGGCGGCGCATAGGGGCGTCCAAAACTTTGTTGGATGGACCAGGTTAAGAAGCTGTTATCTAAGCGCAAAAGACCGATGCACTTGGAATTCTTTCCATTTTGCGGAATTAATATATAAATAACTGTTGTTCCTGTTAAATAAGTGCATAAAGATGAAGATTTAGCCCTTTGATATGCGCTTTGTTACCACTTTTGTCCCTTTTTATCCCTTTAAGTACGAATTTCGAAATATAACTTATTATCGTACAACTTCTCCATATATTGATCATTCACCCCGAGGTTTGTAATTGTGCCTAAAGCCATTTGCTCTGTGCGATGGAAATACTCCTGACGTCACTGTTTGAGAAGCTTTTACTAGACATGCCGATTGACTTGAAAATATACTGCGTGTTGCTGTCGACAATACCGAGGGGGCCAGCAATAAAATAAAAGTGTAGATGACTGGAGACAGGAATCGATCGATCACGGATCTCCCGCATGGTAGTCGCGTGTTTTAACCATCATGCCACGGTTGGTCGTTCATCGCTAGGGCTACCGGAAATATGCAAATGCATTTTTTTAGAACGAGATGTAAACAGAGGGGTAAGGTATTTATATGTTTCACACTCTTACAAGTGTTTTGACACGTATTTGTTAAAGCATAATTTTGCATATTTTACCCATAAAGTCATAGTTTAGCATATTTGGGTTGTAAGAGCACAATTTTTAAAAAAATATTCTTTTTCTAAGCATATTTCATATTTTTTGATCATGTTTTTTTAAAAAATATCCCTTCCATTCTGGACATAATGCCTAAATCTAAAACGGCAGCAGCAGCAAAACAAAAGGCGCTTGCAGAAGAGTTTCCTGACTTGCTAGCTGAAAGTTATTGCAGCAGATCGCATATTTCAAGTTAAGCAGCATTTGGAAAGCGGAAAACATATTCGACTAAATCAAAGAACTGAAAATAAGCAGCCGGAACAAGATGTTGGAAAATTATATGATTTGAGAAGGAATACAAAGAGCGAATTAGAATTATGATTAAGTAGTTTTATTGGGAGGTAGCTTGGTGCTTACCGCTTGAGAGCTGGATGGTGACAAGACAGATTTTAGGTTTTTTTTTTGTTTGTTAACTAAACTGCCAACTTTACAAAATCAGAAACCGTCATATAAGAAAAATACCATCAAATTGAGAAATACACAGACTACAAAGTACCATATGAAACAGTTCTTCAAACAAAAAATGTGTACAACGACTGAATGGACAATTTTCGAGCAAAACTAAAAAATCAATTTGTATGGGTCTTAAAAGATTAAACTATAGATGCGAGAGGAAGAAATGTTACAAACGTTATAGTAGACGTATTAAGTTCTGAAAAGGAAATTGCAAGTGAGAAATTTTTAATACATACAGCAGCCTTGGAATTACTCGACAATTGTT
The DNA here is from genome assembly GCA_964034835.1 of Muscina levida. Classification (NCBI taxonomy): domain Eukaryota; kingdom Metazoa; phylum Arthropoda; class Insecta; order Diptera; family Muscidae; genus Muscina; species Muscina levida. The sequence goes on along the minus strand of OZ035883.1, from coordinate 46,560,721 downwards.
CGACTGTGTGACGACGCCATTGAAAATCTAAATGTCAACTTCAATAAGAATAATGTTTTGCTCTCTGTAACGGATGCACGTTATACATGGTAAAGGCTGCAAAAGCTATGGTGGCATTTTTTCCGAAAGTGACATAAAGCTGTTGCTAATGTCAAGATGGTATTTTGTGAATGTTTCATGTAGAGTCGAACTTTTTATATACATGTTTCTAGACCTTGCATATCCTCTAGAACATATAATAACACTTTGATTGAAGCAGTAAAATACTATGCCAACAATTATGAAGATATTTTAAAGGTCTTAAATGTATTAAACAATGAAGATGAAAAAAAATTTGTGTGACTTTAATTTTTTACAGAATATTTTTGTTGATTTTAAGGGCATATTTTATGATTTTAAGAGCATATTTTGCTATTTTAGCGCATAAAACCCGATTTTTAGTGCATATTTCCAGTTGCCCTGCTCATTACATTATATAAATGTGTACCAACAATATTTATAGCACTTCGCCCGTCTTGTATTCGATACCAGCATTTTTTAACTCACTTTCTTCAAATAGCCTATGTTTCTGTATGTGTCCTACACTTCCTCCATAACCTGGCCTCACTCCATCGATTGCTGCCACATGTGTTCCACTGGCACAATTTGCGAACAACACACAAATGTTCATATACAAAGACATATGTACAGGAGTATATATATATGTGTATGAATGCATGTCAATTATGACAAATGAACGCAAAATTTGTTTTTTCCTCTCCCCCCAAGAATAAACAATTGACAGGCAAATTGTTGCAATTTTGTAGAATTGTTTTGATTAAGAAAATTATGGTTTATGAATTTTAAACGAACGATTTTCAATTGCAGCAGTGATGAAAGTTACGTAAAATTTGGGTCATCGTATCAAAGTTGTTGCCAGGAATATTGAAGATGCATTTTTCATTGAGTTTAATTGAATTTGTAAAATAATCCTTTAAAGTTAATGGAAATGTTAACAACATGGAGAGAGACGATAGTTGTGATTCTTTTCGCCTCTTTGAAGTGAAATAACATGGAATAGGTCATCAAAGTTGTCACCAAAAGAGTTGATTTAAATTTGTAAAATAAATTCGATCAATATGTAGAAATATGGAATATCATCAAAAGCAGGAGCTTGTCAAAATTTATATACCGGAAAAAATACAGTCATATTCAATCTGCTATACTAGTCATCCCAACAACGTTGCTTCTTATGATCAATTAAGCAGTTTCTCGTGATCTCTCAATAATCAGAATTAGAATTAATTTAAATTTCCAATGGTTCAAAAATATTGTCAACTTATAAGTTAATTAAGATTAATAATTAATTATTAATAATTTTTATTATTAATTAATATATTAGTTATTAATTAATTTATTAATTATTATTAATTATTAACTGATTAATCAAAATTTTCATTAATCACTTGCCTGAGTAAATAATTAATCGCTCATCGCTTACCCGCATATAACCAAAAGCCTCGGCCAAAACCAACATCCCCATAATTAAAAATAATTAAATTAAATTTGTATGAACACAACAACATTTACATCACAAGGTAAAACAAAATAAATAAATGACCGAGATGACTTTAATTTATACCCTACAAACATTACCATGTGTCCTTGGACTCCTCGTTCAACCAAACATGGACAAACTTATACACTTGAATCAGAGTAGAGAAAAAAAAACAGCAAATTCAGATGAGACCTTCAATTTCCAAAAGTGAATTTACATCAAAATAAAAAAATAACCACGAACTCAATGACATTTGTACATTCAACGCCCCTCCACACTACCCCTTGCCCACACAACACATCGTCATGTGCTGGTTGAGCTGGCTTGAGCTGGCTTGAAGGCAACACAACTCATTGCTCATACAACACGCACTACACCATATCGTACACCGTACACGGTACAACGAAATCTCAAAATTCGATTATCAATATTGATGCGGCATCGCATATCCTTTTGCGTTTAGTTGTTAGTTGTGTGTGTGTTTTTTTTTGTTTCAGTGATATTGCGGTAGTGGGAGATGGGGCTGATTGGTTGTCTTTTTTTCAATTTTGGAATGTTGCACTGGTTTGTTTTCACTTGCATTACCAAGATGCGTGCCAAGGCAGTGGTAGTAAAAAGGAGAACAATATTTTTCTTAACTTGTTATTTTTTTTGTTTGTTTTTCATATAATTATATAACATTTTTGTTTTTGGTGGATTTTCACTTAAAGTGTAGTAGGACGACAATTCGTTTTGCAGTGAAAGGATACAACAGAAAAAAAGAAAGAAAAGAACAAAGCACAATTCAAATGAGGACAGCTTTAGTAAATGTACCACAAACATTCATACACCTGTCTACACTTACTTACACTACTGGCTAGGTGCAAGTGTACTTGCACAAGTACAGTGACTGTTAAAATTAAGTGGTCATCTAAGAGATGTTATATATAAAGATCTATAGCTTTTTTTAAGTGTTTATTTTTACACGATTTTGTCTCTAAATGATATCGATATTTGAACATAAATAATATTCGCAATTTAACGAACACACTGTAAGGAATCAACGTAACGACATGATGATACGGACACATGTTAAACGAATAGGTAATTTAAGTTATTGAATTTCATAACTATGTTTAATACATTGTGATCTATAAACCTTAACGAAAAAAATTGTATGCCATCTAGTATTTAATTTCATCTTTAAACTTTAAACAGGTAGACTTTTACAGCGTCGTTACCGCATCCTACGAACACATTGATGTGACTATATGAAAGACTACTCGAAGCAAATACCCAGCAGCAAAAAATGGGGCTTAATGGGGCTTGCAGGCCTGAAAAGGCAGTCAGAAGCCCTACCATTCAAATGCAATTTTCATTTCAAAATACCATAGGGCGCCATAGGCAGGCAAGACCTGCACATTCCATTTCTCATTGAAGGCGTTTTAGTAGGCATGACTAGGAAGTCCTGCTTGGAGTCCTAAAAACAAGGGCTTTTTTTTAAACTCCCGCAGCAGGAATCGATCTCGCGACCTCAGTACTTATACTTGGGCATGCAACCTACCCGGCTATCACATGATATAGTTGTTGTACGACAAATAGCATACATGAGGTTCTCATAAACAATAGCATCTGTCTTACCTTCCCTTAAGAGGCCTGTCAACAGGTCTAATCGGAGAAGTGACTAGTGCACGGCTATAAGCGTCAATTCTGTCTTCTACTAATAGGCCTGTCTAAGGCAAGAAAGTTTGAATGCCCTTTGTGCACATTAATGGAATTTTTGTTAGGTACACAGTAGGGCTGCTCACAGGCCAGTTTTAAGAAGGGAAAGAGGCATGTATGCCGCATATTTTCGCACCCTAGTAAGAGGCCTCTTTGCAGGTCTCATTTTAAAAGCGAAATGGTCATGAGTATGAAATTTTTTGTTAGGCTTAGTGAAGGACTAACTATAGCCTGTATATTTGGAACACATTTCATATATTCTACACTTTACTGACCTTAAAAACTTCGAAACCAGTCAAGATGTTGGAAAAGGGACTTATGGGTCGATAGACGACCACAAGTTCTTTCAAAAATTGATATGGTTATAATTAAAAAAAAAATTATGTAATTGGGATTTGCTAACAAAATTAAGTACCCTACACTGTTCAATAGCTAAATTGTGAAATTTTAACAAATAATTATAAAAATCGGTTTAGTAGTTTTTGAGTTTACACGTTACATACTGTGACAAATAACAAAACTGAAAGTAGTAAAAAGCTCTATTAACACCATTGAATTTTACAATTAGTTGTCATTGCAAGGAAACATTTTATTGTGATGTATCTTTAGAACATTGTAAATATCCTTATGAAGATGCCTTGTTGGAACAATATTTTTGTCTCGAAGACCAGTTTGGTATAAACAACAATTTAGTTTGTTTTTTTCATCTATTTACCTTTGTGGTTTAGTGATATCTTTTAGCTCCATCTACTTCACAGTTAATGAGGTCAGGGAATGTCAAAAGGCATATAGAAACCCGCAGAGAGCTAATTAGGTTGAGTTCCGGGCCCAAATTACTGATGCAGTATACTCCGTAGTGGGAATCCGCAGTACAATTGATGAGGTTAACAGGAAATTGGTTACCAGGGCTTGTAACTTTTGGTATGATCAGTCTTGCTTTCTAACTTATTCGAGTAAAAGATCGCAGGCAGTGTAGTGGAATAGACTACGTAATACACTATGCAAAACTATCAGAAGGCTTTCCAACAAAGCGAAGAAGACGAGAGTAGAGAAATACTTGGAAGTCTATAGACTCAGGTTTAAAAGGGCATTAAAAGGTCAAGTACATGCATAAAGTACTGTGAGTCTATACTCGGTGTCAAAGATGCCACCCGATTTAGAAAGGTTTTGTCTAAGGACCCAAAAGTTTTGGGTTGTACTCATAAGTCGAGTTCAGCGCCGAAACATTTCAGCTCCTACTGGATACACACATCCCGTACTGATTGAATGATGACAATGTGGTGAATAGTATAAGCCGCTCCATGCCGATAAGGCGATTGGGTGCTGTGAATAATATGGTGGATAGGGAAAAGGTGAAGAATTCCTATGTACCCTTGAGCCCTACAAATAGTCTGGTTTCGGATGGAATAATACCAATCATAATGCATACCTCTGTGTATCATATATATCTTCAAATTTGGTGGACATTTTCTAACTTGTATACGGAAATGTTTTGTTTCAGAGTAATGGAAGGATGTGACGGTAAACTTTATACCCACGTCGGGTAAGACCTTTCATGCCTGAGTGGATTTTATACTGGGACACAGCCTCGTCAACTTAGAATATGGTGAAAGCTGCGTGAGGAAGATAACTATCAGAGGAACACCACCAAGGGGTATTCTCTCCCCGCAACTATATTTCTTGTGATATACGGATTGCATAATTCCTTTAATGATGATGGTACGACAATTGTGGTATGTGCAGAAGACTCGGTCAATGTGATATCTTTGAAATAAATACCAAGGCAGATAGGCGACCTTATTCAAACTGGCCTTGGAAAGCTGCTACGTTGAGCCATGACCTGAGATTTGGTGGGTCAAACTTCAGAAAATGGATCTGATTTCCGCACCCGTAGGTATAAGGTCAATGAATATATGATATGATCAAGGAATATAGAGGAAACATCAAAGTGTTGGTGTGTGTGCGAGTTGGGGTAACCTTGTGCCTGTCTACTATGATAGTCTGACCAATAATCAATTTGAACGTTTGGTTTGGTGAATGGGGCTTCATAACAGTAAAACTATACACTTAATTGCCCTTAACGCAACATAAATTAGTTATGGAATAGCTTCTCGCGTTATTGTAAATTAACACGATCCCATTTTTATAGACATCAGCTGTTCGGGAGTTCGATGAATGAAATATAAATGACTGAGACAGTAATCGAACCCTGGTCTCTAGGTTCAAAGGATGGCTGAAATGGGGATATCTGGTGCCAGCAGGAGCACCGCGTGGCTATTGGACCTAGAAAAACTGGCAATTGGCAACAGTCTGCTTATGATTATGCAAATATTTCCGGGCTTTTAGCTAAAGAATACCCTTGTCGTCTGCCCTATCTCAATGATTTTTTGATAAAACGTATGAATTTCCGGAAAGATAGTAATAGACTAACCGCGGGATTAATACAGCGGTGACTCTATTTCTTGTCTTTACGGATGGATTCAAGGTGGGAAATGGCACTGGAGCTGGTATATACAGCGAGGACCTGTAGCTAAGCCTTTCTTTAAAGCTATGTTTTTAGGCTGAGGTACTAGCCATCCAGATGGCCGGGGATACCATTATAGGAGGTGGAGTCAATACCAGCTATCCATATAGATAGCCAAAATGTTATTAAATTGATCAAATTTATATGGTGTAAAGTTGATGACGAACTGTGAGAAGACGTTGGTCAGACAAAGCCTCCAAATATCAGCATCTGCTGGAACTTTTCGTTATTCATGAGAACGAATTAGTGGATTTACTGGCTAGAAGAGGCTGATCGATATCTATACATGACTCTTTGGTAGATGTTTTAGTGAAGCACGGGATGTGAAAAACAGCTAGCAGACGCGAAGTTTTTATAGAGGACTCAATCGACTTTTAAATCCCTTAATAAGAAATGGGAGACTTTCTCTCATTTGAGTGATTAGCACTCCTCTATTTTAAGACCCGCACATCGGGAACTACAGTTTAACAACGAATCCTTCTGATAGTCCTGGGTACTAATCAGCGATTTGACTCAGTGGAGAATATTTGCCTGGCCATCTGTTATCATGACTCTCTGGCAGATGTTTACCAGCCCATCAGTAACCTTTTTAGCTTAGCGGAGGACTGAATGTTGAAAACAGGTAGCAGACGCAAAGATTTATAGAGGACTGAATCGGTGTAAGTAATTTACTTGGTTTCATGTAGCGTATTTTACATCCCAACGTCGAATCCGAACGCCAGCTGTTTGATAAGCTTTCACTAGACTCGACTACTGCAAAGTTGTTTTCGACTACAATGAGGCGGCCGCTTCATATTTAATGTTTCTGACTGAGGTAGGTAACGAACCTGGCATCATGTCATGGTCGGCCCCAATCGTGGGACTATAACACATCAAAAAAACACTGTGGAAAAACTGATGTTGAGTTTGTTTTGCATAGTTTTATCAGTCACTACTGTTTTCGGGGACCTTCCGATATTCCTGGGAAGGTATCATCGATTTTCCTCTCTGGGCGATGTTTAACTTATTGGAGGACTAAATTTTAAAAACAACTAACTGCAAAGTTGTATAGAGGACTACATGTGTCTCTCCTAAACCGGAGTAAGTTATTTACTAGGTTTCATGAGTTGACTTCCTTGGTAAACTGGGCTTTTTCCATTTCATCGGACAATCACAGAGTATCAATAGATATGGCGGGAGTTGTTGTTGTTTTTGTAACAGCTGGTTGAAGTAGGTGGGGTGATAATTCTTTATACCGATTTTAAAATTCATTGGCACTCAATCGGGCATGTAATCCGATTATCATACGATCATTGTTGGCAACTCTGTTTCATTCTGTTGTATATAACAAGGTTTGTGTCAAGGGATTGTTAGATGTTGTTGTGAGTTTTAACCACCAAATTCCTTCAAAGATGGCGTCAGCTGGTATTGTTGATTTATTTTGCGATTTTGATAAATCTGGATTTTTTGTTGTGGAAGCATCTAGAGCGAGTTTTGTTGGCTGGAGAACTCGAAAGTATTTGAAAAGTAATTTTTTAATTATGTTGATTTTGCCACTGCCCCTGCCGGGAATCAAACCTGGCACATTCGAATTGCTAATCTACGTCGCTTCCACTGAGCTATCAAAGCCGAGAGAAGTTTGTGTTGGCTTCTTTCAGGGCACACGTGTTCCAATCCCAATCCAACCTGTAGTCGTTTTCAAACTTAGGTCAATACCACATCCCTGAGGATGAAACTCATGCTAGCAACTTTTTGTCGTAATTAAGATATTACGCTTTTGCGCTTTCAACTTAACATCCCATAAAGGAAGGCTCGACAAAGACCCTTTTTAAAAAAAAATCATTCACACTTGGTTGAACCAAGACTTTGGAAAACTTGGGAAATTTTTTAGTTTTAAAATTTGCTGTAAAGCCACCAATTGAAAATATGTTCACCGTATTTAATCAAATCTTATTTATTCTGTGGTCCATAAAAAAAATCTTTTTTATAAATAGAGCTTTTCCGTAGAAATTTAATTCATCAACAATTATTGCAAATATTATGGAGCAACCGGCGCTGACTTCTGAGAACCTCTGTAGTAAACGAAATTTTCACAAAACATGAAATTCTTAATTCTATTATTTTCAAATATTGTTTGCAGGTAGAAATTTGAGAAACTACTCCACAGCTATGGATCTTATAGCCGAATTGGTAACCTAACATCAGCATACTTTTAACAGTCACTGTACTGCATAGTAATGTTTGTAAGCATACAGTTGTATATGTAGAACAATAAAAGGGACCTTATGTTGCACTTATAATATCCCGTGTTAATCATCTAAGTCATATAAAGTGTAGTTAGTGTAGGGCAGAGGTTGGATACAACCAGTTAATTAAAATTTCTTAGAAACTGCTTACAAATTAACAAAAAAAAAAACAAAAACTCTTATACGAGATTGGCTTACATTAGTTGTTCTTGTTGATGTTGTTGTTTTTGTTGATGTTAACAATTACTGCTACTTACTAAATGTTTTGTTGTTACTGTTGCTATTTAACTAGTAAGTTGTTGTTGTTGTTATTGTTGTTATATATGTATATATATTTGCTATGCACTTAAATTCTAGAAATTGGATTTTCTTCTTTGGATTTTTCTACTTTTGGTTTCGTTTCGAACAACAATTTTCCGTTTAAAAACAATTACTGCGTCGTTTCGCCGCAGCCATAATTGCTGGTGTTGCCTTTGTTGGTGTATTATCCTAAGATTTTTTAGCCTCGGCCGCGGCCGCTGATGAAGTTTTGCTGACACGCGATTTCTTGAGCAGAAAACACGTTAAGAACTCAATGGACGAGGTGACTTTCTGCAAACTCTCCTCCGACGAGGAATTGTTGCCCTCCAGACACTTGCTGTGCAAGCGATAACTCATGCTGGGCTTTTCCTTGGTCGTCGCTGCGTTCGCCCCAGCTGTTGAGGTGGCACTGCGTGGTGGCAGAGGTGGAGGTGCTGTCATCGAGCCTGCTGACGACGACGAGGTGCTAGGCTCCGCATGACGGTAATAGTTCTTGCTGCACTTTTTCGATATATTATACATTGGCACGCTGTTGTCGACTTTATCCTCATCCTCGCCTCGATTAGAATTCAAGGCTGAAACATATTTCTGGACAGAGGATGATGTTGCCGTTCCTGGTTTACCCTCGTCGCGGCTGTCTTTGGCTGTGATGCCATCCTGGTGGTGGGGATCCTCATTGTCCTCTTCGTCGTTTTCGGCCGGTGATGTGAGATTATTTTGAGGTTCTCCATAATAACGATAGGTAGAGCGGTAACGCGAATGATGACGGCCCTCGGGCTCCATCCATTCTGTACCGGCTGGCAAGGAAAGTTGTATGGTTGGCGTACGATAGTATTGACGATGTGGATGGAAACCCAAACCGAAATCATCCAAGTACGACTGGGAGTTAATGTTGTCCAGCTCGTCGGCTACGCTTAGAAGGAAAGGTAACGTTGACATGGTTTCCTTTTGTAGGGTCTGTTTATAGTTGGGATTTCCTCCAATTTTTACAGGATTCTGTTTGTCGTAGAAAACACCAGGTTATTTTGTGAAGCAACAAATTTTCTCACAAACAATTTCCAGTCCTATTTTAGCTCCACAGTTGTTTATCTACAACTTTTCTGTAATATTTCTTGGTCAGATTTGTTTGTTAACTTTTTAGCACTTCATAGTATATATCATATAATTTTTGTTTTTTTTTTTTTGTATTGAAACACTTTTCATACAACCTCAGCTCGATGAAAGTTGTATGTAATATGTTATTGTTTTCTTTTGTACTTCTTCTTCTTTTTCTTATCCCTTTTATTTTTTCTACTTAAAAAAGTTGCACTAATTTTGTATGCTGGAATATTTTGCTTCAACTTCTTTGCCTGTCGGCGGAGCGTTTTGCGTTCTTAACCCTTCGGTGTTTTTCTATAGACTGATTTGTAAAATGAAAATTGCATTCTGTGGAGGATAGCAAAAAACACACACAACTCAGCACGACAATAACAACGCAGATGATGGCGAACACCGCTCCCCCCGCAAGATGAGGACAACACAGCTATGTTTTCAACTTCGTTTGTTTTGTTTCTGCTGGTATTCGGCGTATACCGTTATGTGTGTGTACTATGAATGCCTAGAATTCGCTATGATGGTACGTACGGGTTCGTTGTTACTGTTATTTATCGTATGCCTCGTGTTTGTTTACATTTTTTGCGAGCTATTTGTCGCTCTCCCGGTGACACTGTGTTGGTCGTTGGAGCTTAGGTTTTTGGAGATAAAAACATAACCTCGCTCTCTCGTAATGTTGTTAGTGAGCCTCATAGCGAAGCGGTTGTGATGTCTAGAGTGCCACAATGTTGCCAGACCGGAAAATAATTGGGTAAACATTTCGGAAATGAAAGCTGTGAAAGGACTTTTTGATGTAATTTATGAACAAATCTCAAATCATTGACAATTGAAAAAGTGGATAGAAAATTGAAAAATCTACATTAATAAAATGCTAACTGATTGTGAGAAATACTTAATATCTGATATTAGGAAATAATAATTGATGTTAAGAAATTTTAAAGTAATATTGCGAACATTAAATTTTACATAGCGTAAATCAAAATTTAAAGGGTGGTTACATTTTAAGGAGCGATGTTGATTTTGAATAAAACACAAATTATTTAGGGAATTATTGTAATTTCTCTTTATTACGATAATATTGGTATGGTTCAATTATGTATGTGACAAAATATCGGCCAAATGAACGCTGCGACCTCAGCGGCACACCTTCATCCGATAATCCAAATTTTCGATGACGCTGGGGCATAATTGAGGTTCTATGCCGTGTCGAATTTATCATCCTTTAGCTTTTAAATTGTTGCTGGCTAATCGACGTACACCTTTTCTTTTTAATAACCCCAAAGAAAGAAGTCCAACGGTGTCAAATCACATGATCTTGGCGGCTAATTGACATCATCACCACGTGAGATAACACGGCCATTGAAATTGTCGGGCAAAGAGCCATTGTTTCGTTAGCTGTGTGGCAAATGGCACCGTCCTGTTTAAACCACATCCATATCTTCCAATTTGGGCCATAAAAAGTTTGTTATCATCTCATGATAGCGGACACCATTCACATTTTAGAAAAAATACGGCCCGATGATGCCGCCAGCCCATAAACCGCACCAAACAGTCACTCCTTGTGGGTGCATTGGTTTTTCGACAATCGCTCTTGGGTTATCAATCGCCCAAATGCGGCAATTCTGCTTATTGACGAATCCACTGAGGTGAAAATGTGCCTCATCACTAAAGAGGATTTTCTTCGAAAATTGATCGTCCACTGTTGCCATTTCTTTCGACTATTCTGACCACTGATGACGTTTGGAATGGTCAAGAGGCTTTAGTTCTTGAGTCAATTGCACCTTGTAAGAGTGTAAATGCATAATGTCTTTATGCATAATGTTCATCAACGACGAACGTGAGAGGTGCAATTGTATGGCACGACGACGAGTTGAGGTGAACGGCTCTTCAGTCACACTATCGCGAACAGCAGCAATGCACTGGTGTTTTCACATCTCCTACAGACTCGGTTTACTAAAATTTTTGCACGATTTTTCCGATTGTACGCACATTTGGACGATTAAATTGACCGAATAAATCACGAAGTGCATGATATGCATTTTGATTTGAACGCCCATTTTCATAATAAGCCTGAATAGCTTAAACGCGTTGCTCGATTGTTCATTTGGTTCAAATTGAGTTAGTCTGAAATTGAGAAATGTCAAATGAAATGCAAAAAAGAACTTGACGTTTAGGTGTGGTTCACATTCAACATCGGCCCTTACAATTTAACCACCCTTTAGATACATCATGTGTTTCCTGGGCAATGCCACTGGACATCCGTAAAAAGTGGTAAATAAGTGAGACGCCACAATGTTAAGTAATCTAAATGACATTCTGCTGCCGATGCGTCTTAGGGAGTTCGTAACATAAGTTACAAAGGCTCAACACAACAAATTTGACAGCCCCAAAACAACTCGAATCGGGTGAGATTCCCCAAAAAGCGGCAATCCGCAATCAATAAATATATCATTTAATGTGGATAAGCAGGAACCACCAAAATGTCACTAAACTACGAGAAAAGTTATATGGACCATGATTATGCATGCACATGGAATGTCCGAACTTTCTACATTGAGGGTGCCTATACCTCTATATAAGTATACACTGCCATAAATCCCCGTCAAGTATTAGTATTACCGCCATGCAGAGAATGTAATAGACGAATGTAAACCGGTACATAATGTATGCGACAATAATACCGTGTGATTTTTTTTCGTCACGCAAAAATGCACAATTTCGAATGCGGATTCATAGTTGGCAAGAGAATTAGACGTTTGGTCTCGCGGTTCAACCCTGTAAGTGACCAAATCCATATCAACACGATAAACATCAGTCTGCTTTGGGTACACGCAACGACAGAAGACAAAGACAAGGACACTAAAGATGCATTCTATGAACGCCCTAAGGAAATATATGGACGCTGTCCTTACAAAACATTAAAATTCCTCTGTGAGATTTGAATGTTGAAATATGTGGTAAGGAAAGGTGCCCTTAGTTCAGGAGTCTGCAAATTCAGTCTACACAGCAACACCTCTGACAACGTACCTTCCTTTTTGTCGGCAAGAAACATAGCACTGTGTGTCAAATCAAATTTGAGCACAAAGATAACCTAGATGACCACTGTTCAGAAAACAAGAAACACAATTTAACACATGTCAATCGGTAAAAGGTATATGTGCAAATATACACTAGGGTCACAACCTTACATAGTTCGATCGAAGGTACGTTCCACGCTGAATAGTGCCAACAATGCATGTAATTATATCCAAAGGAAGACGGACATCATAAGGCTGCATATAACCGAGATATCTAATATCTATTCCTAGACAACTCTCAATTGCTCAAACAGACGTCCCTAATCTTAATGTCCCTGGCATGTAGTCGCAGCATATTGAGCATTCTATGACCACTGATGCAAGTACCGTATTGAAGTATGAAACATCATACTCAGACAAGTCCTGGTACGAAGAAGAAAGCCGTGTATTGTCTGAGTAGAAGAATACTGCACAAAAGGAGTAAGACGTAACGCCTCTGTAGACAAAAAATGTTCAATGGAGGGGCAAGGACATCGAAAAGTACAAGTGCAGCCCGAAAATTCTACCAATAGTTAACAACTAAATGTTGTGGAACTGAGATTCACACCTGTAAAGAGAGAGAGAGAGAGAGATCGAAATCTGGTCAAGGACATACAGAGTGTCCGGAACTATGGAGGAAATTATTTTGTACTCCACCATTTATGTAAAACGACGTCAGTGCGGTAATTACTCAGGTTAAAAACAAAAAAGAGGTGGATGCCGATGGACTGCCGGCAGTGTTAATCAAGGTGATGAACTGTTAACTAGCATGCTCCAGATTATAAACACGGTTTGGCTAAAGGGTTGTGAGTGCACTATGTCCAGTGTTAAGGAAGGCGATTCAAGTGTGTGCTCCAACAATATATTGGCGAGTAAATTATAGACTAAAACCGATCTTAACAAGTTCCTTAAAATGCCCTTTAATAGTGTGGTTTTGGAACTGTGGTAATACCCAACAAATGCAGGTCGACACTTACTATCATTTTATAGACAATACATGTGAATTCGGCAGTCTGGTACCATAGAAATTCATAGATGTCATGGCTGAGTTTGGTATCGCTGCGATTCAAGTCTCACTGACCGACTTGAAGTCCTCTGTGAACGAAGGCAATAATCTAATGGATTCATTTTATACCAAGCAAGGCTTCATACAGAGCGATAGTCTGTTATGCGATCTCCTTACAGTCGTAATGGTAATAATCACGTGGAAGAGTTACATTATGCTCGCGTATGCTGATGATATAGATATCATTGGCCAAGGACAGCGGGATGTTACTGCAGCCTTTTCATGCAATGAGAAGCAATCGGCAGAAATAGGTCTGATGAAAAACGAGGACAAGTTGTTTGTTTTAACGAACAAAAAATCCACTCGTTTGAGACGTAGGTGAATGTTGATGACAATAACTTGAAAGTGAAACATGATTTTATTTACTTTCGGTCCGCCGTAAACAAAAATGTTTACGAGATACGAATATTGATCTAACTCGCGGTTCTTTAACGATATGCTTATCCTTCATCCAGGAACGACAAGCCTAAAATACCAGTCACAGGTCTGGCTATCTGGCTTGTTCTTTGACGAGCAAAAATAATGACACAATCGGATTTTGGACTGATCAGCGCAAATGGAAATTACCGTCACTGTATCAATTATCAGCTTTATGAGCTGTATTACAACATCAACACAGTAAAGCGTTTTGAAAAAGAACGAAAGGCAACGACAAGTCGGGCAAATAGATGACAATGCTCCAGCTCAACTATAGACCTCGGTTATAGACTCAATGTGCGAAGCAGGTGGGTGAACCAGGATAAACTGTTGTTATCCAACCTAACTATGATAATTCTTCTACGAAGTGCAAAAACCGAATGAAAATGGCTTGACTGTTTTTCAAAATATTCCTTTTTATGATCAATACACTTTTGCATTCCTTCAAACCATTTGTCATAGCAGTTATTCCATTCCTCTTGAGACATTTCCAAAACATGGTTTTTAAAAGCTTTAACTGCTTCTTCGACGTTCGATTTCTTAAGACTTTCGGCAAAGAAATATTCGTGTGTGTATCTCTCAGAATAGACTTTATGTTACCAATGGCTTTGCCAACACTAGTATCGGAATTTCGTATATACCTTATATGTTTTATGATATTTTTGCACAATTGAATAATTTGAATACGTTTTTGCTATATTATGTTAGTTCTTTTACAACGAATCGTCAACCAATTTTGAATCAAAATAAGACTACAGCTTAACATTAGTCATGCATGTTCTCTAAGAAAATAAGCCTCTCATTGAATCACACTTTATATTGGGATTCGGCCTAAAAGTTATGTATTTATTCTATTACGTCTTACTTAAACCAAAAGGTTTTTAGTTTTCGTCTCCTAAATTTTAAATTTTTCCCACACCAAGTTACCAACTATAATTTCTTCAAAAAAAATAAACTAAACTACTGCGTTCATATATCATATGCGCTACAGAACGTTGATGACTAACCGAAGTCAATTATTCGGCCGTAGTGTCATTAAAAACATTATCTACTAACTAGAATTTATAATTCTCTCTCATAATGTCTCACGTCTACTCTCTGCATCTATCGCGCATTTAACTCTCTTTTCTATCTCTCCTTATTACAACTCTCTCTCTCTCAGTTTCTTTACACGTGATGTGTTATTTTATTCTCTATTTACTTTTCGTCTATTTTCTACGGGATACCCTTTTGTGTGTGTGTGTGAGTTCGCTTTGTTGAACGCTTTATTTCGTTTTTGTTTTGCTTCGTTATCCTCAGGTTAACTGCAGCAATCGATGTGAAAACGTTGTACACTCACTCACTCACTCAACCAGTCAGTCGGGCAGTGCTAAGGTACAACTGCATCAGAACTCCTGCACTACATTAAATATTAATTGCAGTGTGCGGCATCCCCGCCCACCCACCGCCACCATAAACATCGTGTAACGTCGTGCAACAACTATCGTCGGGTGAATGGATAATTGTTTGTGCAGCGCTGGATAGCAATGGTGTCTCCCAGTATACGTCTGTGAGTGTGTGTGATTGTGTGTAAGGATAACAATTTCTTTGTTATGCATTTTAGCAAGTGCCTCATGGGTTTTTTTGCTGGTTAGTTTTTTGTGTCTCTATTCCATTTCATTGTACACATTTTTGTTGCTCATGGGTATTTTAGTTTTTATTTTCTTTTGAGAATCCTAAACGTGTCAGCTGATGAACTGCTGTGTGGTAGTTTGTGCGTGTGTAATGGGAATTTTTCATTGCTTTTCCTGGCCAAAGGGGAAAATTGGACTTTGTATATTCTTAAGTACCCACACGACCATAATTATGATCGTAATCACTCATAATCTTTATTTACACTTGTAACTTTGAGTCTCGCAGGATGTGCGTAAAACTAGGAAGTGATTAGCTAACATCATACCTGAGTGTGTGTGCGGTAGCGCTTTAGGAGAAAAGGAAGGAATATAAACATATGAAAACGTGGGAAGCAATTATGTCTAAAGATAAACATGAATGTTAAATGTTTCTTGGAAGCTAAATAATATTTTGTGCAGTTTAAGTTTACCTAGAAGCTTAATTTTGTTTGTACACATGTGTGAATTTTGTTGCTATTGAATTTTTACCCTTGATCCGGGATGTGTGCACTTTCTAGAAACTGAAAAATCAATGAACATTATTAATTTCTATGTATTGGTATGTTGGTGGGCATATTTTAAGAAGAAATTAAAATTAAAGGGAATGCAACAAACAGAGCTTAATTTTGTGTTATGCTGTACATAGCGTTATACAATTTAACTCTGTTACTTCCGAAATAACAATATGCAAATGGGCAATATTTTGCTGTATGTGGTAGAAAATTGTTGTAGTTTAAATATTTGGTCGGTCTATGATTTACCAGAACCAAAGCTACTCTGATAAAGTCTAATTGGGTTGGTAAAGATTGGCTTTAACCTTTCGCATAACACACTCGGCAGGACTTTGCATGCGTTAGGTAAAAGGCTGATGACGCGGTAGTAGATATTCATTATTGGATCGCCTTTCTTTATCACTTTATCACTGGACTTAAAATACTTAAATTTCATTCATCAGGCATCTTTTAGCCAAATCGTGCTTGAAAACGTCATAAGGCAGTACGTGCCCAACAATTGTACCTCTCACGCTCGGATTTGATGAACATTACGCATAAAGACTTGCATTTACACGTTTGCAAGGTGCAATTTACTAAAGAACTAAAGCCTTTTGACCATTCCAATTGTCGTCAGGGGTCAGGATAGTGGCAAGAAATGGCAATAGTGGATGATAAATTTTCGAAAAAAATCAGTGATGAGGCATATTTTCACCTCAGTGGATTCGTCAATAAGCAGAATTGCCGCATTTGGGCGAATGATAATCCAAGAGTGATTGTCGAAAAGCCAAAACACCCACAAAGAGTGACTGTTTGGTGCAGTTCATGGGCTGGTGCCGTTATTTTTTTCAAAATGAGGCCGGTCAGGCACTTGCTGTCAATGGTCTTCACTATCGTGAGATGATAACGAACTTTTTATGGCCCGAATTGGAAGATATTACATCGGCCCCTATAACTTTACCACCGTTTGCTAGAACACCTAACATGAAAAAGGGAATGTGTAGGCTTTGCCTGCCTATGGTGCCCTATGTTTATTTGAAAAGAAAGTTGCATTTGTAAGGTAGGGCTTTTGACTGCCTTTGCAGGCCTGCAAGAAGGCATGCAAAGCCCCATTTGCTGGTGTGTAATTGCCGTATTTACCACATTTTGTCTCGGTGGTAGGTAACCTACCCCGTCATCGTTTATTTGTGTGATTTTGTCACTTGGACTGCCTTCCTTAACTAGCACCATAAAAAATTGTTCCCTCAATTATTGCAAACACTCTGCTTGTCCGTGACCAGATTCCCCTCACAGTTGGGGATCGAATCCTTGTTTCTTAACCTTGAAGAGGCTTTCGTTCTATTTCGTCTTTTCTTTATATCGTTCCTTCACAGCATGCTTTACAACTGGCTAGAGTGTTGCCTTGTATGCAACAATACGCGACATATTGCGACATATTTCATTGAACCAGGACTTGTCTGAGGCTGAGTTTTCATACACAAGTACGCCAGTTGCGTCAGTGATCATAGAATGAGTTGTGATCAATGAGAGAGTTGGTTGGAATAGGTCTTGACTATATCGGTGGTTTGCAGCGTAGAAAACTGCGGAAGCTTTCATAGCAAGCGTTGTTGTTGTTGTAACAGCTGGAAAGAAGTAGCTGGGGTAATAACTCTTGTCGGGATTATCATACGATCATTGTTGGGAACTCTGTTTCATTCCGTTGCAGATAACAAGGTTTGTGTCAAGGATTGCTAGTTGCTGTTTTTTTGAGTTTTAACCACCGTTTTGCTCCAAGAGATGGTGCCAGCTGGTTTTATTGATTTATTTTTAAGATGTTGATAAATCTTTTCCTCTTGTCGTTGGTCCTTGCGCAATCTGGATTTTTTGTAGTGGAAGCATCTAGGATGAGTTTTGTCGCATCCACTGAGCTATTGAAGGCCACCTTTGCAAGCGTTTTTCGCACTGCTTAAAATCGTGAGTACCTTGGTTGCACGTAGGTTTTGATCCGAGTCTATATTTGCGGCACAATCACACTTGCGCCCATGACGCTGCGACATGCTTCCATCGATTACCCAAAGTCAATATGGTTTCTTGTATTTTGTTCAGTGGATAACTTGGTGTGGATATCTGATTCCACACAGAACCATGTTTCTTGTCGACACAAAGCTAACCAGTCTGAATCCGTTATCGGAGGTTTTGTTGTGTTGACTGAACATCCCGAGTGCTGAACCAAGGCCATCTCCCCTTCCAACTTTAGCATTAAAATCTTCCAGAACAATTATAGGCAGGGCAGCTGCCTCATATTTCCCCCAGACATTCATCTTTACACCCATATGGCGATGATGTTAGCTTTTTTTTGCCGTGAACATCCGCCATTCGGAGGTGTTGCAGTGTAGATTGAAATTGCCGAGTGATGAACCAGGACCACGTTCCCTTCCTAGTTATGCATAAAAAATCGTCCACCAGACGCACATATTCAATTGGATGGAGGCACCATTTTTGTAGAGAGTTAGGATATTCCAAGCGCATATTCTTAAATCATGATCCTTATAATGATTGTATGGGTCGTCAACTTTTGTGGTCCTTGTCTTTTCTTTGTGTTATATTTAAGGAGAAAGGATTATTAGCCCACTGCGCCTGATCTAAGTTCCTAGAGACTGGCAACTCTACAAACAAAGCTACTTGTGTTAGCTACTCCTTAAGACGCATCGTTAGTAGCATGTCATTCAGGTTACTTAACATCAGTACAGTGATGTTCGTATTCGTCGATAAACAAGTAGGTACCGTTAGTTGTGAATCTAAAATAGAAAGCGTGTTAATTTACAACAACGCGAGAAGCATCCCATACTTCATTCATGGGAGTTTAAGGGAAATTAAGTTTTTTAAGTTAATTGTCAAACACTATTAAATGTATAAGATGATCGATTCAAACCAATCAAACGTGATCCGTAAAAACCAGAAAAAAAAACCTATATGAATCACACTCACAATCATCATTTTTCCAGACAATATGCGATGTTCTACTTAGCACCGACAATTGCTTAAGCGATATATGTTTAGTATAAAATATTTCACTCTGATATTTTGTACGTTTCGTACACACATAGTAAATGTATATCATAATATACACATTGATTGCTTGAAGCTTTTAACACTTAAGGTTGTGATAATGAGTGGAGAAGTCACAGCAAATGGGTACTCATGATTATGGTTTGGCAACGATCGAAATAGCTATCTGCCTGCCAGCTATCAACATAATACATTTCACACAACTCTTGTAAAACAAATTCTATTAGCGATAATAGAAAATAGATCTCAAACCGAACAATGAAAAACATATTCACAATATTTTTAGTTACCCGAATGATTCAAATTTAAACCGTTTGTGGCACCTGCTATTGTCTAGTCCAGTGTATCACAACTCTTTAATAGCCAGACTTACACAGAGGCAGGTGCGTCTGTTATCTCCTCTAAGTTATATATTAAGATATCAAGCTTGTCGTTACGAACGACTTCAGAACATTTATTTTATATTGACAAATTCGCTTTATATCGACTTATATTTTCGATATCATTCAATCGTACAAAAAAATGCATATAATCCACATTGCTCATTCGTACTAACCCTGCTGCTATCTACGGTGTACTGAAGCGAATGATTAATGTCTGGCATCTATTTCTACTACTCATACGCCTATGACCAATGCCTAGCTGAACACCAAAGCACTCACAATATCTACAACTAACTACCGTGTTAAACACTCCACACTTAACAATTACCTAGTGCAAAAGAGAGTGCGGCACATCACAGAATTTACACTCAAATGAAACTGAAAATCATAGACAAGTCGACAACCGGACGGACACTAATGGTGAAGAATGCAATCCATAGGGAACAAAAGAGAGAAACAAGTGCCGTCAAACAATCTACTTAGTAAATGAAAGCGCTGTGATAAGTCTGTAAGTCAAAATGAAAAAAATACAACAACAAACACAAACGTAAAATAAAGTGTGAAGAGAATAGACGATACGTAATGTTTGCAGTGCAAATAATTTTCAAATAAATCTTGTTTTCCCCTGTAAGCAATATTTGACACAATTTTTTCTTTATTCTACTTTACATAGTATGTACAAACGTGTGTCTTAATGTAAGGTAGCCTGTGTGTGGTAGCCTGTGTGTGGTATCCTGTGCACGTTATCCTCTGTATGCCATTCACTGTATGGTATCCTCTGTATGATAGTCGTATCTGCTTGCATTTGTGTGGCGTGTGTGCGCCTGCCTCTGTTTGTCTGACTGCCTCTTGTGTTTTGGTGTGAACAATTGCCGAATGAATGAAAGCAAACGCTAAACAGTTTGAATGCATCCAACCATAAATGAATGGAATCCATGCTAAAAGGAACACAATGCGTCTCTCTTTTGAAAGTCAGCCGACAATATTGGGCACAAACATCAACGGTGCTGCTGCACGTAACAACGGCAATAGTGCACAAGTTGGTTGTCCCCTGAAGGGCTGCTTCTATCTTTCGTAAATGTAACGAGGAGCGCTCATGCATTTGAAATTAAACAAACTTACATCGTCATTGTACTTGCAAATGTGCACACACACACACACAGGCACACACAAGAGTACAAACGCTACGTTAACAGTGCTTTTGAATACTCCTTCGTTGGCGTATGTGAAACATGATTGGGTGCATTGGGCCAAGACGAGAGCTACGAGTCGAATTTGATGAATGTGACTGTTCGTTGTTTACGTTGAAGTTCTTAAAGTTTTAAGCTTAGCAGTTTTCGGTTAAATGTAGTAAGAGCTGCAAGCAATTGTTTTACCTAGTTAGTGAAGTAGAGGCTGCTTGTATATATTTTTTTATGTCAGAATTTTTTTTTATTGCATAGAAGGAGTTTTTTTCGGTTCAAGAGGTGCCTCCAAAGGTATCTCTCACATGAAAGTAAATGGGGACAAGCATCTCCAGCTTTGCTCTTCATGCTAACTGTAAGTTGTAAAAAGTATGTAAAGTTTCCATAACTTTAAAAAGAAAGACAAAGACAATCAAGCAATAAATTTTAACTCTGTTTAAGGAAAATATTTTGTTAACGTTAGCCATAGAATTAAACACAGGCTATGCTTCGAAAAGCATCATCATATTAATGTATGATATTTGTATTTTTACTAGCCGAGACACAAACCACTTTAATTAACATAGCTCTGTTATCCCTATGTTATCTACCTATGTTATCCCTATTAATATTATAAATGCGAATGTCGTTCTGTTTGTATGTTTGCGGCTCAATCACGTCCATACAGGTGTACCGATTTCAATGACATTTGGAAGGCAGTTAGTATACGGTATGGAAATTACCGTAGGCTACATATTATTATATATAATGTCCACATAGCACTCCGCAACAGTAATAAGAATTTGCAAATGAAATTTTAATTTTAGATCTGTGAGCGGAGTAGGCGTTGCAAATTTGCAGACGAACATTTTATTTTTGATCAGTTTGCGAATATGAATATGCAGACGAAATTTATATTTTGGATTAGTGGTCGGAGGGGGCGTGGAAAAAATTGTATTTTAGTCCTAGAGAGATAAAATTTGACACTCAGATAGCACAAGGCAACACTAATATGAATATTCAGACGAAATTTTGATTTTTGATCAGTGGGCGTGGCATAAACTGTTTTTAAGTCCTAGAGACATAAAATGTGACACCCAGATAGCACAAGGCAACACTAATATGAATATTCAGACGAAATTTTGATTTTGGATCTGTGGGCGGAGAGGGCGTAGCAAAAACTATATTTTCGCTCTAAAGTGATAAAATTTGACACCCAGATAATATAGGGCAACGCGGATATGCAAACGACATTTTAATACATTCAAAAGTCGATGAAAACTGGTCGCATTTTCGCTTTATTAAATTTATACAAAAACAGGTGGGTCCACAATAGGCAAAAGGCGAAATACGCAAAAAAATGTTTTTGTGCTAAAATAATAGTATAGCTTTAAACCCTTGCCAAAATTTGGATTTTCTTTTGTTGTAAATGATATAGACTGCCAAAACATAGTCGTTTGGGTGTTATAAAGTTATTAATTTTTCGTTTTTCTTAAGAAATCAGCATAAAAAAAACATTCAAAAGTCTAAGAAATCTGGTCGAATTTTCGCTCTTTTCAATTTATACCAAAATAGGTGATCCATGAGAGGCAAAGTACATATCAAATTATTACATTCTGAAAGCTCTTTCTAAAAACAATACCACTGCGGCGAAATACGCAAAAAAAAATATTTTTGTGCAAAAAAAGTATAGGTTAACTAACCCCTTGCCAAAATATTAATTATTTTATAAAAATGTTCTTTTATTGTAAATGGTAGAGATGGCTACAGATAATCGTTTGAGCGTTCTAAATCAATTAATTAATCGTTTCTGTCAAGAAATCGGCATAAAAAGGTGTTAAAGAGTCAATGAAAACTGGTCGAATTTTCGCCTTTTCCAAATTATACCAAAACAAGTGGGTCCACAATAGGCTAAAAGCATATAAAATTACTAAATTTTTAAAGCTCTATCTAAAAATAAAACCAGTGTGGCGAAATTCGCAAAAAAATATTTGTGTGCAAAAAAAAGTATAGGTTAAAAAAGTATAGGTTAGGTGTTAATTGTTGTAAATGGCATAGACTGCTAAAACATAGTCGATTGAGTGTTAAAAAGTTATTAATTTATCGTTTTTGTCATGAAATCAGCTTAAAAACGATGCTACAAATTCAAAGAAAACTGGTCGAATATCGCTTTTTCCAAATTATACCAAAACAGGTGGGCCCATTATATGAAATATGCATATCAAATTCTTTAATTTTTAAAGTTCATTCTAAAAACAAAAACACTGCGGCAAAATTCGGAGAAACAAATTTTTGTGCAAAAAAAAGTAAAGGTTAACCCCTTGCCAAAATTTGGATTTTTTTATTAAAATTGTTTATTGTTGTAAATGTCATAGACTGCTAAAACATAGTCTATTGAGTGTTTAAAAGTTATTAATATATCGTTTTTGTCAAGAAAGCATTATAATAAAGACATTCAATAGTCAAAGGAAACTGGTCGAATTGTTGCTTTTTCCAAATTATACCAAAACAGGTGGGCCCATTATAGGCAAAAGACATATCAAATAATAACATTTTTAAAGCTCTATCTAAGAACAATGGGGAATGGGACTTTGCCCAGAGGTGGAAAGTTACTGATTGTTACTCACTTGGGAGTGACCAGAATCGATTCCTTTGCGGCACTGTCCAAGCAGCTAACTACTTCCGGTCTTAGACCAAGTATTCCCCGGGCAATGACTTCAAAGCAACCGCTTAGAAGTTAGCTAAAGTTAGAAGGCATTACAACCATGTATCCTGAATGGTCAAAGAGACGTCTCAGGAAAGTAGGCTTAAACCGCTGAAGCATGGTTGCATCGTGGGATTGGACGCGCAGATAGCAGCCCTATTACCAATCTAGGAGACGAGGGTTAGCAACCCACATCTTCCGAAATCTAAATTGCTAACGAATCGTTAAAAAATCAGCCTCTAAATAAAAAACCGAAACACTCGTTGACGACCTTTGCATATCGAACTAGGACTATGATTGGATACTGGAATGTAAGAACGCTCAGAGACGGCGATAACATCGCCACCGGTTTGAACGCCAGGTATTTGCAAGCAGAACGTGAAATGTTACGGTACGGCCTTGCTATCCTCGGTTTAAGTGAAATTCGATGGACTGGCTCTGGTGAGTATTCGTCTCCAAGCTCACAGTCGGTCATGCTATATTCTGGAAAGGAAACAGGAAGCAATCACCAATCAGGCGTTGGAATAATGTTGTCAACAAATGCGCGTAAGAGCCTCATAAATTGGAAGCCTGTATCGGACCGACTTATTCTTGCCCGTTTTGGATCTAAGGTTAGAAATATCTCTCTAATACAGTGCTATGCCCCAACCGAAGCTGCCACAGACGATTTGAAAAACGCGTTCTACAGTCAGCTGAATGCAACGTATGACGATATTCCACGAGGTGATATCGTCATAGTCATGGGAGACCTGAACGCCAAGGTTGGTTCTGACAATGAATCGCTGAAGCATGTAATGGGCAAGCATGGGCTTGGTACACGGAATGACAACGGGGAACGGTTTATTGACTTTTGCAATGCTAGAAAGTTAGTTATCGGTGGCACTCTCTTTACCCATAAAGATTGTCACAAGGTAACGTGGCTGTCTCCCGACAGGCTTAACACCGCGAACCAAATTGACCACTGCGCCATCAGCCACCGTTTTAAAAAATGCCTGCTTGATGTACGTAGTAAACGAGGTGCGGATATTGGCCAATCTCGAGACCACTACCTAGTAGTAGCCAAAATACGTTTATGTACCACAGCCATACAAAACAACAGACAGAACCTCCGACCCAGGAAATACGATGTTGGTAGATTAAGGAATATGAACGTCCGAAACAACTTTACCTCCCAACTCCGACAGGCGATGAATACCACCGGAAATGTACTCCCTGCTTCCATTGATTCGAAATGGTACCATCTTAAAAACATAATACGGTCATGTGCAGATAAGTCAATCGGACCAACCCCCAAAGGAAGAGAAGATTGGATGTCTGAGGCTACTTGGAGTTTAATTGCAGAACGCAAAGAGCTGAAAGATAAATTCAATGCTTCCAAGAACTCCGAAGAGAAGAATTTACTAGAAAATAAGTATAACGAAAGCCATAAAACGGTACAGCGTGCAGTGCGTAGGGACAAACGAAGAAGTATAGATTGTCTCGCTGAACAGGCTGAAAATGCCGCAAATTCTGGCGACACTCGCACAGTTTTCCATGTCACCAAAAAACTAGCGGAACGCAAATTGCACATTGAACATCCTATCCGAGATCTGACTGGAAATCTTCTCAGCACCGACCAGGAACAACTGCAAAGGTGGAAAGAACATTTTTCCATAGTCTTAAATAACATAATAGACCCTGCAGCTGAACTACCTATACCTGCAAGTTCAATAAATACCACAAACTACAGGATTGGAACCTCACCACCTAGTTTATCCGAAATTATAGCAGCGATAAAACAACTTCCGAACGGTAAAGCCGCCGGCACAGATGGTATCCCTGCTGAATTATATAAGTGTGATCCAACACTCACTGCAGAGCTATTACACCCACTCATTACTGAGTCATGGGAAACTGAGTCCTTCCCTGAAGAATGGAAAAATGGGATAATTGTCAAAATTGCAAAAAAAGGAGACTTGAAAAATTGTAACAACTGGCGTGGAATTTGTGTTCTCCCAACGATAGCAAAGCTAATGGCAAAAATAATTCTAAACCGAATTAAAGAACACCTAGAACATAGTATTAGCTCCTGTCAAGCAGGTTTTCGCAGTGGATATTCCTGTGCAGACCACATCAATACGCTGCGCATTATTGTAGAACAATGTTTGGAATTCAATTCCAATCTTCATCTTCTCTTTGTGGACTTTGAGAAAGCGTTTGACAGCATCAACCGTGAATACATTTGGTTAGCCTTGCGAAGAAGATATATACCTGAAAAATTAATATCTCTGATCAAGGAAAGTTATAACCAGGCCAGATGCTTCGTTCTCCATAAAGGAAAGCTCTCAGACCCATTCCATGTTCAAAGTGGAGTGCGTCAGGGATGCATATTGTCACCTCTATTATTCCTAGTAGTTATGGAAGATGTTCTTAGTTCCATCGAGAACCGAAGCCAAGGAATACAATGGCAAATCAACGGCAAATACCTAAATTACCTGGCTTACGCAGACGATATTTGCTTGCTTTCTCATAGGCTGTGTGATCTAAAACGGACAACATTAGATCTCCAGGAAAAGCTGCAACATACGGGTCTTAAAATAAACACCAGCAAAACAAAGACTCTTAGCATAGGAACCGAAACAACAGCTCCATTAAGGGTAGGTGATGAAACCTACAAATATGCTCCAAACTTTTGCTACCTGGGGTGTGAGATTGATGCTGAAGGAGGTTCCGATTTAGATGTAGAGGGCAGAATAAACAAGGCAAGATCGTCGTTCGGTATACTAGCTCCAATATGGCAAAATAACAAAATTAGCCTCCATACAAAACTGCGAATTTTCGAAGCATGTGTGAAGTCTGTACTGCTGTATGGATGTACAACTTGGAAAGTTACCAGTAGTATTACCAATCGGCTTCAAACTTTTGTCAATCGCTGCCTTAGACGAATACTTCGTATTTTCTGGCCGCGTACCATTTCAAATGCAGAATTGTTGTCGCGATCACGGCAAATACCACTGGCAACGGAAATTCGTAAGCGTAAGTGGCAGTGGATTGGACATACTCTTCGCCGAAATGATGACAACGTGGCTAAGCAGGCACTAAAATGGAATCCCTTCCATCAGGCAGGTCGTCGGCGTGGAAGACCACGTATAACATGGCGACGCTCCACCGAAAGCGAAATGAGTAACCTCGGCGTATCCTGGAACCAATTAAGATCGATTGCACAAAATCGTGTCCGATGGCGGACGGCTGTAATTGACGCCCTATGCTCCAATGGGAGTTAGAGGAACACATATATATATATATATATCTAAGAACAAAACCACTGCGGCGAAGTTCACAAAAAAATATTTTTGTGCAAAAAAAGTATAGGTTAACTAGCCCTAATTTTACCAAAACAGGTGGGTCCATGATAGGCAAAAGGCATATCAAATTATTACGTTTTTGAAGCACTATCTTAAAACATTGCCGCTGCTGCAAAATTTGGAGAAAAATATCTTTGTGCAAAAAAAGTATAGGTTAACCCCTTGCCAAAATTTGGATTTTTTTTATAAAAATTGATTATTGTTGTAAATGGCATATACTGCTAAAACATAGTCGATTGAGTGTTAAAAAGTTATTAATTTATCGTTTTTGTGAAGAAATCAGCTAAAAAAAATTTAAAGAAAACTGGTCGAATTTTCTCTTTTTCCAAATTACACCAAAGCAGGTGGGCCTATTACAGGCATTACAAAATTTTTGAAGCTCTATCTAAAAACAGAACCACTGCGGCGAAATTCATAAAAAATTAATTTTGCGCAAAAAAAGGTATAGGTTAATAATAACCCTTGCCAAAATTTGATTTTTTTTATAAAAATTGTCTTTTGTTGTAAATGGCATATACTTCTAAAACGTAGTCGTTTGAGTGTTCCACATTAATTAATTAATCGTTTTTGTCAAGAAACCAGCTAAAGAATGATGTTAAAAATTCAATGAAAACTTGTCGAATTTTCGCTTTATTTAATTTATACGAAAACAGGTGGGTCCAAGATAGGCAATAGTCATATCAAATTATTACATTTTTGAAACTCTATCTAAAAATAAAACCAGTGCGGCGAAATTGCCAATAAAATATTTTTGTGCAAAAAAAAGTATAGGTTAACTAACCCCTTGCCAAAATTTGGATTTTTTTATAAAAATTGTTTATTGTTGTAAATGGCATAGACTGCTAAAACATAGTCGATTGAGTGTTAAAAAGTTATTAATTTATCGTTTTTGTCAAGAAATCAGCTTAAAAAAGATGCTACAAATTCAAAGAAAACTGGTCGAATTTTCGCTTTTTCTAAATTATACCAAAACAGGTGGGCCCATCATATGAAATATGCATATCAAATTATTTAATTTTTGAAGCTCTATCTAAAAACAGAACCACTGCGGCGATATATGCAAAAAAATATTTTTGTGCAAAAAAAAGTGAAGGTTAACTAACCCCTTGCCAAAATTTGGATTTTTTTATAAATATTTTCTTTTGTTGTAAATGACATATACTGCCAAAACATACTCATTTGGGTATTATAAAGTAATTAATTAACGTATTTTTTAAGAAATCAGCATAATAAAAACATTCAATAGTCAAAGAAAACTGGTCGAATTTTTGCTTTTTTTAAATTATACAAAAACAGGTGGGTCCACGATAGGCAAAATGCATATACAATTTTTACATTTTTAAAGCTCTATTTAAAAACAAAAAAAAAATAAAAAATATTTTCTGAGTTACAAAATTAAGTTTCAGTGTTCATTTCGTGTCGTTCCACAAAAACGATTCCATACCGTTGGCTTTTGGTTATATATAGGGAATACTTAACAGATAATTTAAAGGATATCATCCATTTTCTACATACCAATTCAAGCGGTAAAATATCTTCACACTTGCTACTACTGATACCTCACTAAATAATAACAGTGGAAATAATTAATTATTTTTTATTTAAATTTTATTTTATTTATTTATAAAAAAATTAGTTTTTTTCTTGTTTTTATTTCAACATAAAATTTACAGTTTAGTTATATACATTTTGCGTTGCTTTTGTTTGTTTTATTAAATAAATACTTCAACAAAATCGCATCCTGTTCTTAAATATAAAATCAAATAAAATACTATAATAAATTTTTCAAATCCTTAGCATAGACATTAATGTTTACATCGTATTTATATAATTTTAGTTATTTCTTAGTTCTTATTTTGAAATTTCAATAATAAGCATAAATAAAATGACAGTAGAATATTTTTCACCTCAAAGATTTCGGACACAATTCTGAGATATGCATGTGATAGTAGCTCCAAAAATAAGATCTTCAGCATCAGTCAATTTGTCAAGTTGGCTGCATTAATAATTTAGATTTATATCCGGTGTTTAACACATTGCCGGGTATCCCGTGACCAAGTAGACGGGGCATTTGATGCAGCCATCGCTGTTGCAGAGTAAACGGTGTGAACTGGTAGTGGATGAACACTCTGAAAGAGTGAAAACAAAAACGAGAACATTAGTCAAGATTCTAGAAACTAACTATTCTAGAAAAAACCCATGAAAAGCAGATCGACACCTACCACCTCTTTGTCGACTACAAAGCTGCCTTCGACTCTCCGATAAGGAATAGGCTTTATGAGGCCATGTCTGAGTTTGGTATTCCTGCAAAGCTGATTCGACTTTGCAAATGTACCTTAGACAACACCAAATCCTCGGTTAAGATTGGTAAGGATCAGTCTGAACCATTCAACACGGAAAGAGGTCTCAGGCAGGGCGATAGCCTGTCCTGTACACTATTTAATATAGTTATGGAGAAGGTGATGAGAAAGGCTGGTGTCAACATGTCTGGCACCATATTCCACAAGAGCCACATGCCACTAGCCTATGCCTATGATATAGACATCATTGGCCGAAATCTGCGGGATGTTACTGCAGTTTTCTCATCACTAGAAAAGGAGTCAGCAAAAATGGGTTTAGCGGTCAACGAGGACAAAACAAAAATAATGATTTCGACGAACAAAGAGTCCTCTCGATGGGGACGCAACGTTGACAATTATTGTTTTGAGGTAGTCGACGAATTTACCTACCTCGGATCTTCCGTCAACAAGATAAATAATGTCAGCCAAGAAATTAAACGGAGAATAGTGCTAGCCAATAAATGTTTCTACGGACTTCGGCAGCACTTTAGTAACACCACCTTCTCTCGGAATACTAAGAAACAGCTATACCAGGTGCTTATCTTACCTGTTCTGTTGTATGGTGCCGAATCATGGGTGCTTACTACAACGGACATACAAAACCTGGGAGTATTCGAGAGAAAAGTACTCCGAAAAATATATGGACCTATCTGTGTCGAAGGCCAGTTTCGCCATCGGATGAACCATGAGCTGTATGAGCTTTACCACGACATCGACGTAGCTAAAAGAGTCAGAATCCAACGACTTCGATGGCTGGGACATGTTGCCAGGATGGATGTAAATGCTCCAGCGAGAAAGGTGTTTGAAGGCGAACCTGAAGGACGGCGCAGAGCAGGGAGACCCAAACTCCGTTGGAAGGACCAAGTGGTAGGCGATGTGCCATCATCTGGTAGGACTAACTGGAGAACACACGCAGAAGACCGAAGCGTGTGGAATTCTTTATTACTTCAGGCCTCAAATTTATGAACTACGTTTCGTAAATTGTAATTGGCCACATAAGTAAGTAAGTAAGTAAGTAACTATTCTAAAAACAAAAAACAATTTTAAACGAAATGCATTAAAATCCGATATCTTACAAGTTTGTTTTCTTTAATACAAAATAAAAACAATTTCCCATAAAGATTTTAGTTGCTAAGCAGTCATGGTCAATTACGCAATCAGACTATAGCCAAATAATAACTACTGTTATTATTAAATACTGCACAAATCAATTTCCCCAAATAGTTTCAACGATAGACATTTTCGAAATATAAAAAAAAATTTCGTTGTTGCTGTGACGAAGTGCGGTCATAGAGGTCATCTGGAAACGGATGCGTAAATCAGACTAGTAGTGTTATGCGATTTTGCTACCATTTTTACCATAGCCGTTTTTGAACAACTGACACAATATTTCGCTAGGGCATTACCGAAAATCCAAAGTTAGATTTTCGCTGCCACCCTAATATATATTTTACATTTGTACTGTACCAAAAAGTACTATTAACATGCCAAACAGTACTTCTATTGTAACTAAAATTAATTTTGTTGTACTTGAAAGTACTTTCATTGTAATTGAAAGTACTTTCATTGTAATTGATTGTAATTGAAAGTACTTTCATTGTATCAAGAAATACATTAATTGTACTAAAAAGTGACTTTGTTGTACTTAAAAGTGCTTTGTGTGTGCCACAGAGAACGTTTATTGTACCAAAAAGTACTTTGATTGTACCAAGAAGTACTTTTATTGTATCAAAAGTACTTTTACTGCAACAAAAAGTACTTTAATTGTACCAAAAGGTAAATTTATTGTATCAAAATGTACTTTAATTTTTCCAGAAATTACTTTTAATGTACCAAAACGTACATTTAATAAAAGTACAAAAAATACTTTGTTGTACCAAAAGAAACTTTTACTCCACCAACAAATAAGTTTATTGTACTACAAAGTTCTTTAATTGTTCCAAAAGGTACTTTTATTGCATCACAAACTACTTTTGACGGACCAAAAACTAATTTCAATGTACAAAAAAGTACATTAATTGTACCATTATTTTACCAAAAACCACTGTTCCAGTACCAAAAACTACTTTTTATGTACCAAAAGTACTTTCAATATACCATAATGTATATTTATTGTACCACAAAGTACTCCTATTGTAACAAAAAGTACTTTTATTGTACCAAAAAACTACTAATGATGTACCAAAATGTACATTAATTGTACCATAAAATACTTTTATTGTACCTGAAAGTACTTTCATTGTGATAAAAAGTACTTTTAATGCACCAAAAAGTACACTAATTGTACCAAAAAATACTTTTACTGTACCAAAAACCACATTTATTGTTCCACAAAGTACTTTTATTGTACCAAAAGTAATTTTGTTATGCTTAAAAGTACTTTTATTGTGCTACAGAGAAGTTTTATTTTACCAAGTACTTCTATTCTATAGATAATGTTTCAAAAGTACTTTTATTGCGTCACAAAGTACTTCAAATGTACCAAACACAATGTACATTTATTGTACCCAAAAGTACTTATATTGTAATTGAAAGTACTTTTATTGTACCACAAAGTACATTTATTGTATTAAAAAGCAATTTCGTTGAACTTAAAAGTAATTTTATTGTGCCACAAAGAATAAATCACTTTTATTTTGCCAAATGGTGTTGTTAATGTACAAAAAGGTACATTTATTGTATCAAAAAGTAGATATATTGTAATGATATAAAAGTATTTTTATTATACCAAGTAGTACATTTAGTATTAAAAAGTAATTTTGTTGTACCAAAAAGCACTTTCATTGTACCCATTGTTGTACTTAAAAGTACTTTTATTGTCACAATGAACAGTTATTGTACCAAAAAGCACTTTTATTGTACAAAAGGGACTTTTAGAGCAGTGGTCGGCAGCTGCATACAACCTTAATATGTGTGTGTGTTGGTGTTGTTGCTCTCTTCCTTTTCAAATGAAGTGAAAGAAATTGGTGTATAGTTTTGTTCATTACTATTAAACTATTTATTATATAAAAAGCCAGATAATAATTGCAAAATTATATTGGCGTGCGCGTGGCAACATTCATTTACATATTAGAATTCATCTTAACCGAAAATATGCTCGCATTCCCAATTTCAATTACACATTTTCTTTAAGCGTAGTGCATCGTCCAATTGAACGAATGCTTAAGCGAGACCACAAACCAATAATATAAAGAGTTCCCAAGATTCCAGGCTGTTAAATGTTGTGTCGAAAGTTTCCGGGAAAACAAGGCACTAGCGAACTTTTGTTAACAATCTTCCACAAGAGTTGATAAAATTAGTAAAAGAGTCCCTTTGTTATCTCGCTGTAGTCACAGACACCTAAGATGTTATAACCAGAGCTCTGATAGGTAGGGATTGGAGAGACGGGATGAATTTGTTTGTTTTCGTTCAATGTGTGAGCGAATGCATATGTGGCTCTCTCACCCATGGGCTATGTTATGCCGACCGATCTACAAGTATCTCTAGGATTACTCCTACTTTACTCCTTTACTTTGTTTCGTAAGAACACAAAAATGAGTTGCTAAGATTATGAACCCACAGTAGATCATGAATTAAATAGGTTGACTACGATATCTAAAGATTGTTTCAGCGTTTTCCAAATAAATTTTTCTTTCTGTTATTCTTTTTCATGTAAGTGGTCTGGAGCAGTGTAACACTCTTTTCCCTCATTTCTTCTATATGTCTTAAAGGGAATATAACAAGTGCTTGTAGCGATTATCTGTGGAATGAAGAGGTCACCGTTGAAATCACTGATACAAATGTCTATTTTGATGAGAGAATACGTATAATTTTAAAAGAACAACCAAATTGGAAAGTTTGTGGAATAAATGTATCTAGCTAAAACCACTTGACCCACTCTCGCTTGATTTAATATGAAAAATTCCAACAAAAGCCCAGCAAATGCGTGATCTTGAGAATACCTATAATTTTAAAGGAACAACTAAATTGGAACG
This sequence comes from Muscina levida, assembly GCA_964034835.1. Taxonomy (NCBI): domain Eukaryota; kingdom Metazoa; phylum Arthropoda; class Insecta; order Diptera; family Muscidae; genus Muscina; species Muscina levida. Next base: position 46,527,705 of record OZ035883.1, on the reverse strand, counting down.
TCTATGGTATCAATGTAACTGGTTACAACCACTTGATCCATTTTCGCTTGAATTAATATGAAAAACTTTAAACTACTACTGCTTAAATGCATCATTAATGTATGTCGCACTATATCACAGTTCCATTTGCATTCATAATGCCAATTTTAGTAAATTCACTTTTCAAAACCTCTGTTAACCGAATTCAAGGCATTGCCTGCTGCAATTACTAAACATGTTTACTTATTCAGTAATTAACTAATCACAATACTAACCTACTACCATAGTACTTAAGAGATCACTGAAATGGAAAACTGAAAAAGGCTTTTTCCCCCTCCATGTGCATTACTTCATCATCATCATCATCATCGTATAGGTTACAACCTACGCTCTGACTTAGCAAAATAACATACACCCTAAAATGCAGACACACACACAACTAAGGACGCATAAACAAGGCAGTGTGATTTTCTGTGTCAAGTAAATATAAAATAGACAACAACAATGCAAATGTTAATGTAAATAAATCCGTAATAAAATCTACATTTCAATGCTTACCTCCTCTATCTCTAGTAAGGACAACACAATGCATATGATACATTTAAATTCATTTGCATCCCATTCATTCATATCCATTCATTCAAAACATCTTTACATAATTGTAACTAAATTCATGAGTGTTTTTAATTTCTTTGTGCCAATTGCTTATATGTAGAGATACGTCCGCTTGTCTGTATACAATGTAATCTCTGGGTGTCCTATAGATGTGAGCCTGTGACTGAGTGCTTTTTTTTTTTTTTTTTTTTTTTTATTTATTTCTTCTATCATCATCACTTAAAAATATCTTACAATATTAATATTAACATATTTTGAGTTATAACTAAAAAGTATTGCAGCAAATATTTACATTTTTTTTTTTTTGTTTATTTAATCTAGAAAACGCTTTTTGGATATGTTACAGTTTTAAGGAAAAAGATAGGACAAAAACCTTGAGTGCTGTCAGTGAAAATACAAGTGTAAATACAATATACTTGTATTCAGACATACATACATATGTTACATACACTCAAATGGCGACTCGTAAATTTGAATGTAATTGTAAAAAGGCAACAACTTGTTTTATGTATAACACAAACACTCGTTTTCATTTTCAGGTCACCAATGACAGAGTGGGGGGACCCTTTAGTTGCCAGTGAGGATGATGACGATGATGACTGCGATGATGAAGTAACGCACAAGGAAAGGGCACTGAAATACCTTTTTCAGTTTTCCATTTCAGTGATCTCTTAAGTACTATGATAGTACGTTAGCATTTTGATTAGTTAGTTACTGAATAAGTAAACAGGTTTAGTAACTGCAGCAGGTTTTGCATTATATTCAGTTAACAGATATTTCGACAGGAGAGTATTATAGTAGAGAGGTGAAGTGTATTATTTGCATTAATGCATTGGGACATGAGCTATTAATAATGTATTTGCTGGGCTTGAGGGCTGGGTGGCTTTAAAAACCAGCAGCCGAAAGGACAATTGCAGTTGGCTATATTAATTCAAGTGAGGAGTATCTCAATTTTGTTATTCTTTCTTAATTAAAAGTTTCCCAAGGTCTTCAAAAAAGAAATTTGTGTTGCGGAAAAATGTTAGGGGGAAATACTAGTGGAGGTTGGTGATACATTCTACCACTCTAGGCGGGATCATCGTAGAAAAGGGAGCTAATTTCATAAAAAATATGGAAATTCCAAAAAATTATATGTGACCTTTAAGGGTTAGAGATGGAGTAACGATATTTTCTTAGAAACTGTTAGGGTTGCAAAACTAGTGGGGGTTGGCCATACATTTGACACCTCTAGGGGCATCTACCGGGCAGTTAGAGCGGTGGGAGCAAAATTTATAAAATATTGCATATCATTTTTTTGTATGGGATCCCCTTTAGGGGTGAAGGTGGAGGATATGTATGTTTGGGAAGAATGTTTGAAGGGAAAATTTACCGAGGGTCGGTCATACATTTTACGCCTCTAGGAGGCACCAAGGAAGCGGTAGGAGCTGTTTTCCAAAAAAAAAAAAAACACAAAAAAAATGTTTGGGGACCACCTAACGCTGAAGATATAGGGTAGATATGTTCCGTGAAATAAGATAGCAAAAATATCGGGGGTCCGTCAAACATAAGACTCATCTAGGAACACCTTTGGGGATGTTAGAGCGGTGGAGTAATTTTTATAAAAATTTGGATATTTGTTTGGGAGTGAAGATAGGGGGTAGGTATGTTCAGTAAAAATGTTAGGAGGGAAAAGTTATTGGGGGTCGGTAATACATTTTACCCTTCTATTGTATGGGGACCACCTTAAGGGTTGAAGATAGAGGGTAGATATATTTTGTGGAACTGCTGGGATTGAAAAAATATTGGGTGTCGGTCGCACATTTGACACCTCTAAGTTGGAGAAGTTGTAGCGGTATATTTAAGTATATTTTGGAAAAATGTTAGGAGCGTTAACTAAGTGGAGGTCCGCCATACAGTTTACCCCCGGGGCAGTTGCGGTTATGTTCTGTATTTGATCCTCTTTCTCATCATATTTGACCACGATGCGCACCCATATCGGCAAATATCCCTTTGAAGTTGACACACTATTGTGCATATAGTCAATTGTGAGTATTCGTGGCACTCAACTTGTATATAGTTTTTCACGTCCAAATTTTCATGTAAACTGATATGTGGCCCCTCAATTGAAATACATACATACACACAATCTCACGTAATCTAGATAGTAATACCTTATAAACAGGCAAAAGTGCAGGTCATTCACCTGTCCGTACTTTTATGAAGATCAAAGAGGACATGCCAGGGTTTAATCAACTATCGTTCAGAAAAATAGAGGAATATGGTACACGACTCAGTGGGTGCAATTCGTGAACACTTTGGGGTGAAAACTGATATCCAAAAAAAGTTACATAAGCTGGTCACCTCGCAGACCAGTCTTATTCCCAATGGATGTTTCTCTTTGAGTTTTTAACAGCCGAAAATCAGTGATAGGCATCCCATAGCCTCACGAGGCTAGTAGTAATCGTTTTTTTACACAGACACGATCGTCAAGTCAAACGTAATCGAAAGTTATGCGTTATTTTAAACAGGTGGTCTATGCTTGAGTGTTATGAAACCAACACCACACACGCTTGTTTCGCATTTAAAATAACAATAACAGACACTAGTTCACACAGAGTAACAATGTTCAACGATTGTTCGAAGGACACAACACCATGTGCAATTCAAAAGCGACCGCACACAAGCACACCATATGGATGTGTTTTAGTAAGGTTCAAGCCTAAAAATTGGGCTACTTTCACTGAATCAGTTCTTCAATCCATTGGGCAGAGTGAAGTAGGTTGGGCTGGACAGCTGAATATGTGGTGGGAGTTGCGGGGCATCAGACAACATGTGGGGCAAATATTAGGGACGGCAGGGTCTATGTGGAACTAGTAGGCATTGAGCCTGTCGCTCCATCCCAATCTTATGATAGATAAATTCGAGGCAACTGTTGCAGGAACATAGCCGTTGCTTTGCGCGTAGCCGTTAATTTGATATTTTTGGTCGGTTGCTGCAACACGTTGCTTAGAACGGTAGCCTCGTGTGTATCTAGCATTAAATTTGACAGAGCAACTCCTGTGGCAGGGTTTCCTGATACCGCGATATTAATGACGTCTCTTTGAAGCTGTTACATACGAGGTACGATTCAAGGTAACCTTATTGCGTACTCTCTCCTCATATACCCGAATGTCCTTCCTGACATGCCTCGGGGGAGCATCCAACTATGTGTTGTTAAAGTTAGGATGACTACTCCGATGACAACCCAGGAGGAACAGGTGAGCAAGACATTATGTTCCCTGACTGGGAGTACCTTCTTTTCCTTATATAGGTGGAGTTTAGAGGTAATTTCTTTGGAATCCGTAGGGCAGCATTTTGACAGCTTTGAATATTTCTCTCACTCAGCGAAGGAGACCACACCGGAGCAGCATAGTTGACCACTTACCGGCGAACTTCGGTAAGAAAACAATAAGGTTTCTTTGTCCAAAGTCGGTATTTTGATACCATAGACTACGACTTCGTTCACATAAGATACATCTACACCTTGCGGAGGTGTGGGATAAAAGATAGTAAAACCCCCAAAGTGTTTGGTGTTCTCAGGCCAACGTTTTTTAATGACTTTTTAAATATTTTGATTATCTTGACGTTTGTTCGCTTAGTTTTTCAACCATAACTCAAGAATCATTGGTCACACTTACGTTCACAACGGCGATGGTTTCTTCTATACGCACGGTACGCGCTTGATTTGGATGAGTATTATCCGATTATTATCTCATCTTCCTACCTCTGATAGTTCATGAGATAACACCTTTTTAACTTTCAAGCTGTATGGGCGATGCCACGCCGCTTTATCCAATCACAATCAAATATAGCCGGGGACTATCAACATTACCACTTTGTAAAATGTTCGTATCAATAGGTCTAGTAGATAAGCCGTCAGAGCAATTTTTGAAAATGGGGTGTGGCATTGCCCTCTTCCACTTAAAAAAATCGTAAAATTGATTTCCCTTAACACCCCATGAATGCGGCATGGGATGCTTCTCGCGTTGTTGTTAATTAACACGCTTTCTATTTTATATTCACAACAAACGGCACCTACTTGTTTATCGACGATGCGAACGTCCCTGTTTGAGAAGCTTTTACTAGACATGCCGATAGAATCGACATTTATACTGCGAAGTTGCAGTCGACAACATCGAGGGGGGCCGGCAATGAAAGAAAAATGTTTTTTAGATGAATTGAGCCAGTTATTGAAACTGGGATCTCCCGCATGGTAGTCGCCTGTTCTAACCATCATGCCACGGCCACTTCCATCCTGTATGTAATTCTAACTGTACGAACTAGATATATATCAAAGCTCATCTTCATACCTCTGACAGTTCATGAGATATGGCCTTTTTAAATTTCAAGCTGTATGAGCGGTGCCACGCTTCTTTATCCAAATACAACCATGTATAGCCAGGGACTATCAACAAGGTCATCAGTACCACATTGTTAAATTTTCATAACAATTGATCTATTAGAAAAGCCATCAAATCATTTTTGAAAAAGGGGCGTGGCATCGCCCACTCAAATATACAAAATATCATCTTCATACTTCAAATAGTTCAAGGGGTACACACATTTAAAGTTTGAAGATGTAAGCCACGCCCACTGATTCGATCCCGCCCATTTTTTGTTGGATCTCGAAATTTGTTGTCAAGTACATCCACACAAATTTCAAGGCATTTGGTGAAACAGTCTTATTATGTTTTCAAAATTTGGGTCCAACGGGCGGGGTCACGCTCACTTGAACTCAAGTAGCCTATTATCACCACAGCTACATTCTGTGAAAATTGCATAAAGATCGGTCCAGCCGTTCTCGAGTCTATAAGGTACATTAAAAATGTAAACAAACAATCTGTATTTGTTGTTGTTTTTTTTATATGGTCAAAATCACATGCTGACGAGACTCATAACTCACGAACGCGTCGACCGATTTCGTGCAAACTTTAGATAAACCATCTACACGACCATATGAACAAACCCTAATTTTATCGATTTCGGTTTGACCGTTCGTGAGTTATAAAGTCACAACACACGCTCAACAATTTTTTATATACATATATAGATCAACATGAATACGGGGTAAGAAATTTACTTCCATTACATCACCTACTTTTTTAAGCTGTAAGCGACGTAATAGCCACAACCAAAACTGTTTTATCAAATGACTTTGAGCAAGCGCCATTTAAACCCTTACCCTTTAATATTTCAATGAATTCTTATCTTGTTTTGTGATTTTATCGATCACAGTCGTAGAACTTCCGTTTCACAACTTAGCACTCAGTCATATTCGATGCTCTCGAACTATATTCGCTCGTTTAATGATTATGCTCTTGTCCTCAATTTGCACCTTATATAAAACTACTGCCTTTTCTTTAAAGTTCAAAATACAAACAAGTATTTTTCCAAGTTTCTCTCTATTCTTTCCCTTCGACAATTCCTTATTGAAAACAGACGTGCACTTACACACACACGAACGCCAGTGATTATGAGAAGACAACGAACGAATATCCTTGGAGATAAAAAAACACAAATAACTACATTAGGATATTTTCACAACAGTATGGGTGAGTGTCTTTGCCCGTATTGTTTGTATGTGTTGGTGTTGGGTAAAAGGTCAATAAACGTTGAAGGATTTCCAAAGCTGTTGGATAAATAGTCCTTATTTACCCCCAGCCCTTTATTGTTATTGTGTGTGATTGCGCTGTGCGCTTACCCCCACTGCATGTGCACTTCACGAATGGCCTTGACTCCTTTACTTTGTTTTTGCTTCTTCGCTCTCTATCTCATGCAGTTTATCTTTGTTTTGCCTTCGTCCCAAAGTCGATGCGATGCGGTGATAGTGGTTGGGGTTTTCTTAATCATAATCAGTCTCTATGGGATGTTCAAGGATATTATTTGCATGAGTAAGATTTTATTCATCTTGCATGTACTTACACGGCACAAGAGAAGAGACTATCAGAGAGCACTGAAATTATTTAATATTTTATCACGGATATTCTTACACATGAATTTGTATGATATTTAAAAATAATGTATAGTGAGCGTACAAAACGTAATCACCGGAAGTTGTGGGAAAACTTAATGCATCATTGTGGAGGGGGGGTAGAAATCGTAAGAAGCTTAGAGGAAGATATTATATATCAGCAAATTGTGTAATATTATGAATGTTTGTATACAAAGTAGCTTATAGAATACTTGTAAGTATAGCCAAATTTATTATGGGTGTGATAGTACTTGAGCCTACTTTTAGAGGAAAATAAGGCATTTTTAAAAGACATAGCTTTCTCTGGTCGCTTGTATCGACTCCAGCCACGCATCTGCTTCATCAGACTTGTAACAATGTTTGTGATAAGTTTACCATGTTGTATGCAACAGAATTCCATAACTAAACGAGAATTCTTTGTTGAGACAGACAGAATATCACTCAAAACATAACTTAATAGCACTTGTAACCATTATAACCATTTCATACTTTGTTATCAACAGCAATTTTTTTTTTCTTTAATATTTCAACATTCCAATGAGCCATTTCATGCACAGTTCTCAGTTCTAAATCAAATTACAAAATGTTTTTTTTAAAATGTCCTTGTCCTACATATGTCAGTATCAAAAATATTCATACAATTACATCAACAATTCTCATTGTATCGATGGCAATACATATATACGCGTTGTCTCTGTTACTACGAATACAGACAAATGCCCATTAGTAATCACTGGCCGTAAGTAAGCGAAAAAGCCACGTTACCCCAAAATAGAAATAGCGTGAAAAAGCTTAAAGTTTCGTATAGAACATTGATGTTTACACCGTATTATTCAGATTATCTACCTATGGTATCAAACATGCCAACCTAACATACACAACTCTACAAGAACATATATACATCTATACGTTCGATACATTGAGGCTCTGGGTACAGGCAAACCAAACTAAGCGGCCAATTAAACAAATCAAAGTGGACTATATTGAAATGTGTGTTGCAGCAATTAGGGAAGTAGGGGAGTATAACTAACTTTCATAGATATTTGGAATGTAATAATTAGGAGTTCTCTACCCTGAGTTTACTGATCGCTGTTCCTTTGGGAACAACCAGAGTTTCTCTGCGGAGGGAGCTCACAACGTCTGATACATAATGTGTCTCTTGGGACATGCCACTGAACATTCGTTCAGTTTTATCAAATGTAAGAAGACGCAATGTAGAGGAACCTAAATGACATACTACCACCGATGCGTCCTCGGGAGTAGGAAACTGAAAAAAATTTCTGGAAAATCCAGACAAAAGCTCTCTTAGTTGCTTTGGCAGATCCAGGAATCTGGGATCGGGTGCTATGGCTTAATAAGCCACTTACTTTTCTTAAATAAAAAAAAACTTTTATGAAAAAACATAGGAAAAAAGATAAGAAACCCCCGCAAACGTTATAAGCACCATGATTTAAGGATATGCACGAATGAATGTTAGAATTCTATATAGAGGTCGTGCCTCTATCCAATAAGTAAATGTCGTCGACTGATAAAGAGTGTCCCAACAAGAACGCAATTTTTAAATCTGGCAACATTCGAAGTGTCATTGTTTGACATATGAACAATTGTTATTGTTTGCTAGTAGAGGGTACGAGGTTAGTAAAAATGGAGCGCTACACGAATGAACAACGCATTCTCATTGTGAAATTGTTTTACCAAAATGGTGAAAGTTTTGGGGCTACAGTTCGCAAATTGCGATCAATTTGGGGTCACAATAATGCTCCAAAAGAGTCAACTGTAAAGAGATTAATGAATAAATTTGTCGAAACTGGGTATGTTAGTGATGTAAAGACAACAACGCGCCATCTACCAGGTCGATCGACCGAAAATGTCGCAGCTGTACGTGATGATGTCGCTCAAATTCCATCCACCTCAATTCGACACCGAGCTCAGCAAATTGGTGTCTCCAATTGCCTCGTATTGAAGAAATGAATGTGGAGGGCATGTGGTTCCAACAAGACGGTGCCACATGTCATACAGCCAGAGAAACAATTCAATTGCTGCATCAGTCATTTCCTGGTCGTGTTATTTCGCGGTTTGGAGATCAAAATTGGCCGCCTAGATCGTGCGATTTAACACCATTAGATTTTTTTCTTTGGGGTTTTTTGAAGTCGATGGTTTACGCGAATAAGCCTTAAAAGAGGAAATTGGACGCTGCATTAATGAAATACCGCAGCATTTATGCGAAACGGTCATTGAAAATTTCATTAAAAGATCGCGTGCATGCCAGCAAAGCCGCGTCGGCCATCTGCACGATATATTGTTCCATACATAACCTCATTCTGTCTACTTTACGATATAATAAAGTTTCACGATTTTTTTTTTTTAAATATCTGTGTTTTATTTAAAATTTAAAAATTGCGCTCTTGTTGGGTCACCCTTTATAAGACTAATATCACCGCCATAATGAAAATGATTTGAACGGGACAAGGATACAAATTATGAAAGAACTGCGACATCTATCGCAGCTGTCATACATTAAGACACGAATTTGGATACGGATTCGTGATCCGCAAGTGATTTAGACATCTGGTCGTGGGGTTTACCGCTGTAAATGACCGATTAGCCACTATCCGTATTAAGGCGAAATATTTTCACTTCACGAGTAAAACTCCCAAAAGGGAAGTTTTTTATGACCATTTATATTTTTTTGCTTATCTTATTACTCAAGAGCCATTGAAGATTTCTTATTTCATTCTTCAGCAGAATTGTTGAGAACCCCTAACCCTTTGGCGATCTTCCTTTACTGCTATAACACCTTTAACCTCACTTTGGATTTCTCACCCTCCAGATTGGCTGTTGCACTGTGTTGTTAAGCCAGGAATGCACAATATTGGAATGATGTGATGCGTATGATTAATATAAAATCTGCATAAAATAACTATTACTCATACGTTGTACATACATGTGAAGCTATTATTTACTTAGCTGGTATTTCTTTGGAATCCCAGTGGATTATATACCGCACGTATAAAAATATATTAAGCGCCTCGATCTTCTGCGCTTCTTCTCCAGTTAGTCACACCAAGTTCTGTAAGGTTCTCAGTAACCTGGTATTTCCAACGGAGTTCGGTCGACCTCTTCTGCGCCGTCCATCGAGTTCATTGTCAAAGACTTTTCGAGCTGGAGAATTTTCGTCCCTGCGTACAACAAGACCTAGCCAACGCAACCATTGCACTTTAATGCGTCTGACCACGTCAATGTCGGTGTACAGCTCGTACAGCTCATGATTCATACGACGCCGATACTCTCCATTAACGATGATGGGCCTATATATTTTACGGAGTATTTTTCTCTCGAATACTGCCAGAACCGATTCATCCGCTTGTGTCATAACCCAGGATTCTAAACCATACATTAAGACAGGTAGAACCAGTATCTGGTATAGCTGGAGTTTTGTTCGTCGAGAGAGGGCTCTGTCATTGAATCGCTTGCTTAGTCCGTAGTAGCATTTATTAGCAAGCAGGATTCTTCTCCGAATTTCTAGGCTGACATTATTTGCTTTGTTGATGGCGGAGCCTAGATAGATAAAATTAACTACCATCTCGAAATTATAGTTGTCAACGTTCACGCAGTTTCCCAAACGAGTGGATTCTTTGTTCGTTGAAACTAATAACTTCGTCTTGTCCTCGTTCACCGTTAGGCCCATTTTCGCTGATTCCTTCTGTATACCTGAGAAGGCTGCAGTTACATCCCGCAGTTTTCGACCGATGATGTCAATGTCATCAGCGTACGCGAGTATCATGTGGCTTTTGTTAATTATAGTGCCACTAGTGTTAACTGCAGGTTTTCTCATTATAATCTTCATCACTATGTTGAAGAGATCACACGAAGGTCCTTGCCAATCTTCACTGAAGACTTCGTGTCAGTCAGCATCATTCTGCAAAGACGTATCAGCTTCACTAGAATTCCAAACTCAGCCATGGCTTCAAGTAATTTCTGCCGTATCGGGCTGTCGAAGGCAGCTTTAAAGTCGACGAAAAGATGATACGTATCGATATGTTTCTCTTTGGTCTTTTCCAGGATTTGCCGAAGTGTGAATATCTGGTCAGTTGTTGATATTCCTGGATTTTCCACTGATAAGGCCCCATCAGGTTGGATAACACTGGCTTTAGTCTTTCACATAGCACACTCGACAGGAACTTATATGCGATGGGTAAAAGGCTGATTCCGCGGTAGTTGAAGCACACACTTGGATCACCTTTTTCCAGCACAGGACATACAATTCCAATCGTAGGGCATGCACTCTTTAAGCCAAACCATGCGCAGGAGCTGGTGCATGCTGGTTATCAGCTCCTCGCCACACGACTGGAAGAGCTCTGCCGGCAGACCGTCGGCCCGGCTGCTTTGTTGTTTTTCAGCCGCGATATTGCTCTTCTTACATCGGCTTGACTTGGTGGTGGGCAATCTAAGCTGTCGTCGACAATTGGCGTGATAACTTCACATGCGCGGCCTTCTGGAACCACCAGTTGCTGGAAGTGTTCTCTCCATATGTGCAGCACACTCTGCGTATCTGTGACCAGATACCAGATTCTTGTCCTTACAGGAGGATGGCCATTACAGTAGCCATTTGCTCTTACTTTCTGGTAGAATTTTCGGGCCTCACCTCTCCCTGTATCGCTCTATATCCTCGTTCTCCCGTTCCTTCATCTGACGTTTTTTTTTCGCCTAAATAGCTGTCTAGCCTGTTTTACTTTCTCCTTGTGTCGTTCCCTAACAGCATGGGTTACAATTGGCTGTAGCGTTGCCCTATGAGCAGCATCCTGTTCTTCATCGTATCAGGATTCGTCTGAGCGCCGCTTTTCATATCCTAGCACGGTTGTTGCTACACTAGATGCCTGCCATCAATTACCACATGATCAATTTGATTTTTGGTGTTATGATGGGGGGATAGCCAAGTTGCCTTGTCGATATCATTGTGCTGGAATCTGGTTCCACTCACTACCATGTTCCTTCCCGCTGCGAAGCTAGCCAGCCTAAAACCGTTGTCTGACGTGTCGGTATGCAGGCTGAATTTACCGATCGATGGACCAAGGCCAACGCGCCCGATCCTAGTTTCTTGGGGCTGCCAAAGCCACTGTGAACCTGTGTTGAGCTTCAGTAACTTCTGTTACCTACTTCCTAAGACGCATCGGTGGTAGCATGCCGATTATGTTACTCAACATTTCGCCTTATAACTTTGTCTAACTTCTAAGCGGTTGCTTTAAAGTCATTGCCCGACAAAGATCTATCATCATCAACTCTATCGGACACAGATCCTACCTGTTTTGCTGTACCCAGTATCCTGGGTAATGACACAAGCAAAACAATTTTTTCTGGGAGTATTCGAGAGGAAAACTTTTGAACCCATCATCGACCTCTCCCGACGAACGAAAAATCAAATATATAAGACACTGATCATACCTGTTCTCTATGGCGCAGAAATTTTGGATATTGACACGAGTGGATAAATATGTTCTGGGAGTCTTCAAGAGAAAAATACTACGAAGAATATTTGGACCAGTCTTTTTTGTAAAGAGTACTCGAAAAATCTTTGGTAAAAGCTTGCATTGTCACCGCGGGAGGGTGCGACCAAATCTTCGTTGGAAGGACCAGGGAAGGAGTTATTATGGGATAGCTTCTCGCGTTGTTGTGAATTAACACGCTTTCTATTTTTAGATTCACAACTAACGGCACCTACTTATTTATCGACGAATGCGAACGTCACTGTTTTGAGAAGCTCTTATTAGACACGACGATTGAATCGACGCTTAATACTGCGAAGTTGCTGTCAAACAACATTCGAGGGGAGCCGATAATGAAAGAAAATTTTATTTATTTTTTTTCTTTTAAGATGACTGGAGCCAGGTTTGAACCTGCGATCTCCCGCATGGTAGTCGCGTGTTCTAACCACTATGCCACGGCCGGTCCCAATACAATATAGGCAATACTTTTTAATAAAATGCGCTTCAGTTTCCTTCAATATCTAGGTTTGACTGTACATATGTATTTTCATGCGAATTGAATATAAATCGCCAACAGTTCAAGTCAGTTCATATTGTTTTAGCTACTATTGTGAAACTAATGAATGAAATAAACACCCTTATGCATCTAAAAGATAAGCAGTCTGACAGTGATGTAAAATAAAGTAGCACATTAAATATATGAATTTCATATAAAATACAGCCAGACAAAAAGTGTGTCGGTGTTGGGGAATCAGACTACCATTTCGTTAGGTATTTTGATGCGCTGATTGTGAATCTGAAGTCTATTTTGTTCCCAGCATGACTGGAATTATTCTAACCCCAAAATCGGCAAAATTCGACCGCCCAAAGTTAGGGTTTGGAATAAACATACTTTAGTTTCGGTTTCTGCGACCCCTGTGTGAATGGCGACCTAAAATAGTTAGTACAATGTACAGTTATCAAGTTATGATCGTAGCTCGTGTTAAATTTTATGAGCAATATTTTTGTAGAAAATTTAAATGTTCTGAAGTTCCTTTTTAAGGTCCTTTTTGGACTTTTCTCGAATAAGAACGTAAATTACAGTTAAAGAGTCGAGATACAGACTATTTTGTTTTGCTGAAATGTTCTACAAACATGTGGCTCAGATAATTATACTTGGGGTGCTCTAAGACCAAAATCATCATTTTGACGCTTTTAAAGCGACCAAAAATAGTCAGAGTACCTATGATTCTTATGGGTTTAGTTAACTTTCGAGTGTTCATGTTGTAAAGTAACATTTAAAGGACCTTTTTGGACTTTTCTTAAAATAAGGACGTAAAGGACACGTAAGGAGTCGCGATAGAACATTAACATGTTCCACAAAAAAATCCTTGTTAAATTTTATTGAAGAGATCTGCTATCGAAAATGCACTAAACCAATAAGAACGATAGTTTTTTTTATGTTTTATTTTAGCCCTTTTGTACTTGGCACTAGTTTGGCTCTGGTAATATCACTACTTACTAGGGAACCACCTCTACATACTTAACAAACCCTAGGCAATGCATTTCATATTTTCGTTTTTTTTGTATGAAATGTTCGCAAATTAGGTCAATCGACACCAAATCGTTTACAGTGAACTGGTGAAACATGTCGGATGAAATCAGATAACTTTAAGTCGCGTGTCAAATCTATATATATAAAAACTAGCTTTCCCGGCTCGCGTTGCTTCACCCGATCTTCTTAAGAGTTTAAGCAGTACAAAATATATTTTGTATCGCACAACTAAAATGGACTGGTACCCCTATAATTCTGTAGGAAACCCATATACGATTAAAGCTTTGGACATTTGGTCTAGGTGATGGTACCAGTTTTTTTTCCTTCTTCGGCCGTTTAACCCCTAAATATTCGAATTTCTAAAATCCTTATCTGGGGGCTTTCTAATTCTAAAGGGAGCAAATCTATAGATATTTTCGTAACTCTACCTTTAGGCATTTGGTCTGGGAGACAGTACAAGTTTTATTCCTTTTTTTTTGGTATTTTTGCACCTAAAAAACAAATTTCGAATAATTACTTCACATCGCACAACTAAAGTATCCACTTAAATTTTTACGACTGTACCTTTAGGCGTTTAGTACCAGTTTTATCCATATTATTATATTATATCATTAGCAATTCGGTCAGGGCGACAGTAACATTTTTAACCCTTCTTAATTTTTTTACCCGAAATTTCGAAATTAAAAAAAAAACAATCCATTAGTCGATTGATCTGGGTGATGGTGTAATTTTTATCCCTAAAAGTACGCATTTTTAAAAATCGATTCTTAGCTGGCGTTTTACCAAAAGGGGCTTGGCACCGCCCATTTCCCAGCGATACGTAATCCCCAATGTAACATTTATATATGTAGCAAATCTCATCTTTATACCTTCATTGGCTCATAAAATATAACTGATTAAAATATGGGTTTGTGTGGGGATGTGCCACGCCCTTTTTATCCCCTTGCGGTCCGAAATGCCAAAAATCCCTTCTTAGTACTCGCCTACGTCGTTAATGGAACCAACATTCCAAATTTTAAGATTCTAGCTTTAGCCGTTTGGGCTGTGGAGTGAACAGTCAGTCACCCAAGCTTTTTATATATATAGATGAGTCTGTCATCGTTTGTTTGCATTATCAAAAAGATTGACAGGTCTTTTTTTGAACTTTTTACAGAATGTAGTTGTGTGGGTACTTGCATTACTGATATATATTAAGTGGGCGTGGCCCCGCCCATTGAACCTTTTTTTCGAATCCACAATATCTGAAGAACTGTTTCTCTAATCGCCTTGAAAATTTGTGTGGATGCATTTGGCAGCAAAGTTTCTGATCCAACAAAAAAAATGGGCGGGATCGGATCAATGGGCATGGTATTAAACTTGAAACTTTAAAAGGCTGCATCTCATGAACTATAAGAGGTATAAAGTCGATACTTAGTATGTGTTGTTGGTACAGTATGAATTACAGCCAAGATGGAAGTGAGCTATGGCACGTCCCATTTAAAAGAAACCGCTATAACAGCCATATTAATAGTTTGATCATCCTGAAAATTGCATATAACCAGGCTACTTGGAACTAAGTTGGCAAAAATGACCGAGGCGCCGCCCACACATCCCAATATGTGAGAGAAAAAAAATACAATTCCTTAATCGAACATTAGCAAAATACATATGATTTACTAAGAACCTGACCTTTGACCGCTTTTGGGGCGCGGAAAATAGTGGTCCAGGCTTACTCAAATTTCTGTCATGTATTTTTTACATCAATTTAATCAATTAATTAAATTTCCGCAAAAAATTGTCTATACATTTCGCTCACGCCCTAGTACCCATGCCAGGGGTGTTGATATGAGTACCAAAAAAAACTTAATATCTCTTTACACACCATGAATGAGGTATGGGAATTTTCTAGCGTTATTGTGTATTAACACGCTTTCTTTTTTAGATTAGATCGAGGAGGCCACCGATGACAGAAAATGTGAAGGACTGGAGACACGAATCGAACCATGGATCTCCCACATGATAATCGCGTGATCTTATCATTATGCCACAGCCAGCTGTACTCTGATATAAAAAATTAAAATAGCTTTACGTTATGTTTACGCTTTCTGTCGCTTTCGTGCGCATACATTATTTTTACCCTGTGGTTCGGCATTCGCTTACCATGTGGTCATTCAAGTAAGTACCCATGTAGAGAGTAGTGGAGTAAGTAGTTCAAGCATGGCCAATCGAATCCCCCAGGGAGGTTATACTGCAAAATTTCACATAAACAATATGTCCTCCCGGAATTTTAATATACTGACCCATGGCGTTCATTTCATAAAGGAATTAATCCGCCATTCAAAAAAAATTGTTGCACTGTATAATTTATAAGTGTTGAATAGTCTAGGAAAACACCGTTAAGTAAAATTTGTCAAAAGTGGGTGCTGCACTTTGAGGTGAAGTTTTTTTTGTATTGTATTGTTTAATATTTGTTGGTTTTTCTATTTCTGTCTCATGTATTCTCCTTAAGATTGTAAAAGTCACCCCAACTCGTATACTTAACTTAACTTACTAAATTTCCCTTTGCACCCCATAAATGAGGTATGGAATAGCTTCTCGCGTTGTTGTGAATTAACACGCTTTCAATTTTTAGATTCACAACTAACGGCACCTACTTGTTTATCGACGAATGCGAACGTCACTGTTTGAGAAGCTCTTACTAGACACGCCGATTGACACGACACTTTATACTGCGAAGTTGCTGTCAACAACATTCGAGGGGAGCCGACAATTAAAAAACAATTAAAAAACAGGTTTGAACCTGCGATCTCCCGCATGGTAGTCGAGTTTTCTAACCACTATGCCACGGCCGGTCGTATACCCCCTTAAAAAAATCCTTAACTTGCCATATCTAACCAAACTGCTATGGTTTTGCTCATTACTGTTTGCACCTGCACTTTAGCTTACAGATATTCAGCGCACATTCGACAAAAAGCCGACCGACCTCACGCCCCTTTAAGCCAATTTAGATTAGGCCGTAATGTGCAAATACCTTTTGTCTTGAATAGTTGATTATCAACGCCAGTCACACTCTGCACATTTACACTAATTCATTTCATTGCTGTTTTATTACATGTTATTGCTCTTTTTGTGCTTTATTCTTGGTTTTGGGTCCCTTGGCCCGCCTTTCTCTTAAACAGACGACAACAACAACAGAAACACTCCCATCTTTAGTGGCACCATTTCCTTAACATCCGCCACCTACATTTGAGCACACGTCTGTCCGTCCGTCCGTCTGGCTTCTTTGACTGTCTGTCGGTCTATCTACATTTCGGGGTATCCGTTCTTAAATGTTGCATGTTCTAAACAATGTTTTCCTTTGTATGTTGCTCTTCTCTCCGTGTTTTGTTTTTTGTTGGTTGATGGGGGGATTTCTTTGTTCTATATTTGTCGGTCGGATGTTTGAGTGTGTGTGTGTTGGTATCTGTGTCGGCGTTTGAATAAATCTACTGCAACTTAGTCAGTAGTGGGTGGGTGGATGTTTGCCGGATTGCGATTATTTTGATATCATCGCATTCGAATTCGTTTCGTTGCATACCTGCAGAGGGCAATGACAACGGCAATGCCCCGACATTTTTGTAATATATGCTCCGAATTGACTTTAGGTCATATACAATCAATTTTCCATAAGGTTGCATGCCAACCGAAGAAAGCTTTTACGGAATTGTATACAAACTACTGCCGCCCTGTACATCTTGAAATGAAATGCCACCAGTGAGGGCAAGTGACAAATAAAGAATTTGTTTTAGTTGAAATCGTATTTTAGACATTTTGCACATTAAATAAAAATCTCAGTCAAGACATGTTATGGAAGATAATTTTACTTAAGAAATATAGGTCGTTAACCTTAGTTGACACTTAAATTGAGACATAACTTTTTACATACTAAAAAGGACATCTCAACATCGTTTTTGATGTATCATCTCTTTTACAACAAAAAGTTTGTTTTGTTTTGGTTGTAAAATAATTCTCAATCGTCATTATTCTACCTGTATTTTTAGATATTGTGACTAATCCTTCATATTTACCAATTTCATAATTTCTACCAATAGTTTCAAATTTATCCAATCTGCGGTAAATTGTTGACACATAGTCATGTCATGCATTAGAATTAATTATAATTAATTGCCAACATATCATCATCACATCACATCAACATGTACAACACTGTATGTTGACAAAGGAAGTAACGATGTGACTAATATCTAATTTGGAAACATTTCCTTATACAATTACAAATTGCAAAATGCAACATGAACATTTAACATTTTTTGTAATAAATCAAATTGACTTCTTTCCAACGGATTAGGCAATAAATCTACATGGTAAAACAACGAACGGGGTCATTAACACTGTTTTCACTTTTCGACATACCTAAAAATTGTCATCAATTACTCAGTTTCGAATATTCAATGAGCTGAAAGTATGAAAGCACTTCTTCTCCCACTACCACCAACCACCAATGTCTAATTGGTGAGGAGGTGTTATACTATAGTGTGTGTTGGCACGTATTCGTAGGTTAGTAAAAGGTAAAGATTTACATTGGCTTGCATCCAATAACTTATATGTATATAGTTTTAAGGTAAAGCTTAAATGGCAGGAGTATTGGTATTATCGATATTATTATTATAAATGTGAATGTGTGTCTGTTTGTTTGTTTGTATGTTTGTGGCTCAATCATGCCTAAACGACTGAACCGATTTCAATGAAATTTGGTATACAATTAGTGTACTATATGAAAATTATCGTAGGCTTTTTTTGATTTTTGACCCAATGGGCGAATTGGGCGTGGCAATATTTTTTTAGAGCTAGGGGGATACAATTTGATACACACATAGGTCTCGATAACACGAATCTGAATATGCGGACGAAATTAAAATTTTGGACCAGTGGGCAGAGTGGGCGTGGCAAACACACATTTTTAGAGCTAGGGAGGTAAAATTTGATACACAGATAGTGCTCCTCAACATGAACATGAATATACAGATGGAATTTTAATTTGTTAGCCCTAGAAATTTGGTACACAAATAGTACTCGGCTACACGAATATGAATATGCAGACGAAATTTTAATTTTGGACCAGTGGGCGTGACAAAACTGTATTTTAGCCCCAGAGAGATAAAATTTGTTACACAGATAGTATTCGTGACTTCATGTTTAAATTTGCAGAAGAAATTTGTTATTTTCAATTAGTGGTCGAAAAGGCGTGGCAAAACTGTATTTTAGCACTAGACCGATAATATTTCTTCTTCTTCTTATTCTTCTTTTTCTTCTTCTTCAATGGCAGCAAAAACAGAAATTCATCTGTTAGTAGACGCACGTAGAAAAGTATTCCAAGCGCTTCGGTCTTTTGCGCTCCGTAGATAGTTTGTCACACCAAGCTTAGTTAACAGTTCTTTCACCTGGTCCATCCATCGGGCTTTTGGTCGCCCCCTCCTGCGTCGCCCATCGAGTTTATTGCCGAAGACTTTTCGAGCCGGAGCGTTTTCGTCCATTCGTACAATGTGTCCAAGCCAGCGCATTCTGCCTATTTGAAAGCGCTTGCCTACGTCGATGCACAGCTCATGAGCGGTACACGCCGTTAACGATGATGGGTCCAACAATTTTGCGTAGTATTTTTCTCTCGAAGACTCTCAGAGTAGATTCCTATTGTGTCATTACCCATGATTCTGTGCGGTAGAGCACGACAGGTAGAATCAGAGTGTGGTAGAGTTGGTTCTTTGTTCTTCGAGAGAGCGCTTTGTCATTAAATCGCTTGCTTAGCGCATAGTAGCAGCGGTTTGCGATCCATACTAGTCTTTTCATTTCCAGGCTGACATTATTATTATTGTTTATGGCGGAGCCATGTCAACGTTCACGCAGCGTCCCAGACGAGTGGGCTCTTTGTTCGTTGAGACAAATTACTTGGTTTTGTCCTCATTTATCACCAGACCCACTTCCGCCGACTGCTTTTCAATGCTCGAAATAGCCGCAGTACTATCCCGCAATCCACGGCCAATGATATCTATATCATCGGCATACGCGAGCAACATGTGACTTTTATTGAAGATGGTACCATTCCTGTTTACAGCAGCCTTCCGCATGATCATCTCCATTACGATGTGAAAAAAATCGCAGGACAGACTATCGCCGTGTCTAAAGCCTCGCTGGGTAGAAAATGGCTCTGACAGCTTTTTTTTTTGCCAATTTTCACTGAAGATTTCATGCCAGTCAGTGTCATCCAAACTCAGCCGTAGCATCCAACAATTTCTGTCGTATCGGACTGTCAAATACAGCTTTGTAATCGATAAACAGATGGTAGGTGTCGATATGCATTTCTTGGGTCTTCTCCAGGATTTGTCGTAGTGTGAATAGCTGGTCGGTCAAGGATTTACCAGGTCTAAAGCCAAACTGATCAGGTTCGCCAAAATGGCCTTTAGTCTTTCACAAAACACACTAGACAGGACCCTGTATGCGATGGGTAAAAGGCTAATCCCACGATAGTTGGTACACACACTTGGATCGCCTTTCTTAAGCACGGAACATAGGACACTCAGATTCCAATCATCGAGCATGCATTCCTTGAGCCAAATCGTGTTTATGAGCTGGTGCATGTATGTTACCAGCTGATCACCGCCGGCTTAAAAAAGCATTGCCGGTAGTCCAGCGGCTCCCGCAGCTTTATTTTCTTTAAGTCGTACAATTGCCGTGCTGATCTCGTTATGGCTTGGTGGTGGACAATCTACTCCGTCGTCTATGATTGATGTGATTTCGTCACTTATGCTGCCTTCGGGAACAAGTAGCGAATGAAAGTGTTCCATCCATATTTGCAGCACACTCTGAATGTCCGTGACCAGATTTCCGTCTCTGTCCTTACAGGTGGGGATCCCTGTTCTAAAACTTTTGCTTTTAACCTTTTGGTAGAACTTTAGGTCCTCACCTCTATCCCTGTAATTTTCGATATTCTGGATTTCACTTTACTTCCACAGACGCTTTTTTCGCCTGAACAGGCGTATCATCTTCCTCCTTTTCTCATTATAACGCTCTGTTACTGCACGCGTCGCCATTGGCTGCAGTTTTGCCTTGTATGCAGCATCCATTTCCTCAGATAATTCGCGTCATTCATTATCTTACCAGGGCTTGTCTGAGCGTGGTTTCAGTTTTTCAACCCAGTACGGTCGTTGCGGCAGTGGTCATAGAATTCGCAATATGCTGACACTGTGTGTCGAGAACATCAGAACTAGCTGGGTTTGTTTGGAGTAATTGAAAGAGTTGGTTGGAGTAGGCATTGGCTATCTCGGTGGTATGTAGATTTGTGATGTCTAGCTTCCTTTGCGTTTGATTACGAGTGTTTTTAACACTACTTAATCGTGTGCCTACCTTGGCTGCAACTAGGTGGTGATCCGAGTCAATATATGCACCGCGCATCACACACACGTCCATAACGCTTGAGACATGCCTTCCATCAATTACCACGTGATCAATCTGATTTCTTGTATTTTGATAGGGAGATATCCAGGTTGCCTTGTGGATATCTTTATGCGGCAATTTGCTTCCACTCACAATCATGTTTCTTGCCGACGCGAAACTAACCAATTAATTGTACCAAAAACGGCCTTTGTTGTACAAAAAAGTACATTTATTGTATCAAAAAGAACAATTATTGTATCAAGTACCAAAAGGCAGAATTTATTGTAATGAAAAGTACTTTTATAGTATACAAAAAGAACAATTAATTGTACCACAGAGTACCTTTTTTGTACCAAAAAGTACTTTAAGTGTACTAATAACTACTTTTGTTGTGCCAAAAAGTTCCTTAGATGTAGCAATACATATTTTTACTGCATCAAAAAATACTTTTATTTTCATCAAAAAGTTATATCCTTGCAAAGAGCAAAGATTAGAAGGGTGTTGTCTTAAATTCATGATAAATAAATTTTATTAGGTGACACTTTTGACAACATTTTTCAGAGTTGTGTCAGTAAAGTAAAGGGACCGGCCGTGGCATAGTGGTTAGAACACGCGACGACCATGCGGGAGATCGCAGGTTGAAACCTGGCTCCAGTCATCTTAAAAGAAAAAAAAAAAAGAAAATTTTCTTTCATTGTCGGCTCCCCTCGAATGTTGTTGACAGCAACTTCGCAGTATTAAGCGTCGATTCAATCGTCGTGTCTAGTAAGAGCTTCTCAAACAGTGACGTTCGCATTCATCGATAAACAAGTAGGTGCCGTTAGTTGTGAATCTAAAAATTGAAAGCGTGTTAATTCACAACATCGCGAGAAACTATCCCATGCCTCATTCATGGGGTACAAAGGGAAATTACGTTTTTTTTAAGTCAGTAAAGTGTCAGTTTGTGTTATCAAAAATTTTGGCAATAAGCCGTCAGAAAAAGTATGTCGGTAAATACTTACAAAACATCATCATTTACACGATACTGACACATTATAAAGGAAAATACTAATAATCCTGTCAGTAGTGTAAATGAGCCTTTATAGAACTCGTTAATGCAGCCATGAATATAATGGCCAAATATTTATTTTCGGACGGCGGGAATATGTAGCTGAACATTTTTAGTTCCGATCGGTGGGCAGAAGGGAAAGTGGGAAAAATGTTTTTAGGACTTTATAAGCTAATATTTGTATACAGTTTGTACTTGGCACTATATAAATGAATTTGCACATGGATTATTAAAGTTCGGTTTCGGCAATAGCGGAAACCAGGGTGAAGGTACTAGTACTGGTCGTTTTGTAAAACCCCCAAGTTCTTAGACCAAACTTATTTGATGAACTTTTACAATTTGTATTTATGTTGAAATTTGTTCAATTAGTTTTTCAGATTTAAATCAAAAACCATTGATTATTTCTCATTTTATTCTTTATTTTTCCCCAATGTTGAGATTTTAAATATTCCTTTAAAACAAAGAAAAATACACATTATGATTTTAAATACAAAAAAAAATGTCATAAGAAACATGAAATCTATTTAAGTAGAAAAAGCCACAACACATTCCATTTTCCCGAAATTCTTATATTTGAAAATACAATAACAACAATATGTCAGCCATATTAATAAACATAAACAGATAATAAAGTGAAAAATACTTCATTTTATGGCCCATTCAAATCATCATAGACCTTTACTTCGAGTGATGCATTTACAGTTCATACTTGCATGTATAATCAGCCTACTAATAACCACCAATAACGATGAACGTATTTCTAATAAATATCTCAAACACAAAACTATTTCTAATAAAGAAAATTACTAATGGCATGATGTGACCATAACCCACAAACAAAATGTGTTAGACCATTTTTGTGGAGGAACTAATAATCATTTGCAGTTTTATGATCTCATCGTTAAATAAATAATGAAGAGGACATGTAAACATATTTATATGATTTTTCTATTTAATGGCTTTACTTAAAGCATATTTTGATAGAAATTTTGTGTTGGAGTAATATTAAATAACGCAAAAGATGATTTTATGGGAAGACATGTGAGGATAAACCCTCAAAACAAGCCAAATGGATAGAAGAAAATCTTGTGGCTATTATTCGACAAAGTTTTCGGTTTAAATTTGGTCTCGCAGTTTAACCCTGTAAGTGACCGAACAGCCACTATCCGCATCAAGGCGAAGTATTTTTACATCGAACTGATTTTTGTACACTATTGCTATATGGAGAAGACCCAAGAAATGCAGATCGACACCTACAATCCGTTTATCGATTACAAAGCTGCATTCGACAGTCCGATACGACAGAAATTGTTGGATGCTATGGCTGAGTTTGGTATCCCCGCGAAGCTAAATCGACTTAGCGAGATGACACTGACGAAGTGTTCAGTGAAAATTGGCAAAAATCTGTCAGAGCCATTTCCTACCATTTCCTATGCTGATGATATAGATATTATTGGACGTGGATTGCGAGATGTTACTGAGCTTTTCGAGCCTGCGGCTACTGATACATTAATTACTGTTGGTGTTGCCAATTAAGAAGAAATTAGGATAAAAAAACGGAATTGGTTACATTTTCACTTCAGGCCACCGAAAATGAATGGGGTGGAACTGAAGTTCTCAACGGAGATCAAGTACCCAGGTGTTGTTCTTGATCAGAAGCTAATTTGGTATATCGAGGAAAGGTTAAGGAAGGGTTGTCAATGGCCTTTATGAGTGCCGAAACTCTATAGATTACTCATTGGGGACTAAGTCCGATGTGGCTGTATACTGCCAATGTAGTCCGGGACTAGGTACGAGTAAAAAATGATCAGGAAGGGCTAGAAGAAGCACACCGCAAGCGTCTTGGGTTTTGTTTCTGGGCCATTCGCTTCTCGACTTGTAAATCAAGGCTATTGCTGCCCGAGGTGCTATCAGACTGAGGGTAGCTGGCGATTGGCATCAATCCATACATGGTCATGCGAAGATTCTCCGGCTTTTGGGGTAATGGCGTTTCTATTAATCCGCCACCTACGATTTTTGTGTGGATTTGCGTAAAGTAAAGGTTGAAATTCTGGAAAGATCGGAAAGAAAATGTTGATGACTGGACACATGGATCTTCTGTATGATAGTCGCGTATTCTTACAATCATTTGATACTTGCAGACGGATTGATACTTGCAGACGGATTGCCAGCTGTGTGGATAGACAGACTGCAGTCAAAGCGATCAATTTTACATTGTTTTACATTCAAAGTTGGTAAGGAATTGTAACGAGAAGTTGGATGGACTAAAGTCTCTGGGTGTCAGCCCAGGACATTGCAGACCTATTGGCCAGAGGGGGATGTACTGATCATGGTTCTCTGGAAGATGTTCATCTGCCCATTTGTTACCTTTTTGGCTTATTGGAGGATTGGATGTGGCAAACTGCCAGCAGTCGTTGGATTTCCAGAACCGACTGTATATAAGGTGGACAAATACGAAGGGATTTTTCAAAATTGAAAAAAGGTATCAAATCTTATTATACTTAGAATTAACTTTAAAAAAGTTGACAAATTCATAATAGAAGGACTCAGCATAGAACAAAAAACCAACGTTCTTCAATTTGTTTTGAATGTCAGCATTAGGTCATATCGAAGTATACCTAGTACTCCAACAATTTACGGATTGGTTCAGCGTTTTCAATGACTATAGACTGTCTGTAAACTTTCGCTTGCTTTTACTTTTTTTCTCGTTACTTTACATATATTACTTTGTATGTAATAAATGACACTATTTTCTTGGGTTTGTTTACATATGAATTATGGGACGGATACGTGGGGTTGGCACATCCGATTAGGTTGGATTTCCTTTCATATTGTTGTACATCTCGAAACTTTGATCAAAATTTAATGTAATCATAAAAAAAGTCAATAATTGTTTTCAAATGTTCCAACATTTCATCACTACTCTTGTGATCACTCTTTGTCATATTATCCATATTTCAAATGTTCCAACATTCCATCACGCCTCTTATGATCACTCTTTGTCATATTCACGTTAATGCTTTACATTGTCGTCTTCTGTCGCACTTCAAGTCATACCAGCACAAAATTCAAGCTGTGCTTAATATCGCTAACACAGGTAGAGTAGAAGAAAGACACCAAACCATAACATGAAGTGTGACCTACCTCAAAAGACGTAAAGCTTCTCTTTGGTCGACCTTACAACGAAGCTTTGACAACATTGATGGCCATATTTAGGGCCCCTCCACACCGTAAGGAGAAGCACCAACGCAGTGTAAAAGAAATGTAAAACAAAATAACAACAACAGCAAAAATAGTGAGCACTCAAAAGAGAAGCATTTTTTGAGCGAGTGTGTATGGAAAAGAAAACTAAAATATTTGACAAGTGCAGATCGGCGGAGAGCCGTTGTTTATGAACTTTGCCAGCTTAGTCTTAACTGAAACTTAAAACGAAACGCACACGACAGACAAAATACGGTCACAAGGTGGCGAACGGAAATTTGGGTTAATCATATCGTCGCATACCAAAACACACACACGCACACGAGGCAAAGGGATGTTTAAGTGCATAAGTGTATAAGTGATTAACAGATAGCCGATAAAACCATAAATTACAAAATATCTTGTAATCGCCTAGAATGTCAAGTGAAATTAGTGTCACTGAGCCGGCTCATCGATTACAAAGCCTTCACAGTTAATAATCGCTTAAGTGAATTTCACGGTGGCTAATGGAGGGGGCATCTCTCCTGAGATCTTGTCGTAAGCCCTTGTGACGCGTTAACGTGAGATTGGAATCGCGCGTCCTCTCTCTCCCTCGCTGTTTCTAGTGTCGCGTGTCATTAATTACCCTTTACTGGGTTCGTTGTTGTGTAAGGATGATTTATATCTACTCTACGTGTCGCTGCCATTATTAGAATGAAATGCATGTCTGCTGCTGCCGTCCGTACTAGATTCAGTGGTCATCAGAACATTTATCTAAATTGGCCCAGTTTAATACAGCGGCATTTGAGTACGGCCAAGTTATTTACGATTTACAACGTCAAGTGTTCGGTTGGTTCGGTTTAACCTTGTGCCTTGAGTCATTCCAATGAATGTCAAAATCAATTCAATCCAGTTTCATTAAAGTGATTTTTGCTGCGTTCGCTTAAGTCGAGTGTTCGAAAAGGCAAAGTGTTAAGATAAATTGCAAAAAAAAACAAAACCAGCGAAAAAGGCAAACCACGCGAACACAAACAAACGAACGACCATAAATCGCCCAAAGGTCTTTGTAACTTTTACTCTCTTCTTTGGTGGATCTGTGGGTTAACAGCTACAAAACATATAAACTTTATCGGTCAGTTGTTGAATTTCCGTTGAAATAATTTTGTCAATACCTTTAAAGTAAACGACTCTCAAACAAACTACGAAAACAAGTTTACAACTTGACCAACCAACGAGCGTGGTGGCTGGCCCCAACCAATTTCATTGCCGTTACACTACCAACTTTTTTTTTGGGTGTTTGTTGGAGGTATCTCGACGTCATTTGTGGTGGTGTTGTTGTTATTTCCTCACAATTGGTTTCTATTAGTGTTGCTGTTGTTGTTATATTAACCATTTGGGTTTTAAAAAAAGTTTATGTTTTAATATTGAAAGCCCCCATCTGAAATAACAAAAGAAGAAGAAAAAAAAACACACAAAGAGTGTCTGCTTTGTTTAAATTGTTGTGGGTAATTTCATCTCCTCAGCAAAAAAAATAAAATAATATTTAAATGTGTTGAAAATTAATTTGGCGTTAAATGATCGATTTGCCGGTTCATGTTAAATGTGATATCTATTTGTTGGTTAATGTTATTATTTTGACTCCGCCAATAAAAAAGTAATAATAAAATAATAACAATAATTCAAGAGCCATAGAAAAATGTACAAAATATTTCCCTGGCCTCTAATTGGGGCATTTGCTGGCATCTTAGTGTCACTTTTGGGGGCCTATTGCGGCTGGTCCTTCTTCCCCAGCATGGTGCACAAGAAAGTGAGCGAGGTAAGTACGTTGAAAAGAAATAATCAAGAAGTAAATTTTTGTACATAATACGTTTGGAACTTTTATTTTCTAAAGTTATTAGTTTTCGTAGCAAGAAATCCGTAACTGATGTTTCAATTTTTTTTAACGATGCATTTATAATGCGTTGTATGTTACACTTGTTTCATTTATTAAAAAACATCCAGCAAAATTTATAATTTATGGTGATATTTTGTGTGACCGATATTTTGAAGAGCCATACTACATATACAAAACTAAGGAGTTGTTGTTGCTCATGCACTAAATCTATTGAAACAATAACACACTGTAACAAATTGGAAAGAATTGAAGGAACTTGGGGAGTGACATAGTGCATGTTGTAGGTCTGGTCGTGTACAACATGACCCTGTTTATCAAAATTTCCTAACACCCTCAAAATCTTGACTTACGGTTCAAAAACAGGGTTTTCAGATCTTTCCTTACTTATGAGCTTATAACTCAGTCAATTTGTTAACCAAGTTTTGATTTCTTATCGGCGTTGGAGAGAAGAGTCTTAGACCAATTTGTTCACAAATTGTTACCAGCATATATGCGTTTTACATATGACAAAATGCACATTCATAATAATATAGTAAACGTTGGGGTAAAATAGTGTCTAAAAATTCCTTCAAACTTAAAAAATAGTGAAAAAAAAAATCACAAAAGTTTGCGATTTCGATTATACGCACATAATGTGTACTTCAACAACAGGAAATACAATAGCGTTGCAAAGCTACACTGTGGTGCAAAAATGAGCCAATGGGTTAAAAAAAGGTTGTAAATAATTTTTTTTCATAGTTTTCATTAAATTATTTCGATAGTTTTTGCTAAATTTAAACTATGCATCTATAAATTATGTAAAGCAATAAAATATATATAACTTACATAACTGTAACTATATAAAACAAAACATTTTCTAAATCACACCATTGGCACACTTTTGCTCCAAGGTCTTGCTCACCTAAATTTAATAATAAATCCTGTATATTTTTGCTTTCTTCAACTTACCCAACCTATTTGGCGTATATTGAAAAAGTTTAGGTATATAAAATAGACGAATTTTGTTTCATTCAGGCTGAATTCTCTCCCACAGCTCATTAATTCTTCTCGGGGCTTCATCGTTTTCTGCAAGCCCGAGCGTTATCTAAGCCCACAGGTTTTCGATCGGGTTCAGATCTGTACTCTGCGGTGGCCACTCCCTGACCCCAAACACCTGAGAACTTAGCCATTCCTTGGCAATTTTTACAGAATGTTTTGGGTCGTTGACATATTGACAGACGTTATTCTCTGGTCTATCTGGAATTTGGCCAGGGCTATGGGTCAAATTATCTTGCAAAATGCGATGATAGTCTTCCGTTCGCATTATTCCTTCGATCCGTAAAAGTAGTCCCACACCATCTGGGGTTACACATCCCTAAATTATAATAGAACCGCCTCCGTGCTTAATGGTTTTGATACATGAGCAGGATTGGGTGTGGTTGACCAATACCAAACCTTTCCATCCCATTGGTATCTATTGATTTTGGTTTCATCCGACCACACGACCCACAAATTAATCATACATTTATTTTGTATTAGAAAAAAAAGTTAAAACAAATACTCACCAGGTGCCAATCTCAAACCATATAGCACGGAGGCGGTTCTATTATGATATGGAGATGTGTAACCCTAAATGGTGTGGGACTACTTATACGGATCAAAGTAATAATGCGAAAGGAAGACTATCTTCGCATAATTTGCCCCATAGCCCTGGCCAAATTCCAGATAGACAAGAGAATGTCGTCTTTTAAATTTAGCAAAAGGTTTGAAAATATTATAATAGAAAGTATAAAAAATGTTTAATAACATATATTGTTTAAAACATTGACTCATTTTTGCACCACAGTGTAAAATCGGCAATTTGGGACATCTTACAAAGTCCAACCCCGAAATAATTTTAAATAATCTTTCATTCCTCATATTCAGTTTTTGTATTATGACCCCTCAAGTACATCTGCACCAAAATAAAATGAGACGTATAATTTTTCGCTCTCCAGTGTAGTACAGCTTGTTTGAGATTTGTTTTTAAATTCCGAACTATGGCTTTTGATACAAATGCGATCAAGTGAGTACTCATATAGAACGGGGTGCGAAGGGCCGGCTGCAGCATGATGTTTGGGCCTCGCGGCTATCAATTGGATCAGCAGTATTTACCATTTTAAAGAGTTTTCCTAAGTGGAGGACGGATACCAAAAATTTTCATAGTTAAATTTTAATTTTTATTTGATTATATCTAATCTTACTCTGCAGCCACAAACAATACAAATAGGTTGATATTGAATAGTGAATCTAAACCACCTAGAGGGACCCACTCAAATATACACAAATATTTTTATCAATATTGTTCAAGCCGAGTTGGAGGAGGTCAGAGGTAACGTGTACAGAAGAATTTTATATAAAGGGTGTTCAATTTAGAATGAAGTACAATACAAAAAATAATGTAAATTGCAATGAGATTGACTTCTTTTAAAAGAAGATTATATGCCATTGGTGTTGAAATATATTTTCGGGTATGTGTCCGCCTCGACTGGCTCTAATAAATCTCCATTGTGAAGTCCATTTTTCGATAACGTGGCGATTGTTGCCTTTCAAGTGATCCAACGCTTGTGGTTTATCGGCGTAGATGAACTCTGCAATCATCGATAAACAAGTAGCTGCCGTTTGTTGTGAATCTAAACATAGAAAGCGTGTTAATTCACAACAACGAGAGAAGCTATCCCATACCTAATTCATGGGGTGTAAACGGAAATTAAGTTTTTACTCTGAAGTTCTGTTTATTAACTTACCCGTTTATCCAAAATTAAACAAAATCTTTTGTCGAAAAAAAGAGAAGAGTTAAACAACGACTTGCACAATTTGCAAGCGTTAAGCTATGTACAAATCAAATATTACAATGTTATCGGATCTGCCAATGTACTGACAAACACAAATTGTTTGGAAATGGTAGATTATCAGTTCAGACGATTGTAAGAAAACCGTACAATTTCATTGCCAGACAAATGTCAGGCAATAAAAATATCTGCCAACATAAATTGTCAGTTAAAACGGTTGTCAGATTGTTGTATGGTAAAACTTGTCAGATCTTTAGCTTTTTTCGCATATTTATGGACAGTGTAGGCAATAGAAATATTTCTCTGACAATGGTGCCATCCTCAAGTGCATAGACTTCGCACATCTGACAATAAAAATTGTCTGACAATTCTGTTAAACTACTCTGACATTGGCAACGTATACTGTTCAGACGATTGTCAGATGTCTAACAATATAATTGTCTCACAATGTTCTGATAATACTTTTTTTTGACAAAGTTGCAAGACAAAAATTCTAAACATTTTTCTGACAATATTGTAAGATCTGACAATATTCTGTAAATATCTGAACTTCCATTTTGATTTTATTTAAATTTCTAATTAATCTCGATTTTTTTTTTTTGCTGCAACTTCCCCAAAGTCAAATGTATGACCGACATCCAATATTTTTGCAAGCCGAGCAGTTTATCAGAACATATCTACTCTTCATCTTTAACCCTTAAGGTGGTCCCCATACAATTTTTTTATTTTAAATATATTTTTTGCAACTATATATGTATGTGCCATTATATGTCGATCAATATATGTTAATACTAGCTTTCCCGGATCGCGTTGCTTCACCCGTACTTACACTGAATCTTCTTATGAATTTAAGCAATACAGCTAATATGCAAAGCTTCATAAGACGAACAAACCTGTGATTGTAGCTATGTCCCATTGGTCTGATTTATTGTACCGCTTTAGCCCCTTTTTATCCTTAAAAGTATGAATTTCCAAAGATACATTCGTATCGCACAACTAAAATGGACTGGTAACTCCTTTAATTATATAGGAAGCACGCCCATATACGATTATAGCATTAGCCGTTTGGTCTGGGTGAAGGTACCAGTTTCACCCTTTTTCGGACTTTTTATCCCTAAATGTCCGAATTTCTAAAAACTCCACCTGTAGGCTCTCTAATTTTATAGGGAGCAATTCTATATAGTACATGGTCTGGGTGATAGTACCAGTTTTATATCTTTTTCGGTATTTTAACAACTGAAGAACGATTTTCGAAAAATAACCACATTGCACAACTAAAATATTCACTTACATTTTTGTGACAATACCATTAGCAGTTTAGTATAAGTTTTATCCCCTTTTGGCCATTTTTACCTCTAAAAGGTAACAATTTGGAAAACTCTGCTTGCCTCGTTCTAATTCCATAGGGAGCAAGCCCATAAAAATTATCAGTAACCTTTGCATCCCTTTTTCGATTTTTTTTATATAGAAATATCGAAGTTCAAAAAGAACTTCATCCATTTTGACAGTGAGCATACCCATTTCAATTTCTGCGGTTTTAGCATTAGTATGATGGTATTACTTTTATCCCTTGTTGGTAATTTTTACCTCTAAAAGTACGAATTTCCAAAAATCCATTCTTAGCTGAAGTTTATTCGAATACGGGAACAACCAACTCAAATTTATTACAATTAATCTGACCGACATAACTATTTTTCCAAAAGGGGCGTGGCCCTTCCCATTTTCATATGTAGCAAATTTTGTCTTCATCCCTTTAAAGGCTCGTGAAATATGACCGATTGAAATTATGGTTTGTGTGGGCGGTGCCACGCCCCTTTGTCTAATTATGTTTTCATGAAGCCTATGATAGGGGCTAAATGGATAGTATCACACATAGCAAATTTAATTGCAATCGGTCCTGTATTTAGCCAATATTACTATTTTAAAAAAGGGGTGTGGCACCGCCCACTTTTCACAAACAAAGTATTTTTTTCTTATACGACCGATATAGGTACCAAATCTCGACTTCGTACCTATAATGGTTCAAAGATACAGTCATTCAAAAATTCAAGGGCGGTGCCACCCCATTTTACCCCCTTCCAGTCCGAATTTCCAAAAATCCATTCGTAGTGCGCGCCTACGTCATAAAAGAATCCTACATTCTAAATATAGACGGTTCTAGCTTTAGCCGTTTGGGCTAGGGAGTGATCAGTCAGTCACCCAAGCCTTTTATATATATAGATTAAGGTGGACCTTGAAATGAAATTTTTGCGATATTTTGGTAGATGAGGGCTCTATTCTGTGCCTTTTTGAAAAAAAATGACAATGCCGAAAAAAAAAATTAAAAAAAAAAAAATTAGGGGTTGCGCACGAGCCGAGAAAAAGGTCCACTTTGCCAAAATTAGGGGGGAAATTGCCATAGGTCATCAGGGGTCACCCGTAGGGGGGAAGAATGTATGGCCGACCCCCATTAACTTTTTACCGCCAACATTTTCCCCCAAGACACCCACCCCCTATCTCCTCCCCTTAGGGGGGTCACCATACAAAAATGGAGGTTGCTCAGTATTTTCGAAAAACACCATAGGTCATCAGGGGTCACCCCTAGGGGGGCAAAATATATGACCGACCCCCATTAACTTTTCATCCCCAACATCTTTTCCGAACAAACTTACCCTCTATCTCCACTCCTTGAGGGACTCCCCATACAAAAATAAAAGAAGCTGTAATTGAGTAGTACTACTAAGCACTTTTAATATAATATAGTCAAATTAACATATTTTTGTTCGCTGATGGGTATTTCTTGCGGTAAAAATCGATAACATGTAGTAAATACTGTTTCTCTTCTTCGCCTTGACACAGTATTCTATTATAATCTTGTATCATTTTTACTCCTCTTTCGGCAGTGTCGTTCACAACGCGCAAGTTATTTACAATTCTACGACCTTCTTGATAGTCTGCGCGAGATTTCCAGGTTGCTGGATTTGCAAGAATGAAATCTTGCGATATTCCAAATCGTACAAATAAATTTTTGGTATTATGAGAGACGAAGTTGCTCAAGTCTTTAGCCAAGAATTCCTCATTCACATCTTTGAATTTCACCTCGATTTTTTTAACGCTGGTGCTTTTGATTACGACGCGAGGAGCTGGGGGAACCGGGTCGTCTTCTTCATCTTCTTCACCTTCTTCGTCTTCTTCATCTTCTTCACCTTCGTCATTCTCATTTTCTAGCAATGCTTGGCCCATTTTGGCCTTCAACTCATTTGAAACCTTGTCATCGAAAAAGGCAAGGGCTATGTGCTCATCGGCGAGATACCATAGGTGACCGATAAATTTCTTTATCATTACCCGAGATAAATCCTGGTCAACGGACTTGTACTCGACGATGTCCTTCAAAAACTTCCAATCTTGATTCGGCGCCTCAGCTGCTCGAGAAGAACCAAACTATGCCTTGACGTAAAGTCGCACCACAAAAATACAAACGTGTCAAATACCATTCAATTCACATACAGATAAGTGAAAAGTTCTCCGAAACAAAAACATCTTGAGGCTGTAAATGGCTTTTGCCATCCATCGAGCATGGGAAACGGGTCCTGGAGGTCGGAAATGGTAATTCTCAAGTTTTTCACCCAGAAACAAAAGAATTAATTGTAGCATTTCTTTGTAGTCATCGCGAGGATGTTTCTCCTTCAATTGATCTAAGCAAAACTCCTTTATGCCGACTTGCATTGCCACAGGAATTTTTCTGACGACTTGATCGTCTATCAAGCCAGAATGGAATGGTTTAACCTTTACAGCGTCCCATTCCTGTTTGAAACGGTCAAAGCAAGGAACGCCTGGTGCACTGGTCTTTCCCATTTTTGTCTCAAAAACTTCCCTTAGCACCAGTTCGTATACGTGGTGTCTGCAAGGTAAATATAAGACTTCTCTCTCCAACAGCCGCTCAAGCGACTTTACGTCAAGGCATGGTTTGGTTCTTCTCGAGCAGATGAGGCGCCGAATCAAGATTGGAAGTTTTTGAAGGACATCGTCGAGTACAAGTCCGTTGACCAGGATTTATCTCGGGTAATGATAAAGAAATTTATCGGTCACCTATGGTATCTCGCCGATGAGCACATAGCCCTTGCCTTTTTCGATGACAAGGTTTCAAATGAGTTGAAGGCCAAAATGGCCCAAGCATTGCTAGAAAATGGGAATGACGAAGGTGAAGAAGATGAAGAAGACGAAGAAGGTGAAGAAGATGAAGAAGACGACCCGGTTCCCCCAGCTCCTCGCGTCGTAATCAAAAGCACCAGCGTTAAAAAAATCGAGGTGAAATTCAAAGATGTGAATGAGGAATTCTTGGCTAAAGACTTGAGCAACTTCGTCTCTCATAATACCAAAAATTTATTTGTACGATTTGGAATATCGCAAGATTTCATTCTTGCAAATCCAGCAACCTGGAAATCTCGCGCAGACTATCAAGAAGGTCGTTGAATTGTAAATAACTTGCGCGTTGTGAACGACACTGCCGAAAGAGGAGTAAAAATGATACAAGATTATAATAGAATACTGTGTCAAGGCGAAGAAGAGAAACAGTATTTACTACATGTTATCGATTCTTACCGCAAGAAATACCCATCAGCGAACAAAAATATGTTAATTTGACTATATTATATTAAAAGTGCTTAGTAGTACTACTCAATTACAGCTTCTTTTATTTTTGTATGGGGAGTCCCTCAAGGAGTGGAGATAGAGGGTAAGTTTGTTCGGAAAAGATGTTGGGGATGAAAAGTTAATGGGGGTCGGTCATATATTTTGCCCCCCTAGGGGTGACCCCTGATGACCTATGGTGTTTTTCGAAAATACTGAGCAACCTCCATTTTTGTATGGTGACCCCCCTAAGGGGAGGAGATAGGGGGTGGGTGTCTTGGGGGAAAATGTTGGCGGTAAAAAGTTAATGGGGGTCGGCCATACATTCTTCCCCCCTACGGGTGACCCCTGATGACCTATGGCAATTTCCCCCCTAATTTTGGCAAAGTGGACCTTTTTCTCGGCTCGTGCGCAACCCCTAATTTTGTTTTTTTTAATTTTTTTTTTCGGCATTGTCATTTTTTTTCAAAAAGGCACGGAATAGAGCCCTCATCTACCAAAATATCGACACAAGGTCCACCCTAATATAGATATGGATATACATACATTAATATATATCAAGAGACAGTGATTTGTAACCGAAAAAGCACAACTATCGAGTGATAAGGTATTAAATTCTAAAAAAAAAAAACTAAAATCGTAAGAACCCGAATTTTTTCACCAAAAAATGCATAACTCTTAAAATTGATTATGGATTTTTATGGTTGGGATGTTGTTTTTTTTTTTTAAAGGGACATTATTTGAAAAAAATGCAAAATTAGGGTTTTCTTTTTTTCCTACGACAGTAAATACATTCACCCCAAATTTTACAGAAAAATTTAAGTTTTTCAAGTTATTTAAATCGCTAGCATCGCAACGACGTTACTTTTTTGAAAACTTTTAGGGAAGAACTTGTGGAGGGTTTTGTTTTCTTTAACTTACGTGGTTATATAAGAAGATCGGGTAAGAGATACCCAAAATATTACGGAAATATAAAGGGCACCACCAAAAATTTAAAAAAAAATTTCAAAAATTTTTATAAAAAAACGGGACCTAAGAAAATTTGTTTAATAATTATTTTTATATTAAGGAGGCCAATATCAATGGAAAAAGTGTTTTGAAGTCTTATTTGCACAGAAAAGTCGAAATTTTGTGGGCTGGTCATATTAACCCTTTACTTAACGCCTGCACATGTAATGACATAGCCATTAGACTAGTTTAAATTAAATTTCACATTGAATGCAAAATTTCGGTGTGGTGTTGTGGTGTGTGTGGTGATGTGGTCTCATCTTAAAAGCTGCCACATTTATATTCATCAAAATTTGTCACAATTATGCTTTCGACGCCGCGTTATCGTTGTATTTAATACCCCCTCCCCCCCACCGTCACTTTTACTTAAATGACTGTGGTAAAATGTGTCATTAAATCTGTTGGCATTGTCATAGCGGTGGCTTATTCGCCCATTAGCAAGCAGTTGGCAGCTCTTTTATTTTTTCTTAACGCCTTGTATGAAAAAAAAATTACACAAAGAAGAGCGTTTCAGTGTTTTTGGCGCTAATTGTGGCTTTTTTGGTTGATGTTTAAAAAAAAAAATGCCTCAGTAGTGTTGGCGTCCCCTTCTCTCGATCTTTCTCGTTGCTTTTAGACAATTGTTAAATTTCGTGTTATTATTGCACAATTGCCACATGTGCGTCTAACATCAGTTGCATATTAATTCATATTCAAGTGCATTGATAACGAGTGATATATGAGTCTTTAACTAAATCAGTAAAATCTAATGGACGCCTTCAATATTTTAGAAGGCTTAACTCGATTTATGGCTATGTGATATTTTCAAATATGATTTTGAACTCAAAACAGTTCAATTTCAAAGACATTTTAAGCCAAACGGATTAGTTTTTTATGTAAAAGATTGGTGATTCAATGACAAAGTATGAGCTCACACGTTGTTATAACGCTGGCGGAATACGGGATTAATAGTAGGATCTAGTTCTATTTGTAGTCAACATTACTTACGAATGATGTACATTCTCATATACAAAGCATCTTGATGCAATTTACGACATATATTATTACCAGTACTCCCAATCTGTATGTTATGTGCGCATCTCTATCATTCTCTTATTCTATTTACTAAAAAATCTGCAACAAAATCTGCCATATAATTTTCCGAAATAAGTGACCAAAACAATAACAAAATAACAACACAAAACAATAACAAAAATTTGCTCTTGAATAAAAAACCGAAAAACATAATAAATTCAGGGTCAATAAACACAAAACCCCGGCGACAACGTCGACGAGACAAACATTTTGATATTCGATGAAAAAAAAATCTAAAAAGTAAATAAAAGAAATGAAAACCACAAAAGTTATTGTAAATTACAACAACATAATCAACACCCGCAGCAATGCCAATGTTTACAACGGCCAAAGCCAAAACCAATAGACCAACAGCGGCTACAACGACTTGACACTGGCCCAAAAGTTTGACTTGAATACTAAATCGTCTGAGTTGCAGAGATATTTTTGTTTAACATTTATTGTCAAAGGCTAAATAATAGCGAGGTGTAATGACGAACGCATAGGCCATATAGTATACGAGGGTCATATTTTTATGATGGACATACGTCAAAGACTTGAGTAAAACAGTGATTGGTTGCGAATTCTCACAGTTTTTTCTTATAGAGATAGTGATGGTTAGTTGGCTAAAAAAAATAAATCGTTCTTATTTGTATAGAGGTCCTAATTGGTTGGTGTCATTTTTGGAATTCAAGCCATTTATTACATATGGGTAAATCCGAAATAATGTATACCAAGGAAAGAATTTCAGAGTTGTTAAAACCACATATATTTGTAAATCCATAAATGGGCTATATATTCAACTCTCAAAATATATACAGCATAACCATTTTCGGTAATCCACTTATGAATGGCAGATTTAAACTTACACCTACCTTGAGTTTTTATTTGTTTTTCTAAAATATATGTTTTTTAGATGTTCATAAAAATGATAAAACCACAATATTTGTTTTATGTTTCATAATAATCTTAAAGTCTAATCAATTGTCCACAATTAAATGTAAAAAACGCATCGGCAGGTCATTCAGATGATATAAATAATGTTAAGTAAAGATGGGCATTCGGCATATAACGTCCGCAACGGAAAACAAGATTTTTTAAATTTAACTGCTTTAATATTTAGTTTTTTCTCAATCGAAGTACGTTTGTAATGAGAGCCAATAGCGCGCTTAAAATATATATAAAACTAGCGGACCCGGCGAACTTCGTCTCGCCCCAATTTAATAACTTCAGATAAACTCAGTAGAGAGTGGTATGATAAACAGTGTTTTTCGATTAGTTTTCCGCCGCAAAAACAAACAACGAAGACGATTTTCCAAAACTCGAAAAGGCAACGTTCAACTGACCGCACGTAAAACAGGGAAATTCGAGATTAATCTCACATACTTTCAACGAATGGCCTTGCGATTTATTGATTGTTGTCGGGAAATTGGAATGGATGATCAGTTGGAATTATCTGATTCGTAAGATAAGGACTTCCTCTTTTTTGAATTTGTTCTTGATGATCATCTGAAATCACATTTTTTTCAGATTCTTGACGGACAACCGCGTACCGTTGCTCAATTTCGGTTGATTCAGACTCCGCAATATGATTATGATCGATCCCACCCTTATCTGTAAAATATGCATCACATTAAGCCAGTGCAAAATTCGATCGGATTGTTGGTCGCTTCATCCTCTACGGCCACGCTGTAAACAGATTTGTACGAATGCAGTTCTCAAGCAATTTAACTTTCTAATTTGAAATTCTAGCTATTGATGTCTTTATTCTTCGCTGCTAGTAACATACTGCCCGTAACTTGATCCAATCGAGATTTTATAATTTAGTGTAATGTCATGAGTTACTTTTCCAATGATGTGAACTGGCAAAAATTTGCAGAGAACGATATCAATTCAGTCGAAACATCAACCCCTACTTCCAAAGCTCGTTTATTTGTATCGCGCATTCATCCGAAATGTTGATTTAGCATTCCCGCATCTACTTCGCCGTTGCGAAATTCTTGGTCATTGTGTACTTTGGCTTTTCAACCGTGATAAGATTCATCGACAGTTTTAAAGCGGAATTTGCAGTTCGAATGCCGTCGAACAATGTGGCAGCTATGCCAGGGGATACAGCAGCTAACGTTATTTGATATCTTGACCAAATTGTTGCCGGAATCAACAAAAAAAAGTCTTGGCTGTCCCACTCGGAGCATCGAGAAAGTAAATGCCTCCAGTTTCATCGTGAATCGTACACGTTCTTGTACTCGTTGTTTAACAGCGGCACATTTGTTCCAACTCTTCCGGTCATCTAGATTATAGTCTTGCTCCCGTTAAAATTCGCGATCGAATGCATCTTGCATCGAACGATTTGGCGCTGGCATTCCCAATGTCGACAGCAGATTGCCGCACATCCCGTCGGGTTCGACTGATTTCTTATCTTAATATTATTTATCTCGTTTCCAACCAACATTTAACCAACATTTTCCACCTAAACATCGTTCAAAACCATCAAATCATGCAAAAATTTCAAAATTTTGTCGATAAAAAAAAACAAATTTTTTGCAATTTTCCGAGTTTTTCCCTATTTTCTATTTTTCCATTTGAAAAGCCATTCCGTAACAACTGCACGCGAAATTCCATACGAAAAACCAATTTCCCGACTTTTCCGAAGGTTTTTCCCAAAATTATGTTGGATAAAACTCTCATATCAATTACGAACAATTGAATAAAAATTGAGCAAAATGAGCCAGCCGTTCTCTCTTGATGAATTACTACACACTGTTCACACCGTTTTTATACATATAGATTTCACAATAAACCGATTTTTTCCAAGCATCACAACGAATTTTCCACCCTTGCGTCGTCTAAAAACATCAATTTAAGCGATTCAATGAAAAATTTCGTCGAAAAAATCCAAAATTTTCGAGTTTTTTTTCCAGAATTTTCCACCAAGAATTATTCTATTTTTCCATTCGAAAAGTCATTTCGGAATGATTATCCGAAATTTTAACATTTACATCATTCAAAATGATCAAAACACAATAAAATGTAAAATTTCGTCGAAAAAAAAAACAAATTGTTTGAATTTTTCCATAATTTTCCAACCAATATTTTCTTTTTTTCAACCGAAAAGCCTCTACGGAACAATTGCACACAAAATGTTATACAAAAATTCAATTTTCGATGCACAATGTTTACGAATAAATCTAAATTTTTTGAGTTTTTCCGGAATTTTCCGAGTTTTCTACCGAGAATTCCATTCGGAAAGTCATTTCGGAATAATTATCCAAAATTGTTCACTGTTACATCGTTCAAAATTATCAAATCATACGATAATATGCAAAATTTCGTCGAAAAAGACAAATTCAAACTTTTTGAATTTTTCCGGAATTTTCCGCATTTTTCAAAAAAAAATTTATTTTTCCATTCGAAAAACCATTCATAACAATTGAACACACAATTTCATACAAAAAAGCAATTATCCGGAGGAATTTCCCAAAATTTTCTTTTACATAAACCTTCTCCTGTCAATTACGAACAACTGAAAAAAAATTTCAGCAAAATCGGTCCAACCGTTCTCAATTGATGAATTACTATACATTTTTGCCACCATTTTTATATATATAGATGTGTTTTTTTACACCATTTAACAGAAAAATATGAATGACAAAGTGTATAACGTCCGCAACGGAATGCATTTTTTCGAAAATTATATTTATTAAATAAAGCAATTGTGAACTCATATGTAGTGTACATTGTGCAAGAGTTCTAGAACTTCAGGTAGACATTACCTGGGGGTATCATGTCATGCAACTGACATGTATTCTAACTGAAGCTTTGTCAAATTTGCCAAACCTCTGTGTATTTTGAACGTGCTTCGGTATTACTAATATTGTTTCATAAATATAAAAATGACTGAAACTGCAGAAAGGTCAAAACGATTTCGTAATAATTTAAGAAATAATAAACATCAACTGATGTTGCACAAAAAAAGCTGTTGTAAAGCGGAAAATTTGGCAACTGATAAGATCTCAAAATCATATTTTAAAAAATGCAAAAGGGCATATAAGTGGTACATATATTCTTAATATATGCTTCTAATAATGATATAAAGACCACAACTGAAGATATATCCCAAAAATGGTTAAATGTAAAAAATATTCCTGGTGTAAAATCACATCATTATTTTGCGGCCCATTCTAATAATCCCACCATTAAAATGGCACGTACAGCAGGGTCCAAAAAATACCTAATTAAATAAAATATACCAAAGAATGTTAAATCAAATGAATATTGTTGTTTTATTTGTATAAATAATATAATAGGAAAAAGTATAACGTCCGCAACAGACGATTTTCTAATTTTCGGATGAACCAAAAAATTTGTAACTGTCATAAAAGCGTTTTTAGAATCCTTGATTATTCCTCTTTCCTTTATGTATTTAAATTTTTTCAGTTATTATGCAATATTTGCTGAAATTGATGCAAATACAGGCTGACATCCAAAACTACTTCCATATTTTGTAACGTCCGCAACGGCACTTTAGGCACGAATATCTCTTTTGTCAAAAGTAGTTAGGCAAAAAATTAAATGTCATTTTAAAGTAATTTCAAATAACTGTTGTTGCTTAAGTTTATCTATAAATATCTCACTCATAACACAAACGGGATTAATATAACAAAACATAAATGCGTACGAATGTAACGACCGCAACGAAGGATTTACCCATATGTTATATATATGTTATATTTGTTTGCTTGTATTGTACCGCAAAGTACTTTTATTGTGCCAAAATTTACTTATCTTGTATCATAAAGCACAAATTACTGTACCAATAAGATTAATTTATTGTACCAAAAAGTACATTAATTGTGCCAAAAAATACTATTATTGTACCAAAAAGTAAAATTTATTGTTCCAAATTACGCCCAAACGAGAAATGAAATATTCCCCAAATTTTTTTCATACATTTTTGGGTGTTATTTCATATGAAAAACTTCCAATTTTTTTGGGTGATTTTTCATTTTTTTTTTTTGGGAATTATTTCATTCCTCATTTGGGGTTTTCAAATTATGAAATAATCTCCAATGAAATAACACCCAACAATTTTTTAAAATTGGGGACTTGTTTCATAGCGTGCATAATTTTGGTGTTATTTCATTTCATTTTTAAAACTGTTGGTTTTTGGCGGTTATAATTATATAATTATATAAAAATAGGCTTTTTACAAGAAAACTTTTAGGCTGTGAATACATTACAATATCTTTTGAATGTTTACAGATATTTCCATTTGTGTTCATATAGACGAATAGAAAATCAACAATATGCTACGATCATTTTTTCATTTTGAGAATGATATCTAAGAATGGAATTTTTTTTAAATTTGTAGGAGTTCTTCAGAAGCAGGAATTCAATGAAAGCAGAGAGTTTGATTTGCTTGTGAACATTGGAGGTGGTTGTGTAAAGGCCAAAC
This sequence comes from Muscina levida, assembly GCA_964034835.1. Classification (NCBI taxonomy): domain Eukaryota; kingdom Metazoa; phylum Arthropoda; class Insecta; order Diptera; family Muscidae; genus Muscina; species Muscina levida. Next base: position 46,485,642 of record OZ035883.1, on the reverse strand, counting down.
GTAAAAGGCAAATTGTCTTCCGGACTGCAAAAATACGGTTGGACTACAGCATTCTACGATCGACATGATTCATTTTAATAATTTTGCGACTTTGCTGTTGGTCCATATTGACCTAATGAAATCCCTGGTGAAACTGACTCTTTTATGAATTTTGGGCATTATTTCATTTTTGTTGCTGATGGGGTTTATTTCATTGGAAGTTATTTCATATGAAATAACTCCCTAATGTTGGGGGTTGTTTCGTTTTCTCTTTGGGGTTTTTTTCATTTATTTGGGGATGTTATTTCATTCACTGTTTTTGGGTGTTATTTCCTATTTTTTCGGCCCCCCGCCGCATCCGTCGTTATCAGTTTCTATACTCTCTCTTTAGCTTTATTAAAAGACGAATGCGGTGGGGGGCACGCCCCCCGCCGCATACGTCGAAGTAAGTATCTTAACTATCTCTCTGTCATATTTCATAAGTCGAAAGATAAAGAGAGGGGGGGGGGGGGCGGCAGATTCTTTATCATCTGCACCATGCTTTTTTATTTTTTATTGTATGGAAAAAAAATTGGGGTATTTTTCATATCTGCAAAATTGGGTCATTTTGCATATGAAAAATGACCCAAAATTAAAAAACGAAATTTTACCTAAAATAAATGAAAAGTTCCCCAAAATTTATGGGGGATTTTTCATATGAAAAATTCCCCAATTTTGTATGGAAATTTTTTTGGGTAATTTTTCGTTTTTTTTTTGGGGCATTTTGCATTTGGGGCATTTTTCATAGAGCCAAGAAATACTACGCTCTGATGTACTGCATTGATAAGAATGACGCGTATTGTTGAGAAAAATGATGATGCATACAGGACAACCCTACAGGCAATAATAACGCATGCTGCAAGGGAATGGTATAAGGAGAAGAGGAGAATAGAGAGTGATGATATCTAAAAGTACTGGGATAGGAGTAAAGCCTACAAGTTCCACGAAACTTGGTAAACCACGACCGACCAGATATCCACACTATGACAAATCCTGGAGAAGACCCAAGACTTGCTGATTGGTACTTACTATCTTTATATAAACTACAAAACTGTATTCGATAGTCGGATACGACAGAGACTATTAGATGCCATGGCTGAGTATGAAGAAGCTGTGAAACTAATACGACCTTGTGAGATGACACTGACTGACACGAAGTCTTTAGTGAACATAGTCAAAAATCCGACAGAGATATTATCTACTAAGCTAGGGCAATCTGTCATGCAATCTCTTTAACATCCTAATGAATATGAGTGTAAAGCTGCAATAAACACAACTGGCACCATGATTCATAAAATTAGCATGATGGTCGCTAACTGCGGAATGTTACTGCCAAAAAAAAGTCTACTCTTTTGGATGCTACGGGAACATAGACAACTATAACTTTGAAGAAGTAGATAATTTAGTTATGTCGCCCTGGAAATCAATAGACTAGTATTGATAGCAAACCGGTGCTACTACGCACTTAGAAAGTGATTTATATACAAACACCTTTCCTTTGTTAAACAAATATCTAACTTTATCGACACTGATCCTACATGTCTAGCTCTTCAGCAAAGAAATTGTGGTTAAAGACACAAGCGAATCAGTCTTCGAGAGAAAAATATTCCGAAGAAAGAGAGCTGTTATGGGGGCTAAAAGTTTGAAAGCTCCCGTGTTTGGGGCGCATAACTCAAGAACTACTTGTCCAATTTTGATGAAACAAAGAATTAAAATTCCTTCATATATCAATCGTATATAATTTCTATACATAATAAACAGATTCGCAGTTATAAATTAATTACCGAGTACAACACATGATTCTGGGACTCAATTCTGAGAACTGCACGTAATAGTAGCCCCAAAAAGAACAAGTTCTGCATCATTCGTTTTGTCAAGTTAAATGTCATAATAATTTAATATCGATTTGAAGTTAGTAAGAATCGTAGAGGGGAACTTGTCACGTTTTAGGCTCATTTGTGTGACATAACATAAATACTATATGGTGGCGTATGATTATCATAAGGAATATTCCACGTAAATCATATGTCACGGAGTACAACAGTTTTATTGTAACTGCTACAAAATAAACCCAGTTCAAAATCATTTGATGAATGAAAAAGTGAAACTGTTGCTTATGTAGGAAAACGTAATATGAACAGATTATTGGAATTGCATTCCTTCATATTTTTAAACTTGGCTTAGCTAAATCGAACTTGTGGTTCTCGGGTTATGCCAAAGAGCCTAAAGCGTGACAAATACGATACTTACTAACTTCAAATCGATATTAAATTATTATGGCATGTAACTTGACAAAACGAATGATGCAGCGCTTCTTCTTTTTGGGGCTACTATGAGCTGAAAAAGTTGTACTGTGTTAATGAAATAAATAATAGAAAATTTGCCTATAAAATGTATTTTTTTTTCATACTTAGATCTAGAACTGTAATACAATTTGACCACGTCCATCCGTCCGCTGATCGAAAATAAAAATTTCATCCGCAAATTAAAACTAGAAGTGTCGAGTACTATATGTGTACAAAGTTTTATCTCTCTAGCTCTAAATAAGAGTTTTGCCACGCCCAATCCTCCAATTTGATCAAAAATTTACAAAATATATAGCCTTTAATAATTCCCGTATATTACATTAAAGAACGGAATCTATTTATTTTTTGGCAATCTTTCTTAAAGAGCGTTTTAGCGTTAATAGACGTTTAAGATATATTGGGAAAAGTGGGCGTAGAAATATTCCTGGACAATTTTTCTAAATACCTTATTCGGGCTATTACGACCATTTTGAAAAAGAAATATTGGTTGAATCGGTCCACGTGTTCTCAAATAATACATCCTGTAATTTTTATTTATATAGAAGATACTTTCTGCAAACGGGATGACATAAAAAAACTTAATTTCTTCCCATGAATAAAGTATGGAATCGCGAGAAACATGTTCGAAAAAAGACGAAATTTTACTGAAATTTTACAAATTTTAAATAAAAATAAATTAATAAATGCTAATGCTCGATCAAATCTTGTGTCTTCGTCTCGAGATAATTTTGTAGAAGTACAGCCGTATAACAATCCAAAAATTTACAGACTGATATCTCGAAAGCATAATTATTTTAGACCTTTTATCATGTTCAATGCGCCAATGGTCAATGGCATTGAGTATTTATATTGGCCGTTAACTAGTGTAATTAGTTCTTTTTTGAACAAAGCAAATACTAAATCAATTCGCAGAAAAAAAAATAATTAGCAACTTATTTATAAAGTACAAACCATTGTTCATTGAAAATCACAATAACTCTTGTATGATTTTTATAAATTAAGTGACACATTCTACATATACAATTTCCATCACACCAAAGCACACACACGCACACATCACTTAAAACTCAAATGGCACTCGCGATCCATCACCCTCGCATCCATTAAAACACTCGAAACGCACGATCAATAAATATGTAGACAAAAACACACACAAACACATACCGCACAACAACACCGCAATTACGCAATTCTGCGCTCTGCTGCCATTTTTCTGTCATTTTTGGTTTGTGGCCCAAAGTCAAAGTTGTAAGTAACTGCCAAATTATGCTAAAAAAAAAACACAAAGTGTTGTTAGCGTCAAGTTGACAATGTCACCGCGCTCACTACAAGTCAAAGACAAATTTGTATCGTTAGGCCGTCGTAAAACGTGATTGAAATTGCAAATGCCGGCTGGAGATGATTCAAAGTCAAAGCGTACAATTTTCATTAACCGTAAAAGGGAGAGACAACAACAGCAACAACAAAAACCACAAATGAAGTCAATGCAAATGCATTAAAGTCAATGACGCTGTGTGTTCGACGGCCAATGAGTGGTTGCGAACGTAGAATCTAATAGAATAAGTTATATGTATTGGTTTATATATCATGTGGTTATTGTGAACTTCGATGGTTTTGATGAAACGAAATAGAGAGAACATGATATAAATTGAATGACAACAAAAAAATCAAATTTAAAGCAGTAGTTCTGAAGTTAAGCGCGTACGTACATACATTTGATTTTAGATTAATTTTCTGAAAAACTGACAAATATTTAAAGATACGTTTTCTAAATTTTTTGTTTGTTTAATTTTGATAGCTTTTGTATTGTTCAGAACTGGAAATTAACCCAGTGGTCATCGTCTTAGTTGATAAACTACTATTTAGGATATATGGGCGTGTCACATATATCCAAGGTGGTGGTTCGCTGTACTCCACAAGGAGGAGTACTCTCTCCACTACTATGGAATCTTAACATCAACACTCTCCTGAGGAAGATGGAAAAAACGTGCTGCACAACGGTCGCATATGCGGACGACGTGGCGCTAATAGTTACAGGCAAGGATCCGAAACTACTCTCTGAGCTACTAGAATCTGCGCTGAAACTTCTTTTGAAATGGTGTCATGACTGCTATTCACCTGGAGATACAAAATCCCTCAATTTTCCAAACCAAGATTAAATGGAGTCGCACTTACACTCTCTGATAGTGCCAAATACCTCGGGCTAACATTGGACAGTAAACTGAATTGTAATCTGAACACTCAGACCAGGATTAGCAAAACGGCAACGGTTCTATACTGCTGCAAAAGGGCAATCGGCCTCAATTGGGGAATTAGCCCCAAGAACTTTAGCTGGTTATACGAATCAATTATTAAACCCATCTTATTCTACAGATCGGCAGTCTGGTGGCCGGTGATAGATAGAGCGTCCCAAAGGCTGAAATTCGAAAGCATTATGAGATTGGTGGCAATCATGATAACAGGGGCACTTAGAACTACTCCAACTAAGGCACTGTTCATGATCCTAAACTGGTTACCACCGGACATATGGGCGAGGAAGATAGCAGCGAATACCGCAATGCGTTTAGACGCCACAAAATATGGCCATGCCAAAATTCTGAACCTAATCAATGTGATCTGCCACACGGATTACACCATACCTGAACCTCTATTCGATCCGGGTTTTATAAAGAACATCCCGGATAGGTCCTACTATGATGATAATGATAATGCCCTAAACTTTGGGGAGGATGTTATCCTAATTTTCTCGGATGGTTCAAAATCAAAGGATAGAGCGGGCTACCAGACCACTGTTGCATAGTTCAGGCCGAAATAGCGGCCATTAGAATAGCCGTAGAGAAAATTCAGTATCTTGGGATATTGGACGGCAATATTCATTTTCTAACTGATAGTAAAGCGGCTATCAGATCCCTAGAGAACGTGTACACCACTTCGAGAAATGTTCGAGAATGCCGGTCGTCACTTGAGGAGATAGCGAGACATTCGACGGTTATCCTAACATGGTTCCAGGACATGGGAACATATATGGAAACCAAAGGGCCGATACGCTGGCAATTACTGCCACAACCGTGAACTCGGGCGAAGTTTATGGTCTCATTGGGATCCCTCTCACAAGAGGGAAACAGCTCATTTCGGGGAAACTTGACCTCATAGAGAGATGGGCAAGAGAACACACCTGCACGGCGACCACGCAAATTTGGCCTACAATGGGTATACAGAGGACACGACTTGTGCTGAACTTATCCAGAGTCCACTTGAGGAACATCATAGCTGTAATATCTGGGCATTGGCCGGTTGGTAAACACGCTAAGAGGCTGAAACTACCCTACAACGAGAAGCTGAAATGATAAAGAAGAAGAGGAGACCACGGAGCATCTTCTATGTCACTGCCCTGCTTTTGGTGACCTGAGATACGAAAAGCTTGGTCAACGGATACTTTTAGACAATACCTGTCTATCAGTAGGCGATTTGCGGAACATCCATGCCTTCATAAGAGCTACGAAATGGCTTGACAACGACGTTAACCGAATAGAAGAACATTTGGTGCGAAAATCTTAAAATGGTATCACAACGAGACTCATACTAGGACCCAAGTGAGTTGTGTTCAACGTGGCTGCCGAACTAACCTAACCTTGTATTGTTCAGAACTTGATTCATATATAAGGCTCGTATCTGTACTGTTTTCGCAATATTATACTGCTTTTTTCCCTCAAAGTACTGTTTTTCGACACATAATAGAAATAAAAACGGCGAGCAGCGAATTCCCAACATGGAATGAAGTCGAAGCCGTTATGAAAAAGTTGGGCGAATAGAATTTGTACAATTTGATTTATTAAAGACTAGCTGGCCCGGCAGACTTCCTCCTGCCTCCAAATTTTTGTAAAATATGTTGAGTGTAGTTGAAATCTAATAACGATTGGTTTATTTCTTTGCCCTCTAAAATATTTCATTTTAAAGGGCGAGGTTTCCCGGACAAATTCTGTTCTTCATATATCTTAAAGATTATTATATACTAGCTGGCCCGGAAGACTTCCTCCTGCCTCCAAATTTTTGTAAAATATGTTGAGTGTAGTTGAAATCTAATAACGATTGGTTTATTTCTTTGCCCTCTAAAATATTTCATTTTAAAGGGCGAGGTTTCCCGGACAAAATCTGTTCTTCATATATCTTAAAGATTATTATATATTATTATAAGAATTGCTAAAACGGATCAGCAGTGTCGTCCATGATGTGATGAAAACTTACTTATTGATAGGCATATATTCTAAAACCAAATTTTTAAGCCGATTGACTGACATAGAACTTTCTGCGTTGGTGTGCTGGGTGATTGTACCTTTTTATCCTAAGGAGTACGAATTTCCAAAAATGCCTTCATTAGGCTCAGCAACCCCATTAACCGTATGGTCTTGGTGATATCAACGGTTATTCCTATTTTCGTTATTGTCCCCTAAAATTTCGAAATGGGAAAAACCACTTTGTGAAACTCTCTAATTCTGTAGGAAGTGCGCCATTATAAAAGTTAGTCATTCTTCTTTAAGCCTTTTTGCGGTCTAGGTGACCATCTACAGCCAATCCCCAACTTTCACTGAAATTTTGGGACAAATTGGGTCAACCGTTTTCACAATTAGTGGTGATATCAAAATGTAGATCTTTTTTATATATATAGACTTCTGAATACCTATGATGTTAAAAAAAGTGACTAAATGACATTCTAAAAATTAAGTCTATCGTAACCTAAACACCGGCAACTGGTTCCAAACATACATTCAAAATCTTCCCATGCCAAAAAAATCATATATTTTAAGTTGAAGTAAAATCGGACAATCGATATAAATTTTCGAAATAGTTCAACCCCAGCCAAATCAACTGCGGGTCTTATATACAAAAAAAAATTTCATAATGAAACAAATATACATTCTAAATTTCAATCAAATTGTTTAATTCGTTAAAATTTTCATTATAATTCCACCCTAGCGACACCTACCGGGTCAATTTATACAAACAATTTTTTCTCAAGATTCCACAAACATAAATACTAAATTTCAGTTAAATTAGTACATGAATTCAAATTTTCGATATAAATCCACCCTAGCGCCATCTACCGGGTCCATTTGTACATACGATATTTTCTGATAATCAAACAAACATAGATTCTGAATTTCAGTTAAATTGGCCCATTCGTTAAAATTTTGATTGTAAACCGATCCCAGCGCCACCTACCGGGTCCATTTGTACATAAAATGTTTTGTCATGATCAAACGAATATTCATTCTAAATTTCAGTTGAATTGGTACATGCATTCAAATTTTCGATATAAATCCACCCTAGCGCCACCTGGATTTGATTTTTTTCAACACAAACAATCTACGAAAAATTTCGAACCCAATAAAAAAAAAATCATCCAAATCGCTCCAGCCGTTCTCAAGTGATGGTATGACATACGTGGACCATTTCATTTTTATATATATAGATATGAAATGTATGTTAGGTTTATGTTAAACTTGTTTTTAACTTGTCTATTATTTATGGAATACTGCATATGTGAAATTAGGCTAATAGCCTGCTATTCTATACATTTGTCATGTATTTTTTATTTAGGTCACACAAATTTCCATATTTTCATAATTATATCTTAAAATACCTTAATAAAGCTGTCGAAAATTTCCCAAACATAATGAAATTTTGTGTTTTTTTTTTTTGTTAAAACTAAATCAAAACTCATTTAAAATATATAAGGCATTCCTTTTCTCCTCATTAGTTCGATAAACTAAATCAAAATGCATTTCAAATATTTGGCATTTTTGTTATTTATTCAAATAAATTAAAATTTAATAATGAGTCGCCCGCCCTCACTGACCCTTTTTCCAAGCAACATTTGCCGTAAATGTCAGACAATTTCAAAATATCCAGTCAATATGCCGCCAGTAAATATACATTTTCATTTAAAATACAATTTTGTTCTTATCATGGATGAAATATTTTCTACATCTCCCGATAAATAAAGTCATAAATTTCATTACGGAGACAAAAAAATTGAGAATTTTCTTCTTAAACGTTTAGTGGTTGATGACCCACATGTCGAACCTGGGCCATTAAGAAAAATTTAATATATCCACGATGACATTCATTTAATTTACTGCCGCCTTTGGAAGATCAGTGAATGGGATCGGGAAAAGAAATCTCAACTATTTTATTGTACGCCAACTTCATGACCCAAAAACAAAAAACGGCGAAATAGAAATAACAAACCTATTGACATAATCGATACGATATTTTTCTATGCGTCTGAGCGGAGCCGCATGTAGAGCCGTGTGGGGAGACGGTATATACACATCATTGCACGCTAATATGTTTCTTAAATTAGAAACAAAAATGATTGTGCATTTAAAATACGGACACAATGCAAGAGGGTAAGATGGCATTTTTAATTTTGTGTCATAGACAGGAGGATTGTATGATTACTAATCAATTTGAGATAGGGAAGAAATGACTTATGTATGTATATTAGGCATGTAACTAATTTTGGCAAAAAATTTAGCATACCACTACGTGGTGGCAAATATTGTACAAGTAATGAATATCACCTTTTTAGGTGATGTGGATTCAAAAATGTTCCGCACCAAACGAGAATTCTAAAACAAGTCAGATTTTTGTTTTTTATATTTTTATTTTAAAGAACAAATGTTTTCAATTATTATATGAATAAAAAATAGCAAAATGTCTTGCATAATTTTAATTGCATGCTCTGCGCAGATGTTGCTCTGCTGAACCTCCTATGTAGCTGATGGTTTTTTGAACCACTGTCTATGTAGAATGTCATGGTATAGGTGTGACACGGGGAGAATTCTTCTTTTTCGCACAGTGGGAGATTCTGGATTTCATATGGGCCATATAAAAGTGACGAATCTGGAGTTCTGGAGCTATTCGGAAATGTTGGGACACATTTCTCCAAAAGCTCCTCCTATGTGGAATGTAATGGTATAGGTGAGATACCGGGAGAATTCTCTGCTTTTGATTTATTAAGACTTATATTTCGAAAAGTCGTGGTTGTTTCAGCATATGTAACTCTGTTGTAATTTTTATACTTTAGCTTGGAATATGCCATGTATAATTAATTTATAAAAACATTTCTTTTGCTTATAAAAAGTAAAAAAAAGCGTTTTAATATAAAGTCTGTTGATTTTAAAGGTTAACAGAGTTCTGTTAACTAGTTAACAGAATTGTTTTAATTAAATTACTTTTTGGTAAAATAAAAATAAATGTTGGTACAATTAAAGTACTTGTTGGCATAAATCAATTGTTTTGTACAAAAAAGTACTTTTTGAGTACAATGAAAGTACTTTTTGGTACTTTGATAGTAATTTTTACCAGTACTTCATCTTTACTAATATTATAAAGAAAATATGTTTGTGAGTTTGCTTGTACTTAGGGGCCAATCTTCTAAAATACACATCAGATTTTAAAAATTCGTTCATCAGTAGAATGTTACGTTATTACTGAGTGATATCTTAATATATATAAATTACGTGTCACGTTGTTTGTCCGCGATGGACTCCTAAACTACTTAACCGATTTGAATTAAATTTGCACACCGTGTTCGGTTTGATCCAACTTGAAAGATAGGATAGCTTACATCTTAAAGTATAGTCGCAATATTATTTTATTGCAAATTATAAAGGGGCGTGGCACCGCCCATATTACTTGAAAATTAAAAAGGCTATATTTCATGAACTATCAGAGGTATGATGATGAGATTTGGTATATATGTTGTTGGAGCAGTATTAATTACAACCAGGATGAAAGTGGGCGGTGCCACGCCCCCTTTTCAAAAATCGCTCTAACGGCTTTTCTAATAGATCGATTGATACAAAAATTTTACCATGAGGTACTGTTGACCTGTAGATAGTTCCTGACTACATTTGGTTGTAATTGGATAAAGGGGCGTGGCACCGCCCATACAACTTGAAAATTAAAAAGGCTATATTTCATGAACTATCAGAGGTATGAAGATGAGATTTGGTATATATATTGTTGGAGCAGTATTAATTACAGCCAGGATGGAAGTGGGCGGTGCCACGCCCCCTTTTCAAAAATCGCTCTAATGGCGTTTCTAATAGATCGATTGATACAAAAATTGTACCATAAGGTACTGTTGACCTGACTACATTTGGTTGTAATTGGATAAAGGGGCGTGGCACCGCCCATACAACTTGAAAATCGATAGGGCTATATCTTATAAACTATCAGAGGTAGGAAGATGAGATTTGTTACATATGTTGTTGTTGCAGTATGAATAACAGTAAGGGTGGGAATGGGCTGTTCCACACCCTTTTTAAAACAAACAGTTAAAACTGTCAAAATTCCACAGTATATTGCTGTTCGCCTAGAGATATGAACAGTAAGGTGGCCAATTTTTTTATTCGCAAAAATCGTAACCAAAATCGGAATCTACGATGAATTTTAAGAAAATTTTACCAATAAACTGGGAAGCATGAAGATTTCAGATAGAAATTTTTTTTGTTTTTAAATGAGCACAAACCGAATACCTTAGATATATATTTTTTGAGACCTTCTGCGTAAAACTGACTTCCCAACAAACTAAATGAGGTATTACAGAAGCAAATCTATGTATTTGTTAAAAAGTTACGATCTCTGAGAGTTGGCATACAGACATTAAGTTTTTAAAAATAATTTTTCAGAATATTGGGCGGGATCCCAATAAAAAAATCAAAAATATACTATTCTTTTCGTCTTGGTCTCCAAACATCGGAATGGTAGGTAAAAATTAGAGCCGGGGCCCATAGGTCTAAATTAACTGAATAATTGCTAAAAAAAAATATCTCTACCTGAAATCTGCATGCTTCTCAGCGCGAACTAGGAATTAATTTTAGACATAAAGCTTCTTAGTGAAATTGTCTAAGAATTTTTCGTACATTCCAATACTGATATACGGTTAACAGGATTTTTTTTGACGCGAACTAATTGATTCTCCCCTAATGATCAGGCTATTTCGAACAAAATAAGTTAACAGTGTCAAGGCGCTGCCCACGCACTTTAATAGATAACTTTTTAACTGTATCAAATAATGGTCCGTACACTAGGCAGTGTAGGAAGCGCAGACTAAAATAGTGATTTTTTTTAATTTACTTTACAGGTATGCATTTTTTAATTGCTTTTCAGGAGAACAATAAATCATATAGGTAGAAAAATTAATCAATATTCATTGTAGTTATACTACAATAGTTAAATTTTTATAGTATGTCAGAGGTAACATTAGCAAACAATTGAAAATAACCTATGCATGGGGTATTTTTCTTGACATATAGATCTTCTGATAGGTATAAGTGTAAATCTAGCTGTCATACTAATGAAATGTAATAGACTTTCTTTTAGTATACTTTGCAAAATCACCATGTAAAAACTAAAGAAGAACATCGTTGAGAAATCTTGCAAATTTATTTTCAAAATGCACGTCCTGTTCGCCAAACTTATGGAGCCCTTTATGAAGTTGAGGGTGCATATAATGACCCATCTGAGCAGCAATAGAAGCCATCGACGCTGTAGACGTTAGTATGACAGGGGACTCGAATTTATCGAACCGACGTCTTTCTCAGCAACTCGATCTCTGCAAATGCTGAGGAAAGATCTTGGCCTACATTCATATAAAATCCAACTGGTAGAAGAAGTAGAGCCAGTGGACGATCAATTAATTTTTTTATTTAGCATGTCATTGCACATTATTTGAAGGATAAATAGTTCCAGCACGACGGTGTAACATGCCATACAGCGCGTGAGACCATCACTTTGTTAAGCCAAACTTTGGTGTCCGAATTGTCTCAAAAAATGGTAATACGAGTTCAATACAAAGATAGTATTCGGGAATATTATTGATCCGTGTGACCAAAGAGATAGTTAGTATACAGATGGTTCACGCTACTACGGATCAAAATAAATAATTTTGACCTTAGAGGAATGTCTGTTTCCGATTTGTGGAAGAAGTGGTTTTTCGCCCTACATACAGAAATAACTTTATCTACATGTCGGCACTATAGATATGACTTTGCTGATGAACTTTTTATTAGCATTTACGACAATACATCTTAATTGGTTAAATTTAATGTTAAGGAGTTACTTTAAATAAGTTACATATGTAAATAAACTCAACATATTATTGTACCGTTTTCAAAGTACTTTGTAGACCTAAATGTGAAATATATTACATGTTAATATGCAATAGCGAAGCATTGCCGGGCCCACTAGTAGGCTATATTTTATTAAAAAAATAAAAATCAAATTAAGATAAATTCCGAAATTCTTTGGGCCGAGAACATTTATATATATTACACAGGTCAAACAACGCTTGAATAACCACTATAAAAGATTGATGTACCATGGCTACCTAAGTACAACAGTTTTTCAATTCTAAGGATAATTTTTTTTTTAATAATTACACAGTAGCACATTTTCCAACTTCAAACTCTTGAACCAATTGAAACCCACAAAATCTGAAAGCTTATGATAGTAGAAGAAAACACCTAACTGGGTTTTAAATTATTAGCTAAGAAAAAATGGGAAAACTAATTTTTAAAAAAATTCAAAAATTCGAAAACTTAATTTTATTTATTTGTAATGAAGCTATATATCATGTAAATTAAAGTAGATATGGATCATAAAAATCTATGCTTGCTTTACTGTTTTATTAACAAATAATTGAAGGTATCCAATATTTACAAGCACTGTAGAAAATGGTATAATGAAAATGCAGAACACGAGCAAAAGTTTAACGCTTTAAAGGAGACGTGTTACACCTCACATATCTTAAGACTAAATCCGTTTCATGACTTTTTAAGACGATTGGGCTCTGTCCGTCAGTCTGGCTGGCTGGATTGCTGGTGGGCAGGATAACTCGAGTAAACCTTAACTGATCTTTATGACATTTTACCAGTATTATTATTTTTCAAAATGAAGTTATGGGATTGTAAATGGGCAGAACAGACCCACCCCTTTTGATACCTCCCATACAAAATTACCTTTTTTGCGAAAATAATATTTTCCCAAACGTAAAGCTGGAGGACAGGTGGACAGCTAAGGTGGTCAGTTTAATAACTTCGTAATAACAGACAAAAAAAAAAAAAAACTTAATTTCCCTTTGCACCCCATGAATGAGGTATGGGATAGCTTCTCGCGTTGTTGTGAATTAACACGCTTTCTATTTTTAGATTCACAACTAACGGCACCTACTTGTTTATCGACGAATGCGAACGTCACTGTTTTGAGAAGCTCTTACTAGACACGACGATTGAATCGACGCTTAATACTGCGAAGTTGCTGTCAAACTACATTCGAGGGGAGCCGACAATGAAAGAAAATTTTATTTTTTTCTTTTAAGATGACTGGAGCCAGGTTTGAACCTGCGATCTCCCGCATGGTAGTCGCGTGTTCTAACCACTATGCCACGGCCGGTCCCTAATAATAACAGACAAACCCTTAGAAAACCATAACATTTGTCACACCCCTTCTGGTAGCACCCATACAAATGTCCGAATTGTACTTCATAGTTTTACATACATATCTTTTTTGTATGTTCTGAGAATTCAGAAGATGTACCTTTATGAAAATTTCACTCTGAAATGAATTTGGACTATATCGAACGACCCATTCTGGTACCTCCCATACTAAATGACCTATTTTTGTAAAATTGTATTTCTTCTATATCTTTTAAACGTAGATGGAGTAATAATAACAATAAATCCAACGCGATCGTACCCAAATTCTTTACTTAGTGAAGCTATAGCATGATAGAGTTTTGGAGAAAAAAACTGGAAGTTTAGCCATGCCCAATCCGGTACCTCCGATGCCCATCTGCTACTGAGTTAAATTTCAATTAGCTTCAGTTTTCTCAGTATTTGCCTAAGGCTCTATGAAAAATGCCCCAAATGCAAAATGCCCAAAAAAAAAACGAAAAATTACCCAAAATAAAATTGGGCGAAAAAAAATGAAAAATTACCCAAAACTCAAGAACGAAATTTTCCCCAAAAATTATGAAAAATACCCCACAAAATTTATATATGAAAAATGACCCAAAATTAAGAACGAAATTTTACCTAAAATAAATGAAAAGTTCCCCAAAATTTATGGGGGACTTTTCATATGAAAAATTCCCCAATTTTGTATGGAAATTTTTTTGGGTCATTTTTCGTTTTTTTTTTTGGGCATTTTGCATTTGGGGCATTTTTCATAGAGCCTTAGGCAAATACTGAGAAAACTGAAGCTAATTGAAATTTAACTCAGTAGCAGATGGGCATCGGAGGTACCGGATTGGGCATGGCTAAACTTCCAGTTTTTTTCTCCAAAACTCTATCATGCTATAGCTTCACTAAGTAAAGAATTTGGGTACGATCGCGTTGGATTTATTGTTATTATTACTCCATCTCTAAAGTGGGAAAGGTACGTTTGTATGGGAGGTACCAGAAGGGTACCAAAACTTTTTCCTGTTATAACTTAATTAAATACCAAATTTGGGAATGATCCCGTTGGGTGTATTAATATTATATCTAAAGTGGGCGGAATAATGAATTTGCAATACCGTAAGTAGTTATAGGGAAATATTAACTCGTGCAAAATTTCAAAACATTTAGTTGCGTCTTTCGAAAGTTATCGTGTTTACCAGCCGAACAGCCAGACAGACGGACATGGCTCAAACGATTTAAAAAGTCATGAATCGAATTTGGCTCAAAGAAACATAGGGTCTAAAGTGACTCCTTCTGTGTGTTACACTTTTGATATATACGCTCATAGGGTGAGGGTATACAAATATGTATAGTTTACTCTTCGATAGTAGAATCGAACCTATACTTTCAAGGTCTTGTATTTTTTTCACTGTTGGCCTGTGTAATTTCTGTTTTTTTGTGTTATACAGTAGACGCTCGCAATTTAGAACTCTCTCAAATTAGAATCTTCCAGAAATTAGAATCAAGCAACGAACGCTCGAAAATTAGAACTTGATTCTAATTTCAGAGCGCTTTTTTTTGTTTTACCTTATTTGACGAATTTTTGAGTTTGTTATTACTTTTTTCGCATCTACAAATAAAACAGTGCTGTGCAAATGGAAAAATGTAGTTGTGTTAGTGAAGAGATGAACCCAGCGGCAGAATTTGAGAGGCCTTCCTCATATAATGCATGCAGTAGTCATTATTTGGGAATAACATTTCAAATAAGGAATACAGAACGCATGATTTTTCAACAGATTTAGGCATTTTATGGACTGACCTGCCAAAGACATGTAAAAAGAAGGCAGAGGGATTTCATACACATCCCCTCTCGCTTACAAATAACTGGGGTATTGCATGCCTTCTAAATGGAAAGAATTGTTAGTACGTTTTTTTTCAACTTTTATGAAGGCCTGCCAGAGGCCTTTGAAAAGAAGGCAGAGGGATTTCATACACATACCCTCTCGCTTCCAAATATAAGGGGTATTGGATGTCTTCCAAATGGAAAAAATTGTTAATTTCCGTGGAAGGGGTTTTTTTAAACAGTGTATCATTAGTTTCAACCACACAATTCGAATGCATCTTCATAGGCTAGACAGTAGCATGGCTGACTAACAATCACGAGGTAGTGGGTTCAAACTCCAGCAATGTTTACTGTCGTTGGAAAAAAATGTAAGTATAAAGAAAAATATATATAAGTGAGAAATATCTAAAAATAACCGGTGCGCTCTCAAAAAAACTAAATAATTTGATGGTGCACTGTATAGTTTTTGTTTAATTTGCAAGTCATTATTTTTTCATGTGTATGCTGGCCTTCCATAATGCCTTCTTATAGAAAGCTTCCATAGGACCCCTTTATAGAAAGTTTCCATGAGGCCTTCTTATAGAAAGCATCCATAAGGCCTTCTTATGGAAACCGGCGACGGAAGGCCTTATTTTCCAATGTCACGCAATGTAAAAAAAGAAAGGAAGAAAGAAGGCCAAGGAAGGCATACCGGATCCAAAAGAAGGCCTTCAAACTCATGAACGAAGGCCTTCCTTCTCATGATTTCCGCCGCTGGGAAACTGCCAACTTTACAGCCAAATCATAATGTCAGTAAGAGGTTGAAAAACAGAATAATTATATGTATTCATATAACTAAATTTTTTGAGTGTGCCCTGACTGAATCAAGAGCGTTAGAATACATGTAAATTGAGCGAGCACAATTGTGCAATGAAATGAACAGCACTGAAATAAAACTAAAAAGGGGAAGCACATCAATCAAACTAACTGATGAAACTCTCTTTTTTATGATTGAGTTAGTGGGAAAAAACTCACACGTATGGTTTGAAATTCATCAAATTTACTGGCGTCGCTGCCGAGATTTTCGGAGCGACATGTTTTTTGTTTAGTGACGCAGTTATTGTTTGATGTGTTACACTGTAGGACAAATTTAAACTTTTGACCTCACCCATGAACAAACTGACCAGATTCTGAAAATATAGCTAAAATAAAAATATACGTATCTCTCAGTTTTTCTAGATCAGCTCATTTAAGTTTTTTACGAGCAATTCAATTTTTGGAGCAAAGCTCCCATACAACGACTTCAAAGTGACTTCTTCCTGTTCGCAGAACTCAGAGAGTTGTTAATAGATTTTGACGAATTTTTTTTAATGTATTTCAAATGGCCTGTATGTAGTTCTGACCGATCCCAAATTTAAAGTTTGTCACAAATTAAATTTGTCACAAACAAATTGTTAACAGATTTTGATGAATTTTTTTTAAATATGTTTCAAATGGCCAGGGGCTGGTTCTAATAAAGTCCAAATTTATAATTTGTCAAAAATTAAAATTGTCACAATTTTTTAAAATGTTTTTTTTTAAATGTTTTTCAAATGGCTAGGAGCTGGTTCGGACTAGGAAAATGTGTTGACAAATTTAATTTGGGACAAATTTACAATTTTGGCTTCGTCAGAACCCGCTCCTGGCCTTTTGAAAAACAATAAAAAAAAATTCATCAAAATCTGATAACAACTCGCAGAGTTCTGCGAACAAAAAGAAGTCACTTTCAAGTCGTTGTATGGGAGCTTTGCTACAAAAATTGAATTGCTCGTAAAAAACTTAAATGAGCTGATCTAGAAAAACTGGGAGATACGTATATTTTTATTTTAGCTATATTTTCAGAATCTGGTCAGTTTGATCATGGGTGAAAAATCGTGTCGTACAGTGTTATCAATAAAAGTGGTCGTTGTGCTATAGGTGGAAATAAGAGCTTGACAATGTCACACAAGCGCAAGAAAAACACACTATCTTTAGAAACAACATTACAACAACATTAAATAATTACATATTAATAAAATTTTACTATCATATTGTATCGTTTTTATATTTTTGGGGTAAAAAAGAAAACGTTCAGAAATTAGAATTTTTTCGGAAATTAGAATTACCCTAATTACCAAGTGGTTCTAATTTGCGAGCGTCTACTGTACTAAATTTGGTTTGAAAAAAAATCTTATTTAGATTTTAGAAATCAGCACTCACCTATGGCATTCCAATTTAACGCGAGTTCCGGGATATGAGAAGATATTCCATTAATTAACCTGAAAATAAAAATACAAAAATAATTAAAAGCAAAACAATCATAGTAATTTTAACACCTAATGTATACATTTATTTGCAAGACTAACTGGCGGATAAGGGCACCACCTAAACAACGCATCGGCAACAGGTAATCTTAAACTATTATAGTTAAGATTCAATCGTACTAGCAATTATAAAAAATTTATTTTATTCTATAACTTAACTTAAAACTTAATTTCCCTTTGCACCTCATGAATGAGGTATGGGATAGCTTCTCGCGTTGTTGTGAATTAACACGCTTTCTATTTTTAGATTCACAACTAACGGCACCTACTTGTTTATCGACGAATGCGAACGTCACTGTTTTGAGAAGCTCTTACTAGACACGACGATTGAATCGACGCTTAATACTGCGAAGTTGCTGTCAAACAACATTCGGGGGAGCCGACAATGAAAGAAAATTGTATTTATTTTTTTCTTTTAAGATGACTGGAGCCAGGTTTGAACCTGCGATCTCCCGCATGGTAGTCGCGTGTTCTAACCACTATGCCACGGCCGGTCCCACATTTCTTTAATTGCATTTCTTTAATTACATTTCTTTAATTGAAATGGATACCAATATGGCGCATTTAAACTATTATTTTTTACTTTAATTTTAGGGAAAAATAATAGCGGAATATTTTTTCTGATCGCACAGAATGCATGTTAGTGTGCCAAAAAATTAAAAACAAGACATTTCCAAAACGTTGTCCCAGTATAACTTTTTCAAATTATGGATTGAAAACTAAATTTAAAAAAAGTAAAATGAAGTACTATTCTATAAATAATAAACTCCTGATGGTTACGCATAGTACTGTATTTGCTTGTACTTATATTTACTAGAAACATTTGGCTAGCTTTGTAAAAAAAAAATTATCTTTGGAAGAACTCTTATTATTCCCCTTTAATTACGAATCTCAGGTGGTATATTTGATCACGAATCAAGGAACTTGTATTCCACTTACTACCATGTTGCTTGTCGGATTGAAACTAACGTATTTGAATGTTATAATGTTACAGCTATTTTAAACGAATTATATCCACCAATACGTCGATTTCTCAAAAATAAAGAAAACGTTTATGTTATTTGGCTACTATTAGTTTTAAACTTTCTGCAAAAAAAACCGGCTTACAAATTATTGAAAAAAAACTTACTCTAAAATTTGTTTTTAGCTCCAAGCCTATTAGTTTTCCTACGACCCTCGTGAGCACCCGCCACATGATCTCCACTAGATCATTGAACTTAATTGATATCAACGGCGACTATCACTAAACATGATCAATTTTTCTTTGGATTTGTTTGTGTCATGTCATTGTAAATTTATTACAATGCAATAAATTTACTTTAAGTTTCTTTCTTGTTATTGTCGCCGCTTGTTGTTTGATTTAAAGTGTTATTTATTTTCGTTAGTGTCACCTATTGTTCTTTCTCTGGCAATCTAAATAAATCAATTGCATGTAATTAAATTTCGATGATTTTCAATGATAATATTGTCATGTTTCACGAATATATTAAAAATTTCTCAGGTCATCAGTGTGATCTTCAAATTGGAATGTGAACCAATTTACAATTGTATGTATATTGTTTTCTTTTGTAGCTAAATCAATAATTAGCCTTCTTAATTAAATTTACATAAACGATTTTCGTTAAACAATTTCATTAATTGAAAATTAAATATACAAAATATATAAATATCTTTGTCAATTGTCAGCACGCTAATTTCATGGCTTAATTTAAAATGTCTCAACATCATAACTCAGCAGACTGATGCTGGTGATGGTTCATTGAACGAGTGTTAAAATCGCATTAGATTAATTACAATCAATTAATGATGATTAAGGCATCGTCGCAAATTAGATTACCGAATTATACAATACAATAATACGACGCCAATCGAATGGGAAATAAGGTCATATGGCTTTAGTATCTATGGCTTTATTGCACGACAACCAATAACAGATTATGAATTTTTAGCTAAATACTATTGCCGTTATTTCTTGGGTTAAGAATGAAATAACTATTTGAAACGTTTTATAGTAGCTTACTTGTTTATCCGATTTGTACCAAATTTGTTATTCGTTATTATGTTTAGTTATAGTCGATCTGCTAACTTGTTTAAGTTGCATTGAGCGTTAAAATACTATTATTTACTCAGCTATATGTTAGTCAAGTGTACCAAATGGTATTTAAGGTGTCAAAGTAAGTTTTTAACAAATATGTCATGTTTTATAGAAGATAGCCGAAGACTTGTGGCTATTCCGTCTATTTTCAATTCTAAACTACGCTTTGCGAATATATTAAATTAGATTTCCTGAAGTTATTGCGGTCACCCCCATAAACAGAAGGACATGCCTCAAGCGTAATTTTGGTATATTATATGAAAATGTTTTTTTGGTATATTCTCCATATAAATGTGGATCGATATATGGTTTATATTCGCATGTGGACCAGCTTGGTAGCGTTATTATTATTAGCCTTTAAAACAACTTGACAACATATATATTTATTAGACCGACTCACCAAAAAAAGTATCGTTGGTCCACCCCCTAATTTTTTTTTTTTAGTTTTTCAAAGATTTTTGATTTTTAACTAAAGACTATATATCCAATATTAGTATCATAGGAAAGAGTTTTTAAAGACGCATCCAACGGTATGAAAAAACTAGTAAGGCGGTTATCTTCGGCTATGCCGAAGCTCAGATACCCTTCACCATTTGTAAAAATGGTGGTAAAACTGGTTATTTACACTACAACTATATTTTATTAAACTTTGTACCACAAAATAGGGGAGTTGGTGAGAAGTGGACGTTACTTTTAGCTTCACACATTCATTTTGTCAGTAATTTTGTATAGATTTTATTCGATTTTATTAATTTTGTATCTCCAAAAATGGGAAGTTGTGTGGGATGTGGGAGTAGTTTAAATCCGATCATGGCTATCTTAGAAATTAACCTCTGCTTCTGGACACAAGCTTACATACCAAATTTCAAACCAAAAGCTCAAACTATAGGGAGATACAGACGAACACACCCAAAAAGGGGGAATTTGTATGGAAGGTGGAAGAAGTATTCGTCCGATATTGCTCATCTTACAACGTAAGCTCCTATTATAGGATTAAAGCTTGCATATACAATTTCAGCTCAATATTTTCTAACCTACGGCTATAATCGGGGGGCAGCTAAGCGGACACCCCAAAAAAGATAGTTTGAATGGGAGGTGGGAGTAGTTTTTGACCGACATTGCTTATCTTAAAAAGTAGCCTCCGCTTAGATATTGAATCTTGCGTACAAAATGTCAGCTATATACCTCTTAAAATACGGCTGCAATCGCAGGGACAAACCCAAAAAAGGGAGAGTTTGTATGGGAGGTGAGAGTAGTTTTTGACCGATCGTTTTCATTTTAATACTCAACCTCCGCTTAGAGCAGAAAAGCTTTCATACAATATTTCAGCTTGATTGCTCTTAAATTACTACTGTAATCGCGGGGACTGACATACGGACACCCCCAAAAAGAGGGATTTTGTATTGGAGGTGAGAGTAGTTTTTGACCGATCAGTCTCATTTTAAAACTCAACCTCCGCTTAGAGTAGGGAAGCTTGCATACATTATTTCAGCTTGATTGCTCTTAAATTACTACTGTAATCGCGGGACTGACATACGGACACCCCCAAATAGAGGGATTGTGTATGGGTGGGAGTAATTTTTGACCGATCGGTTTCATCTTACTACTCAATCTTCGCTTAGTGTAGGAAAGCTTGAATACAAAATTTTAGCTTGATTGCTCTTAAACTACAGCTGTAATCGTAGGGATAGACCCCAAAAAAGGGGAGTTTGTATGGGAGGTGTTAGTAGTTTTTGACCGATCGGGCTTGTCTTAGAACTCAACCTCCATTTAGGGCAGCAAAACTTGCGTACAATATTTCAGCTTGATTGCTATTAAATTGCTGCTGTAATCGCGGGGACTGACATACGGACACCCCAAAAAGAGGGATTTTGTATGGGAGGTGGGAGTAGTTTTTGACCGATCGGTCTTATCTTACCACTTAACCTCCGCTTAGTGTAGGGAAGCTCACATACAAAATTTCAGCTTGATTGTCCTTAAACTACGGCTGTAATCGCAGGGACAGACCCCAAAAAAGGGGAGTTTGTATGGGAGGTGTTAGTAGTTTTTGACCGATCGGGCTTGTCTTAGAATTCAACCTCCATTTAGGGCAGCAAAACTTGCGTACAATATTTCAGCTTGATTGCTCTTAAATTTCTGCTGTAATCGCGGGGACTGACATACGGACACCCCCAAAAACAGGGATTTTGTATGGGAGGTGGGAGTAGTTTTTTACCGATCGGTCTCATCCTACCACTCAACCTCCGCCTAGTAAAGGGAAGCTCACATACAAAATTTCAGCTTGATTGCCCTTAAACTACGGCTGTAATCGCAGGGACAGACCCCAAAAAAGGGGAGTTTGTATGGGAGGTGGGAGTAGTTTTTGACCGATCGGGCTCATCTTAGAACTTAACCTCCGCTTTGATGATAGAAGCTTGCATTCCAAATTTCAGCTCGATATAACATAAACTGCGGCTGTAATCGCGGGGACAGACAGACGGACAGACGGACAGACGGTCACCTTTAAATCGACTCAGATTTCGATGCTGATCATTTATATATATATATTGTCATACCTACCACGCCTCCTTATGGGCGTTACAAATGGAAGAACAAAATGAATATACCCTTCACTCCGTTCATGTGCATGGTGAAGGGTATAAAAATGCCCACAAATGTTGTGACAAGTCCTTTTTTTTAGGAATTTTCTGCAGAAAAACGGTTTATTCTGTTTTTAGTAGCGACCTTTTTCTGAATTAAATGTAAGATTAACATATATTTATCCTTAGTCGATTTAAGTGAACTCGTGTTTCAGCTTTTATCCCTAACATCTTTTTTCAGAGTATATAGTGCATTTTAAATATTGGTTTCTGATCTCCACGGCAAGACCTAAATCGTCAAGTAAATAATTCTTCAAGTAAATACAGTTTTAGTTTTCTTGTTATACGGTGTAATTAAAAAAAATATGCATAGTCTAAATATGAGTCTCGGTTCTCGGGAATTGAATATCAATTTATTCAGAAAATTGTCACCATTAAAAACTTCAAAATCGTTTTTTTGCAGAATATCCCTGGAAAAAAGGACATTTTCGGGCATGTTTTTCATACCGTTGGATGCGTCTTTTAAAACTCTTTCCTATGATACTAATATTGCACATATTGTCTTTAGATAAATATCAAAAATCTCTGAAAAACTCAAAAATTACTTTTTTTAAAAACGGTCTAGCTCACTGGATCTTAATCCTAGGAACGAATTTTTTTGGGCTTCGTCATAAAACAAGCCAAGGAACATTTAAGTGGGTGGACCGAAGATACTTCTTTTGGCCCCAGACAAAACGAGTCGCTCTAATATTTATATCTTGTCAGAAGCCCAAATGATTAGATATTTCCATTCGCTTCGATCTTGTGCGCACTGTCTAAAGTCAGTCCTACCAAGCAGCCTCAGTGATTCCTCCACCTGGTCCTCCAACGTAGTCGCGGTCTCCCTCTTTTGCGACGTCCTTCGAGGTCTTGATAGAATACTTTTCGCGCTGGAGTTTTCTCATCCATTCGCACGACATGGCCCAGCCAGCGTAGTCGTTGCACTTTGATTCGCTTGACCACATCAATGTCGTGGTATAACTCGTACAGCTCATCCGAATCCTAAACTCGCCGTTTACGCAAATGGGTCCATATATTTTGCGGAGTATTTTTCTCTCAAACACCGCCAGATGAGCTGCATCTGCCTGTGTAAGCACCCAAGATTCGGAGGCTTACAACAGGACCGGTAAAAGTAGTACCTGGTACAGTTGGACTTTGGTGGTTCGAGATAAGGTAATGTTTATGAAGTGCTGGCGTAGTCTAAAAAAAGCACGAACACTATTGTCCGTTTTATTTCAAGGCTGACACTGTTGTTTTTGTTTATGGCAAATCCGAGGTAGATGAATTCATCCACTACCTCAAAGCAAAAGTTTTCAACGTTCACGCTGCGTCTCCAACGGGTGGTCACTTTGTTCGATGACACAATTAACTTAGTCTTGTCCTCATACACTGCCAAACCCATTTTCGCTGACTCTCTTTCAACTTATGAGAAGACAGCTGTTACCTCTCGTATCGTTCGACCGATAATGTCGATATCATCGGCATATGCGAGCAGCATGTGGCTTTTATTAAATATGGTGCCTGACATGTTAAACGCAGCTTTCCTTAACACCTTCTCCATCACTATGTTGAACAGCAAACATGACATACCATCACCCTGTCTAAGACCTCTCGTCGTATCGAATGGTGAAGATAGATCTTTGCCAATCCGAACAGAGGATTTGGTATTCGTAAGGGTACACCTGGCAGAGACGAATTATCATCGCAGGAATACCGAACTCCGACATGGCTTCGTAAAGTCGATGCCTGATGGAACTATCGAGGGCAGCTTTGTAATCGACAAAGAGATGGCAAGTGTCGATTTTCTTCTCATGGGCTTTCTCCAGAATCTGCCGTAGTGTAAATATCTGATCCGTCGTGGATTTGCCTGGTCTAAAGCTGCACTGATAAGGTCCATTCAGGTTTTCCACAATTGGCTTTAGACGTTCACACAATATGCTAGACAGGACCTTATACGCAAACGGTAAGAGGCTATTTCCACGGAAGTTTTTACACTCACTACGGTCAAGTTTTTTGTAGATTGGACATAGCACTCTGAGATTCCAATCCTCTGGCATGCTCTCCTGAAGCCAAATATTCTCCATGAACTGTTGCATGCTTAAAAACAGTTCATCTCCACCCACCTGAAACAACTCAGCTGGAAGACCATCAGCCCCAGCGGCCTTGTTGTTCTTTAGGCGGGATATGGCAGTTGTTACCTCAGCTTGGCTCGGAGGTGGACACTGCCGAGTTTTCAGACATCATGGTGGCGTTGCATTCGTCCTTTACGTGGTTTGATTGTATCTAATAGATAGATACACTTCTCTCCCGACTTCCCTGAAATATTTACAACATATAACTGTCAACCCTGTTTGAAATGTTAAGTGGACGTGACACCTCCCCTACAAGGCGAATGCTGTTCAACATATACATACGTATGAGGATTACAATAAAAATTAATAGTGGAGTAAGGTTCTTTATTACCATGCAATATGAAACAATTTATGTGGAGTAATATGATGTCAGACCTTTAATACTTTGGGTGAGCTTCTCCACCAAATTAGATATCTGGATAATGTCAAAATATTTTTTATAATTTCCTTTATCATTAATGTCCGTGATATCCGAATAGCACGTTCCAAATATATGTATGATATACTAGTTTTCCCCAATACTTACAATGAATCTTCTTATGAATTTAAGCAATGCAGGTTAATGCAAACGCTTCATAAGACGAACGAAACCCTCATTTATGTGAGTGTAGCTTTATCAAATTGGTCTGAGTCAGGGCCGTAGCCAGGATTTTATTTCGGAGGGGACCAAAACCAATTGAAACAAAAACTAATAAAAAGTTTTCATATTCAGGGTGCCTCAAAAGGAAGTTTTTATTTGTTTAGCTGACTATGAGAACACATTAAGTCTGAGGGGCGCGGGGAATATGTCAGTAAGAAGCTTGGCTCTTGGGAATTTAGTCACCGTGGAGCGTTTTTCTGGGGAAGAACACGTGCTCCTCTTGAGAGGGTTTTACAAAATGGTGATTCTGAGATTGCATCGCATAGAGGATTTTGCAGAATGCGAGGTTTTGTTACTTAAATGATGCACCAAGGATCTCCCTCATTGGAAAATGGGTCAACAGATTTGGAGAGACCAGTTCAGCACTACAAAACTCAAAATCGGGTGACCAAGGTCGTTAAAAGGAAGAAGACGTGAAGAGTGTATATCAGTCTGTTTCCAGTTTGTTTGTTAGGATTTTTAAATTCGAAAGCACGCAAGTGCTTTAAATGTGCATAGATCTTCATGAAACCATATTTAGCATGAAACTTCCAAAACTTCACCCGTACAAATTTCAATTGTTGCATGAATACAAACCCCAGAATGTAAAATTCCCTGGCAACTTGACATCCAGGAAAGGCGACATAAACTGTCCTTTATGCAGTCCTGACATAACTCCTATGGACTTTTTCTTGTAGAATTATCTCAAATATAATGTTTAAACAATAAACCGACTTCCTGGTGAATTATAATGTAAATATTTGCAACGAAATCGCAACCATTACGGAATCGACCTGCTAAGCTGTATGGTCTGGGTGGTGTTACCCGTTTTATTCCTTTTCGGCCTTTTTACACCTAAATGTTCGAATTTCTCAATTTTTGCGACTATACCTTTAGCCGTTTAGTACCTAAAATGTAAGAACATCGAAAATCCTCCTTGCTTCGTTCTAATTCTAATTTTTGTCACATTTCGCTTTTTTTTACCTAGTAACATCTTAAATTTAAAAAACTTAATTTCCCTTTGCACCCCATGAATGAGGTATGGGATAGCTTCTCGCGTTGTTGTGAATTAACACGCTTTCTATTTTTAGATTCACAACTAACGGCACCTACTTGTTTATCGACGAATGCGAACGTCACTGTTTGAGAAGCTCTTACTAGACACGACGATTGAATCGACGCTTAATACTGCGAAGTTGCTGTCAACAGCATTCGAGAGGAGCCGACAATGAAAGAACGAAACAGCGAAACGTCGGAGGAAAATGAAATAAACGATCTTTAATTCATATTTAAGGAGAAGGACCTTGAAAGCCCATTTAGAAATATCTAATAAATCTAAACTAAATAATAAAAAAAGGTCGATAATTATTAAACTAATGAAAGAACGTTTAATTTATATTTTTTCTTTTAAGATGACTGGAGCCAGTTTTGAACCTGCGATCTCCCGCATGGTAGTCGCGTGTTCTAACCACTATGCCGCGGCCTAGTAACATCGGATTTAAAAAAAAACTTCAATCCAATTTGATAGTGATCATGCCCATATCAATTTTCGCGAATATAGCATTAGCCGATTGGTCTGGGTGATGGTATA
The DNA here is from genome assembly GCA_964034835.1 of Muscina levida. NCBI lineage: Eukaryota > Metazoa > Arthropoda > Insecta > Diptera > Muscidae > Muscina > Muscina levida. The sequence continues at coordinate 46,458,649 of OZ035883.1, read as the reverse complement.
ACTTTTATCCCTTATTGGTCACTTTTATCCCTAAAAGTACGAACTTCCAAAAATCTATTCCTAGCTGACGTTTACTCGAAAAGGGGAACAACCATCCCAAAATTCATCATCCTATCTGCATCAGTTAGTCAAGCAATTGTAAATATATTAATATATTAATATGACCGGCATAACAATTTTTTCAAAAGGGGCATGGCACAGCCCATTTCCCAGCGAGACGTTATCCCCCATGTACCATATACATATGTTGCAAATCTCATCTTCATACCTTACACGGCTTGTGAAATACGACCGACTGAAATTTTGGTTTGTGTGGGCGGTGCCACGCCCCTTTGTCTAATTATGTTTTCAAGTAGGCCATACGGATAGTACTACACAGTAAAAATAATATTAATAATGGACCGATTCATTTATATCGCCGAGATAACAATTTTTTCGAAAGTGGCGTGACACAACCCATTTCCAAGCGAGACGCAGTCCTCCTTGTACCAGTGACATATGTATATAGCAAATCTCATATCCATACCTCTAATGGCTCGTGAGAAGTGACCGATGAAATTTCGCTTTGTGTGGGCGGTGCCACGCCCCATTGTCTACATATGTTTTCATGTAGCATATGATAGGGCCATTATGGACATATGATAGGGCCATTATCAAACAATGAAAATATAATTGCAATCGATCCATTTATTAGGCCCATATAACGATTTTCTAAAAGGGGGCGTTGACCATTTCCACAAACAAAATATTGTTTCTTCTACGACCGATATACGCACCAAATCTCAACATCGTACCTATAATGGTTTAAAAGATACAGCCATTTTAAAATTCGATTTGTATGGGACGGTGCCACGCCTATTTTACCCTCTTGCTGTCCGAATTTCCAAAAATCCCTTCTTAGTGCGCGCCTACGTCATAAAAGAAACCTACATTTTAAATTTTACGGTTCTAGCTTTAGCCGTATGAGCTGGGGAGTGATCAGTCAGTCACCCAACCCTTTTATATATATAGATAACTCCTATGCACATTTGACCTACCTATATACAGGCAAATATTTTACTCCTATATTCTTTTATGTGTTTTCGGCGTTAAAAGTTCACATTTTCTTTTAAAAATTAAAAAAAATTAATTTTAATTTTCGACACTAATTTTAACTTTGACCAACGAAAACACAATGAAAGAATACATTTAGTTCAAAATTCTTTGGAGAAAAATTTTTCCCTGTAAATTTATAACAAAAATTTTTATCTTTTATTTATTATTCGATATATTTTTCCATTTTTACGTTGTAAAAAATTTTATTATCCTTTTCTTTAATTTCAGAGCGTTGTCATAACCGATGGATCTGAACAATATAAACGTTTCGTAAACCTGCCGCAGCCTTTAATTTTCAAAGTATACATTTTCAATGTAACAAATCCGTTAAGGGTGCAACAGGGTGCAGCACCCATTGTACAAGAAGTGGGTCCATATGTTTACAAGTAAGTCGAAAATATACTTATATTATATTTGAATTCACCATTTTGTTATAAACTTCCCCCTAGACAATATAGAAAAAAGCGCGTAAAGCATTTCTCACGTGATGGCTCAAAGATCAGTTTTGTGCAAGATCAATTGTATATCTTCGATGAGGAAGCCTCAGCCCCATACAGAGAAAGTGATCACATCGTAGCCTTAAATATGCACATGAATGTAAGTTTATCATTAAAAGACTGTTGGAGAAAAGTTCTGGCACCCTTATAAAAAAATAAAGTGATGACTGAATTTAAAATGATGATTCACAAGAAGAGTTTAGCTCAGATACTTTATTTGTACTATTTCTCTTGTTATAGAATTGCCATTCAGTCATCACCCCCTATTTGAAATCACTTTTAATTATTTATTTTTTCTTTTTATTTTTTTTTTATTCCCCCCTACCTTTTCTGTTATACATTTTCTAGGCATTTTTACAAGTATTCGAAAGAGAAATCACCGATATCTTGCAGGGTTTCGCAAATCGTATTAATCATCGCCTAAATCGTACGCCGGGCGTTCGCGTTTTGAAACGTTTAATGGATCGTATACGTGGGAAACGTAAAGTAATTTGTTATATTTTCAAACTATTATTTTGTTGCTCTTCTTAGTGCTCTCCCTCTTCTTATTCTTTTGTGGCTATTTTGTGTTTTTTTATTGTTTAATATTAACTGCTTCTTCTCTTTTTGCAAATGAAAGACTAAAAAAAAAACAAAATTTTTTGTTCAATAGCTAAATAACTATAATTACTAACCAACTAACTGACAGATGAAATATCTTTGTCTCTGCATAAAATAATATGTATAGTATCGTCATCGTCTAAATCATCAATTTGCTACCGATACTATGATAAATTGTTGTGATGGATTGTATAGTAAATGAATAATTTTAAAAATGTATTTGTTGGCTACTAATGAAGAAGGGTTGGGTCTGTTTGTGTCTGACGAAGTGGCATAGCGTTATATGTATAGATGAGAGTCCAGGAAATTATACGGGCGAAGATACAGTATTGGGCGGTAAAGTAGAGATCGATTAGAGATTTTCTTAAAAAAAAAGATTAAATTAGAGTATTTTTGAAGTTGATATTGAATTTCTTACTTATTGACTTCGAAGAATATGAGGTAGAGAGTCCTACACAAATAGGAGTTTTACTGAAATAGTGAAAGTTCTAAAAAATACTAATTTTATATATTGATATATGAAATAATATCTATACCATATTGGAGGCCGATTAAAAATTTTGATACTTTATAAAGATATATGGATATATCAGCAGTTTATATAGCAGTTCTATTTGCCAACTTGTTCTAATAGGCCTAAAAGACTTATCAAGTAAAAACAATATTTTAAAAAAAAACGGACATATCACCATTACCGGTACAGATATAGTTTACGTTTTTAATTTGTTTAAAAAAAAATTTTTTTTTTCTTATCTTAACTACTCAATTTCTACCACAAATTATGCAAGAATTAAAGATGTTTCTACAAAACTTTAAAAAGAAAGTATAAAATAGAATTTGTATTAAATTATAATTTTACTCTTCACTTTTATAATTTCAATAAAATGTTACGCAGTGAAGTAGTATCTATTCTTTTTCTTCTTCTTCGTCTTAATTGGCAGCAGCAACAGAAATTTATCTATCAGTAGCCTCACGTTGAAAAGTATTCCACGCGCTTCGGTCTTTTGCGCTCCGTAGATATTTCGTTACACCAAGCTTAGATAACAGCTCTTTCTAAGAGCCTCCCCCTGCGTCACCCATCTAGTTTATTGACGAAAACCTTTCGAGCTGGAACATTGTCATCCATTCGTTCAACGTGCCCAAGCCAGCGCATTTGGTCTATTTCAACGCGCTTGACTACGTCGATGTCGTTGTACAGCTCATATTGCTCGTTGTTCATTCGACGACAATACTCGCCGTTAACGATAATGGGTCCAAATATTTTACGAAGTATTTTCTTTCGAAAACTTCCAGAATAGATTGATCCGCTTGTGTCATTACCCAGGATTCTGCGGTGTAGAGCAAGACAGGTTGGATCAGAGTCTGGCAGAATTGGATCTTTGTTCTTCGAGAGAGCGCATTGTCATTAAATCGCTTAATTAGCGCATAGTTATTTTTGTTTATGGCAGAGCCAAGGTAGACAAAATCTTCTACCACTTCAAAGTTATAGTTGTCAACGTTCACGCAGCGTCCCAAACGAGTGGACTCTTTGTTCGTTGAAACAAATAACTTAGTTTTGTCCTCACATATTATTTATCACCAGACCCCTTTCCGCCGACCGCTTTTCAATGTTCGAAAAAGCCGCCGTAACATTCCGCATTCCACGGCCAATGATATCTATATCATCGGCATACGCGACAAACATGTGACTTTTATTGAAAATAGTACCATTCCTGTTTACTGCAGCTTTCCGCATGATCATCTCCATTTCGCTGTTAAAGAGATAGCAAAACAGACTATCGCCTTGTACAACGTCTTGCTTGGTAGAAAATGGCTCTGTAAGATTATTGCCAATTTTTACTGAAGACTTCGTGACAGTCATTGTCATCCCGCAGAGTCGAATTAGCTTTGCGGAGATACCAAATCAGCCATAGCATCCAACAATTTCTGTCATATCGGACTGACGAATGCAGCTTTGTAGTCGATGAAGAGATGGTAGTTGTCGATCAGCATTTCTTGGGTCTTCTCCAGGATTTGTCCTAGTGTGAATATCTGGTCGGTCGTGGATTTACCAGGTCTAAAGCCACACTGTTAAAGTCCAATCAGGTTCGCTAAAATGGGCTTTAGTCTTTCACAAAACACCAAGACAGGACCTTGTATGCGATGGGTAAAAGGCTGATCCCGCGATAGTTGGTACATAAACTTGGATCGCCTTTCTTATGAACAGGACATAGAACACTTAGATTCCAATCATCGGGCATGCATTCCTTGAGTCAAATCTTGTTTATGAGCCGGTGCATGCATGTTGCCAGCTCATCGCCGCCCGCTTAAAAAAGCTCTGCCGGTAGTCCATCGGCTCCCGCAGCTTTATTATTTTTAAGCCGTGTAATTGCCGTGCTGATCTCGTTTTGGCTCGGTGGTGGACAGTCTACTCCGTCTTCTATGATTGGGTGAGATTTCGCCACTTATGCTGCCTTCGGGAATGAGTAAAGATTGAAAGTGTTCTCTCCATACTTGCAGCACACTCTGAGTGTCCGTGACTCTGTCCTTACAGGCGGGGTTCCGTGTTCCAATACCTTTGCTTTTAACCTTTTGGTAGAACTTTCGGTCTTTACCTCTATCCCTGTAGTTTTCGATATCATGGCTCTCTCTTTTCTTCCACAGACGCTTTTTCCGCCTGAATAGGCATATCATCTCCATCCATTGTCGCCATTGGCTGCAGTTTTGCGTCCATTTTGCATCCATTTCATCAGACATTTCACGACATTCATCACCGTACCAGGGCTTGTCTGAGCGTAGTTTTTCATAGCCCAGTACGGCCGTTGTGGCAGGGGTCATAGAATTCGCAATATGCTGCCACTATGTGTTGGGAACATCAAAACTAGGGGGGTTTGTTTGAAATAATTGAGAGAGTTGTTGGAATAGGCATTGGCTATCTCGGTGGTATGTAGCTTTGTGATGTCTAGCTTCCTTTGCGTTTGGTTGCGAGTGTTTTTAGCATTACTTAATCGTGTGCGTACCTTAGCTGCAACTAGGTGGTGATCCGAGTCAATATTTGCACCGCGCATCACACGCAGGTACATAACGCTTGAGACATGCCTTCCATCAATTACCACGTGATCAATCTGTTTTCTTGTATTTTGATCAGAGGATATCCAGGTTGCCTTGTGTATATCTTTGTACGGAATCTGGTTCCACTCACTACCATGTTTCCTGCCGACGCGAAGCTTACTTGTCTAAATACGTTATCGGAAGTGATGTTGTGCAGACTGAATTTTCCCACTGTTGAACCAAGAGCATCTTCCCTTCCTATTTTAGCATTAAAATCTCCCAGAACAATTTTAATGTCATTTGCGGGGCAGTGGTCATATATTTCGTCCAGGGGCTCATAGAATGCATCTTTAATGTCCTCATCTTTTTCATCTGTCGGGTCGTGTACACAAATTAGCGTAATGTAAAAATATTTCGCCCGGATGCGAATAGTGGCTTTTCGGTCACTTACAGGGTTAAACCGCCAGATGAGGTGTCGGAATCTCCTGTCGTCTATGAATCCACATCCAAATTCGTGTCTTTCTGCATGACAGCAATAAAAAATCTCACAGTTCTTTCGACGACCGGCAGCGGCAGTGGCATGATGTTAAGAACACGCGACTATCATGCGGGAGATACCAGGTACAACTACTGGCTCCAGTCATCTAAAAACAAAAATGTCTTTAATTGTCGGCCCCCTCGATTTTGTCGACAGAAACTTCGAAGTATAAGTGTCGAGTCAATCGGCATGTCTTGTAAAAAGCTTCTTAAACAGTGACGTTCGCATTCGTCTGTAAAAAAGTAGGTGCCGTTGGTTGTGAATCTAAAAGCGTGTTAATTCATAACGACGTGAGAAGCTATCTCATACCTCATTCATGGGGTGTTAATGGAAATTAAGTTTTTTTTAGTTCTTCCGACGTGTGCATCCCTGTCCCGTCTCATTTCCTGTATGGCAGTGATTTCAGCCTTGTATTTGTCGAGGACATCAGCCAGTTGGATAGAGGCACCATCTCTATATAGAGTTCGGACATTCCAGATGCATATCCTTAAATCATGGTCCTAATAACGTTTGCGGGGGTCGTCAGCATTTGGGGGAGGTTCTTGTTTTTTTCTTTGTTTGTTTAAAGAGAGTGGCTTATTAGGCCACTGCGCCCGATCTTAGTTTCTTGGGAATGCCAAAGCTACAAAGAGAGCAGATGTGTTGCGTTTCAGTCTGCTATGAGCTTCCTTCTACGCATCGGTGATAGCATGCCATTAAGGATACTCACCATTACACCTTCTCACAGTTGCTACCACTGTACGGATGTTCAGTGGCATTGCGAGGGAGATTTGTGATCTCTCGGAAGTTCTGAGCTGCTTGGGAACCTCTAAAAAGAGCTTCTGGTTATTCCCAAAAGAAGAAATTAGAAAATTCCCCATATCTATTACGGTGCCGGACATAATCCCCAAAACGATTTTGGGGCTTATGTCCGGACAACTTGCATGCCCCCCGCCGCATCCGCCGTAGTTACTCTCGTTGTGTACTTAATCTGTCTCTCTGCAGAGCGTGACGAATGCGGTGGGGGGCACTTCATCAACTTCATCAAGCTTTTTTATTACTTTCAGTCGCAAAATTAAAATTGGGGGTTATGTCCGCAGAGCGTGGCGGACATAGGCCCCAAAATCGTTTTGGGGGATTATGTCCGTGGGGGTTATGTCCGGGCACCATCTATTACAGCAGTTTAATAACTTTCTCTGTTAATTTCTTTATTTTGCTACCAACTTCCTAAAATCCGCCATAATTTTGTGGCCCTCTACTGTATTTTGGCACTCACAAGTGACTAAGTCTATACACATACTCACTTGTACACCTATTCAATGAGTATTGTATTGTTTTGGTATTTGGTCCATTGATCTCTATTGGAATTTGTACACCGGCTATAATTATGGTATTGTGTCAACACAAAAGAAAAACATGTTTGTATGTTTTTTTTTTCAACCATGTTTATATCTATATATACACATGTATGTAAGTAATACCCATCATCATCATCCGTAAGGTCTAAGTTAAACCGTTAGCAAAAAAAAAACAATATGTGTGCCAAAGTGTACAAAATATTAGCAGATTCCATAAGTTTAGCAATAAAGTGGAGTCATAATTTTGTTTTTTTTTACACAAGTGACTATAAAAAATAATTAACGAGTATGCAAATAATAACTTTGTAAATTAGTTTAGCAGGTTAGTTGGGAAGTATGATTAAAGTAGGGTGATCAATTATTAGTTATATCTTTATATATAAAATTCTAACGTACGAGTGTTGTGACTGAACTCCTCCTAAACGGCTGGACCGATTTGCATAAATTTTTTTGTATGCGTTTGGGTGGGGCCCCGGATGGTTTAGATTTACAATTCGGTCCAATTGGACAAAGGGGCGTGGCACCGCCCATACAACTTGAAAATCAGAAGGACTATATCTCATGAACTATCAGAGGTATGAAGATGAAATTTGGTATATATGTTGTTGAAGCAGTATTAATTTCAGCCAAGGTGGAAGTGGGCGGTGTCACGCCCCCTTTTCAAAAATCGCTCTAACGGCTTTCCTAATATACCGATTGATACGAAAATTTTACTAAGTGGTACTGTTGACCAGTTGATAGTCCCTGGCTATAATAGACTGTGATTGGATAAAGGGGCGTGGCACCGCCCATACAACTTGAAAATCGAAAGGGCTATATCTCATGAACTATCAGAGGTATAAAGAAGAGATTTGGTATATATGTTGTTGGAGCCGTATTAATTTCAACCAGGGTGGAAGTGGTCGGTGCCACGCCCCCTTTTAAAAAATCGCTTTGCAGGCTTTTCCAATAGACAGATTGATACGAAAATTTTCCGAGTGGTACTGTTGACCTGTAGATAGTCCCTGGCTATATTTGGTTGTGATTGGATAAAGGGGCGTGGCACCGCCCATACAACTTGAATATAAATTGGGCTATATCTCATGAACTAGCAGAGGTATGAAGATGAGATTTGGTATATATGTTGCTGGAGCAGTATTAATTACAGCCAGGGTGGAAGTGGGCGGTGTTACGCCCCTTTTTCAAAAATCTCTCTGACGGCTTTTATAATAGACTGATTTATAAGATAATTTTGGAAAGTGGTACTGATACCTGTTAGTCTCTGGCTGAACTTAGTTGTGATTGGATAAAGGGGCGTGGCACCGCCCATACAACTTGACCATCAAAAGGGCTATATCTCATGAACTATCAGAGGTATGAAGATGTAATTTGTTACAGATGTTATTGATGAAGTGTGAATTACAGTAAGGGTGGAAGTGGGCTTTGCTACACCCTTTCAAAATAAGTAGTTATAACTGTCAAAATTCCACAGTATATTGCAGTTCGCCTAGAGATATGAATAGTGAGGTGGGCCAATCTTTTTATTCGCAAAAGTCGTAACCAAAATCGGAATCTACGATGAAGTGTTAGAAAACGGCGATGACTTTGATGATGAACTTTTTACTATCGTCATAGGGCCTATGATATTTAGAATTTATCTTCCATGTTAAGGAGGAATTAGTTACATTAGTTAATAAACTCAACAAATTATTGTCGAGCTTAAGTATCGTTTCAAAGTACTTTGTAGACCTAAATGTGAAATATATTACAAGTTAATATGCAATAGCGAAGCATTGCCGGGCCCACTGTTTAGTATATAAAAAAAAAAACAAATTAGTAGGAGTAATTAAAATGCCTTTTTCGCTTGCGTTAGGACGGCTGCTTTGTATAAGGTGGTTGTAATTGTGGGCACACTTTTAAATTTATATTGTATCTTGTGGTTTTCGGCCTAAATAGTTAAAGTAAAAATGGTAAAAGGTAAAGTGTGTTGAATATAAAAAAAATATTTATGTTTCCGTTGGAATCGCAAAGCGAGATAAAAACGTGAGCAACTATCCCTTTTCGGAAAGGAATACAAATAAAATATGAGATAGCTTCTCGCGTCGTTGCGAATTAACATGCTTTCTATTTTAGATTTACAACAAACGCCACCTACTTGTTTGTCGACGAATGCGTACGTTACTGTTTGAGAAGCTTTTTACAAGACATGCCGAATGACTCGACACTTATACTGCGAAGTTTCTGTCGACAACATCGAGGTAGCCGGCAATGAAAGAAAAATGTAGATGACCGGAGCCGGGAATCAAACCACGGATCGCCCGCATGGTAGTCGCGTGATTTAACCACTATGCCGCGGCCGGTCATATCTTTTCACTCTTTTCTCCAGTCAAATATTTGAAATCTAGTAGTATAGACTCTTTAAATGTACTGTACCATTGTGATTGTCTTATTTGAAACGAAATAAGAACGTATAAAACAATATAATTAGTCAAGATTCATAAAATTTTACGATAGAATTGGAAAAGAAAAGTTAGAAGGAAAGGCAGAAATGTTATATGTATTCCGGAGTATTATCACGTGCAACTTAATATAAATAAAGTAGTGAGATTAGGCATGATCTTCTTGGAGACCCTATGATCTTTTGCTTGTACAATTTTGTGAATTTGATTAGATTTTCCATATGGCATGGCGATAGTTCATTGGGCCTATCATAATACCTCTTCCCAAGGAATTGCAATTTCTTATTGTTACACAGAGTTTATACGGTTTTACTTGAGTCTCGTTGTGGAGGCCTTGCCTATTTCAGTACTAACTCGTGGGTAGACTTAAATTTCCCTTAGAGTTTTAGTTATGAAGTCGATTGAAGTTGACAACAAAATTTGTTGTAAAACGTTTACCAATATTTACAGATTATATGGTGAAAATTACAGCTGTGGAAATTTGCGGATTGTTGAATTATCTTCAATGGAACAAAGCGGCCTCACCGTTTTGGGTGTTTTTTTTTTATTGTGTACTCTAAGAGAGATCCTTGAATCCTTTGTCCAACATTGACCAAACTGCAGATTTTGTCATAGATTGATGAAATCAATGGATATACCGTCTTTGGTATGCCTACTAAGAAATTTAAATTTTCAGGATCTAAGAGAGGTCCTTAAAACCTTTGTCCGACATTGACCAAATTTTAGATTTTGTCATAGATTGATGAAATCAATGGATATACCGTCTTTGGTATGCCTACTATGAAATTTAAATTTTCAGGATCTAAGAGAGGTCCTTGAAACCTTTGTCCGACATTGACCAAATTTTAGATTTAGTCATAGATTGATGGATTCAATGGATATGCAAACTTTGGTATGCCTACTATAAAATTTAAATTTTCAGGATCAAAGAGAGGTCCTTGAATCCTTTGTTCGACATTGACCAAATTTTAGATTTAGTCATAGATTGATGGAATCAATGGATATGCAAACTTTGGTATGCCTACTATAAAATTTAAATTTTCAGGATCAAAGAGAGGTCCTTGAATCCACAAATTTTAACCAAATTTTAGAAATTGGTGTCATTTAAAGAGGCTTTGAGATGTGCCAAATATTATTCACCTATGAAAACTCCTTCTATTGTTGGCCGCTCTTTGTATGAAACGGCAACCACTCTGCGGTGGGAGTTCCGTAGTAAAACTAATACCAATTTGTGATTTAATGAACCATATTTCACAGTATTGGTCACCTTTCCAAGAGAACAGACATATAATTTTTAAAAACCCGCACGCATCGATACTTTCATACCAGCGTATCGGATAAGTGGAAATGGTTTGGTACTACACTACACGGTTTTATACTACCCATGTAGCACTCTTACCGATAGGAGACGGGGAGAACTCCAAACCCCTTCCGCTCTTGTCGTGAATAGTCCCCCTGCAATAGTCCTCCTGTGTTGTCTACCGATTTGATGTAAAGGACGTAACGTCACAGTGTCCTGTAATTATGCCTATTATTCACCAGACAACCTTTATAGTGATTTGGTTTTTACATCTAGTTTTGGCTAAATATACAGTGATATAATGTAGTCGGTGGGGTGTTCCCGTAATACTTCTGCCAACGGTTCGATGCGATGGTTCACAATGCCATATAAATATCAACTTTTGGTCGCACTGGTTCATTCGAGTGGCGGGGGTCCAGGGATGAGCGTTATTTCCTGACAGGATTGAGAGTGTCATGCTACATCTATGCACCATTTTATAAGCCTTGATTCCTTTTAAAGCCGCTCGATTAACCACATAGATTGTCACGGTTTCCTCCAGATCCATTGCCATCAGTAATTCCGCAGACTGGCGAAGATCTCCGCCTGAAAACACTGCAACCGTCATCCACTCGGAAGTGTTGGCTGCAATTGAGATCCTCGCTGAAGACATCGAATCATGTTCGAATGTCCATTTTTGAACCGTCAGTAAAGATATACAAACCCCCGAACAGTTGGGAAACTACCCAGTAATTCCTAATCGAGATCACTATCTCCGAGCAAGATAAAAAATCCATAGTCCGTTTCGCTGTGTGGTCCTCCGTCGCTGAACCATAACAGTGCGTGACCCGACACCGATTGCCGCAAGAGACCAGATTCTGGTAATCTTTTATTCACTACGGATAAAGCATGGTGCCACAGGCTCTTCAGGCTCTTCAATACCGTATCAATTAAATATTTTTCGCCATTGTTATTATCATTTACGGCAGAGCCATTTATAAAACGTATGTACCTTTTGTATCCCATCAATAAGATATGTAAAACCTTCTCATGTTTCTGTTAGTTACCATGCTTCAATTTTTAGACTCACACAACGGGACCTGCAGTTTAACGACAAATCCGAATGACTTGACTACTCAAAAGTTGCTGCCAACAACAACGAGGGTGCCGCCGATCAAATGTGCTAGATGGCTATGATTACGCTCGAACGTGATAGTCGCTCGCTCTTACCATCATCCCACGGTCGAGCCCAAGGTATACAAAATCATATACCACTTCAAAGTTATAGTTGTCAACGTTCACGTTCACGCACCGTCCTTGGTTTTGATCTAATCATCAGAACCACTTCTGCAGACTGACACAGTAACATTTTGCAGTCCACGGTCAATGTTATCTATATCATCGGCATAGGTTGGCAGGATGTGATTTGTTTAAAAGATTGTACCAGTTATGTTTAATGCATCTTTCCAAATAATTATCTCTGTTATAATGTTAAAGAGATTGCATGACAGACTATCGTCCTGTCGGAAGTCTTGTATATAATGATGCCGTCAGATTTTGCCTATTTTCAGTGAGGACTTCGGTCAGTTTTGCACCGCCGAATTGTAGCAGCTCCACAAAGCTACCAATCTCAGCAAAGGCATCAACAAGTTTTTGTGGTGTTGGACATTCGTAAGATGCTTCATTATCTATAAAAATATGTTTAGTGTCGATCTGAATTTCCTGCATCTTCCCTAGTATTTGTTGTAGTGTGAATATATGGTCAGTAGTGGATTTACCGGATCTATAGCTACACTTATAAAGTCTACTCGGGTTCGTTAAGACGTGCATTAGTCTTTCACATAAAACAATCGATAGTATCTTGTACGTGATGGGTAAAAGGCTGATAACGCGGCATTAAGTGCTCACACTTGGAACGCCTCTCCTAAGCTCAGGGTATTTTTAATCCAAATACCTTTTTTGTAGATACGACATAGCACACAGAGATTTCAATCCTCTGGCATGCTCTCCTGAAGTCAAATATTCTCTATGAGCTGTTGCACGCTTAAAACAAGCTCAGCTCCACCCACGTTAAACAACTCAGCTGGAAGACCATCAGCCCCAGCGGCTTTATTTATCTTTAGGCGGGATATGGAAGTTATTATCTCAACTTGGCTCGACATGGCAGGACACTCGATGTTATCGTCCCAGATTGGTACACAATCTTCAGCAGCCGAGTTTTCAGACATCAATAGGCTGCAGAAGTGATCTTTCCATACCTCTGTACGCTCTCGGAGTCAGTAACGAGATGACCATTCTTGTCTTTACAGGAGGAAAGACCTGTTCCATGTACCCTACCATTTATCTTATGGTAGAATTTTCGGACTTCACCTCTGTTCCTGTATCCTTCAATGCACACATCATTCTGCTCCTTCAGCTCTCGTTTTTTTCGCCTGAAGAGTCGAGTCGCCTTCCGCCTCTTCTCCCTGTACTTTACATGAACAGCTCACGTTTCTATTGGCTGCAGTTTGGCCCTGTATGCAGCATCCTGTTCTCGGATGGCATTGCGGCATTTGTCATCGTACTAGGCATTATCGTAAAAGCGCTTCACATACTCAAGTACGGACCGCGCAGTCCTTTCCATCGAGTGGGCAATATATTGCCATTGCGCGCTAGTATTTTCGGGAGTTGGAGCATAACTAAGTAGTTGCACCTGCAGTAGTAGCACCTTCACTGCAATGCGGTGGTGATTCGAGTTGATATTCGCACCCCTGATCACTTGTACGTCTAAGACACTTGAAGCGTGCCTTCCAACGATTACCACGTGATCAATTTCGTTTCTCGTTACTTGATCGGGAGATATCCACGTTGCCTTGTGAATGTTTTTGTGGTCAAATCGTGTGCTGCTAATTACCTTGCTGTAGATTCCTTGCTGTAGAGAAATCAATCAGTCTGATTCCGTTTGGCGATGTATCAGTATGCAGACCAAATTTTCCGACTGTTGGGCTAAAGACATTCTCCCGGCCTTTTTTTGGCATTAAAATCTCCCAGCACGATTTTAATATCATGGCACGGGCTACGGTCATATGTTTTTTCAAATTGGGTGTAGAATTCGTCTTTGACCTCGTCACTTTTCTCCTTCGTGAGCATGTTGAAAAATTTTGCCTTCACTCTTATGGTGGCTATTCGTTCACTGACAGTAGTAAATCTAGAGACCAGGTTTTGTAGTCTCTTGCCGACCACAAATCTACAACCAAACTCATGTGTATCAGCATCCTCATCCGCGAGCATCCATATCTAGTCCACCGGATTTCCTGTATAGCAGTAATGTCAGCCTTATACTCTTCGAGGACATCAGCCAGTTGAATAGAGGCACCGGTCGGTATAGAGTTCTAACATTCCAAGTGCATATGCTCAAATCATGGTCCCTAAAACGTTTGCGGTGGTCGTTAACATTTTGAGGGGATCTTTCCCTATTTCTTAAGTTTGAAGAATTTTATATTAAACTAGCTGACCCGGCGAACGTTGTTCTGCCATACAACTTTGGACCCGGCAAACTTCGTCTCGCTCCTAAGGTAACGCCTTTATATAAAAGTAAAACACAGATAGTTCAAGTTTTAATCTGATTTACTTGAATTTAATCGAAATCTGTGAAGAGCGATCTGATATACAATGTTTTCCGATATGTTTCCGGCGTAAAAACAAACAATGAAGACTGTTTGCCAACACGCAAACAAACAACGCACAGCTGACCCTGTGAAAAGCAGGGAAATTCGAGGTTAATTCCACAAATTTCCAATGATTGGCCTTACGATTTATTGATTGTTATCGCAAAAGCCAATCGAATGGGGAGTTGAATTGGAAGGTAAGATCGGTTGGAATAATAGGTTCGAGGGATAAGGACTTCCTCTCCTTTGCACATGCCCTTGATGATCGTCGCTTTAATTACAATTTCGGATGATTCAGTTTCCGCAAAATGTAAAATTCTGTCGAACAAAAATTTAAATTTTTGAAATTTTTCCATAATTTTTCAACCAAAATTTTATATTTTTCCAACCGAAAAGCCACAACGAAACAATTACACACAAAATGTAATACAAAAATTCAATTTGCTGTGAAAATGTTTCCGAAAAAATCCAAAATTTTCGACTTTTTCCTGAATTTTCCGAGTTTTCCACCGAGAATTTTTCTATTTTCCCATTCGGAAAGTCATTTCGGAATAATTATCCGAAATTTTTCACTGTTACATCGTCCAAAACTATAAAGTCACATGATAATATGCAAAATTTTGTAAAAAACAAAATTTTTAAATTTTTCGAATTTTTTCGGAATTTTCCGCATTTTTCAACAAAAATTTTCCATTTTTCTATTCGAAAAGCCATTATGTAACAATTGCACACAAAATTACATACAAAAAGGCAATTTTCGATTTTTCCAATTTTCCGACTTTTCCGGAAGATTTTTCCAAAATTTTCTTTCACATAAACCTTCTCCTGGCAATAACGAACAACTTAAAAAAAGTTTGAGCAAAATCGGCCCAGCCGTTCTCAATTGATGAATTACTATACATTTTTGCCACCATTTTTATATATATAGATTTTAATGTTTAAAAGAGCAAATTTTCTAATTATAAAGTTGAGTAGGAATAAGTAGAATAAGTCACTTTAGACCCTAGGTTTCTTTAAACCAAATTCGATTCATGACTTTTTAAGTCGCTTGAGCCATGTCCGTCTGTCTGTCTGGCTATCCAGCAGGTTCGCACGATAACTTTCGAAAGACGCAACCAAATGTTTTGAAATTTTGCACGAGTTAATATTTCCCCAAAACTATTTACGGTATTGGAAATGGGCTACATGGCCCCGCCCCTTCTGGTACCTCCCATACAAATACATCATTCCGCCCACTTTAGAAATCGAGTAATAATATCAATACTCCTAACGGGATCGTACCCAAATTCTGTACTTAGTAAAGCTGTAATACAATAAAGTTTTGGAAAAAAAATTGGAAGTCTAGCCACGCCCCTTCTGGTACCTCCCAAACAAATGTACCTTTCCGCCCACTTTAGAGATATGGTAATAATATCAATAAATCCAGCGAATTCTTTATTTAGTAAAGCTATAGCAGGATACAGTTTTTGAGCAAAAAAAACTGGACGTCTAGCCACGCCTTATCTGGTACCTCCCATACACATCTGGTACCGCCCACTTAAGAAATCGATTAATATTATTAATGGAACTAACGCGATCGTGCCCAAATTCTGTATTTAGTAAAGTTCAAGCAGGATAAAGTTTTGGATACAAAATCTGGAAGTATAGACACGCCCTTTCTGGTACCTCCCATACAAATGTACCACTCCGCCCACTTTAGAGATGGAGTAATAATATCAATAAACTCGATACGATCTTGCCCAAATTCTGTATTTTGTTAAGTTATAACAGGATAAAGTTTTGAAGAAAAAATTGGAAGTCTAGCGACGCCCCTTATGTACCTTTCCGCCCACTTTAGTGATGAAGTAATAATATCAATACACCTAACGCGATCGTGCCCAAATTCTGTAATTAGTAAAGCTATGACAGGATACAGTTTTTGAGAAAAAAAAACTGGAAGTCTAGCCACGCCCTATCTGGTACCTCCCATACACATCTGTTATCGCCCTTTTTAGAAATCGATTAATATTATTAATGGACCTAACGCGATCGTCCCCAATGTCTGTATTTAGTAAAGTTCAAGCAGGATAAAGTTTTGGATAACAAATCTGGAAGTCTAGACACGCCTCTTCTGGTACCTCCCACACAAGTGTACCACTCCACCCACTTTAGAAGTCGAGTAATAATATCAATATAATACAAAATTTTTAGTTTTGCTGAGGGTGATGGTATATGTAAGTGGTTTTTTCTTTCTGGTTTTTTTTTAGTTTCTCTTAAAAGCCATAAATTACATTCAAATTAATACCTCTTTTTCCCTAACGGAAATTTTGGATTTGCTATTTTATTACACACAACTGTTTTCATTTCAAAGGCTTTAGTGCACAATTTTTACATGTACAATAAGTTCGATTATATAAAAGTGAACCACGTATTAGTAACTAAGTATATAACAAATGTTTACGCTTGAGTTATACTTTTACAAAGAGTGACAATTATATTTCTGTTGGTCATATTAGCATACGATACAATTATTATGTAGCTGGTAATGAAATGCCAATTTTTTTTTTTTGCTTCATTGAACGACACAATATTTTGCATACATTTCTCCGAATGACAACACAATTTGCTGCGCATAAAATATTCCGCTGTATAAATTAAAAATTCGCAATATTTTAATGTTATGTTACACAATAATTACTAGACCATAAACAAAATAACAAGAGGTAACAGTTGGTTTAGGGCTAACAAGAAATTACCTAATTTGAAATAATATTTGTATATATGAAACTTATATTTTAACAAAACACGACTTTAAACCCTTAATTAATTCTTGGTGCCAACTAATTATTTTATATATACCTATTCTCAGAACCCTTTAATTGGGTCCAAAATATCATCAATACTATGCTTGATAGTGTGAAAGTAAGTTATGTTAACACTTTATAGATCAGTTTTTTCATTTGGGCAAAATTAGGCAAATCGGTTATAATATTAGATATATTGGACTTAAATTTGCATTTGTATATATTTTTAACACTTAATAAACAAAAAAATACCCTAACCCAAAAATAATCCAAAATTTTATGCTTATGAATGCTTGTAAATAGACGCTTATTAAAATAGGTCGGAAAGAGTCAAAATGTACATGTCAAACCTAGGCAAATAAATTGCAAGAGCAGTTAAGAAACAACTAAACAATATTAGTCGCGATTAACATTTAAAACGTCCTTCAAAACATCAAAATTAAATTGAAAAATTTTGGCAAAACCACTATTTATAGCAGACAAGACAACTGATAACTTTCTCTTCGTTTTGAATAAAGTATAAGCTAATTTAAAGTATTCTCTCACAAAACTGCTTTAGCTTATACCACCATGTCTTTGAATATCCCTGCAATCTTTGTCTATGTGAATGTACATTTTGACTGATGGATCTTTATCTTTTATAATTTTTAATATAATAGAACAACATTTTGACCAATATCCCTTTCTCTCTTTCCCCTTAGTCGGTTCTGCAAATTGGCGAAAATGATCCCGGCTTGGCCATACTGTTGGTTCATCTTAATGCCAACATGAAGTCCATTTTTAATGATCCCAAATCGATGTTTGTCAAGACCACCGTCAAAGAGTATCTCTTCGATGGCGTACGCTTTTGCATCAATCCTCAAGGTTTAGCCAAAGCGATTTGTAATCAAATCAAAGATGGCGGTTCAAAAACTATACGAGAACTTAAAGATGGTAGTTTGGCGTTCTCGTTTTTCAATCATGTAACGTTATGAAATTAAAACAAAAACTATTAAGAAAAGACATTTCTAAACATATTTCTTTCTCTCTCACCATACAGAAAAATGGCACTGGCCGTGAAGTCTATGAGGTACACACGGGCAAAGGTGATCCCATGCGAGTTTTAGAAATTCAAAAACTAGATGATTCTCACAATCTACAAGTATGGCTTAATTCCTCTGAACAGGGAGAGCAATCAACATGCAATCTAATCAATGGCACCGATGCCTCATCCTATCCCCCCTTCCGACAGAAAGGCGACTCTATGTACATTTTTAGTGCGGATATTTGCCGATCGGTGGAGTTGTTTTATCAAAAGGAAGTCAAATACAATGGCATACCCGGTTTTCGTTATTCCATTGGTGAGAATTTTGTCAACGATATTGGACCGGAACATGATAATGAATGTTTTTGCGTTGACAAATTGACGAATGTCATTAAGCGCAAAAATGGTTGCCTCTATTCGGGGGCATTGGATTTGACCAATTGCTTGGGTAAGTAAGTGTGACACTATATGATATTTTTTTTACAAATTAAAAAACAAATTATTTACTTTACACAATAAGTTTAAGGTGTAACTGTGTTTAAACTAAATTAAAGTTGTTAAAGAAAGAAAATAACTCTACTCTAATATATTTACCTAATAGCTTTATACGACCTTCTAACGAATTAAGTAAAAAAACCTTTCTTAATGGGATTTCTATTTCTTATATATTCTAAGTATACACTCAAAAAAACAACAAGTATTCCGTACATAAAACATTCCCAAGCGGTGTCAGATTTTCTTAAATCCAGTACAAAGTACTTGATCCAAGAACGGAAAAACCTAGCCTGGAATTCTTATTTGTAGATGTTATTAAGCCTAGTGTGGCTTGATTTTTAAGTGTAGAATTCTTAAATGTGGATGTCTTAAAGCCTGGTGGCGCTTGATTTTAAAGTATAGAATTCTCATTTGTAGATAACCTTAAACCAACTTGAGCTTGATTTTGAAGTGTAGAGTTCTTAACTTTAGATGTCATTAAGGCTGGTTGCGCTTGATATTTAAGTGTAGAATTCTTAATAACAGTGTAGAATTCTAATATTAAGCTAGATGGGGATAATATGCGGATAGCTAAACTATCTAATCAGTACCCTTTTGCTTTGCTTTTTTACTATCATTACAAACCATAAGTGTTATAATCTAATGGATATTATCGAGAAGTCAAAACATACTGGTACGAAATGGCATCAACGAAGATCACACTTCACTTGATTTGTACAAGCTCTTAAGATTTACATACTTAATTGGAGAATTTATTCTTAAATTCAAGTACGATTTCTGCTCAAAATAAGAATTTTAAACTTAAATTTAAATTTAAAACGCGAATTAATTGTGGGGAGAAAACATTAAGCTAAGAGAGTTAATGTTATTTCTGTCCCAAAAATTGTTTGCTTAGAGATTTATGTAAGATTTTTTTATTCTTACTTTAAGTCAGATAAAATTTGATATTTATTCTAAGAATTTTTTACTTGACAATGGACAAGTTCATATCTAAAATTTTTCAATTAAGTTCGTTCATACTTAATTCGAGAAATTCATTCTTATTTTAATCATTTCTACGCTGAAATTATCAAACATATACCGTTTTTTACTTATTTTAAGAATAATTAGTACTATACGTATTTAAATCTTTAAAAGCTTTTTCTGCAAAAAATAAGAATTTTAAACTTAAATTTAGAATGTTTTTTCTGTGTACCTCCATAGTCCCAATACAGTTTTATATTCTCAGCAAAACAACAATTAAAAAAATACATTAAACGTGCTACTTATGGCCTAGAAGTACGCAAATTTGGAACAAAACTAATGATTTTAGCATGGGTTTGTCAAAGGAAGCCTATCTTTAATGATGACTTTTAGCAACATCCAATGAAGTGCTCAACAGTAAAAAAAAATTATTTAATTACACAGTACAACATTTTTCAGCTCATTAATTTGTTTGACAAAACTTGAGAACCACTAGTCCGATTTAGCTGAAATTTGAAAAAAATTAAGAATTACAATTCCTTTAATCTGTTCATATAAAGTTTCGCTACATAAGCAACAGTTTCACTTTTCCATTTATCAAATGATTTTGAACTGGGTTTATTTTGTAGCAGTTACAATAAAACTGTTGTACTCCGTGGCGTATGATTTAAGAGGAATATTACCAACAGTTCATACAGTTTTAGATATAGAGCTTTCTATCCTTAAGCAAAGTTGTAGTTAACACTTTGCTGAAGAAATTTCTAAAATATTATTTTCCAAAAAAAAATGTACTTCCCTCATTTTTGAATTTGAATTTATTTTTTCGAAGTTTTCTGAAAAAAAAAAGACAGAGGAAGTATAATTTTTTTAAAAAAAATAATATTTTAGAAATTTCCATGCAGACAAGCACGAGTTTGGCTGTGGATTCGTGGTTGACAAGAGACTACGACACCTAGTCTAAAGGTACAACCCGGTGTGTGAACGTTTAGCCGCCATAAGAGTCAAAACAAAGCTTTTCCACATAACACTTATATGTACCGACAGATGAGAAAAGCGATGAGGACAAAGACGAGTTCTACGAGAGCCTAGAAAATGTATATGACCGTAGCCCAAGCCATGACATCAAAATTGTACTAGGCGATTTTAATGCTAAAAAAGGCAGGGAGACAGCATTTGAGCCTACCAAATTCAGTCTGCACACCGAAACGTCGAACAATGGCATCAGACTGATTGATTTCTCTGCTGCAAGAAATATGGTAGTTAGCAGCACTAGATTTGACCATAAAAATATTCATAAGGCAACATGGTTATCTCAAGATCAATTGACAAGGAATCAGATACATCACGTGATAGTTGATGGAAGGCACGCATCGAGTGTTCTGGACGTACGAGTGATCAGGTGTGCGAACATTGACTCCAATCACTTCCTTACCGCAGTTTAGGTACGCACAAGGCTAAGCATGGCGAAAAACGTACATAACCAGGCACAACGAAAGCTGGACATCGGTAAACTGCGGACCACAGAGGTAGCGGACGACTACTCCAACCACCTAACTCAGCTGCTGCGGAATGCTCCAACCCCTGATAGTATAGCCTCGCAGTGGCAAAATATAGCCGATTCCATTGGGTACTCAAAGCCGTCTCAAGAAGATGCCTGGTACAATGATGAATGTCGCAATGCCACGAGAGAGACGGATGTTGCTTTCAGGGCGAAACTGTAGCCAATGGCAACGCGAGCTGTTCCTGAACGGCACAGGGAGAAGAGACGAGCGGCAACTCGTCTTTTTAGCCGGAAAAAGAAGGAGCTCGCGAAGAGACAGAATGAGTGCACGGAGTTGCTCCGAAGTAGAGGGCGAGAATGCGTGGAACAGGGTTGCCCTCCTGTAAAGACAGCGATGGTCAGCTAGTGACGGACCCGGATAACGTTCTGAAGATATGGAGGGATCATTTCAGAAATTTACTGGATGCGGTCACCACTCCAAAAAAACTCCGCTCCACTCATGACGATAATATTAACTGACCACCTCCGAGCCAGATATCATCATCGGGTAAACTTACGTCAGCTCTTCTGAAAAAGATGCAGAAAAGTCTCACAAGATGTCAGAAATATTTTCATAAGTGGAAAATAAAAATGAACGCAACCAAAACTCAAGCAATCATTTTTCCCTTCAATAAGTCCCCCAAGCGGATCCCAAACAGAAATATCATATTTGAGAATGGGGAGATTCAAATACTTAACGAAGTAAAGTATCTGGGTGTTATACTTGACAAAAAACTTAACTTTGGCAAACATATCGAGGAGACTGCAAGAAAGTGCTCTAGAACATTGAAATCTCTATGGCCAATAATAAATTATCGTTCTACATTAAACTTAAAGAATAAAAATCTTATATTCAAAGCCGTGATACGTCCAACATTGACATTTGCTTGCCCTATCTTCTATATATATAAAAATGGTGGCAAAAATGTATAGTAATTCATCAATTGAGAACGGCTGGGCCGATTTTGCTCAAACTTTTTTTAAGTTGATCGTTATTGGCAGGAGCAGGTTTATGTGAAAGAAAATTTTGGGAAAATCTTCCGGAAAAGTCGGAAAATTGGAAAAATCGAAAATTGCCTTTTTGTATGGAATTTTGTGTACACTTGTTACAGAATGGCTTTTCGAGTAGAAAAATGGAAAATTTTTGTTGAAAAATGCGGAAAATTCCGGAAAAATTCAAAAAGTTTGAATTTGTTGTTCGACGAAATTTTGCATATTATCGTATGGTTTGAAAATTTTGGACTATGTAACAGTGAACAATTTTGGATAATTATTCCGAAATGACTTTCCGAATGGAAACATAGAAAAATTCTCGGTGGAAAACTCGGAAAATTCCGCAAAAACTCGAAAAATTTGGATTTTTTCAGAAACATTTTGCATCGCAAATTGAGTTTTTGTATAACTTTTTGTGTGCAATTGTTCCGTAGTGGCTTTTCGGTTGAAAAAACAGAAAATTTTGGTTGGAAAATTATGGAAAAATTCCAAAAATTTGAATTTTATTTTCGACGAAATTTTACATTTTATTGTGTTTTGATAATTTTGGATGATGTAAATGTGAAAATTTCGGATTATCATTCCAAAATGACTTTTCGAATAGAAAAATAGAAAAATTCTTGGTGGAAAACTCGGAAAATTCTTGAAATAACTCGAAAATTTTGAATTTTTTCATCGAAATTTTTCATTGTATCGCTTGATTTGATGATTTTAGACGACGTAAAGGTGGAAAATTCGTTGTGCTGCTTGGAAAAATTCGGTTTATTGTGAAACCTATATGCATAAAATCGGTGTAAACAGTGTGTAGTAATTCATCAAGGGAGAACGGCTGGCCCATTTTGTTTTCAATTTTTATTCAATTGTTCGTAATTGATATGAGGGTTTTATGCAAGATAATTTTGCGAAAATCCTTTGAAAAAGTCGGGAAATTGGAAAAATCGAAAATTGGTTTTTTGTATGGAATTTTGTGTGTAGTTGTTACGGAATGGCTTTTCGAATGGAAAAATAGAAAATTCTTAGGGAAAAACTCGGAAAATTCCGGAAAAGTCCAAAAATTGTGTTTTTTTTATTGACAAAATTTTGCAATTTTCGCATGATTTGATGGTTTTGAACGATGTCTAGGTGGAAAATTTTCGGTTAAATGTTGGTTGGTAACGAGAAAAATAATATTTAAATAAAAAATCCGTCGAACCCGACATTGGGAGTGCCAGCGTCAAATCGTTCGATGCAAAATGCATTCGATCGCGAATTTTAACGGGAGCAAGACTATAATCTAGATGAGCTGACGGAAGAGTTCGAACAAATGTGCCGCTGTTAAATACCGATGAATGCTCGATAACGACTAAATGAGCTTTGGAAGTAGTTGACGGAACGATGAAGGATTTACGAGGGAATTTTAAACGATTTGGTGGGGCTATGATTTTGCTCAATATGTCTAATGCTGCTGATTTACTAAAACCATGCTTGAAAACGTCAAGAAGTTGTAATTGACCAAAAAATTAGGGGCTCATTCCAGAACCTCCCATCTTCTGCTGAATTCCCGAAACAACTGCCAGCGCTTGGCAATGGCCAAATTCGGGTTGATGTTTCGACTGAATTGATATCATTCCCAGCAAATTTTTGCCAGTTCACATCGTTGGAAAAGTAACTCATGACATTGCACAAAATTATAAAAATCTCGATTGGATTAATTTACAGGCAGTATGTTACTAGCAGAGAAGAATAAATACATTAATAGCTACAATTTCAAATTAGAAAGTTAAATCGCTTGAGAACTGCATTCGTACACATCTGTTTACAGCGTGACCGTAAAGGATGAAGCGACCAACAATCCGACCGAATTTTCCACTCGCTTAATATGCCGCATAATTTACAGATAAAGGTGGGATCGATCATAATCATATTGCGGAATCTGAATCAACCGAAATTATGCAACGGTACGCGGTTGTCCGTCAAGAATCTGATAAAAAACGTGATTTCAGACGATCATAAAGAACAAATTCAAAGAAGAGGAAGTCCTTATCTTACGAATTAGATAATTCCAACTGATCATCCATTCCAATTCCCCGACGACAATCAATAATTCGCAAGGCCAATCGTTGGAAGTATATGAGATTAATCTCGAATTTCCCAGTTTTATGTCCGGTCAGTTGAACGTTGCCTTTTCGAGTTTTGGAGAACCGCCTTCGTTGTTTGTTTTTGAGGCGGAAAACTAATCGAAAAACATTGTTTATCAAACATTCTCTACTAAGTTTATCTAAAGCCATAAAATTGGGGAGAGACAAAGTTCGCCGGGTCCGCTAGTACATAATAAAATAGTACGATTTGGTATTTTTTTTTTAAATTTAAAAAAAAAATTTAAAATTTTTTAACTTAAAAAATTAAACTATTTTAAAGAAAAAAATCAGATTCATTTTTTTAATTTTTTCCCTGTAGTAGATAATATGGTTGTTGAACAGCCAGTATGTTTCATGATGGTGTCTCATCAACTTCTTGAGAAAAAATAAAATAGATGACTGACAAATTAGGAAGAAAAATATTTTTTTATAAGATCGCTTTCCATGGAATAGCTCAATTATATCAAGTTTAAATACATATATTTATATAGTATTATCTTACAATTTTCTACTATAACCTCTAAAACTGAATTCAATTCAATTAAATCAAAAAGAATTTAAATATAAGTAGAATTTTAACCCAAACTGAGTAGTTTTTTGCTTCTTTTTCTAGGAAAAAGACTGATATGAGAATGTTAGTTGTGTTTGGTAAACTATTCAACAACATAAAACATTGTAATTTTATACATTTAGTTTAAAGTAATGTATGACTTATAGTATAACCTATATTTATACGAATCAAAAATTTTATTTGATTTGGGTTAAATCATTTCGAGGGGGGGGGGGGCTCTTGGCCCCTATGGCCACCCCCTGGCTACGGCCTTGATGGGAGGTACCAGAAGGGGCGTGGCTAGCATTTCAATATTTTTTCCAAAACTTTATCCTGTTATAAGTTAACAAAATACATAATTTGGGCACGATCGTATCGAGTGCATTGATATTATAACGGGATGTATATGTGATGTATGGGAGGTACCAGAAGGGGCGTGGCTAGAATTTCAATTTTTTTTTTCAAAACTTTGTCCTGTTATAGCTTTACTATATATAGAATTCGGGAACGATCGAGTTCGATGTAGTGATATTATTACTCGATTTCTAAAGTGGCCGGAATTGTACATATGTATGGAATATACCAGAAGGGGCGTGGTCATGTAGCCCATTTTCAATACCGTAAGTAGTTTTGGGGAAATATTAACTAAAATTTCAAAACATTTGGTTGCGTCTTTCGAAAGTTATCGTGCGAACCAGCCGGACAGCCAGACAGACAGACGGCATGGCTCAAACGACTTAAAAAGTCAGGAATCGAATTTGGTTCAAAGAAACCTAGGGTCTAAAATCACTCCTTCTATGTGTTACACTTTGGGGTCGTATCAAATGATATATACCCTCATTAGGGTGGGGCGATTAGTATGGAAGGAAAAAAATCTTAATGGGTGCTTCGTGTTTCTGATTCTTGGGATTGTACAGTATTTACCGCTTATATGCACGCCGGTTATAAGCATTTATCGTTTATATGCAGCCGAACTTGAACAATCTTTCTTTTGTATATAAAATACCGAGTTTTGGTAAATGCATTTCCCGCTTAAAAGCACTAAAAGTCGAGCAAATTACGAAGTGCATATAAGCGGTAAATACTGTACTGAGCAAAAAGTCCACTAGACCATATGTCTACGGTGAAAATCGAGCCTCCCCATTTTGAATTTAAGGTTTTTTCTCAAACCTTATTTTTTTGAAAAATTTGCAAATGTTCTTTGGCTCATATTTCGTAAACTATTTAAAATTTTGACTTATTTTCAAAAGTAAAGTTATAGCTATTATCTCGGGCTACAATTTCTCTGAACATATTATTTAGAAAAAACTTCGTTTGCATGGTGAAATAGTCGAAAATGTGGAAAATTCACCACTTTTTGTCACTTTTTTTTAGATATTTTGGCCTATAATAGCCAAACCATTGAGATTTTTGATCCAATACTAACACAAAAATGGTAGCCAAGACAATAGTTAAGAACTCTCTAGTACATCGCAAAAGCATTGGAACACTCCTCCTAGTAGTTTTGGCCTTGTGAAAGTGCATATTTTTCGTGAAAATATTGATAAATTACCATTTTCAATTGCTCATAGGGCAAAATCATAAAAATGTTCTATTTCTTATTTTTATTCTATTTTATTATTTTATTCTATTTATCTTATTTCTTATTTTTTAGTCTTCTATTGGTTTCAGTTCATTTGATGCATTTTTGTTAGTTTATTGTAAACGATCACAGCATCAAATACACATAAAATTAAATACGCATTTTTAAATATTTGCCGCAAATGTAAGTTTTATAAATAATTGTTTCGTGTATAAACTGTGCAGTGCTATTAAAAACATTTTTTTTATTTAAGAAATAGAACATTTTTATGATTTTGCGCTATGAACAACTGAAAATGGTAATTTATCAATATTTTCATGCAAAATATGCACTTTCACAGGGCCAAACCCGCCTGAAGGAGCATTCCAATGCATTTGCGATGTACTAGAGAGTTCGTAACTATTGGCTTGGCTACCATTTTTATACCATCACCCGTAGGGATGAAGGTATATATCATTTGATACGACCCAAAAGTGTAACACATAGAAGGAGTCACTTTAGACCCTAGGTTTCTTTGAACCAAATTCGATTCATGACTTTTTAAGTCGTTTGAGCCATGTCCGTCTGTCTGTCTGTCTGTCTGTCTGTCTGTCCGGTGGCTGTCCGGCTGGTTCGCACGATAACTTTCGAAAGACGCAACCAAATGTTTTGAAATTTTGCACGAGTTATTATTTTCTCAAAACTACTTACGGTATTGCAAATGGGCTACATGGCCCCGCCCCTTCTGGTACCTCCCATACAAATTCATCATTCCGCCCACTTTAGAAATCGAGTAATAATATCAATACACCCTACGGGATCGTCCCCAAATTCTGTATTTAGTAAAGCTATAACAGGATAAAGTTTTGGAAAAAATTTTGAAAGCCTAGCCACGCCCCTTCTGGTACCTCCCATACAAATCTACCTTTCCGCCCACTATAGAGATGGAGAAATAATATCAATAAATTAAACGTGATCGTACCCAAATTCTATTTTGAGTAAAGCTATAACAAGATAAAGTTTTAGAGAAAAAAATTGGAAGTCTATTCACGCCCCATCTGGTACCTCCCATACACATCTGGTACCGCCCACTTTAGAAATCGATTAATATTATTAAAAGACCTAACGCGATCGTGCCCAAATTCTGTATTTGGTAAAGTTTAAGCAGGATAAAGTTTTGGAGAAAAAATCTGGAAGTCTAGACACGCCCCTTCTGGTACCTCCCATACAAATGTACCACTCCGCCCACTTTAGAAATAGGGTAATAATATCAATACACTCGACACGATCGTGCCCAAATTCTGTATTTTGTTATATTATAACAGGACAAAGTTTTGGAGAAAAAATTGGAAGTCTAGACACGCCCCTTATGGTACCTCCCATACAAATGTACCTTTCCGCCCACTTTTGGGATGTAGTAATAATATCAGTACACCCAACGCAATCGTGCGCAAATTCTGTATTTAGTAAAGCTATAACAGGATAAAGTTATGGAGTATAAATCTGGAGCCTAAACACACCCCTTCACGTACCTCCCATATAAATGTACCACTCCGCTCAATTTCGAAATCGAGTAATAATATCAATAAAATAGAAAATTATTTTTTTTACTGAGGGTAAGGGTAAAAGTAAGTCGGGTTGCCCGACTGAAACTTTCTAACTGGTTTTAATTACAAATCGATTATTTTCAATAACTCAAGACTTAAACAATATATTATATTGGGTGATGGTATTTATCAGTCAGTTTAACTGACTGAAATTTCTGTACTGGTTGTGTTAGTATTGGATCAAAAATCTCAATGGTTTGGCTATTATAGGCCAAAATATCTAAAAAAAACGTGACAAAACGTGGTGAATTTTCCACATTTTCGACTATTTCACCATGCAAACGAAGTTTTTTCTAAATAATATGTTCAGAGAAATTGTAGCCCGAGATAATAGCTATAACTTTACTTTTGAAAATAAGTCAAAATTTTAAATAGTTTACGAAATATGAGCCGAAGAACATTTGCAAATTTTTCAAAAAAATAAGGTTTGAGAAAAAACTTAAAGTCAAAATGGGGAGGCTCGATTTTCACCGTAGACATATGGTATAGTGGACTTTTTTGCTCAGTACAATCCCAAGAATCAAAAACGCGAAGCGCCCATTAAGATGTTCAAATCGCCCCACCCTAACCCTCATCCCAAGGTAGAATCGCGAAAACTAGGTGGTATAATTATTTGACGGGGTAGTTGTGCAATATAGGGCAAAATTTGCTATACAACTATTTATTATATAACGTTTTATCGTAATAATATTAATACTTGAGCGTTTACCTTTATAACTAATGTTTATGATTGATCGATTCATATCCACAGTTCTATTAATAACTCTTCCGCTTATAAGAGGCTGACAACTTAATTTTCGTGCAACTTTTTTTTATCCAAATTCAAAATCATATTTTTTTAATTATTCAAATTCTAAACAACATTCACTAGTTGCCCCATTCAAGTTTGAATATCTAAATCTTCATTTAATAACTGTCAAGTGTAATCGATCTGGCTCCTTCAAGTGTCTGTCAAACATTATGTACTTGCAGTCATCAATGAGAGTTGCCAGTAATATGTATTTCGAAGAATATCTCCTTTCACAAAGATGTTATGTATTATAAAACGCAAAATCGTAGAGGTTCTCAACATACACTTGGCGTTATGATAAATCTTTGTTTTTTTTTTTTTTTAATAAGAAACATAAAGTGATACTATGACAAACTATGAGTAATTTATTGGCAGTATCGGTTTAGTAGAAAATGTATCATTAATTAAACAAAAATGGGGAAAAAACAACATAAAAAGAATTTATTACTAATTGATCATTATGCGTTAGTAGAATATTCCTATGTTGGTGTTAATCTGATGCTAATCTTTTGGGCGCAATGTGTGATTTTTTTTTTATTTACGACAGTAGATTATTAAGAAAACTCATGAAGATTAGTGTTAATTTGTTTATATGTTGGAATTATTTTTGTTTCTGTTACTCAATTAGTATCTCTATACTAATTACATAATCAAAAGTAATAAATTTATAAGAATTGATAGTTTTTATAGACGTTTGGACGACTGACTGACTGACTTTAATGAAGAGATTGTGGATTGAAGAATGCTTTCTTATATTTCCTTTGAAATTAACATATGGATAAAAAAATTTCTCGGTTACATTGACATTAAATGTACGCTATGTAGTTTTTAAGGGCAACACCATGTACACTAAATAGATACCTTTTTTTTTATTTTATTGCATAGTTTAACTCTAATTTATACCAAATTCATTCCTCACTTTGCATGTTATTGATATGCGTTTCTTAACTTAACTTAATTTCCCTTTGCACCCCATGAATGAGGTATGGGATAGCTTCTCGCGTTGTTGTGAATATGCGTTTCTGCTTAACTTTAAATACTTTGAGCACGGCAGCACATTGCACTATGCTAAGATCTATCGGATCTAAGACGAATATCAATTTCCAAAAATTAACATAATTTTTGCCTTAAACACTATAACAAATTAATTGCTAGACATTTAAGTTAGAACACTATTTTTTGTTGTTGTTAATTAATAAGTTATATTATCAAAGCATAACATGTGATTCCGTCATCATTTCAAGCAACTTATATTTACGTTTAATATAAAACATCACAACACTATATTAATTCATAAAAATAAAATATCAATGTGTCAAATTTGACAAGTTTGAATTTTTGACATATTCATCCCCTTAGACGAGGTCGAACATAGATAGTGCTTAACTACAGCTTAAAATGTATATGCTCGAGACAAAAAGATAGAAATTAACAGAAATGTTGTTTACTAGACAAATATCTGATACAAATCTACAATACATATCAAATAACTAATAAAATTAGCCGCCGAGTATCGTTATTGCACAGTGGGTGGGATAGGTTAAGAAATAAACAAGTGAAAAAATAAGAGTTTATACAAAACAGTGTAAATATATTTCCTTGAAGCAGTGAGAAAAAGTGATAAAACCAGTAACAAAGTTTCAGTCGGGCAACCCGACTTACATAAACCCTCACCCTCAGTAAAACATAAAATTTTCTATTATATTGATATTATTACTCGATTTCCAAAGTGGGCGGAATGGGGGGTACCGGAAGGGGCGTGTCTAGATTTCCAATTTGTTCTCCAAAACTTTATCCTGTTATAACATAACAAAATACAGAATTTGGGCACGATCATGTCATGGGGTACCAGAAGGGGCGTGTCTAGACTTCGAGAGTTTTTCTCCTAAACTTTATTCTGTTATAGCTTTACTAAATATAGAATTTAGGCACGATCGCGTTGGGTGTATTGATATAATTACTACATCTCTCAAGTGGGCGGAATGGTACATTTATATGGGAGGTATCATAAGGGGCGTCGATAGACTTCCAATTTGTTCTCCAAAACTTTATCCTGTTATAGCTTAACTAAATACAGAATTTGGGCATGTCGAGTGTATTGATATTATTACTTCATCTCCAATTTTGGCTTAGTGGTACATTTGTATGGGAGGTACCAGAAGGGGCGTGTCTAGACTTCCATATTTTTTCTAAAACTTTATACTGCTTGAGCTTTGCTAAGTACAGAATTTAGGCACGATCGCGTTAGTTAATGATATTAATCGATTTCAAAGTGAGCGGTACCAGATTGGTATGGGAGTTACCAGGCGCACAGTGGGGTATTGAACACCCAAAACGGAGATTAATTCAAGGAAGCGTCCGATCTTTGCCAAATTTGTCACAAATAATCCTTTTACTATAATATCGATTGGTTTGAAGTTTTTAAGAAATCGGTCCATATATACATATAGTCCCCATATATATACTTATATTCATATATACTGTAGTAAAATCAAAACTTTATAAAAGCTACGGTTTGCATCCGATCTCTTTGATATTTGATATTGACTTATGTTTTAACTGTTTAAAATATATATAAATGCTTATGTACATATGTATAAACACTTACGTATTTATATACAGGGTGGACCAATAAGCTGTATACATTTGAATAAGTATCTGCATAGAGCAATACCGGCGGAGTGGAGCGGAGGCGTTGTGAAAGGAAAGAACTGCCAATGGGAATTTATCATTACAGCGTCTTTCCAAGTTGTTCCATATCTAATGCAAAGCGTACACAGAATGCTCACGGTGTCTAATCGACTGGTCTTTATTGTTCTTATCGGTCTCCGCTACAAGCAAAACATTCTCCTCTATGTCAGATGGAAGTGATATTTTTGGTTACCTATTATCCAGTAACGTACACTGAGGCTAAAATTTGAGAATGATATTGACAATAGCGCTCTCAATTATTCCATTATGCACACTACTTGTTGAGCGAAGGGCTAAAAAAACATTTTTTACAAAAAAATAATTTTTAGAGTCGCTGTTTCCATTTCAGTTACTTCACGACAAAATGTCAAACAATATTAAATATCAGTCTAATAACAGTTTGCTATCAGTCACTCGTGTTTTGTAAATAAAACCATTTAAAAAACAAACCTCGAAATGAATCACATTTTATAAAAGAAACTTGTAATAGTTAGAAGGTATTTCTCTAAATTTTGCACGAAGAACTAGTTTTTGTGCTTGTTATTAATCAGTTCTGAATTAATTTTCTCAAATATGTTGATATTTTAACGTTTTGGAAAAATTTGCTGTGACGGCTATAAAATCTAGAGTTATTGTGGAATAATGTCATTCAACCATATATTCAATTTGAATATTATCAAGGCATATAAGCATATATTGCCTTATGTAGGGTATAATTAAAAATTAATGCTCAGCAACAATTTTCAATACAGCAAAAACAAAGGAATTGAGGCCAATAAAACCAAACGAATTTTCCGCCGTTTTCGCAGGAGTGCCTTATATCACAATTTATTTAATAAAACTAATTGGCGCAAAAACGCGCAAAATGTTTTTCTTGATTTTGTAAGTACAGATGTTATATTTTACAATTATGTTAATTTTTCAACAGGGTTTTACCCGGAACCATTTTAAAAATCTACATACATTTCAAAAATACGTTAAATTTCGACCATTTTTTCAAAAATAATTATACATATTTATCGAATACAACTAATTGTTATTCCCGTTCTTCAATAACTGACATTGAATGATCCATAACAATAACTAGGTTTTTAAATGACTAAAAGGCAAAAACTTTCACTCCAAAATATCGATATTTCACTTTTCTCTAACATGTAGAAAAGTCGAAAAAATTTCCAAAGTTTGAGAGAGCATAGAACTTTACATAAAAAACATATGTAATTGATTCTAGTATCTATTGAATCAGTATCCTGTCTACAATTATTGAGTACAAAACTTTAATTGAAAATCGCAGTTTTCATTTTGTAATTAATCTCCATTTTGGGTGTCCCATACCCCACTGTGAGGCGGCACGTGGCTGGACTTCCAGTTTTTTTTCTCCAAGACTGTACCCTGCTATAGCTTAACTGAATAAATAATTTGGGTACGATCGCCTCGGATTTATTGATATTATTACTCCATCTCTCAAGTGGGCGGAAAGGTGCATTTGTATGGGAAAAGGGGCGTGGCTAGGTTTCCAATTTTTTCCAAAACTTTATCCTGTTATAACTTAAACTTAATTTCCCTTTGCACCCCATGAATGAGGTATGGGATAGCTTCTCGCGTTGTTGTGAATTAACACGCTTTCTATTTTTAGATTCACAACAAACGGTACCTACTTGTTTATCGACGAATGCGAACGTCACTGTTTGAGAAGCTCTTTACTAGACACGACGATTGAATCGACGCTTAATACTGCGAAGTTGCTGTCAACAACATTCGAGGGGAGCCGACAATGAAAGAAAATTTAATTTATTTTTCTTTTCTTCTTAAGATGACTGGAGCCAGGTTTGAACCTGCGATCTCCCGCATGATAGTCGCGTGTTCTAACCACTATGCCACGGCCGGTCCCTGTTATAGCTTAACAAAATACAGAATTTGGGCACGATCCCGTTGGGTGCATTGATATTATTACTCGATTTCTTAAGTTGGCGGAATGATGTACTGTTTGAGAGGTACCAGAAGGGGCGGAGCCATGTAGACCATTTACAATTTTGTAAGTAGTTTTAAGGAAATATTAACTCGTGTAAAATTTCATTTGGTTGAGTCTTTCGAAAGTTATCGTACATACCAGCCGAACAGACAGACAAACAGACGGACATGGCTCAAATGACTTAAAAAGTCATGAATCGAATTTACTTCAAAGAAACCTATGGTCTAAAGTGACTCCTTCTATGTGTTACACTTTTGGGTCGTATCAAATGATAGATATCCTTCTAGCTGTAGGGTGAGGGTATAAAAATATAAGGAATCTTATAATTCAGAATAAGAAATATTTTTCAAAGAATGTCTGTGTTAATATCAATACACAGTAAAACATTTTTCAGATTATTGATTTGGGACTCAATTCTGACAATTTCACGTGAAAGTAGCTCCAAAAATAAGAACTTCTGCATTAATAATTTTATGGTCATACGAGTTTTTTTGCTCAAGGTAGATTGCTAGCACTTTTTCTAAGCAAAGTTGTAGATATTCAATAGAAATAAACAAATGGGGAACAAATCTACCCGAAAAAAATGCAACCAGTGCCTTAAAAATCGCAAAAAATTTCCATTTTTACCATTAACCCAGGTTAATTGGGCCCTTAAGTTCAGTTTTTCGTATTCTTCTTCTTAATTGGCAATAGCAACAGAAACTCATCTATCAGTAGTCGCACGTAGAAAAAAATTCCAAGCGCTTCGGTCATTGTGCTCCGGAGATAGTTAGTCACACCAAGTGCAGCTCTTTCATCTATTACATCAAACGAAGTTTTTGGACGCCCCTCCTGCGCCGCCTATCGTGTTTATTGACGAAAACCTTTCGAGCTAGAACATTTTCATACATTCGTAAAACGTGTCCAAGCCAGCGCATTCTGTCTTTTTCAACGCGTTTGACTACGTCGATATCGTTGTACACAGTTCATACAGGTCGTGGTTCATTCGACGACGATAGTTGCCGTTAACGATGATAGTCCAAATATTCAAAACCAGAATAGTTTGATCGGCTCGTGTTAATAGCCAGGATTCGGCGCTGTGGAGCAATACTAGTAGGATCAGAGTCTGGTAGAGTTGGATCTTTGTTCTTCGAGAGAGCGCTTTATCATTAAATCGCTTGCTTAGCGCATAGTAGCAGCGGTTTTCGATCAATACTCGTATTTTCATTTCCAGGCTGACATTATTATTTTTGTTTATGGCGGAGTCAAGATAGACAAAATCATCTACCACTTCAAACTTATAGTTATCAACGTTCATGCAGCGTCCCAGACGAGTGAACTCTTCGTTCGTTGAAACAAATAACTTGGTTTTGTCCTTATTTATTACCAGACCCACTTTCACCGACTGCTTTTTAATGTTCTAAAAAGCCGCAGTAACATCCTGCAATCCACGGCTTATGATATCTGTATCATCGGCCTACGCGAGCAGCATGTGACGTTTGTTGAAGATGATAACATTCCTGTTAACTGCACCCTTCCGCATGATCATCTAAAATACGATGTTGAAGAGATCGCAGGACAGACTATCGCCTTGTCTAAAGCCTCGCTTGGTAGAAAATGGCTCTGTCAGATTTTTGCTAATTTTCACTGAAGACTTCGTGTCAGTCAGTGTCAACCCGCAAAGTAGTATAAGCTTCGCGGGGATACCAAACTCAGCCATTGCATCCAACAATTTCTGTCGTATCGGACTTTCGAATGCAGCTTTGTAGTCGATGAACAGATGTTAGGTGTCGATCTGCATTTCTTGGGTCTTCTCCAGGATTTGTCGTAGTGGGATTATCTGGTCGGTTGTGGTTGTACCAGTTCTAAAGCCACACTGATAAGGTCCAATCAGTTTGGCCAGAATAGGCTTTAGTTTTTCACATAACACACTAGACTGGACCTTGTATGCTATGGGTAAAAGGCTAATCGCGCGATAGTTGGTACACACACTTGGATCGCCTTTCTTAAGCACAGGACATAGAACACACAGATTATAATCATCGGGCATGCATTCTTTGAACCAAATCGTGTTTATGAGCTGGTGTATGCATGTTGGCAGCTTATCGCCGCCGGCTTTAAAAAGCTCTGCCGGTAGTCCATTGACACCCGCAGCTTTATTATTTGTAAACCTTGTGATCTCGTTTTGGTTCGGTGATGGACAATCTACTCCGTCGTCTATGATTGGTGTGATTTCGTCACTTATGTTGCCTTCGGGAACTAGTAGAGATAGAAAGTGTTCCCTCCATATTTGCAACACACTCTGAGTGTCCGTGACCAGATTTCCGTCTCTGTCCTTATAGGTGGGGATTCCTGTTCCAAAACCGTTGCTTTTAACCTTTTGGTAGAACCTTCGGGCTTCACCTCTATCCCTTTTTTTATATTTTAGTTCTAGGGTTCTAGGAGGGTTTGTTTGGAGTAATTGAGAGAGTTGGTTGAAATAGGCATTCGCTACCTCAGTGGTATACAGCTCTGTTACGTCTAGCTTCCTTTGCGTTTGGTTACGAGCGTACCAAACGCATCTTTCCTTCCTATTTTAGCATTAAAATCTCCCACAACAATTTGAATGTCATGTGCAGGACAGCGGTCATATATCTCCTCCAGGCGCTCATAGGATGCATCTTTAATGTCATCGTCTTTGTCTTCCGTCGGGGCGTGTACACAAATCAGCGTAATGTAAAAATATTTCGGCGAATTGTGGCTACTCGGTCACTTACAGGTTTAACCGCGAGACCAGGTGTCAAAGTATCTCGCCCACTATGAAACCACATCCAAATTCGTGTCTTTCTGTATGGCAGCTGTAAATAATGTCACACTTTCTTTCGTCGTGTGCATCCCTGTCCCGCCCATCTTATTTCCTGTATGGCGGTGATGTCAGCCTTGTATTTGTCAAGGACATCCGCCAGTTGATAGTGGCACCATCTCTGTATAGAGTTCGGACTTTCCAGGTGCATATCCTTAAATCATGGTCCTTATAACGTTTGCGGGGGTCGTCAACATTTGGGGGGTTCTTATTTTTTCTTTTCTTCTTGTTTTCATAATAATTGTTTAGTTGTAGGAGAGTGGCTTCTTAAGCCACTGCCCCCGATCCTAGTTTCTTGGGGCTGCCAAAGTCACTAAAAGAGCCTCTGTGTTGAGCTTCAGTAACTTTTGTTACCTACTTCCTAGGACGCATTGGTGGTAGCATGCCACGTTACTTAACATCTTTAGTAGTGGCATTGGCATTGCTCGGAGAATACGTGATCTCTCGGACGTTGTGAGCTGCTTGCGAACCTCCAAAGAGAGCTGCTGATTAAGTTAATTTCTAATAAAGTTTTATTTGCAAAAGCCAAACCCCAATATATAGAAAAATTATAAAAAAAAATCCGCCTAGAGCAAAAACATTAGTATGGCCATTAAATTTTTAGTGCAGCCAACTTGACATAGCGAATGATGTAGAAGTTCTTAACTTTGGGGCTACTTTTACGAGCAATTCTCAGAATTGAGTGTCAAAATCATGTGTTGTACTGTAATATCCGCAAGATTCAAATTGTATAGAATGCCTGGCAGGATTTTCGACGTCACGATAATAAAGGCACAGAACATAATTGTTTTGACTATGTTGAACATTCAAATTGAAAACTCAAGACGAAGATATCATTCAAACATGCGCAGCTACTTTTAATATTCATTAAAGTTTTTTCAAAATCCTCCACTGTATACTATGTTTTAATCGCCAATTCCCTCTCTCACTCCCTCTCCTTTTCTACAACATTGTCTGTGTAGAGTTTTAGTAGTCTCACTATCATTAAACTCAAAGTTGCCAACAAGTCTAACTGCAAACAGTTAGCGTGAGACGTCATAATTTTTATATCTGCCATAGTTTGACGATTTCCATTAGTCAGATTAGCGGTTATTAATATTGGAAGATCTGGTTTTAACACATGTCCGGCGGGTGTCGGCGACACCATGAAAGCTGTAGAGAAAAGTTGGCGTTCAAATTATGCTATTTGAAGGTAACATGTTACATGACATTAATACGCATATATAGTAGAACCAGACCGCCAGAAGTTGTCATAGATGTAAAACTTGATGGTTACTTGATATCAAATCTAACAGCTTTTTTTTCAACAAATTTGATTTTGATAAAAATTTGACATTTGGAATTTTATTATGGAGGTGAATTTATAGACAGTTTTGTGCAAAAACAGATATAACTCTCATTAGCGGTTATTTGAAATTTAAATTATGTACACTAGACAAATATTCAGTTTTTTATAGTGGGGTCAACGTCTCTTCAATTTGCAGATTTTCTACTGTAGTCCTCAAAAGAAGTCACTTCTAAGTCTATTCAAATGAAAACCATTTGTTAATTTAATTAATTTAAATTGTTAGTTGTCACTTGGTGAGTTTGATGTTCATAAACATAACATTATATGCATGACATATTCCATAGAAAAAAAAACACACCGTCACATAATTCTTTAACGATTTCAAATGTTCTGTTATAATTGGAAAGTTAAAATCTGGAAGATTCGTGTTTTGCACATCTGGTGAAACAAGATTTGCAGATATGAGTCATTTCATACTCTCTATTGATTCTAAATATTAATATTGCCGCAGGGGTTCTTTTTTAATTATGAAAATTAAAATCTGGAATATTCCAGCTAGGCGCGTGTTGTGAAACATACAGAAACCATACATAAACATGAATCAGTATATGCTGATGTTGGATTCACAGTTCTTATATTGTAAGGAATACAAGAACATAGAATATTTGTGGTTGTACTATATCCTTTTATATGTTCCTATCTTTCTCGGTTTCACCGCTCCACTGCTAATCACACGTGAATAATTTTTGTGTGACTTATCTTTAGTAGTATGGTCTGGGTCACCACCCATCCGTTCAGTGGTAGCAAATGTAAAAAGACGCAATGTTGAGTAACCTAAACGGCATACTACCACCGATGCGTCTTAGGAAGAAGGTAACAGAAGGTACTAAAGCTCAACACTGAGGCTCTCTTAGTGACTTTGGCAGCCCCAAGAAACTAGGATCGGGCGCGGTGGCTTAAAAGGCCACTCTTTTTAAACACAACCAATTATTATGAAAACACGAAGAAAAGACAAAAAACAAGAACCCACCCCCCCCCCCCCCCCCCCCCCCTAATGTTGACGATTCCCGCAACCGTTATAAGGACCATGATTTAAGGATATGTACCTGAAATGCCCGAACTCTATACAGAGATGGTGCCTTCATCCAACTGGCGGGTGTCCTCGACAAATACAAGGCTGACATCACCGCCATACAGGAAATGAGATGGACGGACAGGGATGCACACGACGAAAGTACTGTGACATCTTTTACAGCTTCCATGCAGAAAGACACGAATTTGAATATAGATTTATAGTCGGCAAAAGACCTCGACACCTGGTCTCTGGGTTTAACCCTGTAAGTGATCAAATATCCACTATTCGCATCCGGAGGAATATATTTACATTACGCTAAATTGTGGACACACAAAGACGATGTCATTAAAGATGTATTCTATAAGCGTCTGGAGGAGATATATGACCGCTGCCCTGCACATGACATTAAAATTGTTCTGGAAGATTTTAATGCTAAAATAGGAAGGAAAGATGCTCTTGGTTCAAAAGTCGGAAAATTCAGTCTACACAACAACACCTCCGATAACGGACTCAGACTGCTTAGTTTTGCGTCGGCAAGAAACATGGTTGTAAGTGGAACCAGATTCTCTCATAAAGATATCCATAAGGCAACCTGGATACCTCCCGATCAAAATATAAGAAATCAGATTGATCACGTGGTAATTGATGGAAGACATGTCACAAGCGTTATGGACGTGCGTGTGATGCGCGGTGGAAATATTGACTCGCATCACCACCTAGTTGCAGCCAACGTATGTACACGATAAGGTAGTGCTAAAAACACTCGAAATCAAACGCAAAGGAAGCTAGACATCACAAAGCTGCATACTACCAAGATAGCCAATGCCTACTCCAACCAATTCTCTCAATTACTGTAAACAAACCCCCCTAGTTGTGATGTTCCCGACACACAGTGGCAGCATATTGCGAATTCTATGACCACTGCCGCAACGACCGTACTGGGCTATGAAAAACCACGTTCAAATAAGCCCTGGTACGATGATGAATGCCGCGAAATGTCTGAGGAAATGGATGCTGCATACAAGGCAAAACTGCAGCCAATGGCGACGCGTGCGCTGATGGGGCGTTATAACGACAAGAGGAGGGAGATGAAACGCCAGTTGAGGTGGAAAAAGCGTCTGTGGACGAAAAGAGAGAGCCATGATATCGAAAACTACAGGGATAGAGGTGAGGCCCGAAAGTTCTACTAAACGGTTAAAAGCAAAGGTTTTGGAACAGGGATCCCCACCTGTAAGGTTAGAGACGGAAATCTGGTCACGGACACTCAGAGTGTGCTGCAAATATGAAGGGAACACTTTTGATCTCTACTCGTCCCCGAAAGCGGCGTATGTGACGAAATCATCCAATCATAGACGACGGGATAGAGGTGAAGCTCGAAGGTTCTGCCAAAAGGTTCAAAGCAAAGATTTTGGAACTAGGATCCCACCAGTAAGGTTAGAGATGGAAATCTATTCACGGACACCAAGAGTGTACTGCAAATATGGAGGGAACACTTTCGACCTCTTCTCGTTCCCGAGGGCAGCCCCGAGCCAAGACGAAATCATCACGGCAAGGCTTAAAAATAATAAAGCTGCTGGTGCCGATGGACTGCCGGCTGAGCTTTTTAAAGTCAGCGGCGATGAGCTGCCAACATGCATGCACCAGCTCATAAACACGATTTGGCTCAAGGAATGCATGCACGATGATTGGAATCTGAGTGTCCTTTGTCCCGTGCTTAAGAAAGGCGATCCAAGTATGTGTGTACCAACTATCGCTGGATTACCCTTTTACCCATCGCATACAAGGTCATGTCTAGTGTCTTATGTGAAAGACTAAAGCCCATTCTGGCGAAACTGATTGGACCTTATCAGTGTGGCATTAGAGCTGGTAAATCCACGACCGACCAGATATTCACACTACGACAAATCTTGGAGAAGACCCAAGAAATGGAGATCGACAGCTATCATTTGTTTCTCGATTACAAAGCTGCATTGGAAAGTGCGATACGACAGAAATTGTTAGATGCTATAGCTGGGTTTGGTATCCCCGCGAAGTTAATACGACTTTGCGGGATGACACTGACTGACACGAAGTCTTCCGTGAAAATTGACAAAAATCTGAGAGAGCCATTTTCTACTCTTTCTCTTTAACACCGTAATGGAGATGATCATGCGAAAGGCTGCAGTAATCAAGAATGGTACCATCTTCAACAAAAGTCACATGTTGCTCGCGTATGCTGATGACACAGATATTATTGGCCGTGGATTGAGGGATGTTACTGCGGCTTTTTCGAGGACAAAACCAAGTTATTTGTTTCATCGAACAAAGAGTCCACTCGTCTGGGCACTGCGTGAACGTTGACAAGTGTAACTTTGAAGCGCAGATAATTTTGTCTCCCTTGGCCTCGCCATAAACAAAAATAATAATGTCAGCCCGTAAATCAAAATACGAGCATTGGTCGCAAACCGCTGCTACTATGCGCTAAGCAATCGATTTAATGACAAAGCGCTCTCTCGAAGAACAAAGATACAGCTCTACCATAGTCTGATCCTACCTGTCTTGTTCTACAACGCAGAATCCTGGATAATGACACAAGCAGATCAATCCATTCAGGGAGTCATCAAGAGAAAAATACTTAGCAAAATATTTGGACCTATCATCGTTAACTTCGAGTATCGTCGTCGGATGAACATCACGCTGTATGAGGTGTACAACGATATCGACGTGGTCAAACGCGCTGAAATAGGCAGAATGCTCTGGCTTGGACACGTTGTAAGAATGGATGAAAATGTTCCAGCTCGAAAGGTTTTCGTCAATAAACTCGATGGGTTGCGTAGCAGGGTGCGACCAAAACTTCGTTGGATGGAACAGATGAAAGAACTGTTATTTACACTCGGTGTGACTAACTATCTACGGAGCGCAAACGACCGAAGCGCTTGGAATTCTTTTTTACTGATAGATGAATTTCTGTAGCTACTGCCATTTAAGAAGAAAATATCTTTAGTCGATTGGTCTGAGTGATGATACCAGTAGGTAGGGAGATTTCCCATATAGATTTTCGGCGTTATAGCTTTAGCCGTTTGGTCTGCGAAAAAAGTTATATACCTTTTTAGCCCTAAAAGTAAGAATTTCGTAAAATCCCTTCTTATCGACCATCTACTCTATAAGGGAATGTACCCTTATAGTAGATCATTGTCTGGACAATGATCAGTCAATTTTATATATCACCGGTATACAGCGTAACCTGACCAACTCCACTTTTTTGTGGTTAATATATAAAAACACAAGCGGTCATAAACTTTAAATCATCAACAACAACTCCGAAACACAATAAGTGGAGTTGGTCTGTTTACGCAGTATACCGACGATATATATATATGTATTTTCGCCCGTGGAACGTTGGTTAGTGTACGCAATTGGGATTCTGCTACCGAGACCTACGGTAAAGTTTGCTCAAGTTTTTGCAAAACTATTCAATCAAACATATGCTCAATCTTATACATGACTGCAATGTATGCTTAATTTTATACAAAACTGTTAAATTTAACGCATGTTTGGTTTTTTACAAAACTGTACAAATATTCACACAGTATGTTGTTTCTTCTTTCTGTAAACTGTAAACAAAATATCAATTATTTGAATACAA
Organism: Muscina levida; assembly: GCA_964034835.1. Classification (NCBI taxonomy): domain Eukaryota; kingdom Metazoa; phylum Arthropoda; class Insecta; order Diptera; family Muscidae; genus Muscina; species Muscina levida. The sequence continues at coordinate 46,416,293 of OZ035883.1, read as the reverse complement.
AACCAATAATAGCAATTCAACTGGTGTAAAAACACTGATTCACAATTCCATTAATGCAATTGTAATGATACTCAAGTGCCCTAAATAGGGCACAGAAAAGACCCTTTGTTTAGTTCGACGAACTCACACGTTGCGGATATACATATCTGTTTGTATGTACGTAAAATTTGATACACGTCCATACATATACTTATAGACACGCGATCATTTATCTCTTTGCTGCAAGCCAACACTCCTTACAGAAAAATAGAATGTGTGACATAATTAAGAGAAGGAAGCTGGTGTTGGCCACTACTTAGGGAAATAAGAGGGACTAGTTGAAATCAATCGTAAGTCAATGGTCCGTACTAAATACTGAATTTGGGCACTTTCGCGTAGAGTGTATTAATATTATTACTCGATTTCTAAAGTGGGCGTTACCAGATGGGACGTGGCTAAACTTCCAGTTTTTTTTATCCAATACTTTATCCATCTATGGCTTTACTAAATACTGAATTTGGGCACGATTGCGTTGAGTGCATTGATATTATTACTCGATTTCTAAAGTGGTCAGAGTGGTACATTTGTATGGGAGGTAACAGCAGGGGCTTGGCCATGTAGCCCATTTTCAATAGTTTTGGGAAAATATTAACCCATGCAAAACATTTGGTTGTGACTTTCGAAAGTTATCGTGCGCACCAGCCGGACAGGTTTTATTACTAAGGTCATATGCTTCCGCTTTATATTGGTTTGGTTCACTTCCGAAAAATTGTGTTGCAATCTTTGCTCAAATAAAGACTTCTTAACATTTCATAAACATTTCGTTTTGATTTTATATTATAACCTTTGACATGTTGAGGATATTTGTCTTCGGTTTCTTTTAGTGAAATTTTCCGGAGAATATTTCTATCAAAGATTCTAACCCTTGACCTCCCTCTAAAGTTGTATTTAAAGTTTTTTCAAAATTGGGACTAAAATGTCCATTACGGGTGGCAGCTAGAAGGTTAAAATGTTCAGAGGAAATATTCCTCAGAAAATTTTAGTATAGGTCTTTGAAGACATGAACTATCCCAAATGTTTTTTTATATATGATTTTTCATATTCTTTGATTCGACTTTTGACCAAAAATATCAAATTTCAAACCACTATAAAAAAGTTATTTGACGTAGTGGAAAAAAATGCAGTTTAAGGTTTTGAGGTCAAATGCTATCGTTTGATATTGGTTTAATTCACCCCCCAAAAAGTTTGTTGCACTGTGTTATTAGACATCCCACTGTCTCTCGAGGTTACTGCAAAGGTTTGATTTAAAACACTTAGTCTCTGTTTGAGTGTTATGAAAGAAACACCACACACACTTGTTTCGCTTTCAATACATAAATAGACACAAGTAAACACAGAGAAACAATGTGCAACGATTGTTGGGAGAGTATGAGATTGTTGGCAGATTCCACAGCGCTGACCGCACACCATATTGTTGAGAGCGTGCGTTCGGCTATGCCTACCACTGGTCTAATACCACGGCAATTGTTGTACACACTTGGATTGACTTTTTAAGCTCAGGTCATAGAACGCTCAGATTCCAATCATCCGTGTGACGCATGTACGTTATCAGCTTATCGCCGCCGACCTTCAAAAGCTTTGCCGACAGATGATTGACGTGATTTCGTCAGTTGCACTGCCTTTGGAAACGAACACACGTACTCGAAAGTTTTGTTTGATTCAAAACAGTCAGTCTCTGTTTGAGTGTTATGAGGGAAACACCACACACGCTTGTTTCGCATTCAACACAAATAGACACAGGTAAACACAGAGAAAAAATGTTCAACGATTGCTGGGAGAGCTAAACTTTTTCAACGTGGACAGTCCCACAGCTCTAACGCTACTTGTGGGACCGCACACAATATTGTTGAGTGCGTGCGTTCCGCTATGCCTACCACAGGACTAATACCACGGTAATTGGTAAACACACTTGGATTGACTTTTTTAAGCTCAGGATTCCAATCATCCGAGTGATGCATGCACGTAATCAGCTTATCGCCGCTGATCTTTAAAAGCTTTGCCGGCAGCCCATCGACACCCACAACTTTCTTGTTTTTAAGTCGTGCAATGATCTTGCTGATTTCGTTTTGGCTCGTTGGTGGGCAATCTACTCCGTCAACGATGATTGGCCTGATTTCGTCAGTTGTGCTGACTTCTGAAACCAACAGAGTACAAACATGTTCCCTCCATATTTGCTGCACTCTATGCGTGTACGTGGCCAGATTTTTATCTCTGTCCTTGCAAGTGGGGATCCATGTTCCAAAACCTAATTATACATTTACCCTTGTGATCTTCGGACTTCACCTCATTCTCAGTCCTTTTCGATATATTTGCTCTCTCTCTCCTCCATGGATCGTTTTTCTGTTTGAAGGTGCATTTCGTATCTCTCCTCTTCTCGTTATATCGTTTTGGTTACCTAGTCCAAAACCTAATTATACATTTTACCTTGTGGTCTTCGGACTTCACCTCATTCTCTGTACTTTTCGATATCTTTGCTCTCTCTCTCCTCCATGGATCGTTTTTCAGTCTGAAGAGGCATTTCGTATCTCTCCTCTTCTCGTTATACCATTCCGTCCCAGCACGCGTTACGATAGGCTGCAGTTTTTCCTTGTGTGCGGCATCCATTTCCTCAGATAATACGCGGCATTCGTAAATGTTACGGCAGTGATCATACAATGCCCAATAAGCTGCCACTGTATGCCGGGAATATGGGAGTTAGGGGCAATTGTTTGCAATAATTAAGAGAGTTGGCTAGAATAAGCATTGACTATCTCGGTGTTATGCAGCCTTGCGATGTCTAACTTCCTTTGGGTTTGGTAACCAGCGTTCTTTGTAGCGCTTAATCTTTTTGCGTATCCTGCCTACAGCTAGGAGGTAATCCGAGTCCATATTTTCACCACTCTCAATTAAGTAATCTGGCTCCATTCATTACCATGCACCTTGCCGGAGCGAAGCTAACCAGTTTGAATCCATTATCGGAGGTGTTAATGTCTCAACTAAATATTTCGATTGCTGAACCAAGTGCATCTTCTTTTCCTATCTCAGCATTTAAATCTCTGAGAAAAAATTTAATGTCGTGACAGTGAAGCGGTCATATTTTTCCTTCCACCGATCTTAGAATGCATATTAAATGTTCTCGCCTTGATACATCAGCGGGATGCTAAAATATTTCGCTTTGATGCGGTTGTTCGGTCACCTAAACCGCGGAACCAGATGTCTAAGTTTTTGCCTTCTATGATCCACATTCGAATTCGTGGCTGAAAAGGATGTCACAGTTCTTTCATCTAGTGTATCTCATTCCTGTTAATCATATTTTCTGTATAATGGTGATATCCGCCTTGTATTTGTCGAGGACATTCACCATTTGGATAGAGGTACTATTTCCTAGAGAGTTCGGACATCGCCGATGCATATCCTTAAATGATTGTCCTTATAAAGTTTGCAGGGATCGCCATTATTTGGGTGGAGTTTCTGCCATTTCTTTTCTTTCAGTTTTCATTATAATTGGTTTATTAATAGAGAGTGGCTTTTCAGGTCGCCGCTCCCGATCCTAGTTTTTTTTTGGTCTGCCAATGCCACTACGAGAGCCGTTGTGTTGAGCTTCAGTAACTGCTGCTACCTACTCCCTAAGACGCATGGGTGGTAGCATGCCATTTAGGTTGCTCAACATTGCGCCTTCTGACTTTTGCTACCATTAACGGATGTTTTGTATCATTGCTCTTGATTTTGGGACTCACCACTGCTTGGGAACCTCCGGCGAGAGATTCTGGTTATTTCCAAGTGTTTTACGATCAGAAAACTGAAACTAAAAAATGCCCCATTCCCCGTGTAGGTGCTTGACTTTCGATTCAACTTCTTTATGACATTCGATACTACAAGTGTCAAGATTTTTTTTAATATACAGAAATTTCAAAACTTTTGTTCGCATATAGAACTTGGCAACCATTTCTTAGAGAAAATCTCCCGCTGCCAAAAACAAACACAAACCGTTACAGTTTTAATGCCGATGGTGTGCGCACTAAGCGATAAACGGTAGTAAAACCTAATAGCAGTAGAAAACAAACATGTCTATTATCAGCAAACAGCTATAAAGAAAATATTTATTAACGATCGTCAGCGGCAGTAGTCAGCCAGCAAATCGCCACGATATCCACACGCCACAGTCGATACTACAAAATAAACATTGAAATGCCTACTCCAGCCATAACATGTCATTCATCTTCCCGAGAAGAGCAGCGGTTATGCTAATGGTGTTGATAGCGTCGTCGACCGTCCATCCGTCCATCCGCTACTAAAGAATGTAAACAAATAGCTAACGTGAACCGTTTGTGATTGAGAACAAGCCAAACAGCTGTTGACGGCTTAGACTCAGCTGCCTACTACCCCGTACTCTGAGTTTATAGTACTGTAGCTCTTTTTACTCTCTCGCCAGCTGATTAAAAGAGATTTGGCACTCTTACAAAATTAATTTGAAAAGCTTTAGAAATTTTTAACACTGTCCTTAGATGAAGTTTAACGCTTGACTAGCATCGAAACTGGCTTAGCAAGTGTCACACGTTACGTTACGCATTTTTGCAGCTACGTTTGCTGTCGAGGCGCGAACAAGTCTTCTCCGAGTGTTAGCGGGGGATATTCAATGAGATGATCGAAGATGGCAGGCAGGGAGTGTGTGTGTGTTGGTATAAAACGGAAATGAAACGCAATGAAGAGATGAGCACAACATTTTAAATTAATCAGTTGATGAGTAGACGCGAAGCCAAACACAACGAATTAACGCTTAAACGGAAGAGCGCTTAAATAAGTAACGAAAGGTTATAAAAAAAAAGAATAAAAAGGGGCTTTGTTGTTACGTGGATTTTTGTGAAGATTCTTATAGTTGGAAAAAAATTGAGTGAATGAAAGTGTTTAATATTGTATACTGCACAATTTAAACAAAAAAAACATAGAAAGATTAACTGAAGCTAACCCCTTCGCAACATAATCGCGAATTATGTTATATCTTGACTACCGACAATGTTGGGCAATTTTAGCTTTATTGATCGTCTATTCGCGTGCGTCTCTGGGAAAAATCTACGATCGTTGTGAGTTGGCGCGTGAATTACATTTCGTACATGGCATAGCCCTAAATCAAATCGCTACCTGGGTGTGCTTGGCCCAACGCGAATCGCTTTTCAATACGGCCGCCGTGGGGCGTTTAAATGCCGACGGTTCGGCCGATCATGGCATTTTTCAGATTAGTGATCTTTTCTGGTGTAGCCACGAGTATGGCGGCGGCGGCAAAGCGTGTCATCTCGCCTGCAGTGAGCTGTTAGATAATGACATTACGAATGATGTAAGATGTGTTAAAACCATCTTCGAAGAACATACGCGTTTGACCGGTGATGGCTTTAATGCCTGGACTACGTATCAGCCATTTTGTCGTCAACAGGATTATAAACATGTAGCAAATTGTTTCCAAAACAAACAACGACCAACGATTCCTCAAGGATCTCTGAACTCTATACAGGATACTAGCGTAGTACAAAAGAAATACGAATCAAATCCGTTCCTCAAAAAGGTGGCGCATGCCCAGTTGCCTCAAGCCACAACTCAATCACAAGTTCACACATCATTCCCTAGTCCTGGATATAATTATCCAGCTGTAGTGCAAAACGTTCACCCAACTTCTACTAGATACGATAGCAATCCTTTCCTTAAACATGTGCAACCACAAAAACCTCACACCCCCACAGCAACAACAACACATAAGCAACCTCCTCGCTATAACGAAATCCATAGAACCAAGACATTAGTAAACGCGAACACGGAAAACTCTTTCCCCGGTAAAGTCTATACACGTTGCTCCTTAGCCCAAGAACTCTATACTAAACACAGCTTTCCACTGCAGGATATCGCTACGTGGGTGTGCATCGCCGAACATCAATCTTCCCTTAATACAGCGGCCGTGGGTCGAGCCAACGGTGATGGCAGTGCCAACTATGGATTGTTCCAAATCAGCGATCGCTATTGGTGTTATGCCGATGGCGGCTCAACGGAAGGCAAAGCTTGCAATGTGCCATGCAACAAACTGACGGACGGTGATCTTAGCGATGATGTACGATGTGTTCGCACCATATACGCTGAACATGAGCGTATCTCAGGCGATGGCTTTAGTGCCTGGACAGTTACTCAATCGCGCTGCCAAAATCAAAATATCGAGCAAATACGCCAATGTTTTGCGGATAAGGACCTTAAGACCATACAAACGCCTGCCGCTAATGAAATTATACCGGTCGCTGGTAAAAAGGGTAAGATCTATCAAAAATGTGAATTGGCTCAGGAGTTGTATCATAAACACAAGTTGCCCTTGGAACAAATTGCCACCTGGGTGTGTATAGCTCAACATGAGTCCAGCCTTAATACGGCCGCCGTGGGACGTCTGAATACCGATGGGTCGGCGGATCACGGTCTGTTCCAGATCAGCGATCTATATTGGTGTACCCATGATCGTTATGGCGGCAAGGCTTGTAATATAGCTTGTGATCGATTGCTAGATTCGGATATAACAGATGATGTGAAATGTATTAAAACAATATACGAGGAACATACTCGTATTTCAGGTGACGGGTTCACGGCTTGGACGGTTTATCAGCCGCACTGTCGCAATAAGGGAGTGGATCAGGTAAAGCAATGTTTTACGGACAAGGAACTGAAATCAGGCGGTAGCAGCTTAACTACAAGTTCTTCAAGTAGTCCAGCATACAAACCTCCAACTTCTGGTGCGGCAACAAAGAAAGGTAAAATTTACAACAAATGTGAATTGGCCCAGGAATTATATCACAAGCATAAAATGCCTATGGAACAAATACCTACCTGGGTGTGCATAGCCCAACATGAGTCCAGTTACAATACGGCAGCTGTAGGACGTCTAAATACTGATGGGTCGGCTGATCATGGCCTCTTCCAGATCAGCGATCTGTACTGGTGCACACACGATCAGCAGGGTGGCAAGGCCTGCAATATACCCTGTGATAGATTATTGGATTCGGATATTACGGACGATGTAAGATGTATACGTATCATACACGATGAACATACCCGTATCTCGGGAGATGGCTTCAATGCTTGGACGGTATATCAGCCACACTGTCGTAACCGAGGTATGGAACATGTTAAGCAATGCTTTTCGGACAAGGAGCTCAACTCCATCGATACCATCTCTACGGCAGAGTCTTTTGCCAGTTCCCTCACAACCCAAGAGAAGTTTGGTGCACCCCAAAAGGGTAAAATTTATAGTAAATGTGAATTGGCCAAGGAATTGTATCATAAACATAAAATGCCCATGGACCAGATACCCACCTGGGTGTGCATAGCCCAGCATGAGTCTAGCTACAATACAGCAGCTGTGGGACGCCTGAATACCGATGGTTCCGCCGATCATGGTCTATTCCAGATCAGTGATCTGTATTGGTGCACCCATGATCAGTATGGAGGCAAGGCATGCAACATACCCTGCTCTAAGCTACTCGACTCTGATATATCCGATGATGTGCACTGTATTAAGATTATACACGAGGAACATACACGCATCTCAGGAGATGGTTTCAATGCCTGGACGGTGTACAAGCCCCACTGTCGCAACAAGGGTATGGACCATATTAAGCAATGCTTTACGGATAAGGAACTCAAAGACTTTGGATCAAAGGCAGTCACTTCGCCAGCCATTAACTCAATACAGCCGCAAACCTCAGTAACGGTATCCAAGAAAGGTAAAATTTACAACAAATGTGAGTTGGCCAAGGAATTGTATCATAAACATAAAATGCCCATGGAGCAAATACCCACTTGGGTGTGTATAGCTCAACATGAGTCCAGCTACAATACAGCAGCTGTGGGACGTCTGAATACTGATGGTTCCGCCGATCATGGTCTATTCCAGATCAGTGATCTGTACTGGTGCACCCATGATCAGTACGGAGGCAAGGCCTGCAACATACCCTGCTCTAAACTACTCGACTCGGATATATCCGACGATGTCCACTGCATTAAGATAATACACGAGGAGCATACCCGCATTTCCGGGGATGGCTTCAATGCTTGGACGGTGTACAAACCTCACTGCCGTAACAAGGGAAAGGACCATGTTAAGCAATGCTTTACGGATAAGGAACTCAAAGACTTTGGATCAAAGGCGGTCACTTCGCCAGCCATTAACTCAATACAGCCGCAAACCTCAGTTACGGTCTCCAAGAAAGGTAAAACTTACAACAAATGTGAGTTGGCCAAGGAATTGTATCACAAACATAAAATGCCCATGGAACAAATACCCACTTGGGTGTGCATAGCCCAGCATGAGTCCAGTTACAATACAGCAGCTGTGGGACGTCTGAATACTGATGGTTCCGCCGATCATGGTCTCTTCCAAATCAGTGATCTGTACTGGTGCACCCACGATCAGTACGGAGGCAAGGCCTGCAACATACCGTGCTCTAAACTACTCGACTCGGATATATCCGACGATGTCCACTGCATTAAGATAATACACGAGGAGCATACCCGCATTTCCGGGGATGGCTTCAATGCTTGGACGGTGTACAAGCCTCACTGTCGCAACAAAGGCCTGGATCATGTTAAGCAATGCTTTACGGAACAAGAACTTAACACAGTTACCACCTCCCATACCATAACTCCCATTTCTACCAATTCTATACAACCGACTGATTCCTCTCGCCAGCCTCAAAAAGGTAAAGTGTACAAAAAATGTGAACTGGCCCAAGAGCTGCTGGTAAGACATAAAATGCCCATGGAACAAATACCCACTTGGGTGTGTATAGCCCAACATGAGTCCAGTTTTAATACAGCGGCTGTGGGACGTCTAAATACCGATGGTTCGGCAGATCATGGCCTATTCCAGATCAGCGATTTGTACTGGTGTACTCACGATCAGTATGGAGGCAAAGCCTGCAATATACCCCGTGCCAAACTACTTGATGCCGACATATCCGATGATGTTCATTGTATTAAAATTATACACGCGGAACATACTGAAATATCAGGTGATGGCTTCAATGCTTGGACAGTGTATAAACCTCATTGTCGGAACCGCAAGCTCGACGAAATACGTGACTGTTTTAGCGGCAACGAAATTGAGTTGTATGAAAAAAATAAATTGGACTATCAAAAACCGGCCATAGTGTCATTGCCACAAAAAACTTCAGGTTATGCCAGCAATCCTTTTCTACAAAATGCTGTAAAAGTAACGGCTTCAACTCAACAAAATGCTGTTAAACAAACCGCTATCTCTTCGTCGTCTACATCAAAGTTGCCACAATCAAGCAACTATAACCAGAATCCGTTCTTAAATGGTGCCATCAAAATATCCACCGGTAGTCCATCTTCAGTGAATGCTATACAACCTTTGGCGGCTGCTTCATCGAATAATTTCCAAAATAATCCTTTCCTTAATGGTGCCATAAAAACCGTAACCGCAACGAAACAGTCGGAGAACTTCATACAACAAACTACTCCGAAGTCATATGTTAACAATCCATTCCTAAGCAGTGTCATAAAAGAGAGTTCACAAAAAGAAACCGGAAATCTTGCTACCACCACCAAACAGCAGCCAACCAAGGCCACATCTACAGCGCAAATGGTTTCCTATTCAAGTGGACAACCTACTAAAAATTATTTGGATAGCAACAATTTTAGAACAAAAACTACCAGCACAGAAAAACCTAAGACAGCATCAACTACCACCACTACCAAAAAACCTATAGCAACCACTAAAGATTCATCAACCAGCGCACAGAAACCAACAACTACAAATAAACTAACTTCGACTGCCAGTAATAAACCAACAACTTTCGGAACTACAAAATCGACGACAACTACAGCAAAACCTGTGACCACATTGCGTACTACATCCAGCACAAAAACTACAAAATCTACCACAACAACGCCCAAACCTGTGACTACATTGCGCACTACATCGCGCACAAAAACTACAACTTCCTGGACTACAAAAGCCACCTCAACCACAGCAAAACCTAAGACTACATTGCGCACTACAACGCTTGCGAAAACTACAACAAAACCAGCTACTACAAAACCTCAAAGAACAGCATGTAGTTGGAACGACAAATACAAACAGACGACTACGACGATAAAACCTAAACCGCCAACCACAAAACTGCAAACAACTTCTTGGACTACAAAAACTACAGCCAAATTTACTTCCACAACCACAACTAAAAAACCGCCAACAAATGCACAGCCAACAACCACAACTACACCGGCTACAAAGAAAACCACCACTCCTGCGAAATCTACCACATCTATATGGAGTTGGAATGACCAATATAAAAAGACCACAACCACGCCAAAACCATCAACAACCCACAAAACGCTTAGCACACCTACAACGCAAAAGTCAACAACTACCTCGACCACAACCACAAAAAGACCTACGACTACAGCTAAAGCAACCACAACATGGAGTTGGGATCGGGCCAAATTGAAAGAAACCACTAAGAGCACTACCAGAAAGCCCTCTACGACGACATCAACCACAGTTACAAAACCCATAACCAAAAAGACCACTACGATAACAACAACAGTGAAGAAACCCGCGACTACCACTACGAAACCCACTAAAGCAACATATAACTCAAATAAGGGACAATATATCCAATCAGCATCGAACAGTAAATTATCGAGAACACAAAAACCCACTGCAACTACAGCCACAATTTCTTATCCCACCACGACAAAGACACAAACCACAAAATCGTCAACCGCATGGAGTTGGCATAATACAACACCTGCACCGAAATCAAGTACGAGCCGCAGCACAACAAAGCCGCCGAACACCACCACCACGACCAGGACAACGAGCAAAGCTACAAACAAGCTTGTAGCAACGACAAAGAAACCTTTGGCAATCACAAAATTACCCACTACTAAAAGCTATCCTACTTGGCAACAACACCACATTTCGACCACTGCTACAAAATCACCGCAAAAGCAAACACAAACAACAAAATTATCACCCACGCAAACGACAACTACTACAAAACGTCCTGTGACCACTTGGAGTTGGCAGCAAACAAAATATGCCAACGCCTCAGCCATAATACGTACAACAACGAAGCAACCCCCAACTCAGGGGCTTAGCAAAGCGACAACTTCAAAACCTAGTGTTAAACAACAACAGCAACAACATTTCATTTCAACTACAAAATCCAGTGTGTCTACCACACGAATATCGAACGATAAACTAGTGACCCCAACCACGGCAAAACCATGGTCATCTAACTCATGGAATTCTTGGCTGGGATACAGCAATAAAACTACAACGACAACTAAGACCACAACAAAATCTCCTACGACAAAGTTGGTAACAACAAAATCAATATCTAACAAGGCCGCCGAACAGCAAAAAGTTGTAACTGCTTTAGGGCAAAGCAAAACAACAACTACTAAACCTACGACCACAAAATCAGTAGCCACAAAATCTTCAACTACAAAATCTGTTACCACAAAACCTGTTACCTCAAAAACTGTAACTACAAAATCTGCAACCACAAAATCTGCTGCTACTAAACCTACGACCACTAAACGTGTAACTACAAAATTACCAATCACCGGCTTAAATGGCGTAAAACCCCCACAAAACCCCTCTTCAGCAGATAAATATAAAAATGATCCCTTTAGTCACCCATTCTTCACTAGAGTCAATGAACAATTCAATAACTTGAAAGGCAACAAGACCAAAACGATCTAATTCAAAAACTGGTGCATTATTTAAAAGATGCCTTAAACTATTCCAAGTATTCAGCAGAAGGTTATCAATAGACCTTCAAGTTAGATGATGACTCTAGTTGTCTCCTGTTCAACGCTATTACTGCAAGGCGGCCATTGCCTTATTAAAAAAAAATACTCATTCCAAATTTCTTTCTAATATTTGTTAAATATTTTGTAACCTCCTTTGTTTTCTTTGGAAACTCACATGTACTGCCAATGAAATGTTGTTTTCTCTGTTTGTTTTAGTTTTTAAGTATTTTATTTAACTTAGTACTATACTAGTTTAGACAAATTATTTTTTTTCTTAGTGTTTTTAAAAACACAATGATATTTTATGCGAATAATTATACGATATTTTTAATAAAGAAAATTTATAGCAAAAGAATTTTGCAAATGCATAAAATCTTTGATTTAATTAATATTCTAAAGTTTGGGAGGAACTGGTTTTTAAACTGTGTATCGCATTTAGCACATAGTCGAAAGTTTTAAATAGCGATGAGTAATAAATCCTCGACATTTAGAAAAATGGGTCTGAGCGTTCGTCTCAATCGCCACTATAGCAACGGGAGAGACTTGAGTTTGACTTGCTGTTTGCTACACAGTCGATTGAAAGACATTTAGATTTACGGCGTCTCAGGCAAATTTATATAACACTGGTTAACAAAATTTAAGTTTCATCGTGTCACACGAAATTTGTAGAATTTGTTTTCATGTATAAGATAGTATGAACAAAAGTACGCACTCATTTCTTTTTTTTTCATTAAGATAAATGATTTATCAAAAAATATTAAACTGTTCTCAAGAAACATGTGAATAATGTGGTTTAAAAACTAATAAATTTAGCTTTCGTTCCTTATGATCGTCCAGCAATAAACAGCCATCTTCCTTGCAATCCATCTACCCTAACAACGAATCTTCTTCTTTGAAATGACCTGATGGAACCTTTCCCCATATTTTAATAACGATAAAATCTCATTAATCAATTCACCTTGTTTCTCACTATTGTGGTTACTAGTGTTTTTGTCCCGAGAATTCCCGGGACAAAAATCCCGGGAATCCTGGACAGTGTTTTGTCCCGGAATCCCGGGAATGCAACCGCGGTTTCCCGGGATTTCATTACGCTTATTAAATGAGTCAATATCAAAATGTTTGATGGGTTAAAATCCACATGGACCATATATTTGTAGTGTTCCAAATTTTTACCATAAAATTACCAAATGATGACTATTTTCATGAACATAACTATCGCCTTCCGTCTCTCGATGTTTTGTTTATCTTTCAAATAGGCTTTCATATAGAAAAATTCGACCTTAAATTCGAAAATGGATCAACAATACCATGTCAATGAGTTGATGAGTTGGTGTATTGGGTGATTGTACATTTAGGTGTTTGGTCTGAGTGATGATAACACTTTTCACCGCTTTATCCGAAGGAGTACGAATCTTAAAAAATCCCTTCATATTTCACAATTACCCCATAAAATAAGTGTTAAATCTAATTGTCGCGATTTTACCTTTAGCCAATTGGTCTGGGTGATGGTAACACTTTCATCCCATTTTCGGGTTTGTCCTCCTAAAAGTTCGAAATTCTTTTATATCGCGCAATTACTCCATAAAATAAATATTCGCCCCAATATCCGCATTTCTAACTTCAGGCATTTGGTCTGGGTGATGGTACCATCCACCATTTAATATGAATTCGAAGCGCACAACTACTCACTAAAATAAATACTCCGCCCCATTTTTTCTATTCTACCTTAAACCGTTTGGTCTAGATTTGGTTAAGTTTTTTTAAGGGGTAACAATTTTGAAAAAACTCCTCCTGCAGATCTTAGATTTTTGCGATACTATCTTTAACCGTTGGTCTGGGTGATGGAATAAGTTTTACCCCTTTTGGGGCATTTTTAACACTTAAGAACGTCCCGAAAAAGACGAAGTTCGAAAAATCACTTCGTGCAGCTCTCTAATTATATAAGGATATTGCTAATGGTAGCGGTTTTATCCCTTTTTTGCCTTTTTACCCCAAAAAGTACGAATTTCGAAAAATATTCAACTAGAAGCCCTATTGTTCTGTAAGAAGCTTGCTCATATAACTTTCCACGCTGATAGCTTTTGCGTTTTGCCGCATAATGTTACCAGTTTTCTCACTTGTTATACCTTTTCTCCCTAAAAGTACGAATTTCAAAAAATCCCTTCGTTCACCACTCCAAGTCTATAAAAAGATTGCTCATGTACTGGATTCACATTGATAGCGTGTTTAAGTATTAACAAATTTCCGGATAAACATTATTTGTATGTTTCATTTTATATTTGTTTGTTTGTATTGAAATAAAAACTATTTTTTTAATAGATAAAGGCACTTTTTATTTATTTCTTGTTTTGGACAGGGATTTCCCGAGATATATAAAATCCCGATATAAAAATCCCGATTTCCAGGGAAATGCAAATCGCCGGGAAATCTAAAACACTAGTGGTTACCCAAAAAATGTAAACATTAGCAACTGCTTTTAAAGCCTTAAACTGCTTACAAGCACTTTTTGGATGAGTTTATAAGCAAAGGGTTTCCCAAAACCTATCTCAAGCAGTAAGAAAGTTTCAGTCGGGCAACCCTCACCCTCAGTAAAACATAAAATGTTCTATTATATTGATATTATTTCTCGATTTCCAAAACTTTGTCCTGTTATAGCTTCACAAACACACAAAATTTGGTCATGATCGTGTCGAATGCATTGATATTATTACTCCATCTCCAAAGTGGGCGGAGTGGTACATTTGTATGGGGGGTACCAAAAGGGGCGTGTCTAGACTTTCCGATTTTTTCTTCAAAACTTTATCCTGTTATAGCTTTATTAAATACAGAATTTGGGAACGATCGCCTTGGGTGTATTGATACTATTGCACCATATCTAAAGTGGGCGGAATGGTAAATTTGTATGGGAGGTACCAGAAGGGGCGTCGTTAGACTTCCAATTTTTTTTTTCAAACAGAATTTGGGCAAGATCGCGTAAAGTCTGTTAATAATATTAATCGATTTCTGAAGTGGGCGGTACCAGATGAGTATGGGAGGTACTAGATGGGGTGTGGCTAGACTTCCAGTTTTTTCTCCAAAGCTCTATCCTGTTATAGCTTTACTAAATAAAGAATTAGGATACGATCGTGTTGGGTGTATTGATATTATTACTCCATCTCTAAAGTGGACGAAATGGTACATTTGTTTGGGAGGTACCAGAAGGGGCGCACAGTGTCGTGTTTTCATATAAACGGCGGCCAAAAATAGAAGGAGTTATCGTAGAAGAATGAAAATTGGTACACAGTACTATTATAAGTAGGAAAGGAAAAAAACGAAGTTTTGCGAAAATCAGCCCAAGAACTCGCCCACCTCCCATATATCCTGAAATGAAAAAAAGTTATATTTTCCAAAATTGTTGTTGGAATTGAACCAAATTTGACTCGATTTGTCTCTAATATATAGCTGATAACTGTGGTGAGTTATATGAAATTATCTCGAAGGACACGCCCACCTCCCATATATCCTGAAATGAAAAACAGTTATATTTTCCAAAATTGTTGTTGGAATTGAACCAAATTTGACTCGATTTGTCTCTCATATATAGCTGATAACTTTGGTGAGTTTTATGAAATTATCTCAAAGGACACGCCCACCTCCCATATATCCTGAAATAAAAAACTTTTATATATTTGAAAATTGTTGTTGGAATTGAACCAAATTTGACTCGATTTGTCTCTAATATATAGCTGATAACTGTGGTGAGTTATATGAAATTATCTCAAAGGACACGCCCACCTCCCATATATCCTGAAATAAAAAATCTTATATATTCGAAAATTTTTCTTGCAATTGAACAAAACTTGGCTCGATTTGTCCTTGATGTATTTTTGATAAGTATATTTAATTTAATTTAATTATCTTACAAAACACGTCTTCATCCCATATGTCCTTGATACCAAATAAGAAAATCATTCACTATATATATTATAAATATTTTTTTTTTTCATTTGATAATTACTATTATTATATTTAATAAGAGAGAAGAAACAGATATTTTTCAGATAGGTTCCTAAAATAACACAATCATTTACAAACATACAAATTATTTTTCATATAATGTACTTACAAAAGATAAGCACGCATCACTTATAACAAACGGTGAATTTAGCCACGATCCGAACTTTTCTTCAAACCTCTCTCTCATGTAGTGACACCTTTGCCAATTAGTTTTTATTTTTAATAATATAAATTGAATTTCTTTATTCATTTTCTCATTTAGTTTTAACTTTAACTCTTCTTCTAAATACATGAGTACTTCTCCCAGGGCAGCACTTGGAGTACGATGCCTAAGCCAAATATTAAAAAAATCTCGAATTTTCACCTGTCTCGACACTAAAAATTTAAAGAATAAATGAAAGGGGGAAGAAGGGGGACGAGAAACTTACTTTTTTAAACTCTGCACACTTGCCCAAATATTATATTAAAATATTAAAAAAGTGTTTTTTGATGTTTTTTTTTTACACTCGACTGAACTTGAATGTTTTTAACAATTTCGATTTTCGCTTTTTGTTTACATTCGGTGTAACGGCAAACCACATATGACCCACCAAACGAGCCAAAAAACCGAGTTGTCATATCATTATATTCTAACAAGTTTATCCAATCGTAAATTGTACTGTTTTACCGACAGTTTTTATTTTAACTTACCAATTTAAATTTGCCTAATTTTTATCATTTTTATATATCGATATTTTCTTTACTACAACTATTAACTTTGAACACTCATAACTTTTTGGAAATATAACATTTTTTAAAAATTCTTTTTGATTTAGCATAAATGAAGTGTTTTTTGTACAACGACATCAACCTTTTTTAAAAACTAGTACAGTGATATTTTTCATTTTTGGCCGCCCTCACGACACTGTGGGGCGTGGCTAGACTTCCAATTTTTTCCAAAATTTTATCTTGACTAAATTCAGAATTTGGGTACGATCCCGTTTGGTGTATTGATATTATTACTCGGTTTCTAAAGTGGGCGGAATGATGTGTTTGTAAGGGAGGTACCAGAAGGGGCGGGCCATGTAGCCCATTTGCAATACCGTAAGTAGTTTTAGGAAAATATTAACTCGTGCAAAGTTTCAAAACAATTGGTTGCGTCTTGCGATAGTTATCGTGCGTACCAGCCACCAGGTGCCTGGGGGTGGGCGGACGCCAACAAAAAAGAGGGACTTTCTAAGTATGCGGGGGCATGCCCTCCACCGCATTTGTCTCGCACTACAGGGAGAAAAAGAATACCGAGAATAATACCCACCGCATTCGTCTCGCGCTGCAGAGAGACAGATTAAGTACGATTGGTCAGTTAAGTGAAGAAGCTTTAGAATCACGAAACAAAGATTTTAAAATTTTCAGAGAACAATTCAACAGATATTTTCAACAGAATGATGATTTCGTCAGAATCTGTGTTATCAAGCCTCAGAAGTCAGAACCATATTGTTATTAAAAAAGATTTTCATTCAGATGCTATTAATATGTTTGATGTGGAGAATATTTCTTTTGAAAATATATAAGCACTAGACCGACTCACCAAAAAACGTATCTTCGGTCCACCCCCTAAAATGTACCTTGGCTTGTTTTATGATGAATCCCAAAAAATTTCGAGCCTAGGATTAAGATCCAGTGAGTTACACCATTTTTAAAAATGGTATTTTTTTGAGTTTATCAAAGATTTTTGATATTTAACTAAAGACTTTATGCGCATTCCCCCAAATGTCCTGACAAGTCCTTTTTTCAGGAATATTCAGAAAAAAATCGGATTTTTAAGTTTTTAGTAGCGACATTTTTCTGAATAGTGGACAGAAGATACTTTTTTTTGGCGCCATACAAAATGAGTCGCTCTAATAAGCACAATTTTATTTGATGTAAACATGCAAGTTTATCTTTCAACAACCCTACATATATTTTCTTAATATAAATTAAATTTCAACTAATATTTACTCGTATGAAAGCCCTTAAGACACAAAAAGTCGCTTGAGACTTTTCAAAATAATTTATAGCACAAAATCATTACTTCTGCCCCACTGTGCGTCGACACATATAGGTCCATATATTACTATATACTTTTCTCTCGAATACTCCGAGGTTTTGCATGTCCTTTGTCGTAAGCACCCCCGATTTGGCAGCACACAACAGAAAGGGTAAAATAAACACCTGGTACAGCTGTTTCTTAGTATCCCGAGATAAGGTGGAGTTACTAAAGTGCTGCAGAAGTCCGAAAAACATCTATTGGCGAGCACTATTCTATGCTTCCCCTCTGCTTCGGAGCAACTCCGTTGCCTCTAGTCTCTTCTCCCTATGTCGCTCACGAACGGCTCGCATTGCTATTGGCTGCAGTTTCGCCCTGTATGCAGCAACTGTCTCTCTCGTGGCATTGCGACATTCATCATCGTACCAGGAATCTTTTTGAGACGGCTTTAGAGTACCAAATTACGCTATTCGCAGTCTGTTCTATGGAGTCGGCTATATATTGCCACTGCGAGGTAATATTATCAGGGGTTGGAGCATTCCGTAGCAGTTGATTTAGACGGTTGGAGTAGGCGTCCGCTACCTCTATGGTCCGCAGAGGTAGCTTTGTGCTGGTTACGTACGTTTTTCGCCATGCTTAGCCTTGTGCGTACCTTAACTGCGGTGAGGTAGTGATCGGAGTCACTGTTCGCACCCCTGATCACTCGTACGTCCAGAACACTCGATGCGTGCCTTCCATCGACTACCACGTGATCTATCTGATACCTCGTCAATTGATCTAGAGATACCCATGTTACTATATGAATATTTTTATGTTCAAACTAGTGCTGCTAACTATCATATTTCTTGCCACAGAGAAATCAATCAGTCTGACGCTATTGTTCGACGTTTCGGTGAGCAGACAGAATTTTCCGATGGTAGGCTCAAATGCGGTCTCCCTGCCTATTTTAGCATTAAAATCGCTTAGTACAATTTTGATGTCATGGCTGGGGCTACGGTCATATACATTTTCCTGGCTCTCGTAGAACTCGTCTTTGTCCTCTTCGCTTTTCTCTTGTGTGGGAGCATGGGCACATATAAGTGTTATGTGGAAAAACTTTGTTTTGACTCTTATGGTGGCTATACGTTCACACACCTGGTTGAATCATAAGACCAGGTGTCGCAGTTTCTTGCCAACCACAAATCCACAACCAAACTCGTTCTTGTCCGCATGGCCACTATAGTAGATGTCGCAGGTCTTCATGCGCGAGCACCCGTGTCCCGCCCACCGGATTTCCTGTAAAGCGGTTATGTCAGCCTTGTATTTTTCGAGGACTTTCGCCAGTTGGATGGAGTCACCTGGTCTATACTGTGTTTTTACATTCCAGGTGCATATCCTTAATCATGGTCCATAATTCGTTTGCGGTGGTCGTCAACTTTAGGGGGGTCCGTTTTATTCTTGTTTTTACTTCTTTTCATTGCAATATTTCAACAGTCAGTGGCGGGTTTGCAAGCCCAGCGCACCACGTCGCAGTTTTCTCCTCCTACCAGGATTTTATTACAGCCGTCCATTCTGGGTCAGACGCCGACCACGGTACCGCTCACTTTGAGCCAATGTGGCTGGGTTTTAGGTTTCGCCCATCACAGTAACAGTGGTCTGACGGGTGTCAAAGGCACGTTTCCAAGCGTCACCACGTGGAGGTACTCCGTCCGCAGTTGTACTATGAACACGGAGCTCTGTAAGATGATAACCATCGCCAATATATACGCCAAATTTCCTTAAAAAACGATTGCTCTTGGTATAGCTGAAAATTCATACAAAATTCATAAAAGTCGGTGTATGGTACGAAATAACCCCCCATTGTTTTTTTAAACCGTTTATTCCACACCAGTTTAAAAGATCTGTATACATTTTTCAAAATCTATACATGTTTCTCATTAGTACACGTATTTTTATTAGTTATACATTACACACAGTCCCCAATATGCAAAATGGGTCATTCGTAATAATCATATACTCTGATTTTAAATATACTTTTCGATGGCCCAAAAATGTACACCTGCTACACTCATCCTATCCTATTCAAGTATATTGACCCCTCTCAGTTCCCTCATTAGATACTCAACCTATGGGAATAAACATCGTATTCATTGTCGAGAATCCCACTTATCATTGGCAAATTGCTGTTATTAGTATGGTTAATAAAATGAGATATGCAAATTATCGCTTGTTGCTATGTTTTTTTTGTTTTATTTTCATACAGATAGATACATAGATAGATAGCTACATAGGTACGTATATTATTTGCACTATTGTCTGTTTATTTGATTTGATGATGCTGCTAACGATGACCAGTTATTGTATCGGTTGTATTGCTTGTGAGTTGGGTTGGGTTGGGTACTGCATAAAATTTTTGAAAACCGGAAAGAAACAATTTGAATTGGAAACTGAAACAAAGCCACCACCACCAACGACAGCAAAATGACCATAGATTCACTCGAATTCTTAAAATTCTATTAAAATTCAAATGGCTTTTAGCCATTAACAGGTTAATATTACGAATGAGTTTTTAAGTATCCCCTTCAGGTCGCTAGGGGGTAATATTGAATACATAATAAGATGGATTACAAATTAAGCTATGTGCAAGACATAAGAGATAACATAATTATTATGATTGGGCGGACGCATTTTTTGTATCGAACAATTGATTTGACATATCAATTTGATGATTATTATCCTAATTTTTTCGTATTTACACAAATTTTAATATACTTTGAACTAGTTGCATATATTATAGTCCAAAGATATGATAAGTTTGATACTATAGCATTAGGCGATATGATTTTTTGTCATAACTATTTCGGTGTTTCGCCATATTGCTCTTGTTTTTATAGGGCTGTCAAATATGTATAATTGACATAGTTCGTTGATCTTTAGCTTGTTAGTAGTCAGTTTACGATCAGTTTCTATGCAAAATCTGGATACTATGGAAATGGTATAATAAAATAATAAAAAAAAAAGGTTTTTGCTAATCATAAAAACCCTTTTAAGCGGTGATTTTACGAGGCCGGATTGAAAAGACTGTTACTCTTAGTAACATTTAATGTAAATTAAATTTAAAAGTGTTGCCATTGTTTCCACTATATTTTAAGAACCTTTTAAACTTCCTTATTTTCGTGTAACTGAATATGAATGGTTTTCATATGCTCACCAATCACTTTATTATGTTAAAGCCAACCGGTCAAGTTAAACAGATAAAAAGATATTCAATTTCAAAAACATATTAAACTAGTGAGCCCGGCAATGCTGCGCTACTGCATAGATGACGAATATTAAAAAAAAATTAACTTGATATAACATACTTCCCGCAATTGCCACACAGTTATAAGTACTGACATATTTCACTTTTAAACATATGTACTTCGGAAACATTTTCTAAACCCGAAAACAATACACAGTACAATATTTTTCAGCTTTTTGATTTGGGACTCAATTTTGAGAACTGCACGCGAAAGTAGGCCCAAAAAGAAGAAGTTCTGCGTGAATCGTTTTGTCAAGTTACATGCCATAATAATTTAATATCGATTTGAAGTTAGTAAGTATCGTATAGGGGAATTTTTTCACATATTCGGCTCTTTTGTTTGACATAACTCGATAACCACTAGTCCGATTTAGCTGAAACCAATTTAAAAACAAAATAAGAATTTCAATTCCTTTAATCTGTTCATACTCGTATAACGTTTCCCTACATAACCCAGCAAAAAATTTTCTGCAATTTGGAAGCAGTAGATATATTGCTTCAATACCGGATGCACTACTTTTATGCGCTGCCTTTTAACGCAGAACATTGCGCATTTTTTCCTTAACTAAGTAAGGGAGATAAATGAATACTCACTTATCTGATAGCTGAAATGTACGCAGATATTTAAGGCAGTTATGAAAAGCTTTCTATCAACAATGAAACAGAAACGATATTTGAATGCAGTAATTAGTGCTGATTTTGGTGCAATCACGTAAGCGAGCTGTGTTCTACTGCAATCCATCTCGCTTACTAAGTTGCAATGATGTATATCAGCATTGTTTTGGTTTTTTTCAACGATCTTTACCGATATTACACGACTAGAAAGTATTATTTACGACGAAGAGTTGCGTAATACAAAAACCCAATCAGTTTGTTCTTAGTCATAATAGTGAGCGGGTGTATCCACGCAAGTTTGTTATATTAAGAAATAACTGTTAATTAATTAACTGTTTATTATTTTTTTTAATTTAATTGCTAGATACTTAAGATTGCTTCCATGTTTTACTAACCTAATATCATATAAGCTTTCTTATTATTAGCAGACTTTTTTTGCAATATTCATTTAGGTATAATTGACGTGTGTGCTCCTTGCTGAATAAGCACTATTTGCGCTGCAAATACGAAAGCACTTTTATAAATACATGATTTTATTACATTTTAGTTGCAATTATTTCACACCATTCAAGTTGCTATTATCAAAGCGCAGTTTTGGATACATAAATCATGCGCATTTAAGTGGGATATTTCTTTACAAAATCATTAATGAATACAGCGCTATGGTAAGCGCTAACCCCTTCGGCATTCCTTTACTTAATTGCAGAATAGTAAGCAGGTTTTTTGCTGGGAAGCAACAGTCTCACTTTTCTATTCATCAAATGATTTTGAACTGGGTTTATTTTGAACTTTCTTCCTATACCATACTTACTAACTTAAAATCGATATTAAATTATTATAGCATGTAACTTGACAAAACGAATGATGCAGAATTTCTTCTTTTTGGGGCTACTTTCACGTGTAGTTCTCAGAATTGAGTCCCAAAATCATGTGTTGTACTGTGATATTTTGAACTTTCTTCCTTTCCATATGCACCCTTTGCTCACTTACAGAAATTCAAATATACCAGAAGTACACTTTCGCCAACCTATCGAAAATAAAATGTTCGCCTTCACATATAAAGCTAGGACCATCTGTGTGTCGAATAGCTTAAAAAAGTGTGCTGTTGCGCTAAAACACTTTTGCCACGTCCCTTTCGCCCACTTATCGAAATTAAATATTTGGTTTGTATATTAACATTTTTGTATTGCCGAGTATATATGTTATGTATGTCAATCAAATATTATCCCCTGCGCCCACCGTTCGAAAATACAAAGCTCGTCTTCATATAAAAAACCTTTGGCAATTAAAACTCGACCACTGATCGAAAAAAAGATATTGTAGCATGATGGTTAGAACACGCGACTACCATGCGGAAGATCCCAGGTTCAACACTTGGCTCCAGTCTTCAAAAAAAAAAAAGATATAAAATTTTTTTTTTTTTATTGCCGTCCCCCCTCGAAGTTGTCGACAGCAACTTCGCAGTATAAGTGTCGAGTCAATCGGCATGTCTAGTATAAAGCTTCTCTAACAGTGACGTTCGCATTCGTCGATAAACAAGTAGGTGGCGTTAGTTGTGAATCTAAAAATAGAAAGCGTGTTTATTCACAACAACGCGAAAAGCTATCCCATACCTCATTCGTGGGATGTAAAGGAAAAGTAATTTTTTTTAAGCTACGTATTATCTGCATCTAAAATTTTATCGCTGTAACCGTAAAAACTATTTTGTATTTAAATTTTTAGTACGTTTTACAGAATATTTAGATATGTATTTTAAAAAAGTGGTCGCAGAAATGGGCATGGCCAAATTTTTTTAATATAAAAACCATTTTCTCTCTATAACAAATATTGTGACAAAAATTTGTCGAACCGGTCCATACGTTCTCAAGTGAATACCAATGCACAACAATTCATTTTTATATATATGAGAAGGTTTGTTGAATTTCGCGGTGGTCGTACCTTTCCCTTGTAAAAAATCTAGGTATTCTGGAACAACCATAATTCTAATCTTTCTGTAGGAAATGTAACTTGCGAAATGTGATATTCAAACATTACAAGTTTTCGTTGGCAATCCCTGATTAAAGCACCAGAGAATTTCTTGATTCACCTTCGCAAAAAAACTGATCTTATCATTTTTAGTACCACAACAAAACGCAGTCGGAGTTACCCACGAATAAAATTATTTTAATAAAAACTGAAAATAACAAAAAGTAAACAAAGCTGACATGCGCGACAAGTGTACGTGATGTTAATTTAAAAAATAGTTTAATATTCACCACAACTCTGTTTGAACAATTATATCTTCATCATAAGAATTGCATTTCAAAAAAGTTTAAATATGTTGTGGTTCAGAAGTTCAATAATAAATCATTATGATTTATTTTAATATTAGGTAAATTAAAACAAACAATTAAATTCCTGACACATGTATTACTTTGTCCAAATGTAAGTAGAATCCCAAAAATTTCGAAATTTAAATGTTGAAATTGGTTTACCTAATAGTACATAAAAGTACACTACTATTTACGCAGCAACATAAAAACGTATAATACTTTTTAACACTGAGGATAAGTAAAAGTGTTTCCTGTATGCAATTGCTATAATGTCAATGTCCAACATATTGACAACAGACATCAAATTTGTTCATTCACACATAAGTTCACACCTATACCAAAATCACAACATATAATTTATTAACAAACAACAACATAGAGCACAAAATATTATAGACATATTTTACATTAATTGATAAGTGTAGTGAAACAGGAAACCTCTAACAATTAAAGAAATAAACATATGAAGTGTAAATATCGTAATCAATTAAATACATTCATTATTGCTCAGCTAAGCAGAGAAGCGACAACTCACTACCGCATTAATATGAGTCAGAAGAATCCCCCACTGTCCATACAAAGAATTAGAGGAGGTCTTAAGTCAAGCTTTAAAAGCATGACAAATTGCGCATGCTCATCCATTTGAGGGGGGGAGTTTGACAGAGCTGCTATGTTGAAATACGCTTAGGAAATAATTCCTCTAAAATGGATACTCTTATTTAGAAAATGTTGGGAATAATACTTGTGTAATCCGCACTAAAATACATTTACCACCATTGTGCGATTGTTTTTATTAAATCATTAATTTGTCAATCGTAAAAAAGTTTTTTTATTGCTTTAGCTTAGAAATTCTAATATACAAATTAAATTCTGTACTTCTTTTAAAATATCTTAAAAAAGAAATTACTTGCTAACTTGTTCTAATAAATCTAAATATATACAAAATATGATGCAAATCAAAAGAACATTCAAACGGTACTCAGTTTTAAAAAAAGTTTTAAATTTTTGGAAAACTAGTTTAAGGCTTTCTAAAATTTACAAGAAAAAAAAATGAATTACATAATTTAGTTAGGCAGTCAATCAATCAATCGAATATGTATATTTTAGAGAAGCTGCACATATTCACAAATTCAATTACTTCGGTTCAAACTTTGATTACATGAGTAATATATCGGTTGACCCATTAAGAGGTAAGTAGTTTTTCAGTATAGATTTTATGATAAATTAAACTGTCAGTATTTTTGTTCATAATCATTGCGTTTTATGCGCTTTGATTAATTTATAAAGCTGGTTTCTGAATTAATGGCTACATCAGTAACGAAAATTTCCGAATGGAGAGCGACACAAATTCAAAAAAGAGAAATTAGAGAAAGAGAATATTACAACTTAGGAACGTGGTTCATAAATTAGAGTCCTGAAGTACCAAAGAATTTCACACGCTTCGGTCTTCTGCGTGCGTACTCCAGTTAGTCCTACCAGATGGTGGCACGTCACCTAACACTTGGTTCAACGAAGTTTGGGTCTCTCTGCACTGCGTCGTCTTTCAGGTTCGCCCTCAAACACCTTTTTCGCTGGAGCATTTACATCCATCCTGGCAACATGTCTTAGCTATCGAAGTCGTTGGATTTTGACTCTTTTAGCTACGTCGATGTCGTGGTAAAGCTCATACAACTGATGGTTCATCAGGAGGCGAAACTCGCCGTCGACACAGTTGGTCCATATATTTTTCGGAGTACCTTTCTCTCGAATATTCCCAGGTTTTGTATATCCTTTGTCGTACGCACCCACTATTCAGCAGCATACAACAGAAGGGGTAAAATTATCACCTGGTATAGTTGTTTTTTAGTATCCCGAGATAAGGTGGTGTTACTAAAGTGCTGCCGAAGTCCGTAAAAACATCTATTGGCTAGCACTATTCTCCGTTTAATTTCTTGTTGACGGAAGATCCGAGGTAGGTAAATTCATCGACTACCTAAAAACAATAATTGTCAACGTTCACGGTACGTCCTCATCGAGAGGACTCTTTGTTCGTCGAAGTCATTATTTTTGTTTTGTCCTCGTTGGCCGCTAAACCCGTTTTTGCTGACTCCTTTTCTAGTGATGAGAAAACTGCAGTAACATCCCGCAGATTTCGGCCAATGAAGTCTATATCATCGGCATAGGCTAGTGCCATGTGGCTCTTGTGAAATATTGTACCAGACATGTTGAAATCAGCCTTTATCATCAACCTATATAACTATATTAAATAGTGTACAGGAAAAGCTATCGCCCTGCCTGAGACCTCTTTCCGTATTGAATGGTTCAGACTGATCTTTACCAATCTTAACCGAGGATTTGGTGTTTTCCAAGGTACATTTGCAAAGTTGTATTAGCTTTGCAGGAATACCAAACTTAGACATGGCCTCATAAAGCCATTTCCTTATCGCAGAGTCGAAGACAGCTTTGTAGTCGACAAAGAGGTGGTAGGTGTTGATCTGCTTTTCATGGGTTTTTTCCAGGATTTGTCGTAAGGTGAATATTTGATCCGTCGTAGATTTGCCAGGTCTAAAGCCGCACTGATATGGTCCAATTAGTTTTTCTACAATTGGCTTTAGACGTTCACACAATATGCTTGAAGGACCATTGGTAATAGGCTTATTCCACGGTAGTTCTTACGTTCACTACGATCTCCTTTCTTTTATATGAGACATAACAGACTGAGACTCCAATCCCGGGGCATGCTCTCCTCTAGCCAGATGTTCTCTATGAGCTGATGCATGCTCCTAATCAGCTCCTCCCCGCCAGCCTTAAACAATTCAGCAGGGAGACCATCGGCTCTGGCAGCTTTGTTGTTTTTAAGGCGGGAGATGGCCATACGTATCTTGCTCTGGCTCGGAGGGGGACAGTTAATACCAACATCATGGATTGGAGCGGGGTCTTCTAGAGTGGTGTCCGTATCCAGCAGATCTCTGAAATGTTCTCTCCATATCTTCAGAACTAGCTCACCATCGCTGTCCTTGCAAGAGGGCAACCCTGTTCCACGCATTCTCGCCTTAACTCTCTGGTAAAATATTCGGGCTTCCTCTCTACCTCGGAGCAACTCTATGCACTCAACCTGTCTCTTTTTCAGCTCCTTCTTTTTCTGTCCAAAAAGACGAGTTGCCTCTTGTCTCTTCTCCCTATGCTGTTTACGAACAGCTTCGCGTTGTTGTTGGCTGCAGTTTCACTCTGTATGCAGCATCTGTCTCTCTCGTGGCATTGCGACATTCATCATCGTACCAGGCATCTTCTTGAGACGGCTTTGAGTACCCAAGTACGCTTCTTGCAGACCGTTCTATGGAGTCGGCTATATATTGCCACTGCAAGGTTATATTATCAGGGGTTGGAGCATTCCGCAGCAGTTGAGTTAGGTGGTTGGAGTAGGCGTCCGCTACCTCTGTGGTCCGCAGTTTACCGATGTCCAGCTTTTGTTGTGCCTAGTTACGTACGTTTTTCGCCATGCTTAGCCTAGTGCGTACCTTAACTGAGGTAAGGAAGTGATCGGAGTCGATGTTCGCACCCCTGATCACTCGTACGTCAAGAACACTCGATGCGTGCCTTCCATCGACTAACACATGTTCTATCTGATATGGAGATGACCATGTTGACTTATGTATATTTTTATGGTCAAATATAGTGCTGCTAACTACCATATTTCTTGCCGCAGATAAATCAATTAGTCTGATGCCATTGTTCGACGTTTAGGTGTGCAGACTGAATTTTTCTGTTGGTAGACTCAAATGCGGTGTCCCTGCCTATTTTAGCATTAAAATCGCTTAGTACAATTTTGATGTCATAGCTAGGCTCTCGTAGAACTCGTCTTTGTCCTAATCGCTTGTTTCTTCTGTCGGAGCATGGGCACATATAAGTTTTATGTGGAAAAACTTTGTTTTGACTCTTATGGTGGCTATACTCTCACAAACCGGGTTGAGCCCTGAGTCTAAGTGTCGCAGTCTCTTGCCAACCACAAATCCACATCCAAACTTGTACTTGTCCGCATGAGCACTCGCACGCCTTCATGCGCGATCGACCGTGTCCCGGCCATCGGATTTCCTGTAAAGCGGTTATATTAGCCTTGTATTCTTGGAGGACTGCCGCCAGTTGGATGAAGGCACCTGGTCTATACAGTGTTCTAATATCAAGATGCATATCCTCGAATCATGGTCCTTAATTCGTTTGCGGTGATCGTCCATTTTGCTTCATCAAAATATAGTATTAATAGACTAAATATTTATTGCATTTATTGTAAATATTTATTTCACTATATTTATTTCACTACTTTAAGTATTGTAACAAAATTGAGTTGACGAACTTCTGTCAAAGATAAATGTTTAGGTCCACGCACGAGACATTGCCTCCAGGTAATAAGCATTTTTCTTGAAAATATTTTTCTGATTTAATGTGCGGTTAACTGAGGAAACAATACTTACTTACTTACATAATTTCCCTTTGCACCCTTTGCTTCTCGCGTTGTTGTGAATTAACACGCTTTCTATTTTTAAATTCACAACTAACGGCACCTACTTGTTTATCGACGAATGCGAACGTTACTGTTTGAGAAGCTCTTACTAGACACGCCGATTGACTCGACAATTAATACTGCGAAGTTGCTGCGGCCAATGAAAAAACTATTTTTTTTTTAATATGACTGGAGCCAGGTTTGAACCTGCGATCTCCTGCATGGTAGTGTTCTAACCACTATGCCACGGCCGGTCCCAAAAATATATCATTATTTTATATGTCAATTTTTTAATATAGATATGACAACATGGTATTAACGAAATCTGATACCTGATATTTAGCTTCAAAGCTACTTTCGCTTAAAAATGTTTCAAATATAAATCTAGATACATCACATTTCGTATTTGTTTAAATGATTCACTAACATAAGAGAATGATAAAATATACATTTAATTAAGAAAAGCTATGATAAGATTGTTTCAATAATTTTGGCAAATTATCCTAACAGATCAAAACAATTCCTAGAAATGCTTGTTCCACAAAACACATCACAACAACATTATTAATTACGGGTTAGATATTCTAATTTTGTGAAAGTAATAAGTTCAAATCATAAACATTTCATTAGAACAACAAATGAGTAACTTTCCTTAAGAATTTCCGCTCAATATCCTAACAGATTCCTAGAACTGAATGTTCTACAGAACTTACTGAATAGATATTCTTAATTATTGAATAGACATTCTAATTTTATGAAGATTAACTATTAGCTTGCCTAAATAGCTTTTATCTAATTGCATAGTTGTATAAAAAAAAATCTCTTCTATTTTTCGAGAAATTTTAGTTAATCATTTGTTTTATTTCGATACACTTTGTCATCAATCTCTCTCGCTGTCTACTGTCATAGCCGTAATTTACCCGTTTATGTATGAATATCAGCCGTGGGCCTTGTCTATTAGTACCATCCGCTTAATTTTAATCATCCAACGTTTTGGCCGTTGGTCACAATCGCGAAAACGATAAATGACCTCAACGATTGTGGTGTTAACATCTTGGATGTTTATTGATTACACTTGAATTCTGCAAACCTGTTTCTGTCGTTTGTAGTGTTAGAAACAGAGATCAGCTATGTTAGATGGGTCAGTAGATGTATATACATGTATATACAAATCATATGGTGGTAGCTCAAGCGTGACATTTGGCCTAAAGATACAGATAAAGTTAAACAAAATGGAATAGATATTTTTGAGACGCGTTCATTGGTCGATTGTAGTATCTGGTATATGGTCAAAGTAGTACTCAGAGCAGAAAACAAACTATATGTATTGGAATTAAGATTAATATTAAGGTTTTTGTTTAAAATTGTACATAAATATTTCAGCATAAAATAATATACCAAATAAGTTTTTTTTATTTCTGAACATAAAATGTTGGGCAAACCTTGTGTATTTAACTTGATGTAATACTAATGAATTAATGGAAATGTGACTTCGGGAGTGTGATGCAAGGTAAAGATTTCTGATCGGTTTAACTTTGCAAACCCAGAGTGATCCTTGCCAATTGCACTTCAAATCTACTCACAGTGCTCCGTATTCGTGGTACTACTGCGGGCGGAGTACCTCCACGTGGTGACGCCTGGAAACTTGCCTTTGACACCCGTTCACGCACGGCGAACTGTGAGAGGCGAAACCTAAAACTCAGGCACGTCTGCTCAGAGTGAGCGGTACCCTGATCAGCGTCTGACCCAGAATGGGCGGCTGTAATAAAATCCTGGCAGGAGGAGAAAACTGCGACGTGGTGTGGTGGGCTTGCAACCCGTCACCAACGTTTAAACTATTGCAATGCAAAAATGGACCCCCATAAATGTTGACGATCACCTCAAACGAATTAAGGACAATGATTTGAGTATATGCACCTGGAATGTTAGAACACTGTGTAGACCAGGTGCCTTCATCCAACTGGCGGAAGTCCTCGAAGAATACAAGGCTGACATAACCGCTTTACAGGAAATCCGGTGGACGGGACACGGGTGCTCGCGCATGAAGACGTGCGACATCTACTATAGAGGCCATGCGGACAAGCACGAGTTTGGATGTGGATTTGTAGTGACTGCGACACCTAGTTTCAAGGTTCAACCCGGTGTGTGAACGTATAGCCACCATAAGAGTAAAAACAAAGTTTTTCCACATAACACTTGCCCATGCAGTGTTACCGCTGGGAATTTTCAAAAAGTATCACAAAAAGGGGATTTCTTAAAAAAAAGTGGCATATATTATACAAAAAAGTGGCACAAAAAGTGGCACACTTTTTTTTAGTTTTTATTTCAATAAAACAACGAAAAATCAATAGTTAACAAAAACAATTCATTTGTGTACAGAGTATATAGATATTAGAAACTAAAAAAAACTTAAATTAAATCACATGTATTTATTTTTAGTTACTTTTTTGTAACTTCTTTTCTGTATTTTCTAATGAGATCGATGCTTGGAATCCAATCTTCCAACTTCTCGTCAACTAAATTCAGAGTTGAAAGCATTGAATGACAGGTTTCCACTTTTAACCTGTTCGTTAATTTACTTTTCATTAACGTCAGTTTCGAAAAAACGCGTTCTGCGCAAGCACTGCTATGGGGCAAGGTAAAAACGTATTTGGCAAATTGGTACAAATTTTGGTACAAATATTCATTTAAATTGTTTTTTAAGTTTCCCACTTTAAACCAGAAAACTTCAGCATTGGTAATTGCGAATAGGTGTTCATAAGATTTGTCATTTGATTTACTTTCTAGTAGTTTTAATTCATTTATAAAAGCCTCGGGCTTGCTTATTACATCACTAAATTCAGTCACGATGTCAATATAACTTATATCTTCATTAGATTTTATATAAAAAGGGTCTAAGAAATTTAAACTATTCAGTTTTTTATCATTAATATCTATTCTTGAAAATATTTGGTCACAAATAGTTTGGTAAAATTTTAGAATATTTGTTTTAATACTTATAATATCAATTTCTGATATATTTTCAGAACAAATTAAAGTTTCGGCTTCATGGCCTATATATATTTTAGTCACATCCTTGATGTGTAAAATATTTGTGTAATCAATATTCCACAGCTCTGTAAGGGTAATACAATCTTTTTTTAAAAAGTTTCTAAAAATTTGTAGTAAAATCTCTTTTGTCAATGAAATAAGATATATAATTTGTGAAGACTCACTTTGAAAACTTGTGTTTAATGAATTCATCAGTTTAAGAATATAAACTAAAAATTTTAAATATATCTTATTAGTAGTTGACAATTCTTGTTGAATATTATGTATTTTTTCCAATTTTTTAGAACATTTTTCTTCAAATTGCTCTCTAATAAAATAATGCTGCAATACAGACCATTGCTCCAGTATCCGATTTGACACAGATTCGAAGGAAAGCCATCTGGTATCGCTCAACCTTAAAAGCCTGTGCTCAGGCACGTCAAAAATTCTTTGCAGGTCTTTATAATCAGATTGTCTTTTCGAACTCTTAAAATAGTTGTAAATGTTTTTCAGCAACTGCTCCACTTCATGGGGTATGCACTTTAAAGACGCGCTATTAATTAAATTAATAGAGTGACAAACACAGCCAATGTGAAATATGTGAGGTATTTTCTTTTTTAATAAAGTAGCCACACCACTCCTTCTTCCTACCATACTGGAGGCATTATCTGTAGAAAACCCAATAAAATTCTGCAACGGAATTTCATTTTGTTCCAATGTAGATAGCAGGACATTGCAAATGGCTTCACCTGATCCATCTGGTGGCTGCGCTAATCGAAAGAAAGAGTCTTGTGTTTTCCCTTGGTATGTATCGAACTGCCTAACTACCATTACCAGGCATTTTTCGGTTGAAATATCGGTAGTTTCGTCGATAATCATACTAAACATTTCTTTCTGCATCTTTTTAACCAAATAGCGGAAGCCTTCCATACCTAGGAACTTAGCCACTTCTTTAGACTTAGTGCGACCGCAAGTTACCTGCAATTTATAAAATATTTACATCTTTATTTATATATCTACATATAATATGTCATTTATACCAACCAATTTTGCTATAGATGAATCTGGATAAATTGAGGAATGAAATTTGGTAAGTTTGTCCATAGATTTAAAGGACTGGTTTTGAATGATCATTCGAACCACCAACTTTATCTCTGCTATTGCAACATTTTGTTGGAGTGCTGTGCTGGGCTGTGGTAAAAAATTCACTATTTGCATTTTCTCTGTTTCGGACGCTTTTTTTATATTTTCAATATGTTTTTTTGTAATTGCATGCCGAGCGAGGTGTGTTTTTTGGTTTATTAATAATTGTTTGCAGGCAATACAAATAGGCCGCTTTGTTTCTTCATCTTGTTTGATCCATTTGTAATGTACCTCCCACTCTTTGCAATAGTTTCGAGAAATATTTTGCCTTTTGGACGGATTCTTTTGCCTACAGTTTTCGGAATCCGATTCCGAACTGCTCGTTTGCAAAAGCGAATCAAGAGCTTTTTCAACCGCGGCCTGTTTTGAGGTACTAGGCGACTCATGTTCACTGATGTTTTTTTTTCTCACTACAAACCTGTAAGTTACAAAAGAAACTCATTAATTTAGAAATTATTCTAAAAATAAAGTACTTACTTATCCATATATAAGGGGTTACATTTAAGAAACAGATTGTCTGCGATGGGATATATATTTTTTCTTTATTGACGCCGGTCTCTTTGCAGTGAAAACAATTTACTCATAGAAGAAACAATGTAATGACTTTACGCATTCACACAGAACTGATAGCTGTGCAACAATCGTTTTGATGGATGCGCATACCACTTAAATCACCTAATTTACAATCGCAGCGTATAACGCGTTTTTGAACATTTTTTTGTGGTGTGTCATCAAAGTGTTGACAACATATTGTGAAATGTGTAGCTATTTTCGCCAAATTGGTACAAAAGTATCACAAAGTGGCACAAAAATACAAAAAGTGGCACATTTAGTATCATAATAAAAAAGTGGCACAAAAGTATAAATGCAGAAAAAAAGTGGCAAAATTGCCACTTTAGTGGCATAACGGTAACACTGTGCCCATGCTCCGACAGAAGAGAAAAGCGATGAGAACAAAGACGAGTTCTACGAGAGCCTAGAAAATGTATATGACCGTAGCCCGAGCCATGACATTAAAATTTTACTAGGCGATTTTAATGCTAAAATAGACAGGGAAACCGCATTTGAGCCTACCATCGGAAAATTCAGCCTGCACACCGAAACATCGAACAATGGCATCAGACTGATTGATTTCTCTGCGGCAAGAAATATGGTAGTTAGCAGCACTAGATTTGACCATTAAAATATTCACAAGGCGACATGGTTATCTTCAGATCAATTGACGAGGAATCAGATAGATCACGTGGTAGTCAGTGAAAGGCACACATCGAGTGTTCTGGACGTACGAGTGATCAGGGGTGCGAACATTGACTCCGATTACTTCCTTACCGCAGTTAAGGTACGCACAAGGCTAAGCATGGCGAAAAACGTATGTAACCAGGCACAACGAAAGCTGGACATGGGTAAACTGCGGACCACAGAGGTAGCAGACGCCTACTTCAACTACCTAACTCAACTGCTGCGGAATGCTCCAACCCCAGATAATATAACCTCGCAGTGGCAAAATATAGCCGACTCCGTAGAAAGGGCTGCGAGAAGCGTACTTGGGTACTCAAAGCAGTCTCAATTAGATGCCTGGTACGATAATGAATGTCGCAATGCCACGAGAGAGACGGTTACAGCTTACAGGGCGAAACTGTAGCAAATGGCAACGCGTGCTGTTCGTGAACGGCACAGGGAAAAGAGACGAGCGGCAACTCGTCTTTTTAGACGGAAAAAGAGACAGGATGAGTGCACTGAGTTGCTCCGAAGTAGAGGGGAAGCCCGAAAATTCTACCAAAGAGTTAAGGCGAGAATGCGTGGAACAGGGTTGCCCTCCTGCAAGGACAGCGATGGTCAGCTAATGAAGGACCGGGATAACGTTCTGAAGATATGGAGAGATCATTTTAGAAATTTACTGGATACGAAAAACACACCACTACCATCGTCCAATCCATGACTGTCCACCTCCAAGCCAGAGCGAGATACGTATGGGCATCTCCCGCCTTTAAAACAACAAAGCTGCTGGAGCCGATGGTCTCCCTGCTGAATTGTTTAAGGCTGGCGGGGAGGAGCTGATTAGGAGCATGCATCAGCTCATGGAGAACATCTGGCTAGAGTATGCCCGGGGATTGGAGTCTCATTCTGTTATGTCCCATATACAAGAAAGGAGATCGTAGTGAATGTAAGAACTACCGTGGAATAAGCCTATTACCAATGGTCCTTTCAAGAATATTGTGTGAACGTCTAAAGCCAATTGCAGAAAAATTAATTGGACGATATCAGTGCGGCTTTAGACCTGGTAAATCTACGACAGACAATATATTCACTCTACGACAAATCCTGGATAAAACTCATGAAAAGTAGATCGACAGCTACCACTTCTTTGTCGACTACAAAGCTGCCTTCGACTATCCGTTAAGGAACAGGCTATATGAGGCCATGTCTGAGTTTGGTATTCCTGCAAAGGTAATTCTACTTTGCAAGTGTAACTTGGAAAACACCAAATTCTTGGTTAAGATTGGTAAGGATCACTCTAAACCATTCAACACAGAAAGAGGTCTCAGGAGAGGTCCTGTACACTATTTAATATAGTTATGGAGAAGGTGATGAGAAAGGCTGGTGTCAACATGTCTGGCACCATATTCCACAAAAGCCACATGCCACTAGCCTACGCCGTTGATATAGATATCATTGGCCGAAATCTGCGGGATGTTACTGCAGTTTTCACATCTCTAGAAAAGAAGTCAGCAAAAATGCGTTTAGCGGTCAACGAGGACAAAACGAAAATAATGATGTCGACGAACAAAGCGTCCTTTCGATAGGGACGCAGCGTCAACGTTGAATATTATTGTTTTGAGGTAGAAGATGAGTTTACCCAACTCGGATTTTCCGTCAACAAGAAAAATAATGTGAGCCAAGAAATTAAGCGGAGAATTGTGCTAGCCAATAGATGTTTTTACGGACTTCGGCAGCACTTTAGTAATACCACCTTATCTCGAGATACGAAGAAACAGCTATACCAGGTGTTAATTTTGCCCATTCTGTTGTATGCTGCCGAATCATCTGGGAGTATTCGAGAGAAAAGTACTCCGGAAATTATATGGACCTATCTGTGTCGAAGGCCAGTTTCGCCATCGGATGAACCATGAGCTGTATGAGCTTTACCACGACATCGACGTAGCTAAAAGAGTCAGAATCCAACGACTTCGATGGCTGGGACATGTTGCCAGGATGGATGTAAATTCTCCAGCGAGAAAGGTGTTTGAAGGCGAACCTGAAGGACGGCTCAGAGCAGGGAGACCCAAACTCCGTTGGAAGGACCAAGTGGTAGGCGACGTGCCACCATCTGGTAGGACCAACTGGAGAACGCACAGTGATATCGCTAATAAAACATTATATTTTTGGAGTAAATTGGGAAATTTGGTAAAAACGGAAATATCAAAACGTCAGCTCGAGATTTTACTTGACAAATACCGATGGACTTGACTAATATAAGTTGTTGTCTACAACATCAAGGAGACCGCCGATCATTGACATGTCTTTCTTATCAACGTGTTATATTAATTTTTTAAATTTTACAAATTGATATTTTTAAAAAAATATCTGTCCAGCCAGATGTTAATCTCCATTAACCCCTACAAATTCTCATTAAACACATTTCCAACCAAATTTTGGCATAATATGCTACCTTCACTGTCCTCAACACTATGCTCTAGATTTTTATGTCATCCTTCGTGTTATTAATCTGACATTTAAATTATCTAAAAATGCGTAGTAGTAAAAATTAAAAACAAATTTCACAAAAGTAATAAAATTGGCACATAAATTCAAAATAAAAAATGGCAAATTTGCATAACTAACTTATTTATTGGTAATTATGCATAATGTATTTTATAGTACCGACAAATGGACAATATATATTTTTCTTCCAGCAACATATCGACATTTGTATCTATGCCAATATATATGTAGCTAGCTCGTCAATAGTGGAGCGTGTGTCATACGAGTATAATAACCTTTTGATTTTTATTATCAAAAAGATCGTAAACAAGAATCTTGTTAGAAAATACTAATTAATAATATTCAAAATTAGTTCAAAATGCTGTAGATAGCTATAAAATCTTAAGTATGGTACGGTACAACATCTGCGGCGGCTCGTGTGAGAAAAGTTTAGAACAAAAACAAGTTTTATATGCAAAGGGAGATGTGACTGATCTGGATGATTATGGATTAATTTGGAATTTCTAAGAAATATTTCATCATATTAGGACCTATTTACTAACCTGCCTCTGATAACGATTTAATATTGAGAATGTTTTTTTTCTTTAAAACAAATAAATAATTATTAGCATTTGACTACTTTCGTTAGTCATTTGACGAATAGACATATTCTCTATTTAAACATAGACGAAGAGTCACACTTAATTTATAAAAGGGATCGTGTTTCGGATATTTTGAAAATGGCAATATCTAGTCTAGTATTAGTATCTCTAGTTCAGCACTTTCGAATAAGATAGAATGTCTGATCTCCACACATTTTGGGTGACAAAAAGTGTCTGAGAACACAATATTAAGAGAAAAACTCTCTCTGTGATATAACATTGAGTATAGATGACTGATATCTAACATAACATACAAAAAGTTACTTTAGATCTTCTAACCCAATATCTCAGGCAAGTAAAACCATAAGAATACATTGACCCAACACAATAATTTTTCCAAGATAACTTTTCTATTTACCATGAGGGAATATGATAAACCAGATTGCTGCAGCTAACATACACAGACAAAAATTACGAATCTTCAACATCACGGAAAATTTTTAAAATTATTTTTTATAAAAAAAACAACTCGTCATCCAAATCTGGTTTAGGTTTAGTCTGAAAGGTTGCCTATATTTGCACAGTTTAATGTTATACGAGACGTATTTAAAAAAACGAAAATTTATTTCCTTACAGCGCAATAGAATATTATTATTGTTGTATACAACCATTTCTACGTAAATTTTTATTTTTTAATTAAATTTAAAATAATATAATCGTTTATTTGGGCCCTCCCGTTTAATTTGCAAAGGTTATAAGAACAATATGCATAATTTACTTTCGATTGCTTGGTTTTGCTGTATAGATATATATATATATATATAAATATATATACTTGGACTAGGGTGGTCAAAATTGTATAAAAAAATATTATAGATTTAATATATTAATATTTGATTCATATACATAATATTCTATTATAACGTAAAAATATTTTTTCCTAATAAAAATATATATAACTAGCTGAACCGGGCAAACGTTGTTTTGCCTTCAAAATTTATTTTCACTGCAAGTCTGGTTCCAGTGCAAAAACACAAAAAAAAAATAAATATTGCGCCATCTGTCGGACGAAATTCAAACTACATAGAAACAGTACTCATGGCCCATATAGCATGCATATAAAATTTGGTCGAAATCGGTCCAGTAGTTTTTGAGTTTAGAGATCACGAACATCGCGTGATTTTTATATATGTAGAGATTTATATACTCTGAGACAAATAGTAGTGATTGGAATGGGTTCAAACTACCGGAGAAAGTTATATCGGTAAAATAAAAGTTATACGTGTCCCGGCGTTTCGCTGGATCTCTTCTAGGAATCAAGATATAACGATTTGAAGTTAGTAAGCATCGTATAGGGTAATTTAATTAAGAATTACATAAATCTGTTCATATATCATTTTTTACATAAGCATCAATTTCGCAGTTATAAATAAATATATGAAGAATAAAAATATCATTTGCCTTAAAAATTTAAATTTTTTATTTTTAAGTTCATAAGGATATATGGGAGGTGGGCGTGTCCTTCGAGATAATTTGATATAATTCAGTACAATTTTCAGTAATATATCAGGGACAAATTGAGGCAAATTCGGTTCGATTCCAACAACAATTTTGAAAAATCATAGTTTTGCTCATTTCAGGATATATGGGAGGTGGGCGTGTCCTTCGATATAATTTAATAGAGTTATCAGTAATATATCAGAGACGAATTGAGGCAATTTTTATTTAATACCAACAACAATTTCTGAAAAATTGTCAGCAAATAAAATAAAAAAAAATTTCGAAGTTAAGAAAAAACCAATGTAGGTAGTCCTTGCTTTTTGCTTTAACAACTTTTTAATAAAAAAAAGTACTTTTTTATACAACACAAATTAATTTAGGCACAATTTAAGAACTCTGCTACAATAAAAGTACTTTAATTGTATGTTATAAAAGTACTTTAATTGTATGCAATAAAAGTACATTCATTGTCTGCAATATAAGTTTTAGTACTTTTTAATACAATAAAGATACTCTTCGGTACAATTAGTTGTTTCTTTTTGCGTACAATAAAAGTACTTTTTAATACAGTAAAATTTTACTTTTTAGTACAATAAATGTACTTTTTGGTACAAAAAATGTATGTTTTGGTTTCGAGTATTTTTTGTGTATCATATATTATCGCTCTAGGGCTAAAATATAAATGTAGAATAACAATTTGGTCTGCAAATTAGAACCTGATATGCCGAATAATGTCTGTGTACCAAATTTTATCTCTATGTGGCTAATTGGTCATACCTCCACCGCCCACTGATCCAAAATTAATCCCCCTGATTACGTATGTCGTAGTTGACTTTCGACAACATTCGATTGTTTTTTATTTGAATAAAATTACTATTAGTTAACAGAAAAGTTTAGTGTTGAGAAATTGTCATCATCTGATGAAGAAAAATATAATAGGAGCAAGCACAAGTCTTATTTAATAAAGCGAAATATGTCGTCTGCATATTCATATTCGTGTTGCTGTGTACTATCTGGGTGTTAAATTTTGTCTCTTTAGGGTTAAAATACTGCTTTGACACGCCCACCCCGCCCACTCATCCAAAATTAAAATTCCGTCTGCATATTCATATTCATATTGCCGAGCACTATCTGTGTATCAAATTTTATCTCACTAGCTCTAAAAATATGTTTTGCTACCCCACTCCATGCACTAGTCCAAAATTAAAAATTCGTCCGCATATCTTTATTCGTCCGCATATCTATATTGTCGAGTACTATTTGTGTATTAAATCTTATCTCTCTGGGGCTAAAATAAAGTTTTGCCACGTCCCTCCGCCTACTGATCGAAAATTAATATTTCGTCTGCAAATTTAAACTGGAAGTGTCGAGTGCTATTGTGTACCTAATTTTATTTCTCTAGGGCTAAAAAACAGTTTGGCCACACCCCTTCCGCCCACTGATCCAAAATTAAAATTCCGTCTGCATATTCATATTCGTGTTGCCAAGCCCTATCTGTGTATCAAATTTTATCTCACTAGCTCTAAAAATATGTTTTGCCACGCCCACTCCGGTCAAAAAATTAAAAAAAAATATAGCCTACGGTAATTTCTATGTAGTACAAAAACTGTTTTCCAAATTTCATTAAAATCGGTTCAGCCGTTTAGGCGTGATTGAGCCACAAACAGACATACATTAACATTTATAATATTAATATGACAGGGATTTTTTTGTTGGAATATTTGATGGTTTTTGGGGTATTTTCTAATTTGAGTTATCTGGCAATTATTCACTTTCCGTACCTGTTTTATCCCTTTTTCGGCCTTTATACCACTAAAAGTACGAGTTTCAAAAAATTCCTTCGTATCACACTAATTTTCTATAAAATAAATATTAACCTCACTTGACACGATTCTATTTATAGTCATTGGGTAGGGGCGACAGTTTTATCCATTTTACGACCTTTTTACCCCAAAAAGAACGAATTTCGAAAAATTCCTTCGTATCACACTTATATTCTATAAAATTAATATTAACTCCAATTATCGCCATACTACCTCTGGCTGTTTGGTCTAAGCCATTGTACTGGTTTTATCCCTTTTTTTAATTTTTACCCCTTAAAGTACGAATTTAGAGGAAAACTTTTTGGCAGCTCTCTAATTGTATAGGAAGCTTGCTTATATAAATGATCGCGATTATAGCTTGTGCCGTTTGGTCTGACTGATTATACCAGTTTTATTCCATTTTCGACCTTTTTACACCTAAAAGTACTTATTACGAAAAATTTGCTCTCACAACTATTCTATAAGATAAATATTCACCTCAATTTTCGTGTTTGCATCTTTAGCTGTTTGGTCCGGGCTATAGTACCAAATTTATCTCTTCTTCGGCTTAATTAACTCTAAAAGTACTTATTTCGAAAAACAACTGCATGCAGCTTTCTAATTCTATAGGGACATTCCCATAAAAATTGATCGCGAATATAGCCAGTTTGGTCTGTGCATTGCGGGATGACACTGGCCAAGGCTTCTTTAACAACCTAACGCAGATGATCGTGCCGAAAGCTGCAGTAAATACGACTGGTCATTTGTTCCAGAAATTATGCAATTCAAATTCAAATATTTCAGCAACTAACCACAAGATCTATAACATTCATTTCCTACTTAGACACTTAAGCACAAGTCTTTAACAGAAAAAAATCAACCTTGAAAATATAAAATTCTTTGATACAAAAGACAACAATTTGTTCACTTAAAATGTTACTATTTTTCAGCTCCATTGGCTAATTAAACAATTGTCAGCCAGCCTACAGGTCTATTAAGAACCCAACCATTTACATACGCGTACGTACATTGTCCAAATATGTTTGATTTTCCATTTTGCCAAATCATTAAGTGGAGTAGCTTCAAATCGCACTTTTAAGCGCCTAGAAGTCAACTATTTAACTACTTGAGATGAACTTCGTGGACAACAATGGACGTGCACAACACTCAAACACGTTTTAGTATTCCTATATGGGGTAGCGCGAGCGTAGCGAATCAATCATCGTGACCACCAAGTAGACACATTTCCATACCTTGTTTGCCTCCATTGTTATGGCCGATGACGTTAAGACAAATCTTGTTTCGTTCGCACTGATTCGTTACTTACTTACTTACTTAGATCACAAACAGCACAAGAGATTCATATTCTGTGGCGGTCGATCTTCGGGCGGTGACTGACTATTTGTTTTCTTGGCAGTGTTTTGGTTTGACTTAATTAACATTTTAACACTTTTGTATTGACGATGATGCGTACAAACAAAACATTTTGGAGTTGTTGTTTTATTATGAGCAGTTTTTTGTTGTTGTCCTCTCGTGATATGGAAATTGAAAGTGTCTGGTGGTTGGCGGCCGGTAAACGGCTATCGGTGCTATTCTACTCATTGTTGATTGTCGACTTAAGAAATTAATGGCTATTCAATGACTTGATTTATATTCTGTTGTTATATTAGAATCATTGTTGTTTTCGTTAGATTTTGG
The DNA here is from genome assembly GCA_964034835.1 of Muscina levida. Lineage (NCBI taxonomy): Eukaryota > Metazoa > Arthropoda > Insecta > Diptera > Muscidae > Muscina > Muscina levida. The sequence goes on along the minus strand of OZ035883.1, from coordinate 46,374,302 downwards.
CAGACGCTCGCACACAGAATGAAAAGACACACACATAAATGTTTAATGCAATCAAAGTATTGAAGTCTTCTATTTCGTAAACTCCATTAGAAGTCATTGTTTGTGTTTGAGCAATGATTGGAATGAAAATTTCTGACATTGAACTTGATAACGTATTATGTGAGGTTATTTTTAATATAATAAGCAACTAGGAATGGGGAATTTTCTAATTTGAGTTTTTCTGATTGTTATTCATTTGGGTTAAGAAGCTCTCTTTGGAGGTTCCCAAGCGGCTCACAACGTCCGAGAGATCACGTATTCCCCGGGGAACATCCGTTCAGTAATAGCAAATGTGAGAAGGCGCAATGTTGAGTGTGGGATCCTAGGAAGTAGGTAACAGAAGCGACTGAAGTTCAACACAGAGGCTCTCTTAGTGGCTTTGGCCGCCCCAAAAAACCAGGATCGGTCGCGGTGGCCTAATAAGCCACTCTTCTTAAACAAAACAATTATTATGAATACACGAAATTTTGACGACCCGCGCAAACGTTATAAGAACGATGATTTACGGATATGTACCTGGAATGTCCGAACTCTATATAGAGATGGTGCCTCTATCCAACTGGCGAATGTCCTCGACAAATACAAGGCTGACATCACCGCTGTGCAGGAAATGAGATGGACGGGACAGGGATGCACACGACGAAAGAACTGTAACATCTTTTAGAGCTGCCATGCAGAAAGACACGAATTGGATGTGGTTTCATAGCCGGCAAGGACTTTGAGTGTACACGCCCCGACAGAAGACAAAGACGATGACATTAAAAATGCATCCTATGAGCGCCTGGATGCATCCTACCGCTGCCCTGCAAATGACATTAAAATTGTTCTGGAAGATTTTAATGCTAAAATAGGAAGGGACGCCGGAAAATTATACCCAACAATAACTCCGATAAAGGATTCACACTGGTTATTTTCGCATCGGCAAGAAACATGGTTGTGAGTGGAACCACATTCCTATATAAAGATATCCACAAGGCAACCTGGATATCTCCCGATCAAAATACAAGAAATCAGATTGATCACGTGGTAACTGATGTAAGGCATGTCTCAAGAGTTATGGACGCGGTGCAAATATTGACTCGAATATTGACTTATAATCAAGCGCAAAAGAAGCTAGACATCACTAAGCTGCATACCACCGAGGTAGCCAATGCCTACTTCAACCAACTCTCTCGATTCTTCTTCAAACAAACACCCCTAGTTCGAATGCGAACGTCACTCTTTGAGAAGTTTTTACTTAGACATGCCGATTGACTCGACACTGATACTGCGAAGTTGCTGTCGACAACATTCGATGGGAGCCGTATATAAAAGAATTTGTTTTTTTTTTTTTAAAGGACTGGAGCCAGGAGTTGAACCTGTGAACTCCCGCATAGTAGTCGCGTGTTCTAACCATCATACCACGGCAGGCCCCGCACTGGGTTATGAAAAACCACGCTCAGAAAAGCCCTGGTATGATGATGAATGTCGAGAAAAGTCTGAGGAAATGAATGCTGCATAAAAGGCTAAACTGCAGCCAATGGCGACGCGTGCGGTGACGGAGCATTATAATGAGAAACGGAGGGAGATAAAACGCCTCTTGAGGCGGAAAATGCGTCTGTGGAAGAAAATAGAGAGCCTGGATATCGAAGGCTATAGGGATAGAGGTGAAGCCTGAAAGTTCTACCAAAAGGTAAAAAGTAAAGGTTTTGAACCGGGATCCCCACCTGTAAGGACAGAGACGTAAATCTCAGACACTCAGAGTGTGCTGCAAATATGGAGGGAACTCTCGACTCGTTGCCGAAGGCAGCATATGTGACGAAATCAAACCAATCATCGACGATGAAGTAGATTGTCCACCATCGAGCCAAAATCAAGATCAGCAAGGTGATCGCAAGTCTTCAAAATAATAAACCTGCGGGTGCCGATGGACTACACTAGTTTACAGTCATTTTGCTGCAGAGTTCTAAATAATTTTTTTCTATAGATTTCGGCCTCCTAAACACGAATATGAGATTTAAAAATTTTTCCTCTGATTAGTTTTCAAGATATGAATTTTTGAATTATTTTGCAAATTTTTTATGAGATGCATCAGCTTATTGGTGAATACTTCGTAAACTCGTCTTACGATTTGAACAAGAGTGGTCTCCAATTAAAGGTAATGTGCTCCCCTAAAATCTTTCTATACAAGCTTTTAATATCGGTTGGGTAGTTTTGATGGTAGGAGCATTTAAAGTTTAAAAAACTTATATTTTTGTGAAAAAATCACGATTTTAAATTTATAAAAAAAATTATAAAAAATATTAATCGCAAAAATAAATCCAATTTCATAAATTGAGTATAAAGATTGGTCTTTCCCGAGCAAAACAAGCCACCGCTTATAAAAATTGGGTGAGAAGACGAAGAGTTACACGTTTCTTAAGAGGACCCTACAAATGGTAAATTTTTTGATTTTAGGCATATCACGGTAGGTTTAGAGCTAAACTTCACGTTGCATGAAAATTATGATATAAAGTGGAAATGCCACTGTATTCTGGGTTGATCATGCATCACGAAAATGTTTAATTTGAAATCATAGCTGATCATTTTTAGAAAATACCGATATCTTTCATTTTTGCCGACTGGACCAAAAGTCTTTTTACTTTTTAAACGATGTCAGTAAAAAACTGGACCAATGAGATAAAAACTGTTTATTTATTATTAAAGTATACAAACAGGGAATCTTGTATGATCATTGATTATTTTGACATTGCTTTAACCTGGAGGCTTGAAGTGCATTTTAAGCCTACATTTTTGAAAAATATCGATATTTTTAATTTTTACACCGCGTAACCGCCTAAGAAGAACAAATTCAGTATTAGAAAAGTGGAATATTTATTAATTGCAATATATGTATATAATATGATTTAAAAATGAAAAATATAGATTTTTTTTTTAAAATATAGGTTTAAAATGCACTTAAAACCTCCAAATTGAAGCAATGACAAAATAATCAATGATCATACAAGAATCCCTGTTTGTATACTTTTATAATAAATAAACAGTTTTTATTTTATTGGTCCAGTTTTTTACTGTCATCGTTTAAAAAGGAAAAAGACTTTTGGTCCAGTCGGCAAAAATGGAAGATATCGATATTTTCTAAAAATGATCAGCTAAGATTTCAAATTAAACATTTTCGTGATGCCTGATCAACCCAGAATACAGTGGCATTTCCACTTTATATCGTAATTTTCATGCAACGTGAAGTTTAGCTCTAAACCTACCGTGATATGCCTAAAATCAAAAAATTTACCATTTGTAGGGTCCTCTTAAAAAACGTGTAACTCTTCCTCTTATCACCCAATTTTTATAAGCGATGGCTTGTTTTGCTCGGGAAAGACCAATCTTTATACTCAATTTTTGAAATTGGATTTATTTTTGCGATTAATATTTTTTATAATTTTTTTTATAAATTTAAAATCGTGATTTTTTCACAAAAATATAAGTTTTTTAAACTTTAAATGCTCCTACCATCAAAACTACCCAACCGATATTAAAAGCTTGTATAGAAATATTTTAGGGGAGCACATTACCTTTAATTGGAGACCACTCTTGTTCAAATCGTAAGACGAGTTTACGAAGTATTCACCAATAAGCTGATGCATCTCATAAAAAATTTGCAAAATAATTCAAAAATGCATATCTTGAAAACTAATCAGAGGAAAAATTTGTAAATCTCATATTCGTGTTTAGGAGGCTGAAATCTATAGAAAAAAATTATTTACAACTCTGCAGCTCACAAAAAATAAAGATTTGTAAACTGGTGCTACCGGCAGAGCTTTTTAAAGCCGGCGGCGATGAGCTGCCAACATGCATGCACCAGCTCATAAACACGAATGCATGCCCGATAATTGGAATCTGAGTGTTCTATGTCCTGTGCTAGGCGCAAGGTGATCCAAGTGTATGTACCAGCTATCGCGGGATAAGCCTTTTACCCATCGCATACAAGGCCCTGTCTAGTGTGTTATGTGAATGACTAAAGCCTATTCTGGCAAACCTGATTGGACCTTATCAGTGTGGCTTTAGACCTGGTAATTCTACGACCGACTAAATATTCACACTACGACAAATCCTGGACAAGACCCAAGAAATACAGATCTACACCTATCATCTGTTCATCGACTACAAAGCTGCATTTGACAGTCTGATACGACAGAAATTGTTACATGCTATGGCTCAGTTTGAAATCCCCGCGAAGCTAATACGACTTTGCGGGAGGACACTGACTGACACGAAATATTCAGTGAAAATTTGTAAAAATCTAACAGAGCCATTTTCTACCAAGCGAGGCTTTATACTAGGTAGTCTGTCTGTCTAGATATCATTGGCGGTGGATTGCGCGGAGTAACTGCGGCTTTTTCGAGCATTGAAAAGCAGTCGGCGGAAGTGGGTTCGGTGATAAATGAGGATAAAACCAAATAATTTGTTTCAACGAACAAAGAGTCCACTCGTCTGGGACGCAGCGTAAACGTAGACAACTATAACTTTGAAGTGGTAAATGATTTTGTCTACCTTGGCTCCGCCATAAACAAAAATAATAATGTCAGCCTGGAAATCAAAAGACGAGTATTGATAGCAAATCGGTTGGTTAGTACACGAAGTCATTACATTTCACGACCCTTATGCCCGTATCGTATATACGGCACGAATAGAATGCACCAACTATAATTTAAAACAACAAACCATCTCTATTATTCACGAACAACTCTGTATCATCTCAACAAATCATCTCTATTATTCACGAACAACTCTGTATAAAATCTCCATTTAATTCGCTTCATTTAGAACAAATTCGACTAACATGACTTTAAAGTGATATTAAGAATTTAACACAATAATAACAATATAAAATCTTTCTCTTTTCGTTTAAATAAACTCACAAGATCATAAAATCCATGATGATCATAAAAGTGATTTATGATCTGCTTAAAAAGCGGCACTAAATCCTAATCATAAAGAAGCCACAGCTAGTTGCCCTCAAAATTTACGAGCTACTTAACAATTTGTGGGATAGTTAAATAGCAATACTCACACAATTTGTTTATAGCAAGCCAGTAACAAATTTTCATAGTATCCCACCTAAAAGTAAGTTAAAACTATTCACATACATAGTTAAGTTATGAGCGTTCTAAAAATTACTCTCTTCATAAATCATTTAGTTATTAATTAGGCTAATATTTATAGCTAAACCGTGTTTGGTCTGATTTTATTGCACGAATACCGTACCATACGTTTGTTTTAGAAGCAGTAATTTTATTAACACAATTTTATTATTTATATTACTTAGTAATAATAATTTCCCCGTTAATAAGTACACGAGTTTTGAGCAGTTTAATTTAGATAGTAGCGCCTTCGTGATATATTCATTTTATTGCTAAATGAATGTAATTGAAAACAAAAATATTTTTGCGTTTTGTTATACGCTTTAAAAAATACACTCCAATAATTTATAAAAATCACATTAACTTCTAATTAACATTTAGGCTTAATACGCTTCTATATATACATTGTTCATTTGTGGAATGCAAAAGGAATTTGTTTTATGGGCAATATTATTTGTTTCCGAATCAATATCATTTGTGTTGCGTCTTATTAATATTGGCGACCTTATAATTTATTACTTTTTTTATTAGCATTTTATTAATATTTTTTATTTGCTTTTTTCATCACTATTTTGATTTTGTTTATTTTTTTTTTGTTTATAGTTATTTTCGATTTGTTATTTTTATTTTATACCCATGCCAAGGATAAATATTTGCTAAATATTGGCTTTAAGTTTATTTGCGAATGTACGTACGGGGGTTGTATGATAAATAACAGTGGTTAACAAAATATATACATTATTGACACACACACGAACTACTTTAATAAAACAACGCAGTTAATTTTTTTATCACGTATGTAAGGACGAACTGTTATTGTACATCTCTAAATGTAAGTCGAGAGAGATTTTAGACGCCATATTGCAATCCAAAGCTTCATATGTCAATTAAACGAAAATGCCATCTTAGATTTTAATGAATTACTTTTTCTTGGGAAAATCCATTTCTATTGCAATTAATCGAAATATTTCATATATATATATATATATATATATACTTTCCCGGCTCGCGTTGCTTCACCCGTATTTACAGTGAATCATCTAAGAATTTAAGCAATAGAGGTAAAATGCAAACGCTTTATAAGACGAACGAACACACTATTTATGTGATTGTTGCTTTATCCCATTGGTCTGAGTGATTGCACCGCTTTAGTCTCTTATTACCTCTAAAAGAACGAATTTCAAAAGAATACATTTGTATCCCACAACTGAAATGGACTGGTATTCCCTCTAATTATATAGAAAGCACGCCTATATACGATTATAGCTTTAGCCGTTTCGGCCTATTTCCCCCTAAATGTTCGCATTTCTAAAAACCCCATATGCCGGCTCTCTTATTCTATAAGGAGCAATTCTATATACGTTTGGTCTGGACGATAGTACCAGTTTTATCCCTTTTTCGGTATTTTTACAACTTCGAACGAATTTCGAAAAATTACTTCATATCTTAGAACTAAAATATGCTTAGTACCAGTTTTATCTCTTTTCGTCCTTTTGTTACCCCTAAAAGGTAAGAATTTCGAAAACTGTCCTTGTTTCGTTCTAATTCCAAGCCCATATAAATTATTATGATTATGTCATTAAATGACATAAACCTTCAACCCAATTTAATAGTGAGCACTCTCATATCAATTTCTTCGATTATACATAGCATTTGCCGATTGGTCGGGTCATGTTTACCCCGATGAGTACGTATATCCAAAAATCCATTCTTAGCTGACGTTTATTCGAAAAGGGAAACAACCGCCATAAATTTCATCATCCTATCTGCAATCGTTCTATTAATATGACCGAGGGCGGTGCCACGCCCCTTGGTCTAATAATGATTTCACGTAGCCTATAATAGAGGCCCTACGGATAGTGCAACACAGTGATAATTTCATTCTAATCGGTCCATTTATTTCGCCCAGATAACGATTTTTCCAAAAGGGGCGTGTCAGCGCCCATTTTCCAGCGGGACGTAATCCTCTTTGTATCTGTAAAAGATGTAGCAAATCTCATCTTCATACCTCTAACGGCTCTGGAGATATGACCGATTGAAATTTCGGTTTGTGTGGGCAGTACCACGCCCCTTTGTCTAATTATGTTTCATGAAGTCTATGATACAGGCCCTATGGACAGTATCACACATAGAAAATTCAATTGCAATCGATCTATTTATTTGGCCAATATAACTATTATTAAAAAGGGGCGTAGCACCGCCCTCTGTCCACAAACAAAGTATTTTTTCTTATACGACCGATATAGGTACCAAATTTCGACTTCGTAGCTATAATGGTTCAAAAAATACAGTCATTTTAAAATTCCAGTTGTATGGGGCGGTTCCACGCCCATTTTACCCCCTTTCAGTCCGAATTTCCAAAAATCCCTTCTTAGTGCGCGCATATGTCATAAAAGAAACCTACATTCTAAATTACACGGTTCTAGCTTTAGCCGTTTGGACTGGGGAGTGATCAGTCAGTCACTCAAGCCTTTTATATATATAGATAGAAATAGAGTAATGGAAGAAATAAGTCTGCAGGCTTTATAAACCAGCAATAAAAAGGAGCTATTCTTAAAGAATCACATTTAAAGGTCAAGCAGAGTAGTAGGAGAAGATGATAAAGTGCCGAATATATAATGTTAAAGAACTTTAAACTTTAAACAGCAGTTGAGTAATAGACTAGCTCAAAGTGATGTTTGGAATCGCCCTTACGAAGTAGGGGTCCTTCAAAAGTAAAAAACATGGTTCGTAATGGATCCGACGCAAGCCGCTCACTTTAAAGCTGATCATTCCCTAAATAAAAAATAAGCTCTCAAAATTGCAAACGATCTGTCAAGCCAGCTCCCAACTTAAGAATAGGACTCGCGAGCCGAGAGCCCATTTGAAAGTTTGAGGCTCCTGACTTGCGACCCAGTTCTCAAATTAGGAGCCGTATTGCGAGCAGAAAGCTTACTTGAAATATGGAGTCACCTGGTTCAAGAGCCGGAAGCCATATCTGTTCTATGTATCCTCTTTTACTGTCAAAAATTGTTTTCTAAAAGTACTTTCAGTAGCCAAGAAAGTACTTTTTTGGTATAATAGTACTTTTTCTACAATAAAATTACATTTTTGATACAATAAAAGTACTTTGGTACTATAAAATCAGTTCTTTTTTTTAAATAAATATACTCTTTAGAGCAATAAAGTACTTTTTTATACTAAAAGTACTTTTATTGTAACAAAAATAAATTTTATTGCACCCAAGAGTACTTTGTTATTCCATAAAGTAAATTTTTGCACTAGAGTACTTTGCACAAAAAAGTACTTTCATCGACCCAAAAGTCATTTTCTGTTCCACAATTTTGTAGTACAAAAAAGTACTTTAGTGTTGTCAAGAGTGCTTTTCTGTTCCACAAAGTACAGGGTGGAGCGCGGTAATTTGCTTTTTTGCACTGCAGGCTGCGCCAGCACTATTGGTCGAAGAGAGTGGAGAGTGTGCGTGGCTTATAGTGACTGACGGGAGATTTGGAGATTTGACATGTTTGCCATCATGCATTGGACACGTGTTGGAGCGTATTTTTCAAATCCGCACTCGATCATTGCAGTACAGCGTGCTTTTCGTTTAAGATTCGCTGTTCCCCCACGCGGAAGTGTTCCTGAACGGCAATCGATTGTAAATTGGGTAACTTTATTGAGAACAGCTGGGAATGTGTCATGTGTACAAAGGGGACCTGCGAGAAAGTTTACAACACCACAAAATATCGAGAGTTTTAGAACAGCAGTACTGCAATCTCGAAGTATAGTTCTTTTCTGACCCGCAAAATAATTTTTTTTATACTAAAGTATTTTTATAGTACTAAAGAAAATTACTTTGTTGTGCCACAAAGTAATTTTTGTCCAGAGTACTTTGATAGTACCAGATAGTACTTTTCTACTACTAAAGGATACTTTTATACTACTAAAATGTACTTTTATTTTTCCAAAAGTTCTTTTTTTTTTTGTACCAGATAACTTTTGTAGTACTAAAGAGTACTATTAAAAAGTAATTTTTGTTACAAAGTGTTTTTATAGTACTAAAAGGTACTTTTATTTTTCCGAAAGTACTTTTCTGTTCAGGAAGTACTCTTTTGTTTCACGAAGTACTTTTTTAATACCAGAGTACTTTCCTGTTCTACAAAGTACTTGTGTTTTTGTACCAGAGTACTTTTGAGGTAATAAAGAGTACTTTTAAAAGTACATTGCCGGAATGTAATTTTTGTTCCAAAGTGCTTTAATAGTACAACTAAAAGGTACTTTTGTGTTCCAAAAGTACTTTTCAGTTCCACGAAATACTTTTTTGTACCGAAAAGTACTTTGTCGTTCTACAGAATATAAAGCTAATGCGATAGAGCTAAACAGCCTATTGTTTTCATTTTTTCGCTCCAAAACTTTAAACTAATTTTTCGACAGTGCATCCTACATTTGGGTTTGCTAAATAAAAAAAGGTTGAAATATAGCAATAAAAACTACTTTTTTCGATCATCGCACCTTTGCATAAGTTTATTCACTTTAAATTTTTTTTGAGCTTTACAGTCAATTTAAAATTTATGTAACAAAGGACTATTTTTTGAATAAAGAACTTAAAAAAACAAAAAAAAAAAAAAAAATTTTAAAAAGTAGTATTCTTGTATTCTTAGCTATTGATAAATAAACGTTTCGGACAAAGGGTTAAGTGTACAAAAAAGCACAAAAACGCAACACTGTCAATTTTTAATAAAAATTGTTGTGTTCCATAAAGTACTTTTTTGTACCAAAGATCTTTATTGTACCAAAAAGTACTTTTGTTGTACAAAAAGTTAACACCGTCAATTTGAAATACATACTATATTATTTATTTTCAATATTTGGTGTTATTTTCCATCATGATGCCCTAATACATAAATTTTTAAAAATTTGCTTAAAGGAGCCAGCCAATATGTACTCTGGTTAAAGATATGTTTGTAGTAAAGCACTTAAGGCGAGAAACGCATCCATATTTCACACCTGGTACGTACAATTTATTGCACCAAAAAGTACTTGCTTTGCATAAAAAAAAACTGTTGTTCATGAATATTTTTTGTAAATTTTTAGTCAAAACCAGAGCAAAACATCTGACTTCATAAACTTGAAATTTATTTTCCTTGTTATTCCTCTCACGCGATAAAAGATATAACTTCTATTAAAGCTCTAATAAAAATATACAAAGTTTAGCGATTTTTGGGAACTTTGTTTTTATATACATATGTATAAACATTTGTTAAGGGATAACTTTTGTTGTTATTAAATATGAGAATAATCTCTTAGCCTTTTTAATAAGTGCAAGCACGAATACGGACGCGACAAATTTTTCAAAGAGGAATAGAATAGATGAAGCAGTCTCAAAAAATGTCCTTTATCTGAACTCCGCTCTCTCTCGTTGCTTCTAATGTATAAGAATGATCTTAGTAGAAACTTTTTATATTACAGCAAAAGTATTATATTACTTTGAGTTAAGAACACAAAGAAAAGTATTATAAGTCAAAAGGCGCCGAACAAAATTTGTTACTTTTACAATTGTATATGTTCGCAAAAATTTCAGAAATTAAAAATGCTTCGATATTTGTCAAAGATTTTGGGAGATAGCCATATATCAATATTTGTATACAAATGTAAGGACTATCATCTTTACAACTTGTCTTCATTCATTGCCCATCAATTCCCACTAAAATTATGCAAAATGAACTATTTTATAAACGAATTAAATCCAGAAGTTTCACATAAGTATCACATTCACCGCAATTGCGAATTCTTGTCCAGACATTGTCATCCGTAAAAATAAATAAGTAAATCGCAAGCGCGACACAAGACGACGACAACCTTCTAGAGCGTCGCAACAACAGCAACTACAACAAGTAAGAGTAGTAAACTGGCATTAATCGCTTTGTCGTATGTATATATTTTATCAATTTTAATGTGTCGAATAATACAAATTTAATTAAATACACCATAAAAATACTAGTTTGTTGCACACACAAGTGCCAGAGCTATTGTAGCTGCTTTTTGTTTTTGTCTTCTATATATGTGACGTGCAGTACAACGAACTCTCTTGTACGCTGCTCTCCGCACTCAAAAAAAAAATTATTTAAGAATTTATTTTTTTAGGAATTTGTTTATTTATGAGTATTTCGTTATTATATCATTGAATTTGCTTGGATACTAGTATTTATAAATAATACTAAAATAAATCTTTTATTATTTCAGATGCGCCCGTTATCTTGACATTACCTCACATGTTGGGAGCTTCTAATGAGTATACGAAAACAATACGAGGTCTTAAGCCGGATGCAAAGAAACATCAGACTTTTGTCGATGTGCAGCATGTATGTACTCACTTGTATTATTAATTAATTATATGTCATAGTTATTCACCTTGAATTACTTAATTCCTTAAAAATTTAATATAATTTCTTTTTTAAATTTCTTTAGCTGACCGGCACTCCGCTGCAGGGTGGCAAGCGTGTACAATTCAATATGTTTCTGAAAAGCATTAATCGAATTACCATAACCGAAAATCTTACGACGGCTTTAATGCCAGCCATATGGGTGGAAGAGGTAAGTGGAGCTATAAAAGTATCTTTTAAAATTTGATAGGCAATTTAAAAGTTTATAAATTTCGATACGGCAGCAAATAATACCTGTTTACTTGCAAATTTGTGCAATTTTTTGCCAATTATTACTGGATTGCGTTCGTTTACTCCAAAAGTCCAGTAAATGAGAACGAGAGAGCGTAAAATTTTGACAGCTCAACAATAAAGAGTTTGCAAATTTTGGTTTGATAAATGTTAGCCAAATAAAATTTGCAAAATAGAAGAGCTGTTAGAAATTTGAATTTTGAATTGTCCAACTCCAAAATGGATTCCATTGTTCCATTGTTTCATCGGGGTCTTTGGGGATGAAGATTATTTGTTCAAATTCAACAAAGGCAATGGCTCCTGTGCAAAAACCTAAAAATTAAAATCAAATAAAAACACATCAGCTGTTTTCTTGCAAATAGTTTCTATATGTTGTTCGAGTACTTCTTTGCAAATTTAGCATGAAGAGAGTAAAATTGTTCTTACTCTCCCAAACTACAATCTTGCAAATTATTACTGGGAAAGTAAACGAACACAGCTATTAGCTCAAAATATTATTTAAAGGTGATATAGAGTGACCAGATTTTTTTTGTTTGTGAATAAAAGTAATTGCTTCTAAAATAAATGTTGAACGGTTTAAAGAGGTCTTTACCGGCATCATATGGATATTGAAACAAACGTACATACTGAAGGTCATCAGTCAAAATAAGCTTCAGAATCAAAAGTGTTAAAAGGAAAAATGGAGCTATTTAAAAAAATACAACTTTTACAACAATACTTTTTTTTGTAAAATTACAAGTACTTTTTGGTAAAATTAAATTCGGTACATTGATAGTACTTTTTGGTAAATAAAAGTACTTCTTGGTGCAATATATGTACTTTTTAGTACACAACATTTACTTTTTGGTACAATAAATGTACATTTTAGGACAATAAAAGTAATTTTTGGTACTACAAATTTACTCTTTTGATATGATTGATATGTAACTTTGGAACATTCAAAGTATTTTTTGGCACAATAAAAGTAATTTTTGGAACAATAAAAGTATTTTATGGTAAAACGAATGTACTTTTTGGTACAATAAAAGTACATTTCGGAACTACTTTTTCGTACAACAAATGTATTTTTAGAACAATAAATAAAAAAGTTAGCTTTTTGGTAAATTAAAAGTACATTTTGCCACAAAAAAATTACTTTTGGGTAAAATAAAATTATATTTCCGTACTTACTTAACTTTTAGGGTACTTATTTACTTTTTCGGTACATTGATAGTACTTTTCGGTACAACAAAAGTACTTTTGAATACAATAAATGTACATTTTAGTACATAAACTGTACTCTTTGGTACAATAAATGTACTGTTTGGTACAATAAGTAAACATTTTGGTACAACAAGAGTGCTTTTTGTCTCGATTAATATACTTTTTGGCACAATAAATTTAATTTTTGTTACAATAAATTTACTTTTTGGTACAATAAAAGTACATTTCGGTACAATAAAATTATTTCTTGAACAAAGAATTCATTTTTTTGTACAACAAAAAAAATTCTTTGGTTCAACAAAAGTACTTTTTGGTGTAATAAGAGTTCCTTTAAGTAAAATTACTAAAAATTAAATTACTTTTTGGTACATTGAATGTACTTTTTGGAACATTACAAAATGGCTTTTTGTGCACTTTTTTGCACAATAAAAATGCTTTTTGGTGCAATAAAAGTACTTTTTGGTACAATAAAAGTATTTCTTTTGGTACAATAAAAGTGCTGTATTGAACATTGAAACTACTTTTTAGTTAAAAAATTTAATTTTTGTTACATTGAATGTACTTTTTGACACAACAAAAATACTTTTTGGTACATTGAATGTACTTTTTGGCACAATAAAAGTACTTTTTTGTACATTAAAATTGCCTTTTGTACAATAAAAGTACTTTTTGGTACAATAAATAACATGTTTGGTACAATGAAAGTACTTTTTGGTACAAAAAATTTACTTTTTGACACAACAAAAATACGTTTTGGTACATTGTATGTACTTTTTGGTAACAATAAAAGTACGTTTTGGTACAATAAAATGACTTTTTGGTACAACAAGAGTGCTTTTTGTTTCGATACATGTACTTTCTGTACATTTGGGAACAATAAAAGTACATTTCGGAACAATAAAAGTACTTTTTGACAGAGTACGTATTGGCTCGCTCTTTTCGGCTCTCGGCTCGCTAGGGTCCACAAATTTCAAACGAGCCCAAATAAAGAGCTGGCTTGCGAGCCAGGAGACAAGAGCCCAAAAGAGCCAGCTCGCGAGCCAAGAGCCCAAAAAGAGCTGGCTCGCGAGCCAAGAGCCTTTTTGTCATAAAAAAGTACTTTGGTACAAAATAGTACTTTGTGCTTTTACATTAAAAGTACTTTATGGTACAAAAGAGTACTTTGGTACAAAAAAAGTACATTGTGCCGAAAAGTACATTAAAAGTACTTTTGGTACAAAAAAGTACTCTGGTACAAAAAAAAGTACTTTGTGGCGAAAAGTACATTAAAAGTACTTTTTGGTACAAAAGAGTACTCTGGTACAAAAAAAGTACTTTGTGCCGGAAAGTACATTAAAACAATTTTTGCACAAAAAAGTACTCTGGTACAAAAAACAGTACTTTGTGCCGAAAAGGGCATTAAAAGTACTTTTCGTAAAAAAGTACTCTGCTACAAAAAAAGTACTTTGTGGCGAAAAGTGCATTAAAAGTACTTTTTGGTACAAAAGAGTACTCTGGTACAAAAAAAAGTACTTTGTGCCGAAAAGTACATTAAAAGTACTGTTCGTACAAAAAAGTATTCTGGTACAAAAAAAAGTACTTTGTGGCGACAAGTACATTAAACATACTTTTTGATACAAAAAAGTACTCTGGTACAAAAAAAAATACTTTGTGCCGAAAAGTAAATTAAAAGTACTTTTCGTACAAAAAAGTACTCTTGTTCAACAAAAGTACTTTGTGCCGAAAAGTACAGTAAAAGTACTTTTTGGTGCAAAAGAGTACTCTGATACAAAAAAAGTACTTTGTGCCGAAAAGTACATTAAAAGTACTTTTTGGTACAAAAGAGTACTCTGGTACAAAAAAGTACTTTGTGCCGAAAAGTACATTAAAAGTAATTTTCGTACAAAAAAGTACTCTGGTACAAAAAGAAAGTACTTTGCGGCGAAAAATACATTAAAATGCCTTTTTGGTACTAAAGAGTACACTGGTACAAAAAAAATACTTTGTGCCGAAAAGTACATTAAAAGTACTTTCGTACAAAAAAGTACTCTGGTACAACAAAAGACTGTGCAACAGAAAAGTTTTTTTGGGCCAATAAAAAAAATTTATTTCCCTTTACAACCCATGAATGGGATAGCTTCTCGCGTTGTTGTGAATTAACACGCTTTCTATATTTAGATTCACAACAAACGGCATCTACTAGTTTATCGACGAATGCAAACGTCACTGTTTGAGAAGCTCTTACTAGACACGCCGATTGACACTGAAAGAAAAATTTATTTATTTTTTTTCTTTTAAGATGACTGGAGCCAGGAGTTGAACCTGTGATCTCCCGCCTGGTAGTCGCTTGTTCTAACCACTATGCCACGGCCGGTCCAATGAAGTATTTGGGCCAATGAAAGTACTTTTTGGCATAAAAAAGTACTTTTGGTATATAACTTTGGTACTTTGCTCGAGCTCTTTTTGGGTTCTTGGCTCCTGGCTCGCGAGCCAGCTCTTTTTGGGCTCTTGGCTCTTAACTCGCGAGCCAGCTATTTATTTGGGAGCTCATATGAAATTTTGTAGCTCTCGGCTCGCGAACCAGCTCTTTATTTGGGATCCTGGCTCGCGAGCCAAGAGCTCGTTTGAAATTTTTGGATCCTAGCTCCCGAGCCAATACGAACCCTGCTTTTTGATACAATAAACACTTTTTGGTACAAAAAAGTACTTTGTGGCAGACTTTTTCCTAAGTCTGAAAATTTTTTGCATTTTAACCGTTAAAATATTAAAATATTAAATAGTTCCACCCTATGAAATTTGTTGGTGGAATAATTTCCAAAATTTGTAATCAATTTATAAGCATAACACAAAATTGCTTCCCGGGGAATAGTTTCTCATTTGTAAAGTTCGTTTAAAATAGCGAAAAACTTCCCCGGATATTGTTATTCAGAATCAGTGTGAATAATTTATATTAACTACTATGAGCTTTTCGAAAATCTTTAATCATTAATAAAATATCCATTCTCCTCTCTTTCAGGGTATTCAATTAAACGATGAAATGGTGACCTTTTTCAAGAAACGCCTCATCAACACTCTCAACACTCTCCAAATTGTCCACTGGGCCTCGGTACTAGGCGGTGGTGGGGTGGCTGCCATATGTCTCATATATTATGTAGTCCATCGGCGAAAACCGGCTGCTGCTGTCATAGATGCACCGTTAAAATAATTAACAAAAATCAGCAACAACAAAAACAACAGACAGAAACACATGTTCACTTTTATTTATTATATTGTCACCGATGCATGGATGAGAGAGCGAGCGAGCGAGTGTACTAAGGTGGAGTGCAGATTGAATGTGTGCGAAAAAAAAATGTTGTTTGATTTTTAAATACTATTATTATCACTACTATTAACAATTTGTTGTTTTGTTTGTATGTATTGTTTATCTTTGTATTAAGTCTTATTCTAGTTGTTCGTTATGTATTTAAAAGATTATTCACAACAAAAGAAAGTTATTTGACTAAGAAATTGGCTATAATTCGTTACCTTACTTTTGTTTGTTTGTGTTAATTGGCAAAGTCAAGAGAATATTTATGATATTGTTGTTTATTTTATCGAATTTAATTAAATTTTTATATTATATTTTGTTGTAACGTTATAAATGTGATTATTGTACTTAAGAAAAAATAAATCAAGTGTGTTAAATCTTATGCAAAATGACAGGTCATTTTAATTTATTAAGTGTTGTGGTGATAAGACCGCGGGAACAATGACAAGTGGTGGTGATAATGACGTGGAACAGTCAAGCGATTAAGAGAAGTTCAGACGTGTAGTAAGTTTGAAACTGACAAAAACCATAAGGGCTATTTTTTAATATAAAAAAAAGAAATTGGGAGAACATGTCAAATTTGGGGAGAAACATCATAGAAAACTTAGCTAGGTAGGTCATCTAATCTGCAAGACCAAAACAGCAATTAAAAAAATTAAATAGTTTTTTTTATTGTGACTATTTGGATACTTGCATCTCGACTGGTTGGAATTAATCTTTTTGTTGAAATTTTTGACTCAATGATTTTCGATAGGCAGACGATAGAAAAGGTGGATGTATAGGACAATAGTAGCTTAGATGGTGAAGCAATCTGCAAGACTAAAAAAATAATTTAAAAAATAGGTCACTTTTGAATTAATTGTTTTCAATTTCCGGGGAAACGGCAGGAAATAAAATAAAAATTTGTAAAGGGCAGTAGCAACTGGGAATGTGGAAGACCAAGAGAAAAATTAAAAAAATATATATATATAGCTTTGTCCCATTCAGCTGTTTGAAAGGTTTAATATTTTGCTAAATTTAAAATATTTTAATAAATAATTTTCTATTTCCAGCGGAAAGACAGTAGATAGAGCAAAGGGATGTATATCGACTTCAGATGTTTTAAAACAAATTGACTTTGGCCCATATCTTATTAAAAAAAATTTACGCTATCAAATGAAGCAAATCATTATTTTTGGCAATAGTTTCAAAATAACGAAGTCTGCTACATAGTTAAAGTTGCCACCTGGTGACCAATAGAAACATTCAGCATTGAGTCGATGACAGAACAACAACAAATGAAAGTCTGCTTCATATCAAAAAACTATCAACCAATAGGTGGCATTGTATTCAAATTCCGCTATCACAACAACCAGCTATTGTGAATGAAACCATTCAGAGTGTCAGATTAATTGGATTGATTTTTAGCAATATTACAATAAGATGTGTCCCGAAGAAAAAATTAAATGTAATTGTAATTCGTCAACTCTACATGTTTAAATGAAAATATATATATTTATATATATAAATATAATGGCATTTATTTTAAAATTATTAAATTATTTTAATAAAATTTATACAAAGCGATGCGTCATGAAAACACAAGTACATTTTTACTATGTAAATATAAAAAAAAATGAAAAATTTGCAGAAAATGGCGTAAGACCTAAAAAATATCAATTCTCCCTAAAACACAAATATTTTGTGTGCGCTGCGATAAGTTGATTTTTTTAAATATGATTTTAAGAACTTCGGCGAAAATAAGTGTTAAGTACACTATTTGCAAAAGACGAAAACCAATATGAAAGTTGGCACAAGGCCTTGGGGCCCTAGGGAGATCAAAGTAATTTTAGGTCTCTACGGCAATTATCTGCGGTAAAAAATGTTGTTTGTGCTTGCAAATTTTAAGGTTAATATGGGTGTAGATATTGCTTTTAATCAAAGCTGCATGCATTTTGTTGTAAAAAGGATAGTTGTTGTTTTTGTTGTAACAGCTGGTGGTTAGCTGGGGTGATAATTCTTTATACCGATTTCCAATTAATCGGCACTCGATCGGGCATATAATCCGATTATCATACGATCATTGTTGGCAACTCTGTTTCGTTCCTTTGTAATAGCCTTTTTACACCGGAACGCATTTAACATATTTCCGCGTTAATCCGCATCTTCGATGGATGCGGCCAATATGCTTAAATTTTTACATGTATTTTGTTGTTGGAAAGATGTTAACATATTTTCGCATCCATGAAAGATGCGGAAAAATACACTGAGTTGTACTCTGAAAATTGGAATTTAAGCGATTTTTCTCAGTAATGTTGATCCGGCAACCACCATTTTCGTCGTTTGTTTACGTTTATCGGAAAAAATGCCAAACAACATGGACGGACAAAAAATTTACATTTTTGCCAAAATATTAATAAATGGTTATTTCAATTAGTTAAAAATATTCGCGCTCCGTGGAATACAGCCTCCGTAACAATGTTAATAGGTTTGTGGCAGGAAAATATTGCAGTTTCACAAGGCAAAAGGAAAAATGTGTGAGCTAGACAACAGCTGACAATATGCGAAACTGCGGTGTAAAACCACTTTTTAGAATTCCGCATCTTCAGCTCAAGATGCGGAATGCTTTTTTGGTGTAAAAAGGCTATAAATAACAAGGTTTGTGACAAGGATTGTTGGGTGTTGTTGTTGTGAGTTTTAACCGCCAAATTCCACCAGAGATGGCGCCAACTGTCTTGTTGATTTACATGAGATGTTGATAAATCATTTTCCTTTTTCCTTGGTCCTTGCGCAATCTGGATTTTTGTAGTAAAAGCATTTAGGATGAGTCTTGTTGGCTGGATAACTCGAAAGTATTTTAAAAGTAATTAATTTTTCATCGATGTTGATTTGACTAGTTCCCCGGCCAGGAATCGAACCCGACACCTTCGGATTGCTAGTCTACATCGCTTCCACTGAGCTATCGATTGTAGAAAATTTTGCCGAAATCTTGTTTTTTAATTAAGAAATATAGCATATAGCGCAGCAAGCAAATTTTTCTTTTTTTTATATATAGCCCGATTTTCGTCAGAATTTTAAAAATAAATATTTTATTTTTAAATTTTGGTTATTTAAGGGTTATTTTTAATAAATAAATAAATTTTTAAATAATAAATAGCGCCAAAGGCAAAATTTTATTTTTTTTGTGTTTTGTAAAATTTTTTTAAATTAAAATTTTCCTCTGAAATTACCGTCAGTGTCTTTGTTTTTTAATGTTTTTCTTTATTTTGAACTTTTCAAACCCGTAATCTTTCTAAAAACCTTAATAAAAAATTCTGTGTTAAATGCCATATCCAAATTAAAACAAATATTTAATTATCCCCACGTCGTCTACTTTTAAAATATTTATAGTAATTTTAAATAATTTTTGTTTTTTAATTTTAAGTTTTTTTTCTTTTCGAATAAAAAATAATTACAAAAACCTTTAATATAAGTATTCTCACATAGGGGTTTTAATAGGATCCAAGGGGCCGGACCTGACCTGAATTAAAACAATGTAATCTGCGCTTCTTTCAGCTTGTTTGTTTGCTTATTTTCTGTTTAATACAATTCTTCCTTAAACATATTTTGGTATTATATGACGCTTTTAATTCGATTATTCCTCAAACACTTTTAGCCTTTTTACACCAAAAAAGCATTCCGCATCTTGAGCTGAAGATGCGGAATGCTAAAAAGTGGCTTTACACTGCAGTTTCGCATATTGTCAGCTGTTGTCTAGCTCACACATTTTTCCATTTGCCTTGTAAAACTGCAATATTTTCCTGCCACAAACCTATTAACATTGTTACGGAGGCTGTATTCCACGAAGCGCGAATAGTTTTAACTAATTGGAATAACCATTTATTAATATTTTGGCAAAAATGTAAATTTTTTGTCCGTCCATGTTGTTTGGCATTTTTTCCGATAAATGTAAACAAAAGACGAAAATGGTGGTTACCTGATCAACATTACTGAGAAAAATCGCTTAAATTTCAATTTTCAGAGTACAACTCAGTGTATTTTTCCGCGTCTTTCAAGGATGCGAAAATACGTTAACATCTTTCCAACAACAAAATACATGTACAAATTTTAGCATTTTGACCGCATCCATCGAAGATGCGGATTAACGCGGAAATATGTTAAATGCGTTCCGGTGTAAAAACGGTA
Organism: Muscina levida; assembly: GCA_964034835.1. Classification (NCBI taxonomy): domain Eukaryota; kingdom Metazoa; phylum Arthropoda; class Insecta; order Diptera; family Muscidae; genus Muscina; species Muscina levida. Next base: position 46,353,840 of record OZ035883.1, on the reverse strand, counting down.
TTACTTCTCTTGACAGATACTCGACCGACTACCCAATGTTAACACGACTCTATGCCATTCAGCTGACAATTGTGATTAATGTTATCAACGAAGAAGAAGAAGAGAAGTGTAGTTAATACTTTTTTTTCGATCGGCAGCAGGATGGCTACGAAATACTTGGGGTTATTTAACAATTTTTACAGACACGCTCTGCACAATGTCAACACGGCCACCGTTAAAACGAATCAAACACAGATTATCCCCTTATTTAACATTGTCCGCCACACCAGCTTCTTCAATAAACTTCCTGCGGAACATTTGTGGAAAGGTGTGACTTCGGTCAGTAATGCTGGCAAAAAGCGTGGCAGAGGCAAAGGCACCGGCAAGAAATTGGCCAAAGATCTCAATAGGGGACAAATCATTGGTATCGGCAGGACGAACATGGTATGGCCCGGTCTAAACTCCCCCATATTGAGGGGCAAAGAGATTGTTACACAACAAAAATTGCCCGAAGACGAGGAGAGAAGAAAGCACATCTTCAAGCTTCGCGATTCGATCACTGGCTTTCGATCACTGAAGGTAAGCCCCCTTGACCGTGGTTGGTCGGGCTCTAAGTGGCCAGGTCGCAGTGTTGGGCCCCCAGAAGCTAAGGGCGATGAAACATTTGAAGGATTTGACACACGAGTGCTGGAACACAAAATCGTCTTCATCATGAAGGGCAACATGGGACGTACTCGTCGATTCTCCGTGATGTCCGTTACGGGAAATGGTAATGGTCTGGCTGGTTTCGCTTTGGGAAAAGCTCCTGAGGCTCGCGCAGCTTTGAGGAAATCCAAGAACAGGGCCGGACAGAAACTGATGAAATTCGACTTGTGTGACGGCAGAACAGTATTCCACGATTTCTATTGCTCTTTTGGAAAGACAAAAATATTTGTTACCAAAAAACCCGATGGCTATGGCTTAGTGTGTCACAGAGCTATCCAAACTATTTGCAAAGTCTTGGGTATACGTGATTTGCATGCTAAAGTTGTGGGTTCTACTAACCTACAGCACATAGTGAAGGCCTTCTTTATAGGCCTTTTGCAGCAGAGGACACACGAGCAAATTGCCCAGGAAAAACAATTGCACGTAGTGGAATTTAACAATCAACAAGATGGTCTACCGAAAGTAAGAGCTTTTGCTCCAAACTGCCGCAAAGCCGAAGAAATTGCTAAGGATGAGACAATGAACTTTACGCAGTATGTTCTGGGCGATAGGATTGTACTAAAGAAAAAGAAACTGGTACCCTTCTATACGAACACTATTGGACATAATCTGCATCTTATCAAAAAAGAAAATTACAGAAACCAGGATAAGGTAAAATTGGATATGATGGTGCATTACAACAAAATTGAAAGCTTTTTAACACGCAAGCAGAGTGAATAGGCAGATTGCGGATGATTAGAATATAATTTGTTTTGTAATATAATTGTTAATGAGCTATGGCGAAGATATGTACGAGAATCGAAAGAACAAAATAAATGTTAAAAAACAAATTATACTTTTTGGAATATATTTTCTAATGGATTTGTATAGATATTTTTTAAATTTAACACAGGAGTTGCACAATCGGATGAAGTCCAACTTTAAAATCAAAGTGAATAGACAGATAACGGATGATTAGAGCACAGTTTGTTTTTGATTCTAACTTTGATCAGCTATGTCCAATGTACTAAAGTGCATACTTATTTAATATAACTTTACATCCCATGAATGAGGTATACGAAACTGCAGTACAACGATTAATTTTCGACCATCAAAAATATGGTGACATTAAACGGGCATAAGGAATTAAAAAAAAACACTTGGATACAGATAACAAGTAGAGTGATAGTTATTTTTATACATCTTGAAAGTAACATTTTAGATAGCACGTAAAGTGTTCACTAATAATCTGAATAGGTTATGAACGGTTTTCATGTTTATATAAATATGTATATATAAACAGTTTCAATTTTTGGTCTTTTACGTTATGTACAAAATAAATTATATAACAGAAATAAAAGAAACTATAGAAGAACTACGAATCAAGGCTCATAATGAAAGTAAAACAATGATTTTTATGTTCTCCCAGGTGTGTCTCAGATTTACTTACTTTGAAACTTATTCTCGAACAAATTATATTTTTAAAAATGTTTCAGGTGCTAAAAGGAAGAAAAAACAATTTATAACAAAAATGTTGAAAGTGTAAACAATAAAATAAATAGGGTATTGTGTTGTTATATATGAAATTTGAATTATAAATTTGTATTTTCAATTTGTCTTTCCTGATATTCAATTGTTCTTTTCTGAATGTCAATTTTAATTCAGGATTTTTAAGTTCTTTTTTGAGTTTCAAGTAAAATTACTTTTGATTGGTCTTTTCTTAATTTCCATTAGAATTTATGGTTTTCAATTCAAATTTCAATAGGTTTTTTTTTCTAAAATTTAAGTAAAATCTTTAAATTTTCATAGGAAACTGAAAATCAAAAATTATCTTTGGAAGTTAAAACGGGAAATTAAAGCAACTATTTTAGATGTAATTTTGGTTTTATTGGAATTTCAAATAGAGCTATTTATTTTCAATTGGTCTTTTCTGAATTTCAAATGAAAAATCTGAATTTCAATCGTTTTTTTTTATCTTCTGAATTTTAAAAAAATTAATTAACTACAAATTGATAGTCAAAAATTATACTTGGAATTCAGGAAATGATTTCAAAATAAAAATTTTCATTTTCTTTTTTGAATTTCAAATGGAAATTCTGACTTTCAATTGATTTTTTAAAAATTTCAAAATTGGTTTCATATTTTATTGAATTTATCGCTTTAAATTCCCGAATTTTAATTGTTTGATTTCCAATTTGTGTTTTCTGAATTTCAAGTGGTCTTTTCTGAAATTCAAATTCTATAATATGTAATATACTTATATAATATAAAATATATATATTAATTTTATAAAATCCTAATTTTAAATGTTTTTCAATTTAAATCGTTCTTTTTTATTTCAAGTCGAATGGGTAATTTTCAATACGTTTTCTGAATTTTAATTGGTCTGTTCTGAAATTCAAATTCTATAATATATAATGTACTAATAAAATATTTATATACATATATAAATCAAAGAATTTCAATTGCTCTTTTTTGAATTTTATGAAAAAATTATAATTTTCAATTGGAAACTTAAAATTAAACTTGGCTTAAGATTTTTTAATTGTTAGTTTGCGTTTTTTGGTTTTCAAATTTTTATTCAGATTTTTAATTGGTATTTGTTGAATTTTTGTTTTCGGATTTCCAATTGGTCTTTTCGGAATATCAGTTTAAGTTGCAGAGTTTTAGTAGTTCTTTCTGAGTTTCGAGTAGAATGTCTATTTTCTGAATTTCAATGGAATTTTCAATTGGTCTGTTTTGAAATTAATCAGATGTCATAAATTTTAATTAGAAATTATGATTTTCAAGTGTTGTGCTCTGAATTTAAATGCTCAACAGTTTTTTTCTAAATATCCAGTAGACATCCTGATTTTTAATTAGTCTTATCTGAATTTGAAGTAAAAATACTAACTCAGTTAAAAATACTGAATTTCATTTGTTTTTTCTTCATTTTAAGTAAGATTTCTGATTTTCTGATACAATTTCAAATAAAAATTCAGATTTTCAATTAGTATTCTGAATTTTTATTAAGAAATTCTGATTTTCATATGTATTCTGCACGCACTTCAATTTCAATTTCAGAATTAAAATTAGTTTTTTTTAAATTTATGTTAAATTATCAATTTTCAAATAATTTTTTCTCAATTTCTATTGTTCTGTTCTGCATTTCAAATAGAAATTTTGATTTTCAATCGAAAATTTAGAGGTCTAGGTCTATAAATTAAAATTCTGATGTTTATTTGAAAATTCTGAATTAATTTCTTCTTTAATTTACTATTGAAAATCGCTGTAAACATTGTAATTTTTTAAGGCATTTATTTATTGTTAAAAAATTTGTGCGACAAAGTACAGCACACCCAAAATTTGTATTATATTTTTACATAGATTAAAAAATTAGGCCAGTGTCACAAATTACTTCATAAAACTAAAGTGAAAAAAAATATTCGATTATTAGAATTCAAAAAATTGAGTTACCCAGAACTATCAAAAATTAAACCCATAGCAATGGGTTAATTTGAGTTATAACGGCCACCTATGTTCCAAGTTTAAAATTATGCCCTATTTGCTCCCCAGTGTCCACAAAGAAATCTCCAATAGTGTCGGCGAGACCTTAGCTGTCAGTATTATAATGAAACTTTTGTTTCACCAAGATTTATGCCCAAAGCTAGGCGGTAAACTAAAACAAAATCTCTCTCTAAAAAAAATAATGGACCTATATCGATTTTGAAGCTATATTCATCATGAAAGTTGAAGTTACAAATAGTTTTCATATGAGGCTTTATGGGTCTTACAAGATTATGTCCCGAGACGTCTACACCGTATACTTCGATTCAGTCAAAATTTCTTTAGTCACCTATTGGACCCCAAATGTACCCCAAGCCTGGGTGTATAGGTTAATTTTTTTCTAAAACCAATACTAAGTGAATGTTTTATAAACTAGAACCGGCTTACAATTGCAGGACATGCAATATTGCACCGAAACCAAAATGGGCTATCTGGAGTCTGAAGAATCAAGCGGAACCTTATTTCCAACGTCCTTTTTTTGAAAATTTTATTAATTAGCAAACCCACTTTTGTAGGCGAAAAATCGACCTCACATACGCCTTCATTAAGGTCCCGACCAACACTTACATTGGTTTTGGCAACAAGAGTAAGAGAATGGGCGCCCGCCCCATATATTGCAATTAGTTTCAACAAACAATTTGGCTTCACGCACAGATTCTACATACATAAATTCATATTTCAGTCTTACCCGTTATTTGTTTCCGCCTCCACAGATCCCGGACACATTTGTTTTCTTCCACCTTCAATTTAACAATATCTTACACCAATACTCGAAACCACGAAAAAAAAAAAACACTGCAACTTTACCCGATATGTCATTAAAACTTCTGACAACCGTTTAATTCACCAAAATTATTTTAAAAAACACAATGTCCTCAAAAACTATATCCTGCCACACTTTTTTCATATCACTGCTTTCACTGCGCCTTCAAGACACATTTACTTGCAATCTATTACAATTTCGACAATGCGGCAACGCCGTCTACGCGCGCTCACCAACTCTGGTGTGTGGCAGTTCATCGTTTGTGTGTTAGTTTATGGTTTGTGTGATTGCAATGAAAAAGTGCGGGTCGCATTGAAGTCGTAAACAATTTTTACAAGAAAATCACGTAAATTTACGAAATATCTAAGAAAAATCTTAAGGAAAATACTCCTAAGCCATTCAAGAATACCAATCTAATAAAGTTTCCACGGGGAAACACGGTTAATAGTGTGAAAAGTTAAATTGAAAATTTGCACCTCCTCGGTTGGTGTGTTTGCGAAACAAACGAGGAAAAAAAGGTTGACAAATTGTACCGACGAGGAGAAGAGTATCAGTTTTGTATGTTTAACAAAAAATAAAAAAAAATAAAGAAAAAAATATATCACAAGAAAAAAAAATAATACACGGTGCCACACAATTAATATACACAAGGTGTAAAGTGAAATCTGTTAAGGAAAAATCCCGCTTTGGAAATTATAAAACCAAAAGCATACATATTTTCGATATTATCGCTGGAAGTTGAAAAAAAAAGCGGAGTGAAAAAGTGAATCCCACAACGATCGCAATCGATAGGAATACGGAAATAAAGGTGAATAAAGAGAAGAGCTGTTCCACCAGATAGCTATACACATGAATTTCTTTGTAACTAATTAATGTAAAAGAAAGCGGCCAAGGAATTACTGCAAGGAATCAATGAATGACTGGGAAATGTGGTTAGTAGTACACTGGCATGGAATGATGAACGAAATGGAGGAAAGCATAGTGTGGTAATAATGCTGCTGCTCATTTCATCAATTGCGGCGGCGGCAGCCCATACGTGCGACCATCGCCTTCATTATTTGTCTTGCCGTCGGTCGGTCGGGTTTTTTTCATCATCATGTTTTTTCGGCTTCGCTCGCCGTCCGCAAAATCAATTGTATTTGTTCTGTTTCAGCCGAATCATCAGCAATGTATGTGAAGCTCTATTATCTCGTACGTCTGCCTGCCCGTTCAACCAGTCTCGTCGTTGTTGCTGCTTCTTTTTATTCGGTTCTTCCTCTTTTGCTCGTCGTCCTCTTCCACATCAACGTTTTTGTTGCTTCCCCCGTTTGTTGTGTGCTCCGCTGCTACTACTGCTGCTCGTCGTCGTGTTTTTTCCATAGCCTTTTGTCTAGTTATTTTATTGCGTTTCTGTACCTAATTTTCACTCGTTGTTGTTTTTGTTAGTTTGTTGTTGGTTAGTTGGCCTTCTACATACATTCGGCGTAGCAATGTCATGCTATGTTTTGCTATAATTATCTAGGTGGCGCTTTCATTTCATCATGGCACAGTATAGCCATCTCTGTTCAACTTTAGTAGAATGAAAGTGTGGAAGAGAAAGTAATACGTCCCAGGAGTTGCCGGATGGATGGAATTTATTACAGAGTTGTTTTGGAAGAGAGAAGCTAATGTAGTGCTTTTTCGCGAAAGGAATGCGATGTTACGTGTTGCAAAATTTTAGTTTGCAGGAATTTAACAAATTGAATGTTATACCCTCCTAAATACGCCCCAAAACGCGAAAATCAAGGACAAAGTTTTCGCCGGGGCCCATGGGGTCTTGGGGCATAAAAAAAGTGGCCCTTGGGTTATATGATTACCCCCTATGTATGGGTACTGGTGTAAATTTTATGACCCTACGGGACCAAAAAAATATAATAAAATTGGCGAAATATGGGTGATAAAGCACGTAGAGAAGCAAACAAAATTTTTTTTTAAAAAAAATCGCGGCGGTTTAATTTTTTTTATTTGAGCGCGTTCAGAATAGCATGAATTTCCACACATATAAATAAATTTTTACATTCCTTAAACTGTTCGATGTTTATTCTTGCTTTGCTTTATATGTGTTTTGTATATATTTTTGCAATAGGGCAGAAATTTCTTTGGTATTTATTAAAATAATTTCAATCATCATTTTATTAGTATCAGTAAAGATATGGTTAATATTTTTCTGTTTCTTACTTTTTTTATAATTGTTTACTATTTTTTTGTTTTATTATTAAATACTGTTCAATCTATTTTTAATCAAAATAATTATCAAACAATAAAAAACACTTTTCTGATCGCAAGCCGAATATGATGTATCATTTGATACACTTTAACGTAAATTTAATACAAAATAATTTTGTTAAATTTTAAGTATAATTGAGTAGTACTTACTTATGAAATTTGTAATTGACCTTATATTGGCCATGGTGCTTTTAATTACAAGATTAAATAAATGAAATGAAATGAAAATTTGAGTACTCGCACATGGGGGGTCATCATACAACCAAAAGGGCACCTTTTTGAGAACTTTGACCTACCACTCCAATGTTCAGGAACCAAGACGAAAGAGGATGGTTTATTTTTTTTAACTGGGCTTCCGCCCATGTTATGCACTTCTGCCAATTGTACATTTCAACTTTATAATGATATAGATGTACAAATTATACATGGTTTTATTTTGACAATTGTGAAATTAAATGATGAAGAAAGATGGGTCCGAATGAAAACAGATAATTTGTGTTAATGGCTTCCTTGCGTTGTGGTTTAGTTTTATAAGCATTGTATTCGATATTGCAAGGTGGCATACGATCAGTAGGGGGGCAATAAACACCGTCTGTGCACATATTTATAGGCGTTAATTTAGCAAAATAAAAATGAAATTGTCACAGAATTGTATATTATAAAATTAATGCTAACTTTAGATTTACTTTTTCACTGACATCCTGACATCCACTGACCCCATTATATCACCGATTTAAAAATTAAAAGATTCCCATACATCGGAATCGTAGGTGAATGCTAAAAACCGAGCCAATGATTAGTCCCTTGGGCACTACGATGACCCCATATGTGTGGGTACTCCATTGAAATATGTTTATAAAACGAATCTATTGGCTTAACAGTAGCTCGCTAAGGGTATAGTTAACCTGGTTATAACTTTCTTGGACATCATCAAGAATCTACAATATTTCTAATTGAAATTAAAAAAAAATTAATTGAAATTCAATAATTTTATTTGATTTTCAAACATTCCATTTGATATTCAATACTCTTCAATTGGTATTCAAAAATTCCATTTGAAATACAAAAAAAATGTCAATTCAAAAGTCAAATTTTCCATTTGAAAATCGATACTCATCAACTGAAATTCAAAAAACCTAAATTAATATTCAAAACTCATCAATTGAAATCTAATCTGCCCCATAATTTGCTTTTTTTTGTCAAAAATGTTGACATCATTTCAATTTTTCAATTGAAATTAAAAAAAAAAAACAATTGAAATTCAACAATTTTGTTTGATTTTCAAACAATCCATTTGATATCCAAAGCACATCATTTGATATACCAAAATTCCATTAGAAGTTCAGAAAATATCAATTCAAATTAAATTTTTCCAATTGAAAATCAAAACCCGTCAATAAAAATTCATAAAACATCAATTAATATTTAAGACTCATCAATTGAAATTCAAAACTCGTCATTTGAAATTCAAATTTAATTTTATCTTTTAACTGATGAGTTTTTAATTTCAATTGACGAGATTTGATTTTTAGTTAAAAAAATAGAATAATTGAATCTCAATTGATTTTCGTAGAATTTCGTTTGGAAATGGTGTTATTTTCTTCTTCATCGTTTAAAAAAACTACAATATCCTCTACTAGGGCTGGGTAATTGGTCTGACAGAATAATCTATATATGTACATTGTCTGATATGAAACGAGTATTCAACATATATTATAAAAATGGCAAATAATTTTTGCTTATTATAAAAGTAAATAAGTACGAATATTGCTTTTTTTGAAATTGCATCTTTTAATTTTGATTAGTTTTGTACTTCTGTCACCTGCAGCAGAAATATTCAATGAAATCTTGACTGGTATTTATTTAAAATTACTGAATTTTGCCGAGAATGCATTACTTTTATTCCTCAGAAGGCAGAAGGCTCTGAAAACCATTGCGGTTTAAAGATTTTCTGGGCGACATATTTCGGTAATAAGTTTTCAAATAGAGTAGTTGAAAAAGTATTGAGTTTGTACTTAATGTAATTTCTGTTTTTTCTGCTGTTTTTCTCTTTGCTTTTTTAGGTAAGACGTTGCTATAGATAAAACTCATCTTTTTACCTAAACTGTTTGACAGTATTCAGGCGTACCGATTCTTCTTATAAGCCGGAAAGATCAAGAAAGGCCATCGAACAAAGTCAGCACTGTTTTACCCTTTAGAGTTATGTTTTTTTAAATGAGCTGTAATCTATATTACGGCTTTTTTTTTAATATTTTAGAAATATTAGAACAGCTGCTTAATTGCTGCGGAGATTCTGATTTAAAACAAATACTATGCAGATATCTTATATTTGTAAAAATTATAAAAATATAAAAAGGTACATATATCATTTTTCTAGGCCATCAACAAAACCAGTTAATTTAGCGGTCAATAATGAAGAACAAAATAACGTTCAAATTACAATTCTTTTTACTAATGTGTATTTGTTGAACTTTTTAAATCGCTCGTACACGAGTTGGAAACTCAATATTATCACCACTTCAGTTTAATTGCGATCTGGCAGCGCTACTCACACTTCCAATAAATGCAGTGTTGTATCTGCCAAATTTCCTTTATTCTATTACATATTTTTATCATCACATTTCTTTTTGTTACCTCTTTCGAGAAAATGGCGGCGTCGCCGTCTTCTTCTGCCAAATTTTTTGTACATCAAAATCAAAATAAAGCAGCAAACTAAAATTCTTCCAGTGCTGCTTCTGCATTCGCTTGTGATGATAGTGACGTTGTTGAGTTCATTGAATTTCCATTGTCAAACGACCAAAAAATTTGCCTAAAATACTAAAAAGCAGTTACTCACAACATAATTAAACAAAATTTATACACTAGAATTTCAATTTAGCCCTACAAAGTAAAATAAAGTGATTTTTTGCTCATGTGAAAGCAAATGACGCGAAACCCGAGAATTGTGAATGAGTGCAAAGGTGTAACAATCATTGAAAACATAGCGGAGCGAGACACACACAACAGATATACGCAGACTTCCAAGTGTCTACAAAACGACCGTCATATATGACCACCATATACATAGATGCAGTGGCAGCAGCGGTAATAACACCTTTAGCTTGCAACAGCTTTCGTGGAGCATAAGTTACAACCAGCTTTTTTGCATTTTTCCACATTGTCCTTATCACAATTTTACACATTTTCTGGGACAAGAATTTTCATCACTCCCGCTCAGGGGAGAAGATGGGAAAGGAAGGCTTTGCAAATTTTTAAACTTAACCACCACTACAACACCAGTCCCGCCTCAACATCTGTTGTGTTGCCGATGGAGGGGACATTATATCTTGGCTTGAAAGTGGACCAACAAATTGCCAACAACAACGGCGACGACAACTAACTACTCTAGCAGAGGCAGAGCAACAACCGTTGGTAGTGGCAACTGAAGCGGATAAAGTAAACAACTTTACAACGGTGATAGAGTGTGCGAGCATCACCTCATAAGCGTATCGACGTCAAAGCCAGCAGCAGCCGCAGCTTCACAGCATCAGATGAAAAGGAGCAACAATAAAGAGTGAAAACATTTTTGACATTGACAACTTAAAACAACAACAACAGCAACAACACCAACAAAAACAATGTAACGGTATAGCTATTAACCATTCTGTAATGTTTGTAATACCAGATATGCCTTTGTTGATTGTATGAGTGCGTGGAATGGACTAGAGAGATTGTTTGTCGGTGTGTGTGTGTGTGTGAATGTGCGAATGTCCGAGCAGGCGGCGGAGAAATGGTGTTGAATGCACACAATCCATGTGTTGTAAGCTGCGCGGTATTGGCCATATGATTATGGAGTTAGCATGTAACGACCGAAAGCGTGTTAACACGTTCGTTTGAAACGATTGTCATATTCTAAAGAAAAAATACTGAAGACTGTTTGGAATATAAGGCGTATTTGCATGGCACGGGTTAGACATAGTCTTGTGTCGCGAATAACTAGGAAAGCGCTTTGCGTTTAAATTGTTGTCCATATCTTGTTTTTACCACAATATATGCGGAGACAAACGGGAGAAAAGCGTCAGTGTCGGCCGAGTTTTCTAAATGCTCTGGTAGACTATGTATTCCTTCCTTCCAAAATATGCGTTGCAATTTGGGATGTATTCAAATATCTTGACATATAAACTGCTAACACCAGGACTCAACTTGCACATGTTAGTTAATAATGACAGTCTACAGATGATAAAATGCAAGTGATTGGAAGACCCAAGCCAATAATAATTGTTTTAACGTTTGTTTTGTTGAAGTTATTATATATTAGTAACTACCTTATACATCAGTATTATTTAGGAATAAGTTTAAGCTGGGAACGTATCTTTCTCCAGTTTAGTTTATCCCTTAACAATATGTTTTGTCACGGTCCCAAATAGGTATGTTGTGGCCATGAATTCAAGGCTTAAGCCAAATCATTTCCCGCCAAGAGATTTCATCTTGGCGGTTTGACACGGAAATTGTCATGACAGGAAATTTCTAAAGCTTTAAAGAATTACTCTTTTAAACGCCTTTTATTTAAGTGTTCGTTGGGTAGTTGTTGGGTAGTTGTTGAAGGATTTTATTGCATATTTGTGCATACAATAATACGATTTTTGAATACATCCGATGAAAATGACTCCTATAGTATTTTGATGAGTTTTGAATAGAGAACATTTTGATATAATGAGGATCTGCATCAAAAAATAGTTCTCTTTTTTTTGAGGAGACAATCCTCATGATATATGATGAGGACTATTTTGGGTTGCTGATTCAGCAAACCATATCTCTCCTTACAGAGTTGATGGTGATTTGTAGTTGCTACCCATTAATGAGAGACACTTCAAAAATAAATTGTTTTGGTAAACTTACAAGTTCCATAAAGCAATTGCTTAATTTATTAAGTTGTTGATTCTGCTAAGCTTTCAACACTTCATGAAACTGTTCCTCAAAAGTTGGAGTACTACTGTTGTGGCGCTAAAGAATATATTCCAAAATTGAACTATGTAAATGGCCACATAGCTAATAATCGCCTGTATATCTTTGCAATTGTATTTAACTCTGAGACTGATAATGAGCAAAGGGATAAAATCTAACGTTACTGATATTGGTATAAATCGGTAACTGGGACCCAGTATGGCGTCGTCAAACCAAAAAAGTATTAGCCAATTAAATTTGTTTGTTAGTATCACAATTTACGTTAGTTTATCAAATGATACATCAAATTCGGTAAACGATCAGAAAAGTGTTGTTATTGTTTAATATTTTTGATCAAATTCAGTGTGTCGCGCACTTGGATGGCGCGTTTTGAACTCCATGACGAGTTCATCTTCAGACCCCTTTGTGACAAACTGATACACAATGGTAATGTGAAAATGTCCAGCACCAACTATAGTTTGAATTTGACCGTTAATATTCAAACATGAGAATGGAGGAAATTTTTTCCCCACGATTCCCTTTTTACCTCAAAGCTCAAGATTCTTTACAAGGTTTTGTTGGTAAACTAAGTTTACTTAAAGTATTTATGTCAAAGGAAGCATACAGTTTTAGGCCGTGCCATGCCAGTGTATTTTAAACTGTATTGTTTGTTAGTTTTAGTCTATCGTATTGATTATATATCACAATTTACGTTAGTGTATCAAATGATACATCAAATTCGGCTAACGATAAGAAAAGTATTTTTTATTGTTTGATATTTTTGGTCAAATTCAGTATGTCACGTTAGTTAGTTTTTCGTTAGTTTTAAATTAGTTCTTATTAACGCACTTTCAAATGGTTTCGAACTAGCAAAATGTGACGCGTCATCTATTGCCAAATTATTATTTCTGAACCCTTTCTATACTAGTACTCAAGTCTATAAAAAAACTTTAAATTAGGCTAACTGTATAGAAGATGAACTAGGCTAGTGTGTGGAGAACATTTATTAACTTCGGGCCACAGTAAAAAGGGGAATAGATCAAGTGCTCTGTTTAGCCTCTGCAGCATCATATCTTAACATGATCTGATGTGGTCTTGTTTGAACCAGGTCCCTTATCGGAATTGCAAAAAAATAATTAGGTCTTCAAGCAACCAACCATACAAAAATTTTACCTATTCCGCCAATTTGGTTAAATTAACAATATACCAAACAACAGAGTTTTTGCTCAGCCTATAGGAAATTGAAGCAAAATATAGACAAAATCGTATTTATAAGGAAAATCTAAACTTAGGAGTGGTAACAATTAAACCACCATTATAAAAATATCGTCTCCTTCGAAACGGTTTCCTCGTTTCTAGAAAAACTATACCGTGGTTTTACCAAATTTGCAGTTGGACAAGAAACCATATACAGGTGGCTTATTGGTTACTTACTGGTTCACTTCATATCCCATACAAAATTAGTTGCGTTAATTATTTGAAATTTTTGTATTGCTCTTTACTAATGTACTGCCGTCCTAAGAAAGAAAGTCAAAAGCGCCAAAATTCCAAAATTGAGATAATGACAAATTCGGAAACGTGAATTAAACTCTGATTTTTGCATTAAACTTAAATGATCTATTTTCAACTGTAATTGGTCGAAAAACGTTAAGCAAAATTGTCGGATCTACCACCACTTCTAGCGTGTTTCCTAGTCAAAAAAGTCGTATCTACCACTTTCTATGATAAAAAGTTGGCTTTTAAGACTTTTTTTCCTTAGTATCTATGATTTTTTTGAATACTATGACTTTTTTATTAAGTTCTTGCAAACATGACAAAAGCTTATTTAATATTTAAATTGTAAATAGCAACTAATATTGGTAAAAACACTATTATTTTTGCGAAAAAACGCCAAAAAAAATTTTGAACTTATTTGTATAATTTGGTTTCTGTAACAGTTTTTTGGGTGCCTATACTAGGCAAAAAAAGTCATAAGTCCATTTTCTCTACATTATCATCAAAACTATCCCTGTTTGTTAAGATAATAAAATTTAAAAAAATAATATATTTTGAAATCATTTTTGAAATTTTTCAAAAACATTTATTTTTAAGGCGCGAGAGTTAAAAAACATAAAAGCTTAATATCTCAAAACTACAAAAATGGAGATGTGACTTTCTTTCTTAAGAGGCCAGTATAGTTGTCTAGAAGTCATCACCGTTAAATGAATGAAACACTTAATGCAAACGTTCTTAAACTATCATCCAATTACATTTTAAAAATAATTGTAATAGAGAAAAAATCAATAATTACTTTTGCCGCTATCAGCATATGGAAAAATTTCATGGGAGACAAATTTGCAATGTGCAGAAATATATTTTTTTTATCACTAACTTATCGTATCATAAATTAAAAGCAAATCTGAATATGAAATTGTTATCATCAATTTAATATAATTACATAGCTTGTCCTATCATATTTTAAACATGGATAGCGCTCTTCTTTTCTTCTTTATCTGTTGTATAAAACACAGCTTTCCTTTTTTATGTTTGACAGCACAGCTGTTTTTGAATTTCGAAGTCTACATTTGTTCTTACCCTTCTTTGTAGTTATTTTTTCTATAATAGGGTATTTTTAATGATATTGGAATCATGAAATTGATATCATTGGGTCCCCAACTAAGCCAACAGATAGAAGGTAAATCTTTTGGACTGTGTGTGCAAATAATAACCAAGTTGCTTGAAAGTTTTAAAGTTTTATTGAAATGTTGAGTAAGAAAATATAGATTTGATTCTTAGCTTTTCTTCGGCTTTTATTCCATATAGTGTGTTTTACTAGTACGTTGGCTATAAATAGTCAATTAGGAATGGTTCCTATATACAAATGAATTCTATCAAAAATTATTATTAAAATTAGTTTGAAAAGGTCGGCTGTGACAAAATTGTTTTGAGAAATGTTCTATATAATCTATATATCATTAATTATCATGAACATAAAACGTTTCCTCTGAAGCGGATGTAATATCCTTCAATTTAATTATTTAGAACAAATACAAATAACTAAAATTTTTAATATTTTGAACTGTCTTTTGATACTTTCTCACAACTTACTTTTCTGATTCTATGAATACCTTTTTTGAAGATGCATATTCAAATACATTTCCCAGCAAGTCACACCGATGTGCTTCAATTCCATAAATACTTTGAAGGAATAAGCTGTTAATTTTGAAGTTCGACTACTGTAACAATTAATTCTGTTATAATTCGTTATCAAAATTATATTCCTCTACTAAAAGTAGCTAAATCTGGAAATATACAAATAAAAATTTCGGCAGGCGCCAAAACCAACATCAACATGCGTGCCACTGAAATCCCGAATATCATCAAGATCTTTGTAGCAAATATTTTCACAACATATTTTATTAAATGTTCTTGTCCGCTAATAATAATTAAATACCTTTTGCACATATATACAATATATGCTGCGTTTTTGTAAAAATGCTGAGTTAAATAATCTTTTTCTTGCCAGTTTTTTAAACATTCCTATGGTCCATTTCTTTTTTTTTTATTAATATTAAAGTTTTCTTCAAATTGACTCTTTTGCTAATAAATTTTTTTCCTTTTTTCTTTACAGCCAGCGCATTTGCTTACAGAACAAAATTAACTGCTCTTAAGACATAAACCATCTTAATATCAACAAGAGTCGTCAGATTATTCTTGAAACAAAAATTTAACCACAACCAACCACCGCCAAAATATAAATAGACCCAACATTATTTGTATCCAAGACGAAGAAGAAGTGTGTGTGTGACAACAGCAGCATAAACAACATTAAAAAAATGAGACGATTAGTAGTAAACAATTAGCGCGGAAAGTGAAGCTGAATAAGCGAAAAGCTATTCAACTTTAGCTTGCAGCAGTCCCTTCTTCAGCACATAACGATCTCATCGTTGAAGTGTTCTCTTAGAGCGTCATCACTGCAAATTGTGAGATCACTCGCGACACCACAACACACAACAGTAAACACTCGATATTGCACCGCAATGAATTCAAGTCAACAAACACAAGCTGCTCCCGGCAATCGGATAACATTCACCAGTCAACCGCTGCCCAATGGCACCATCAACATAGGGGGCGGCCATGGCGGCTCCATAATATCGACGTCGCAATTGCCCAATACGACGACAATCAAGACAATAACATCCAGTGCCGCGGGCCAACATCAGCATCATGGGTTACCACAACAGGTACAAGTTCAACACCATCAGGTATTGCAAACAGCGGGTCAGCAACAGGGCAATCCAGCTGGCGCTCAGACGCAGCAACAATCAGTAGGTGCCACACAAACGCAAACTTTAGTTATAAAATCTAATCATGCAGTCTCATTACCGGCGGGTATTGTCTCAAGTGCACCCGGAATAGTAACTATGACCAAAACCATACAACAGGTATGGGCGGTTTAAAGCCCACAAAAAAAAACAAAACAAAATACAAATGAAATTTCTCGAACTTCTTAAAATGAGTCATAGAACGATTCAATATCCACTAGAAAGAAAATTTACTGTAGTTCATATTTCTGCGTCAATTTTAAGTTCTAAATAGTTGCCTTTTTTATAATTTTTTTCTCGCCATATATCTTCCTTGCAAAACAAAAAAAGAAATTGAGATTTGTTATTTGGCAAATGAAAACAAATCTTAAATGCTATAATCTATAACGCGATCTTAACTATAGCGGTGTTGCCAGTGAAAGAATAGGTGAAAAGTCATATATTAAAATAAAAAAAAGATTTAAATACTATTGATGCTTTTCAGCCACATAAATATAAAATAATATAAAATCTAGGATAACACGAATCTCTTATTTTTCCTTTCAACTTTCTGCATATTATGTAGAAGTTCTGTACTCTTGTTTATTGATTCCAAATGGATTTAAAATTGTTCGATATTAGAAAAATTATTTAAAAATTTAAACGGTTTAAAAATTATAATTTAAAATTTTTGAGAACTTTTGGAAAATACAAAAAAAAAAAATGAAACTCCAGTAAGGACTAGTCAAACTAGTTCATTGAACTACATATATGAAGTAGTTCCGAACTATGAACTTTTGAACCAGTTTAAAGTTACTAAATGGTGACTAAGAAAAAAACAGTTTTAAAATAGTCTACCACACAATTATCTCAAATTTCCTAGTTTACGTATAATGCGTCAATTTTGTACTAGTCCTTATCACACTTTTTTAAAGTAATTTCAAACTATTTCAAATAAGACAATCAATTACCGCTTTCTGAACTAGCCTAGGACAACTACGTGTGAAATGAGACAGTTGTTTGTAAGAAAGGTGAACTGGTTCCCTGTCCTAGGGGAACTAGTACTTAACTAGTTCCTAACTAGTTTTTTTCCCTACTGGGTTGTAATTTTAAATCGATACAAAATCTAGAACATGGACAACATGTTGCCAACAACATTTTAAATGAACCTTCGATTTGAAAGTCATGCACCTATTGAGAATTTTCCAAAATGTAATTGTGTTCCAAATAATGAATGTGTTTTCATCGTTCGGTTCAAGATGTATTATTGCTAATGGAAAGTATTTTACAAGAGTTGTGTGAAATGGATTATGTTGACAGCTGGCAGGGCGGATAGCTATATCGATAGTTGCCGAACAAGCTCATCAGCACCCTTTGCTGTGCCTTCTCCACATACGACAGCTGTATTATATATAACAGCTATATTTCTGTGTATCGTATAACTGGAAATTGTTTCCTTATGGAAACATTATTGTAATTTTTATTAAATGAAGTATTCTGGAACATTTTTTGTTCCGTCTGATATATTGTTGTTGATGATATAACGCTTTCTATAATGATAGTAATTTCAGTTCCTTAAATTTGGTTTTAAAACACAAAATTGTTCTGCAACTGTCTTCTACACCATTTCCAATCAAAAGATATTCAAATATTTCATTTTAAATTCAAAACTCTTAATTGACATTTAAAATTTCCGCTTAAAATTCAAAAAAATGTTTATTGAAATTAAAAATTTTTTAATATAAATTTAAAACTCGTCAGTTGAAACTTAAAAGACATCAATTGATATTGAAAATCCGTCAATTGATATTCAAAAAACATCCAATGAATTGAAAATTTTTTAGTATATCAAATGACGAGTTTTGAATTTCAAATTGAATATTTGAATTTATAATTTGATGATTAATTAATGTTGCTCCAACTTTTCTCCAGTCAACAGAGACAAATATCACATAGTCATCCAAATGCAGCCGTTTTTAACTGGCAACACACGTCTATACGTCTATTATACTTTTAGTTGTGATTTTTCTTAATTTACATTACATAATATGTTTGCTGCTCTAATTTATCAAGATGCGTGGGGTGCGTGCGTTAGATGTATTAGAGAACACCGCTGGACTGTTGCTTGTTTTACATTTGTTTGGCCATTTAGTTTTTAAGTTTTGTATTCATCGCTTTATTCTAAGTAGTTTACGCATGCCTTTATTATGTATTTGCGCTTTTTTTTCTGTTAGTATGCTAAAACTAATGCTTATTTTAAGTTTTTTGCTTGTTAAGTAAGAAAAAGTGGGTAGGGACAATGAAAGTAGTCTGATCAAAACAAAAAAATAACACATTCCTCCTTATTGTGTATGTCGTAATCACGTCGAATCTTTGTCGTTTTTTTTAAATTGCATCGGTAATGAATTTTGTGAGACAGAAGTACGATTTGTCCTTGCTCCTAACACTAAACATTTCTGTTAATTATTAACAATTTTATTCAACAAAAAAAAAAACAGTCGAATGTTGTCGAAAGTCGACTACGACATACCTTTTGAGGGGGATTTTCTGTTAAAGTCTCTTAAGTTATAATTTGCCTATCATATAATCGATTTTTGTTTAATACCATCTAATAAGAGTGACAAATACTTTTGAAGCTCAGCAAGTTCCTAGTTATTATTTAAAAGCAACGACATATTCAAGAAATGAGGGGATAGAACATTATATATTTATGTTTGTAAGTTAGCATGAATTTAGAATTCTCTTTAAGCGAATCTTAAACACACGCCTTTTAAACACGAATTTGCTGCGCGTTTTTTTCTAATACACTGTTGAGACGAACGACTAGCTGGACACTTAATTACATTTATGTTTCCTAATAATGTAGGGAGATTTGAAGCCAATTGAAGACGATTCTTTATAATTTCTTCCATTATCACTGCACCTTTGAAAGCCACATCCATATAGCGTTCGCTTTGGAAATATAAAACGTCGTAGGTCCTTTCTAATGCAATGCCTATTTCAATTAACAACTTATTACCTAAGCATATTTGATTAAGTCTTTGTTTATACTTATTAGTCTTCTGCATAAAAATCATATTCAAATATCTGTACCATTATGGCAAAAGTTGATATTCCTAATTTTCAAAATTTTAAAGAAAGTTTTGAAACCATATTAAGACATTAGTGACACCTCAGCTTTATACAAAAACGATTAACCACTTTTTGAAAGTTTTTTTTTTTTAATTTGAAGTCGTTTTATATTATTCCCAAAGTCCTCCAAAAATCAAAAACTTTTGAACAATTTTTACATCGTTAAATTTGAAACCTCACTTATATCAGCTAATTGTTCTAAAGTTCCTAAAAGACAGATCGAGTAAAATAAAACCATATTAACTTTTGTCATAATAATGATGAAGACAAAATTATACCCTATTATATTTTTTTAGCTAAATTTCGATCAGATTCTTGTGCACTTCAGACACTATTTAAAAAGAGGTTCATATTTCTTCTCAGTAAGCAATTCAAATTTTAAAACTAATAATTAGCAATGGTTTATGAAATTAGCAAACACACAAAAAGGCAAATGCATGCTGTAGTCTCTCTCTGGTATCTTAGCTTTAAAATCAATTAAAACATATGATATATTTTATTATCCTTGAAAACAACTACAACAGTCAATATTAATGAATCTTTTCTCAACAGGGTAATCAACCTATGCTAAATTCCATGTTACCAGCTGGTGTAGTAGTGGGCATGCGACCTCCAAATGCCCAACAACAACCAAAGAATGTCCAAGGAAACACTGTGGGAAGAGTGGTCATTGGCGGACCACACATGGTGGGAACAAGGCCTCAAAGTCCAGCGGTAAGTTTTATGTTGTTTGCATCTTTAATTGTTTTCTAATTCGGTATAACTTTTTACATAATTGTGCATATGTTCTCTGGTCCGAAAAGAAAACCTAACTAAAATCCACCTGTAACCATGTTTCTTTACAATTCATATTAATCTAGGAATGAATGGTTAACTAATACCTTCATCCTCTCTCTGTTACTAATAATGACTCTTAATTGAATTTAATACATTATACATTTATCCTGGTTATTCCCACCTTTGACTCTTGTTCTTTTTTCATTGTTTTTTTTTTCTCGTAGATAACTTTAAGTACACTAACCCCGGGGCAAACGCCTGCACTCATTTTGAAAACTGAAAATGGATTTCAATTATTGCGCGTAGGGACTGCTACATCGGGCCCGGTGACACAAACAATTGGCACTAATTCCACAAACCCAACACAAATACGCTTGCAAACTGTTCCAGCTGCTGTAAGTAGATTCACAGGTCCACCTTTAGCACTGCGTAAAACGATTGTAAGATCATCCACCTCCACCTCCACTACCACAACAACCACCCATCACCATCACCACCACCAACAGCAACAACAACAGCAATCGCAACCGCAACAACAGCAACAAGTAAAAAAACAACATCCGCAACAGGCAACTGCTACGTTGAAACAGATTAAACAAAATGTAATTGTCCTTTTTTTCTGGAATCCACTAGACCAATTTGCTTTCTCTTGTATCTCTCTATGTGTGTGTGTGTGTGCGCTCGTTGCTCTCTCACTTGGCGCATATTCTTCATTGAAGAATGAAGAAGGCCACTCTTAGTTTCGTTGTCTTCAAAGTCTATGACGTTTTTCATAGTACATAGTTTTTGTTTTGCAAACCAATGTTACGTTTCAATTTATACAACGAATATGTTGCCTTTGTTTATTTTATTTGAGATTGTGATGAGAGCTATGGAATTACATAATTTATAAAAAGTTAAAATCATCTTTAAAAACATTAGCATCTTAATTTCAAGTTTGTGATTGTTTTGAATATCTATATGAGAATGCGCCAAACACAATACGAAAGATTAATTAAAAATAATAATTAATTTTAAAGTTTTTTTAATTGTTGTCTTTTTAGAATGCATTGCAAAGTGAAAAGAAAATTAATTACTTTAATGTTGTTACTTTTTTTTAGATACTTTTAGAAAATATTGTACTTAATTTTTGTTTTAAAACACGTAATACCATTGTTAATATTTTTTGTTAGTTTTTTTGCGGTTTATTTAGTAATTTTTTTAATTAAAAATTATTTTTTTTTTTTTATTAAAAATATGCTTTTTTATTTAGACATTATTTATTGAAAGTATCTTGTTGGATATTAAAATGTTTTTTATATAGATGTACTAATTACAAATTCGAGCTTGACTATGTAAGAAATTAGGAAAAATTATGTGAAAACCAAAAATTTAAAAGGGATTAACATACCAGGTTCGTTAAAAATCAAGATTACTTTGTATAGGAAGGAAGGCTTTGTTTATTAGAATGGAAAGAACGTTCCGATATTCATTATACCGATGTGTGAAACCACAATCCCACCCCAACAGACTTCTAATAAGGAAATAATCGAATTTTTTTTAAAAGGGTGCTGACGAGACATTGTGGTTAATGTTGAAATGACGTCATACGCCTAACCTGCTGTCAACATAAAACATTTCACACTCTTGACTAAAAACCTATTGGCAATAATAAATAATTGCCAATAGAACTGATCTCAAACCGAACTATGACAATATCAAAAAAAATATATTTAAAATATTTTCTTATGTGATCATCAAATTTGTAGTTCTCAGTAACACACTGTGTTCTCTTCTCTTAATAAATGCATTTCAAATTTTATGATTTTAATCAAATTTACTATAAAAGCTAAAAATAAAACTGCAGAGTTTTTAAACCTAAATTAGAGCATTTCGTATTTTAATACAAATCTTTTAAAACGTTTTTTTACATGTCAACGATGTTGTATCGATTTCTTTGTTTAGGCCATATCCCTTAAGCCGATGTCGCCCATATTTATTGAGAATACATATCGCACCTGTTCGACAAAAGAGTGACAACTCAAAATTAAAAAAAAAAAAAATAAAGTATAAAGGGTGATTTACACGCTATCCACCCATATCCCCTATCTACTGTGAAATCACTATCCACCTTCCTATAATTCAATATTACTTTGCTATAATTTTATTGTGTTTGTCTTTGCTTACTCTTACATGTTTTCTAATTAGGCTATCTCGCTCATGTTGTTGAGGGGATATCAGTAGATATGGGTGGATAGCGTGTAAACCATACTTAACTCTTTGGTTGAGTCTAAAAAAGTTATTCTGAGAGAACACTGAGAGTGTCATAACGGATTTCTTTTACGGAAGAGGATACTAAACAATGGACCATTTTTACTTTTGGTAGGGATGACCACTTTATGTGGTTTTTTCTCTCTTTTTATTGCAGAAAATAAAAATGTAGAAGTTTTGAGTTGTCGAACAAGTGTGATATGTTAATTATAAAATAATCCACACCAACTTTTATGTCTATTGACAAAATAGTATTTCATATACCGCTTTTTCAAAAATTAGGTCATATGGGCGGTGCCACACTCTATCCATCCATCGTATATATCCTAAAGACTGGGTTCCAAAGGTCGATATCCTGTTGACATAACCCTCCTCTTTTTTTATTTCCAACCAAAGTTGAACCTTGGAACTTTTGAACGTTGTTAGCACCCTTTGGCTTCTGCCACCTGACTGTCAATGCGAAAAGCTATGAATGATCCGTTTGGACAATCCGATAAACTAACGTATGGTAGTGTGAAATTTCCTCACAAACCGGATGACTATTTTACTACTAATTTTAAAGATTCATTTAAAGAGATAGTCCGCTCACCAGAAAGATTTGTCTAATATTCCCTCTATGTGGTAAATAATTAAGCTTTAGAAACATTTTAAATGTACTTAACTTTCTTAGACTAATACACTTATTGCATTGATTAGTATTGAGCTCTAGCTGTTAAAAATAGGACTTTTTATGTCGACATTGTGTACATGTTTGAATTCTACCATTTTTTTTTAGATGTAAAGTTAGTTCATATTCCCCCTTATTATGTATGTCGTAGTCCCGTCGAATCTTTGTCGTTTTTCAAATATGGCATCGCTGATGTAATGTGTGAAACTCAAATACGACTTGTCCTTGTTTCTATCATGTTCTTCCTTCTCAGGTGATGAAAAATTTCCAATACTAAACATTTCTGTTCATTATTACCAATTTTATTCAATAATTAAAAACTATCGAATGTTGTCGAATGTCGACTACGGCATACGTAATAAGGATAATTGTTCTAAATTTTAGAAAATTTCACGGGTTAGCGATTTCACTAGTTAATTTTTTAAGGGCGGTAGTTTAGTATCTCTCAAAAATAAACTAAATTTTCGTCAAAATTTCGAGATAGCAAAAAGTCGGACGAATAACAATAATATTTAAATATTTTATATTACATTATTAAATACAATATAAGCTATTTCTTTCAAGAACTTTAAAACTTCCTGTTTACATCATAAAATATAAAATCAATTACTAGTAGTTGAAGAATTAAATTGTAATTCTTTTAACGTTGCGAGAAAGTATTGTTTATTTCTATGAGTTGTTTAAATTTTCCGTTTAATACATTTTGTTTTAACTGTTTCATTTAGCTGTTGTTTTTTCTACATATATTTCTTTTTTTTGAATTCCATTTGAAATCTAATATTTTGTTGTTTAGCGTTATATTTGAATTTCAATTACACATCCATAGTTTTGTTTTAGGGGTAATGTAAATTGTCGTATTAATCGTACTAGATCGTTGTAAAATTTATAATACAATAGTTCATTTTAAAACATTTGTCTTAACACTTTGGTGGTTCAAGTGATTAGAGTATTTAATATCATAAATTATAATACCAAGTAAACTAATAATAATAAAAATAGTTAACGAAATTAAAAAATTCTTAGTCCAAGACATTTTAAAACTTGTTTACATTATTTATTACGACATTGACTTCGCTACCTATGTATGATGATACCATATCCTAATACGTCAATTTATGTTGCCCCTGTTTTGCTGTAGTATTGCTTTTGGGTTGCTTTTAATTATTGTACGAATATAATTCGTTCACCTTGTCACAAAAACGTTTTTGGTTTTTTTAATTGCTTATATTATTAAAAATTTTCTTCATCAAGTAAGCATTGAGATTTTTTTTTGTATGTAAATATATTACATTTTTGATTTGTAAATATAGTTGTTTTACATGTGCTTAGAACGAAAAACAAAAGACAACCAACCTCATATTATTTATCATCCTTTTTGTTCCCATTCAAATTGTATGCGCTCTAATAACGTCTTTCTCACCATAGTCGATATCAAATACCTCAACCGCCAACAATATTGTGGTTAATTCGGTGGCAACCTCCAACTCCCAGCCAACACACGTGTACACGTCGCAGGCGAACATGTCATCGTTACAGCATCAAAATCAACAGCCAACAACGACAAATGTTGTTACATCCATGCAGCAACAGCACCAGCAGCAGCAACAGTTTCACACGCAGACGCACCATCTCCAAAGCCAACCTCAAATAACTCAAATTCAGACAATACCAGCGCAACAGGCACCATCGTCCCAACACCAGCAATCGCATCAGCAACACAATACAACAATGAATAATGTGAATAGTACGAATAGTATAGGCGGTGGCGGCGGTGCGTCCGTTGTAACAACGACGACAACAACACACCAAACTGCGGCGGCTCAGGGTAATACCAAAGAAAAATGTCGTAAATTTTTGGCAAATCTAATAGATCTATCGACGCGAGAACCAAAACCAGTCGAGAAAAATGTAAGGAATCTTATACAGGAGCTGGTGAATGCTAATGTTGAACCCGAGGAGTTTTGTGATCGTCTGGAGAGATTGCTGAATGCAAGTCCACAGCCGTGTCTGATAGGATTTCTGAAGGTAAGTTAATTGTACAGTGAAAAAAAAATGTTTGTAGAATCAGCGAATAAAATTTTGGGAGGCGAGATCATAGATAAGATATGATGTGACTATTTATATATCCTAAAAAAATATGTCACAGATTTAAGTATTTAATATTTTTTTTTTTTTTTGTGAAAAGTTTTTTCATGTGATCGTAGAAAAAACCATAACGGCCTTATTCATAAAAAGTTATAAGAGTTTTATAAACCATTTTTAAGCAATTTTCGAGAAAACAGTATTCGTAAACGATTCACATCTTCAATAAGTTATATCAGGATTGTCTCTACTTTAACCATGCTATAACTTGACGTTTGTACAATTTATTGTATATTTATGAATTAGAGATCTTTATTTTGAGTTTTTCGGCATTTTTCCTATTGGAAAGAGTTGTTGCATGTATTCATTGTGTAGGAAATTGTCATTGCGCACATAGAAAAGTATCTAAATAGACACTTTTCATTCATGAATTCTATTTTGAAATTATATCTTCAAAAATATTTTGTAAATAATAAAATAATATTCTTGATGTAAAAACAACCAAAACAAGGAAACAATGTAATCGGTATCCGATTATTATTTCAACATGAGGAATGGAAAATTCAATCTTTAAATGACATTTTTACTCTAACGTCTTTCTTACCGTCATGAGAATCGTAGTCAATATAAAATTGAGCTAGAATTATGTTCATAGTTATTATAAGAGCAAATAAATGTTTGGTATCCGATTATAAAGCTTTTTTTTATACATCATTAATGACCAAAAACAGTCGGCGTTGCCACCGAAACACATAAAGCTATATGACTGATAGAAAACGTGAATGATGAATACAATTTCTTATTCAAGGTTTTTTAGATCAAAAGAATACTTTAGCTAGAGAATGCTTCATACCTACTTTAGAAATTGTTTATGAATAAGGCCGTAAAAATATAAAACAAAACAAGATATTAAGAATAAAATTATATATAAAAAATAAAATAATATATATACGAAAAATAAATACAATTTAAACATGAAGAATAAAATATATAAATAAATAATTTGTAGATATAAAAGATTAATGTAAAAAGTTAAATAAAAAAAGAAAAACAAGAAAAACAAAATACAAATAAAAATATAATACAAAAAAATCAAATAAAAATATAATACAAAAAAATCAAATAAAAATATAATACAAAAAAAAAAAAAAATTAAATTTGAAAAAATAAAATAAAAATACAAAAAATAAAATGAAAATATAAAAAAAAAAAAAAAAAATAAAATATAGATAAGAATTTATTCAATAAAATAATATATCTTGAGAGAAAATAAATACGAAAAGTAAAAAAAAAGTATAAAAAATATAAAAATTTTAAAAATAACTTCATAATTACATAAAAATAAAACAAAAATTAAAAATATATACAAAAATCTCAAATCGGCTATTCGACTAAACGAGATTGATCATTGGGATCGTTCCATCGGACATTCAAAGATCCTGAACCATATCAACATCTCACTCGAAACTGACTACGTGCTAAATACACGGAAATCAAACGTTCTATACGAAACTAGAACGCCTTCCAGAAAGGAGTGGGCACAGAACGAGAACGCAATATATGGACCAATAAACATCTTTACCGATGGGTCAAAACTGGATGACAAGGTCGGCTACGGTATCTACTCCGCGGATCTGGGCCTAAATATAATATCGAGAATTCCAGACTTCTGCAGCGTTCTCCAAGCGGAAATACTTGCTATTAAACGAGCCGCGGACGTGAGGAAGATATCACAGGAGGATATTCTCCTGTTCACGGATAGTCTAGCGGCGGTAAACTCGTTGAAGTCCTGTGACATCAAATCGAAAGTGGTCAGTGCCTGTCGGGAATCTCTTAACGAGATAACCAGGAATAACAGAGTTCTGGTTACGTGGATTCCCGGACACAGCGGAATCGAGGGCAACTGTAGAGCGGATGAAGAGGCCAGACAGGGCTCAGCCCTGCAGGAAAGCGACGTTGAACACGTAGTACTTCGCCCTATATCCACCTGTAAAAGTACCATTGAAAATCGAACGTTTAGAATTGCAAACGACAGATGGAAGAATGAAGAAACCTGTAGAAAGGCCAAAAAGACTTGGCCAGAATACAACGCGAAACATGCATCGTACCTGGTAAGTCTTGAGAGGGACCAGATGAGGAAAATTATTACCTTCCTGACGGGATATGGACCCATAGGCAGACATGCGAGTAGAATGGGATTCGCAACGAAAAGCGAATGCTACTACTGCGGAAACAGTAGCAGTGAACCATCCACCGACCACATTATATGTGATTGCCCAGCGCTATACAGAAGGAGACTGGAAACCCTGGGGAAACCCTTCTTAAATAGTGTAGAGGAACTTGCATCGTTGGACATCGGAAGGATTAACAACTTTTGTAAAATTATCAACTGGACGGATTGGATCGACAACTGGCAACGCAATCAGTCAGCACACGCGCTGATAGCATAGGTTGAAGGGATGGCACAAATGCCCAACGGGTGTCACAATGGGTCCATAAGGACCTAAGTGTTCTCCTTTGAAGAAGGAGATGCCTGCATACCAACCAACCAATACAAAAAATAAAAATAAATTGAGTATATAAAATAAAAATATTAAAAATAACATAAAAATAAAATATATATAAAAAATAACATAATAATAAATATGAATAGGAAAAGTAATATATAAATATAAAAAAATTTACATAGATATAATTAACTAATGTTAAAAATAAAATATAATAATATGAAATAACAAAATAAATTAGCAATAATATAAAAATGTTTTAAACTGAACGATTAAAATATCATTAAAATTAAATTTAGAAAGTATGACTAAGAAAATATAAAAAAAAAATTTAATTTTTTTTTGCAAAATATTAAATGGATTCGAGATATTTTAAAAATCCATATTATAAAAATAACACAACAATAACATCAAAATAAAATAAAAATATAAAATTATAAAAATATAGAATTATAAAAATTTAAAATATAATTATATAACACAATAAAAATATGAAAATATAAAAATATAAAAATATAAAAATATAAAAATATAAAAATATAAAAATATAAAAATATAAAAATATAAAAATATAAAAATATAAAAATATAAAAATATAAAAATATAAAAATATAAAAATATAAAAATATAAAAATATAAAAATATAAAAATATAAAAATATAAAAATATAAAAATATAAAAATATAAAAATATAAAAATAAAAAAATATAAAAATATAAAAATATAAAAATATAAAAATATAAAAATATGAAAATATAAAAATATGAAAATATAAAAATATAAAAATATAAACATATAAAAATATAAAAAAGTTAAAAAGTAAGACATGAATATAAAAACAAAAATAATAATTAATTTATTAAAAAAGTAATAAAAAATTAAATCTAAATATGAAAAGAAAAATATAATATACAAAATATTAATATAAAAAATATATAGATTTAAAAAAAAATAGTTTTAAAAAAATATGGCTATAAAAATTAAAATAAATTATGAATATAAAAAATAAAATAAAAATAATAATAATAAATAACGATAAAAACGTTTCAAACTTCCACATTTTTTCTTTTATATAAAAAATAATGTATTGTTTTTTTTTGCTTTTGTTTATTTATTTTAAACTCAACCAAAGACCTGAACAAGTTTTGTATTTTTTTGTTTTTCTCATAAAAAAATTTTGTACGTGTTGAAAAATATTTTTCAACTTTGTAGATATAAATAATTTTGAACAGTTTGAATGGAAATACCTTTTCCTAATAGCCGGTACTGAGTACAGTATTTCGAACGAAAAGTAATAATGAGCATTAGACCACATCACAAAAAAAAGTTCTCCTTACACCTGCGAATATAAAGAAGTGTTCCAAGGACATTAAAAAACAAAAATTTTCTTTTCTATTGCCGAACGTAGGGGTCGCAAGTCTTAAAGTTTTATATATCTATTTTTTTGTCTCAGGGAGGCCAATATTTAGGTGGTAGGAAATGAGATTTAGGGGGTAAGTACTAGAATGGTACACTTGAGGTCAATGGACCTAAGATATATTGGCCTCCCTGAGACAAAAAAATAGGTTTATAAACTTTAAGATCGGACTGTAAATATGGAAGATATAACGATAAAAAAACTAAAAAGGCGCGACCCCTGCGTTCGGCAAAAAAAGAAAAATTTTTTTGAAATGTCCTTGGAACAATACTTTATATTCGCTGGTATATGGTGCGTTTTTTTGTGCCTGTAAGGTGATACTTTCTAATGAGCATGCCAGTTAGTTCAAATCGAAATGTGATCTTGAGCAAAGAAAATATATAGACAATTATTGAAACATTGAAAACAAAATTAGAATATATTGTGACACGTTACGCAGCGAACAAATCGATGTCGCTCAACAATTTTCGTGTCAATGAACTTAGCACCAGCCTTAATGATGAAAATCGACAAATATCTTTTAAAATATTTATCACAAACGATGAAAAACCCTAAAAAGTATTTTTTTCATCATATCAAATGTAAAAATTTTTTCAAAATAAAACGTTTTTCTGAAACCAAAGAAAGCTTTTTCAACCAAAATATGAAATATTCCTTCGGCAATTCGGATTATTATCATTTATCAAGCTAATAACTTCCCCAAATTAAAAAAGGAGATTTTACTTCCGTTTCAATAAATGTTCTGCAATTTTGGAAGACAACAGGTTCAAAAAGCGGAATAGCGTCTTAAATCGGCGAAATTACGTTAGCGGTACCAACAACTCAGGTTTCAGTTGAAAGGTCATTCAGTAAATTTTGTTGTTGTTTTAGATGGTAGTCGCATGGTAGTCGCGTGATCTAACCATCATGCGACGGCATAAAAAAAGCTAATTTGCTATACATATTTCAGCTGTTTATTGCAAAAATACCCAAGCGATCGTTAACGTTTGACATCGTGGGACAGTCAGTAAATTTTTGTAAAACATAGTAACAAATCTTTTATAACTATAAAGACAAATTGGAAAATCACTATTAACCTTTTTTTATTACTATTTTGTCTCAATCCATTTAATTCTACAGGCAAATGCACAAAATCACTGTTTTTTTATATCCCTTCCATTTTATGTTTAATTACAGAAAAGTTTACCTTTGCTGCGGCAAGCTCTATTTACTAAAGAATTGGTAATCGAAGGCATTAAACCACCTCCGCAGCATGTGGTGGGCGGCATCACCATACAGCAACAACTACCGGTAAGTTTTTCTTTTTGTTGATATTAAAACACAGAAAATAAATTTCCTACAAATTATTAAACTTATCATTCATTGTCATTGTTTATCTTTCAAGAAAATACAAGCGCAGATCCGTCCTATTAGTCAAAATCAAACAACAACCATTGGACAGACACAAGTGCGCATGATATCACCTGCCTCAGCGAATCGACCTATAGGTCATACAACCATAACAAAACAACCGGCTGGTGGTTTACGTATACAGGGACCCGCCAATGGGCCACGGTTAATAAATACTCAAATACGGGGACCAGTGCCGCAACAAACACAGTTACAAACACAATCCACGCATGCGGTAAGTACTGGTGGCCTATATCACTTATTTGTGTATCCATTTCAGATCTCTTCATACATATGTTGTTGTTTTTCCCCCCTTAGAATATTGTTCAAATACGGGCTCCAACAGCAACGCAAATTAGTCGTCCCGCCACTGTTCAAATACGTACGGCGAAAGGTAAGAGTACAGCGACGGCCGGTCCTGGTATAACGCACGTCAAAGTTGGTCAAACTCAAATCAAAGCGATATCGTCGTCACCCTCACCTGCCTCTTCATCACAGCCCCCCTCATTGGCTGCCATTTCTAATAATGTTCCAACGGGGTCGTCGAACCTTTCATCGTCGGCATCGATCATGACCACCATCAACTCTGTAGCTAGTAATGCTTTAATCAACAGCGGGACGGGTCTACCGATACCGTCACTACCCACCGTGCAATTACCACCTGCCGTGTTGGCCCAACAGCAGCAGCAACAACAGCAACTGCAGTTGCATGCAACGAATTCCCTTATAAGCACAAACTCATCGTCGCTGGATTCTATGAAGGCAAACCACGAAATCAAAACGTTCGATGTGAAAACTGTTAGCATCGCCACTCCCTCTACGCCCACTCAACAACAACAAGCTAACAAAGCTCCTGCCAAAACATCTACGGCTTCGGCCAGCAAAGCAGCGGCGAAAAAGAAAAAGGAACAAGCGGATAAAGATCGAGATGATTTGAAACTAAACAATACAACATCGGCAGCTTCGAGTGCTGCTTCATTTTTTCAACAACCTTCCATATCAATGTCATCGTATGGAGATGATGATATCAACGACGTGGCGGCCATGGGTGGTGTCAATTTGGCAGAGGAGACCCAACGTATTCTGGGTTGCACGGAAAATATCGGCACTCAGATACGTTCGTGCAAAGACGAGGTGTTCCTTCATTTACCCGCACTGCAGGCGCGTATACGTGCCATGGTCATGGAACGAGGTTTGGAGGAACCCTCGCAAGATGTAGCTGTGCTAATATCTCATGCATGCCAAGAACGACTGAAAAATGTAGTTGAAAAATTGGCAGTGATAGCGGAACATCGGATTGATGTTATAAAGGTAAGGATGCGTTTATTAAAGACGGCATATTTGTGTTATATGGATAAGATTTTTTTAAATCCGTTTTTCATTGTTGTTTCTTTGCCTCAGTTGGATCCACGTTATGAAGTAACTAAGGATGTGCGTGGACAAATTAAATTTTTAGAAGAACTCGATAAGGCTGAACAAAAACGTCATGAAGAATTAGAACGTGAAATGTTGTTGCGTGCAGCGAAATCACGTTCGAAAATTGAAGATCCCGAGCAGGCGAAAATGAAGGCGAGGGTAAGTGTTGCACATTTTATATTATTTGCAATGATAAATGAAAAAATTCTTAGTAGCGACCACACTTTAAATTACAAGTGCTAAATATAAAAAAAGAAAATACTTGCTGAAAAAGATTCAATTAAGTTATGTGCTGCTTTTCGGTTATGAGTGTTTGAGCTATTAGGCTAAGGCCCGAATAGTACGTGACACAGTAGTCTCCATAGGAGTACTGGCACTGTGCCGGCACCCATATGTTAACCTTCTTAGGGTAGACCACGTAAGCGATGAGCCCAACATCCATACCCATGAGTGGTGGATCACATCACCCAAAGCCTAAAATATGAAAAATTAGATAACAATATAAAAATTAAAAATAAATATAAAACAAACATATTAAAAATAAAATAAAAATCCTATTAATATTATAAATGTGAATGTCTGTCTGTTTGTTTGTTTGTTTGTTTGTTGCTCAATCACGCCTAAACGGCTGAACCGATTTCAATGAAATTTGGAAGACAGTTAGTGCACTATATGGAAATTAGTATAGGCTATATATTTTGTAATTTTTTATCCTATGGGCGAAGTGGGCGTGGCAAAACATATTTTTTGAGCTAGGGTGATGAAATTTGATACACAGATAGTACTCGGCAACACGAATATGAATATGAGGACGAAATTTTAATTTTGAACCAGTGGGCGGAGTGGGCACGGCAAAATATATTTTTAGAGCTAGGGAGATAAAATTTGATACACAGATAGTACTCGGCAACACGAATATGAATATGCAGACGAAAATTTAATTTTGAACCAGTGAGCGGAGTGGGCGTGGCAAAACATGTTTTTAGAGCTAGAGATATAAAATTTGATACCCAGATAGTACTCGACAACACGAATATGAATATGCTGAGGAAATTGTTATATTGGACCAGTTGGCGGAGTGGGCGTGGCAAAACTTTTTTTTAGAGCTAGATAGATACAATCTGATACCATGATAGTGCTCGACAACACGAATTTGAATTTACCGACTAAATTTTAATTTTGGGTAAACGGGCGGAGTGGGCGTGGCAAAATTTTTTTAGAGCTTGATATATAAAATTTGATTCCCAGATAGTACTCAACAACGCGAATATGAAGATTCAGACGAAATTTTATTTTTGGATCCGATGGGCATAGTGGGCGTGGCAAAACATATTTTTAGAGCTAGAGAGATAAAATTTGATACACAGATAGTGCTCGGCAACATGAATATGAATATCCAGACAGAATTTTAATTTTGGGTCAATAGGCGGAGGGGGTGTGGAAAAATTGTATTTTAGCCCTAGAGAAATCAAATTTGAATTTTGGGTCAGTAGGAGGAGTGGACGTGGCAAAACTGTATTTAAGCCCTAGAGAGATAAAATTTAGCACCCAGATAGTACACTACAACACGAATATGAATATGAAGACGACATTTTAATATCCCATTATTGGGGGGAAACTGTATTTTAGTCCTATATTATATTTTATATATCTATAGATACATAAAATAAATATACAGGTAGTATTCGACTACACGAACATAAATATGCATACGAAATTAATATTTTGGATCGGTGGGCGGAGTGGTCGTGTAAAACAGTATTTTAGCCCTGGATACACCTAGATAGTACACGACAACACGAATATGAATATGTAGATGGCATTTGGGACCAGTGGGCGGAGGGAGCGTGACAAAACTGTTTTAGCCCTAGAGCGATAATATTTGATATACAGATAATAAAAATTCATTTAGTGTACTAAAAGTACATTTATTGTACCAAAAAGTACAATTTAGTGTACCAAAAAGTGCTTTTATTGTACAAAAAAGTACAATTATTGTTAAAAAAAATATTAAAGGTATCGAAGAGTACTTTGTTGGTACCAAAAAGAAGATTTTATTGTATTGAAAGATACTTTTATTGTGCACAAAAAGAACAATTAATTGTATCACTGAGTACCTTAATTGTACCAAAAAATACTTTTAATTTACTAATAATTACATTTATTGCACCAAAAAGGTTTTTCATTGTGTCAAAAATGATGTTTACTGTATCAAAAAGTACTTTTATTTCCGTCAAAAAGTAATGTTATTGAAGCAAAGAGCAAGAATTGAAGAAATGTGTCAGTAAATTTTATGGACTATTTACACAGCGTCAATTTATTTTGTACAAAATTTTGGCAATAAGTCGTCAGAAAAAGTTTGTCGAAAAAATTTAAAGGGAAATACTGACAATGATGTCAGTACTATAAATGAGTCATGAATATATACATGTTTTTAGGGCTATATAAGGTAATATTTGTATACAAATAGTAATTGGTGCTATAGATATGAATTTGCTGACGTATGTTTTAATATCGGTTAGGGGGACGTTGTTAGTTTGGTCAGGTTAAGGAGTCACTTGGGATAACGAATAGTTTACAGAGCGTACAAGAACGACGCTTAAGCTTAGCCCTTTAAGTAGGCATGCCAAACATATTATAGGTATTCGACAATTAAGCAATAGCGAAGCATTGCCGGGTCCACTAGTACTAAATAAATTCTAAGAGTATCTTCATACTATAAATAAAATAAATAGAATAAGAAATAAAATAAAATTAAAAAAGAATCGGATTAAATATAACAAATAAAAATATTAAAAATAACAAAAAATATTTAAAATAAAAATATAAAAAATAAATACAAAATATAAGTACGAAATATAAATATAAAAAAAATAAATGTAAATATAAAAAGTAAAATTCAGATATAAAATTAAAATATAAATATAAAAACATAAACAATTTAAAAAATATATATAAAAACTAATATAAAAAAATCAATACTAACCATAAAATACAAATATAAAGACTTAAATGTAAAAAATAAAATATTAATATACAAATTAAATAAAATTATGAAGCATAAAATAATTTAAAAATAATAAAAAATTCAAAAATATTAATAAAAAATAAAACAAATCAAACATAATATAAAAAATAAAATATAAATATAAAAAATAAAATATAAAATATAAAACAAATATAATAAAATAAAAATGCGAAATATATATAAAAAAATAATAAAAATATGAAGAAAAATAAATGTAAAGATAAAACAAAATTAAATAAAGATATAATAAACAAAATGTAAATGTAAAATTTCAAAAATAATAAAAAATATATATGAAAAAAAAACAAATGAAAAAAAAATATAAAAAATAAAATATAAAATAAAAAGTAAAATTTAAATAATAAACAATTTTTATATAAAATAAAAATTAATTTGTTTTCATCGTTCGGTTCAAGATATGTTTTATTATTGCTAATAGAGTTTGTTTTACAAGAGTTGTGTGAAATGTTGACGGCTGGCTGGGGAGTTACACTAAAAATAATAAAAAATTCAAAAATATTAATATAAAATAAAACAAACATAAATATAAAAAATAAAATATAAATATAAAAAATAAAATATAAATATAAAAAATAAAATATTAATATAAAAAAATAATAAAAATAAAAAACTAAAAAAATAAATGTAAATATAAAACAAAATTAAGCTTCACGATGGTTTCTTGAAGCTTTTAACACTTAAGGTTAACACAAAGGGTGCTGATGAGATGGTTTGGCAACCAAATTCTATTAGTAATAATAGAATAGATCTTGTACCGAACGATGAAAACACATTCATTATTTACACATATAGATCAACAAAACAAGGCAATACATATACAGGAGGTACACTTTATCATTAAAAATAAAATAAAATTAGTTATCTGCCAAAATGGTATAAATTTATAATATTAATAGGGACAAATAAAGTTTATTATGCAGAAACATTTGATTCGATTTTGTCAATTTATTAAAAATTTTATAAGATGTATGATTCTGATTTATATTCGAAACACATTTTAATACATTGTACTATAGTCGTCTTATACATAGATTTTAAAACATTTTATTTTTGTTGAAATTTGAATGATAAAGTTCTTTTACTAATTTAAATCTTTTGATACTGATCTTCCAGGCTAAAGAAATGCAACGTGCTGAAATGGAGGAACTTAGACAACGGGACGCTAATATGACCGCCTTACAAGCCATTGGCCCACGGAAAAAGCTGAAATTAGATAGCGAGGGAACTGGATCCGGCGCGGTAAGTACTTGTTGTATTTTTTTTTTTTGGTACAAATTTCTGTCCACCGTTAGGAACATTCTCTCTTCACCCACATGTTAAACACACCCACAATAATTTTGTAAAAATTTTTATTTTAGGGCTCTGGTGCAAGTAACGCTGTAGGAGGGCCTACTGGCACAGCACCGGCACCTTTAAGGCCACGTATCAAACGTGTCAATTTACGTGACATGCTATTCTTTATGGAACAAGAACGCGAAACGTGTCGAAGCCAAATGTTGTATAAGGCATATCTTAAGTGATGCATTATTTCTAGAATACACTGTATAAAGCAACAAATGCAAATCAACAACATAATGTTCTACTATACTACTACTTCTATTGTTATTTATATTTTAAACATAGCAACAAAAAACGACGTAATAATACACACACAGTTATCGGTTCTTGTCATACATATATTTTCTATTACTTTGCTTTATCATTTCATTATTTCAAGATCGATGCTTGATTTTATTTTCTTTTTTGTTACACTTGTTATATTACTAAAAACTAATTTAATTTGTCTTTTGTTTATTTTTTTTTTTAATTTTTTTCTTTTTTTTTTAATTTAACTTCCTCACATATATTTTTTTGAAATCAATACTGCTTCCAAAATGCGACAACATCAACAACTACAAAATACTATGTATATGTAAAGTTTCGTTCTTTTTTAAGGATATTGTTTAATTTTTAAACAAATATATAGTAGAAAAAAACGACTAAAATATTTTGTATTGTAATGGCAATATTTTTTAGTTCGATTACAGGATTATCCTGTTTTTTTTTAGTTTCTTTCATTAAAATTTTCTTTAGTTGTGCTAAGACTTACCTTTTCAAAAGATATGTTTTTTTTTTTAATTTTTAGTTTATTTTATTGTGTAGCACCACCACCACCACCCATCCTTAAACGTTTAGAATTTTTTTTAGTTTCCTTTTTACAGCAGAATGCAGTTGTTATTGATGATAAAACCGTAAACCGATTTCAGAATGATACTAAACAAAAGCAAAAACAAAACAAAAATTGTGAAAATAATATAAAATGAAAAAATTAAAAATATTAATTAATTCTTGTAAAATATGGCCTTATAATGTTAGATTTGTACAATTTATAAATATTTGTAAATTAAATGAAAAAAAAATCGATTTTTTATAACTTTTCTCATTTACTGTTCTTTCATTATTTCCGACATTATTATCGTTTTTTTTTAAATATATATAATGAAACTTAATGTACTTTACTACATTTGAAAAAAAGAAGTGTTGGTTATAAACCTAAAAATTTCTAATATTTTCTTATTTTTTATACATAAAGAAATTATGTTAATACAATGCCAACAGATAACAGAGAATCTTGTGTTATAGAGATTGAGAGAGGGGGCATTGAGGAGAACTACATGAGATTTTGGTGAAATCTCTTCTGAATTCGTATGCAAATTTATACTTCTCATTGTTCTGTCTCCTTAACGAACAAACTGACAAAGATGTTAACAAATAAGAGAAAGCGGTAGTTTTTTTTTAATTTCTGGCATTTTAAAATTTGGAACTTTCAAGTAAACATTTAAAAATTGCATTCACATATGTAGGGTGTTTTAGCATCCGTGCTTCAAATTTAGTAAGTCAGGGACATTTTCACCGTTTTTTCTAGTCGAAATCTGAAATACTAATATGTTCTTAATGCCACATTTTTATCCGGACCTATATTAAATAGTATAGAGATGCTCTTATGAATTCGCTTCACATATTTTTCGAATTAAATGGTAAATGATAATTTGTATTTGATTTCGATTCGAAACGAATGCGATGATTAGACCTCCCGACTTGTTATTTTTGTGTCCAATTGGAATACCCCTCGCTTATTTTTAATAATAAAAAAGAAGATTTTGCAAAAGCGTGCCCCCTTAAGTTAAATGAACAATATAAGCACGAAGGTCTAGTGATCTTTAAATTGAGTTACATAAGTCAGACAATAAATAAGTTGGCATACTTATTTAATGATCTGAAATCTTTATATAACTCCCTCATTTCTACATGTTTTAACTGATTAATTCTAATTAATCAATTAATGATTAGGATTCCATATAAAATAAAATCTCAGAAGTCATTTCGCACATTAATCTATATCTCCTAGGGATAGGCGGGACAATTAATTTTCAAATTTCAAGTGAAGAAGTTTGGAAGAAGTAAGGTGCCTTTACACATGTCATGCTACTTTGACAGTCAATATGTAACAGGTACAAAAATCAGCCCAATTTCAAATATTGTCAGGAAATGACGTTCTCTGGGAATCCGTTTTCTCGGGAATAAAATCCTCTTGTCGGGGAAGGTTATCAAAAGGAAGAGAAATTTCAAGTATTCGAAGTCATATGTTTTGCTTTGGGAGTTGTGTTAAGTAAAATTTAAAAAAATTTCAAAATCCATTGTTGTTTTTGTTTTTTAGTACAACAGAACTTTTTGGTACGAGAGAATTTCTTTGTTGTACCAGAAAAGTACTTTTTGGTGCAGATTTTTGTCTTTGTACTTTTTGATATAAAAAAAGTACTTACGGTACAAAAATTTTTTTTTTATAAAATCAAAGAACTTTTTGCAACAAAAAAGTACAATTTCTTACAATATATTTTACTTTTTGGTACAACAAAAAGTACCTTTTTGCGCAATACATTTACTTTTTGGTACCATAAATGTAATATTTGGTACAAAGTTTTACTTTTTTGTACAATAAAAGTAACAATGCCCTTTGTGATGCATCAAAAGTACTTTTTGATAAAATAACTTTACTTTTTGGTACAGTAAAATTACTTTTTGGTAAAATAAATATACACTTTGGTACATTTATTTACTTTTTGGTATATAAATATTTACATTGCTGTGCTATGAAAGTACTTTTGGCACAAATCAAGTGATTTTTAGAAAGAATTTTACTTTTGGAAAAAATTTTACTTTTTGGTACAATAAAAGTGATGTTTTTGTACAAAAATGTACTATTTTGTTATAGTGATACCAAAAATTAAATGTTTTGTACAATAAATGTTCTTTTTAGTTCAACAAAAGTACTTCCTGGCGCATCAAAAGTACTTCTTGGTACAACAATGTACAATAAATGTTCTCTTTTGTACAATACATTGGACCTTTTGGTACAATAAATGTACTTCTTGGTACTATAAAAGTACTTTTTGGTACTATAAATGTACTTTTTGGTACAATAAAAGTACTTTTGGTACCAAAAATATAGTTACAATAAAAGTCCTTCTAAGTACAATAAAAGTACTTCTAAGTAAAACAAAAGTACTTCTAAGTACAACAAAAGTACTTCTTGGTACAATAAATGTAAACTCTTGTTTTTGGTACAAAAAAAGTACTTTTTGATACAAATAATGAACTTTCTGGTACAATACAATTACTTTTTGGCACAAAAAAATACTTTTTGGTACAAATTTACTTTTTGTTGTAATAAAATTACTTTGTGGTACCAAAAATTTAGTTTTTCGTACAGTAAATGAACTTTTTGGCCCTACAAAAGTACTTTCTGTTGCTTAAAAAGTACTTTTTGGTATAATAAAAGTACTTTTTAGTACATTAAAAGTAAATAAAAGAATATTTACAGGTCTGTGATCATAAGTTTATAATTCAGTACGCATACGCCTATCATCCTGTTGCGTAATTCGACTCAGTTATTTGAAATTTTAGCAAGTTTTGAAATAATATTAAGCAACAATATCTATTCCTTCCCAAAAAAAAATGTTGCACTTTTACATTAAAATATTAAATACTTGAATTTTTTTGTCACAACTTCCTTCTTGAAATTTGTTGTGCCAATTATTACAAAAATTTGTCATCAAATTCTTCTCTCAAGTTCGTAATACCTAAATTTTTTCCTGGGAATAGTTTCCCATTTTTAAAGTTCGTTTAATATAAGAAAAAATGTACCGGCGAAATTTTATTTAGATTAGGGAAAAAAGTCCTTGGGAATTGTTTTTTGTTTTTCAGAATCGAGATGGTTATTGCAATCCTATCTGATAAAAAATCTGTAAAAATATCGTAGTCGACTTTCGACAACATTAGAATGTTTTTTTCATTTGAATAAAATTAGTAATAATTAACAGAAATGTTTAGTGTTGGGAATTTTTCATCACCTGACGAAGAAGAACATAATCGCCCTTATTATGTATGTCGTAGTCATGTCGAATCTTTGTCGTTTTTGAAGTTTGTGAGACTGAAACACAACTGCTCTTGCTCCATTTATGTTCTTCTTCATCAGATGATGAAAATTTCTCAACTC
The DNA here is from genome assembly GCA_964034835.1 of Muscina levida. Classification (NCBI taxonomy): domain Eukaryota; kingdom Metazoa; phylum Arthropoda; class Insecta; order Diptera; family Muscidae; genus Muscina; species Muscina levida. The sequence goes on along the minus strand of OZ035883.1, from coordinate 46,313,196 downwards.
TAAACATTTCTGTAAATTATTACTTATTTTATTAAAATAAAAAAAACAATCGAATGTTGTCGAAAATCGACTACGACTTTTGTAGTAAGGGGTAATAAGAGCAATGACAGTCGTATATCAGTTTCACAAACGACATCAGCGAAAGCATATTTAAAAAACGACAAAGATTCGACGGGACTACGACATACATAATAAGGGAAAATGTCCCCTATGTTTAAACGCAAATAAATAATAAATTCTATAAGGCGATCTACACTATTTCCTATTGAAATTCAATGAAAATCAATTGAAATTAAAAAAATTTATTTGATTTTTAAACATTTCATTTGGAATTCAAAATTCGTCAATTGATATTTACAAATTCCATTTAAAATCCAAAAAAATATTAATTCAAATTCAAATTTTTCATCAATTCACATCAATTAATATTCAAAACTCATCAATTGAAATTCAAAACTCGTCATTGAAATTCAAAATTCCTCAATTGAAATTGAAAAATCTTCAAAACTCTTTCAACTAATGTGTTTTGAATTTCAATTGAAGGATTTTGAATTTCAATTGACAAATTTTGAATTTCAATTGATGGCTTTACTGCGAATTGCGAAAACCAAGGTTTCGAACATTTAACATCCAATTGAATACACTTTTTTCACATTTAATGTCCATTAGCTGAAACCCCCCTCCTTCAGGCTCACCTAAAACCCCACTTACTCATAACATGCGATTCAAAATTATGTTGGCATAGTATTCTCTCTATTTCCTTATTAATTTTTTTTTCATAATTTCAATCTAAAACAGTTTACCGTTAATTTTCAAATGAGAAAGAGATAACAAAAACAATATCAGATACAGCAAAAAGAAGACAAAAGATAAAGAAAATGTTTTCTTAAAAAAAAACACAAATCTAAACAGAAAACAAATATAAACGAAATGAAGTAAATTTTATTAACTAAGATACATTATAAAGTAACGTATTGCAGATGTAGAATTTTTAAGATTAGTCTAAGTTATTTAAAATCATAATGATAAATAAATAATAAAAAATAAATAAAACAGGTAGATAAAACTAAAAAAATAATAAATAAAAAACAGAACTGTAAGTGTAACAAAACCAAAAGTTTCATTATTCAGACAAGGAACTCCGTACTCTAAACAATATTTGTTTAAAAAAAAACCAAGAAAATTTAACACAGGAAACAAACAAACAACTTATTTGACACAAATGTACATTTTCTTCTTCCGTACTTTCCAAGAAAAAACGAAATCAACAACAACTACAAAACAGATATGTGAAAACCCATATGAATAAGGACAACAAAAACAAACAAAAATATTGAAAACATTGTTGAAATAGTAAAAACTAATGCCCGATATAAGTCCCACAATAAAACAAAATACATAAATAAATTAAAATTAAACTCAAATAATAAATGTAATTTAACAAAACAAAACAAAAACATTTTTCTAGTGAAATTTTAAACACAAAACATCATCAATAATAAATATACAACAAATACATAAAAAGCAAACAAACAAAAGATAGCTCCACAAAATAACTGCAATAAAATTATATGAAAAAGCGGTATTAAGTTATACTTTAAATAAAAACAAATAAACAAACAAACAGAAAACCAAGCAATAGATTATAAACAACAACAAAATTATTTAATTAAAGAAAACTCCCAAAAAACCAGACACTCACAGATAACCAAGAAAAAGGCCCCTCCCTCCTGTCATACAAAAAAAAAAACAAACATTATTGTGTTTTAATTATATTCCTTTATGTATAATAAAATATTAAGAACATCAGCAGCCAATGTTAAAAAAATGAACAGAAGAAACTCAAGTAAGGTTTATTTTCCATTTCATAGTTTTATCTATAGTTTTAATATTTTCTCCCAAATTGTTTTAAAAACAATAATGATAAAGATTTATACACAAAAAAAAAACAATGTTCCCTTTTCCTCTACTCCTCTTATATTTTCAAATTTTTTTGTAATAAATGTTAATAAAAAACAAAAACAATAACAAAAATTAAGTCATTGTATGAAATTTACATGAAAAAAAAACAAAACAAAATGAAATAAACAAAACATTTCAATACGAAAAAAAAAATAAAATTTAAAACAAAGAGAAAAAAAACCAACCAAGGCGTAAAATTCTAAATAGTTTTGAATTTTTATTTTTATCATTGCATTAAAGATTTTTTTGTGTCGATATGAAATGATTTAAAAAATGGTACAGTAGTTTTATATTTATTTTAATATTTTATTTTTATATATTGTATGTATGTATACTTTATAAAATAATAATGCTATTTAATTTGTTTTATATACTTTTATTTTAATATTTTTTTTTGCATAGTAGTATTTGAAATAATTAAGTAGAAAAATGTGTTTGTTTTAACGAACCAACAAATTATTAAATTGATTTTTTTCATTTTGAAAATGAATATGGTTTTGTTTTTTTTTTGATATATATAATTTGTTTTTGGTTTTATTGTTTAATAGGAAAAGAGGTTTAAGGCAAAATTTAATTGATGCGGTAAGTAGTTGTATAAGTATTTGGGTTATGTGTTTTATTTAATATAATACTAAACCAGAGAATGTAAAGGGTACAGAGAAGCGTCTACGGGTGGGAGCTAAAGGGTTGAAATGTTCTGAGGAACTATTCTATATTTGAATATAGGTCTCCGAAGGCATGAACTATCCCAAATGTATATTTTTTGATTAAACTTTTCACCAAAAACATCAAATTGTGACATAGTGAAACAAAATAAAGTTTAAGGTTTTGTGCCTGAGGTCAAATGCTATCGTTTGATATTGGTTTAATTCACCCCCGAGGCAATGAACCTCAAATTGTTGCATAGTGTTATCTGAGCTTTCGATAAATTTAGATACATTGTTGCTGCCCACTTCTGAAATATGATTTTTGTGTTCTCTGACCCTACAACAATCGGCCTTATTCCCGTAGTCTTCGTCGACGCAAAACGACGTCGTCTTGTGACGTCGCTGTAAAATCGGTATTCTCGTAGTCGTTTTTGATAACTATCGGTTACTAATGACACAAATTTGGTATTCTGTAAGGAAATATGACGACGACGTCGAATCGAAACGACTCTGAATCTGTCATCACAGTTGTTGGTAACGACTTGAAACAATTTGAAGAATTAATTTTAGTTTTTGTAAATTTAAAAAAAGTTTTGTTTAAAGACGTCATGAATGACAATGTCGAGTAACAAAAAGGGGTTTGGAAACAAAATCCCAGATAGGTACAAGGATTTTGTCTAATTTAAGAAAATTGCGGGAAAAAACGTAATTCCTTTGGAGCGCCTTTAAGAATCCTTTGCGGTTGTAGTTACAATTCTGGTCTTCATTATTTGTAGCGAAAATGTTGATATGGGTTCCATCGACACATCCAATAACACCAGTAAATCCTGTTATGTTTAAAAAATTTAGTTTTTGCTCCCGATTTGTCATCTTCAGTTACTTCCAATTGTATCCAAGGTGGACAAATCACCTCTCTAATGCATTCAGGGGTTCGACAGGAATGTTGCAACTACTGGCTGCACTTACACTTAGGTTGTAAGGCCCCTGTCCAAAGGACCTCAATGTTGCTGACAACTTAATTATGGCTGAAACATATGTCCTGAGTTCGCTTTTCATTAAAGGAACTATTTCTATAGGAACTATTACGAACTTAAATGATGCCTTATTAAGACTTAAGTAGTTCTCGAATCTAAAAAAAAGTTGGAAGGCCGGCCTACAGGTAACCTCAAATTTGACAAGTTTAAGATATCGGATCAAAGTCGAAGTATTTTCCTTTCCAGTATAAGATATTTCTTGCTTTCCATCGCATGAATTTGATTCGGGCACAAAAATATTTTTTCATGAAACACAATAAAAATCAAAATAAATCAGCTGATGTACAAATGTTACATCAGCTGTTGTCATTTCTTTCATGTTATCGATTACCAGTCGACGTCGTCTCATGGTTGTTACAGAATACCGAAATAGCATAAATGTGACAATGATGTTGAATCGATGTCATGTTGACATAAAAACGACGACGATGTCGACGACGACTACGGGAATAGGGGTGAATGAATGCTAGTTGTGATGATGACGTACATATCGTCACCTAAAATGCAAAATAACGTAACATCACTTTTCGCAAGTTTACAGGAGAAGCAAAAAACGATATAAAACTGAAAACTACTTGAGATATTGTAACAAAATTTTCAAACCTGGATTAACATTAAACTAGAAATATAGTTTAGTGAAAATAAATCTGTTTTTTTAGTACACTTTATTCTATGTTTCTTACGTTATTTTGAATTTTTGTTTTCTGAAACAAAATAACGTATCATCAATATATGTAAATCTTTATGAAAAATAAAAATTTCAATAAAAAAATAATTTTTATTTTAAATGAAAATCCGACTTACATATACCCTCCCCCTCTTAAAACTAACTTAATTTCCCTTTGCACCCCTTGAATGAGGTATGGGATTGCTTCTCGCGTTGTTGTGAATTAACACGCTTTCTATTTTTAGATTCCCAACTAACGGCACCTACTTGTTTATCGACGAATGCGGACGTCACTGTTTTGAGAAGCTCTTACTAGACACGCCAATTGAATCGACGCTTAATACTGCGAAGTTGCTGTCAACAACATTCGAGGGGAGCCGACAATGAAAGAAAAATTTATTTATTTTTTTTTCTTTTAAGACGACTGGAGCCAGGTTTGAACCTGCGATCTCCCGCATGGTAGTCGTGTGTTCTAACCACTATGCCACGGCCGATCCCAATACCCTCCCCGTCAGTAAAACATAAAAATAGAATATAGATATTATTACTCGATTCCTAAAGTGGGCCGTACCAGATGGGGCGTGGCTAGACTTCCAGTTTTTTTTTCTCCAAAACTTCATCCTGCTATAGCTTTACTAAATAAATGATTTGGCTACGATCACGTTGGATTTATTGATATTTTTGCTCCATCTCTAAAGTGGGCGGAAAGGTAAACATCAATGGGAGGTACCAGAAGGGGCGTGGCTGGACTTCCAATTTTTTTTTAAAAAAAAAAATGTCATCCTGTTATACCTTATCTAAATACAGAAATTGGGTACGATCCCATTGGGTGTATTGGTATAATTACTCGATTTCTGAAGTGGGCGGAACAATGTATTTGTATGGGAGGTACCAGAAGGGGCGGGCCCATGTAGCCCATTTGCAATACCGTAAGTAGTTTTGGCGAAAAATTAACTCGTGAAAAATTTTAAAACATTTGGTTGCGTCTTTCGGAAGTTATCGTGCGCACCAGCCAGACAGACGGACATTGCTTACACGACTTAAAAAGTCATGAATCAAATTTGGTTCAAAGAAACCTTGGGTCTAAAGTGACTCCTTCTATGTGTTACACTTTTGGGTCGTATCAAATGATATATACCCTAATACGCGTAGGGTGAGGGTATAAAAAGCAATAAGCTGACATTCTTCACAAATATAGGGTTTGTTTGGGAGAAAATTTTATAAAAAATTGATTTTTATATGGAAGCCCCTTAATGGGGGTGAAGATTGGGGGTAGGTATGTTTGGGAAATATGTTAGGAGGGAAAAACTATTGGCGATCGGTCATACATTTCACCACTCTAGGGTCGACTCCAGGTCTTGTTTGCTATCTCCTTCGACAGCCAATCATTTTCCATAAAACTCTGTCTGCTCTGATACCAGGCTAATAGCATCAGCAGCAGTAAGGGTATCATCACACATATAACATAGAAACTGGTGTACACCCTACACTACATGCACTGCGTTGACATTGTCATTGCAGCATTTCTCATTTGTAACACATATGCAAGTGTGTTGTACAGTGAAACCCGATCAGTCTCAATCGACCTAATGTTTTTCAATGTTGTTTTATGTTTGTATCTTTGTTATACTTCACACCTAAACTGTTGTTGTTTCATAAAGCAAACAATTGTGGAAATGTGGGTGATGTAACTCCAGGGTGTAGTGGTGTTAGTAAAACCAGCTTTGGAAGTTGCTGATTGGTTGGTTTACTTGAACTGTTTTTGGGCTACTAGTAATACAAATTGATCTCATCTCAAGCTAATAGACAGAGATAGTGTCAAGGAACACAACTGCACACTAACATCAATTTTTGTCAATTTGTCACTTGTAAATTTACCACCAGTATTTGTATTTTCTAAACTGAAGTTATGAGATTGCATATTAGCTTCTGTAAGATTGTTAAGAATAGTTGCCAGTTAGATCCTACAATGCTAATAAGGCGCTTGGGCTTTATATAATAAACGTGTATAAAAAGAAAATCAAATAGGTCCACGTCTTCTGTCACATTCTATAAAGAATCAAAATTTTTGGAAATTAAATATTTCACCCATAACTTTCATATACAACTAGAGAGAGGATATTTAAATCTTTTCTGGTACCTCCCATACAAAAAGATATATTTTTGGAATAGCAATTGTTCTTCCATAACTTCCATACGGAAAACTGCAGAATATGTAAATTTTGTCAAATCGATTGTGTTGTTATAGTAGACATTTCCTTTAAAAAACAGAAAGGGTTGCCACACCTCTTTTGGTACCTCCCATACAAAAATGACCGGCAAAAGTGTAGAATATGGGGCGGGAGCCCAAAAAAAAAATTCCATCCCACCCCAAAACACGAAAATTAGAGTTGTAACGGTTGAGATGGTTGCTGTAGCGTCGCAGGCAAAAAATTTTTGTACAAAAATCGCGCGATTTTTTGAAAAATTTATTTCTTTTTGGTATATTCCGGGAAAAATATTTTTTGTTTGTAAATTAGAGTGAAAATTTATATCTTGGGCGTAAAAGCGCCGCAGGCAAAAAAATCGCGCGATTTTTTTAAAAATAATTTTTTTGGTATATCCCACAAATTCAAATGGCTCTAACTCGGTCCAGGAGACCCGTAGGAACCTAAAAATAACATTCGTCTCGAAAATATCTTTCATTTGAGTACCCGCACCTGGGGGGTCATCATAGAACCGAAAGGGGCCCCTTTTTTGACCCCCCGGGACCCATGGGCCTGAGCGCCAACTTTGACCTACCATTCCGATGTTTGGGGAACAAGACGAAGACAATGACATATTTTTTTTTAAATCGGGCTCCCGCCCCATATTCTGCACTTCAGCCAAATGACCGAATTCACCCTCAAAGTTTTACAAAATGGCCGAATTCAGCTTCAAAGTTCTACATACATATTTTTTTGAAAGTTCACAGGATTCTGTCATATTTTTTGCTTGAGATCTAAGCTTATATAAATTTGACTCAAAAATAAATATCTACTATATAGCCACTCTGGTACCTTCCATTCAAAATTACCTATTTTTGGAAAATTTATATTTCTCCTCTGAATTTAGTCGTATTGTGCGTACAAAGTGTTACGTTATTAAAAATTTGACTCAGAAATTAATCTATGTATATATATAAAAATGGTGGCAAAAATGTATAGCAATTCATCAATTAAGAACGGCTGGACCGATTTTGCTGAAATTTTTTTTCAGTTGTTCGTAATTTCGAAGGTTTATGTAAAATTGGAAAATTGGAAAAACCGAAAATTGCTTTTTTTGTAATGGAAAAATAAAAAAAAATGTTGGAATATTCGGAAAATTCCGGAAAAATTCGAAAATTTTTATTTTTTCTTCGACGAAATTTTGCATTTTGTTGTATGATTTGATAATTTTGGACGATGTAACAGTGAAACATTTCGGATAATTATTTCGAAATAACTTTCCGAATGAAAATAGAAAAAGTATCGGTGGAAAAGTCGGAAAAAAATCGATAATTGCATTTTTGTTTAAAATTTTGTGTGCAATTGTTCCGAATGGAAAAATAGAAAATTGTTGTCGAAAAATGCCAACAAATTTAGTTTTTTTTTTTAGACGAAATTTTTAATTATGTCGTATGATTGATAATTTGGACGATGTTAATCTGTAATATGTCGGATAATAGAAAAATTCTTGGTGGAAAACTCGAAATATTCCGTAAAAACTCGAAAAATTTAGATTTATCGACGAAATTTTGCACTGTATAATGATTTCTTTCGACGTAAAGGTGGAAAATTCCTTATGATGCTTGAAAAATTTGGGATTATTATTTTAAAAGATTAACGCTTGTTCCGATTGTTCAAAATCGCATTGAATACAATGCATTCCGACGACCACAAAATCATTATCAGAGCAGACAAAAGACCCTCTGGTTGCCATGCAGGACAAATCAATGCTATCAATAATATAAATGAAGTCGCAGTGGTGATTGTTGGGAAGAATGTGGAATCACGCGATATTGTTCTCAAGCGTCGTGATGGTAGACAACTGAGGAATGACTCATCGGTCATATGATATACTTTAATACCCGTTGGTGTTCTGTCGTGGAGAGGATGACTTTCACCTCAATTTAAAAATGGTCAATAGAACAAAAGTCATCACTTCTTTTTTATTCTCCATTTAAGTTCGAATTTCGATCTTGAAATTAACTTCTGATCGAAGACATGTGCGTGCTCATGTGCGGCAGTCTACTGTGGAAATTGGAATACCAGCGTCAAATTTTTCGATGCACCCTGCATTCAATCGCGAATTGCAACGAGGTCAAGCATTGATCGAGATGAGCTTCATCTTTGTGTTTCTGAAGTTTCAAGACAGCTACTGGCCCTTAGTAATGTCCAAATTCCAGTTGATGTTTCAACTGGATTGATGACATTCCCGGCAAATTTTTTCGAGTTAACATCGTCAAAGGAGGAACTCATCACCATCAGTTTTCCCCGGCATTGCAAAAAATTATAAAAATCTAGATTGGATAAGGGAACGGGCCATACTAGCAGCGAAGAATAAGGTCGTCGATAGCTTGAATATTATTATTCAAAGTCGAATCGATGGAGAACTGCATCCATACAAATCCGTTGACAGTGTGACCAACCAGACAGAATTTTTGAATTTTTTAGATTTGTCAGTCACTCCGCCGCATAATTTACAGCTGACGGTGAGACCGATCATAAGCATTTTGCGGAATATGAATCATCATAAATTGTGCAACGGTAGGCGTTTGTCGGTCAAGAAACTGATCATCAATGTGATTGAAGCGACGTTGATCATGGGCAAATTCCAAGGAGAGGAAATCCTTATCCCATGAATTCTTATTATTCTAACCGATCTTCCCTTACAAATTCAAGCGAATTCAACTCCCCATTATATTGGCTTATGCGATGACAATCAATAAATCGCAAAACCCATCAATGAAAGTTTGTGGGATCAATCTCGAATTTCTCTGCTTTTCACAAGATCAACCGTACGTTGTCTGTTCGCGTATTGGCAAACCGTCTTTATTGTTTGTTTTTACGCCGGAAAACAAATCGAAAAACATTGTTAAACAGATCGTCCTTCACTGCTCTTCACTAATTTCGATTAAATTCAAATCAATCACATTTAAACTTGAACAAATTGTGTTTTACTATACCCCTGGAGCTTATATGAATTCGTAATCTTAGAAGCGAGACGAAGTTTGCCGGGTCCGAATTTGTATGGCAGAACAACGTTTGCCGGGTCAGCTGGTATGAACTATATAGATCGACCCCTTCTGGTAGCTGCCCACATAAAATTTCCTTTTTTTTCTAAAATTAATTTTTTCCCCATAACTTCTAAACGTAGAACTAGACGATATCTTATCTTGTTAGTTGAATTCTTAGAGAACTAGAACCTTTGCCACACTCCTTCTAGAACCTCCCATACAAATAACCGAATTCACCCTCATAGCTTTACATGCAATATATAAGCTTATTAAAATTTGACTTACGAATGAATATGGACTATATGGAAATTAATATATGAAACGTAAACGTTTGTTAAAGGTGGACCTCTGAATAAAAATGGCAAATTTATATTTTTTAAATTTTAAATCACTTCATCAACAAACTGACGAAATCCGTTAACTGCATAACAAGATATAGTTCAGAATTTCAGAAAATTCACATACTTAATAATAAAAACACAAGTTGTTCCACCCAAAATCCACTTGCGATTATGTCAGTACTTACTTTCCCAATGCCCGGAAATAATATAATCCAAAATTTTGTTAAGATGATTTATTTTCTTTTCATTTCGTATTATTTGTGTAATTTATTCAATTCTTAACAAAAATAATTGTTATCATATGCTAAAAAGGCATTCGTACAGAGAATGACTTAGAAAAAAATATAATCACTATAATTAAGATTTATAATAAATTAACAGTGGACAACACTACCTAAAAGTACTTAAACAATTTTGAACTTTTCACAGAGACGTTAACATTCGTATGTCCTAACATTCGACTCGAAACGAAATACATAAATGAATACCAATTGGTTGGGACTTAGTGCAAAGGATATTATACAATTTTGCCATTTGTGAAAAACTGATGAAGATGATGAAAATTCGAAAGCCACAGGAAATCACGCTAGTTATCTATGGCGGAATAGATTTCGCACAATTTCCAAATCGAGGTCAGTCTCTTTGAGAGAGAAAAAAAAATCGGAGGAAGAACTAATAACGAATTTACGTTTAGGCGCAATAATAACATTGAAAGACAATACCAACTTACTGCTATTTCAAAAAGGAAACAAACCTCTCCAGCAAATTTTTCAAAATATTTCATAACCACCCATGCCATAATAATTTATTATCGATTTGAAGTAAGTAAGTATCGTATAGGGGAACTTGTTACATTCTAGGCTCTTTTGTTTGACATAACTCGAGAACCACTAGTCCGATATAGCTGAAACAAATTTAAAAAAATTAAGAATTACAATTCCTTTAATCTGTTCATATAACGTTTCCCTACATAAGCAAATTTCTGTTATTATTATTAAATGATTATGGCATGTAACTTGACAAAACGAATGATGCAGAACTCCTTCTTTTTGGGGCTATTTTCACGTGCAGTTCTCAGAACTGATCATGTGTTGTACTGTGTATTTTTCTCCATTTCTCTATCGAATCGAATGTTAGGACACTATTTCTTATTATCGTTCGTTCAAATGCATTAAAATCTTTAAACTTATAAAGTTTATATTAAACATTTCGTATGTTAATTTTAATCGCACTCAAATTTTTTTTTTTTTCTTCTTCATCATCATTCAAAACTTTTATCACTTGATCAATTTTAATTTCAATAAATAATTTATAATATAATATTACATAAATAAATTGTAATTATTAATAATTTGTTTGTTTTTTTTGTGTGTTTTATTGTTATATTTAGTTAATTAGTTTAATACATTATTTTATTATTATTATTATTATCCAATTAAGGTAAAAAGCGCTATGCGTGATATTCCGTAAAGTTTCTTACATTCTAGAATTTCTACAAATGTTTCAGTTATTGACGCTTATTAAATATTATTGTAACCTTGTGTTTGTTGTCTTGTCTTCTTTGGTTTCTATTTCATCTTCTACTTATTTATCGTCTACTTACGATGTTATTCTTACGTACGTGCGCGTTTCGGCGTGCGATCCTTGTTGTCTATAACGCGCTCTTAACTACAATTCGAATTCGAACGATGGCACTATATGCGAAACAAAAGGTGATAGTGGTGATGGTGGTGATGGTGGCATTTAACAGATAGCATTAAGAATAGGAGAAATCAATAACGATATTCTTGTGTAAACGAGCGCGAGATCGATAGATATAGAAATAGAGGAGAGATAGCTGGGTGTGAGTGATAGATACGTGTTTCAGCGTGAGAGAGCGTAAGTGCACAGAAGCTGTCTACTTCTAGTTATCCAGTGTTCGGCGATAGTTTCTTTTTTACGAGTGAGGGAAAAAACGATGTAACAAGCGCGATTTTCACTCCTCTGTTAGAAAAGTCTTTTTGTTTGTGATGCGAGGGAATCGGAAGGGCGTGGTTCATCATTAAACCACTTAGGGCTTTGGTGGTTTAGCCAAAAATAAGGCGCCTTCGTCGGGCATATCCAAATCATTCGATTTGGCAATGTTGAAATATGATGTTGCACTATAGTTAAACAATTCGAAATCATATCTGCAAGGAGACGAAAAGAGAGGTGTTATTATAGAACAATTGTTAGTAAAATAAACTCATTTTACACAACTGTTGTAAAATAATATAGCTCTAATAAAAATGATCTTCAACCGAACAATGAAAACAAATTCGTAAATGTTAATGTCTTTTTCTACCCTCACCCTACGGGTATGAGGGTACATACTATATATCATTTGATACGTCCCAAAAATGTAACACATAGAAGAAGTCATTTTAGACCCTAGGTTTCTTTGAACCAAATTCGATTTATGACTTTTTAAGTTGTTTGAGCCATGTCCGTCTGTCTCTCTCTCTGTGTGTCTGGCTTGTTAATATTTCCCCAAAACTACTTACGGTATTGCAAATGGTCTACATGGCCCCTTCCCTTTCTGGTACCTCCCATACAAATAAAGGGTGGTTAAATTGTAAGGGCCGATGTTGAATGTGAACCACACCTAAACGTCCAGTTCTTTTCGGCATTTCATTTGAAAGACGAATGCGGTGGGGGGCACGCCCTCTCCAAAGAGAGAGTACAAGACTGACTGCGACGTATGCAGCAGGGCGTGCCGTCGTTATGAGTCTGACATTTCGCCCAAAAAAATTGAGTTGGGTCTTCTGTCATAGCATTTGGGCGATATGTCATTTTGTAGTTTGGTTTTTTGTCGAAGTGACATGTTTTGGGCCATATGTCATGGTTGTTTTTGGTCGAAATGACATTGGGCGAAATGACGATACGCCTATGTTGGGTTTAGTAGCGCCGCACGCAAACAATTTTTTTAAATTTTGTAAATTTTTTTAAAAATAATTTTTGTTTTTTGGTATATCCCGGAAATGGCTCTAACTCGGTCCAGGAGACCCGTAGGAACCTAAAAATAACATCGTTGGATTCGTCTCGAAAATATCTTTCACTTGAGTACCCGCACCTGGGGGGTCATCATAGAACCGAAAGGGGCCCCTTTTTTGACCCCCCGAGCCCCATGGGCCTGAGCGCCAACTTTGACCTACCATTCCGATGTTTGGGGACCAAGATGAAGACAACGGCATATTTTTGGTTTTTAATCGGGCTCCCGCCCCATATTCTGCACTTCAGCCTAAATGGGTAATGTAATAAAAGTTTGGGGTCAACCCGGAGGTACTCGGAACTACAAAAAAAAAAAAAAAAATATGCATAATTATTTTTATCCCCAACCTCATATTTTTCAGTGCGAAAACTTTTGGATTTCACATTTTTAATTTTTTCTATATAACGCTATGGCCAGTCTAATTTACATGCTTACAAGGTGCTACTGACTCAAGAACTTAAGCCTCTTGACCATTCCAAACTTCGTCAATGGTCAAAATGGTGGCAAGAAATGGCAACAGTGGATGATCAATTTTCAAAGAAAATCATCTCCCGTGATGCGGCACATTTTCACTTCAGTGGATTCGTCAATTAACAGAATTGCCGCATTTGGGCGAATGATAATCTAAGAGCGATTGTCAAAAAACCAATGCACCCACACAGAGTGACTGTTTGGTGCGGTTTATGGGCTGGCGGCATCATCGGGTAGTATTTTTTTTCCAATATTAGGCCGGTCAGGCAGTCACTGTGAATGGTGTTCGCACTTTTTATGGCCCGAATTGGAAGTTCTGGATGTAGACGATATGTGGTTTCAACAGGACGGCGCCACTTGCCACACTGCTATTGTTTCGTTAGCTGGGTGGCAAGTGGCACCGTGTTACCTCACGTGGTAACGATATCAATTATCTTCTTTCTTTGGTGTTATTTGAAAGAAAAGGTGTACGACGTTAATAAGCCAGCAACAATTCAAGAGCTAAAGGATAAGATACAAGATAAGATAATACACAATTATGCCAAGAGTGTTCAAATACCTCCTTTTTTCAAAAACCCGGTTTCCGAGTTATTCGAAATTTTTATTTTTTAGAAAACTCGGATTTCGAATACCGCATTTGAAAGAAACCCGGTTTAACCGGGTTTTTTCGGTTTTTTCTTAAAAAGTTAAAAAAAAATTATTTGGTTCAAAAAATCATTTATTTACAAAAAACAAGAAATGTGTTGTTTTATTTTGTTTTTACTTTTTAATAAATTTTCGAAATTTCTCATTTTATTTTTAAAAGTACTATTTTTGGAATGGATACATTTTTGGAATATTTTTAATTTTTTTTTTAAATTTTATTTAGGAAATAGTATGCAATTTAGGTGTTCAATTTTGAGTCTATTCTTCTGATTATTTTTATAAAGCTTGATTCAGAAAACACGCACTCACTTATTGTGGAAGTAGGATTTATTGAGAAAAGCGCGTTTAGAAGGATGTTGAGCTTTTCTGTCCTTTTATAAAATCTATCAAAATAGTTGAAATCATCATATTGTCTTGTGTCATTGCAATTGGTTTTCACTGCTGGATTTTGGATGTTATTTATTGTCCTGTTTAAATCGTTGCTATCGTTGACAACCATTAAGTGATTCCTTCATCTCACAATCTAAACTGTTACTAGACTCTACCGTTGTTGGGTATAAAGCCTTTTATATCTTTAGTATCCCCGCGAAGCTAATTCAACTTTGCAGGATGACACTGACTGACACGAAGTCTTCAGTAAAAATTGGCAAAAATCTGTCAGACATTTTCTACCAAGCGAGGCTTTAGACAAGGCGATAGTCTGTCCTGCGATCTTTTTAACAACGTAACGGAGATGATCATGCGGAAGGCTGCAGTATACAGGAATGGTACCATCTTCAACAAAAGTCACATGTTGCTCGCGTATGCTGATGATATAGATATTGTACGTGGATTGCGAGATGTTACTGCGGCTATTTCGAGCATTGAATAGTAGTCCGCTGAACTGGGTCTAGTGATAAACGAGGACAAAACCAAGTTATTTGTTTCAACGAACAAAGAGTCCACTCATCTGGGAAGCTGCGTGAACGTTGACGACTATAACTTTGAAGTAATAGATGATTTTGTGTACCTTGGCTCCGCCATAAACAAAAATAGTAATGTCAGCCTGGAAATCAAAAGACGAGTATTGATCGCAAACCGCTGCTACTGTGCGATAAGCAAGCAATTTAACGACAAAGCGCTCTCTCGAAGACCAAAGATCCAGCTCTACCAGACTCTGATCATATCTGTCTTGCTCTACAGCGCAGAATCCTGGGTAATGGCAGAAGCGGATCAATCTATTCTGGGAGTCTTCGAGAGAAAAATACTCCGCAAAATATTTGGACCCATCATCGTTAACGGCGAGTGAATGAATTATGAGCTGAATGAGCTGTACAACGACATCGACGTAGTCAATCGCGTTGAAATAGACCGAATGCGCTGGATTGGACACGTTGTACGAATGGACGAAAACGCTCTGGCTCGAAAAGTCTTCGGCAGTAAACTCGATGGGCGGCGCAGGAGGGGGCGACCATAACTCCGATGGATGGACCAGGTGAAAGAGCTGTTAACTAAGCTTGGTTTGACGAACTGTCTACGGAGCGCAAAAGACCGAAGCGCTTGGAATACTTTTCTACATGCGGCTACTAATAGATACATTTCTGTTGTTGCTGCCATTAAAGAAGAAGAAATTAATTTGAAATTGAATTTTAAAATTGTACAAAGCTTCTAAAAGCATTCTCGTTTATTAAACTTAAAAAGTTTTTTCTAAATTAAATTGAAATTGAATTTTAAAATTTTACAAAGCTTCTAAAAACACTCTCGTTAACAAAATGTAAAAATTTTTTTCTAAATTAATTTCAAATTCAATTTTAAAATTTTTACTTTTTCAATATCTCCTTTTAGAGTTGTAACAAATCAATTTAAAAAAACCGAGTACCCGAAGGAAAAAACTCGGTTAAACCGGTTATTCGAAAATGACACTTTAGAAAAAAACCGGCATACAGTTTTAAATAAAAAAACCGGTTTACGGTTTTTCGGTTTTGAAAACCCTAATTATGCCTCAGCGTCATCAAAAATTTGGACCATCGGATAGAGGTGTGCCGCAGAGGCCGCGACGGCCATTTGAGCACGCTTTCAGGACCATATTCTTTTCGTGAAATTTTCCATAACTAAATCGCAAAGTGGCTGCCCTATGTCCTCGATAGCCTCACGAATTTTATCTTTGTGGTCTTGAATCGTCACTGGGCTGTTGGCGTAGACCTTATCTTTCTTTTGAACCCAAAGGACGAAGTCGCAAGGTGTTAAATCACAAGATCTCGGTGGCCAATTGTGATCACCTCTTCGAGACATAACACGGTCCGGAAACTTTTCCCGTAAAAGATCAATAGTTTCGTTGCTTGTGAGCTTGTTGAAAGTAAACGTTGTCCAGATCAATACCATCCAACTCCGACCATAAAAAATCATTAATCATCTCTCGATAGCGCAATCTATTTTACGGTGAATGTTGATCCAACCTCATTTTCGAAAAAGTAAGGTCCAATGACCCTGCCGGACCATAAACCGCACCAAACAGTCACACTTTGAGGATGGAGATGCTTCTCAACAATAACTTTTGGGTTTTTTGAGCTCCATATGCGACAATTTTGCTTGTTGACATAGCCACCGAGGTGGAAATGGGCCTCATCACTCAAGATGATTTTTCGATGGAATTCCGGATCATTTTCATGCATTTCAAGGACCCAATCAGCAAAGACACGACGTTGATGATCGACCGACTTGAGTTCTTGTGTTAACTGAACTTTATAATCCTTAAGGCCCAAAGAATAACGAGGAATGGACAAACCTGGCTTTTCTTCAACACTTTGGGCTGCAGCAGCAATATTCTCAGTTGTCCTTGAGCGACGTGCACGGGTTTTATTCATCACATCACTAGCTTGTCCCTGTTATTGAAGCGTGTATCGTTCCATTTTTAGTAATGGCGTAGTTTCTACTTGTCAAATGTTAAAGAACAAAAGCTTCAAAAGTGACAGCTACCGAAATAGCGGGCCATTCACAATAACAACTCTCATTGGAAAACATTTTATTTTGGATGCAATAAATTAAAAACCCTAAGAAAATCATCTCAAATGAGGCTAGAAACCAAGTAATTTATAATCGTTCGGATAATCGTTTTCTAGAATTTCCATTGACACTTCTTCAAATAACAAAGTATAACACATGATTTTGGGACTCAATTCTGAGAACTGCACGTGAAAGTAGCCCCAAAAAGAAGAAGTTGTGCATCATTCGTTTTGTCAAGTTACATGCCATAATAATTTAAGTAGTAAGTATCGTATAGGGAAATTTGTTACGTTTTAGGCTCTCCTGTTATATTCTAATATGTTGGCGTATGATTATCATAAGTAATATTCCGCGTAAATCATACGCCACGGAGTACAACAGTTTTATTGTAACTGCTACAATATAAACCCAGTTCATAATCATTTGTTAAATGGAAAAGCGAACTGTTGCTTATGTAGGGAAACTTTATATGAACAGATTAAAAGAATTGTAATTCTTAATTTTTTTTTAATTTGTTTCAGCTAAATCGGACTAGTGGTTCCCAAACTAAAGAGCTTAAAACGTGACTAATTCCCCTATACAATAGTTTCTAACTTCAAATCGATATTAAATTATTATGGAATGTAACTTGTCAAAACGAACAATGCAGAACTGCTACTTTCACGTGCAGTTCTCAGAATCGAGTCCCAAATGAATGAGCTGAAAATGTTGTACTGTGTTAATTATACTTAACGGGAGGATATTAATGTTTTCCTCCATTACTTTAATTTCCATTTCTCACTACATACTCTATCGTTTTACTTACTTATAATAATCATACAGTCCATCCAATTCGGAACGTGTTAATTTCGAATAGAATTGCTGCAGCAAATCCAACGTATTCTTGCCTTTGCCCATATTCTGCCATTCGGGCGCAATGATGTGTTTCAAACCAGTCTTTTCAATGAGATACAATTGATCCTCTTCCAGGGTTTCAAATTTTAAAACAGCATCGAAATTTATTAAACACGGCGTACAAAATTTCGTATAAGACACAAAGTGCATATCCAAATAATTGTCGTGCTTTATTTGATCCAGGAGCCAACGCACGAATTCCTGAAATGTTGGATATTTGGGTGGCTTCAGCTGAAGGCTCTGAGAAGGAAAGAAATAAAAAACAGTGTTATTAAATTAACAAAATTGCATTTACCCCTTTTTATTGGGGGAAGGGGGGGCTCATAGTATACTAACCTTTTTCCTATAAGTCCTCACAATTTTACGACCAAACTTGTCGTGCAGCGAGTGAGGGATGGCATAGACAAATTTATCGCGATAAGCACTCAAGAGTCTCTCGAATGGATGGCGAGCTATTAAAAATGTCACTGAATTGTTTTGAGCCTCATGTAGCTAAGGGGGGGGCGAACAAATGGTACATAAGGCGGGAGAAAAAACAAAAAACGATGTTAGATAGTGGTCATCTTTTCAAGAGCAATGATAAGTGTATAACCAGTGAAATGGCCTCAATTAGTTAATGGTGTCTGAGATGGTATAGTTATGTTATCAACTAGCAATAGGCAGTTATAGTTCAAGATATGCGTTATTAATAACACTCAATTCTCAACTCTGAGAACTGACGTGAAAGTAGCCCCGAAAATAAGAACTTCTGCATAATGGCCATACAAATTTTGTTGGCTCAATGTGTATTTTTGCACTTTTTTATATTTTAACACGGTTATATCTCAGTATACGGTATAAAACAAAGTTATAGATATTGTATCTCTTTTGAGTTTGAAGCAAATTTGTAGATATTGAAGAGTGCTAAAAATCCACCTTGAGCAAAACAAATTCGTATGGCCATTAAATTATTGCTGCAGCCAACTTGACAAAATGAATGATGCAGAAGTTCTTGTTTTTGGAACTACTTTCACGTGCAATTCTCAGAGTTGAGTCCCAAAATCAAGTGTTGTATTGTATAAATCAAATCCTATTAATATTACAAAAGTGAATGTCTGTCTGTTTGTTTATTTTTTTGTGGCTCAATCACGCCTAAAAGGCTGAATCGATTTTAATGGAATTTGGAAGACAGTTTGTGTACTACATGGAAATTACCGTAGGCTATATATTTTTTTTTAATTTTTGACCCTATGGGCGGAGTGAGCGTGGCAAAAATTTTTTTAGAGCTAGAGAGATACAATTTGATACACAGATAGTACTCGGCAACACGAATGTGAATATGAGGACGACATTTTTATTTTGGACCAGTGGGCGGAGTGGGCGTGGCAAAACATATTTTTAGAGCTAGGGAAATACAATTTGGTACACAGGTAGTACTCGGCTACACGACTATGAATATGTAGGCGAAATTTTAATTTTGGATCAGTGGGCGAAGTGGGCGTGACCAAACTGTATTGCAGCCCCAGAGAGATAAAATTTGGTCTAAAAATAATACGAGACAACACGAATATGAATATGAAAACTAAATTTAAATCAGTGGGCGGAGTGGGTGTGGCTAAACTGTATTTCGGCTCTAGAGAAATACAATTTGGTACGCAGATAGTACTCGGCTACACGACTATGAATATGCAGGCGAAATTTTAATTTTGGATCAGTGGGCGCAGTGGGCGTGACAAACCTGTATTTTAGCCCTAGAGCTAATATGAATATCATAAGTGATATGAATGATCGTTGGAGGAAGGGGGCGTGGCAAAACCGTATTTTAGTCTTAGAGAGATAAAACTTGATACACAGATAGTATTCGACAACACGAATATTAATATGTAGGCGCAATTTAAAATTAAGATCAGTTGGCGGAGGGGTGTGGCAAAAGTGTATTTTAGCAATAGAGGTACAAAGATAGTAAACGATAACACGAATATGAATACGTAGACTGAATTTAAATTTTAGATCAGTGGGCGGAAGGGGTGTTGCTAAACTGTATTTCAGCCCTAAAGAAAAAAAATTGGTTCACAGATATTTCTCGACAATACGAAAATGAATATGCAGGCGACATTTTAATTTTAGATCAGTGGGCGGAGTGGGCGTGACCAAACTCTATTGTAGCCCCAGTAAAATAAAAATTTGGTACAAAAATAATACTCGCCTATACGAATATGAATAATCGGACGAAATTTTGGACCAGTGGGCGGAGTGGTGGTGGGAAAACATATTTTTAGAGCTAGGGAGATAAAATTTAATAGACAGACAGTACTCTGCAACACCAATATGAATATGCAGACGGAATTTTAATTTTGGATCAGTGGGCGGAGGGGGTGTGGAAAAACATATTTTTAGAGCTAGGGAGATAAAATTTGATACACAGACAGTACTCGGCAACACAAATATGAATATGCAGACGGAATTTTAATTTTGGATCAGTGGGCGGAGGGGGTGTAGCGAAACATATTTTTAGAGCTAGGGAGATAAAATTTGATACACAGAAAGTACTTGGACACTCAAATATGAATATGCGGACAAAATTTGAATTTTGGACCAGTGGGCGTGGCAAACTTTTTTTTTAAAGAAAAAAAATTTGGTACTTAGATAGTATTCGGCTACATGAATATGAATATGTAGACGGAATTTAAATTTTGGATCAGTGGGCGGAGTAGGCGTGGGAAAACTGTATTTCGGCCCTAAAGAAATAAAATTTGGTACACAGATAGTACTCGACAATACGAACATGAATATGCAGACGAAATTTTAATTTTAGGTTAGTGCGCGTGGAAAAACTGTATTTTGGCCCTAAAGAAAAAAAAAATCGTACACAGATAGTACTCGACAATATGAACATGAAGGCGACATTTTAATTTTGGATCAGTGGGCGTGACCAAACTGTATTGTAGCCCCCGAGTGATAAAATTTGGTACAAAAATAGTACTTGACAATACGAATATGAACATGCGGACGAAATTTTAATTTTGGACCAGAGGGGGAGTAGTCGTCGCAAAACTGTATTTTAGCCCTAGAGCGATAATATTTGATATACAGATAATATTCTATACCAAAAAGTACAATTTATTTTTTAAAAAAGTACATTTATTGTACTTAAAAGTACAATTAATTGTATCAACAAATACATTTATTGTACTAAAAAGTGCAGTTTATTGTAATAAATAGTACATTTATTGTACCAAAAAGTACAATTTGTTGTAACAAGTGTTTTTACTGTACAAAAAAGTACATTTAGTGTACCAAAAACAACACTTAAAGTATCAAAGGGTTCTTTATTGGTACCAAAAAGTAGAATATTTTGTATTGAAAAGTACTTTTTTTGTACACAAAAACAAAAAGTAATTGTACCACAGAATAACTTTATTGTACTTAATTAGTTTCCCTTTACACCCCATGAATGAGGTATGAGATAGCTTCTCGCGTTGTTGTGAATTGACACGCATTTATTGTACCTAAAAGTACAATTAATTGTATCAACAAATACATTTATTGTACTAAAAAGTGCAGTTTATTGTAATAAATAGTACATTTATTGTACCAAAAAGTACAATTTGTTGTACCAACAAGTGTTTTTACTGTACAAAAAAGTACATTTAGTGTACCAAAAACAACACTTAAAGTATCAAAGGGTTCTTTATTGGTACCAAAAAGTAGAATATTTTGTATTGAAAAGTACTTTTTTTGTACACAAAAACAAAAAGTAATTGTACCACAGAATACTTTTATTGTACCTAATAAGTTTCCCTTTACACCCCACGAATGAGATATGGGATAGCTCCTCGCGTTGTTGTGAATTAACACGCTTTCTATTTTTAGATTCACAACTAACGGCATCTACTTGTATATCGTCGAATGCAAACGTCACTGTAAGATAAGCTCTTACTAGACACGCCGATTGACTCGACATTAATACTGCGAAGTTGCTGCCGACAACATTCGAGGGGAGCCGACAATAAAAGAAAAATTTATTTACTGGAGCCAGGAGTTGAACCTGTGATCTCCCGCATGGTAGTCGCGTGTTCTAACCACTATGCCACGGCCGGTTACCCTTTATTGTACTAAAAAGTTCTTTAAATGTACTAAAAAGTACATTTATTGTACCAAAAAGTTTTTAATTGTCTCAAAAATTATTTTACCTATATCAAAAAGTACTTTTATTTCTATCAAAACGTACTGCTGTTGAAGCAAGGAGCAATAGGAGTAATATTTTTAAATTTTATGTGCTGACACTTTTGACAACATGTTTTTCAGAGATGTGTCATTAATGTTTAAGGACTATTTACACTGCGACAGTTTGTTTTATCAAAAATGTTGGCAATAAGTTGTCAGAAAAAAGCAAGTCGATAAATTCTGTCAAAGAAACCTCACATGGTAAAGGAAATACTGGCAGTTGTGATGCCAGTTATGTAAATGAGCTTTTATAGTACTCGACATTGCAGACATGAATATACCGACAAAGTATTTATTTTCGGCCGGCGGCAATATGAAGGTGAACAATTTTCCATCGGAGGGCAGAAGGGAAAGTGAAAAAAATGTTTTTAGGACTATATAAGGTAATATTTGTATATATTTGGTGCTATGTGAATTTGCAGACGGATGTTTTAATATCGGTTAGTGATATGTGGTTAGTTTGATCAGGTTAAGGAGTAACTTTGTGTAACAAATTTTTACAGAGTGTACAATAAGGTGGGTCGCACTTCATACAAATAAAAAAAATTTTGCCGGTCACCCCCTAGAATGAAAGATAATTTAAAAACGAATTCAAAAAAAAATGTTATTTTTTTTGCCACGCTCCTTGACCCCGCGCATTGGGTTTTCCTGTGTCTCCATTTATAGTCCGATCTAAATGTGTGACATATCAATGTTTTTGGACTGATAACAGCTACATTTTCTTCTCTGATCACTTTTGACTCCGACGTTAAGTTATAGAAGTTTCTACCAGAATCTCGGTTTTTACCCCCCTAAGTCAAATTTTTTTTGCAACGATAAAAAAGGTTTTTTAAATTCCATGATATTTTCTCTTTTACCGCATATATTTTTATTCATAAACAAAAAAATTTACAGAGGTTTTTTTGAATACGTTTTTAAATTATCTTTCATTCTAGGGGGTGACCGGCACAACTTTTTTTTATCGACCCACCCTAGTGTGAATCTGAACAGCCTATGATCACTTATGTGTTATCTGCAATTTCTTCAACCACCAGCCCTATTACTCATTCTGTACACTTACCTCATCTAAAGTAACTCTTGGATAACGCTCTCGCGCTAGGTGTAAAAAGATTTCTTTGGTTTTGCGTAAAAATTCTGGCGAATAACCCGCCAATACATTAAAATTATACATCCATGATGATGAGGCAGCTTTAAAAACATTACACCTGAAAAAGAGAAATCAGAACAAAAAAAATCAAACCATCTCACTACTACAATCCACCACACAAAGTGTTAATTGATCAGGGATTTCCGGTATAAACTCGTACTTACCATATAATATGATGTTTTTTATTGACTAGAAACTCCCATGGATTTGGTTTGTGCCATGAATCATTGCCTGCAATGCAAAAAAGAAAAATCCACAAAGAATAAATACAACAACTGTCGACCCATATTTTCTACTATTCTAGTAATATGACTACTACGAGTCTACTATTCACTGGTATTGCTGTTGGATTAGTAAGTCGTTCCCTTGCATATAGTGTCACATTTACATATATTCAAATTGACATACCTACATATATACATACTTATATATATGTACATACAAGTGATTACATTCATCTTGTGCACGAATTCATAAATTCCACCAGATTTCAACGGAATACAGGATATTTGCAAACGGCAAATTCAATTTGAATGTTTGAGTTGGTACGTTCGCTATTCGTCCTCGGGTAGAAAAATGATGATGGCATGCATCACCGCCACTCTTGTGTGAGGCGGTAGAGGAAGAGCTCGCGAGATTCTAAATATGTCAACGGTAAATAAAGATTCTCGTTTGCAAATTTAATATCCTGTATTATTGACACATTAACCCGGTCGCTTTAACTTTATTTCCTTTATATCGGTCGGTAATAGTATTTCCGTTATTATAGTAACATATGTCTGTTGGCATTGTGGAATAAACCCATATATGTATATTATGTATGTATTCCCATATACAACATTAGCAGTTAACCGTGCCGGGAGCATGTGAAAGATGATATAAAGAGAGATATCACCACAATGTCAGTTACACATTTAACGGAAATTACCAACCTGTATGATAGTTCGATATAGGGAACAACTGAAAAGAAACAATCTATGGCAACCGCTTAACAGCAACATGCCCCGAAGTAAGTTGAGAAACCTTAAATCACTGTTTCCCTGCTGCTTGATGGAGGTTGAGAAAAACCCTGTAGAAAACTGTTCTGCCACAAGGGCAGCAAATGTTTGTTAATACTATACAAACAGACTTAAATATTTGGAAACAAAGTCAGAATCATATAAATTGAGTATGCCCAAACGGTTATTTGGACTTAAAATTATGTTCTCCTACTTGATTCGTATTCAAAATGAGTTTCAGCCCTCAATAGACAAAAAGCCCTTCGAATTCCATAAAAATGAAAGGGTACCAGTCAGTTGACGTGTACCCTATTTTTACGGTTGGCAGTTTTGATATTATTTCTAGGTGAGTTTAATGCTAAAATAGGCAGGGAGACCGCATTTGAGCCTACCATCGGAAAATTCAGTCTGCACACCGAAACGTCGAACAATGGTAGCAGACTGATTGATTCCTCTGCACTAGATTTTACAATAGAAATATTCAGAAGGCAACATTGTTATCTCCAGATCAATCAACAAGGTATCAGATAGATCACGTGGTAGCCGATGGAAGGCACGCATCGAGTGTTCTGGACGAGTGATCAGAGGTGCGAACATTGACTCCGGTCACTACTTTACCGCAGTTAAGGTACGCACAAGTCTAAGCATGGCGAAAAACGTACGTAATCAGGTAAAGCTGGACTTCGGTAAACTGCAGACCACAGTGGTAACGGACGCCTACTCCAACCACCTAACTCAACTGCTACGGAATGCTCCAACCCCTGATAATATTACCTCGCAGTGACAATATATAGCCGACTCCATAGAACGGACTGCGAGAAGCGCACTTGGGTACTCAAAGCCGTCTCAAGAAGATGCCTGGTACGATGATGAATGTCGTAATGCCACGAGAGAGACGGATGCTGCATACAGGGCGAAACTGCAGCCAATGACAACGCAAGCTGTTTGTGAACGGCACAGGGAAAAGAGACGAGAGGCAACTCGTCTTTTTAGACAGAAACAGAGGAGCTGAAGAAGAGACAGGATGAGTGCACAAAGTTGCTGCGAAGTAGAGGGGAAGCCCGAAAATTATACCAGAGAGTTAAGGCAAGAATGCGTGGAACAGGGTTGCCCTCCTGCTAGCACAGCGACGGCCAGCTAGTGACGGACCCGGATAAGGTTCTGAAGATATGGAGAGATCATTTCAGAAAGTTATTGAATACGGACACCACTACAGAACGCCCCAACTCCAATCCATGACAATGGTATTAAATGTCCACCTCCGAGCCAGAGCGAAATACGTGTGGCAATAGCCCGCCTTAAAAACAACGAAGCGGCTGGAGCCGATGGTCTCCCTGCTGAATTGCTTAAGGCAGGAGGGGAGGAGCTGATTAGAAGCATGCATCAACTCATGAAGAACATCTGGCTAGAGGAGATCATGCCCGGGGATTGGAGTCTCAGTCTGTCATGTCCCATATACAAGAAGGGAGATCGTAGTGAACGTAAGAACTACCATGGAATAAGCCTATTACCAATTCTGTACAAGGTCCTTTCGAACATATTGTGTGAACGTCTAAAGCCAGTTGTAGAAAAACTAATCTGTGCGGCTTTAGACCTGGTAAATCTACGACGGATAAAATATTCACCTTACGACAAATCCTGGAAAAACCTCATGAAAAGCAGACCGACACTTACCACTTCTTTGTCGACTATAAAGCTACCATCGACTCTCCGATAAGGAATATGCTATATAAGGAGATGTCTGAAATTGGTATTCCTGGAAAACTAATTCGACTTTGCAAATGTACCTTAGACAACACCAAATCCTCGGTTAAGATTGGTAAGGATCAGTCTGAACCATTCAACACGGAAAGAGGTCTCAGGCAGTTGATAGCCTGTCCTGTACTTCATTTTATATAGTTATGGAGAAGGTGATGAGAAAGGCTGGTGTCAACATGTCTGGCACCATATTCCACAAAAGCCACATGCCATTAGCCTATGCCTATGATATACACATCATTGGCGGAAATCTGCGGAATGTTACTGCAGTTTTCACATTACTGAAAAAGGAGTCAGGAAAAATGGGTTCAGCGGTCAACGAGAACAAAACAAAAGTAATGATTTCGACAGACAAAGAGTCCTCTCGATAGGGAAGCACCGTGATCTTTGACAATTATTGTTTTGAGTAGTAGACCTCCATCGGATCTTCCGTCAATAATAAAAATAGTACCAACCAAGAAATCAAGCGGAGAATAGTGCTCGCCAATAGATATTTTACGGACTTCGGATACTAAGAAACAGCTATACCAGGTGCTAATTTTACCCGTTCTGTTGTATGCTTCCAAATCGTGGGTGCTTGTCGACGGCGAGTTTCGCCATCGGATGATCGATGAGCTGTATGAGCTTTACCACTACATCGACGTAACTAAAAGAGTCAGAATCCAACGATTTCGATGGCTGGGTCATGTTGCCAGGATGGATGTAAATGCTCCAGCGAGTATGGTGTTTGAAGGCGAACTTGAAGGACGGCACAGAGCAGGGAGATCCAATCCGGTCACGGACTCTGAGTGTGCTGCAAATATGAAGGTAATACTGTCTGTCTCTGCTCGTTGCCTAAAGCAGCATAAGTGACGAAATCACGACAATCATCGACGACGGAGCGTATTGTCCGCCACCGAGCCAACACTATATCTGAACGGCAATTGCACGACTTAAGAACAATAAAGCTGCGGGAGCTATCGACTGCCGGCAATGTGCATACACCAGCATTACATACCCGATGATTGGAATCTGAGTGTTCTATGTTCTGTGCTTAGGACTGGACGATCCAAAGGTGTGTACTTAATATCGTGGGATCAGGCTTTTACCTTTTGTCTACCTTGGCTTCGCCGTAAACAAAAATACTAATGTCAGCCTAAGCAAGCGATTTTATGACAAAGTTCTCTCTCGACGAACAACAAAGATCCAACTCTACCACCAGACACTGATCCTACCTGTCATGCTTTTCAGCGCTGAATCCAGGGAAATGACACAAGCGGATCAATCGATTCTGGGAGTATTCGAGAGAAAAATTCTTCGCTAAATATTTGGACCCATCAAGTTGGACGGCTAGCACCGTCGTCGATTGACCCATAAGCTGTATTACGATACGACGTAGTCAAGCGCATCCAAATATACCGTATGCGCTGGTCTAGAAAAGTTGTACGAATGAATGAAAGCTCCAGCTCGGATGGATCTAAGCTTAGTTTGACGAACTATCTGTGGAGCGCAAAAGACCGAAGCTTGTCTACGTGCGGCTATTGATAGATGCATTTCTATTGCTGTTACCCCCTTTTGGGAATAAACATAATCTTGTAGGCTGTACATATTGCTCGAATATATGTCATCCGCAAACAGTTTCTAACGCTTTGAAACTTAAACCATATGTTTAATAAGATTGCCACTTATCTACTTACTACTGTCGCCTAAATACGTAACGTCAGTGACCCCCCTTGTATGCAAACCCCTAATCTCGTAAAACAAGTTGCTTTAAGTTCATTGAAAATTCACATTAATTATGTCTCATTGTAATTATCTTGTTACCTGAGTACACACACACACATACGCACAAAATATTATGCACTCAAACTTACCCACAATGTCTAATCCCAGTTCCGAACACTTTTCCGCCAGAAATTTGCGCCTTCTCTCCATGCGTCTCTCCACCTTGAGCATATCGCTTTCCGACAATGATTGAATCGCTTCATCCGGTATTAGAGGTAAATGAGTTTCATTGATGTACTAAGTAAATAAATGTACAAAAGATAAATACAATTTAATAGATCTAATAACAATTCAATTCGATTATCCAAACACCAACAATAACACATGAACACAATGGGGAGGGATGGGTACTAGAGACAGCGGTAGAGACAGAGAGAGGGAGAGAGTAGTGAGTAAAACATCAATAAAACCCAAAACCAAAAAAAAACCTATATAATTAATGAAATAATAACAAGATATACACAAACATTTATTGATTAAGTTACAACAACAGACATTCGAATCATAAAATTTAATTATATAAAATGAACAAGGACACAATGGGAAACAAAAGACGTAATACAAAAAGTAAGAGACAGAAAAAACGAACAACCACTAATGAAAACAATAAAAGTGTACCAAGAAAAGGACAAACGAATACTCTCTATATGATGTGCGTTAAAATTTATAAACTGACTTAAGGTGTTGTAATATCAATAAGATTGGGTGACTGGACACAGCGAGAGCTACATCGATATGTTATGGAGAAGC
This sequence comes from Muscina levida, assembly GCA_964034835.1. Lineage (NCBI taxonomy): Eukaryota > Metazoa > Arthropoda > Insecta > Diptera > Muscidae > Muscina > Muscina levida. Next base: position 46,284,684 of record OZ035883.1, on the reverse strand, counting down.
CACTTGGCAAGACTTGAGCATTTTTGTGGGTAATAATAGTTTATTAGCTATGTATCTTGTAAATATCAATTACGATTGTACAACGAAACAATAATAATAATAGGAAAATATATTTTGCAATGCATTCGTTTAATGGGTGAGAGTGAGAGAATATGGATACTTAGTTACTTTATCATATTTGGAAAATCTTTTTTTCGAATTCCCTGTGGCCGCTATGGTTAGATCCTTATTTTTGCCAAGCAACATGACCGGGTAACGAAACGACTGTTCGCCCAAATGATCCTTGATTTTTGAGGCCTAAAAATTTCGAAATGACATTAGTGAGAGACAGATAGAGAGAGAGAGAGGAGAAAGCTTAGAAGGAGAAGTTTTGAAAATTATTTAAGTATTTTTTATTTTTATAAATTGTGTGTGGTAGAGAAAGTTTTGCAAAAATGATATTTTGTTGACTATTAGATACGCCGCAAGTATCAGAGCAAAATGTTAACATAAAGCAGCCGTTCGATTTTGAGTATCTAAATTTTGGCAAGTAATTTGAAAAGTATACAACAGAAAATTCATTATTAAACAATAAATGAGCAAAGTTACGGTCTACGGCAAAGAATACGTTACTATATAGGCGTTATAATTTCATCATAACCTAATAGTAGCCAAAACAAGATGGGTGGTCGGAGGGGTGGGGGCGTTCATCAATTCCGTTATATAGTTACGTGTTATTTACATAAGGTCAATTTTGGATAGCTTTTATGTCTTAATGAGAATGATTACATAGAAATAAATGTTTGTTTTCATTACCATTGGTAACGAGGGAAATGTCATATATATATATATGTTTATAAAGTGCTGTGTATCTATAAAAACGAACTACAGTGATGGAAGGCACTAAGGTGTTGGAATGGTGTATGGATTTTGGGGGGTTGGTTATATTACAGGTACAAATATTTATTTCTGCTTTGCAACACACATATATGCATTAACTAAGAATTATTATAGCAAATAAATTAAATTTTATTGAATCTAGCCAATCTACTTAGATAAGCAAACATAACTTAACAAACTTAACTTATATTTAAAAGAGAAACTCCCAAAAGATTTATTCCTTAGAATTTTATCATTATATTGTATGATTTTATAATAAGTAAAGAGAAAACAACATAAATGTTGAGGTTCCCCGTTAAGATCTTAAGGTCTCTTATACTGTGGAACATATTTTTTTAGCATGCAGGGCAAACGTTTTTTTAAATTTAATTTGGGAATCAGTGATGATATCGTATTTGAGATAAATGTCGTACACAAATATAGAAAACTTTAATAAAATGTTCTACGCTTTATCAAAAAAAAATTGAAGAAACATCTTGAATACCTCAGAAGAGAATAAAAAAAGAAAGAACTTGTTATTACGATTACGTTCATCTGATTCGTAAAAGAATCGGTTTTCCGATTCGAGAACGAAGGTGGATTTTCTTCCGCTAGCGTTATTACGCTCGAATCGTTGGCGAGTATCACAAATGATATCAATCTCGAATAAATTTTACTGTTATTCTACCTGTTCACATCAAATTTAGAGTAAATCGATTTTTATCAAACAAAATGTCAAAACCACACCAATTTCAATGCGGCCAAGCCCTTTTAATATGCCCCCAAAAAATCTTGCTTACAAATATTCACCCAATGTTGAGAGAAATTTCTAAAAACTATAACGTATAAATATAACTCACGCAACTGCTAATTTTTATTCATATCCATTTTGATTGCTACTCTGGTGGCGATGTAGTAAATTCCTTGTATACAAAAATATAACCACAGCAACATACTCAACGCTGATTGCCATTCAAAATCAGGACATTCGTGATATGACTAAGTATAACTTGTTCATGTGTGTAGTAGTAGTAGTTTTAGTATTGAGCCATTGAGTGGACAGACGGACGATGTTAGAAATGAGACATCCTAAGGGGTTTATCCATAGTCGCGTGTTTAAAACCATTACGAGAGACTTTGGTTTTTTTGTAGTCGTCGTTGTCGTTGTTCATTCCTTCGTCCTTGCACTGCATTGAAAATATCAATCACACACGTTTGTGGGCACGTTAAGGGAACGAAACAATCGTTTTTGTTTCCGCCAATGACCACCACCACCAATAACTGTCATTTCTTTAGGTCAAGTGTAAGTGACAATTTGAATTACATATTTGAAGTCGTTTACCATATGTGGTGGTCATTCTTAGCGCCTCCATTAAGCACCATCACCCACAGTAATTGTTAATTGTAGTATTTACATTGTGCTGTTTATTAAATTAGCATATGTGTACAAAGATTGTCATTGCGTTTTACATTAAGTGGAAGTAAAGTATAGTGTTATAGGAGTCTATAGAATAGGTTGTTCGTTTTTTCAAAATTTTATGGAAATTATAGTGATTTGTTGCATTACTATAGAAGTATTTGAAATAAAATATTTGACGTAAATAATGTCATAATGGAAGGAAGAAGAACAAAATTAATATACCCTTCACTCTGTTCATGCGCATGGTGAAGGGTATAAAATATACATTTGGGGTTAATTTCATTTGTGGACTTTATCATTATGATACAATCTCCAAACTAAAAATGAAATAACTTCCGAAATTATGAAATTATCCCCAAAGAGTTTTTGTCCTAATATTTTTTGGGAATTATTTTACTTTTTGGTTTGTAGTTTATTTCATTGGTGGTTATTTTGCGGCGCCGGAAGTAGAAAGTGAAGTGAAGGAAGTTTTTTTTATCTTCTACTATATTTTCAAGTTTATTACCTATCATCTGATATATTCAATTGGGATATTGGGACTCAATTCTGAGAATTGCACGTGAGAGTAGCCCGAAAAAGAAGAAGTTCTCTATAATAATGTAATATCGATTTGAAGTATGTATGTATGTACCGTAGACCGGGTCACCAAAAAAAAATTCCAAAGTTGAGGGCAAATATTAAAGATCACCTCGAGACAACTTCAAAAAAAATTTTTTTTTCCTCCCCCACCCCCCGGAAAAACAGCCAAAATCGTTTTTTTGTCACTGCTTTTTGTTTGTGGCTCAATCGTAACATACAAGACATCGGTGTATAGGTCTCGACGAGTACTACATTTGTCCTATAGATGTCGCTGACATACGACATCATCTTGTAATGATGGCCTCATTTAGAGCAATTTCTACCCCTAACATTTAAATATATTTTTTCCTAGGATTAAAGCCCTTAAAAACCAAGAACATTTTGTTTTGGAAGTATACAGTTTTATTCAAAAACAAAAAAGTTACGTATGAAAAGATGTATTTACAGCATCAACACTAATATTTTTTCCTGTTGTTTGCAGTATTACAGAAAATTATTGCATACTTCTTAGCGATATCGAAAAAAATGAAATTCAAGTTATTGCATACTTTTTAGCGCAAACAGTGTTTTCAAACATGCGGATGAAGGTATTCAGTGTCACCAATATTCAAGAAACGAAATTATAAAGATACCTGCTCCACAATGGAAGTATTAATAATAAAATATAGACATAACTTGCACTTGTATAGTTCCCATGCAATTTGCAACACTGAACATTTGTGCGAAATGTAAGTGAATCAGCGCTTGGAATGACTAATCAAAATGAAAAATTTTTGCATAATTAGAAAGTCGTGAACGGAACTTGAGTCGCGCCAATATTTAATGCAATTAAATACATATCTTTGCTCCTTTTGGGATTTTATTTGTAATAAAAATTATATTTCGCCGGTAACTATATTAAAAATGAATTATCTCAAGAAAATATTTAAATTTTTTTTCGATGTCGTTAAGACTTATTTATGCAACAATTTAAGCTACAAAGTATGGAATCATATTTATAAAAATTTTCCGTCACCGCTATAAAGATGCAATAATTTGCGATAATAATGCAAACAACATAAAAAAATGTTTTTGTTATTGCTGTAAATACATCTTATCATACGTAACTTTTATGTTTTTGAATAAAACTGTATACTTCCAAAGGAAAATGTTTTTGGTTTTTAAAGGGCTTTAATCCCAGGAAAAAATATTTTTAAATGTTAGGGGTAGAAATCGCTCTAAATGAGGCCATCATTACAAGATGATGTCGTTTGTCAGCGACATCTATAGGACAAATGTAGTACTCGTCGAAACCTATACACCGATGCCTTGTATGTTACGATTGAGCCACAAACAAAAAAGCAGTGATAAAAAAACGATTTTGGCTGTTTTTCCGGGGGGTGGGGGAGGAAAAAAAAATTTTTTTGAAGTTGTCTCGAGGTGATCTTTAAAATTTGCCCTCGACTTTGGAGAAAAAAAAAATTTGTATGGGGACCGACCCGGTCTAATGTACCGTATTGTCACGTTTTAGACTCGTTTAAATAATATAAATAAAAATATAAAAATATATAAAAATATAAAAATATATAAAAATATAAAAATAAAAAAATATATAAAAATATAAAAAAAAAATATAAAAATATAAAAATATAAAGATATAAAAATATAAAAATATAAAAATATAAAAATATAAAAATATAAAAATATAAAAATATAAAAATATAAAAATATAAAAATATAAAAATATAAAAATATAAAAAAATAAAAATATAAAAATATAAAAATATAAAAATATAAAAATATAAAAATATAAAAATATAAAAATATAAAAATATAAAAATATAAAAATATAAAAATATAAAAATATAAAAATATAAAAATATAAAAATATAAAAATATAAAAATATAAAAATATAAAAATATAAAAATATAAAAATATAAAAATATAAAAATATAAAAATATAAAAATATAAAAATATAAAAATATAAAAATATTAAAATATTAAAATATTAAAATATTAAAATATTAAAATATTAAAATATTAAAATATTAAAATATAAAAATATAAAAATATAAAAATATAAAAATATAAAAATATAAAAATATAAAAATATAAAAATATAAAAATATAAAAATATAAAAATATAAAAATATAAAAATATAAAAATATAAAAATATAAAAATATAAAAATATAAAAATATAAAAATATAAAAATATAAAAATATAAAAATATAAAAATATAATAATATAAAAATATAAAAATATAAAAATATAAAAATATAAAAATATAAAAATATAAAAATATAAAAATATAAAAATATAAAAATATAAAAATATAAAAATATAAAAATATAAAAATATAAAAATATAAAAATATCTATATATATAAAAGAGGATGTGTGTATATATGTAACGTATGGACTCGAAAACGGCTGGACCGATTTTGATGAAATTTTCAGGGAATCTTCTGAATAACCCTGCGAGTAACATAGGCTACACATTGTTTCGATTTTTCTACACTTAGGGGGTGAAAATGGCAATATTCGATAACACAAGGTATTCCGGGCTTACAAGAAGTAATTTTTTTTGGTTTTTAAATGAGCACAAAACGAAAACTTCATATATATATTTTTCGAGACCTTCTGCGTAAAACTAATTTCCCAGCAAAGTAAATGAGGTATTACAGAAGCAAATCTATGTATTGGTTAAAAAGTTATGACCTCTGAGAGTTGGCATACGGAAATTAAGTTTTTAAAAATCATTTTTCAGAATATTGGGCGGGATCCAAAACAATGTCAAAAATATACTATTCTCTTCGTCTTGGTCTCCAAACATCGGGATGGTACGTCTGACGTAACTGAAAAATTGCTAAAAATATACCTAAACCTGAAATCTTCATGCTTCTCAGCGCGAACTAGGAATTGATTGTAGACATATAGTTTCTAAGCGAAATTGTCTAAGAATTCATCGTACATTGCGATACTGGTATACGATTACCACGTTTTTTTAGACGCGAACAAATTGTTCCGCCCTAATGAACAGGCTATTTGGAACTAAATGAGTAAAAAGTGCCGAGGCGCTGCCACGCACTTCAATAGTTAAATATTTAAACAGTATCAAATAATGGTCCGTACACCAGTTACTTTTCAGAAAAAAATGCAATATTCATTGTAGTTATACTGGAAAACACCTTTTGTTTTATTGGGGCACAATTAACATTTTTAAAGTATGTCAGAGGTAACATAATCAAATATTTGTAAATAAATAATAATTTTTTTTGACGTATAGAACTTCTTTTAGTATACTTTGGAAAATCACCATGTAAAAACTACACAAGAACAACGTTTGCAAATCTTGCAAATTTATTTTCAAAATGCACGTTCTGTTCGCCAAACTTATGGAGCCCTTTGTGAAGTTGAGGGTGCATATAATGATCCATCTGAGGAGCTAATAGAAGCCATCGACGTTTTAGACGTAAGTGTGACAGGGGACTCGAATTTATCAAACCGACGCCATTCTCAGCAACTCGGTCTATGCAAATGCTGAAGAAAGATCTTGGCCTGCATCTATATAAGATCTAACTGGTGGAAGAATTTGAGCCAGTGGACGATCAAGTGATTTTTTTTATTTATCATGCCATTGCACATTATTTGAACGAGAAATGGCTCCAACACGACGGTGTAATATGCCATACAACGCGTGAGACCATCACTTTGTTAAGCCAAACATTGGTGACCGAATTATCTCAAAAAAATGGTAATACGAGTTCAATACAAAAATATTATTCCGGAATATTCTTGATCCGTGTGATAAGAAGACATGACAAAAGAAGTTTTTATGGCTAAAGGCATGAAGCTTCAGACCGAATTTTCATTTGCGGTCAATAGGCGGAGAAGGCATAACAAAATGTTTTTTATGCCCAAAAAGATAGTTAGTATCCGCTACTACAGATCAAAATAAAAATTATTAAAATTAGCGGAATGTCTGTTTCCGATTTTTGGAAGAAGTGGCTTTTCGCCCTACATACAGAAAAAACTTACGGCCTTATTCATAAAAACTTATAAGGGGTTTATAATGCATTTTTAAGCAAATTTCGACAAAACAATATTCATAAACGATTTACATCTTCAATAAGTTAAAGTAGGGTTGTCTCCACTTTAAGCGTGCTATAACTTGACGTTTGTACAATTTATTCTATATTCATGAATTTGAGATCTTTATTTTGAGTTTTTCTGCATTTTTCCTATTGGAAAGAGTTGTTGCGTGTATACGTTGTGAAGGAAATTTTCTTCTTAATCATCGCGCACATAGAAAAGTATCTGAATAGACACTTTTCATTCATGAATTCCATTTTAAAAAATATTTCTCCAAAATTCTTCAAAAATAATTTGTAAATACTGAAATAATATTCGTGATGTATAAACAATCAAAACAAGGAAAAAATGTAATCGGTATCCGAATATTATTTCAACATAAGGAAAAGAAAATAAAATTTGTTAATACAATTTTTACTTTAACGTCTTTCTTATCGTCATGAGAATCGTAGTTAATAAAAAATTGAGCTACAATAATGTTCATAGTTTATTGTAAGTGCAAATACATATTTGGTATCCGATTATAAAGCTTTTGTATCCGACTATAAAGCTTTTTTTATACATCATTAACGACCTATAACAGTCGGCGTTGCCACCGGAACACATAAAGCTAAAGTACTGATAAAAAACGTTTATGAATACAATTTCTTATTAAAGGTTTTTTACAGCTGAAAAATACTTTAGCTAGAGAACGCTTCATACCTACTTTAGAAATTTTTTATGAATAAGGCCGTTAATCTACATGTAAGCACTATAGATATGACTTTGCTGATGAACGTTTTCAAAGTACTTTGTAGACCTAAATGTGAAATATATTACAAGTTAATGTGCAATAGCGAAGCATTGCCGGGCCCACTAGTAAAAATATAAAAATATAAAAATATAAAAATATAAAAATATAAAAATATAAAAATATAAAAATATAAAAATATAAAAATATAAAAATATAAAAATATAAAAATATAAAAATACTAGTGGGCCCGGCAATGCTTCGCTATTGCACATTAACTTGTAATATATTTCACATTTAGGTCTACAAAGTACTTTGAAAACGTTCATCAGCAAAGTCATATCTATAGTGCTTACATGTAGATTAACGGCCTTATTCATAAAAAATTTCTAAAGTAGGTATGAAGCGTTCTCTAGCTAAAGTATTTTTCAGCTGTAAAAAACCTTTAATAAGAAATTGTATTCATAAACGTTTTTTATCAGTACTTTAGCTTTATGTGTTCCGGTGGCAACGCCGACTGTTATAGGTCGTTAATGATGTATAAAAAAAGCTTTATAGTCGGATACAAAAGCTTTATAATCGGATACAAAATATGTATTTGCACTTACAATAAACTATGAACATTATTGTAGCTCAATTTTTTATTAACTACGATTCTCATGACGATAAGAAAGACGTTAAAGTAAAAATTGTATTAACAAATTTTATTTTCTTTTCCTTATGTTGAAATAATATTCGGATACCGATTACATTTTTTCCTTGTTTTGATTGTTTATACATCACGAATATTATTTCAGTATTTACAAATTATTTTTGAAGAATTTTGGAGAAATATTTTTTAAAATGGAATTCATGAATGAAAAGTGTCTATTCAGATACTTTTCTATGTGCGCGATGATTAAGAAGAAAATTTCCTTCACAACGTATACACGCAACAACTCTTTCCAATAGGAAAAATGCAGAAAAACTCAAAATAAAGATCTCAAATTCATGAATATAGAATAAATTGTACAAACGTCAAGTTATAGCACGCTTAAAGTGGAGACAACCCTACTTTAACTTATTGAAGATGTAAATCGTTTATGAATATTGTTTTGTCGAAATTTGCTTAAAAATGCATTATAAACCCCTTATAAGTTTTTATGAATAAGGCCGTAAGTTTTTTCTGTATGTAGGGCGAAAAGCCACTTCTTCCAAAAATCGGAAACAGACATTCCGCTAATTTTAATAATTTTTATTTTGATCTGTAGTAGCGGATACTAACTATCTTTTTGGGCATAAAAAACATTTTGTTATGCCTTCTCCGCCTATTGACCGCAAATGAAAATTCGGTCTGAAGCTTCATGCCTTTAGCCATAAAAACTTCTTTTGTCATGTCTTCTTATCACACGGATCAAGAATATTCCGGAATAATATTTTTGTATTGAACTCGTATTACCATTTTTTTGAGATAATTCGGTCACCAATGTTTGGCTTAACAAAGTGATGGTCTCACGCGTTGTATGGCATATTACACCGTCGTGTTGGAGCCATTTCTCGTTCAAATAATGTGCAATGGCATGATAAATAAAAAAAATCACTTGATCGTCCACTGGCTCAAATTCTTCCACCAGTTAGATCTTATATAGATGCAGGCCAAGATCTTTCTTCAGCATTTGCATAGACCGAGTTGCTGAGAATGGCGTCGGTTTGATAAATTCGAGTCCCCTGTCACACTTACGTCTAAAACGTCGATGGCTTCTATTAGCTCCTCAGATGGATCATTATATGCACCCTCAACTTCACAAAGGGCTCCATAAGTTTGGCGAACAGAACGTGCATTTTGAAAATAAATTTGCAAGATTTGCAAACGTTGTTCTTGTGTAGTTTTTACATGGTGATTTTCCAAAGTATACTAAAAGAAGTTCTATACGTCAAAAAAAATTATTATTTATTTACAAATATTTGATTATGTTACCTCTGACATACTTTAAAAATGTTAATTGTGCCCCAATAAAACAAAAGGTGTTTTCCAGTATAACTACAATGAATATTGCATTTTTTTCTGAAAAGTAACTGGTGTACGGACCATTATTTGATACAGTTTAAATATTTAACTATTGAAGTGCGTGGCAGCGCCTCGGCACTTTTTACTCATTTAGTTCCAAATAGCCTGTTCATTAGGGCGGAACAATTTGTTCGCGTCTAAAAAAACGTGGTAATCGTATACCAGTATCGCAATGTACGATGAATTCTTAGACAATTTCGCTTAGAAACTATATGTCTACAATCAATTCCTAGTTCGCGCTGAGAAGCATGAAGATTTCAGGTTTAGGTATATTTTTAGCAATTTTTCAGTTACGTCAGACGTACCATCCCGATGTTTGGAGACCAAGACGAAGAGAATAGTATATTTTTGACATTGTTTTGGATCCCGCCCAATATTCTGAAAAATGATTTTTAAAAACTTAATTTCCGTATGCCAACTCTCAGAGGTCATAACTTTTTAACCAATACATAGATTTGCTTCTGTAATACCTCATTTACTTTGCTGGGAAATTAGTTTTACGCAGAAGGTCTCGAAAAATATATATATGAAGTTTTCGTTTTGTGCTCATTTAAAAACCAAAAAAAATTACTTCTTGTAAGCCCGGAATACCTTGTGTTATCGAATATTGCCATTTTCACCCCCTAAGTGTAGAAAAATCGAAACAATGTGTAGCCTATGTTACTCGCAGGGTTATTCAGAAGATTCCCTGAAAATTTCATCAAAATCGGTCCAGCCGTTTTCGAGTCCATACGTTACATATATACACACATCCTCTTTTATATATATAGATAAAAATATAAAAATCTAAAAATATAAAAATATAAAAATATAAAAATATAAAAATATAAAAATATAAAAATATAAAAATATAAAAATAAAAAAATATAAAAATATAAAAATATAAAAATATAATAATATAAAAATATAAAAATATAAAAATATAAAAATATAAAAATATAAAAATATAAAAATATAAAAATATAGAAATATAAAAATATAAAAATATAAAAATATAAAAATATAAAAATATAAAAATATATTAAGTAAAAAAATATACCAATATTCAAATATAAAAATTACCTATTAAACAAGTCTCTTTTGATAATGAAATTTTAACAATTCACTGCTCTGAAATGACGCTCTGTAATAAGCTGCTTGTCGCTTATTGCGTGGCTTTTGCCTAATGGTGATTACGGTTAGTTGCATGGGAGGTACCAGAAGGGGTGTGGCAAATGTTTACATTTTCTGAGGATTTGTCTACTATTACACAGTGCAGCTGTAAAAACTTGAACCAATTGAGACCGCCAAAATCTAAAAGCTTATGATCGTAGAAGAAATTCCTAACTGGGTTTTGAATTATTAGCTAAGGTTTTTTTATAATTCATTTTTGAAATTTTCGAAAATCATGTACTGACTTTTAGGGCTGTATCTCGTGAACTATTCGAAATTTTGATGTCTCTCTTTGGTAAAGTTTTAGCTCTTAAGCAGATCTAATAATTTACCCTTCAGAAAAAACCAAAAAACACAACAAAATCTCACTCAAAAAAAAAAAAAATATGTAAAAAAATCGTAAAATTTCTTCATAGATTTTTATTGTTTTTTGATTTATTTATATTTTGTATTTATTTCATTTTGAAAAGCATAGCATTTTTAGTTTCAATAAACGTACAATTGAAAGTGATTTCTTTACAGTTTTGCTGATTTGAGTAAGATGTTGTTGTTTTCTTGATTTCATCTCAAGCCAAAATATTTAGATCTGATTAAGAGCTAAAAATTTGCTGAAGAGAGATAAGCTATATTTGGAATAGTTCACGAGATATAGACTCCTAAAATCCTCCTCTCAGTCGAAAACTTCAAAATTTAATTTAAAGAAAACCTTAGCTAATAATTCAAAACCCAGTTAGGGGTTTTCTTCTACAATCATAAGCTTTCAGATTCTGTGGGTTTCAATTGGTTCAAGAGTTTGAAGTTGGAAAATGTGCCACTGTGTAATAGATTAGATTTTTAAACTGACCAAATTCAAATATGTTCCAGTTGTCCGTTTGGAAGATGTGTGAGAAAAATAAATTTTTCCAAATAGGTAACTTTATGTTTAAGGTACCAAAAGGTGTCGGCCTATATAGTCCATATTCATTCCTGGATCAGATTTCCATAAGCATTTTTCTTGAAAAATTGACCGATTTCAGTGAACTTACAAAAAAAGATATTCATGTAAAAAATATGAGGTTTAATTAGGTCATTTGTATGGAACGTACCCAAAGGGGTATTGCAATTGTTTCGGTTTTTTAAGATTTTTTCTACAAATACAATATAATTCAAATAACCGAATTAAAATATCCTAGTATTCTGCTAGGAAGATATGGAAAATATATTAATGTTTTAAATATTAGGTAATTTTGTATGGGAGGTAGGCCAATATGGCCATCCTTCATTTCTAAGTTAGACTATCATAAGTTAGGTTAGGTTGTGGACACGTGTACACCAGATCACACTATACACATATATATGCTGGTCAAAAAAAAGGAGAAAGGGAAGGGTATAAGAAAGAATAAGAGAGGGGAGGGATAGAAGCACAGCATAAAACATCGTCTACTTGGACTGAGGAGAGAAACTTTAGATCTTCTATATAACTTTCCCATAAGTGTCTTAACTTCCTACGGACTAACGCGGGGCAGCATCGTCTCGGACTCCTCCTCGTCCTCACACACACGGCAGTAGTCCGGTATGGATTTATACCATTTGCCTGTCCTGATATTGCAATGGCCTGTTAGAATTCTACAGGTCAGTCTCAGGTCACTTCTGCACAGGCCAACAATGTACGCCGATCGGGATCTGCTGTATTCGGCGATCTAGCAGTTATACAGTTGATTCTGGAGTAATTTCCACATCCAATACTCCATTAAGCCATAAAGGTAAAAAAATGAGCGGATGAACATCTTACAGAGAGTCATGATCTGACAAAGTACATCCTCCTCAACAGACCTGCTGATTCATTACCAGGAATCTCACAATGTTCTAGCACTAGGGTTTTCAAACCCGAAATCGAAAACCGCCTAACCGTATGCCGGTTTCTTCAAAAATGCTAATTTCGAATACCCGGTTTAACCGGTTTTTTGATGTCGGTTAACCGGTTTCTCAAAAAGGAGTATTTCAACAGAACATTGCAAGGATAGTTCTGGGAAAGTCGGCATACAAGATGTTTATACTTATTTGATATTCTTTAAACAAATCTCAAAGGAAGCTTTTTGAAATTTCCTAATGCGATATGAAAATTTGTTAGCAAAATGCTGCTAGATGACTGTTTACTCTTTTCTTTGAATGGGTGGGTAGCCGTCCGTATTCATATAAAAAACGTCCGTATATAAATGTCGATATCTCCCGAACTAAGCATCCAATCACAAAAAAGACCTTAACAGTTAGGATCTCATTTTGCAATGGCTGGTAAGACGTCGATATTCACTTGAAAACTTTAAAACTATGTGTGCAATTGCAAAAAGAAGCATAATTTATGATCACCATATACAAAAGTTGGGAAATCAACGAGATACAGTTGAAATCTCAACTTAAAAATGGTTGATAACTCAACATAAAGTGGGTGGGGGCGTGTCGACATTCATATGAAAAATTTAAATTGCAGTTATCTCCTAAACTCAGTGTCCAATTGCAAAAAGATACTTAATTTGTGATCACTATACAATAGTTTAGAATTCACCTAGAGACAGTTGGGATCTCACCTTGAAATGTGTGGAAGGCGGTCGATATTCATATGAAAAACAGAATCTGATAGTCAGAGGCTTTAGTCCATCCAACTCCTTCTCCTTACAGTTCCTCAAAAACTTTGATTTACACAATGTAGAATTGATCGCATTTATTGCAGTCGGGATGCAGATGGTTATCTGTCTGCTAGTAACAATTTTAATAGCCTCCGTGGCTTTCTAAATGGCCAATACCTCAGTCTGAAAAACACTGCATTCATTATGTAGCCTGAAAGAGAAGCTTAGCTACAAGTCTTCCATGTAAATACTAGCTTTTGTGCCCCATTACATTTTTGATCTGTCAGTAATGACAGATATGGAGTCACCATAAGGTGTGGAGTAGGAGGAGTCATTACATTCTTTCCGAAATTTTAAGGTATGTTTTAGGGAAATCTCCACATTTCTTAAAAAAATCAATTCGTTGTGGCAAATGAGAAAAAAAAAAACGTAAGGGATCATAAAATTGTGTCGCAATAAGCCATTTGTTAGCTAGAGCGTATGAGTTATATAGAATTGTATTTATTACTCATACGTAAGTCAATATATACGAAAGTAAGTGTAAAGGCGCGTTCAGACACAAGGAATCTGTCGAAAAATGTGTATGTCAGGAGTGTTATCGTTAACGAATTGCTATGACATTCTAGTTGTCAACAACCGTACACACACAAAATTTTCTTGTACCGCTTAAGACATAAGTTGCCGTATTTCACCTACGATTCGTGTGTATGAGGGCGAGTATATTTTAGTTTTTTGTTTTAGCGAAAGAAACCAAATCACCATTTCGTTTTTATAACTGCACTTATCGCCAAAAAGTCATAAATTAAGTACAGAATATCTCCAAGAGGAAACCCTGAGCTCATGTCCTTAAACCCGTAGGTTAATGGTAAAAAATGGGCATTTCTGAGATTCGGGTAGGTTCGATCCGCAATTTTTTCTCCTATTCAATATTTAAACTTTGCTTCAGACACAAAAGAGATATTCCGTACGGCATACCGACATATATCCTTGTTGAAATACAGAAAGAGTGATAAAACTCCACATTGAGCAAAAGAATTCATATGGTCATTAAATTATTTAACCCCGAAGGCAGCATAAGTAACAAAATCGCACCAATCATCGATGATGGAGTAGACAGTCCACCACCGAGCCAAAACGAGATTAGCACGGCAGTTGCGTGGCTTAAAAATAATAAAGCTGCGGGAGTCGATGGACTGCCGGTAGAGCTTTTTAAAGCCGGCGGCGATGTGCTGGTATCATGCATGCACCAGCTCATAAACACGATTTGGCTCAATGAGTGAATGCCCGATGATTGGAATCTGAGTGTCCTATGTCCCGTGCTTAAGAAAGGCGATCTAAATGTGTGTACCAACTATCGCGGGATTAGCCTTTTACCCATCGCATACAAGGTCCTGTCTAGTGTGTTATATGAAATACTAATGCCCATTCTGGAGAACCTGATTGGAACCTGAACCTGATATCAGTGTGGCTTTAGATCTGGTAAATCCAAAACCGACCATATATTCACACTACGACAAATCCTGGAGAAGACCCAAGAAATACAGATCGACACCTGCCATCTGTTCATCGACTACAAAGCTGCATTCGACAGTCCGATAAGACAGAAATTGGTAGATGCTATGGCTGAGTTTAGTAGCCCCGCGAAGCTATTTCGACTTGGCGGGATGACACTGACTGACACGAAGTCTTCAGTGAAAATTGGCAAAAATCTGTCAGAGCCATTTTCTACCAAGCGAGGCTTTAGACAAGGCGATAGTCAGTCCTGCGATCTCTTTAACATCGTAATGGAGATGATCATGCGGAAGGCTGCAGTAAACATAAATGTTGCTCGCGTATGCTGATGACACAGATATTATTGTACGTGGATTTCGAGATGTTACTGCGGTTTTTTCGGGCATTGAAAAGCAGTCGGATAAAGTAGGTCTGGTGATAAACGCGGACAAAACCAAGTTATTTGTTTCTACCTCGGGTCCGCCATAAACAAAAAAAAATAAAGTGTCAGCCTAAAAATCAAAAGATCGCAATCCGCTGCTTCTATGCGCTAAGCAAGCGATTTAACGACAAAGCGCTCTCTCAAAGAACGAACAAAAATCCAGCTCTATCAGACTCTGATCTTACCTATCTTGCTCTACGGCGCAGAATCCTGAGTAATGGCACAAGTGGATCAATCTATTCTGGGTGTCTTCGAGAGAAAAATACTACGCAAAATATTTGGACCCATCATCGTTAACGGCGAGCACCGTCGTCGCATAAATTATGAGCTGTATGAGATGTACAACGACATCGACGTAGTCAAGTGGGTTCAAATAGACCGAATACGCTGGCTTGGACACGTTGTACGAATGGACGAAAACGCTCTGGCTCATAAAGTCTTCGGCAATAAAATCGATGGGCGGCGCAGGAGGGGGCGACCAAAACTCCGATGGATGGACCAGGTGAAAGAGCTGTTAACTAAGCTTGTTGTGACGAACTATCTACGGAGCGCAAAAAACCGAAGCGCTTGGAATACTTTTCTACGGGCTCAACTCGTCTCCTTTAATGCGTTACTCTCATTCTAGTATTAAATGATATTCGTAGGGTATAAAAAGGCGGTTGCAGTTTTTGGATAAAATAGTTGTAAACTAGTGTTATTAGCCACGCTAGTAAGTTACTTTCAAGGTACTTTAATTACAACAGTAACTAACTAAAAGGACTGACCTATTTTATGCGGTTTTCCCATATGTAATTATTTTTCGTCCACCCCAAGTATGGAGACAGCCTTGTAATTTCTTTTTAGCACACATGAATAGACACATAGGCATTTACTTTGTCTGCGCTGCATTTTCGCACATTTTTTGTTGCAAACTTGCCTTTGCATTGTTTTTCTCTAATATAGTGTTATGATATGTCGGATAAGGAAAAATGTTATTAGTTAATTGTGCGAAAATTGCCACATTTACTCAAAGGTAACCATGGCTAAAGGTGTAAAAAGTGAGGCCTATGTTAAATAGCTATAAAAACAGGTAAATGTGCCACTTTTGCTGTATTATTAATACGTGAGAATAATAAATATGTATATTAGTATTCTACGTACCCACATTGTACGTATGAATGAAATAACACGTATACGTTTAGTGACCTTTGGCTACGTCTAGCACTTTTGAAGAAAATTACTTAGATTGCAGATAAATGAAGCGAGCTATGGTATTTACATGCAATATAATTGCAGTGTATAATATGTATATTACTTCAAGTAATTGTGGCACGTGTTTTATTTTAAACATATTTTATTACTAGACGTATGATTTATATATGAATAGGTAAATATTACGTATGCGTATAAGGTCATTTAATTTAGAACGAAGTAGAAAAAGAATAGCTATTAACCACAAAAAATGTTTACCTTAGATAATTGACATTTAAATAGCTGCTTGTTATTTTCTCCTCGCAAATAATCGATTTCATTGCTTTGTCAATAGGCCGTCGTCAAGGGCTTTATGTCGCACACAAAGAATTAATGAAATTTTTCATAAAGTTGTCTTGTTTTTGGTATTAAATGACAGACGACGTATGCTTTTCACCATCATAAATTATACATTTATAAATTAGCAATATTTTTTGTATGTCCCCCTGCCCACCGTGTGTACTCGTCCAACAACAAATAACACTTTGCTCTGATGATTTATGTTTATAAATATTTCATAATAATATTACCAAACATATGTATATGAATTAACATAAACATTTGTTGGATATCATTATCATTGTTTTGCTCCAACAACAAATGGGCTGAGAATAGAGCCCAGACTAAAATAGCAGCGTTCAGTGATGACGGAACAACAATGCCCACTAATTTGTCGATGTTGTGGGTGTTTTTCCTCTCCCGGTAAAACTTAAGATGTGACAGACATACATGTACATAACATATGTTGTTGATACAGTCGTGGGTGTTTATATAGCAATGCGCTAATAATAATATTTCATATTGTAAGGATACTGGGAAAAAGTACAATTAAATTGGTATATAGCGGTTCTTTTCCAATGAGAAAACAGGATAAGCTCGGTTTTAACAGGTTTAAGCGATGGCCCGCTGTTGGCGTTCCAGTTTGATACTCTAGTTTAGGTGTTTAATTTTAAAATTAAAAAAAAAAAACAGGTTCTAAATGATTCTCCTCTAAAACAGAATTAGTGCGAAAATTTGTGCAAAAGTTTGACATGTAAAAGGTGGTTAAATTTTAAGAGCCGATGTTGAATAAAACACAAATTACACTATGTCACAAAATTTCAAAAGTTTCTGTATCCGGGACATTTAATAATATATTTCAATGTAAAATTCCACGCTGAATTCAAATCTGCTCTCAGATATGTGGAAAGTAGAACAGTTTTTGAGATATGGTCAATTTCCATTTTTAGTGTTTTGAAAAAAGGTAGGTCTACTAAAATGCCATTTTCTCTGGTTTTTGTCCGCCGATGGCACCGAACTGTGATGATAATAAAAGATAATAAAATTTATTTTTATTAAAAAAACGATAGCTGATTAAAATCCAATCAGAAATGACGAAGTTATGGCACTTTAAAGTTAAATTTTTGTAAAAATTTTAATGATTTTTCAAGTTTTTGCTGCCTTTAATTAAGTTTTTTCCGTGTTTTCGTACAATTTGCTCCGGTTTCAGACCATTACATGAAAGAGTAATATGTTACAAAAATTTGTTGCCCTTGGTCATCAAAATCGGTTGAAAAATAAACGCTACATTCACAATTAAGTACACATACCTCTTCTTGAGAGTAGTAGTAATAAAAAAAATTGGGTAGTTTCCCCAAATGCTGCAAATGCGGAAGTATTTTTTATCCGATTTTGATGACCAAGGACAACAAATTTTTGTAACATATTACTCTATCATGCAATAGTTTGAAACCGGAGCAATTTTTACGGAAACACGGAAATAAACTTAATTAAAGGCAGCGAAAACTTGAAAAATCATCAAAATTTTAACAAAATTCAACTTTGAAGTGCCATAACTTCATCATTAATGGTTGGATTTTAAACATCTACCGTTATTTTTAAGAAATATTTTTATTGTCTTTTATTTTCGTCACAGTTTGCAAACATCGGTGAACTAAAACCAGTAGACCTACCTTTTTACAAAACACTAAAAATGGAAATTTGACCATATCTCAAAAACTGTTCTACTTTCCGAATATCTGAGAGCAGATTTGAGTTCAGCATGAAATTTTACATAGGGATCAACTATTTAGAAGCCGGGATCAAAAATTTGTTGCATTGTGTTATTTAGGAAATTATTGTAATTTTTTTTTATAATGATAGTATTGGTATGGTTTAATTATGTATGGAACAAAATATCAGCCAAATGGCCTCCGCGACCTCGGCGGCACACATCCATTCAATGGTCCAAATTTTTGATGACGCTGAGGCATAGTTGAGGTTCTATAATGTGTCGAATTATCTCATCCTTTAGCTCTTGAATTGTTGCTGGCTTATCGACGACGTACACCTTTTCTTTCAAATAACCCTAAAGAAAGATGTCCAACGGTGTCAAATCGCATGATCTTGGCGGCTAATTGACATCACCACCACGTGAGATAACACGTCGCGCAAGAGAGCTATTGTTTCGCTGTTAGCTGTGTGGCAAGTGGCATCGTCCTGAAACCTGTTGAAACCCATATCATCCACATCGGGTCATAAAAAGTTCGTTATCATCTCACGATAGTGAACACTATTCACAGCCTTATTTTGGACGAGTTGAGGTGGACGGCTCTTCAGCCATAATATCGCAAACAGCAGCAATATTTTCTGCAGTACGAGCTGTACGCGCAACCTTGCGATTGCACCTTGTAAGCGTGTAAATGCAAGTCTTTATGTATAATGTTCATCAACGATGAGCGTGGGAGATGCAATTGTTGGACGACTCTTCAGCCACACTATCGCAAACAGCAGCAATATTTTCTGCAGTACGAGCTGTACGCGCAACCTTGCGGTTGCCAGCCAGATGCTCTTCGACTACACCATGTCAGACGGTTGCTACGCAAGCGCTAAAAAAAGACTTAGCATACCATCACACATCACACACAACATCATCGAACAGCAATGCAATGGCTGTCGCGACGCATACCATAACACCACACAACAGTATCATCGGTCAGTAGTGCAAAGGTTCATAATTCTCATATGGTTCATGTCAACCATAATATAAGGAGACGACGTTTTTCTACAACGATCGTCGGCGACTCCTCCAAGACGAAGTTTATTGCCAAGTAATTGTTGTTTGATCTCCTTGATCCTTTGGGATTGTACGAAGACAAACATATTTGTTAAACGTACAACAAGTCTGTACAACCAAGCTGTAGGCCTGTACAATCATACCTTGAGTATATCACATCGGACAATAAGTCTGTACAACCAGGCTTTAGGCCTGTACAATCATACCTTGAGTATATAAAATCGGACAATAAGTCTGTACAACCAGGCTGTTGGCCTGAACAGCCGGACCATGAGTATGTACAATTGGACAATAAGTCTGTGCAGGCGGACCTACGAGTCTCGGGACTACAATCGGGACCTACCTGTACGATCGGACCTACGAGTCTGTACGACGGAAGCTAAGTCTGTACAACCAGTCTTCGTACTTGTAAGGTCAGGCCCTATTAATAGTTGTTCTTATTCTTCTTTTCTAGGAGCTTAGCAAATTTCACCAGAGGATCCTGCCAAATTCTCCTGCGAGTCCTCAACGTTCAACGCCACCCGAATTACAACAAGGTAAAACCCGTCCTGTTTCCAATCACCGAATTACCGCCGTATTAGTGTGGCTTTAGGCCTGATAAACCCACGACCGACCAGATTTTCGACAAATAAATTCAGATCGTTTGTATCGACTCGACTATAAGATAGGCAAAAATCTGACGAATACATGTTACACCAAGTGAGAAGTGGCCTGCGATAGCTCAGTGGAAGCGACGTAGACTAGCAATCCGAAGGTGCTAGGCTCGATTCCCGGCCGGGGCACTGGCCAAAATCAACATCGATAAAAAAATTACTTTTCAAATACTTTAGAGTTCTCCAGCCAACAAAAAACTCATCCTAAATGCTTCCACTACAAATCCAGATTGCGCAAGGATCAAGGAAAAAAGATTTATCAACATCTCATATAAAAATCAACTAGCCAGCTGGCGCCGTCTTTGGTGGAATTTGGCGGTTTAAACTCACTACAACAACAACACCTAACAATCCTTGACACAAACCGTGTAATCTACAAAGGAACGAACAGAGTTGCCAACAATGATCGTATGATAATCGGATTATATGCCCGATCGAGTGCCGATAAATTGAAAATCGGTATAAAGAATTATCACCCCAGCTACCACCAGCTATTACAACAACAACAACCAAGTGAGACTTTAGACAGGTGTACCATTTTATATAAAAGACAAATAATGATCGCGTGAGCCGATGATGTAGTTATCATTGACCAAGGACTGCGTAATGTTACTGCAGCCTTTTCAAGCATTGACAAAAAGTCGACACAAGTGGATCTGGCTATAATAGATGACAAAACCAAGTTATGTATTTTAACAAACATAGATTATATTCGTTTGGGACGCTGCGTTAGCGTTCATCTAATCAAATTTTTGATATAAAGCCACCCCAGCGCCACCTACCGGGTCCATTTGTACATATTTTTTTTCATCTCATGGTCAAACAAACACATTCTAAATTTCATGTATTTTCGATATAAATCCACCCCAACGCCATCTAGCGGTATAAAAATACAATGGTACCTATTCTCATACCTGACAACTATACATAGAAAATTTCATAAAGATTGGTCCAGCCGTTTCGGAGGATTGCTAAACCGGGACACAAGATTTTTATATATTAGATTTATTATTATTACTATTAACGTATACGTTAGATAAAGCCAGACTATAACACATTGGCCAAATACTTCAACTACTTACAACACTTTACCAATGAACTTTTTTACCACTCACACAAACCTCTGCTACATAACTTTGCACTACTGTCCGCCACCTCATTTGACCAACTATTAGATGATATTTTATTTAACTTTTCTGACAATCGCATAAATAATTTATGGACTTTAAAGTGTTGGTAATTTAGATAGACTTTTAAGGAAACGAAAAACAGCAACGAGACTCCCAAACAAACACAAAAATGTATTTAATGCCTACAATATATACATATATGTGTATGTGTGTGTGTGTACACCGCAAGAAATCACTTATTTTATGGCGTATTAATAGTGAGGACTACAAAAACAAACGTTGCAAAATGCTGCAATAAAACTCTCTAAATGGTATACAAGTAGCGGCGGCGGCAAAAGCAAAATGATCACAGGCAAAGCGTGAAAATAGATAAATAACCATATAAGTAATTATTAGACGTGTTAATTTGTTAATTGTTTGTTATTTCAAAGATTGCCGATATACGTTAACAAATACAATCACACAGACTAGATGATACATTCATATATAGATACTCGCGAGTTTGTTTATTTTCCCAGCTAATAAACAAAAGCAACAACAAAATGAAAAATTTCACACAGACCATGTAAGCTTTTAAGATCGATATATGCTGGCTGGAGATTATCTATGTATAGCCAAAAAGCTGTCATATGTCGAAGAGATTATAAAACAAACAACATTTTTGACACATGCCACAGAGAGGATTACTTTGGCTAACGTTAAATAATAATGCAGTTGTGGCTCGGGCACTCATTGAAGGAAAATACGCAAGTGTTATGGAAATGTATAGTGCAGTTTAGTTGAGGCATCATAGATTATTGGGTGGTGCATTAACAAAAAAAAAACAACAACAACAAAATAAATATTGTTATAACCAGAGAACTTCCTCCTTTTCACTTGTGGACTCTTTTTCATTGATAAGTCAACATAGTAATCTAATGACGTCAACTTAAAATGAATACTAAGTATAGGATGATTTAGACTTTTATCGTACTACTGGGTAAAGAAAGTTCTCGGTCTGATTTGATGACAAATCTGGGGAAAATTAAACACATTATAGGCCAATAACTAGAAATATAATTTTTTTAGACGAATCGAATACTGCCAGAACCGATTCAACCGTTGATATTAAGGGTCAGAATCCTTAAGACACAAGATAAGGATTCTGAACCATACCATGAGCTGTTGTTTCGTTCGTCAAGAAAGGGGTCTACTATTAAACCGCTAGCTTTGTCCGTAATAACATATCGCTCATTTGCTGCAAGACCGGCATAACTCAAAAAACGTGATTTTTGAATTAATGATGTAGAATAGTTCATTTCATCATTCTCCATGTTGTGTAAAAAAATCATGTAAATATCTTTTATACACTCCGCCTGAGAACTATTTGAATTCCTCCATTTCGTACAAGTTGGGTGTAAATTAAAAACTTTAAACGCGTTTATCTCGGAATCGATTTTTTTGAGTTATGCCGGTCTTGCAGCAAATGAGCGATATATTTGCAAGCAGGATGCTACTCCGGATTTCGAGGCTGATGTTAAAAGTTTTATTGATGGCGGAGCTTAGGTAGATAAAATCATCTACGTAATCGAATTATGTTGACGCAGCGTCCTAAAGAAGTAGATTTTTTGTTCGTTGTAATTAATAACTTCATTTTGTCCTCGTTGACCTTTAGACCTATTTTTGCTGAATGCTTCTGTATACCTGAGAAAGCTGCAGTAACATCCCGCAGCTTTCGACCGATGATGTCTACGTCATAAGCGTATGTAAGTGGCTTTTGTTGAATATCGCGTTATTTTCCTCATTATCATCTTCAACACTATGTTAAAGGGATCACACAATAGGCCGTCGCACAGTGGGGTAAATTCGCGATCTGGGCGGTCAAAAATATTTGAAGCAAATTTATGAAGCAGAATGTTAAAAAATTACCCGGTGAGGCGTATAAAATAAAAATATGTTAACATTCGGGGGTAGAGGTTACGACCTTTTTTATACAAAAAATGGTTTTTATAAAAATTTTAAGATTCCATGTATTTCCCTTATATCTCCACAAGGTTGCATTTAAAAGCCCTACTTCCCTATAACTTTTTATTCGTATGGATACCCTCTAACTATAAATGCATAGAGATATAGGACATCCTGTATGTTAACTAAAGTGGTTGAGTAAAACCGCAGAAATCATGGTCTAATCTTCCGCAGTAGGAAAATGGCTATAAAACACAAAACCGCAAAAACCCGCAAATTTTTTTTTTTCCATTTGAACAATACGATGTTAGAGATTATATTTAATCACAGATTGAAGGGGTGAAAAGTGGTGATGCATAACTTTTTGTCAAAAGTTCGATTTTGGTACCCATTGAAATAATCAAAAAAAAAAAACATATTTTTCAATGTTGCTTTACTACTTAGTAGGAATTTAAATTATAATTTTATTTAGCTAAGTGGATTAAAAAATATTAACCTGCTTTATAATTTTCCATTTTATGTTTAAACTAAACACACGCCTTCCCATAGCCTGCTAAAATTGTTGCTTTACCTTAACGCACCAAAACAGAAAATGCACAATTAGCAACAAGTAACTTTGACAGCGTGTAGAAAACGAATGTAAGCAAAATGGAATGAATAAATTACGGAATCTAGTTAAGCATTCTGTTCTCTTTACCCTACAATCGGAAATTATTAAAAACATTGGTTTTTGAGAAAACGCATTTTGGCCGCCCATATCGTGAATTTACCCCTCTGTGCGTCGCCTTGTTTTAGGTCTCGTCTGGTATAGAATGGCTCAGAAAGGACCATGCCGATTTTCACTGAAGACTTCGTGTAAGTCAGCTACGATGGAATACCAAACTCAGCCATGGCTTCGAGTAATTTCTACTGTATCGGGCTGTCGAAGCCAACATTAACGACGACGAAAAGATGGTACGTATCAATTTGTTTCTCTTGGGTCTTTTCCCGGATTTGCCGCAGTGTGAATATCTGGTAAGTTGTTGATTTATGAAGTCTAAAGCCACACTGGTAAGGCCCGATCAGGTGGGATAACAATGGCATTAGTCTTCCACATAGCAAACCCGGCGGGATCTTATATGCGATGGGTAAAAGGCTGGTCCTGCGGTAGTTAGAGGACACACTTGGATCACCTTGTTTTGGGATTTACAATGTCAACATAAGTAACCTCACTATATTTGTATACCCCTTACCAAGCGCACACACGGACCGTAAAGTATATTCTCTTTACTCTTCTATTTTTTTAAGTTTTTGTTTTTTACTTTGAGTGCTTATTTAGGGGGTTAAATATATTTTCGACAAGCTATAGTTGAGGTTTCGAATAAGCTTGACTTATTTAAAACAACTTTGTCGAAAACGGCATATTTGCGAAAATCGATCATAAGCCCCTTACCCTGAGAAAATAAATCTGAGTATGTCAATATGACCAGGATTTTAAAGAAATTACTGGTTAAAGGTCGTATATTTCAAAGTCTGAGTAATGTTGAGGATATATTGCTCAAAGACCGGCAAAACTCGAAAAAGCAATTCAGAGATAAAAGAATTTAAAGTTTTCAATTGAGGCTAACTGCTGAGAAAAGTAAAAAACTCTTTTGGACGCCACTCAATGAGAGATGTTGTCGATAGCAACTTCGCAGTATAGTGTCGAGTCAATCGGCATGTCTAGTAAAAACTACTCAAACAGTGAAGTTCGCATTCGTCGATAAATATGTAGGTACCGTTATTCACAACAGCGCGAGTAGCTTTCAATGAGAGAAATAATGGCGACTTTCGAGTAATGCCGATCATCTCGCAAATGAGCAATATTAGTGGTTTAATTTCGTAGTAATTTTCTTAATGATCTGATTTACGTTCCTTAAAAAATTTTTCTCATGCAAGACATAACACGAAATATGACTGTGGATTCAAATCTGTACTATATAGGGGATAATTTGCAGACTATTCGCTTATACTTCACGCATTTGTTGGAAATCAAACCAAGTCCCTTACACAGTACAACATTTTTCAGTTCAATGATGTGGGACTCAATTCTGAGAACTGCACGTGAAAGTAGCCCCAAAAAGAAGAAGTTCAGCATCATTCGTTTTGTTAAGTTACATGACATAATAATTTAATACCGATATGAAGTTAGTAAGAATCGTATAGGGGAATTTGTTATGTTTTAGGCTCTTTTCATTGACATAACTCGAGAACCAATAGTCCGATTTAGCTGAAACATTTCACTTTTCCATTCATCAAATAATTTTGAACTGGGTTTATTTGGTAGCAGTTACAATAAAACTGTTGTACTCCGTGGCGTATGATTTACGTGGAATATTACTTATGATAATCATACGCCACTATATATTATTTATGTTATGTCTAATAAAAGAGCCTAAAACGTGACAAATACGATACTTACTAACTTCAAATCGATATTAAATTATTATGGCATGTAACTTGACAAAATGTATGAAGCAGAACTTCTTCTTTTTGGGACTACTTTCACGTGCAGTTCTCAGAATTGAGTCCCAAAATCATGTGTTGTACTGTGTTATGTAACAAACTTTACTAAATTTATATAATCATAAACATTTTGTCATAGATCTTAAAAATTTTTATAATTGCCGATTCCATTTTTTATATGCGCATAATATTCCATCTCAGTAATATCTGTGTCATATTTATATATATATATGTGCATATGTTACATGCATATCATTACTCAGACTCACAACTTTCTGGCGATATGAAAGAAATTAAGAATTATTCTAATTTATACATTTCAAAACAGAGTCATCTACATTTACATTTATATAAATGGGAATCATTTATTATAGAATCGTTCACTTGAGAATATCACCACACATTGCCAACAAAAGCATTTATCTGTCACATGACGACGACAAACGGTCGAAAGTTTTGTAATGACCTGCAGGTCAATTAAAACATTTGTACGTTGGGAATTTCTTTGTATCGCCACCACTAAATTAAGTTAAACTCTTGAGTTAGTTGTAGGCATTGATAGATATCCTTATCATATATTGGACACATATTTATATATTTATATACATATGTACCATACTTGATGTAGACAGTTTTAATAACTATGTAGTTGTGTAGAATTATACACATTTTTACCTACGATTTGTCTTCGTTCAAATGACTGCGAATAGTAAAGTTGGCAAACTTTTATTTTCTGCTTTTGGGTGGGAAGGGCAGAAAAACTTAAGCAGATTGATTCTCATTAGGGTTGTGTTATTTTGGTGAAAATATTGAAATTGTAAAATATACAAAAGGGAGAAAATTCGATTACGACGATTTAGGCGACTTGGCAAACGAGCCTGAACCCATTTTTTCCAAGCCAACAATTTTTAATAAAAAAAAAATAATTGCTACAAAATCTCTGATTTATTTTAAAATAAATATTGATGTATAAGAAAAAAATATCAGTTTTTCACACCATTGTAACAGAAGAGAATGTACTTTTTATTTTTTAAAAATAATTCCAAATTTATTAATAAAATTTACTTATAATTTATATTTAGAATTGTATTAAAACCAGTACAGAAATTTCGGTCAGGTAAACTGACTGATAAATACCATCACCCAATAATAATTCCTAATTACCAAATTTGATTATCCTTTAAGTGCCGGTTTAGAAATTATGGGAGAAATATTAATTTTCCAAACAAGGTCATTTTGTATGGGAGGTACCAGAGGGTGATCCGGTATAATCCGTATTCATTCCTGATTCAAATTATCATAACTGTACAACTTACGCAAAATTCGACTGTATTCACTGTTCTTACAAAAATATATGTAGTTAAAACTATGGGGGTATGTTCGGTATTTTGTAGGGGATGTACCAGAAGGGGTGCGTCAAATAGTTATGTTTTGTAAGGTTTTGCTTCCTATCACAAGATAAATTATTTGACCAATTTTCATTACCCCCCAAGTGTCCGTTCGAAAATTATGGGATAAAGGTAAATTTTTCAAAAATAGGTAATTTTGTATGGGAGGTACCAGAAGGGGTGAACCGATATAATCCATATTCATTCCTCATTCAAATTTTCATAACTGTACAAGTTACGCTAAATTTGACTGAATTCATGGTACTTACAAAAAAAATGTGTATGTAGGACTATGAGGGTGAATTCGGGAATTTGTATGGGAGGTACCAGAAGGGATGCGTCAAATAGTAAGGTTTTCTGAGGTTTTGCTTCCTATCGCAAGATAAATTAACCGACCATTTGTCATTATCCTCCACGTTTCCGTTTGGAAGTTATGGGAGAAATATTAAATTTGCAAAAATAGGTAATTTTGTATGGGAGGTACCAGAAGGGGTGGGGCTATTCTGCCCATTTTCAATCCCATAAGTTCGTTTTGAAAACTATTAATACTGGTAAATTTTCATACTGATCCGTTAAGGTTTACTCAAGTTATCCTGCTGACCAGCCAGCCAGACAGACGGACATAGCTCAATCGTCTTAAAAAGTCCTGAAACGAATTTGGTCTTAAGATACCTGGGGTCTAACTCGTCTCCTTTAATTCGTTACACTTTTTCTCGTATCAAATGATATATACCCTCATCCCTAAGGGTGATGGTATAAAAAGTCGATTTAAAAATGAGATTACTTATACAATTTTAAAACATAAATTCAAATTTAAAAATGAATTTATTAATGATAATTTAATTTTAAATGTCATAATAATCAATTAAAAATATCAATTTATAAATTTTTTGGTTTAAAAAAATATTATATAAAAAAAAATTTAAGTTATCATTTAGACGTTAATTTATAATTTAGGCTTTATGAAGAAATTTATACTTTAAAAGAGGGGCAAATAACCGGTTCACTGAAGACTTTAACACGATTTCGAATTTAACACATTTTTAGACAATCGGATTATTTTAGATACAGTTGATTGTATCCTAATAGTAAAATAAAGCATTACGCGACCTAAAGTTGTAAAGGTTGTATGTCCACTTTTGGGATAAATGTATTTTTTGATGTAGAACGCAAGATAAATTGAAAACGCATCTGGCTTGAAAAAAAATCATTAAAAATTTACGCGTTGTCACCTTTTACAACTGAATAGAAAATGTTCTAAGTCCCTACAACATATACAAACAAAGCGGGAAAGTTGTAAGTCCAACATTTTTATATAAATCATTCTCTGATTTTGGGAGTAACCAAGTAGTCATAGCATTCCAATGAAAATGCATGAGGGCGGAGTCTCAGCGGAAGAATTTACAAGCATTTAGGCATATTTATACCCTCACCCTACGGGCAGAAGGGTATATACATTTGATACGAGCCAAAAGGGTACCACATAGAAGGAGTCAATTTAGACCCTATGTTTGTTTGAACCAAATTTGATTCATGACTTTTTTACCCGACCCTCACCCTCAGTATACCATAAAATTTTCTATTATATTGATATTATTACTCGATTTCTAAAGTGGGCGGAGTGGTACATTTGTATTGGAAGCACCAGTAGGCCGCGGATAGACTTTCTTCAAAACTTTATCCTGTTATAGCTTTACAAAATACAGAATTTGGGCACGATCGTGTCGAGTGTATTGATTTTATAACTCCATCTTAAACGTGGGCGGAGTGGCACATTTGTATAGGAGGTACCAGAAGGGGCCTGTCTAGACTACTAGATTTGTTCACAAAAACTTAATCCTGCTTGAGATTTACTAAATACTGAATTTGCGTACGATCCCGTTAGGTGTATTAATATTATTACTTCATTTCTAAAGTGGGCAATTAGATGTATTTGCATGGGAGGTACCAGAATGGGCGAAGCCATGTAGCCTATTTGCAATACCGTAAGTAGTTTTGGGGAAATATTAAAAAGTCATGTATCGAATTTGGTTCAAAGAAACATAGGGTCTAAAGTGACTCCTTCTCTGTGATACACTTTTGAGTCGTATCAAATGATACATACCCTAGTACCCGCAGGGTGAGGGTATACAAATAAAGTCAATAAATTATAATTAAAAAAATTAGTTTTATTTATTCATAAAAATTTGTTATATGAAATGGCGCTAAGTCCAAATCATATCGATAAGTTAAAAAGCTTAAAAGTTCAAAGTCCATAAAAATGCTTCAAAAAGTGTATAGTGCATTTTTTCAGAAAAATTTCTCAATATTACCAAAAATATGAGCATGTTACACATAATTGCATTAAATATTTTGAAAAAGTAAGTCGTTAAAGGCAAAAGTAAAGTTTATTGTCCCTCCTGTAAAATATTGAATTTTGGACATACAACCTTTACAACTTTAGGTCGCGATTAGTTATTTATAGGAATTTTAAGCTGAAGTGCAGAATATGGGGCGGGAGCCCGATTAAAATAAAAAATATGTCATTCTCTTCGTCTTGTTCCCCAAACATCGGAATGGTAGGTCAAAGTTTGCGCTCAGGCCCATGGGGCCCGGGGGTCAAAAAAGGGGCCCCTTTCGGTTATGTGATGACCCCCAGGTGCGGGTACTCAAATGAAAGATATTTTCGAGACGAATCCAACGATGTTATTTTTCCTACGGTTCCTACGGGTCTCCTGGCCTAAGTTTTCTAAATTTCCGGGATATACCAAAAAAAAAAAATATTTTTAAAAAAAATCGCGATTTTTTTACAAATAATTTTTGCCTGCGGCGCTACTAAACCCAACAAACCCATTTCAACTCTAATTTACAAAAAAAAAATTTTTCTGGGATATACCAAAAAAATTTTAAAATTTTTAAAATAAATCGCGCGATTTTTTTGAAAGTAATTTTTGCCTGCGGCGCTTTTACGCCCAACACATCCATTTTCACTCTAATTTACAAAAAAAAAATTTCCCGGAATATACAAAAATAAATTTTTTTTTTAACAAACCGCGGGATTTTTAAAAAAAAATTTGGTCGGCGGCGCTACTGCAACAATCTCAACCGATACAACTCTAATTTAAAAACCAAATAATAATTTCAAGGGATATATCAAAGAAAAAATATATATAACTAGCGGACCCGGCGAACTTCGTCTCGCCCCAATTTTATGCCTTTAGATAAACTCAGTAGAAAATGTTTGATAAACAATATTTTTCGATTAGTTTTCCGTCTCAAAAACAAAAAACGAAGGCGGTTCTCCAAAACTCGAAAAGGCAACGTTCAACTGACCGGACATAAAACAGGGAAATTAGAGATTAATCTCATATACTTTTAACGATTGGCCTTGCGATTTATTGATTGTCGTCGGGGAATTGGAATGGATGATCAGTTGGAATTATCTAATTCGTAAGATACGGACTTCCTCTTAGTAGCTTCATCATTTACGGTCACGCTGGCAAAAATTAGCTGGGAACGATATCAATTCAGTCGAAACATCAACCCGAATTTGGCCATTGCCAAGCGATGGCAGTTGTTTCGGGAATTCAGCAGAAGATGGGAGGTTCTGGAATTTGTTGGTCAATTACAACTTCTTGACGTTTTCAAGCATGGTTTTAGTAAATCAGCAGCATTAGACATTTTGAGCAAAATCATAACCGCACCAAATCGTTTTAAATTCCCTCGTAAATCCTTTATCGTTCGATCAACTACTTCCAAAGCTCATTTAGTCGTTATCGAGCATTCATCCGAAATGTTGGTTTGGCATTCCCGCATATACTTTGCCGTTGCGAAATTCTTGGTCATTGTATACTTTGGCTTTTCAACCGTGAGAAGATTCATCGACAGTTTTAAAGTGGAATTTGCAGTTCGAATGCCTTCCAATAATGGGACAGGTATGCCAGAGGATGCAGCGGCAAACGTTATTTGAGATCTTGACCAAATTGTTGCCGGAATCAACAAAAAATGTCCCACTCGGAGCATCGAGCAAGTAAATGCCTCCAGTTTCATCGTGAATCGTACACGTTCTTGTGCTCGGTATTAAACAGCGGCACATTTGTTCGAACTCTTCCGATCAGCTCATCAGATTATAGTCTTGCTCCCGTTAAAATTCGCGATCGAATGCATTTTGCATCGAACGATTTGACGCTGGCACTCCCAATGTCGGGTTCGACGGATTTTTTTTATTTAAATATTATTTTTCTCGTTACCAACCAACATTTAACCGAAAATTTTCCACCTAGTAATCGTTCAAAACCATCAAATCATGCGAAAATTTCAAAATTTTGTCAATAAAATAAAAACACATTTTTTGGACTTTTCCGGAATTTTCCGAGTTTTTCCCTAAAAATTTTCTATTTTTCCATTCGAAAAGCCATTCCGTAACAACTGCACACAAAATTCCATACTAAAAACCAATTTTCGATTTTTCCAATTTCCCGACTTTTTCAAAGGATTTTCCCAAAATTATCTTGCAAAAAACCCTTATACCAATTACGAACAATTGAATAATAATTGAAAACAAAATGGGCCAGCCGTTCTCCCTTGATGAATTACTACACACTGTTCACACCGTTTTTATACATATAGTTTTCACAATAAACCGAATTTTTCCAAGCAGCACAACGAATTTTCCACCTTTACGTCGTCTAAAATCATCAAATCAAGCGAACAATTTCGATGAAAAAATTCAAAATTTTCGAGTTATTTCAAGAATTTTCCGAGTTTTCCATTAAGAATTTTTCTATTTTTCCATTCGAAAAGTCATTTTGAAATGATTATCCGAAATTTTCACATTTACATCATTCAAAATTATCAAAACACAATAAAATGTAAAATTTCGTCGAAAAAAATTCAAATTTTTGGAATTTTTCCATAATTTTCCAAACAAAATTTTCTGTTTTTTTTCAACCGAAAAGCCACTACGGAACAATTGCACACAGAAAGTTATAAAAAACTCAATTTGATATGCAAAATGTTTCTGAAAAAATCCAAATTTATCGAGTTTTTCCGGAATTTTCCGAGTTTTCCACCACAAAATTATCAAATCATACAATAATATGCAAAATTTCACCGAACAACAAATTCAAACTTTTTTAATTTTTCCGGAATTTTCCGCATTTATCAACAAAAATTTTCCATTTTTCTACTCGAAAATCTATTCTGTAACAATTGCACACAAATTTCCATACCAAAAGGCAATTTTCGATTTTTCCAATTTTCCGGAAGATTTTCCCAAAATTTTCTTTCACACAAACCTGCTCCTGCCCATAACGAACAACTTAAAAAAAGTTTGAGCAAAATCGGTCCAGCCGTTCTCAATTGATGAATTACTATACATTTTTGCCACCATTTATATATATATAGATACAATACATAGCTTTATCCTTTTTTTTAATTAATTTTCTTCTTTCAAATAATTCTCTTTAGACTTTTTCTTGAATTTTTTTACACATTTTTTGATGACATTCCATTATTCTATGGAATTTTTCAATTCATTTCCTTAAATTATTCAAATTTTCTATGATTTTTCCCCATTTTTTTAATTTTTTTACGTGGTTTTTTCAGAAAAAATTTTTTTTTTTTAAATCGCGCGGTTTTTAGGTTTTCTATTTTTTTTAGAATTTTTCAATTTATTCCCTTAAATTTTTCTAACTTTTTCTATGATTTTTTCAAATTTTTTAATTTTTTTTTTTGGTTTATCCCGGAAATTTAAATGAATCTAACTCGGTCCAGGAGACTTAAAAATAACATCGTTGGATTCGTCTCGAAAATATCTTTCATTTGAGTACCCACACATGGGGGGTCATCATAGAACCCAAGGGGCCTCTTTTTTTGGCCCCCGGGCCTTAGCGCCAACTTTGACCTCGATTTTCGTGTTTTGGGGCGTATTTGGGGTGGGGTGGCATTTTTTTTTGGGCTCCCGCCCCATATTCTGCACTTTTGATGAATTTTTTTTTAGAAAATTATTCAATTTTTTCTTCCGCATTATTATAGATTTTGTCGACCTGTGTTATAAAGCACTTAATGCATTCAAAGCTACTAAATAAGCCAGACTACGCTACACACGACACTACTACTGCTGCTGCTACTATGAATGTGTGTATGCGCGTATGCAACTAAACTAAAGGCTATATATAACATTCATATGTACACGACCAACTACAAAAGAGGCTATTGAATTGCATTCGAATACAAAAACAAACAAAAAACAACTACAAAGAAAAAGAAGCAAAACTCCTGGACTCACCTCATAACCTTTGATTTTGTAGATTTGTTCGCTTCGCACCAGATAGACCAGAGCCAAAGGCAAAAATGCAATGGCCGTAAAGACAAGAAAATAGCGCCTGATGGCGCGCCAGTATGTCTTGTTGAGACGCATTGACGTTGAAGTTGTTGTACGGGTGAGTGAGTGTGTGAGTTATTAGCTAGCACCTATGCCACCGTCTAATGCCTTGCACCAGCTTCTACGTCTTTGCCGCTATCTTCTGCTGCTTTCTCTCCTCCTTCGGGGCAGAGGCTTCCACCGACTTTATCTTCGCCACTACGGCTACTTATTTTGTAATGGGAGCTGAGAGCTTTCTTGTGCGCTCGCTCATCCCTTTATGGCAATGTCGTATCTTTTCACACCGGACACCACATGGTTGGAAAGAAAGTCTTTCGCTTTTCTCCTTGTCGTCGTCGTCGTCGTCTTCGTCTTGTAATTATTGGTGTTTGTGTTTAAGTACTTATTTGTCTGCTTGCTGTTTCTTTGCTATATTCTGATTTCATTACTTTGGCCACAATGGACCGGTAGCGGGCACAAGCACAAACAAAGCGTCTAATTAATGTTGAGATTAAACGATTTGTAGACTTCTTATTCAGTGCTTAGAATTGACAAATGCAAATTTCTATGTTTGTCTGTCGTTTGTGTGTTTCTTTGCTGAAATATTTATACGCAAAATAGAAAACTCAAAATAAACCATTATGAAGAGAAGGCGTCGTTTATCGTTGGTGCCGTTGTTGTTGCGAAATTTCGTGTATAGCATGTAGTGTAATTAACTGAATATAGTCACGTTCGTGTATATGATATACTATGTAATATGTATTATTTGTTGTTTGTTTTTTTTTTTATTATTTTTGCATTCAACCCCAAAAATTGTGTCACCTCATAGCTTGCGAGCAAGTCCATTGGTACGAGTAACACACAAAAATGATTCACAGTGCACAACAATAAATGCAACTAACAAAATGAAAATCAAATTTTACTGTATAGTTTATAGTGTCATTATGTTAAGCGCTATGGTCATTGCCACCCACATTTGAGTATAGTTAGCAGGGTTGTCAGGCATAGTCCTACCAAAAGTGGAGATTTTTACAGAAGATGGGGGTCTTGATTTTTGGTATATTTAGAACAAGAAATGTTGCGCTTTTGCTGCATGTGATACAATGATCTTATATTTGATAACAACATAAAAAATATTATTACATTTTATATTAAAAAATTATACAGTACAACATTTTTCAGCACATCGATTTTGGGACTCAATTCTGAGAACTGCACGTGAAAGTAGCCCCAAAAAGAAGAAGTTCTGCATCATTCGTTTTGTCAAAGTACATGCCATAATAATTTAATATCGATTTGAAATTAGTTAGTATCGTATATGGGAATTTGCCACGTTTTAGACTATTTTGTTTGACATAACTCGAGAACCACTAGTCCGATTTAGCGATAACAAATTAAAAAAAAAAAATTAAGAATTACAATTCCTTTAATCTGTTTCGTTTCCCTACATAAGCAACATATTTACGTTTCCATTCATCAAATGACCCAGTTCAAGGTTTATTTTGTAGCAGTTACAATAAAACTGTTGTACTCCGTGGCGTATGATTTACGTGGAATATTACTTATGACAATCATACGCTATCATATTGTATTTATGTTATGTCAAACAAAAGAGCCTTAAACGTGACAAATTCCCCTATACGATACTTTCTATCTTTAAATCGATATTAAATTATTATGGCATGTACTTTGACAAAACGAGTGATGCAGAACTTGTTCTTCTTGGGGTTACTTTCACTTGCAGTTTTCAGAATTGAGTCCCAAAATCATGTGTGGTACTGTGTTATTTGTATGTCATCAAACTAAAACTGTTACATATTACTCACAGTTGAACTGATTAATATCTAACAGTCCATATATTTATATGTATCACCAATGACCGCCAAATTGAGACACCAAAATATTCATTTACCACTGTATCCGTATAACAATTTACAAAATATAATATAAAGCATCATTTGATATCTTTTGCTATAAATCAAAGGAAAAGTCCTTCCATTTAAAAAGAAAAATAATATGGAAGACACACATTTGGAAGAAAACCTTCAGGGATAAAACCAGTAAGAAAGTTTCAGCCGGGAAATCCGACTTGTATGGAAAGTACCAGAAGGGGCGTGGCTAGACTTCAAATTTTTCTCCAAATCTTTATCCTGTTATAGCTTTACGAAATACAGAATTTGGGTACGATCGTGTCGAGTGTATTGATGGTCTTGTCCGGTTTCTAAAGTGGGCGGAGTGGTACATTTGTATGGGAGGTACCAGAAGGGGCGTGGTTAGACTTCCAAATTTTCTCCAAAACTTTATACTGCTATAGTTTTACTAAAAACATAATTTGGGTACGATCGCCTTGGGTGTATTGATATTATTACTCGATTTCTAAAGTGGGCGGAATGGTACATTTGTGTGGGAGGTACCAGAAGGGTCGTGGATAGACTTCCAATTTTTTTCCAAAACTATATCCTGTTATAGTATGAATTTGGGTATGATCGGGAGTATTGATGTTATTACTCCATCTCTAAAGTAGGCGGGTACATTTGTATGGGACGTACCAGAAGGGGCGTGGCTAGACTTCCAATTTGTTTTCCAAACTTTATCCTGCTATAGCTTTACTAAAACCAGAATTTGGGTACGATCGGTATTGATATTATTACTCCATCTCTAAAATGGACGGAATGGTACATTTGTATGGGATATATCAGAAGGGGTGTGACCAAGTAGATAATACCATTTTCAATACCGTAAGTAGTTTTGGGGAAATATTAACGAATGCAAAGTTTCAAAACATTTTGGTTATCGTGCGTACCAGGCGGACAGCCAGACAGACAGACAGGCATGGCTCAAACGACTTAAAAAGTCATGAATCGAATTTGGTTCAAAGAAACTTATGATCTAAAGTGACTCCTTTTATCTGTTACACTTTTGGGTCGTATCAAATGATATATACCCTCCTATCAGTAGGGTGAGGGTATAAAAACAGGAACTCCCCCAAGTGATGATTTAGGAATATGCTACTGAAATATCCGAACTGTATGGTGCCTCTATTCAATTGCCGAATGTCTTCGACAAATACATGGCTGACATCACCGCCATACAGGAAATGAGATGGACGGAAGATAGGTGTAAACGACGAAAGAACTGAGACATATCGTGTGATAATGAGCTGGTGCAGCTGCCATGCAGAAAGGAACAAATTCTGATGTGGATTCGTAGACGGTAAGAGACTTCGAAATCTAACACATCGTTCAATAATGTGTGTGACTGACACATAGATGGCGGCACTTGTACTAAATCGATATTTTTTTTCGAAAGTGGCAACCTTTTTAGGCTTACTGTCAAAATCATATGTTAATCCGACCATTTGTTTACAAGTTACAGTGCTTTAAGTGACGCTACTTTTAAGTTTTAAAAAAAATAAATTCAAAGCAATTCCGTGTGCTGATTTATCATTGTTTTTAATGGAAAAAAATACTGTTCAATGCTAGGAATGGCTTGAAAAACATCGGTCTCTCGTTTTAATCTGGTTAGTGGCCAAATAGCCACTATTCGCATCAAGCTGAAATATTTTTACATCATGCTTATTTGTGTACAAGCCTCGATGGTAGACAAGGCCTCTTTGATGTAGTCATTCTATGAACGCCTAAAGGAAATATATGACCGCAGCCCTGGCCATCAAATTAAAATTGTTCTGGGAGATTTTAATGCTAAAATAGAAAGGGAAGATGCTCTTAATCCGATAGCGGATTCAGACTGGTTAGCTTTGCGTTGGCAAGAAACATGGTATACCCGCATAAAGATAACCTGTACATTACCTGGTCAAGAGACAAAAAATCCGATTGATCATGTGGTAATTGATGGAAGACATATCTTAAGGGTTATGGATGTGCGTGTGATGCGCGGTGCAAATATTGACTCGGATCCCCAGCAGCCAGGGTACGCAGGCGCTTAAGTAGTGCTAAAAGCGCTCGTAACCAAAAGCAAAGGAAGCTAGACATCACCACCGTGATAGCTAATGCCTACTCCAATCAACTCTCTCCAGTACTTCAATGAAAGAAAGAGGGTGCCGGGATATCGAAAATTACAGGAACAGAAATGAAGCCTGAAAGTTCTATTAAAAAAAAACAAAGGTTTTGGAACATGGCTGCTCTTCAGGACAGACATCGAAATCTGGTCATGCAAACTCAGAGTGTGCTGCAAATATGGAGGGAAAACTTTCAACGAAAATTTGACCGACATTGTCGCTCATCAGGTCATGCATGAGAAAGCGGACACTTGTATGAGAATTTCGTCGACGATTTGTATGGACGGTCCCCTAAATGTCATCAACGATTTACTATGGTCATGCACCTCTCCTTGAGGATGTCTTGCAGACACTTCCTACTGGGAGGTTTTACAAATTTTCGGTATATTGATTTTTTTAGTATAAACGGTTCACAAAACCAGTTTAAAAACGAAACATCATAAAATTCACAGTGAAAATCCTGGGAAAATATTAAGATTTTATATTGATATAAATTTCCGAAAACTCCAAATTTACACACAAAACTAATCTTGGCTTTCTAAGCCATAGTGCAAATTACCTTATATAAAATTACCACCACTAATAAAAAACCGCGATAAAAAAAACTGCCAAAAAAAAGTTTGTTCCAATTCAAAAATTCAAAATTTTGATCACATACATCACTACAACAGTAGTGTGGTTTCGTGCCTATCTTATATTTTAACACGATTCGTATCAAATTCACGACCACTGTCGCGTTGGCAACGGAAACGGAAAAGTCTACAAATGGAAGGAATTCAAACAAATGTGTGCATTAAAAACAGCCAAAGTTGATGAAGAAAACGAAAAGTATTTTGAACGTTTTTACTGCCGCTGCTGCTACAGCAGCTGTGCTGTGAATCGAAACTACCGAAGTGAGGATTGGAGGCGGAAGTAGGTCGCTTATGGTGGGTGGTTGCTTTTGAGTGGCGCTTGCGACGATGGCAGTAGCAGCAAAACGAAGCGTGTGGCAAACGGTTGTTGAAGTTTTTGGTCGGTTAACTGAATGGATGGTTGCTTGGTTAGTTGGTGTCTCTTGAAGTGTTCGTTGTCGTCGTCGACGCCGTCGTGTGGGTAAAAGGAGTCAATGTTTTCAACATAAAGTCAAAAATATGGAACGCAAAACAAACACTAAGGCGCACGAAGAGTAATATTTGATGTGTAACCAAAAGTAAGCAATGAAACAACATGGCACATGGCACATGGGACAGGGATGGTTGTGTTATTGATTTTCATTCTATTTCGTTGAGTTGTGTGTGTGAGTGTGTGTGTGTGTTGTTTTTTTTGGAATTTTGACTACATAAACTTTGGTTTATTGTTCCTTATTGTTACATTAAAATGCAAGGATTTTAGGGTATATGTAAATGCCTGATGAATATTTTTTTTGTTTTTCTTTTCACTGTGAACATTTTTCTATTTATACATGTTATAGGTACGTTCTATTTAAGGAATCCTTGATTTCCTTAAACTGTATTTTGTATTTGTTGGTAAGTAACATTTCTAAATTTGATGTTTCACATTCACCAGGGGAAACTAAGACAACAGCTCACACAAATATAGCACACTTTGTGGTGTTTTTTTTACAATATCGAATTTTTTCCCCTGTATTTATTTATTTATACGCCATTATTTCGCTTATTTGCGTGATTTACTTCGCAGCACTTAATAAAAAAAAGGTTTAATTTTTTATATTAAGCTTTACACTTTTTCATGCACTTTATATTCTAAATTGATATTAAAACTTTTTGCCTTAAATTGCTTTTACATTATTCTTAAGATTTTATATTATTTCTTTTTGGTGTTAACTTATTTTTGGTTTTTTTTTTAATTTTTATTACATTGATTGACTAACAGCCAACTACGGACGCGATGGGTCCTCACATGTGTGTCTACTTTCGCGTTTTCACTCACAATAATGTGAAATATTCTTTGCGAACTCTAAGGCCTGTATCTCTCTCTCTTTCTCTTCTGCACACTCAACGCGAAACAAAATGAGCATTTTCCTCACTGTTTTCCTCGCAGTTTTCCGCTCAGCTACTCTCGGGGCGCTCTTTTGCTCTCTCGGGTCGGCCCCAAGCGACCCCCATTTGGGGGAGAGTTCTCACGTTGTTTGGCATTCACTATAGCCAGAGCGGCGGCGGCGGCCACAATGGAATTTCTGTGGCTTATTGTTTGTGTTTTGAAATAACAAATAAATTTAGTGACAATTCACTGCACAATGGGCTACACTCTACTACACATGCAGTTGTGGTGTGAAGAACCATGATGATAATGATGACGATGATGGTGATGGTGGCCGAAATGATAGGGTTGCCATTTGCGGCAAGAGGGAAAGCTTTGTTGATTGTAAAAGTAACTCAGTGAGTAATGCTGACATTGTTGAAGCCAGCGAAAGACGAGCTCTACAATGGCTTTATTGAGGAATAATTCTCGTGAGTAACTAATGTCAAGCTTCGTTAACTGCCACTTAGATTTGTTTCAAAAGCTACGATGCAAGACTTCGAAGCCAATTTTATTTACATTATTCGCGACTTACCTGTGTCAATGCTAGAAAGAGTGGTAGAAAATTTGACCTTCCGGATTAACCAACAACGGTGTAGTCGCAACAAATATTAAAGTGTAATTATATTTAAAAAGAAAATGTGATTTACATGTTTTCTTTAAAATAAAAAATAAATTTATTGAATCTCCCAGAATTGTAAACTTGAGTAATGAAAATATGTTTGTATATGGAAAATGTTTGAAATATTGAATAAAAAAGTTTGAAAACACTTTGACACATTATGTAGCGAACAAATCGAGTGGGAGGAAGGGCGCACAGTGCTTTGTCTCCATACATCGATGGGACATGCAAATAAATGGAGTAGTTGCAGCATCAGGAACGTTGGGAGTTTTATGCAAGGTAAAGCTTCTGATCAGTTTAACTTGGCAAACCCAGAGTGATCCTTGCCAATTAAACTTCAAATCAACTCACAGAGCTCCGTATTCGTGGTACTACTGCAGACGGAGTACCTCCACGTGGTGACGCCTGAAAACGTGCTTTTGGCACCCATCAGTGCACGGCTAACTGTGAGGGGCGAAATCTACAACCCAGGCACGTCGGCTCAGAGTAAGCGGAACCCTGGACAGCGCCTGATCCAGAGTTTGCGGCTGTAATATAATCCTGGTAAGAGAAGAAAACTGCGACGTGGTGCGCTGGGCTTGCAACCCGACACCGACGTTTGATCTATTGCCATGAAAAGATGATAGAAAAGAATAAAACGGACCCCCCAAAATGTTGACGACCACCGCAAACGAATTAAGGACCATTATTTGAGGATATGCACTCGGAATGTTAGAACACTGTATAGACCAGGTGCCCCCATCCAACTGGCAAAAATTCTCGAAGAATACAAGGCGGACATAACCGCTTTACAGGAAATCCGGTCGGCGGGATACGATTGCTCGCGCATGAACTCTTGTGACATCTACTATAGTGGCCATGCTGGCAAGCACGAGTTTGGATGTGTATTTGTGGTTGGCGAAAGGTTGCGACACCTAGCCTCACGGTTTATAACCCGGTGTGTGAACGAATAGCCACCATAAGAGTAAAGACCAAGTTTTTCCACATAACACTTACATATGCCCATGCTCCGACAGAAGAGAAAAGCGGTTCGGACAAAGACGAGTTCTACGATAGCATAGAAAATGTATATGACCGAAGCCGAAGCCATGACATCAAAATTGTACTAGGCGATTTTAATGTCGCATTTGAACCTAAACTTAAAAAAAAACTTAATTTCCCTTACACCCCATGAATGAGGAATGAGACAGCTACTTGCGTTGTTAAGAATTAACACGTTTTCTATTTTAGATTCACAACAAACGGCACCTACTTATTTATCGACGAATGCGAACTTCACTGTTTGAGAAGCTTCTACTAGACATGCCGATTGACTCGACACTTATATTGCGAAGTTGCTGTCGACTACATCGAGGGGGCCGGCAATGAAAGAAAAATGTAGATGACTGGAGGCGGGAATCGAACCCCGGATCTCCCGCATGGTAGTCGCGTGTTTTAACCACTATGCCACGGCCGGTCCCGCCGCATTTCAGTCTACCATCGGAACATTTAGTCTGCACATCGACTGATTGATTTCTCTGCGGCAAGAATTATGATAGTTAGCAGCACTAGATTTGACCATAAAAATATTCATAATGCAACATGGTTATCTCCAGATCAATTGACTAGAAATGCTCCAACCCCTGCAAATATTACCTCGCAGTGTCAATATATAGGCGGCTCCATAGAACGGACTGCATGAATCGTACATGGGTACTCAAAGCCGTCTCAAGATGATGTCAAGTACGACGATGACGGCGGTCTTGTACTCCTCCACAGAAAAGGTTGTCCCGCTTTCCTTAATGCGGAAGGTTAAATATAGAACCCTAACAAAAAAACAAATAAATGATATAAAAAATATATACCCTCTCATCCCTAAGGGTTGATGGTACACAAAAAAAAAAAAAAAAAAAAACAAAATAAAAATACAAAAAGAATGTCGCAATACCACGAGAGAAACGGATGCTGCATACAGGGCGAAATTGCAGCCAATGGCAACGCGAGCTGTTCGTGAACGGCACAGGGAGAAGAGATGAGAGACAACTCGTCTTTTTAGACGGAAAAAGGAGCAGCTGAAGAAGAGACAGGATGAGTGCACAGTAGATAGGGTCGCTTTATATGCGGAAAAAAATATTATGTTTTTTCCTCTCAGTTTTGTAGTTTGTCTGAAGGCAATTTGAGGTAATCAAATTGTTTTCGAATCCGTGCAGTCTACGACCCCCGTAAAAGTATTTATACGGTTGTATCGTCATTTTATAACCGCTCGAAACGAGGGTTAATTAAGGGCTATATTTAGCTTATTGGTCATTTTTGAGACCAGTAGCTGGAGCTGATGATCTCCCGGCTGAATTGCTTAAGGCAGGTGGAGAGGAGCGGATTAGTAGCATGCAT
The DNA here is from genome assembly GCA_964034835.1 of Muscina levida. Taxonomy (NCBI): domain Eukaryota; kingdom Metazoa; phylum Arthropoda; class Insecta; order Diptera; family Muscidae; genus Muscina; species Muscina levida. The sequence goes on along the minus strand of OZ035883.1, from coordinate 46,242,031 downwards.
CAGCTCATGAAGAACATCTGGCTAGAGGAGAGCATGCACGGGGATTGGAGTCTCAGTCTGTTATGTCCCGTATACAAGAGCGGAGATTGTAGTGAATGTTAGAACTACCGTGAAATAAGCCTATTACCAATTGCGTACTAGGTCCTTTCGAACATATTGTGTTGTGTGAACGTCTAAAGCCAAATGTAGAAAAATTAATTGGATCTTATCAGTGCGGCTTAAGACCTGGTAAATCTACTTTGAGTACAATTTTCATGTAAATTGAGACGATCGTGTGATTAAATTAAGCTAAACGATTAGAAATGTTATTTTTATTGTCAATATTAATGGCAATTCATTGTCACTCACTAGGATGACGCGTTTCGTACTCCGAGACGAGTTCATCATCAGACCCTATTGTGACGAATTGTTGCAATCTGGTACATAATCAGCAGTATAATATATACAATTATCTGGATTATCCACATGCGAAGTAGATATCAGCCGAAAATGTCCATGCACCTATACCTGAATTAACCATTTTTATATTGACATGAGAATGGAGGATTGGTTTCCACCACAATTCTCCTTTTCACTAGTATTGAAAGCTAAGCTCAGCTTTCTAAGTGGAATATGTTTTCATCAAATGCTATGCATAGTTTTAGGCTGGGATAATGCCAATGTATTTGAGTAAAATTTTCATGTGAGTTGAGACAATCGTGTGATTAGTTTATTTAAATCAACGTCGTAACAAATATTTACTTCACGACAAATCCTGAAAAAAAACTCATCAAAAGCATGCCGACTACAAAGCTGCTTTAGACTCTCCGATAAGGAATAGGCTATATGAGGCCATGTCTGAGTTTGATATTCCTGCAAAGCTAATTTGTCTTTGCAGATGTACCTTGGAAAACACTAAATCCTCGGTTAAGACTGGTAAGAATCACTCTGAACCATTCCACACGGAACGAGGTCTCAGGCAGGGTAATAGCTTGTTCTGTCCACTATTTTATATAGTTGTGAAGAAGGTGATGAGAAAGGCTGGTGTCAACATGTCTGGTACCATATTCCACAAGAGCTACATGTCACTAGCCTATGCCGATAATATACACATCATTAACCGAAATCAGCGGGATGTTACTGCAGTTTTCTCATTACTGGAAAAGGAGTTAGAAAAAATGCGTCTAGTGTCAACGAGGACATAACAAAAATAATGTTTTCGACGAACAAAGAGTCCTCTCGATGTCCTAACCACGCCCCATCTGGTACCTCCCATACAAATGTACTTTCCGCCCACTTTAGAGATGGAGTAGTAATATCAATAAATCCAAGGCGATCGTACCCAAATTCTTTATTTTAGTAAAGCTATAGCAGGATACAGTTTAAAAAAAAAACTGTAAGTCTAGCCACGCCCCATCTGGTACCTCCCATATACATCTGGTACCTCCCACTTTAGAAATCGATTAATATTATTAATAGATCTAACGTGATCGTGCCCAAATTCTGTACTAGTAAAGTGCAAGCAGGATAAAGTTTTGGAGAAAAAATGTGGAAGTCTAGACACACCCCCTCTGGCACCTCCCATTCGAATGTACCACTCCGACCACTTTAGAGATGGAGTAATAATATCAATACACCCTTCGCGATCATGCCCAAATTTTGTATTTAGTAAAGCTATAACAGGATAAAGTTTTGGAGAAAAAATCTTGAAGTGTATACACGCCCAAACTGGTACCTCCCATACAAATGTACCACTCCGCCTACTTTAGAAATCGAGTTATAATATCAACATAATAGAAAATTTTTTGTTTTACTGGGGGTGAGGGTATATGTAGGGTTGCCCGACTGAAACTTTCTTAAACTTAAAACTTAATTTCCCTTTGCACATGAATGAGGTATGGGATAGCTTCTCGCGTTGTTGTGAATTAACACGCTTTCTATTTTTAGATTCACAACTAACGGCACCTACACACCGATTGACTCGACACTTAATACTGCGAAGTTGCTGTCAACAACATTCGAGGGGAGCCGACAATGAAAGAACAATTTTTTTTTAAGATGACTGGAGCCAGGTTTGAACCTGCGATCTCCCGCATGGTAGTCGCGTGTTCTAACCACTATGACGGATGAAGCGCATTTCCATTTAAGTGGTTATGTGAGTAAACAAAACTGTAGGTTGTGGGGCACCGAAAATCCAAGGGCAATACATCATGATCAGTCACACCCCATCAGATGTACTGTTTGGTGCGGTGTTACGGCCACAAAAATCATCGACCCATACTTCTTTGAGAATGAGGATGAAACGTCAGAAACGGTCTCCGGGGCTTCTTACAGATCAATGATCGACAACTTTTTGCGGCCAATGGTGGAGCATCATCCTAATTTGTGATTTCAACAAGATGGAGCGCATACTGCTAGGCAAACTATGGACATTCTGCGTGAAATTTTGGGTGAACGCATAATTTAAAAAAAAAACTCAGATTTCCATTAGCCTCACCGTTCACCAGATTTAACTGCGCCCGATTTTTTTATGGGGTTATTTAAAAGACAAAGTGTATGTTAACAAACCACAGATACTTGGACAGCTCAAGCAGAATATTCGAGACGAAATACGGCGCCTGCAACCAGAAACATTACGCAGTGTAATGCAAAATGCGCTAAAAGAGCCAATTCCTGTATCGAGCACAATGGTGGTCATTTGGTTGATGTCATATTTCACTCATAGTCACTTTAAATTTCCATAAAATGTATTTAACATATTAAAATAAATCATTTAAAAAAAACCGTTATTACAAGAGTTATACGTGTTTAACACCACTAGGTCTCTTTTGGGCCACCCTGTAGATATAGTCATAGAAAAAATGTCATGTGCTAAATCATGAATAAAAAATCTAGAAAAAAACCGGTGTTTATATTACAACATGACGAATACAAATAGAAAGCCACATCGCTCTATTGTAGTTACAAATAAAAGTTCCAATACACTGAATTTTACATCCATCTAAAAAAACTTCTATTTTGTGTCGCATTCGCCATCGCATGTTTTTTTCCTAATATGTTGGAAACAATAAATTTACAAAAGCTGAATTTTGCGCTAAGCGGAGTGCCACTAAAATGCTATCAGAATATAAATATGCTAAACAAATTCAAAGACTTCGTTAATAATATTTCACTTGAAAGGCGTAAAAAATAAAGCTAAAAAAAAACAGAAAAAATTTTATTAAAATTACTTTGGAACATTTGGAACAAGAACTCAAATAAAATATGCACAAATTTTAAATAAAAAGAAAATTGATAAAAAAAATTTTCAAATATTTTTTTGTTCCACAATTGAAACTGGATTTTTATAAAAAATAAGATTTTATTTCTTTCACAATTTTTATGTTTATATAAAAATATGTGATATATAAAAATAATAACAAATTTTTTCATACAATATTTTTTTTTTTTAAAAATGGAATAAAGTGTTACTTTTTTTAACTCCAATCGTCGAAACATCACAATTACTTTCAATTTTTTTTTAACAAGTTTTATGTTTATATAAAAATATGTGATGTATAAAAAAAATAAAAAAATTGTTCATATAATATTTTTTTTTTTAAAAATGGAATAAAGTGGTACATTTTTTCAACACCAATCGACGATACAACACAATAACTTTTATTTTCGTATTTATTATTTATATCTCAGCTTATAGTTGAAAAATAATTTAAAACTTTTTTGTAAAATATTAATAGATAACAACGTGTGGTTAATTTTTTTTTTTTAAACATACATAATATATTAAAATAATTGCAAGTTAAAAAATATTTTTATAGTTGCTCATAAATGCATCGTGTTTCAGGTAAAAAATATTGTCTTTCTTTTGCAAATATTTAAATTTTTGTGCTTTAAAATTTAGTATTTCAATAAGGAATGTACTTTGGTGTCGAGTTTTTTGCGTCCAGCCAAAAAATCCAATTCCATAACAACCAAACATTCAACGACCTCACCACCCGCTTTGCGTACAAGTTTAATAGCGGCTTCCAAAGAACCGCCAGTGGCCAATAGATCATCAATAATTAAAACTTTTTGTCCAGGTTTAATGGCAGTTGTTTGTATTTCAAAAATGTCCTAAATCAGAAAATGAAATTATTTGATATTATTATATAAAAAAATAATATAATTTATCCCTTCCATTTTCTTACCGAACCATATTCCAGTGTATATTCCACGGACACACATTCTCCCGGCAATTTACCCTTCTTGCGTATGGGAGCACAACCGACACCCAATTCTGCTGCCAACATCAAATTGAAGAGGAAACCACGAGATTCTAAACCGACTATAACATCAACATCGGGGTGATTTTTACGCACGTGCTCCAATAGTAAATCCCTAAGATACTGACATGCTTTGCCATCGGTTAAGGCGCCGAAGATATCACTACAAATAAGAAAATTAATGGTCGAACTAAGTAATAAATGCTTATATCTGTATAAGGTACTCACCGAAATACTATGCCTTTTTTGGGAAAATCTGGATGGATACCGACATGTTGATTAATGTATTCTAATTTTTGTTCACTATTCATGTTTGTGTGTGTGTTTGTGTTTTGGTAGGAATTGCTGCTATATTGTTGTGGACGGGTCGTTGTCTGCTGGTTGATTGCCACTTTAATTCATTGATATTGTCAATGATTTTGGTACATACGAAATATTTACAAATTTAATTGTTATTATTATCATCTATGATTTACTCTATGTTCTACTGATAACATTATTGTATTATCGCGGTGTTTCTTATTGGAGATGGCAAAAAGGCTTTTAATAAGGTGGGGCGAAGTGTACTAAAAAGTGTACTTTATTGTAAGCATTTTTTTTTATTAATATTTGGGTTTTTGTAGAATTTTTATAACAGTGAGTGAAACACTTTTATAAAAAAAATCGAAATCACCGTTGACAAAGATGGTGGGGCAGGGGGTGAAATCCTCATCAAGCGCCTCAACTCCCCTAGAGTCACCCCTAGAGTAGTAAAAAGTATGACCGACCCCCCGTCATTTTTTCCCTTCTAACATTTTCCTCACTCACATATATCCCTTCTTCATCCCCTAAGGGGACTCTCATACAAACAGCAAATTGTTTTAAAATTTGCTCTCACCACTCTAACTGCCCCAAAAATGCCTCTATAGGAGTTAAATGTATAACCGACCCCCTATATTTTTGCAACCCCAACAGTTTCTCAGAACATTTCTAGCATCTATTTTTAACCCTTAAGGGGAACTCCATAATTTTTTGTGTATTTTTTTAATTTTGTTTGTGAAATACAATGATGTCTCCTAGAGAGGTAAAATGTGTGACCTACGTTCACTAGTATTTCTCTACTATCATTTCATTCTAACATACCTACTCCCTCTCTTCACCCTCTAAGGGGGCTGCCATACAAAAAGCACTTAAAACGACTAAACCAAAAAAAAAAAAATAGAATCGCACTCTTCCAAGGCTTCTGCATCAGTTACAATGAAATCTATTGACAAACCTAAACGACCGAAAAATTTTGATGTCGTAATGGTTTTATTCGTTGTTCGTGAGATCTTAATTCATTCGCCTCGATGTTGAGGTTATTCTTTTCACACCTTCGAAGACAACAACATGTACTAGACGAGACCCATCTAGGTTGCCACTGCCTCTGCTAAAAAGAGAATCGCTTTCTTACCAGGTTTCTGGATCGGTTACAATGAAATCGATTAACATTCTACAGCGAGAAAAAAATGTTGCTGTCTCTGATGTAATGGCTTTAGTCGTTTTTCGTGAGTTCTTAATTCCTTCGTTTCGATGTCGAGGTAATTTAATTCATACTTTCGAAACCAACAGAATGTACTGGATAAGCCCGATCTTAGTTACCACTGCCACTGCAATTCTCCAAATCACATTCTTCCTCTTTATCATCGTCTTCTTTCTCGCTGTCTTCGTAGGACGATTCGTCCATCTCATCGTGACATAATTCAGACTCGTAATTCTCTTTATGCCCTCACCCTACGGGTAAGAGGGTTCACATAATTTGATACAACCCAAAAGTGTAACACATATAAGGAGTGACTTTAGACTCTAAGTTTCTTTAAACCAACTTTGATTCATGACTTTTTAAGTCGTTTGAGCCATGCCCGTCTGTCTAATTTGAAACTTTGAATCTCCAAAACAACTTACAGTATTGCAAATAAGCTAGATTGCCACGCCCCTTCTGGTACCTCCCATACAAATATATCATTTCGCTAACTTTTGAAATCAAGTAATACAAATAATACACCTAACACGATCGTGCCCAAATTTTGTATTTACTAAAACTATCTAGCCACGCCCCTTCCAGTACCTCCTATACAAATGTACCACTCCGCCCACTTTTCAAAGCGAATAGCAACATGAATACACTCGATACGATCGGGACCAAATTCTGTATTTTGTTAAGTTATAACAGGTTAACAAATTGGAAGTCAAGCCACGCCCCTTCTGGTACCTCCCATAAGCATCTGATACCGTCCACTTTATAAATCGATTAATATTATTAATAGACCCAACAAGATCGTGCCCAAATGATGTATTTAGTAAAGCTCAAGCAGGGTAAAGTTGTGGAGAAAATAACCTGGAAGTATTGGCACGCCCCTTCTGGTACCACCATACCCATCTGGTACCACCCACTTTAGTAATCGATTAATATTACTAATATACCCAAAACGCGATCGTGCCCAAATTCTGTATTTTGTTAAGCTGTAACAGGATAAGGCTTTGGAGAACAAATTGGAAGTCTTCCTGCGCCTCTTTTGGTACCTCCCATACCCATCTGGTACCACCCACTTTATAAATCAATTTATATTATTAACGCTTTAGAGAAAAAATTGGAAGTCAAGCCACGCCCCTTCTAATACCTCCGATACCAATCTGGCACCGCCAATTTTATAAATCGATTTATATTATTAATAGACCGAACGCGATCGTGCCCGAATTCTGTATCATGTTAAGCTATAACAGGATAACGTTTTGGAGAACAAATTAGAAGTTAAGCCACGCCCCTTCTATTACCTCCCATACAAATGTACCATCCCGCACACTTTAGAGAGGAAGTATTAATATCTATACACCCAACGTGATATTGCCAAATTCTGTATTTTGTTAAGCTATAACAGGTTAAAGTTTTGGAGAACAAATTGGAAATCTAGCCACGCCCCTTCTGGTACCTCCCATACCCATCTAGTACCGCCCACTTTTGAAATCGATCAATATTATTAATAACACCAACGCGATCGTGCCCAAATTCTGTATTTAGTAAAGTGCAGTAAAGTTGGAAGTCTAGCCACGCCCCTTCTGGTACCTCCCATATCCATCTGGGAACCGCCATTTTTTAGAAATCGATTAATATTATTAATAGACCCAAAGCGATATTGCCCAAATTCTGTATTATGTTAAGCTATAACAGGATAGAACAATCTGGAAGTCAAGCCACGCCCCTTCTGATACCTAGCATACAAATCTACCATCCCGCCCACTTTAGAGATGAAGTAATTATATAAATACACCCAACGCGATCGTGCCCAAATTCTGTATTTAGTATAGCTAAATCAGGTTTAAAAGAGAAAAAATGTAAGTCTAGCCAAGCCCCTTCTGATACCTCCTATATAAATGTACCACTCCAGCCACTTTCAAAATAGTTTAAACCCACATTTTTGCGGAGCAACAACATTTTTGGGCATGATATTCCTTTTGTAATCCATAAAGTCTGACTGTCCTGGTCCTGGTAATGATTGTGAATATTGCACCAAGGTACCATAAAGCCATTTCAAGGAATTTCTTGTAGTCATCTCTGGGTTGTTTTGAGTCAAACAATACGACTTGATACCAATTTAGACTTGGGACTGATATTTGGGCTGCGATTCCATCATCTTCTAATATTTGTCTTTAATATATCCCCATTGTTCTTTGAAACGGGCCCACATTGGCTCCCCTGGCCCAAACGTTGTGCCCAATTTAGTTTCGAACACTTCTTTCAATTGCAGTTCATTAATAAAAAAATCAAGTCTTTATTTAGGTTTTCTGCTTTGTTTCTTAAAAATCCCTATTTTATAGAAAAATTATTTTTTTATAAACACCGCATTTTTCTTTCAAAATTACTCGCGTGAAATATAAGCGGGGGAAAAATTTGACATAAGAGGAAATTAATTGTTCCCTCTTGTTCATATTTATACTTTTTTTACTTATACAACACTTTTTTACATTTTGTCTGACATGTATCTAATACCTTAGCGTATGTCTCAATATTAAAAATGCCAAAATCCTATTCTTATCTTAAATGCGAAGTGACAATTGCTTAGCTCTTAATATATTGTCATTATTCACCACTGAAGTTACTTTGAACAATAAAGTATTTTGTCTTGGTACATTTGACTCGTACAGCTGTGCCATCCCTAACAAAACAAAACAATATGACATTGCCATAGCAGCTGTTCGCTTCATTGTTTGTGAGTTGAGACAGCTGTCATTTGACTTTTTGGGGTGAGCTTTCATTTGAAAAAGCTTCATTTATTGTGGTGAGAGTTCTTTTGGCTAAAAGAGAATGAGTGTAAAAGCTTTACAACTCAAAGCATAGAAATTATATTCGGGGAGATGTTTGCTTGCATACACTTTACCCCATTGTTACGAGCATACCATAGTTTATGTATTAGATTACACAAGAGAACAAGGTATTTGTCGATTAAGAACAGATTGTTGTTTTTAAGGTTATTTGGTATGCTGAATACAAATCTGCACACGGTTTTTTCTATAATTTCGACTTTTCGTCAAAAAGGAAGGTACTTCCACTAGATATTTTTGAATTATTTAAAACCGGTTCACCACATTCAATTAAAAAGGAAATCCAAAATTCGTCAATAAAAATATACTTAAGCTGTGTTAACATTAGTTTACAAGTTTCTCAGTAGTTTCAGGGATATCGTTAAAGGATTGAAAAAAAATCAACGTTTAAAAAAAAAAAAAATCTTTTTGTTCTTAAAAAATTCATTAAAAAAAACCAAAAATGATGCATGATAATATTACCTTGCAGTGCAATATATAGATGACTCCATAGAACGGACTGCGAGAAGCATACTTGGGTACTCAAAGCCGTCTCAAAATGATGCCTGGTACGACGATGAATGTCGTAATGGCACGAGAGATACAGATGCTGCATACAGGGCGAAACTGCAGCCAAACGCAACTTGAGCTGTTTGTGAACGGCACAGAGACAAGATACGAGCGGCAACTCGTCTTATTAGACGGAAAAAGAAGGAGCTGAAAAAGAGACTGGAGCTGAGTTGCTTCGAAGTAGAGGGGAAGCACGAAAATTCCACCAGAGAGTTAAGGTGAGAATGCGTGAAGCAGCGTTGCCCTACAGCGATGGCCAACTATTGACGGACCCGAATAACGTTCTGCAGATATGGAGAGATCATTTGAGAAATTAACTGGATACGGACACCACTCCAGAAGATCCCGCTCCAATCCATGACGATGGTATTAACTGTCCACCTCCGAGCCAGAGCGAGATACATGTGGCTGGAGTCGATGGTCTCCCTGCTGAATTGTTTAAGGCAGGCGAAGAGGAGCTGATAAGGAGCATGAATCAGCTCATGGAGAACATGCCCGGGGACTGGAGTCTCAGCCTGTTATGTCCCATATACAAGAAAGGAGATCGTGATGAGTGTAAGAACTATTGTGGAATAAGCCTATTACCAATTCCGTACAAGGTCCTTTCGGGCATATTGTGTGAACGTCTAAAGCGAATTGAAGAAAAAACTAATTGGACCTTATCAGTGCGGCTTTAGTCCTGGTAAATCTACGACGGATCAAATGTTCACTTTACGACAAACCCTGTATTCGACTCTCCGATAAGGAGTAAGTTATATATATATATATATATATATATATATATATATATATACTGAGTTTGGTATTCCTCAAAAGCTAACTCGACTTTGCAGATGTACATTGGATAACAGCAAATACTGGGTTAAGATTGCTAAGGATCACTGTGAACTATTCAACACCGAAAAAGGCCACAGGCAGGGCGATAGCTTGTCCTGATAACTATTTGACGGACCGAAGATAGAGAAGGTGATAAGAAAGGAAACGTAATGCGGGTCCGTCACTAGCTGCCCATCGATGTCCTGCCAGGAGATCAACCCTGTTCCACGCATTCTCGCCTTAACTCTCTTGTAGAATTTTGCGGGCTTCCCATCTACTTCGAAGCAACTTTGTGCACTCATCCTGTTTCTTTTTTCGTCGTAAGAGACGAGTTGCCTCTCGTTAGTAGAATTTTCGGGCTTCCCATCTACTTCGGAACAACTTTGCGCACTCATCCTGTTTCTTTTTCAGCTCCTTCTTTTTTCGTCGTAAGAGACGAGTTGCCTCTCGTCTCTTCCGCATCCAGTAAATTTCTGAAATAATCTCTCCATATCCTCAGAACGTTATCCGGGTCCGTCACTAGCTGGCCATCGCTGTCCTTGCAGGAGAGCAACCCTGTTCCACGCATTCTCGTCTTAACTCTCTAGTAGAATTTTTGGGCTTCCCATCTACTTCGGAGCAACTTTGTGCACTCATCCTGTTTCTTTTTCAGCTCCTTCTTTTTTCGTCGTAAGAGACGAGTTGCCTCTCGTCTCTTCCGTATCCAGTAAATTTCTGAAATAATCTCTCCATATCCTCAGAACGTTATCCGGGTCCTCACTAGCTGGCCATCACTGTCCTTACAGGAGAGCTACCCTGTTCCACGCATTCTCGTTTTAACTCTCTAGTAGAATTTTGCGGGCTTCCCATCTACTTCGTAGCAACTTTGTGCACTCATCCTGTTTCTTTTTCAGCTCCTTCTTTCTTCGTCGTAAGAGACGAGTTGCCTTTCGTCTCTTCCGTATCCAGTAAATTTCTGAAATAATCTCTCCATATCCTCAGAACGTTATTCGGGTCCGTCACTAGCTGGCCATCGCTGTCCATGCAGGAGAGCAACCATATTCCACGCATTCTCGCCTTAACTCTCTGGTAGAATTTTCGGGTTTCCCATTTACTTCGTAGCAACTTTGTGCACTCATCCTGTTTCTTTTTCAGCTCCTTATTTTCTCGTCTCTTCCCGCTGTGCCGTTTACGAACAGCTTGCGGTGCCATTGGCTGCAGTTTCGCCCTGTATGCAGCATCCGTCTCTCTCGTGGCATTGCGACATCTTCTTGAGACAGGGCATCTTCTTGAGACAGACGGCTTTGAACACCCAAGTTCGCTTCTCGCAGTCCGTTCTATGGCGTCGGCTATATATTGTCACTGCAAGGTAATATTATCAGTGGTCGGAACATTCCGTAGCAGTTGAGTTAGGTGGTTGGAGTAGGCATTCGCTACCCCAGATTTCGATGTGCCTGGTTAAGGACGTTTTTCGCCATGCTTAGCCTTGTGCGTACCTTAACAGCGGTAAGGTAGGGATCTGAGTCAATGTTCGCACATTCTGAATTACAGTTAAATTGGTCCATTCGTTCAAACTTACGGTATAAATCCACCCCAGCGCCACCTACCCGGTCCATTTGTACATACAATTTTTTCTAATGATCAAACAAATACAGATTCTAAATTTTAGGTAAATTTGTCCATCCATTCATATTTTCGATATAAATCCACTTCAACGCCATCTATCGGTATGAAAATACAATGTTACCTATTCGCATACCTAACAACTATACATGCAAAATTTCATAAATATTTATCAAGCCAATATTTCAGAACATTGCTGTGACAAACACCATGACACGAGATTTTTATATATTACATAAAAAAATACGCCCCACCCCCTCCTCCCCTAGAAAAATACTCCGTAAAATATATGGGCCCATCATCGTTAACGGAGAGTATCGGCGTCGTATGAATCATGAGCTGTACGAGCTGTACACTGACATTGACGTGGTCAAACGCATTAAGGTGCAACGGTTGCGTTGGCTAGGTCATGTTATACGCATGGACGAAAATGCTCCAGCTCGAAAAGTCTTCGACAATGAACTCGATGGACGGCGCAGAAGAGGGCGACCAAAACTCCGTTGGAAAGACCAGGTTACTGAGAACCTTACAGAACTCGGTGTGACTAACTGGAGAAGAAGCGCAGAAGATCGAGGCGCTTATAATATTTTTCTACGTGCGGTATATAATTCACTGGGATTGCATAGAAGTACCAGCTAAGTAAGTAAGTAAGTAAGTTTTATATACATCCTATATTGTATTCATTAATGCCTTTTAGTATGACCTGGTTTAGTTCTAACCATACCAGTATAAACATAGCAGGCAAGGTCACAATACCATCAAATATGACATACGATTTTCCACACTTACTACAAATTCCGATCCATCGACATTGAAATGTAATTAAGCTCTACTTGTGATACCAATTTAACCACATTTTTCGTCGCACCAAACGCTTATAATTTAATAACTTCAGATCAATTCATCTACATTCACAGAGCAGCCGATATCGAAGTAGTTGCTAACGGAATCCAGACCACAAAGGTTATGTTGTTTTACTATTTTGGATAGATCAGTTTTTTTTGGGTTTGTTTTCTATTCTTATTCTATGGGTAAATCATCTAATTATGTTTGAAACACAAAGTCACACACACACACACATACGCTCTAACTACAATCATCATGAAATTCTCTCAGCAAGAGGTGTAAGAACAAAACAACAAAAAAAAACCGAAATGCTATTGTAAAGCCATTTTTGAGAAGACAGGTGCTAAACGGCCAACATTAAAAGATCTTGTGGAGATACTTCCATCAACTTTGTAGTTGCAAAGTATTTGTAGCACAAGAATTATTAGAGTGCTTGCAAGAGGGAAGTTAAGTGCTATTTGATTACCACGACAGATGGAGAGATAATATGTAAGTGAGAGAGATATTATTTACGAGTAAGGGAGTAGAGTGTGTATGAGATACGAGGGTCAAGAGGAAAGTGCGTAATCAATATTGAATATTGGAAATATGATGAATAGAAAAAAATGGAGATTTCAAAACTAAATCCTAATTTTCAGTTCAAAATATGTAAAGTATGAAAGAGGAAAACATTTAAAAGAACAATAGATGAAGTTGCTAAATATTGAAATCTTAATTTTGATTTGGAAAACTTATTTACAAAAAAATTTTGATAGAAAAAAAGTTATTTTTTTAAAATGTATTCATAAATATTTTATATTTTCTTGCGTATATTAAAACTTATAGAAAGTAAGCCGAACTCAATATGATATGTGGATCAGATGCAGGGAAAAGTTAATGAAAAATTAAAACAAGTGGCCGTTCTAAAATACAATTTTGGTGATGGTAGTATTTGTTATGTTGTTTATTTGTTATTATGTTCTAAATAAATTAATTTTTTATCGTAACTAATATTTTTTTCGGAGCGTTATAATGAGAAGAGGAAGGAGATGACTATGGAATGATGATGACTATGGAAGAAAAGAGAGAGCCAGGATATCGAAAATTACAGGGATAGAGGTGAAGCCCGAAAGTTCTACCAATAGGTAAAAGTAAAGGTTTTGGACCAGGGATCCCCACCTGTAAGGACGGAGACGGAAATCTGGTCACTGATATTCAGGGTGTGCTGCAAATATGGAGGGAACACTTTCGATGTCTACTCGTTCCCGAAGGCAGCACAAAATCACACGAATCATCGACCATGGAGTTAACTGTCCACCACCGAGCCAAAACGAGATCAACACGGCAATTGCACGGTTTAAAAACAATATAGCTGCGGGAGCCGATGGACTACTGGCAGAACTTTTGAAAGCCGGCGGCGATGAGCTGGCAACGTGCATGCATCAGCTCATAAACACGATTTGGCTCAAGGAACACATGCCCGATGATTGGAATCTAAGTGTTTTATGTCCTGTGCTTAAAAAAGGCGATCCAAGTTTGTGTACCAATTATGGCGGGATCAGCATTTTACCCTTCGCATACAAGGTCCTGTCTAGTGTGTTATGTGAAAGACTAAAGCCCATTCTGGCAAACCTAATTGGCCCTTATCAGTGTGGCTTTAGACCTGGTAAATCCACGACCGACCAAATATTCACACTACGACAAATCCTGGAGAAGACCCAAGAAATGTAGTTCATTAGCTACCATCTGTTTATCGACTACAAAGCTGCATTTGACAGTCCGATACGACAGAAACTATTAGATGCTATGGTTGAGTTTGATATCCCTGCGAAGCTGATACGACTTTGCGGGATGACACTGACTGACACGAAGTCTTCTGTGAAAATAGCCACAAATCTAACAGAGCCATTTTCTACCAAGTGAGGCTTCAGACAAGGTGATAGTATGTCATGCGATCTCTTTAATACCATCATGGAGATGATCATGCGGAAGGCAGCAGTAAACACGGCTGGCACCATCTTAAACTAAAGTCACATGCTGCTCGCGTATGCCGATGATATAGTTATCATTGGCCGAGAACTGCGGGATGTTACTGCGCCCTTTTCGAGCATTGAGAAGCAGTCGGCAGAAGTGGGTATGTTGATTAATGTGGACGAAACAAAGTTATTTATTTCAACGAACAAAGAGTCTACTCGTTTGGGATGCTGCCTAAACGTTGACAACTATTATGCGCTGAGCATGCGTTTAAATGATAAAGCCCTCTTTCGACAAACGAAGATCCAACTCTATCAGACACTGATCCTGCCTGTTTTACTCTACAACGCAGAATCCTGCGTAATGACGCAGGCGGATCAATATATTCGGGGAGTTTTCGAGAGAAAAATACTACGCAAAATATTTGGACCCATAATCGTTAACGGCGAGTACCATCGTCGAATGAATCATTGTACGACTAAACGCTCGAGAAGTCTTCGGCAATAAAATCGATGGACGGCGCAGGAGGTGGCGATGGATGGACCAGTTGAAAAGCTATTATCTAAGCTTGGTGTGGCGAACTATCTACGAAGCACAATTGTCGGAGCGCTTGAATTACTTTTCTACGTGATAGATTTCTGTTGTTGCCACCATTAAAGAAGAAGAAGAAAAATATTTTTTCCGTAATATTTTTTTTTTCTTTACATAAATGAATGTTTTAAGATCCATAGAAAAAATTAAAAAAAAATTTTGCTTCTATCAGAAAATTATTAATTCGTAATTTATTTATATATTTTTATTATATATTTTTTTTATATATTTTTATACCCTCACACCATGTGAAACCAGAAAAAGTGTACGCATTAAAGGAGACGAGTTGGTCCCCATGTATCTTAAGACGAAATTCGTTTAAGGACTTTTTAAGGCGATTAAACCGTGTCCATCTGTCAGCCAGGATGGGTGATGGGCGTTGTAACTTGAGTAAACGTTCACTAATCCCAATGAAAATTTACTGGTATTAATATTTTTCAAAACGAATAAGCAGAGTAGACCCACCCTCTTCAAATAACTTAAACATTTGCCACACCCATTCTGGTACTTGCCATACAAATGACCTAACTCACCGTCACATTTCTACAAGCATATCTTATTTGTAATAACCAGGCCAACCGGAAATATGCTACAGCATGATTTTTTTACAACGAGTTATTAACAAATGAGTAATGTATTTACATGTTTCATGGTCCTACAAGTGTTTTAAGACCTATTTGTTAGAGCATATTTTGGCATATTTTACCCATAAAGTCATATTTGGGAAAATTTTGGTTTTAGGAGCATAATTTTAAAAAAACCTCCTTTTTTAAAGCATAATTTATATTTATTAGGCCATATTTTTTTAAAAAATATCCCTTTTTAAGCATATTTTATGTTTTTCACATTAATTTTTTTGTTAGTAAAAACAAGTGTCTTTGCAACTTTGGTTTTTTAAAATGTAACAGCCAAATCTACTACATGTTTTATACAACTGTGAAATGTAAAACGATTATTAATCCTGTTTTTCGCGCTTTCTTATTAAATAAGTAAACAAAACATAAAAAAGAGGTGCTTTTCAACCACCACCGATATCGACCCTGGACATAATACCTAAAGCTAATCCGAAAAAAGCAGCAAAACTAAAGGCGGTTGTAGAAAAGTTTCCTGGCTTACGAGCTGATGGTGGATTTCTCTATTCTAAAATCTGCAGCAAAGTTATTGCAGCTGATCGCAGATTTCAAGTGAAGCAACATGTGTAAAGCGGCAAACACATTCAACTAAGTCATAGAAGTGAAAATAAGCAGACCAAACAATTATTTTTGCCAGAATGTTCCGAGCTTTTGTGTCTGCTGACATTCCAATTTACAAAATGAGAAATCAAAATATAAGAACACTATTTGAGGAATACACGGACTACCAAGTGCCATCCGAAACAGTTCTTCGAACGAAACATTTAAAAAATGTATACAACGACTGCATGAACAATATACGAGCAAAACTAAAAAATCAGTTTATATGGATCTCAATCGATGAAACTATAGATGCAACAGGCAGAAATGTGGCAAAAATTTTCTCAGCAGGTGTATTAAGGAAATTGCAAGTAAGAAATTTTTACTACATACAGCAGCCTTGGAAAGGCTTGAAGCAGTTAACTACTACGCCAACAATTATGAAGACATTTTAAAGGTCCTAAGTGCATTAAACCATGAGGATGCACAATAAATTAAAACTGCAAAGGATGTCTTGACAGACTCCCAAAGTAGATCTGACTTGATTTATATTGCTTCAAATTACGGTTTTATTGCAAAACATTCTCAATTTACAAAAACTTTTTACGTTGTAATAGACAACATTTTTTGTTCGATAAGCTGTTTTTTTACTTTAAATACAAATATTTCTAATTCATGTGAAAAAAATTGTGTGACTTTAATTTTTTAGGTCATGTTTTTGTTGATTTTAAGGTCATATTTTGCCATTTTTCAGGTCATATTTTATGCGCATAAAACACGATTTTTAGGTCATATTTCCGGTTGCCCAGGTTATGACTGATGTCTGTTGTTTTTATCGGTTGTAATCGTCTACAGCGCTATATTACAATTTCTGTCATAGATCCAAACCCCCCACAATGCACATTCTTTATGTTTTATTTAACAACCAAAATATTTACTAGAAAAAAATCGTTGGCAGAACAATGTTAGCCGGGTCAGCTAGTTAAAATACAAAATTTGGTTGAGATTTTTAGAAAAAAATTTAGAATTAATTTTTTTCATAGTATTGTTTGTGAGTGTTCGTCTTTAGTATTGATTAGTTATCAATTTGTATTAATTTTTTAATTTTAATTGTTTTATTTGCCAATATATCATTTCTGTAATGTAACATATAGGTAGGTTTTCTTAAAATGTTCCTTTAGTTCATTGCTCTTTCAGTTTATCTACCACAAAATTCATCACAATTTCCATAAAATTTAAGTACATTCTCTTCTCCCCAAACTATGTGGCATTTGCTGTTACCGCCCATGCGACCCTCGTATATATTAAGCATTTTCAAAGAGTGACTTAACTCTTGCTCTTCCTCTCTCATTCTTTCACTCTCTCGCTGCATTTCTACGATAAACTACCAAATCTGGCTAAACTCTAAATTCAGTTTATAAAGAGTCTACCTGTGAGACAGACGTGTGTTTTCTTACTAGTTTCGGTTGAATGCGTAACGTCTTAACAATAAAACGGAGATTTGTGTTAAAAATCCAAAAATATTTTATGAGTCAAAGAAGTGCTAATAAGCTAAAAATAACAAATTAACCAAACTTGTCTTTTTTTTGTTTTGAGAGTCAATCCCAATGTGATAAGCTCAAGTTTAAATGAGGTTCTAAAAGAAATCTGCATAAAAATTTAAAACAAAATTTATGAATTTCATAAAACCAGTATTGGTCGTATTCTAAAGGTCAGTTGAATTACTCGTAACTGTTAACAGATACATAATACTACAAAGAGCTTCCCTCCGCCCCAAAAACAAAAAATAACAAAAAACATCGGTGTGTTTAAACCGTGAGAATATTGAAAATAATGATACCTACAACGATTTATCTATTCGATACAACTATGATTAATATTTGCTTCGATGGTTTCTAGTTGTTTTGCAAAGTTTAGTGCTAAAATAGAAATCTATCTATAAAGTTTTTTTTGTGAAATACAAAAAGTTAACACAAGAAGTTGTAGAAGAAGCGAAAACATAAAACCTGTCTTAAATCTGGAAAAAAGAGGCAACTAGCGAGCAAACCTCTCAAGAAGAGTAGGCCCTGTGTGCCAACAACAGCAACAGTAACAGTCGCAGCATCGTCACCATCATCATCGCGGAGGCAGCTTCGCTAGCATCAGCATAAACAGCGGATTTTTGCTGCGGCAACAACATTAGCAAAGAAAAAACAAACCCATCAACCTTCGCAGAATCTTACATCTTAACCACTTTTTGTTTTAGCCAAGTTTAGTTTCTTACGGTTTGATTGTAACAAAAAAAAAAAAAAACAAAAACAGAAAAAACGACAATACTGCTACGTTTTATGCACCAACAATAACAACAACAACAACAAATGTCCATACACTTAAACTTACTTACTACGACGACTCGACAACGTCGATGAATTGTTTAAAATCCCCCGTAAGGTTTGTGAGAAATCTATACGCATTCTGGAGCCGAATTGCTAGGGATCTAGGAGAATTTGAGTGCCAATTCAGCAAGGGAGATTTTGGGGGAAAATAATGGGGGAAAAGTTCTTTAAACTGTTTCAATGACTCAAAAGCGCTATACTTTTTGGAACGTCAATTACTTTCTATTATGTTATAAGGGACACAAATCTTTAATCCTATGAGTCTAAAAGTACTCTTGTATGGGTATTTAAAAGGAAGATCTTCTTTTGTTATTTATTTTTCTTACAAGTAAAAAAAAGTTTTAACAAATTTTGATGATAAATATTTTTAACAATATTTATTTAGAATTTTTACCAAAAATAATAAAAATTTAAGTTATTATCGAAAAGGCTGAAGTGCAGAATAAGGGGCGGGAGCCCGATTAAAAAAAAAATATGCCATTGTCTTCGTCTTGTTCCCCAAACATCGGAATGGTAGGTCAAAGTTGGCGCTCAGACCCATGGGGCCCGGGGGGTCAAAAAAGGGGCCCCTTTCTGTTCTATGATGACCCCCCAGGTGCGGGTACTCAAATGAAAGATATTTTCGAGACGAATCCAACGATTTTAAAAATAATTTAAGCCTGCGGCGGTTTTACGCCCAACATATCCATTTCCACTCTAATTTACAAAAAAAAAAATATTTTTCCCGGAATATACCAAAAAGAATTTTTTTTTTTAAAAAATCGCGCGGTTTTAATTTAATTTAATTTAAAATTTAATTACATTACATAGCTTTTTTTAAATATTTTTAAAATTTTTCTTACGTTTTTCCACTTTTATCCTTTTTTTAATCAATTTTCTTCTTTCAAATATTTCTCTTTAGACTTTTTCTTGATTTTTTTTTAAATATTTATTGAAATTTTCCTTTAAAAACCTTAAAAAATTTAAAATTTGCAAACATTTTTGATGACATTTCATTTTTCTATGGAATTTTTCAATTCATTTCCTTAAATTATTCTAATTTTCCATGATTTTCCACCATTTTTTTATTTTTATTTTTTTATTATTTTTTTTTTAAATCGCGCGGTTTATGGATTTTCTATTTTTTTAGAATTTTTCAATTTATTTCCTTAAATTTTTCTAACTTTTTCCATGATTTTTTCAAATTTTTTCAATTTTTTTTGGTATATCCCGGAAATTTAAATGGATCTAACTCGGTCCAGGAGACCCGTAGGAACTTCAAAATAACATCGTTTCGTCTCGAAAATATCTTTCATTTGAGTACCTCCACATGGGGGATCATGATAGAACCCAAGAGGCCCCTTTTTTTGGCCACCCCGGGCCCCCGGGCCTTAGAGCCAATTTCGTGTTTTAGGGCGTATTTGGGGTGGGGTGGCATTTTTTTTGGGCTCCCGCCCCAAATTCTGCACTTTTGCCATCGAAAAAATTGTCACAAAATTCGATATAAACAGAATAAATACACAGTTGAACTTCTAAATAGTGAACTTCTATACAATGGGGCTCTTCCTAATATGAATAGATTTTAAAAACACAAAAGGAGATTCAGTATAAACGAGTTTCTATATAATAAAGGTATTTTCTGGTCCCGTGAAGATTCAGGAAGGAAGTTCGGCTGTACTTTTTATTTCCATTTAAATGGAAATCGTTATTTTTGATACTCTGTAGTCCAAGTTGTCTTTAGAGGACTTTAACTATCCGCAAGAGCAAGTTGTTCTTCTTTTTTTGCTGGAACAACAGATATTCATCCGTCAATTGTCGCACGTAGAATAGACTGCTAAGCGCTTCGGTCTTTTGTTCTTCGTAGATAAGTCGTCATGGGGCAGATCGTGGCTTTCGAGATGCAAGAGTATGATCCGTTGTATAGACGACTGTGATAGGATCGAACCTTGTCGACAGCCACTTCGCAGTAGAGTTCGGTTAATCGGCATGCCTAGTAAACGTTTCTCAAACAGCTAACGTTCGGATTCATTGCTAAACTGTGTGAGTACATATAAAAGCTTTCCAGCAACGGAAAAGACGAGGCATTGTAAAAATATGACTGCAAACATGCCTTCAAAGGCAGTTTGTTGACATTCAAATACGCCTTCCTTTTCCTGGCATATATACAGGCTATAACTAGTACTTCACTAAGCCTAACAAAAAATTTCATGCCCATGCACATTTTGCTTTTAAAATGAGACCTGCAAAAAGGCCTCTTACTAGGGTGAGAAAAGATCGGGAAGACATGCCTCTTTCCCTTCTTAAAACTGGCCTGTGAGCAGAGCTGCTGTGTATCCCACTATATTATGTGATAGCCGAGTAGGTAGCATGTTCAACTATGAATCGCGAGATCGATTCCTGCTGTTTCTCAATGTTTGAAAAGGCCGCAGTAACATTACGCTATATTGGCGTTTGAGAGCAGCAGGAAACTTTAATTAAACATAGTAACATTTGTGGTCCCCGGCAGCTTTCCGCTTGGAGATAATCCATTAGGATGTTAAAGAGACTTCATGACATATTTACCGCTTTGTATGAAGCCTCACTTGGTAGAAAACGGCTCCATCAAATTTTTGCCTATCTTCATAAAGACTTCGTATTGTCCCGCAAAGTCCTACCAGCTTCGCACGGTTGCCAACCATGGCTATGATGTACTTTATTATTTGTCTTAACGGATTGTTAAATGCAGCTTTATAATCAATAAACAGATGATAAAGGTCGATCTGCATTTACTGGGTCTCCTTCAGGATTCGTTGTTGTGATCTAACACCACACTGATCAGGTTCGACCAGATGGGGTTTAGAATTTTACATAACATACCCGACAGTGCCTAGTAGGCGATGGGAAAGGTTTGTTCCCGCGGTGGCTATTGCGCAAACTTGGATCGACTTTCTATAGGAATACTCAGATTCTTATTATGGGGCATGCATTCATTTATCGAAATTGTGTTTGGGGAGCTTATTCATGAGTGTAATCAGCTTACCGTCACCGGCTTTGAAAAGTTCTGCCAGTAGTCGATCGACAACCGCGGTTTAGTTATTTTCCAGCTATGCAATTACCGTACTGATCTAATTATACCCTCACCCTACGGATAGTAGGGTATATATCATTTCATACGACCCAAAAGTATAACACATAGAAGAAGTCACTTTAGACACTAGGTTTGGTTGAACTTAATTCGATTCATGTCTTTTTAAGTCGTTTCAGCCATGTCCGTCTGTCTGCCCGTACGTAAGTGCGACCGTCAGACACAACCAAATGTTTTGAAACTTTACACGAGTTAATATTTCCCCAAAACTACTTACGGTATTGCAAATGGGCTACATTGCCACACCCCTTCTGGAACCTCCCATACAAATATACCATTCCACCCACTTTAGAAATCGAGAAATAATATCAATACACCCAACGCGATCTACCCAAATTCAGTATTAAGCAAAGGTATAGCAGGATAACGTTGTGAGGAGAAAAACTGAAATTCTAGTCACACCCCATCCAGTACCTTCCATACCCATCTGGTAGTGATGTTGTCTCAGGGATCATAGCAGGTGCAACATGGCCTCTGTGTGTATGTTTGCAGTAATTGAGAAAGAGTTGTTTGGAATATGCACTGGCTATCTCGGGGATATGCAACATTTTGGTGTCTATCGTATTTGGTTTGGGACCGGCCGTGGCATAGTGGTTAGAACTCGCGACTACCATGCGGGAGATCGCAGGTTCAAACCCGGCTCCAGTCATCTTAAAAAAAAAATGTTCTTTCATTGTCGGCTCCCCTCGAATGTTGTTGACAGCAACTTCGCAGTATTAAGTGTTCAGTCAATCGGCGTGTCTAGTAAGAGCTTCTCAAACAGTGACATTCGCATTCGTCGATAAACAAGTAGGTGCCGTTAGTTGTGAATCTAAAAATAGAAAGCGTGTTAATTCACAACAACGCGAGAAGCTATCCCAACCTCATTCATGGGGTGCAAAGGGAAATTAAGTTAAGTTCGTATTTGGTTTAGGTTACTAGCATTTTTAGTACTACGTAATCTCGTATGTACGTTGTCTGTAACTTAGTGGTGAAATGAGTCTATATTGAACCACGTATCACACGCACGTCCATGGCGTTTGAGATATGCCTTGACGCGATTACAACATGAAGAATTTGATTACTTGTCTTTGGATCAGGGGATAACCTGGTTGCCTTGTGGACATCAATGTCTGGAAAACCGATTGCATCCACTGCCTAATCGAAGCTTACCAGTCTGAATCCGTTATCAGTAGTGTTGCTATATGGTCGGAAATTTTGCCTCAGGGATCATAGCAGGTGCAACATGACCTCTGTGAGTATGTTTGCAGCAAATAAGAGAGTTGTTTGGAATAGGCCTCGTCGATATGCAGCCTTGCGGTGCCTATCGTCTTGGGTTTAGGTTACGAGCATTTTTAGTACTACGTAATCTCGTATGTACGTTGTCTGTAACTTGGTGGTGAAATGAGTCTATATTTGAACCACGTATCACACGCACGTCCATGGTATTTGAGATATGCCTTGACGCGATTACAACATGATGAATTTGGTTTCTTGTTTTTGGATCAGGCGATATCCTGGTTACATTGTGGACATCTGTGTCTGGAAAACCGATTGCATCCACTGCCTAATCGAAGCTAACCAGTCTGAATCCGTTATCAGTAGTGTTGCTATATGACCGGAATATTCTGACTGCTGAGACGCGAGCCTATGCCCTCCGTAATTTAGCATTGAAATCTCCCAGAACAATATTTATGTCACGGCAACGTCTGTGGTCATTTACTTTCTTATAATACATTCTATGTATCGTCGTGTTTGGCTTCCTTCGGGGCGTGTACACATATCAGAGTGATATTTCGCTTTGATGCGGCAATTGGCTATTCAGTCATTTACAGGGTTATACTGCGAGAGCAGATGGCTAAGTCTCTTGGCGACTATGAATCCACTTCCAAATTCGTGCCTTTCCACATGGCAGATGTAAAAGATGACATAGATTGTTTGTCGTGCGCATTCCTGTACCGTCCCTCACTTTTATATCCTGCATTATATACAAATATATCGCCAAACATGTATTACTTTACGACCGCGTTTAGATTTTGCATAAACCTTGCAATTCTTGTAATGTGCTGGACATTTAAGTCTAAACCAGCTAGCCCCGTACGTATTAGTAAGAGCATTTTGAGTGTATGCTTGACTTCGCCTATGTGTGAGTGGTTGTTGTGAATGTTTGTGCAAACATGAGAATCGTGATCCAATAAACATGAATATGAAACTGGTATCGAAATGAAATGTTCGCAACTTTTTTTTGTTGCAAACTACTAAATAACAAAAAAATACATCTATGAATGAATGTCAACGGTTTAGCAGTTGTTATACAAATACAGACCCAGCAAAGTCGCCAGAAATTTACTTATATCCTCTTATCCACATACATAAATACAAAAGGCAGTTTTGGATTAACGAAAATAAACAAATAAAACGTAAATAAGAAGAAGAAAAAATATCTCACGGATGTTAAGCCAAATCAAGAAATTTATGTGTCAGCCCGAAAAAAAAGAGAAAATCATACAAAAATGCCAAATAAACAACAACAACAACACCAACAATATTGCTAACAACAATTCAATATAAAAAAGAATTCACTGCAAAAAGGAAGTGATCAAACACAACAACAACATCACCGGCAAAAAGTATAAGTCAATGTCTGAGGAAAAGAAAAACAAAACAAAAAACCTTCCAAAAAAGAAAGTTCGTTCGTTAACTTTTATTTACCATATAAAATTCATAATTTTGCAACAACAATAACAGATAAAAGTTAAATCAACCCAAAACATACGTAGAAAAACAACAACAACAATATTAAAAATCCATCTTTTTCAAAATTCACACACATCGATTTAAGGCAAATCATTAAACGAAGAAGATTCGCGCGCATCATTATCGTCGACGTCTTCGCACATTATCATCATAGCCACAGCAGACAAAGCCATCGCTCGAGCCATCTTCATAAACATCATAACTCTGCGTCCACCGCATATCAAAAACGAATTTCAATAGCCAAACACAGCAGCAGCAACCGCAACTGATACAAGACTTGTTTTTTTTTTGTGTTTTTGTTTCTGGTCTAAAGTTATTTCGAATATTCTTTGGTTTTCCGCTTCTTCAGTTGGCGTTTTTTTTCATATTGTTTTGTCTGTTTGCAGTTGTTTCGCCTGCTGTTTGCCATTTTCTGTTGCTTTGTTTTGGTGGACTTTTATCCAACGGTAAGTAAACCAATTGTTGTTTATTTACATGTAATTTTAACCCTTGGACAGACTTAGGGGACTGTGTTATACAATTTCTTAGAAGACATGTTTTTGGCCAAGCGACGTGTGTTAAGGTAGCGCGGAAGTGCAGGAGTAACAGTTTGATCCGGTTTTGTATTTCATAAGATATTGCAATGTTTTTTTACTCAACATAAAATAAAAATGAAATATTAACGAAAATTCACATTAATAATGCGAATACGTATTTTCATCATGCTTACATGAATACTTTTCTCATTCTTCTTAATAGGCTGAAACAAATGATACTCACCCATAAATTGCCGCAAGTAGAAAATAATCCCAAAACTTTGGTCTCTTCCGATCTGTAGATATTATGGAGCGGAGCATAATTTTTGGATAACAACTCCTAAACATGGTCCATCAATCGAATTTTCAGTAGGTCCCTCTTGCGTCAACCATTGAGTCTATTGTCAAGGACTTTTTGATCCATTAGCACAACATATCCCAACCAACGTATTCGTTCTATTTGGAGGCTCTTGATTGCGTCGATGTGTTATACAGATAATTTTAATGATGATGTATCCAAATAGTTTTCTCTCGTAATTGACCAGAACAGATTCATCTAATTTTATTCCTAAAAAGGATTCTGCGATTCAGTTAGAATTTTGTTCGTCGAGAGAGAGCTTTGTCATTAAAGCCTGAAAAAGCCGCAGTAATATTTCACCCAATGATATTCATAGCAGAGGCCTACTGCTGCTGCTAGCATAATTTTTTTTTTATAAAGATGGCATCAGCTTTGTTTAGTGCAGCTTTTCGCATGATCATCTCCATTAAGATGTAAAGAAATGGCATGGCTCTCTCAGATTTTTGTCTATCTTCACTGAAGACTTCGTATCGGTCAAAATCATCCCGAAAATTAGTCTCAGATTGTCTAGAATGTCAAACTCAGCCATTGTATCCAAAAGTTTTTGTCGTATCGGACTGTCGAATTCTTCTTTACAGTCTATAAAAAGGATGGTAAGTGCCGATCTACATTTCTTGAGACATCTCAAGGATTTGTCTTGAGATCGTGAATTTACCAGTTCTAAAGCCGCACTGATAAGGTCTAATCAGTTACGATGGGGTGGGCTTTATTTTTTCATACAACACACTTGGTGGGACCTTGTATGTAATGAGCAAATACATGATTCTGCGATAGTTGGTGCCCATATTTGAATCGCCTCTCTCAAGCATAGGACATAGAATATTCAGATTCGAATGATCCTTTAGTCAAATTTTGATTATTAGCTGGTGAATGGATGTTACCGGCTCAACGCCAACGGCCAGCTCTGCCGGCTGTCCATCGACATCCGCAGCTTTAGTGTTTCTAAGCCGTGTTAGTGGCGTACTACATTTATATGAATGGTGTGATTTCGTCACTTGAGCAGAGTGCACAAATGTTCCTCTCTTACTTGCAGCATATGAATATAGGAAACGAAATACAGGAAGTCAACAGCCTCGACTTAATTTATAATTGTATGGTAACCGATGTCCTCGCTCTCTCTTCTACTCCATAGACGCTTTTTCCGTTTAAAGAGACGTTTCGCCTCTCTCCACTTCTCCTTATATCGACATCACGTGTTATAAGTGTTCACATTCTTCCCTTATATGCTGCATCTTTTTGCACAGACAATACGCAACATCCTTCATAATGTCAGGATTTGTTTGAGAGTGGCTTTTCATACCCAAGTAAGATCGAAGGTGGTCGTAAAAAACTTAAAATGCTACCGCTGTGTATCAGAAAGATTGAAATTAGAAGTGTGTGCTCACAGTAAATGAGAGATCTCGGTAGTAAGCAAAGTAACGATGTCTAGCTTGCATTGCGTTAGATTAGAGCGATATTCACACTGCAAAACTAGGTGGTGATTAGAGTCTACATTGCGTCCTTGATGCTAGAGACAAGCCTTTAATCTATTACCACGAGCCTTGTAATAGAATAGATAGTGTGGAAATCTGATCCCACTCACAAACATGTTTCTTGCAGACATACTTGCGTATCTTGACTGAATTTTCCAACTGTTGAAGCAAAAGCATATTTTTCCCTATTTCAGCTTTAAAATTCCCAAGAACAATTTTAATGTTAAGAACAAGAGTCCTCGACTTTTTCTACCGTCGAGCCGTGGACATAAATCCGCGTGTTATAAAAATATTTTTCACTGATGCGAAGAGTGACTATTCGGTTACTTACAAGGTTAAACCGCGATCAATTTCTTCTACCAACTATGAATCTACATCCGAATTCCTACAAAGTATGCCCCACTTCTGTTTTGCATGTGTATCCCCGTCCCGTTCATCGCAGTTTCTGTTTGGCGGTAAAGTCAGCCTTATATTTGTGAAGAACATCCGCTGCGTGGGTTCTCCTACCAGATGGTGACGCGTCGCCAACCACTTCGCCCTTCCAACGTAGTTTGGGTCTCCCTGATCTGCACCGTCCTTCAGGTTCGCCTTTAAACACCTTTCTCGCTGGAGCATTTACATCCATCCTGGCAACATCGATGTCCTGTCGATGTCGTGCTAAAGCTAATACAGCTCATGGTTCATCCGATGGCGAAACTCACCGTCGACACAGATAGGTCCATAATTTTTTCGGAGTACTTTTCTCTCGAATACTCCCAGGTTTTGTATGTCCGTTGTAGTAAGCACCCATGATTTGGCAGCATACAATAGAACAGGTAAGATTAGCACCTGGTATAGTTGTTTCTTAGTATTCCGTGATAAGGTGGTGTTACTAAAGTGCTGTCGAAGTCCGTAGAAACATTTATTGGCTAGCACTATTCACCGCTTAATTTCTTGCCTGACATTATTTTTTATGTTGACGGAAGATCCGAGGTATGTAAATTTATCTACTACCTCAAAACAATAATTGTCAACGTTCACGGTGCGACTCCACCGAGAGGACTCTTTGTTCGTCGAAATCATTTGTTTTGTCCTCGTTAACCGTTAAACCCATTTTTGCTGACTCCTTTTCCAGTAATAAGAAAACTGCAGTAACATTCCACAGATTTCGGCCAATGATATCTATATCATCGGCATAGGCTAGTGGCATTTGGCTCTTGGGAATATGGTGCTAGACATGTTGACACCAGACTTTCTCATCACCTTCTCCATAACTATATTAAATAGTGTACACGACAAGCTATCACCCTGCCTGAGACCGCTTTCCGTGTTGAATGGTTCAAAGTGATTCTTACCAGTCTTAACCGAGGATTTGGTGTTTTCCAAGGTACATCTGCAAAGTCGAATTATCTTTGTAGGAATACCATACTTAGACCCTCATATAACCTCATATAACTTATGCTTTATCGGAGAGTCGAAGGCAGCTTTGTAGTCGACAAAGAGATGGTAGGTGTCGCACAGTGGTCCACTTCCCTGATCTAGCGTAACAAAATAAATATTTTCGATATTCGAAATCTATTAAAATTTTATTTCCCGACGATAACTAACTGTTCGTTAAGCAAATAGATGACTTCGAAATTTACAAATGTGCTATAATTAAAACGTTTTAGCCCGTTTTTACAATTGTGCAGATTGTGCTGAAAAATTGGGAAAACTCATATTGGTAAATATTTTTTGGATTTTTTTAAAAGATAATGGTATGTAGTTTACAAAAAAAGTGTATCGTAACCTGTGCAATATATAAGGTGCTAGAAAATTGTGGTAGAAATCAACACTTTTGTTTAACCATTTTTGTGTACTTCTGTAGAGTAGAACTTAGTTAGCCGATATCGGCCGGTGAAGAGAATGTTCTTTATGTTAATATATTTCGGCTACTTTATGAAATGCCCAACACTTACTGCTTTCAGCTACTTTTGCTCACTATGTTGCAATTTTCAGGCATCATGTCGGTCTGCAATTGCAATCTTTTTTTAGTAAGGCAGTCCGAGTCAGAGTGGAGTGTTGACTCGAAATAATTATATAATATAATTTAATACGTCCACAAATTAAAAAAAAAAAACAAAAAAAAAATTTTAAAAAAAATTGAAAGAAAAAATTTCAAAATTAAAAAAAAAAATTTGTGAAAATTTTTTTTTTTCATTTGATTCCTTTTTGTTTTTTTATTCTAGAAAAATTATCCTTTTGACGAAAATTTTATTATTTTTTATGTTATTAACTTCGTTATGCTAATTCAGGCAAATGGACCACTGTGTGTCTGTCTAATTTTCATGAGTTTTTTCCAGGTTTGGTTGTAAGGTGAATATTTGATCGGTCGAAGATTTAGCAGGTCTAAAGCCGCACTGATAAGGTTCAATTAGTTTTTCTACAATTGGCTCTAGACGTTCACACAATATACTGGAAATCACCTTGGTAATAGGCTTATTCCACGCTAGTTCTTACACTCACTGCGATCTCCTTTCTTGTATATGGGCCATAACAGACTGAGACTCCAATCCCTGGGCATGCTCTCCTCTAGCCAGATGTTCTCCATGAGCTGATGCATGCTCCTAATCAGCTCCTCTCCACCCACCTAACTAGTAGCCTAGTTATGGTTTTATGTTTCGCCTCTCACAGTTAGCCGTGCTACGACGGGAGTCAAAAGCACGTTTCAAGGCGTCACCACAAATATGGACCGCTGTGAGTAGACTTGAAGTGTAATTGGCAAGGATCACTCTGGGTTTTCCAAGTTAAACCGACTACCTAAGACTATCAAGGAAAGGTAGACATAGTTAGAAAAAGGTTGCTGGAACTTCTAAAATGACCCTCATGCGCGCCTTTTTGAAGGAAATCGACCACAGTGCGACGCCTACATATACATAAGGAGTTTTTGTTTATTTTTCTTTTTAGGTGTTTTCATAATGATGGCTTTATTTCAGGAGAGTGTCTTATTAGACCTTCGCTCCCAATCCTAAACACTTGGTGCTACCAACATCACTTAGAGAATCGTTGTGTTGAGTTTTAGATTGATGTGAGAATTGTTTGGTGTGATGCAGCTATTCAGTCACTTACAAGATTAAACCGTGAACAATTTCTGAATGACTGCTGTATAAGATATCACAGACCTTTTGTCCCTTTCCCAGTCGCGTCCATCACATTTCCTGTATGGTCGTTATGTCAGTATTATATTTGTCGAAGAGGATGTCTAATTGGATAGAGGCACCTTCTCTGAAGACAGCTAGTACATTCCAGGTACAGATCCTTAAATCCGGGTCCTTAAAATGTTTGCTTGTGCCTACCCTTTAGATACATTAGACCAACCAACCCCTTTAGATCACTCGACATGCACCATACAGTACCAATTTTGCTATAGTCCTTAACAACTGGATTTCATAATTTAAAATAAAATACGCCATAACTCTCAGCAGTTACAGAGTGGGAAAGTAAAACGATCTGTTTATGGCTATTCAAAATTTGTTTGTTAAACTTTCCGGTCTCTTAACATTTAGAAGCTTTTCGTACGTTCATTAACCACCCCCATTTTATGGGCGCATTTATTCGATGGTTGAATCACCTCCATTCCCACTTTGTCTTGAAGACAGCCACAAGAACCTGAAAGACTTCATAATCACGTTGATGAAACGAACCACATCAGTCTAATTAGTTCACAAATTGTATTTGTTTGTACGAATAGAACTTGGCTATCGCTTTGCTATCTGCTACCACCATTACTACTCTTTTCATTTGAGTCTTAACGGAAGTTAAATGTTTCTTTCTTCTACGGTTGTCCGAAAACAGTCAAATTCACACGCTTAATACAATTTGTTGGTATTGTTAGTTTTTTCTTATACATACAAATATAGAGGTTTAATGTTTTCCTATGTCTTGTAGTATAACAAGCCATGTGACGGTTATCTTAAGTCAGTGGAAAGTATAAAAAAGTACCACTGGTATTTTTACATCAAGACGAATTGAATGGTACTCTATAGTGTGGTGGGACGATAAAAGCAGTAAACCGACAATATAGTAAAAAAAAATATTTACTCAATATTCTTTTAAAATTTTATTCAAAACCAACTAGATATTTTGTAAAATATCGGTATTGACTTAACATGGAATCCTGCAGTCATATACTACTAACATTAGATGATACTATCACTATACAGTCTTACTGTCTAAATCTTAAATATTTTCTATGCACTTCTCTAGTTCTGCCTAAATACCTTCAAGCCTCTGGTAGGGTACCTGCAAAGACATTACACAAAGTCAACGATGTGTAAAGTTTATGTAATTAAATAAAATTAAAAGAAACATTATGACGATGATAAGATTTTAATTCGGTTGAATTCAACTTTTCGTTTTTCGAGTCTCCAGTAAGAGTCTCAAAATTAATACGAACTCAACAAATAGTTTTTTTTTATCGTGATGTTGAAATTGCTGTTGTTGGGCGGTGGTATGTCCAAACAAACATTGGGAAATAAGAAGGAAACTGAGAAGAGGAATTCAAATAAGACGATTTGGGGGTTCACTGACATTATTTATGGCGTTTTTAGTGAAGATAATTAGACTTTGTTTACACTAGGCTTAAAACAAGGAATTGTGGTATTTGGTTACGCAAAAGTTCCAAGATGATTTTTATAAAAATAAAGTGTTTATATTTTTGTTCAGTACTTTGTGAACATAAGGAATTTGTAGAGGGACAATAGTCTTTAAATCTATCATTATGAACATCTTATTATACTAGTTTCTATATGATTGTCTAGACGCTGACAAACACTTCTTTGAATGGCGGTTCCTGAGATGTTGTTGACAGCATTTTCTGAGAAGTCGATGCAATAGGAATGTTTATTAAAAGTTTTCAAAAAAGTTGACGTTTGAAATCGGTGTTAATATTGATTGATATATTTAATATATTGATTAAAGGATGATGACACTCTATGTCCTGGCTACAATATAAAAATTGTTTTGGGAAATTTTAATGCTATAATACTGTTGAACGCACCGTTCAACCAGGCCTCAGTGCCAACATTAGTTTTAAGTTCTTATTTTTTATCTCATTTCATTTAGTACTTTCAAAAGAGAATATTTGTCACTAATTGAGTAGTTTTTGTTTTCACTCATATTGATCTCTCATTCTTTTGAATTGCCGCAAGAAGCGGAGTTTGCTTTTTGTTAGTTTTTTAAGTTTCACATTGAGCTTCAATAAAAGAAGTTGTATGAATTCAAGAGGAATTCGAATTTGTCTTTTTCATTAATTTGGAAAAATCCTTTATAAAAGTAAAATAAGGCCTCCTAGTTCACGACCAGGAACCAACATATGGTCCTTCGAAACATCTTAGCAGGGTCCTTCGAAACATCTTAGCAGAGGCTTGGATGAGATTTGAACCAGCAGTTGAAAACAGCATATATTTCACTGTTGCCCGTTTTCTAACCTAGAAAACAAAGTACATAACCATTGCATAGACAAGAGGTCATCCACAGACAAGAGGTCTATTGCAAGCAGAATTTGGCGTTTCATCATTTATACACAAGAAGTGAAACAACAATTGAAGCATTAGAACGACCAACATATGGTCCTTCGAAACATCTTAGCAGAGGCTTAGATGAGATTTGAACCAGCAGTTGAAAACAGCATGCATTTCACTGTTGCCCGTTTTCTAACCTAGAAAACAAAGTACATAACCATTGCATAGACAAGAGGTCATCCAGAGGCAAGAGGTCTATTGCAAGCAGAATTTGGCGTTTCATCATTCATACATAAGAAGTTAAACGGCAATTGAATTATCAAAAGGGACATCTGAAGCTTCCAACCCGGCACAGCAGAAGTAATCCCCCCCCCCCCCCACAACAAAGCATTAGAACGACAACTACAACATCGTAGCACCCTGGTAATACGTTAACAACAAGAAGGGAAAGAAGTCCATTTGTTCCTCAGGCTGAGGTAACAAAGAAAACAACAAGAAAGTAAGAAGAAGAGATAAGGTACGTACAATGATAATTGGTATTTTTTGTTAAGCGATCATTTTGTCAACGACAATAACTAGTTCAACGGGAAAAATTTTACAAAAAAAAAATAATAACTTCGGTATCGAAAATTGTTGGTTAATTACGTAACGATTAACCAGAAAAACAAATGAAATATATAATTTGAATGTCTATAAACGCCACATAATATAACAAGCGGAACATTTTCAATATATTATATACAAAGTACCGCACAACAAAGTCGACAATTGCCGCGGTCACTTTGTACATACAATTCGCCTTTTCATTTCATCTCCATCCATACTAACTCTCTACGAGAGATAGAGGATCACTTCACCACTCACACGTTCCATTCCATACGTCTCAACTGGAGATAGACGAAAAGGGTTTATGTTCTATGTACGTACACACAAACCAACGTTAGCGCATAACAAACAAACAAAGCAGAAGAACATTCGAAATCAGATCATAGTTAAGCTAATTTTAAAGTGGTCAGACGTGTCGCGGAAAAATATAAATAAAGTAAAGAAGAACAACAAAACAGAATCATAAATTCGGCAGCCCTCCTGGCAGATGAAAATAACCTTTGGACAAGAAGAAAAACATTCACTAGTATCAGCTTATACGAAGGGTGAGTTTTTCAATAAACTATTTGTGGTTTTCAATAATTAATCAAAAGTGTTTAAAGTGAATACTAAACTACAAAACGCAAATAACGGTACCGGTAAAAAAAAAACAACAACGTATGGCAGTTCGCCTGACTTCGAGAAAAAAAGCAACGTACAACAACAACATATTGCAGTCCGCCTGACTTCCAGAACACAACAACAAACCAGAGACAATTTGAGTGCAGGTGTTTGTGTGCTAACCGCCTAGCTGTTGCAGTAAGCAGCGGTTTGTTATGTTTTATTTGATGGTGCCTGCGTAAAGATGTACTAAGTGGTCAAGAATACATCTAGGGTTACCTAATCAATAAAATAATGCAAAATTAATTGCACCTAATATATCAAAAGCAAAAATAAAATGCAAAATATTAAAATTGGTTTACGAGATTAAAAACTTACCGCAATTAAAAAATTTGAGACAATTTAAACAAAAAATATACCTATTTTTAACAAATTAAATCGCGTAATGCAGAACTTTTGAAAAATAAAACAAGATTGAAATATTTGCAACTCAATTAAAACTAAATAAAACATTTTTTCCTTTTGGAGGTTATTTAATTTTGATAATTTTTTCTGGAAATATAATTTTAAATAAACTTGGAAGTTTTTCAATCAACCTGATTTGAATTCTGAAAATTGTTACAAGAAAAATAATTTTAAATAATTTGGAAATTATTCGGTCAGCCTAATTCTTAAAATACACACAGAAATTAATACCAAAAATATTAAAAAAAAAATTAAATTTTTCAATAATTTTAAATAAACGAAAACGACCGTACTTTGAGATACCGGCTGATTCTTTAATTCGAAATGGCAGCACGCAGAAAATTCCTTTTTGACCATGAACAGGTCGTGTCATTTTGTAAGGATTTTAAACCTTCAGAGGATGCCAAAATCACATCCTTGAAAGTAGAAGAAAATGAACTGGAAAGAAGATGGTTGAAACTGGTCGCCAGTTATGAAGAAATCATGATCGCAGATGAAACTGCTGAAGATTCAGATTTTTTAAAAATAGCTACAAGCAAACATAAGGATGCCTACAAGAAGTATTCAAGTTGCAGATCTAAAATTGCAGACATGGTGACAGCAAAGGAGCCTTCTAAGGCAGATGAAAGTATCAGACATGATACTACAATAAGCCATCAAGGATTTTCATCTTTAAAATTGCCACCGTGTGATACCCAGCCATTTGAAGGAGGATATTCAAAATGGCCTGCTTTTCGAGACATTTTTTCTGCTGTATTTGGAAACCATCCAGAACTATCCGCAGCACAAAAGCTTTACCACCTGAGAAGCAAGACAAGGGGTGAGGCGTACCAGATTGTAAAAAGGTTTGATTTGGTTGATGAAAATTTTCAGTTGGCATGGGATGCTTTGAAAACTAGATACGAGAACCCACGAATTTTAGTGCATCAGCAGATGAAACATTTTTTTGGAATACAAGCAGCTCAAGCTGAAACCCCAAAATCAATAAGGCAGATTCAACGTGGAATCAACGAAAGCTTAGCAATTTTTAAATCATATAAAATTGACACCAAGAATTGGGACCCTATCCTAGTACATCATTGTTCAACAAAACTTCCTGAGGATACATTGCGTGCGTGGGAAGACTCTTTGAGTAACCACAAGGAACTGCCAACCTGGTTACAAATGGACACTTTTCTTTCAAAACGAATTGAGATTTTGGAAACTATCACAGACATGAGGAAAACTAATTCGAGAGATTATCAAGGATCACATCAAAAGTCTCAAGCTTTTCATTCCCACCTGGAACCTGAAAAAAATAAATACAATTGCAAGAAATGTAATCAAAATCATTCACAGCGTCAATGCGATTATTTTAAATCACTATCGGTCAGCGAGCGAATTAAATATGTGTATGCAAATAAATATTGTGCAAACTGCCTCTCATCAACACATTTTAAATCAAATTGCACAAGTGAAAAATCTTGTCAGAAATGTAATCGAAAGCACCATACAATGCTTCATTTAGAACGAGCTCAAAATAAGGAATTTGTAAATAAACATAAAGATAACCTCAATACTTCAACTACCAACAATGAGCACCCTGCTGCTAGTACTTCGAGCTCACGCGTAAAAGTTGACGCGGTTCAAACGAATTTTACACAAAACGAGGGGACAACTATTTTGCCTACGGCATTAATAGATATTGACCATGCTGGTCAATTGGTCACCATTCGGGCGCTGTTAGATGCAGGTTCGGAAAAATCTTTTATATTAAAAAGTATTCAACAGAAGCTTTTAATCCCCATTGAGAGTCATCATACTCAAATTTCGGGACTCGGTGGTACGATTGTCGGCAATTCCAGTAGCCGATGTTACATAAATATTAGATCAAGGGAATCAAATTTTAAAATCAAAATAAAAGCAATTGTTGTAGCAAAATTAGGCCACTTCCTACCTTCTAAAAGGATTAAAATAGAAAATCTCTCTGATCTTCGGAAATTTAAATTAGCTGATCCTAATTTTTTCAAACCAGCTTCTATTGACATGATAATAGGAAGCGATTATTTACCATTTATTAACTTGGACGGCGTATGTTCAAATAATGGAAGCGGATTAGAGGCGAGAGAATCCAGATTTGGATGGTATCTGTCTGGCCCCCTGCCAGCATGCGATGTTAACAATTTTTCAACATTAGTGTCAACCAACGACAATACTGCTCTTCAAGAACAAATAAAGAAATTTTGGGAGCTAGAAGAAATCGAGAGAAAAAATACAGTTTCCGATAATGACGTAGACTGCGAAGAATTTTATAAGCGGACAACATATCGACATCCAAATGGTCGTTATGTAGTTCGACTTCCATTTAGATCAGAATACCCAGAAAAAATATTTCTGGGCCCTTCCCGAAGCATGGCTCTCGCTCAATACCATCGTATGGAGAAGACTTTAAGTAAAACTCCTGATCTCCAATCTGAATATAAAAAAGTTTTACATGAATATGTTGACATGGATCACATGGAACCATGTAATTACTATGAAAATGCAAAGGAAAAGCATTTTTCGTTCTTTCTACCCCACCATGCAGTCGTGAAACCAGACAGCAAAACGACAAAAGTAAGAGTTGTATTTAACGGGTCTAAGAAGACCAACAGCGGTTTCTCCCTGAACGACGTATTATACCCTGGTCCGATTCTACAAGCAGATCTTATGCAGATTGTGATTAATTGGCGATATTATCAACATGTTTTTACAGGCGACATTCAAAAAATGTATCGCCAGGTGCTTATACATCCAGATGATCGGCCATATCAACGAATTCTATTTCGCCCAGACCCTGATAAAACAGTCAACGCCTTCGAATTAAAAACAGTCACATTTGGAATCAACTGTGCACCGTTCCTTGCATTAAGAACGTTGAAGCAGCTTAGTATTGATTGTAAATCAACTAGTTCAATAGCATCTAAAATCCTGCAAAACGAAATCTATGTGGACGATGTGTTGTCAGGTGGACACACATTAGTTGATGCGAAATCAAAGCAAACGGAGTTAATAAACGTTCTCAAGTCAGCTGGCTTCCCCCTGAAGAAACTTACTGCCAATAACCAAGAACTATTAGAAAACTTGCCCCGGGAGGATCTTCTTGACGAAGATTTTTTAAAGTTTGACGACTCAAGTACTGTCAAAACATTAGGCATTCGCTGGAATGCGCTCTCAGACACATTTTATTACGACGTTAAACCTATTGAAAACACACCATTTGCAACAAAAAGAATGATTTTATCAGTTATTGCAAGACTTTTCGACCCACTTGGTTGGCTTGGACCAATAGTTGTTGTAGCAAAGATATTTTTTCAGCAATTGTGGGAGTTAAAATCTGGATGGGATGAGGGTGTCCCACCGCATTTGTTGATTTTGTGGAATTCATTTGTCTCCAACTTACCACACATTACTTCATTACACATACCACGATGGGTAAACTATTCACCAGATAACTCAATGGAAATACATGGATTCAGTGACGCCTCGGAAAAGGC
This sequence comes from Muscina levida, assembly GCA_964034835.1. NCBI lineage: Eukaryota > Metazoa > Arthropoda > Insecta > Diptera > Muscidae > Muscina > Muscina levida. The sequence goes on along the minus strand of OZ035883.1, from coordinate 46,204,698 downwards.
CTATTGTGGGGCAGTTTATCTCCGAACAAAAGATTCGTTCGGCAACTTCTCCAGCCACCTACTGGTAGCCAAAACAAGAGTCGCACCTCTCAAACGTACAACAATCCCAAAATTGGAACTATGTGGAGCCGCTTTACTCGTAAATTTAATTAAAACCATAACAAAATCTTTACAAACAAATTTCGAACTATTTTTATGGACAGATTCGTCGATCGTCCTCGGTTGGTTACAAAAATCTCCGCAAACTTTAAAAACTTTTGTCGCGAATCGCGTAACTGAAATTCTCAATACAACTAATATTTCGCAGTGGAAACATGTTAGCACAAAAGACAATCCTGCTGACTTGGGTACCCGAGGTTGCACCCCACAGGACTTGACAGACAATAGTCATTGGTGGCATGGGCCCTCCTGGCTTCAACAACCCACGGAAGCTTGGCCAACACCACGTACTTTTGATCCCACTGATTTAGAAACCAAAAAAGTTTCAACATTTCATTTGGAAATGAACGAAGAATTTATTTCAAGATTTTCATCTTTAAATCGTGCATTGCGTGTTACGTGCTACATCTTTAGATTTATTCGATCATGCCGCAAACAACATTCGTCTGATAAAAAAGATATTCAGCCTGAAGAAATTATACATTCAAAGCAATATTTGATAATTAGCGCTCAAAAACGATATTTTGCGAGAGAATATGCTTGTTTACAGCAAAAGGAACCAATCAGTAGAAAAAGTTGCATACTAACTCTTACTCCTTTTCTTGATAGCAACGGTCTTATGCGTGTAGGTGGTCGTCTCGAAAATGCTGGTCTTAGTTACAATGAGCGACATCCAATCATTATTCCCGACAAATCACATTTTGCAGAATTGTTTGTACGTTACACCCATCAAATTCTACTCCATGCAGAATATAACATAATGCTTCGAGCTATAAGGCAAGGATTCTATATTCCTCGACTCAAAAATGTGATTAGAAAATGCATCCGAGCATGCAAGGCTTGTACAGTATACAAGCGAAGATTCCAAACGCAAATAATGGCTGTACTTCCACCTGAACGTGTAAATTTTTCATTGCCTTTTACTTACGCAGGCGTGGACTTTGCGGGTCCTTTCAACTTGAAATCATCTCTACTGAGAAACGCAAAAATTGTTAAAGGATACGCTGCAGTGTTTGTTTGTTTTTCAACTCGAGCCGTCCATCTTGAAGTCTGCTCTGATTTGTCTTCTGATGCTTTTATTGCGGCATTCACAAGATTCACAGGACGTAGAGGACTTCCTAAAACTATGTTTTCTGACAACGGCCGAAACTTTGTTGGAGCGAGCTACAAATTGCTGCAAGAACATAACCAATTTTTGAAAACTGCTCAAAAATGTCTGCAAGATAAATACAGCTTGCATGGGTTTTCCTGGTCATTCATACCTCCATATGCACCACACATGGGTGGCCTCTGGGAGGCCGCTGTTAAAAGCATGAAAGCGCACCTTAAAAAAGTCACTCAGAATGTGTCTTTTACTTTTGAAGAGTTTACAACGTTGCTGATCAGAATCGAAGCAGTGCTTAACTCTCGACCTCTTTGTGCAGTGTCAGATAACGCAACTGAATTATTGCCACTAACACCCGGACATTTGTTGCGAGGAGCTCCAATTACGGCTCCACCTGAGACCAGTTGTGAATCACCACATTCAAATATATCGCACTTAAACCGATGGAAGCGATTGAAAACTATTCAACATATATTCAGTCAGCGCTGGAAAGCCGAATATATTACCGAGCTTCAGCGGCGATATAAGTGGAAAACAGCGCGAAATAACCTAAAGGAGAATGACTTCGTTATTATTAAAGACGATACCCTGCCGCCCACTGAATGGCGCTTAGGACGAGTCATTAAGGTGTTCTACGGCAAAGACAATAACGTGCGAGTAGCAGAGATCAAAACACAAAACGGTATAATTAAGCGCCCAGCACTTAAACTTTGCATACTACCAACTGAGCCACCTGATCAACAAAAAGTACAAACACATAGCAAACAAAATTAACAAATTCAAAATGATCGTCTTTTTCAAAATGCTAATTTATCGTTGTATTTGTCTTTCTTTTCCTTCTTTCTTTTTCTGTAGTCAGAACCACCTATTGAGAGACTGTTCCGATTTTTTATGGATGTCATTATTAAAACAACGGGGATCTGTATAACTTGTTTTTCGACGCCACATGCCCGTGCGACCGCAGATCCTTCAAAAGACACAACCCCACTTCAACCCAACGTTGCAGACAATGAAATTGTTGCCCCCTTGGTTCCAGAAACTCCCAAGATATCCGTTATTAAAAAACACACTTCACCCCTGTACCGATCCAGTTGAAACCGAAATATTGGCTTGTCTAGTCGCTGACGTGGATCCAAAGGCTCACCCTGAGCTCCACGCATTCCACCAAATTGACGGGGTTATTTGAGCTGATATCTGCCGATACGCTTTGTATGTTTACCAGCCAAAAAGTTTATAAAGCTACAAAACTCAGCATTTGGCGTAATTGTTAGCGGAATTTTTGCACGAGTTGCACCTTTGGCAACCTAAGCCCCGGGAGGATGTTGAACGCACCGTTCAACCAGGCCTCAGTGCCAACATTAGTTTTAAGTTCTTATTTTTTATCTCATTTCATTTAGTACTTTCAAAAGAGAATATTTGTCACTAATTGAGTAGTTTTTGTTTTCACTCATATTGATCTCTCATTCTTTTGAATTGCCGCAAGAAGCGGAGTTTGCTTTTTGTTAGTTTTTTAAGTTTCACATTGAGCTTCAATAAAAGAAGTTGTATGAATTCAAGAGGAATTCGAATTTGTCTTTTTCATTAATTTGGAAAAATCCTTTATAAATAAAATAAGGCCTCCTAGTTCACGACCAGGAGCCAACAAATACCAAATGTACCGTTCCGCCCAGTGTAGTAATGGAGTGTAACGATCATTTGCTAAGGGTTTGACTTAGTCCCGTGCATAATTCTTTATATTCTCTCTTTGTACTTTTTATCTACGTAGAACATGGCGGCCCCTGTGGATTTCATTCTAAGACTGCCCGGGAGATTTCAGTCGGTGATTTCCTTAGCATTTGTTCTATTCAGTTTCATTTTGTGTTTTTTTGTTTCATATTCGATGGTATTGAGATTTGCCAAGTAAGCAGTTGTTCGTTCGTAATCCAATAGGTTTAGAATATACGAAGAATCTGGCTCAAACTTCGATTGGTAAATGTTTGAAGTTTGCGTTGGGTTCCATGTGCCAAAAGTTGAATTAATGGATATGAAAAATTATCTGTAAAAATACCTTTGGGGTATTTCATGCCTTGAAAGACCTATATTAAAACCTATATTATTATTAAAGCATTTGAACTCAGTAACAAAACCCTAAACTTCATTTTGCTCCACTACGTCACATTTTTTGTATACAGTGGGTTAAAGTTGGATTTTTTTAGTCAAAAGTCAAATTAAAGAAAATGAAAAATCATGTGTAAAAATAGGTTTGGGATAGTTCATGCCTGCAGACATACATTAAAATTTTCAGAGGAACATTTCATCAGAACATTCGAACCCTCCAGCTCCTACCCTTAGGATGAATTTCGAAAAACAGCTTAAAAGTCAAATTTCTCAAAATGTTTAAAATGGGTGGCAGATAAAGGTTTAAAATGTTTCGAGGAAATATTCACCGGAAAATTTTAATGTAGAACTCCGAAGACATGAACTATCCCAAACCTATTTTTCACATGATTTTTCATTTTCTTTTATTTTAAATTTGACCAAAAAAATCTAACTTTAAACCACTGTAAACAAAAATTGTGACGTAGTGGATCATAATGGAGTTTAGGGTTTTGTTACTGAGGTCAAAATCCTATCGTTTGATATTGGTTTGGTTCACTCCCGAAAAAGTGCGTTGCACTCTTTGCTTAAAAATTTATTTTTTAACATTCCATTAACATTTCATTTTGATTTTATTTTGGAACCTTTTACTCGTAGAGGTTATTTGTCTTCGGTGACTCTTAGTGAAATTTTCTGGAGAATATTTCTATCGAAAATTCGAATCCTTGACCTCCGTTCAAAGTTTACTTTTAAACAGTTTTTTAAAATTGGGCCAAAAATGTCCCATACGGGTGAGAGTTAAAGGGTTAAAATGTTCCGAGAAAATATTCCCCTGATTGTTTTAATTTAGGTCTCCGAAGACACGAAATACCCCAAACGTATTTTTACAGATGATTTTTCATATTCTTTGATTCGACTTTTAACCAAAAAAAACAAACTTGAAACCACTGTAAAAAAAAATTGTGACGTAGTGGAGCAAAGTGGAGTTTAGGGTTTTGTTTCTGAGGCCAAATGCTATCGTTTGATATTGGTTTGGTTCACCCCCGATAAAGTGTGTTGCAATGTGTTATTCGTGCAAAATTCAGAACTCTATCTCTAAGATCAAAAAAATTACAGATTTTTGACCCGATAAGGACTAAAATTTTCCACTGTGGGGCGTGGCACTATATTTAGAGGATTATTGTAGCAATCGGGTGAAAATTATGTATTGAATCATTTGAAATTCGTATACATATTCCAATAATATAAAAAAAATGTATGGAATAGTATCGGTGGGTGTTGGCACGCCCATACAACCTCATGACCATACGCTGGAATGCTAAAGATTGTTGGATATGGAATGGTTATATATGAAGATCGGGTAAGGGAGACCCAAAAAATAACCACCTAAGAAAAACTTTTAAGTTTAGGAGGGCAAAATTTATGGAAAAAGTTGTTTGAAGTCTGATTTGCAGAGAAAAGTCGGAAATTTGTGGGCTGGTGTTATCACAAAATGTTGCAACGACTTTAAATATGTGAAATTCATTTTCCGTCTTAACTACTATTAAAAATTCGTAATTGCGTAGCTTTAGAAATGTTATTAGCTCTCCATATTTTGTAGAGCGATTGGAAAGCGGACCGGACTGTATTAATTCGATCATTGATGTGCTCAAAGAAATAGTGTTGAATACAGAATACATCCCTACCTTACGCCAGATTCAATAGAGAAGGTAAGACTTTCAGGTAGCATTGTTGTGGAACTCGCGTATCAGATTTGTTATTTTTTCCGGAAAACCTTTACAATACAGTGAAACCCATAGAGCGCCTCTGGAAACGGTGTCGAAAGCACGCTCGAAGTCGACGAATAGTAAGTATCGTCTGGTATGGTTTTTTAATTGCCGTAGTGTATTTACGATTTTAATTCTTGTGGGAGGGGCAGTAGAAATTAATCTGTACGGATTTCGCATGCATGACAGCCGCGGTCATATTGTGATATCTACTAATTGATTTGATGAGCAACTAAAGAAATTGCGCCATCGTTTTGATTGTTTGGTAAAAGCTTTTTAAAAAAACTGATTTTCTAAGTTTTTGCAATTATATTAAAACAGAAGCATGTTTACTCCCTCAATGTGAGAAGCAATCCTTTATCTCACTCGTGGGATGCAATGGATCTTGTCATTTTTCTTTAACTATAATTATAATGGACCGGTCGTTGCATAGTGGTTAGAACACGCGACTACCATGCGGGAGATCGCAGGTTCAAACCAGGCTCCAGTCATTTTAAAAGAAAAAAAAAATAAATAAAATTTTCTTTCATTGTCGGCCCCCCTCGAATGTTGTTGACAGCAACTTCGCAGTATTAAGCGTCGATTCAATCGTCGTGTCTAGTAAGAGCTTCTCAAACAGTGACGTTCGCATTCGTCGATAAACAAGTAGGTGCCGTTAGTTGTGAATCTAAAAATAGAAAGCGTGTTAATTCACAACAACGCGAGAAGCTATCCCTTACCTCAATCATGGGGTGCAAAGGGAAATTAATTTTTTTTTTATAATTATAATTATTAGAATTGACTAATGTTTAACAAAATCCAAAATTGCAAGTGCCGACTTGACTGAAAAGTGTTTAATTAAACATCTTTTGTAACACAGCATCTCCGAAATAGATAAGTTTATGATAGTATTGTTATGTGCACGTACTGTAGTTCCACATAAGTACATACCTACAAATGTTTACCGCAAATACATATCCCCCTCCCATAAGTAGAAAGTAAAGTAAACCAACAGACTTACCTACTTTATCACAATCCCAAGCGTGTGTTGTGTAGTGTAGACCAAAGCGATATACGCTCAAGAATTATTGGCATGACTCTGCTAAATACAACAACAATAATAAACACACACACACTTACATCAAAAGAAATGTGTTAAAACCAAAAAACGTAAACATAAATCGGTGTAAAGAAAGATGCCAGCCAGCCAGCGCTCATAACTGGCATCCGTCTGCAAAGTGACCATTACTTGATAATTTCTCCCCAAATCGAACAAAACACAACTACCAACAGAGTGCGCGCGGCTTTAAGATGTCTCATAAGATAAAAACTGCTATGTCTGTCTGCATCTGTTGGAAGACAACTCCTCTAAGTGTCCATTCATTCATTCTATTTGTTGTTTATTGTGTTTTATATTCATCCGATACTCGTTTTGAAGGCATTTCATCAATTCACACTTAATTGTAATCTTTCCGTACAGCAACAACTCAAAATTTTATTAAATATGTATTTATTGTTGTGTGGCTGCTGTTGTTGTTGTTGATGTGCCGCTGTCGCCTTTTATTTCATCAATAGGCCTAAAACAAAGTTGTATAACATTTAATGGCCATATCAAGTTAACTGATTGCATCCACAAGGAGTGGGGCCAGGCCGGTTGACGTTTAGATTTGACTCGGTGTGAAAGTTTAAAATTTCAAGCTTTGAAATTGAGATTCAATTGTAATTGTATGAAATTGATATACTTGGTCATTGTATTGACGTAATTCAGTTTTTCATACAATTGTTGTTATGTATTTCTACTGGACTTATCGAATTTCATATTCTATAGAATTTCGTTAACGAAATTGAAAATTCGTGTAACAGTTTCAAAAATCTCGTTTTCAATTGTGGCCTTGGGGCTATAAATTACATGAGGTAGTCAGTAAATTGTGGCAGTAAAGTGAATACTGAAGAATTCGACAATGAAGAGGTAGAGAATTATTTAAATACCAATGGGGTAATTCAATGTGGTATTGTTTTTAAAGGGTGTTTATGTTATGGAGTGTTGGTTCTTTTAAATAAAATGACAATACCCTAAAGTTGTGTGCCACAAACCAAAATAAACGGCTGAAATATAAAAATTATTGAAAAAAATTGAACCAAAAATTAATCAAAAAAAATAATTAAATGAGCCAACAAAAATAGTGTTGTGAGTTCTGAAATGTGCTTGAAGGTAAATCTTAAGCTGCTTTGTTTACCGGAATAAGCTAGAACGAAAAGAAAAGTTAATTACATATGTATAATTATAAATGAACATATAAATTATTATTCTTCTCCTTATTTGAAGAATACAATAGATTTGTATCCGTCAATTTCCGCACGTAGAATTCCAAACGCTTCGGTCTTCTGTGTTCCGTTGATATTTCGTTACACCAATCTTGTTATGAAAGTTGTTATCCTTAACCTGGTCCTTCTAACGAAATTGGCCCCTCATTGGCCAAACTTTTTGAGCTGAACATGTCCCAACCAGGGCATTTGCTCTTTGTGTGAGTTTTACAGATGATCATAATTGATCCCACTTGATCGTACGACAATGCCGCTGTTAAGGCCTGCATTCTTCCCCTTGCTTTGGAATAATTAGAGATTTATTGTAATACCAGTAGATCTATTGCCTTAACTGCAGATACAAATGGTGTTAGGAAATTTTGTATTAAACAATAGTTCTCCACCCATCTACCGAGAGAGTGCTAATTCACAATTCTGCCATCATCCAATTAGGAACAAAGGTCCCCATCCGACTGCCTTGATCCGTCCGTGTTTCAACATATTTCTATCAATTAACATATATCAACGTCTTTGGAACGTATTCGAACATTACTAATGCCAATAACATCTGCAATAATATGACTTTTAAACACCTTCGTACACTTATTTTCCGAACATTTATCGTTCTTTATTACAGTACCAGGTCCGTAGATCAGACCATAGAAACTACTACAAAGCTCAATTAAAACTTTCCGGTTCACAAACAATACCTTGTCTTGGCTACTTAATTATAATTACCACCATCGGCCAGGAACCGATGAAAAACGTTTTTCAATGCTTGAAAAGGCCGTAGTAACATACCGTCTCATAGTCCTTGACCAATGATATCTGTTTCAAGGAAGTACGCGAGCAGCATGTATTTGACTTTTATTAAAGATGGAACCAGTTTTGCAAAGGGATCGCATGACAGACAATCACCCTGACTGAAACCACTCACGGTAGAAAATGGCCCTTTTAGCATTTTGCCTATCTTCACTAAAGGCTGCAGTTAGAAATAATCTGGACTTTGCACCGGAGCTTCTCGGATCTCTCGTAGAGCTATTACAACTTTCCATAACCAAATCGCAGAGTGGCTCTCCTACGTCCTCGATAGCCTCACGAATTTTATCTTTGAGGTCTTGAATCGACGCTGCGCTGTTGGCGTAGACCTTATCTTTCACGTGTCCCCAAAGGAAGAAGTCGCAAGGTGTTAAATCAAAAAATCTCGGTGGCCAATTGTGATCACCACTTCGAAAGATAACACGGTCTGGACACTTTTTCCGCAAAAGTTCAATGGTTTCGTTGCTTGTGTGGCACGTAGCACCATCTTGTTGAAAGTAAACGTTGTCTAAATCAAAACCATCCAACTCCGATCATAAAAAATCATTAATTATCTCTCGATAGCACAATCCATTCACCGTAACTGTTGATCCAACCTCATTTTCGAAAAAGTAAGATCCAATGACCCCGCCGAACCATAAACAGCGCCAAACAGTCACACGTTGAGGATGGAGAGGCTTCTCAACAATAACTCTTGGATTTTTCGAGCCCCAGATGCGACAATTTGCTTGTTGACGTAGCCACCGAGGTGGAAATGGCCTCAGCAGTCAAGATGATTGTTCGATGGAATTCCGGATCATTTTCATGCATTTTGTTGATGATCGGTCGTCTTGAGTTATTGTGTTAACTGAACTTTATAAGCCTTAAGACCCAAGTCCTTATGCAAAATACGGTGTAATGACGTTTGTGGAATGCCAAATTTCAAAGAACGACGTGGAATGGACAAACCTGGGTTTTCTTCAACACCTTGAGCTACAGCAGCAATATTCTTAGTTGTTCTTGAGCGACGTACACGGGTTTTATTCTTCACATCACTAACTTGTTCCAACAGCTCGAATTTTTCCACCAATTTCTGTATTGCGGTCCGACAAGGTGCTTCCCGACGACCTTAAAATGCTTAGTTTTGCGAACTGTGCCTGCAAGATTTTCACCATTTTTGAAGTGAATTTTAATAATTTCAATGCGCCTGTTTAAGCGTGTATCGTTCCATTTTAAGTAATGGCGTAGTTTCTACTTGTCAAATGTTAAAGAATAAAAGCTTCAAAAGTGGCAGCTACCGAAATATCGGGCCATTCACAATAACACCACTCATTGGAAAACCCTTTACATTTCACACAAATATTGTAAAAACAAACTCTATTGGCATTAATTGCCAATAGTAAATGATCTTCAACCGAACTATGGAGCAATAACCTGGTTTTGTGTTTATCACCAGACTCAATTCTACCGACTGGTTCTCAATACTAAAAAAGGCCGCAGTAACATCATGCAGCCCTCGGTCAATAATATCTTTATCATCGGCGAACGCGAGCAGCATGTTACTTTTAATGAAGATGGTACCAGTCGTATTAACTGCAGCTTTCCGGATGATAATCTCTATTAAGATGTTAAAGAGATCGCTTGACGAACAATCGTCCTAACAGAACCCTCGCTTGATAGAAAATGGCTCTGTCAGATTTTTGCCTATCTTCGCTAAGGGATTCGTGAGTAGAGATACAGAACTTAGTAATGGCATCAACAGTTTTTGTCCTATCGGACTATCGATGGAAATCTGATAGGTGTCGATCCGCATTTCTTTGGTCTTCTTTAGGATTTGTCATAGTGACAATATGTAGTCGGTCATACATTTGCAAGCACTACAACCACACTGATAAGATTCATTCAAATTCGTTAAGAAGGACTTTAGTCTTTTACATAAAAATGGCAGGCAAAACCGAGCGTGCACACACAACAATATGATATGCGGTCGCACAAGAAGCGTCAGCGCTGTCGAATTGTACCAGGTGGAAATTCTGTGTTCTTCCAGTAGTCGTGCTCTTATGCTTCCCCAACAATCATTGACCGTTGCTTCTCTGTCTGTACCTGTGTGTGTTTTTTCGTTGAATGCGACATAAGCGTGTATGCTGTTGCTTTCATAACGCTCAAGCAGTTCCTCAATGCTTTGATTAAAACAAAACTTTATTATTGCCGGTCTCGCGAGGCTATGAGATGCCTGACATTGTTGTATGCTATGTGCAAAAAGCTCACACTTGAATCTTTAATGCTTCTCCAACAATCGTTGAACATTACTTCCCTGTCTGTAATTGTGAGTGTTTTTTTGTTGAATGCGAAACAAGCGTGTATGCTGTAGCTTTCATAATAATCAAGCAGAGTCTCATTGAATCAAACTTTCGAATACGTTTGAATTGCCGATCTGTTTGTGTCTGTTTGAAAGTAAAAAAAACGATTATTGCCGGTCTCGCGAGGCCATGAGATGCCTGACACCGTTCTATACTATGGGCAATTGAGTTATCCTTCTTAAGCACAGGACATTGAACACTCAGGTTCTTATCATCCAACATGCCTTTCAATGTACGTTTGCAACGTTTGGGTTCCTCTTTAAACTGTAGGTCTCGTTACGTAAGTCTTAAAATAAACAGTGTTAATTTACATAAATGCGAGAAACTCTCACACATAATACATGTAGTTTTAAAAATTTCCCTAAATATTTAAACTGACCTATTAATCTTAACTTATACTACTCCGAATATCATTATTTACCTATACGTGTATCACCACTAGATAACAATTATAATTACATTACAATTTTTATATTAACGTCCCACCAATACGATAGACTAAAATTTTTTTTACATTAAATCATCATAAAGCACGCATTGCAAAATCATCTATGCTTTGTCTGTTACTACACCCCATTTACAGTCCAGACTATAACAATTTTGTACACCGCATACAATGTAAACGATCACACAATACTACTACATCGTTGTAACTATACTCTCTGATTTCGAATTTACGAATGATGAAGATGAATTCCTACAAATGGACACACAAATATGAATACCGATGGATGGATGAAGCAAAAACCAACAATAAACAACACTCGATGATATGAAGTGAAATTAATTTTGTTAACTTGCAATATCATCGCATGCAATAGTGTCTGACGGTGGTGTTTCTTTCACCCCCTCCTGTGTGTAGTGGAGCGGCATAAGTCTTGTCTGGCGGTAAAGTAGTACGTGCATCGCTTAGGCTCAAGTCTCCTCTTAGTTGCAAGGAGTTATGAATGTAAAATGGGCATATTCCACTCATAACTAAGAGTTGGCCACTGGCCGCCACACAATGCAATAGTTGTGTATCCAGTTTCGCCATAATCGATCAATGGTGTTGTTGTGTGTTTGTAATATGTGTTGTAGACGTCATTGGTTGGCGGGGCCTGAGAATGTGGCACAATTGTTGTATGTATGTATGTTTGTGAAGGCAGATGGAAGTGGGGAACGATATAACTCATAACTGGAGATGGTACAAATGGGAAGTACGTTTTTTTAAATTTAATTGAAGAAAATCTGTCATATTTGATGAAAATCTATAATTTCATAAAGAAGTTACAAATTGTAATAAATTTTAACCTAATTGTGTATTATTATATAACCTATTAATTAATTAGGTTAAACTTTTGTAAATAAAAAAACTTAATTTCCCTTTACACCCCATGATTGTTGTGAAATAACACGCTTTCTATTTTTAGATTCACAACTAACGACATCTACTTGTTTATCGACGAATGCGAACGTCACTATTTGAGAAGCTCTTACTACCCAGCAGCAAAAAATGGGTCTTTGCATGCCATCTTACAGGCATGCAAAGGCAGTCAGACGCCCTACCCTTCAAATGCAGTCTTCATTTCAAATTAACATAGGGCGCCATAGGCAGGCAAGGCCTGCACATTCCCTTTCTCATTGAAGGCGTTTCAGTAGGCAAGCCTTGTATGTCCTGCTTGGAGTCCTAATAACAAGGGCCTTCTATGAGGCATTGCTACTGCAGACCAGCTTGCAGGCCTGCAAAAGAGCATTTAAAGAAGGACTTCAATAAAAAAAACATATGCGAATTATTTCCATATTAAATGATTTCCTACTTTTTATAAATTTGTAATACAATATTTATTACAATATGTAATAACTATTTTTTTTTAAACTCCAGCAGCGGGAATCGAACTCGCGACCTCAGTACTTATAGTTGGGCATGCTACCTACTCGGCTATCACGTGATATAGTTGTTGTACGACAAATAACATACATGTGGTTTTCATAACCAACAGCATCTGTCTTACCTTCCCTGAAGAGGGCTGTCAACAGGCCTAATCGGAGAAGTGACAAGTGCATGGCTATGAACGTCAATTCTACCTTCTACTAATAGGACTGTCAACAGCCCTGTTTAAGGCAAGAAAGTTTGCATGCCCTTTGTGCACATCTATGGTGTTTTTGTGGGGTACAGAGTAGGACTGCTCACAGGCCAGTTTTAAGAAGGGAAAGAGGCATGTCTGCTGGATCTATTCTCATCCTAGTAAGAGGCCTCATTGCAGGTCTCATTTGAGAAGCGAAATGTGCATGGGTATGGAATTTTTTATTAGGACTAGTGAAGGACTTATTATAGCTTGTATACATTCCTGGAAAAGGAAGGCGTATTTGAATGTCAACAAACTTCCTTTGAAGGCATGTTTGCAGGCATTTTTTTACTATGACTCGTTTTTTTCGCTGCTGGGTAGACACGCCGATCGACTCGACACAAATACTGCGAAGTTGCTGTCGACAACATTCGAGGGGAGCCGACAATGAAAGAAATTTTTTTTTTTTGTTTAAGATGACTGGAGCCAGGAGTTGAACCTGTGATCTCCCGCATGGTAGTCGCGTGTTCTAACCACTATGCCACGGCCGGTCCCTTTTTGTAAATAGTATCCTAATATTCTTGTCAAGCGGTCTTATTATATGATAATACGTGGGAAGAGGGGTTTGAATGATACCCATATAGATCATACCCAAAGTAGCCGCGTACTATTTACGCTAATATGGGGGTTGGAATCTATAAGGGGGTTAGAAAGTGCTTATGACCACCCGAACTTATTTGCAATTATATGGGATTGTATACCGCACGTAGAAAAAATATTATAAGTGCTTCGATCTTATGCGTTTCTTTTCCAGTGAGTCACACCAAGTTCTGCAAGGTTCTCTGTAACCTGGTCTTTCCAACGGAGTTTTGGTCACCCTCTTCTGATCCGTCCATCGAGTTCACTGTCGAAGACTTTTCGAGCTGGAGCACTATCGTCCATGCGTACAGCTCATGATTCATACGACGTCGATACTCTCCGTTAACGATGATGGGCCCATATATTTTGCGAAACAATTTTTCTCTCTAATACTGCAAGAACCGATTTATCCTCTTGTGCCATAAGCCAGGAATCTGAACCATAAATTATGACAGGTAGAACCAGTATCTGGTATAGATTTTTATTCGTCGAGAGAGGGCTCTGTCATTAAATCGCTTGCTTAGTCCGTAGTAGCATTTATTAGCAAGCAGGATTCTTCTCCGGATTTCGAGGCTGACATTACTTGTTTTGTTGATGGCGAAGCTTAGGTGGATAAATTTATCTACCACCTCGAAATTATAGTTGTCAACGTTCACGCAGTTTCCCAAACGAGTAGATTCTTGGTTCATTGAAACTAATAACTTGGATTTGTCCTCGTACATCATTCCTTCTGTATACCTGAGAAAGCTGCAGTCACATTCCGCACTTTTCGGCCGATGATGTCTACGTCATCAGCATACGCGAGTAGCATGTGGCTTTTGTTGAATATCGTGCCACTCGCGGTTACTGCAGCTTCCCTCACATCTCCTCACTATGTTCAAGAGGTCACACGAAAGCCGTCTTCTTCTTTTTGGGCCTCGTCTTTTTGGGCCTCGTCTGGTATAAAATTGCTCTATAAGGTCCTTGTCAATCTTCACTGAAGACTTCGTGTCAGTCAGCGTCATTCCGAAAAGGCGTATCAGTTTCGCTGGTATACCAAACTCAGCCATGACTTCGAGTAATTTCTGCCGTATCAGACCGTCGAAGGCAGCTTTAATGTCGACGAAAATATGGTACGTGTCGATTTGTTTCTATTTCTATATCTGGTCAGTTGTTGATTTACCAGGTCTAAAGCCACGCTGATAAGGACAGATCAGGTTGGATAACACTGGCTTTAGTCTTTCACATAGCACACTCGACAGGACCTTATATGCGATGGGTAAAATGCTGATCCCGCGTTGGTGGTAGCACACGCTTGGATCACTTTTTTCAGCACAGAACATAGTACGCTTAGATTCCAATCTTTGGCATGCACTCGTTAAGCCAAACCATACGTAGATTTGATTTGAAGAGCTCTGCCGGAAGTCCGTCGGCACCGGCTGCTTTATTATTTTCCAGCCGCGATATTGCTTTTCTTACCTCGGCTTGACTTGGTGATGGGCAATCTAAGCCGTTGGCGTAATACCTTCACGTGCGCTACTTTCTGAAACCAGCAGTTGCTGGAAGTGTTCTCTCCATGTATGCAGCACACTCTGCGTATCTGTAACAAGATTTCCTTCCTTGTCCTTACAAGAGGAGGAGGCGTAGCCTTTTTGCTTTTACTTTCTGGTAAAATTTTCGGACCTCACCTCTATTCCTGTATCGCTCTATATCCTCTTTCTCCCTTTCCTTCTTCTGCCGTTTGTTGTCGCTTAAATAGCTGTTTCGTCTGTTTTACTGTCTTCTTGTACCGTTCCCCAACAGTTCGGGTTACAATTGGCTGTAGCCGTGCCCTATAAGCAGCATCCTGTTCCTCAGACGATATGCGAGATTCTTCATCGTCCATGCGTACAACATGACCTAGCCAATGCAACCGTTGCACCTTAATGTGCCTGACTACGTCAATGTCATCTTGTTTCTCAGAAGCTATGCGACATTCTTCATCATACCAGGATTCGTCTGAGCGCCATTTTGCATATCCTAGCACGGTTGTTGTGGCGGTTGTCATGGAATGCGCAATATGCTGCCACTGTGTATCGGAAACGTCAGAAATAGAGGCGTTGTGTCGTAGTAGTTGGGTAGTTGGGATAGCTGGTTGGAGTAGGCAGTGGCTATCTCTGGGAGTTGCAGCTTGCGATGTCCAGCTTTCTGTGTCTTTGGTTACGTACTTTTTCGCTCAGTTCGATAATGTGCGCACCTTGGCTGCAACCAGGTAATGAACCGAACCAATATTAGCACCACGGATCACACGTACGTCCATGACACTAGATGCATGCCTGCCATCAATTACCACATGATCAATTTGACTTTTGTTGTTTTGATCGGGGGCTAGCCCATTTGTCTTTTGGATATCTTTGTGCTGGAATCTGCTAACACTCACTACCATGTTCCTTCCCGCTGCGAAGCTAACCAGCCTAAACCTGTTGTCTGACGTGTTGGTATGCAGGTTGAATTTATCGATCGATGCACCAAGAACATCTTCCCTACCTATTTTTGCATTAAAGTCTCCCAGAACAATTTTAATGTCGTGGCCAGGGCAGCGGTCGTAAAATGCATCTTTAATCTCATCGTATTTATCTTCCGTCGGGACATGTGGCTATTCGATCGCTAATAGGATTGAACCGCGAGACAAGACGTCTGAGTCTCTCGCCAACTACAAATCCACAACCAAATTCGTGTTTTTTGGCATGGCAGCTGTAATAAATGTCGCATTTTTTACTTCGCGAGCATCCTTGTCCTATCCATCTTATCTCCTGGATGACGGTATTGTGAGACTTATAGTTTTTGAGGACATCTGCCAGTCGGATAGTGGCACCTTCTCAATAGAGAGTTTGGACGTTCCATGTTGCATATCCTTAAATCATGCTCCTAATTACGTTTGCGGGGGACGTCTACATTTAAAGGGTTTCCATTTGTTATATTTTCTTTCTTTTGTTTTCATAGCCAGTAAAGGACCTGAAGGCGGGTGGGTAGCCCAACCGTCAGGGTTCGTCGCCCACTCTCTGCCGTTATTCATGATAAAAAAATATCACGAACAACGTAGCCCAGGTGCCACCACGAAGGTGGTTGTGAGTCGCCTTGAGATGCAAGATTCACTTTACACCCCCAACGGCACATAAAGTCATGTCTAGTAAAAGTTTTACGACCAGCTGACTTTTGGATTCTTCGCCACACTGTAGGTCTCTCTTTACATCATTCATGGGATGGCAAATATTTATTTAAATTATAACACAAAGAAAATCGCTATATATTTTATTAAAAAAACATTCCCCTGCATTTCGCCTACTTCCATCCCTGCTGCTAGACACCGTGATACGTCGTCAAGTCTCCCAAGGAAACTATATGTCTGGTACGATTGCTCGTTGATTATACAAAGGCTGTGATTGTGGCTGCTGCCTGCCTGCCTGACTGCCTATGAATGATGTTGTTGTGGCTTTATTTGGCGCAATTGCTATATTTAGTGCGTATACTCTGAACCACTACAAGATGCGGTATCTTAAGATAGCAAAGAGACGTATTTAATGTAGCTGCTATATGTATGTATGTGGACGACTTTAATATGGTTGGATTTTCTATTATTGATTTTATTTTTTTTATCGATTTGATTTTCACTTTATCTTGTTGTGGTTTTTCTTTGTCCACACTTGAGATTTCGCAGAAATTTTCCCGATGAGTGTGAGTCATGCTGCATGCAAATGTCTGTCTGATTATTGAGTTTGGTTGGGAAGAAACTGGCATAATTTTTTTTTTGTATTTTCAAATTGTTGTCTTAATTTTGTTTACGCTTAGAAACTGGTGTCGGCTTTAGCTTTTGAAAAAAGCCACTAAACATGTTGGTTTATTCTTTACTCGCCAAGTTGCAAATCACTGTGTCTGTGTGGATATTAATTTGTCTATCAGTTTTTTTTAATTATGTGAATTGAGCTCCTCTTACTCCTCTCCTCTCTCTCTCTAATATGAATTGTTTTGTTGGCTTAGTTCGTGGGAGTGTCCATGATGCAGGAATGCGACTTGTCGGTGTAGACAATAAAAAAAAAAATAAACAAAACAAACGGAAAAATACAGTTGTTGCATCTACAGCGAATAATAAATTATGGCAATTTAACTATTTTGGTAATATTTAACCAAATTGAAATATAATTTGATGCATTTAAAATTTAGTGATTTTTTGGCTTTAGGAATGAGAGTGGTCCACTTTGGTTGACTACTGTTTCAGTATATATGGAGTTAAGAATTTCAAAAGAATTGGATTATTCACGATATTTCAAATATTTTTTTTTAAAATTGGTAAGGGTTGTGCATTTATAAGTATTTGACATTTACTACAATTTACTACAGTTATGATCGTGAATATCCCTAATATTTCTATCACCATTTTTAAACCAATCTAATAAATTTCAAATAAGTGCTTGGTGTCTTGGCTTAAATTATTTATTTTCACTATCTTCAGAATCATTAATTATCCTCCAAACACAAAAGTCGCTATTAATGCCCACACTTCATTTACATAAAAGAAAAAATCTTCATGTACATAGAAAAAATCATTTAAAAAAAATTCCCAAAATATGTAAGGCGTCATCATAGGTGTAAACTCCACCTTAAGGTAAATGTGACTTCATATTCCCTTAATAACTTCAAACAGTGTAGCGGCAAATAGCAAAGTGTAAAGAGAAAAACACTACATTAACTATAAATAACTTACAATGAACTCGTGACGGCATAATGTGATGTGTGCGAACAATTTTTTATGATGTGAAAGTACCACCATCATTAATGAAATCCCCGATTATGATTTTGTTTTCATCTGCATGTACAATTACAATTACATATTTACCTTGCTATGTGTACCAATATACATTGGTTTATTGCCACTGTTGCCAATTGCTTGCGTCGTATCCTGTAATTATAGAAAATGTTGCACATTTAAGTGATTTGTTCAGTGTACATTTGTATACTTTCATTTGTTGATGAAACATAAATATAATTCATATAAATTAATTACGAATATGATAATCTATAACAAGGTCATCATGCAACATAAAGAGTTCATTTAACAATCAAGCTGGGGATATTGAAAATCATGAGCATATAAAGATCAACTTTCACATATAGAGCTGAGGTATTATTTATTGTTGATGCAGTAGCATTGTAATATATAATTATAAACTATGAATAAAATGGCAAATTTTGATGATTTCACACAATTATTTATTTCACACAAATAATTAAGTGTTTCGCAAAACGATAAAGTGATCAGATGAAATAATGGTGGATGACGCACAGTGGTTAGGAATTGATAAGCAGTGACCAAATGTAACGTGGTAAGTCCACTAAGGCAAGTTCAGTCGTCGCCAGGGTCGCCATAATGACCCACAAAACCTTACGGAATAAGAACTCCGTAGATTTTTCCTGACTAGGCCGAAATAACAGTATTGTTTATTGATGGTGTAATTCAAACTTATAATCTACTGGATAAAGTATTTAGATACGAAAACAATTCGGATTCAGTGATAGAGATGTTGTCCTGTCCGATAATTTGTACCCAGGCCGATTTTAGATGATCAAGAAGTTTTAGTATACGCTCGGCTAGTATTGATGTGGATTGATGACAGGTTTCAGGACTCGGGTCGATTTAAGATATTCGAGAATTTACGTATCGGTCGATTAAGGGTGATAGGGAACTTTATAGTAGACACCCAAAACTGTAGAGGTCAGATAGGTCAGGATCGTTTCGTTACTCAGAAACGTGGTAGTTCGGGTTCGTTCGTTAATTCAGGTTCGTACCAGCAACTCGGCAGCGTACCGATGATTCGGGTTCGCCGGTAGTTAGATTAATATACGCAGTACGTTGTCAGCTTGCTGATTCGGGTTTTCAGGTTTATATCAGCAAGTGATGATTGATGACTTGTGTTTGACGTTGATTCGGGTTAATGACAACAATTCAGTTGGGTTTTGTTTTTGATTCAGATTTTTATCAGCAATGCTGGGTCATCTTGATGATTCGGGTTTGTCGGTGAATTAGGGTTGTATCAGCAATATGTGACCGTCTCGGTGATTCGGGTCTTTTCGGTCATTCAAGTTAATATCAGCAATTTGGGAATGTATTGTTTATTCGGGGTTGTTGGTAATTCAGCTTCGTATCCGCAACTCAGGATCGTGTTGGTGACTCGCGTTCTTCAGCGAATCGACTTTTGCAACTCGTAGATGTATTGATTCCGAATTCGCGACCGAACTAATAATCAAACCCGACGGAGTTCTAATTTCTAATACAATGCTGCAGGAAAGAAGATTATCTTCGTGTACCAGACCGAAATATGTGCAACACACGAGTCGGTATAGCAGACCGAAGTCCGATTTAACCGACCGAAGTCCGAACAGACCGTAGACCGATTCGACAAACCGAAGTCCGTTTTAACAGACCGAAGTCCGATTTTAGATACCGAAGTCCGATTCAACAGACCGAAATCCGATTCAACAGACCGAAGTCCAATTCAATATACCGAAGTCCGATTCAACAGAAATTTGCTTTAACAGACCGTAGCCCGATTCAACATACCGAAGTCCAATTCAACGGACCGAAGTCCAATTCAACAGACCGAAGTCCGATTCAACAGATAGAAGTCCGATTTAACAGATCGAAGTTCGATTCAACAGACCGAAGTCCGATTTAATATACCAAAGTCCGATTTAACAGACCGAAGTCCGATTTAACAGACCGAAGTCCGATTTAACAGACCGAAGTCCGATTCAACAGACCGAAGTCCAATTCAACGGACCGAAGTCCGATTTATTGCCCTGAGAAGGGCAGGGGAGATCGGGTACAGAGTAACTTAGCAATAAACATCGCTGCGGCAGCAACCGACGAATTTACCAAGCAAAATGCTCGATCATTAAAGTAAGTGCAGCTCTCGATGTAATGAGTATTATATCGCATCACACTGCATCGATTAACACTTTCTCTTGTGATGACGTTTTCTGAATGTGTTTGGTCGGATATTGGTCGTCGCACTCATTCGCCGTTCGTGGCGATTGTCGAATGTGTCGTAGGTGGCAGTCGCGTGCATTGCCGAACGCATCGTTTGCTATCGTCGTGTGATTGATGATATTGTTGTTTGCCCTTAAAGTAATTGAAACAGATTATGCAGATTGGGTTGGTTAGTGATATTCAAGAGTAAATTAAGGACGTGTATATTATTGGTGGTTAGAGGTTAAAAGGTCGTAATTGTGTGTATGGAAGGCTTTCGTCACGTTACACAAAATAAAATAACATTTGACTTAGATAGCATTTTTTTATTCTGTAAAAACTTTTTTAAGCTTCCTGTCTAGATATTGTTTAACAGAAGACATTTTTTTGTTTGCAAAAAATATATCATTTATTTAAAAAGTCACTTATCGAACCGAACAACCAATAAACCTACATAAAATTTTAATACTTGCGAGCCCATGCATCAAAATATAAATTGATTTAAAAGTAAGAAAAAAAATACTCAACACTTAAAATTTAACACTAAACTCGTTAATCCGTTTGCAATCATTCAATTAAATAACAAAAAGATGCAGAAATAGCAAACCAGTTTTAGTTTTTTTTCTCTTTCTCAAATTTTTGATTATAAATATAAATGTACTTCGAACATGAGTGTGAATCATTAACTTTTATTTTTAATGATTACCAATGAAAGGCTAAATTATTAAACAAAAAACATACCAAAAAAACAATAAAATTAAAACCCCTTACAAAAATTAATAATAATTAAAGCTAGAAACATAATCCACAAGACAATGACAATCGTTGACTACAACAGAAAACCACCAGCCAGATAGACATTAATGCTGCTGCCATCGCTTTGTAAACGAAACTCATACTTACAGTACACTAACATTTACACATCATTTTAACTTTGTCTTTAACGAGTAAATAAGTTTTGTGTTTTATCTTCGTTTACCGTACATTTCAGTCAATTCACGTAAAAATTTTCTTTTCTTCTTTTATTTGTTTTCTTTTCAGTTTTGAGATCAGTGGATCAATTCGAAAATGGGCACAAAGATCGAGTACGTGGACACAACGCATCTGTACGCGACCAAATACATTCGTAATTCCAAAGCCATTGCCGTTCTATGGGCCATATTCACAATTTGTTATGCCATCATTGGCATTGTGGCATTTGTGACACCAGGTAACTAATAACTCTTTACCTAATTGATTATTTACTTGTGATCTATCTGTATAGATTTCGAAATTGTTTGTTGCAAGGTATTTATGGGTGATAAGTAAAGTGACAAGTTAATTTGTTGCTTGACAATTTGTAGCGAACATTTTTTTTTTGTCACCACCAATGATAATCGTTTTGCGAAAGTGTCACGTTTATGTGTTTAACGAATTCCAATTTTGTTAATTTTTTGCTATCTATTTTTTAAAATATTTGGAAAAAAAATTTACAGGAAATGTGCAACGTACATTCTCTGGCTTATACGGAAAGCTTTTGATAAGTTTTATATAAAAAAATTTTATTTATTTTATTATATTTTAGACAGTAAGCATTGTGAATTTTATCGTAAACGGAATTTATATTTTAGCTATATTCACGACATCTTAAGAAGAATCCATTGAATCACACATAATGAAACATGTGCTACTGATACTGAACTGAAAAAGAAGGCTCATATTTCTTTTGCGATAATTAATGCACTTCATCGTGCCATTAGCTGGAAATGAGAGGGTTATATTGTAATCTACTCTAAGATTTCATAGGCTTTATTGTTTCATGTAATGAAATTTCATAATTTCAATGAGAACGTTTGAACTATTACAATGCAAATAAGTAAGAAAAGAATAAAATTGACTACCCAAAATGTTGGCGACCACTGCAAACGAATTAAGGACCACGATTTGAGGATATACACCTGGAATGTTAGAACACTGTTTAAAACAAGGTGCCTCCATCGAACTGGCGGAAGTCCTCGAAGAATACAAGGCTGACATAGGCGCTTTACAGGGAATCCGGTGGACGGGACAAGGGTGCTTGCGCATAAAGACTTGCGACATCTACTATAGTGGCCATGGGGAGCGGATGTAGATTTGTGTTTGGCAAAAGATTGCGAAACCTCGTCTCACGGTTCAAACCGGGGTGTGGACGAATAGCCACCATAAAAGACAAGACAAAGTTTTTCCAAATAATACTTTTATGTGACCATGATCCGACAGAAGACAAAAGCGATAAGGACAAAGACGAGTTCTACGAGAGCCTAGAAAATGTTCAGGACATCAAAATTGTACTAGGTGATACATTTAAACCTAAAAAAACTTAGTTTCCCTTTACACCCCATGAATGAGGTATGGGATGCTTCTCGCGTTATTGTAAATTAACACGCTTTCTATTTTAGATTCACAATAAACAGCACCTACTTGTTTATCGACGAATGCGAACGTCACTGATGGAGAAGCTTTTACTAGAAATGCCGATTGAATCGACACTTATACTGCAAAATTGCTGTCGACAACATCGAGGGGGCCGGCAATGTAAGAAAAATTTAGTAGACTGGAGCCGGGAATCGAGCTAAGGATCACCCATATTATAGTCGCGTGTTCTAGCCACTATGCCACGGCATTTGAGCATACCATCGAAAAATTCAGTCAGCACATCGAAACGTCGAAAAACCAGGACGAGCGCACAGAGTTCGAAGTAGAGAGGGAGCCCGAAAAATTTACCGAAGAGTTTAGGCGAAAATGCGTGGAACAGGATTGCCCTCCTGTAACGACAGCGATGGTCAGATAGTGGCGGACCCGGATAACGTTCAGAAGACATGGAGAGAACATTTCGGCAATCTACTGGATGCGGACACCACTCCAGAAGAACCCGCACCAATCCATGACGATGGTATTATTTGTTCACCTCCGAGCCAAAGCGAAATACGTGTGGCAATATTCCGCTTTAAAAACAACAAAGCGAATGGAGCCGATGGTCTCCCTGCTGAATTGTTTAAGACAGGCGGAAAGTAGCTGATTAGGAGCATGCATTAGCTCATGGAGAACATCTTGCTTGAGGAGAGCATGCCCGGGGATTGGTGTCTTAGTCTGTTATGTCCTATATACAAGAGAGGAGATCATAGTGAATGTAAGAACTACCGTAGAATAAGCCTATTGCCAATTGCGTACAAGCTCCTTTCGAGCATATTGTGTGAATGTGTAAATCCAATTGTAGAAAAACTGAGTGGGCATTATCAGTGCGGCTTTAGACCTGGTAAATCTACGACGGATCAAATATTCACCTTAAGACAAAGTCTGGAAAAAACTCATAAAAAGCAGATCGACACCTACCACCGCTTTGTCGACTACAAACTTGCCTTCGACTCTCCGATAAGGAAAAGGCTATGCAGTATTGTCTGTGTTTTGTATTTCTGCAACCCTGATACGGCTTTGCAGGTGTAGCTTGGAAAACACCAAATCCTCGGTTAAAATTGGTAAGGATCACTCTGAACAATTCAAAACGGAAAGAGGTCTCAGGCAGGGTGATAGCTTTTCCTGTACACTATGTAATATAGTTATGGAGAAGGTGATGAGAAATGCTGGCGTCAATATGCCTGTCATCATATTCCACAAAAGCCACATGCCACTAGCTTATGTCGATGATATAGACATCATTGGCCGAAATCTGCTGGTTTTTTCATCGCTAGGAAAAAAGTCTGCTAAAATGGGTTTAGCGGCCAACGAGGACAAAACAAAAATAATGATACGAACAAAAGAGTTTTCTCGATGGGGACGCCTTGTCAACGTTAACAATTGTTGTTTTGAGGTAGTAGATGAATTTCTCTACCTCGCATCCTCCGTCAATAGGAAAAATAGTGTCAGCCAAGAAATCAAGCGGAGAATAGTGATCGCCAATACATGTTTTTACGGGCTTCGGCAGCACTTTAGTAACACCGCCTTACCTCGGGATACTAAGAAACAGCTACACCAGGTGTTAATTACACAGTACAACAGCCAATCTGGGGAGTGAGAAATTCCATGTCAGGGTGATGGTACCAGATCAGTATAGTAAAACCCCCAAAGGTTTGGCGTTCGTATGTGTCAGTTTTTTTATGAGATTTTAAATTTAATCTATCATATAGGTAAATATCTCACGTTTTAGGCTCATTTGTTATATTGTTATATGGTGGCGTATGAATATCATAAGCAATATTCCACTTAAATCTTACGCCATGGAGTACAATAGTTTTATTGTAACTGTTACAAAATAAACCCAGTTCAAAATCATTTGATGAATGGAAAAAGGAATCTGTTGATTATATAGAAAAACGTTATATGAACAGATTAAAGAAATTGTAATTCTTAATTTTTCTAAATTTGTTTCATCAAAATCGGACAAGTGGTCTCGAGTTATGTTAAACTACGTTTTTGCCAAAATGTTACAACTAAGCGAAAAAACATCAAGATAAGGAAAAAATTTAAAATGTCATAAAAAAAGACTGACACATACGAACGCCAACCCCTTTGAGGGTTTTACTATACTGACCTGGTACCATCACCCTGACTTGGAATTTCTCACCCCCCAGAAAATAATCCCAAAAATGTTCCACAGTGTTATACCCATTCTGTTGTATGCGTCCGAATCGTGGGAGCTTTCGCCAACGGACATATAAATCCTGGGAGTATTCGAAAGAAAGGTACTCCGAAAAATATATAGACCAAGCAGTGTCGACGGCGAGTTTCGCCATCGGATAAACCATAGCTGTATGAGCTTTACCACGACATCGAAGTAGCTAAAAGAGTCAGAATCCAATGACTACAATGACTGGCACATGTTGCTAGGATAGATGTGAATGCTTCAGCGAGATAGGTGTTCCAAACTCCGTTGGAAGGACCAAGTGGTTGGCGACGTGCCACCATCTGGTAGGACTATCTGGAGAACGCACGCAGAAGACCGAAGCATGTGGAATTCTGTATTACTGCAGGCCTCAAATTTATGAACCACGTTCGTAAGTTGTAATGAGCTACTTATGTAAGTTAGTAAGTAATTTCAATGAGGTCATGCTAACGCCAAACACAAAGGAAGCTAGATATCACATTAGCTAAATATTACCCAGAAGCAAAAAATGGGGCTTTGCATGCCTTCTTGCAGGCCTGCAAAGGCAGTCAGAAGCCCTACCCTTCAAATTCAGTCTTCATTTCAAATTAACATAGGGCGCCATGGGCAGGCAAGGCCTGCACATTCCCTTTGTCATTGAAGGCGTTTCAGTAGGCATGCCTAGTATGTCCTGCTTAGAGTCCTGATAATAAGGGCCTTCTATGAGGCATTGCTACTGCAGACCACCTTGCAGGCCTGCAAAAGAGCATTTATAGAAGGACTATAGTAAAAAAAAAACATATGCGAATTATTTCCATATGTATTAAATGATTTCGTACTTTTTATAAATTTTTAATACAATATTTATTACAATTTGAAATAACTTTTTTTTTAAACTCCAGCATCAGGAATCGAACTCGCGACCTTAGTACTCATAGATGGGCATGCTACCTACTCGGCTATCACGTGATATAGTTGTTGTACGACAAATAGCATACATGTGGTTCTCATAAACAACAGCATCTGTCTTACCTTCCCTTAAGAGGCCTGTCAACAGGCCTCATCGGAGAAGTGATAAGTGCATGGCTATGAACGTCAATTTTGCCTTCTACTAATAGGACTGTCAACAGACCTGTTTAAGGCAAGATAGTTTGCATGCCCTTTGAGAACATCTTTGGTATTTTTGTGGGGTACACAGCAGGGCTGCTCACAGGCTAGTTTAAGAAGGAAAAGAGGCATGCCTGCGGAATCTTTTCTCATCCTAGTAAGAGGCCTCATTGCAGGTCTCATTTGAGAAGCGAAATGTGCATGGGTATGGAATTTTTTGTTAGGCGTAGTAAGAGTTTATTATAGCCTGTATACATGCCTGAAAAAGGAAGGCGTATTTGAATGTCAACAAACTGCCTTTGAAGGCATATTTTTACAATGCCTCGTCTTTTCCGCTGCTCGGTACCGAGATAGCCAATGCCTATTCCAACCAACTCTCTCAATTGCATCAAATAAACCCCCTAACTCTGGCGTTTCAGACCCACAATGGCAAAGTATTGCGAATTCTATGAGCACTGCCGCAACTACCGTACTGGGTTATAAAATAGAACGCTCAGACAAGCCCTGAACGATGATGAATGTCGCGAAACGTCTGAGGAAAAGGATGCTGCATATAGGGCAATACTTCAGCCAATGGCAATGCGTGCGGTGACGGAGCGTTATAATACAAAGAAGAGGAAGATGAAACGCCTGGCGAAAAAAGCATCTGTGGAAGAAAAGAGAGAGTCAGAATATCGATACCGAAAGTTTTATAAAAAAAGCAAAGGTTTTTGAGAAGGAATCCCCACCTATAAGGACGGTGATTGAAACCTGGTCAGGGACACTCAAAGTGTGCTGTAAATATGGAGGGAACACTTGCGTACTTTGCTCGTTCCCAAAGGCATCATATTTGACGAAATTACGCCATGCTGTTCGCTTATGCCGATGACATAGATATCATTTTCCGAGGACTGCGGAGTGTTACTGCGGCCTTTTCAAGTATTGGGGAGCAGTTGGCAGAAGTGGGTCTGGGGATCAATGAGGACAAATCCAGATTATCCATTTTCAACGTTTGGAACGGTGCGTCAACGTTGACAACTATATCTTTGAAGTGGTAGAAAATTTTTCCTACCTTGTTTTCAGTCAGATGAACTGACTGATAAATCCCTTACCCTTACACACTGTAGTTGTGTGGGTCATAAAATAGAAGCGTGTTTATTCACAATAATTATATAAGCTGTCCCATCTCGTTCATGAGATGTAAAGGAAAATTACGTTTTATTTTAAGTATAAAATATTCTACAATTGTTTTTAATATTTAGTAGTTATAAAATTGTTTAAATCCTCGCAAATACATAAGCTCGAAACACTTTATGCAATGAAAGATAAATTCCTCATAAACTCTTAATACATATCATCATATCTTTACAGAATGGGTTGGAGATCCCGATAATGAAAGCGCTGGACGCCTAGGACTATGGCAAGTCTGTCAAAAAGATGAAATTTTCGACAATTGCAAAAGAAAATGGGAAAATATAATACAAGTGCCAACATTTTCATTTCAAGTAAGTAAATGGCAAATTTAACAAAAAAAAACACATTAATTTTCACATATTTCCCTTTTTCAGTTGGCTACGCTATTTATGGCCGCAGCAGTCGCATTGGCCCTGCTGACAATATGTTTCTTAATCTTTGTAATTTTCATGAAATCTACACGAGTCTTTCACATTTGTGGTTGGTTGCAAATCATATCAGGTATGTTCAATGATAGTCAAATACTCATAGATTAATGAAATCAATATGAATGTCTGTATAGAGTACGAATGAATGAGTTGTTTTTTTGGTATTATATGATTGGGGTTTCAAGAAAACCCAGATATCACGCTGACATTACATTTTCGTAATTTTACTTTTCTGTAATTGCTTATTTTTCGAAAAAGTTAACATTTGCGGAAGTACAAAACAGTTTGAAGTGTGGAAAGGAAAGCGCAAATTATCACAGTGTCACCCAAGATCTCCATGATGACATGTCGAGCATTTATAAACACGTAGCTAAATGTTGTACTAATTTATTTTATTCTTTCGTTTTTTTTTCGCTTTTAAATCAATTCTTAGTGTCCGCTATAAATGAAGGTTGCTTAGCTTGATTTTTGTGCAGTCTCTTGATATATTGAGGTCAGGTTTTTTTTTGCATTTATGATTCATTTGATAAAAGCTGATTTGGATTTTTCGATAAAGGGGGGAACACGTGTTGGTGATAGTGACAGAGACACAGAAATCATAATTGAGAGGTGCTGAATTTCTGCACTATTAAGAAATGATAGTCAGATTGTCACATTATCATAATTCAAACTAGCAATGAAGATGAACGCTTTGCATCCCCTGAATGTATAGGAGAAATTCTCTACAGAGATAAAAATTATAGAGATTTCTTCGTCTTCTTCTTTAATGGCAGAAATAACAGAAATTTATCTATCAGTAGGCGCACTTAGATTTTATTGCCGAAGACTTTTCGAATCGGAACATTTTCGTTCATTCGTACAACATGTCCAAGGCAGCGCATTCGATCTATTTGAACGCACATGACTACGTCGATGTCGTTGTACAGCTCATACAGCTCATGATTCATTCGACGACGATACTTGCCGTTAACGATGATGGGTCCAAATATTTTGCGAAGTATTTTTCTCTCGAAAACTCCCAGGATATATTGATCCGCTTGTGTCATAGAGCAAGATAGGTAGGATCAGTGTTTGGTAGGTTGGATCTTAGTTTGTCGAGAGAGGGCTTTATCATTAAAAAGCTTGCTCAACGCATATTAACAGTGGTTTGCAATCAATATTCATTTATTGATTTCCAGGCTAACATAATTATTTTTGTTTATGGCGTAGCCGAGGTAGACAACATCATCCACCACTTATAAGTTATAGGTGTCAACATTCACGCAGCATCCCAAACGATTACACTTTTTGGTCGTTGAAACAAATAGCTTGGTTTTGTGATCATGAATCAACAGACCCACTTCTGCCGACTGCTTCTCAATGCTTGAAAAGACTGCAGTAACATTCTTCAGTCCTCGGCCAAAAATGTCTATATCATCAGCATACGCGAGCAGCATGTTGCCTTTGTTAAAGATGGTGCCAGTCGTGTTTACTGCTGCCTTCCGCATGATCATAATGGAGATGGTCCAATCAGGTTCACTAAAATTGGCTTTAGTCTTTCACATAACACAATAGACAGGACCTTGCACGCAATAGGTAAAAGGCTGATCCCGCTATAATTTGTACACACACTTGGAACGCCTTCCTTAAGAACAGGACACAGTCAAATCGTGTTTATGAGCTGGTGCATGCATCGACTCCCGCGAACAAGCTGAGAACGAAAGTGTTCCCTCCATATTTGTAGCACACTCTGAATGTCCGTGACCCGATATCCGTGTCCGTCCTTACAGGTACCAGGGTTTGTCTGAGTGTGTTTTTTCATAACTCAGTACGGTCGATGCGGCAGTGGTCATAGAATTCGCAATATGCTACCACTGGGTGTCGGGAACATCAGAATTAGAGAGTTTACTTACTTACTTAGCTAGCACTTCTTTGCAATCCCACTGGATTATATACCGCACGTAGAAAAATATTATAAGCGCCACGATCTTCCGGGCTTGTGCTCCAGTTAGTCACACAAGGTTCTAAGTTACCTGGTCTTTCCAACGAAGTTTTGGTCGCCTTCTTCTGCGCCGTCCATCGAGTTCATTGTCGAAAACTTTTCGAGCTGAAGCATTTTCGTCCATGCGTACAACATGACCTAGCCAACACAACCGCTGCACCTTAATGCGTCTGACCACGTCAATGTCAGTGTACAGCTCATGATTCATACGAAGCCGATACTCTTCGTTAACGATGATGGGCCCATATATTTTACGGAGCATTTTTCTCTCGAATACTGCCAGAACCGATTCATCCGCTTGTGTCATAACCCAGGATTCTGAACCATACATTAAGACAGGTAGAACCAGTATCTAGTATAGCTGGATTTTTGTTCGTCGAGAGAGGGTTCTGTCATTGAATCGATTCCTTAGTCCGTAGTATCATTTATTAGCAAGCAGGATTCTTCTCCGGATTTCGAGGGTGACATTATTTGTTTTGTTGATGGTGGAGCCTAGGTAGATAAAATTATCTACCACCTCGAAATTATAGTTGTCAACGTTCACGCATTTTCCCAAACGAGTAGATTCTTTGTTCGTTGAAACTAATAACTTCGTTTGCCCTCGTTCACCGTTTGACCCATTTTCAATGATTCCTTCTGTATGTCTGAGAAGGCCGATGATGTCTACGTCATCAGCGTACGCGAGTAGTATGTGGCTTTTGCTGAATATCGTGCTACTCGTGTTTACTACAGCTTTCCTCATTATCATCTCCATCACTATGTTGAAGAGGTCGCACAATAGGTCGCCGCCTTGTTTTAGGCCTCGTCTGGTACAGAATGGCTCCGTAAGGTCCTTGCCTATCTTCACTAAAGACATCGTGTCAGTCAGCGTCATTCCGCAAAGTTGTATCAGCTTCGCTGGAAACTCAGCCATGGCTTAGAGAAATTTCTGCCGCATTATGCTGTCGAGGGCAGCTTTATAGTTGACGAAAAGATGGTACGATATGTTTCTCTTGGATCTTTTCCATGATTTGCTGGTGTGAATATCTGGTCTGTTGTTGATTTACCAGGTCTAAAGCCACACTGATAAGGCCCGATCAGGTTAGATAACACTGGCTTTAGTCTCTCACATAACACACTAGACAGGACCTTATATGCGTTGGGTAAATGGTCTGATCCCGCGGTAGTTGTTACACACACTTGGATCACATTTTTTCAGCACAGGACATAATACGCTTAAATTCCAATCGTCGGGCATGCACTCTTCAAGCCAAACCGTGCGAAGGAGCAGGTGCATGCTCGTTATTAGCTCCTTGTCACCGGACTTGAAGAGCTCTGCCGAAAGTCCGTCGGCGCCGGCTGCTTTATTAATATAATTGAAAGAGTTGGTTGGAGTAGGCATTGGATATTTTGGTGGTATGCCGCTTTGTGATGTCTAACTTCCTTTGGGTTTGGTTACAAGCGTTTTGAGTACTGTTTAAACGCGTGCGTACCTTGATTGCACCTAGATGGTAATCCGATTTAATATTTGCACCGCATGTCCATAACGCTTGAGACATGCCTTCCATTAATTACCACGTGATCAATCTGGTTGCTTGTATTTTCATCAGGGGATATCCAGGTTGCCTTGGGGATATCTTTATGCGGGAATTTGGTTCCACTTGCTACCATGTTTCTTGCCGACGAGAAGCTTACTTGTCTGAATCCGTTATCGGAGGTGTTGTTGTGCAGACTGAATTTCCCGACTGCAGACGATTAAGAGCATCTTCTCTTCCTATTTTAGCTTTAAAATCTTCCATAACAATTTGAATGTTATGTGCAGGACAGTGGTCATATATTTCCTCCAGGCGCTCATAGAATGCATCTTTAATGTCCTCATCTTTGGCTTCCATCGGGGCGTGTAGAGATTCCAAAGGACAAAACCACTAAAACTATTTCGGGGGATATGTCCGCCCATCGACGCGGACCTAACTTCCAAAATAGTATAGGGGTTTAGTCCGCATTACTGAACGGATTTAAACCCCAAAAATAATGTGAGTTTATGATAGGTGATTTTCTTTGGAAATTATGCGAAGAAAACACCCAATGCCTTTTGGGGCTATGTCCACGTCGCGAGCGGAAATATCCCCCAAAATTGCTTTGGGGATTATGTCTATTGGGAGTTATATCCAGGCACCTGTATAGAAGTTCTCAAATATATATATATTATACATAGATTCTACAGATGCCATAAAAAGATTGTCTAATTTTTGGAAAATTTTAAGTTTATTTGCTCTCAGTATTACAAGGTGGGCTAAAAGAAGTCATCCGATGATGTTTGGCTCGCATTGTTTTTTTTTCTAAATGAAAAATTTCGATTCTGTTGGAACCACATATCCTCCAGTCCTAATTCGTCCAATTGCGGCAGAAAAAACTCAGTTAACTTGGCCCTATAGCACTGTTGTTGTTTCACCAGCGGCGTTCTCGAAAAAAAATGGCCCGATGACTCCTACAGGGTGATCAGCACACCATGCAGTCACTTTGAACGGGTGTAATGGCTGCTCGTGCATCACTCGTAGATTTTTGGTGCCCCAGAAGCGATAGTTTTGATTGTTCACGTACCCGCTGAGGTGGAAATGATCCTCATCGCTCATTATGATTTTGATCGAAAAATCGTCGACTTCGTCTTCGATATTGAAGATGGTTGGTCGTTTAGCGTTCGACAGGCAGCAGCTGATGCACGGACTGGACTTTGTACGGGAACATGCGCAAATCTTTGACCCAAATTCGCCTTAGGGACGACCAACTGATGGCTAATTGCGAGGCGCGGCGTCTGGTCGATGTTTCCGGCGGCAACAGCGGCCGGCCACTCCTGCAACGTCTCGTGTGGTCCCATTCAAGGTTGTTGGCCAAACGGCTCAGTGTTTGCCCCGTAGGTGTCGGACGGGCGTCGAATCGGCGACGTAATTTGCGCTGCGCCAATACCACAGACGAATTGTTACGCAAAAAAAATAGACACGATAATTCAGCGTTCTTTGGTAGTGTATCGCCCCACGGCTTGTTCATTTATATTCTACAGCTGTCATGTGCAAAAATAAAAGTACCTTCCAATAAGATGATCTCTTTTGGCCCACCTTGTAGTTAGCTCAAATAGTTTCACAAGTTTTCGCATTGTTTTGTATAATTATATAAGTTATTTACATAAGTTAGTCTTTACAATGAATATTATTAAAATAAAACTTGATTAACAAACAATCTGCTTATTTTCCTCCAGCTCTGTGTATGATAGTAGCCTGCTGTGCCTATCCCTTCGGCTGGAATTCAGATGATTTTCGAAAAATATGCGGACCTGATGCCAATCGCTTTGAACTTGGCCTCTGTGGCATTCGATGGGCATATCCCTTGGCCATAATAGGCTGTATTGATGGTGTAGTACTGGCAACACTGGCCTTTATATTGGCCACTAGACATGTACGATTGCAACCGGATCCAATGTATCAAAATTCTCTATTCAAAGGTAAAGTTGTTGAAAATCTTAACATACCAGTATCAAAAGTTAACCACATTCTCTTTTACTTTTCCATATTACACAATAGGTGAAATCAATAACAGCTACATTACAGATGCCGTTAGTTTAGCGGGCTCTCGCAAAAATCTCAATTTGCAACCCATTCTATTGGTGGCGCCACCCGGCGATGATACAATTTCACAATTCTCAAGTCGGACACCAAATCATCGATACAATAGACCGGATTATCACAATTCAATGCATCAATTCTAGTACATTGTGTAAACATAAGTACCGTATCACTCTATGTATGTAATGTATTGACCAATCACGTAGATTTAAGTATGTACTCTATGTTTTGAAACTGCCGTTTTTCTTGCTCCTATTCCGAATACTGTTATAAGCGATGTAACAAAATAATAATACTTTTGTACGTGAGTGTTTTTTTTTAATCCTGCTGACTGTTATTAATTTATAGACGAGTATATATGTATGTAATAATTATAATATTGTGTAAAGAAGTATGTGTAAAGTTATATGAATGTAATGTAAACATTTTGAGAAAAAGAACAAATTTAGAAATACAAATAATAATTACAATGAACATTTTATGAAAATGGAAGAGAAGAGTGGATTTTATTTTTAAAAGAAATCAAAGAAATGATTTGTGCTTTTTCAATTATTTTGGTTATCTTCTAATATATAATATAACATAGTATAAAAATTTTTTGATCATTGAGTTGGGACTCCATTCTGAGAACTGCACGTGAAAGTAGCACCAAAAAGAAGAAGTTCTGCATCATTCATTTTGTCAAGTTACATGCCATAATAATATAATATCGATTTGAAGTTTGTAAGTATCGTATAGGATAATTTGTCACGTTTTAGGCTCTTTTGTTTGACATAACTCGAGAACCACTAGTCCGATTTAGCTGAAACAAATTAAAAAAAAAAATTAAGAATTACAATTCCTTTAATCTGTTCACCAAAACAAATGGTGCAGCACTTCTTCTTTTAAGGTTACTTTCACATGCAGTTCTCAGAATTGAGTCCCAAAAACATCCGTGGTGGTACTGTGTCACGGTGTTTGTCGCAGCATTCGGAGGACCAATCTTTATGAAATTTTGTATGTATAGTTGTTAGGTATGAGAATAGGCACCATTGAATTTTCATACCGCTAGATGGCGTTGGGGTGTATTTATATGGAAAATTTAAATGGATGAACCAATTTATCTGAAATTTAGAATGTGTATTTGCTTGATCATGAGAAAAAATGGTATGTACAAATGAAACCGGTAGGTGGCGCTAGGGTGGATTTATACCGAAAGTTTGAACGATTGGACCAATTTAATTGTAACTCAGAATGTATGTTTGCTTGATCATTAGAACAAAGTTTTTGTGCATATTAGCCCGGTGTGTGGAGCTGCAGTGGCCCTATTTCCAAAATTTATATTGATGGACCGATTTTACTCAAACACAGCACGTAGAACATCTTTGTGTTGAACGTATGGACCAACTTACAAGAAATTAAGAATATGTATTTGTTTGATCATAAAAAATTAATAACCGATAGGTGGCGCTGGAGTGGAATTATACTGATAAATTGACCGAATGCACAAATTTAAGTGAAATTTAGAATGTTGGTTGGTTTGATCATGAAAACATTTGACCCAGTAGGTGGCGCTTGAGTGAACTTATTTCGAGAATAGAAAAAAGAACACCTCCCCAAAAAAAAATGTATTTTTTAAACCCAAAGAAATATAATTCGATGCTCATAAAGTATTTGGCACATCAGTATGTATTTACACTGATAAATTGACCGAATGCACAAATTTAAATGAAATTTAAAATGTTGGTTGGTTTGATCAGGAAAACAATTTTTTTTTGTATGAATTGACCCAGTAGGTGGCGCTGGAGTGGACTTATTTCGAGAATTGAAGAAGGAACACCTGCCCAAAAAAATGTATTTTTAAAACCAGAGAAATATAATATAAATAAAAACCCAGAGAAATATAATTCGATGCTCATAAAGTATTTGGCGCTGCAGTATGAGCATACAGATCAAAGTTTTATATTTGTATATTGGTCGAAATTGTCATGTATTTTTTATCCACAGGGCATCAAAATTCAATGCACAGATGGTACCTGGTACTACAGATATAGAGGTGCACCCCATATTTATATTTTCGATAAGTGGGCGTGGTAACTATAACGGGTCCGCAATCTAACGTTTTTGTTTTCAACTAGTACTTATTTCGTGAATGGTTACACATAGCTCATGTCTGATTTGATAGATAATTAATTTTATCCTTCCGCTGAACGAATATGGTTGTGTATACGCTTGAACAACGCTGGGAAATATTGCGACATTACTTTAAAAATCATGGTAATCTTGCATAATGTGTGCGAAAATTGCGTACGAATTTTGGAAGAAGAGAAGCACCGTTAGCTCCGTATGTTCGTTATCTTCTGAAAAAAAGTAAAAGAAACTGGCATCCTCATCGATAAACCAAAGCGTTAAAAGCCAAAAACAGTGCGTATACCCGAGAATATTGCTGCTGTGGCAGAAAGTGTGCGTGAAGCGCCATCAACATCAATTCACCGTCGCAATGTGGCTAAAATTTTGATTTCATTGGCCAAAAGTAAAATTTTTTTTGTCACCGATTTGTAAAATTTTTACGCCGCTTTGTAGCTAATACATCCAATTTAAGGTAGCCAAAAAATTAGGTTAAACAATTGATAATTGTGGGCGTGGCATGCTGTCAAACTCAACTGTTTTTTTTGATTTTTCCTCAAAAATAAATGGTTACTACTCGCAAGCTATCATCGATAATTGCCTGCGGTCTTTTTTTATAATGTTGGTAGGATTAGAGTCTTTAGTTGTTGTAAGTGGTCACAGCTCTAGCGTTTAATATTAGGGGCTTTATGAAATTTTTATGAAACTACTATATTTTTCTTAAATTTAAACTTTAGTGGAATAGAACTTCTAGGGAACAAAAGGGAACAAGAAACGTATACCACCCAGAGAAAGGTGAAAGTGTCCTCTTTAACCCTATATATACTTTTTTACCCGCCACGGGCCGCCGATAGAACACTTTTTTCATTTTAATGAAATTACTCTAATAAAAAATCAAATTACGCCCTATAAGTAGCCCAATATGTACTCGTATACATAATTCGTGTAAACCTTAACGGATCGATATGAAAATGTACCAGTATAAATATATTTCAAAATGAACTTATGGGATTGTAAATGAGCAGAATAGCCCCACCCTCTCTGGTACCACCCATACAAAATAACGTATTTTTGTATAATTAATATTTCTTTTATAACTGCCAAACAGACGATCGGAGGATATTTGATTTTGTTGAGTTTATTTATATTGCAAAATTTGACAAACCCTAAGAAAACCGAAACCTTTGCCACACCCCTTCTGATACCTCCCATACAAATGACCGAATTGACCCTTATAGTTTTGCATACATATCTTTTTGGTTAGCAAAGTGAATTCACTCAAATTTTACGTATGATTTACGCTAATGATTATCGACCTCAGGAATGAGTATGGACTATATCGGTTGACGCTTTCTGGTATCTCCCATACAAAATGACCTATTTTTGGACAATACATATTTCTCCCATAACTTTCAAACGGACACTTGGGGGGTAATGAAAATTGGTCGGTTCATTTATATTGTGACAGAAGGCCAAACCTCAGAAAACCTAACTATTTTACACACCCCTTCTGGTAGCTTCGATACAAATTGCCGAACTCACCCCTATAGTCTACATACATATAATTTGTATAAGTACACTGAATCCAGTCAAATTTTGCGTAAGTTATACGGTTATGAAAATTTGGAAAATAAGAAATCATGCCTTCTGTGCCTCCCATACAAAATAACATTTTCTGAAAAATTTATATTTCTCCCATAACTTCCAAACCGGCACCTGGGGGATGATTTTAATTTGGTCAGTTAATTTATCTTGTAATAGGCGACAAAACCTCAGAAACCCTAACTATTTGACACATCGCTTCTGGTATCTTCCATATAGATAACCGATATTTTCCCTTTTACATACATAGCATTTTTGTATGTACTCTGAATTCAGACAAATTGAACGTTGATTTACGAAAAAAAAAATTCAAACACGGTGTGCTGCCCCTATTTGTACCTCCTGTACAAATAAGTTAATTTTTTACGCTTTTGCTTCATAAGCAGACAAAAAATAATAAATGAGCAATTTTATTTTAATTAAAAATCTATTAATTTCAATATTTCAAGACTTAAACAATATCTTATACTTAATAAACTTAATTTCCCTTTGCACCCCATGAATGAGGTATGGGATAGCTTCTCGCGTTGTTGTGAATTAACACGCTTTCTATTTTTAGATTCACAACTAACGGCACCTACTTATTTATCGACGAATGCGAACGTCACTGTTTTGAGAAGCTCTTACTAGACACGACGATTGAATCGAATCTTAATACTGCGAAGTTGCTGTCAAACAACATTCGAGGGGAGACAATGAAAGATAATTTTATTTATTTTTTTCTTTTTAAGATGACTGGAGCCAGGTTTGAACCTGCGATCTCCCGCATGGTAGTCGCGTGTTCTCACCACTATGCCACGGCCGGTCCCTTATACTTAATGATGGTATTTATTAGTCAGTTTACCTGAGTGAAAAACCACGGTTTCCAAACCTATAAAAATCTGTTGCAGTTCTTATTTTTAAAATGTTTGTTTTAAAAATTATCAAATTTGACAGCCAAAGTATTAAATTTTTCTGTTTTAATAGCAAGATTTTTACATAATATTATTAACGTTTTGTTTTTAGTGTAAATATTCTTTGAGTGTAAACAAATTTGTAAATTTGACAGCAAAAAATTTTTAATTTTTCTGTAATAATAGCAAAATCTCCAGTTGATTTTACAATTTTTTTTTTTGAGTGTATACATTTTTTTCAGTGTAACATTAAAAAAAATTCCAATATTACAAAAAATTTGTATAATTGTTATTAAGTTCCAAATATAAAATTTGTTAATTATTAAAAAAATAATATACCCATATTTCACTCTAAAAGCTGACAAAAAATCAAAAGTTCAACTTTGACCCAGAATTATTTAAAATGTCCTGAATCAATTTAAATGTAATTAAATATCTATCCATTAAACAAAATTACTTCTAAATTTTTATCGGTTCAAAAGTTACAGAATTTTGGCCAATGAAAAACGATTTTCAGCCACTGTGCGTCGTTCTCCACAATTGAACATTTCGGAGACATCATTGAGATGAATTTTGAAGCCAACTGACCATCCAATGCGTTTTCGCTTCGCCAAGTGGGCCTGAGATCGACTTACAGAAGATGCCGATTTTGCCAAAAAAAAAAATCATCTTTTCAGATGAAGCTCATTTTGATTTTGGCGGGTATGTAAACAAACAAAATTGTCGTTTTTGGGGCACAGAAAACCCGCACGCATACATTAAAAAGCCGATGCACCCAAAACGAGTCACTGTTTGGTGCGGATTTTGGTTCAGAGGCATAATTGGGCTATTTTTCTTCGAAAATGAGCAAGGAGTGGCCGTTACAGTCATTGGCTATCGTTATTGGGCCATGTTGAACGAATTTTTGTTTACAAAAATTGAAGAGGAGGATATTGGCAACATTTAGTTTCAACAGGATGGCGCTATGTGCCACACGGCCGAAGCTACAGTCGATGTCTTGCGCCCTGTTTTTGAAGATCGCATTATCAGCCGCAGAGCTGATGTCGTTTGGCCATCTCGGAGCTGCGATTTGACACCGTTGTACCAATATTTGTGGGGTGCCTAGGGTAGCCAGATCCAGATTCGCAAAAAGCTGGACATTCGTATTAAAAAAACTGGATTGTGCAAAAAAAGCTGGACAATTTCAAAGAATGTCTACGAAAAAAAATTCCAAGTTCAGTTTTGCATAAAATTTTTTAAAAAAAAAATTAACATTGTTTAAAACATAATAGTTTCGAATTTTTGAGATTTTAAATAATGCTAATACTAAAATTAATAAAACTTTCACTTTTCACTCAAACCTCTGAGAACTAAGATTAAACAATAAACGCAATAAAAAAAAACAAAATTATTAATATAAAAAGAACAAAAATTAAAAATTTTATTAACAAAAAATAACAATTCATTCTAGAAAATGAAAATTATAAATTTTTTCAAAAGTTATTATGTTAAATGTACTTATAAGGATATTTATAACACAAACATCTTTGCTTCAATTTTTTTTTCCAACATTACTTTTTAGCTGGACAAATTTTATGTAAGCTGGACACTGGACAAGTATAAAAAAACTGGACAATCCAGCCGAGTCCAGCCTGCCTGGCAACCGTAGGGGTGCCCTCAAAGATAAGTGTTACGCCAAGAAGCCAGAGACAATTGACGCTTTAAAGGACAATATTCGTGAAGCCATTGGTGAAATACAGCTGCACACAATCGATAATGTGCTTAAAAATTGGACCGATCGTGTAGGATACTGCATGGCCAGCTGAGGCAGACATTTGACTAAAATTATTTTCCATTATTAACCGGAAGGATTGTACTTTCAAATAATAAACGAAATTTGAGAGAATATTCAGTAGTTTTTTTTTATAGCATTTTCAAAAAACAAAAAGTTATTTGGCGGACCCTGTAGTTTAAGCCCTAGAGCGACAAAATTCGATGCACTAATAGTACTTGACAATACAGATATGAATATAAAGACGAAATTGTTATTTTCGATCAGTAGGGAAGGTGGAGTGCCACAAATTTATATAGTCGTGAAGAAATGAAAAGTGATACGGCAACAGTACTTAGCGCAACACTTATGAATATACGGTAGGATTATATATTTTCGATCATCATGACCCGTAACTGGCGACGATAGTCTGCCTTACAATGTATTTAGTTTAAACTTTGAAAAATTTATAACATTTGAGTTACAGCTAAAAACTATAGTAAGTGTTGATGAGGCTTCCATTTTTATGTTCTTGGACTACATTCCCCTAAGAAGTTATCCATTTGTGTCCTGGGAGGTCGAAAATATGAACTTTAATATTTTAAACAATAGTACAAATAGAAAGTAAATGTGCTATGGCTGATGTCTGCTTGTTTTAATCGGTTGTAATCGTCTACGGCGCTATATTATAGTTTCTGCCATTGATCCAAACCCTACACACTACGCATTCTTTATGTTTTATTAACCAAACAAAATATTTACTAGAAAAAATTGCTTGGCAGAACAACGTTTGCTGGGTCAGCTAGTAGATTATAATTGTTGTTTTTTTTTTTTTGATTATAAATATTTTTGAGGTTTTCTAATATTTTTGAATATGTTGCCTCCTTTTTTATTCCCTGCATTCCTAATGAAAAAATAATGCAGTTTTCTAGTATGCATAAACGGTTAATTAATTGATTAACATTTTATTAATTATAAAGAACCCATATACGGGCTGATAATAGAAAGAATAACACGTTGACCGCTAAACCCATTTTTGCTGACTCCTTTTCTAGTGATGAGAAAACTGTAGTAACATCCCGCATATTTCGGCCAATGATGTCTATACCATCGGCTTTAACGCGCCAGCAGCTGTCAAAGCATTTGCCAACTCATCTGCATTAGACAATGCCTGTGCTTCAACGGTTAAAGCCAACGCGAGAGCTGTATAAAATAATAACGGCAGTTTGAATGTGCTCAATAACTCAACATTCGTTGTATTTTATTTGTACTACTCACATGACAAGGCAAATACAAGGAATACATTTTTAGAAAACATATTGATAACTCGCTCGATCACTACTTCAACTGACGCAAGTGTTTGAGATTTTTCCAGCTTTATACATGTTCAATTTCTTAAGCATCTTAGCTATTCGAAAGACATAAAAATGCCTATTAGTACTACTGTATAAGTTTCAGATGTTACCGCTATTGAATTGTTAGGTTATCACACTATATTAGTGGCGGTGGACATTTGAAGTTAACTAAATTTTTAATAAACAACAAAAACTATGCTACGGATATGGTAAATTTCTTGCTTTACCGCCATTCGTAACAGTCTAAAACACAGAATACA
Source organism: Muscina levida (assembly GCA_964034835.1). Taxonomy (NCBI): domain Eukaryota; kingdom Metazoa; phylum Arthropoda; class Insecta; order Diptera; family Muscidae; genus Muscina; species Muscina levida. The sequence goes on along the minus strand of OZ035883.1, from coordinate 46,163,637 downwards.
TTTAAAACTCACAAAACCATGACACTGTACATTTAATATTACTACCCAGTAGAAGAGTGTGTATAAGGAGACATGTGCGGGGGATAGAAATAATGCAGAAGAATGTTACTTACTTACTTACTTACTTACATAAGTGGCCCATTACAAGTTACGAACGTGGTTCATAAATTAGAGGCCTGAAGTATTAAAGAATTCCACACGCCTCGGTCGTCTGCGTGCATTCTCCAGTTAGTCCTACCAAATGGTGGTGACACGTCGCCAACAAATTGGTCCTTCCAACGAAGTTTGGGTCTCCCTGCTCTGCGCCGTCCTTTTTCTAAGTTCTAATTAGTTTTTCTACAATTGGCATTAGATATTCACCCATTATGCTCGAAAGGACCTTGTACGCAATCGGTAATAGGATTATTCTACGGTTGTTCTTACATTCACTACGATCTCCTTTCTTGTATATAGGACATAACAGACTGAGACATGCTCTCCTCTAGCCAGAAGTTCTCAATGAGCTGGTGCATGCTCCAAATCAGCTTCTCTCCACCTGCCTTAAACAATTCAGCAGGTAGACCATCGTCTTCAGCTGCATTGTGTTTTTTAAGGCGGATTTTGCACACATATCTCACTCTGGCTCGGAGTTGGACATTTAATACCATAGTCATGGATTGGAGCGGGGTCTTCTGGAGTGATGTCCGTATCCAGCAGATTTCTGAAACGCTCTCTCCAAATCTTTAGAATGTTTTTCGTGTCCGTCACTAGCTGGCTATCGCTGTCGTTGCAGGAGGGCAACCCAGTTCCACGCATTCTCGCCTTAACTCTCTTGTAGAATTTTTGGGCTTTCCCTCTGATTTGAAGCAACTAAGTGCACTCATCCTAACTCTTTTTCAGCTCCTTCTTTTTTCATCTAAGGAAACGGGTTGTCTCCCGTCTCTTCTCCCTGTGCCGTTCACAAACAGCTCGCGTTGCCATTGTCAGCAGTTTCGCCCTGTATGCAGCATCGGTCTCTCTCGTGATATTGCGATATTCAACATTGTACCAGGCATCTTCTTGAGACGTCTTTGAGTATCCAAGTACGCTTCTCGCAGTCCGTTCTCTGGAAAATATCGGATTTAAATGAACCCTTCAATCCAATTTTATAGTCAGCATTTTCGCGTTTATAGCATTAGTCGATTGATCTGGGTGATGGTGTAAGTTGTATCTCTTATTGGTAGTTTTTATCTCTAAAAGTACGAATTTCCAAAAATCTATTCTTAGCTGACATTAACTCGAAAAGAGGAACAACCAACCCAAATTTCATCATCCTATCTACATTCCTTTCAACCAGTCACTTAGTGAGGCAATTACTATTAATATGACCGACAAAACAATTTTTCCAAAAGGGGCGTGGCACCGCTCATTTCCCAGCGAGACGTAATCCCCCATGAACCATTTATATATATAGCAAATCTCATCTTCATACCTTACATGGCTCATAAATTGAAATTTTGGTTTGTGTGGGCGGTGTCTCGCCTCTTTGTCTAATTATGTTTTCATGTGGCCAATTGGATAGAAAATGTTATTGCAATCGGTCCATTTATTTCGCCGCAATAACGATTTTTTTCTAAAGGTGCGTGGCGCCGCCCATTTTCCAGCGAGACGCAATCCTCCTTATCCCAGTAACATATGTAGGAAATCTCATCTTCATACTTATAATGACTCATGAGATATGACCGATTGAAATATCGGTTTGTGTGGGCAGTGCCACGCCCCATTGTCTTACTATGTTTTAATATAGCTTATAATAGAGACCATATGGACAGTATTAAACAAAGAAAATATAATTGCAATCGATCCTTTTATTTGACCGAAATAAAGATTTTTTAAAAAATTGCGTGGTTTCCAAACCATCTCACCAGCACCCTTAGCTGTACCTTCTCCACTCATTATCACAACCTTAAGTGTTAAAAGCTTCATGAAATCAATGCGTTCGTCAACTATAAAATATTTTTTTATTTTAGCTTTTAAGTCCCCTGCAGTTCGAATTAATAAATACAACATCCGTTTAGTATGCATAACTGATCAGTATTAACTTTTTATTTTCAAAATATAGAACCCATAAACAGGACAGAATAACAAACAATTCCATTCTTTATTACTTCGATGACAAGCCAAACGCTTGAAGCAAATCAGGTACTATTTGTGCCATTTGCTGTACAATGTCAGCGAACCTATTGACAATCTCGCCAACATTGTCGCCCAATCCGCCATTAACTAGGCCTGCAGGATTTGTAAGGATTCGGCTGACAGCGCCCACTATTTTGGTTAAATCAGTAAAAGCTGCTGTAAAATCCTGTACCACATTGCTTTGTTGTGCTTCAACGGTAAATGCCAACAGAAGAGCTATCTCAAACGTAACGTAGGCATAAGTTTGATTTCATTAATTACTCAATACTGTTACTCACCTGCCAAGGCAGCTAAAATGTATCGATTTTTAAAAGACATAGTGATAACGTTTCAATGCTACAACTGATGAACAATATCAAGTTTTTCTAAGTTTTATAGTAGTTCAATTTCAAACGTTGCTTGGCGATTAGAGATGCATTTTTTATTTGTTACGATTTATTGTTGACATTGCACTTCGAGAGCGTGCAAAATATTTGTTAATAGGCAATAAGAGATAAACTCTAAATTTGCCGCTTTTTCGTTATATCGCAGCATTTGAAATGATTCATTAATGTTCCAGAACACATGTTAAGAATTGCAAAACCAAGAAATTACACTAATACTCGAAATAATGTGGAAAGTTCACTCAGGTCTGAGATAAAAGTGTTATTCAATTTAAACTGTTGTTTGGGTTAAAGGACACGCCCAGATAAGTACGTACTCGTATTATAATCGGTATCACGCAGCAGCTAAGGAAATCGATGTTGCCTATATAAAATGCTGCTGGGGGGAATGCAAACAAAATATTTGCCCTTTGTCATCTCATATATGAGATATGGGAGAGCATTAACGCATTTGCAAATGGTAAAATTTGCAGGAAACTCATAAAAAGGGTGATAGTTCTATCGGAATCTAAGAAACATAGATTTGTAATTATATAATTTCTTCACATATAACCAGGGAGCAGCAGTTTATGTTGACACAATTTCGGTATATTTCTAGTTCCTTTAGTACGGGACTTAAATCCCAGTATTAAAGAGGTTTAGATGACAAATTTGTTGTATGTTAAGACTGAGTTAGGTGATGTTGTAACGTGATAGTTGCAATAACTGAGAATCCACTTATGTCTGACCAATGTTGGCTACACTCAATTGTTATAATACCATATTATCGACATATTGTCACTACCACTGCTTGGGATGGTTCTTGGCACAGATATGGCAAAGTGAAGATTTGTCGGTAATAACGTTTTACTGTTTTGGGCACAATCTGTGACACTGCTAATGGGTCGTTGTGAATTGTTGTTGTGTTATGATTGTTGTCTTTACTAGTGAACTCTATTTAATTTCCGTGGTAAAAAATTGAGTGAGAATTCAGGTGACCATCTGAAACCATAATATATAATATACAATAAAAATACAACGAAACAATAACTTCTGGTTAGATTCTTAAAAAGTTGTGTTCACACAAAACAGAGATGACTATTAAACTCTGACTATGACAAATACCTCTGATATTTGGGAGGTACCAGAAGGGGTGTGGCACATGATAAGGTTTTTTGAGGCTTTGCTTATCATAACAAGGTCATTAATCTGAAAAAATCAAATATCCCTTTGGATGATATTATATTATTCACCCTACGGGTAGGGGGGTATATATCATTTGAAACGACCCAAAAGTGTAACACATAGAAGGAGTCACTTAAGGCCCTAAGTTTCTTTGAACCAAATTCGATTCATGACTTAATAAGTCGTTTGAGCCATGCCCGTCTGTCTGGCTGTCCGGCTGATAAGTCCGGGTAGGAGGGTATATATCATTTGATACGACCCAAAAGTGTAACACATAGAAGGAGTCACTTTAGACCCTAAGTTTCTTTAAACCAAATTCGATTCATGACTTTTTAAGTCGTTTGAGCCATGTCCGTCTGTCTGGCTGTCCGGCTGGTAAGCACGATAACTTTCGAAAGACGGAAGGCTATCCACGCCCTTTTTGGTATTTCCCATACAAATGTACCACTTCGCCCCGCCCACTTTAGAAATCGAGTAATAATATCAATATAATAGAAAATTGTATGTTTTACTGGGGGTGAGGGTATATTACTTTCTTACTGGTTCTACATTAGAGTGGCCATAGTGGAAATTTTTTTGAAAAGTTAAATTTTTCGCACTGAAAAATATGAGGTTGGGGATAAAAATAATTATGCATATTTTTTTTTTTAATTCCGAGTACCTCCGGGTTGAGCCCAAACTTTTATTACATTACCCATTTAGGCTGAAGCGCAGAATATGGGGCGGGAGCCCTATTAAAAACCAAAAATATGCCATTGTCTTCATCTTGGTCCCCAAACATCGGAATGGTAGGTCAAAGTTGGCGCTCAGGCCCATGGGGCCCGGGGGGTCAAAAAAGGGGCCCCTTTCGGTTCTATGATGACCACCCAGGTGCGGGTACTCAAGTGAAAGATATTTTCGAGACGAATCCAACGATGTTATTTTTAGGTTCCTACGGGTCTCCTGGACCGAGTTAGAGCCATTTCCGGGATATACCAAGAAAAAAAAATATTTTTAACTAAATTTAAAAAATTTTAAAAAATTTTTTGCGTGCGGCGCTATTAAACCCAACATAGGCGTACCGTCATTTCACCCAATGTCATTTCGCCCAAAAACAACCATGACATATCGCCCAAAACATGTCATTTCGACCAAAAACCTAACTACAAAATGACATATCGCCCAAATGCTATGACAGAAGACCCAACTCAATTTTTTTGGGCGAAATGTCAGACTCATGACGACGGCACGCCCTGCAGCATACGTCGCAGTCAGTCTTGTACTCTCTCTCTCGGTGGGGGGCACGCCCCCGCCGCATACGTCGTAGTCAGACTCGCTACTCTCTCTCTTTCTCTGGCATTATTAAAACACGAATGCGGTGGGGGGCACGCTCCCCTAAGGCGGGGGCAAGAGTACAAGACTGACTGCGACGTATGTAGCAGGGCGTGCTGTCGTCATGAGTCTGACATTTCGCCCAAAAAAATTGAGTTGGGTCTTCTGTCATAGCATTTGGGCGATATGTCATTTTGTAGTTAGGTTTTTGGTCGAAATGACATGTTTTGGGCGATATGTCATGGTTGTTTTTGGGCGAAATGACATTGGGTGAAATGACGGTACGCCTATGTTGGGTTTAATAGCGCCGCACGCAAAAAATTTTTTAAAATTTTTTAAATTTAGTTAAAAATATTTTTTTTTCTTGGTATATCCCGGAAATGGCTCTAACTCGGTCCAGGAGACCCGTAGGAACCTAAAAATAACATCGTTGGATTCGTCTCGAAAATATCTTTCACTTGAGTACCCGCACCTGGGGGGTCATCATAGAACCGAAAGGGGCCCCTTTTTTGACCCCCCGGGCCCCATGGGCCTGAGCGCCAACTTTGACCTCCCATTCCGATGTTTGGGGACCAAGATGAAGACAATGGCATATTTTTGGTTTTTAATCGGGCTCCCGCCCCATATTCTGCACTTCAGCATAAATGGGTAATGTAATAAAAGTTTGGGCTCAACCCGGAGGTACTCGGAATTAAAAAAAAAAAAAAAAAAATATGCATAATTATTTTTATCCCCAACCTCATATTTTTCAGTGCGAAAACTATTGGATTTCACATTTTTAATTTTTTCCATATAACGCTATGGCCAGTCTATTCTACATGCTTTTAAATGCAACGTATATTTTTTGTCACGTTCGCCATCGCATGTTTTTTCCTAATATTTTGGAAACAACAAATTTACATAAGATGCATTTTGCACAAAGCGTAGTGCCACTAAAATGCTATCGGAAAATGTAAACAAGCTTAATAAATTCGTTATAAATTTTTCACTTTAAAGGCGTACGAATGTCACGTTCGTCATCCTGGAAATGCCCATATTTAATCATTTCAATTTACAAACAAAAATTTTTATATTTTTTTGTTTAAACTAAAATCTATAACTCAACATATTTTGTCTTAATATGTATTTTATATGACGAATACCCACAACATAAGTCATCTTTGAAAGGTTACATACAGCATAACGGTAAATAATCACAAAATTGTTGTTTTTCATGGCTCCAAGAAAAATATGAAATGAAATAATCACCAATGAAATAACACTCAACAATTTTTTTAAATTCGGAGCTTGTTTCATAGCTTGTGTAATTTGGGTGTTATTTCATTTAAAGCTGTTGGTTTTTGGGGGTTATAATTATATAAAAATAAAAAATAATATAAAACATTAATAAAATTATATTATTATATAAATAGAAAATCAACAAAATGATATGAATGATATCTAAGAATGGACAATTTTTTAAATTTGTGCGAGTTCTTCAGTAGGAGGAATTCAATAAAAGCAGGGAGTTTGATTCGCTTGTGGACATTGGAGGTGGTTGTGTAAAGGCCAAACGTAAAAGGCTAATTGTCTTCTGAACTACAAAAATTTAGCAGAACTGCAACGATCTACGATCCACACGACTTTGCTGTTGGTCCATATTCACTTCATAAAATCCTTGGTGAAACTGACTCTTTTATGAATCTTGGACATAATTTAATTTTTGTTGCTGATGGGGTTTATTTCATTTATTTTTCGATGTTATTTCATTCACCGTTTTTTGGGTGTTATTTCCCATTTTTTGGGGGTTATTTCCAGGCCTTATTTCATTGGGGGGCTTTTCGTGGAGCCGTTTTTCCTTCTTATTTGGAGTGTCTTTATATATAAACAAAAAAAAAATAAGAATTAAACAATTTTTTTATTTGAATTTCGTCCAGAAAATTCCGATTTCCGACCAATGTGCATATTTTCTAAAGCTAAATAAATCCTAAAATTTAATATGGATACTTTTTATTTATTTTTATTATGTTTTTTTTGACGAAACTTACCTTTATTTGAATGGTCACTGTTAATTTGCAGTCATTTGATGTTCCACCGAGCGAATGTTATTACAATCGATTTAAACTGTATAAAAATAGTACTTAAAACGGAAATAGACTTTATTGCCATACACGCATTTGCACAATTGCATTTGTAGCACCCATCACTAACACACCAACATTGCGTTGTTGGCCAACCCTTGGTGATGCTTATTTATATCAAACAATGAATTTCTGTTTATACTAACATAGATTACAGGTAATCTCTCAAATTTACAACATGAGCAGATAAGCTTTTTCACTGACACACTCTCTGCAAACAATTTCACAAATAGCTATTTTGTTTTACACCGACCATACGAATATTTATATTTATTACAACAAAACACTCTTATATTCTTTAACACCTTCTTTCTATTTGCAAAGAATTTACTGCATAACAGCCTCAGAAGGAACTGACCATACATGCACCGACTATAACACCACAATTAATTAGGAAGTGTTATAGCAACAACAACAATTTATTCTCTTTGCACTCTCCACTTGCTCCGCGGTTATTTGTACATTTGCATTTTTTTTTGGTCTCGTGCAAAAACTCAACGACTTCAAATGAAGTTACAACCGAACACCGACATTTTGCATGTTTTCGCAACGAACCGATTTTTGCCGTATTAATTCGCTGGTAAACCATTTCACATTGACAAATTACTTCACTTTAACGCACTTTTGTCGAATCATTAATGTTCCAGACGGTCTTATTAATAAATTTCATGGAGTTGTTACAAATCACGTCCACTTTTCCCGAAATTCTAATTAAACTAAATAAAGCGAATGCCAAAAAGAACGAGAATCAATATTGCAGTGAGAGACAAAGAGTGATAAAGAGAATCATAGATCTCCATAAGGGTTGCCATTACATGTGACACTAAGGCGATTAAGCAATTTTTATCTATTTTGTCTAAAAGACATGTAAAATGGCAGTCCTGTTATGGATCTCTGTTGTTGATTTTTGCTCTCTGCTTGTTTTCTAACAATTTGTTGATGGCTGTTTTTGTCACTTTCTTTAGTCTGATTAGAATTTTAGGTAAAGTGCGCGTAATTACAGGCAGCTCCAACAAAAGAAAGAGTTTTGGTTGCTAGAAATGTTTTAAATTCTGCAAGAAGTGCAGTGGATATAATAATCGTTTAGTATTCAATAGCTTATTGTGAAATTAATTAAGTTAAAGTCGGGTAATCGTCCGGTGTTTAAGGAAACAAAATTCTGTTTGTTCGTGTTTTTAACTGCGCAAGAGGATACAAAGTTTGTGAACATTTTCGTTAGTCAAAAGAATGAAGTTCAATAAAGGAAGTGAAGAGAATAAATATAAGTCGTTACCAAACAGGCTTCCTAATTAATTTTAATTTCGTGTTTTGTTTTTTCTCGTTGTCGCCTTAGTGCGGGAAGTAGTTTCAAAAGAGAATAACAAAGCTGGAAGAAGTGTGTGTAATAAAAAGAGTCTGGTATGTGAAAGTGTTTTTTGGTACCTATTCTGAAATTGCGTGGTATCGAGTACATATCGTAGAACAAAAGTAATCAAGATTTGGAAAGCAAAGAACTGTTAGTGTTGTTGTTCTTAAATTGGGGTAGTGCCAAATGGTGTTAATCAACAACCCAGCCAACATTTTTTGAATTTTATAATCAAATTCGAGACTTTTTCGAGTCTACTGCGTGATTTAAAAGGCGGAATATGCGCTCATTTTCCGAACATAAATGATACTTTCGTCGGGAGAAAAACGTGACTCCCCGCGACTCCTATTAAAAGTATAATTTATGAGTATCTTTCTGTACTACTTGAAGAGTCATTTTCGACTCCTTTTCTAGAAGTATTTGAAGTCTTGTTTGAATCGTTTTCAGATCATTTATTAGTCTTATTTCACTTAATTTGTGATTCTTTTTCGAGTCCTGTTTCAGTCAAGTTAATAATCGCTTGCGAGTCTTTTGTGAGTATTTTTATTTGCGCTTTTTCCATTCTCTTAATTTTTTTAGCTGACATTGCATTTTTATTAAAATTTAATTACAATATTTTACTTAATATAAGTCTTAAATTTATCCACACGTTTAAATTATTTTAACATCACAACTAAACATTTACCACTTGTGTTCACGACTCGACTGCAAATATAAAATGAAACTCAATTATTTTCAACCCCTTTTTTCAATAACATCGCAAGTTCATACATCACTTTTAAAGCATACACGCGTCTCCCTTTCGAGTCGCATTTCACGCACGCAACTGATTAATCAGCTTTTTGGTCATCCAGAGGAATCGAAGATGATGATGATGATTAGATGATTTTTGCCAAAACGATCATCCAAATGCTGGCTGGGAAAGCATATCAACAAAGCTTTGCGAAAGTATAGATGTGATATATAAAGATGATAAAATAAATAATACATAACACTTTTTTTTTAAAGATTTTAAAAACTTTAATGAATGTATAAATACCTAAATAAAAAATAAATAAATAACAAATTATAGTGAAAAATATCATCTTCAAATATTCGAATTAAAATTATTTACATTAACCCTGCTACTATGTTAGAAAAAAATCACACACGTTATGTTGGGGTCATATTATGACCCCATATAGTTTTATTGAGAAAATTTAAATTTCTATAGTTTAAAAAAAATGTTTAAAGCTTGTGATCATAACAAAAAGCTGTCGTTAGAGAAATTGTGGGTCGGTGTGATGGACAAACAAGTTTTATTCATGTTATACACTCAGTAAAGGTATTTGTTATATCCTCACCCTACTCGTAGTAGGTGTCTGTCCTTCTGGTACGCACGATAACTTTCGAAAGACGTCACAAATTTTTTTGAAACTATGCATGAATTAATATTTCCCTAAATCTACTTACAGTATTGTAAATGAGCTACATGGCCGCGCCCTTCTGGTACCTCCCATACAAATATACCGCTCCGCCCACTTTAGAAATGGAGTAATAATATTAATACACATAACGCGATCGTGGACAAAGTCTGTATTTAGTAAAGCTATAGCAGGATAAAGTTTTGGAGAACACATTGGAGGTCTAGCCACGCCCCTTCTGGTACCTCCCATATCCATCTGGTACCACCCACTTTAGTAATCAATTAATATTATTAATAAAACCAACGCTATCGTGCCCAAATTCTGTATTGAGCAAAGCTAAACCAAGTTTTGAATAAAAAATCTGGAAGCCTAGCCACACCCCTTCTGGTACCGTGCATGCAAATGTACCACTCAGCCTACTTTAGCAATCGATTAATATTATTAATACACCCAATGCGATCGTGTCCCAATTCTATATTTAGTAATGCAAAATCGGGATAGTTTTGGAGAAAAAATCTGAAAGTCTAGCCAAGATGCTTCTGGTATCTTCCATTTGAATGTACCCACTTTAGAAATCGAGTAATAATATCAATACACCTAACGTGATCGTGCCAAAATTCTGTATTTAGGCTAGACAAGCCTCATCTTGTACTCCCATACAAATATGCCGCCCACTTTATGTAATATCAATATACTAGAAAATTGTATGTTCTACTGAGGGTGAGGGTATATGTAAGTAGGTTTTCCTGACTGAAATTTTCTTAGTGGTTTTCTTCTTCGACGGGCAAAATTTGCACATTTTCCGTTCGAATGCGCAGATGGCGATGCACTGTGCTCTGGTCGAAATTTTTGTACTTACGATGCAAAGGCTTCTGCGCGAGAAAGTTGATTACGTCTTTTGATATGTTCTTTGGCTAAGGCTTCGCTGAGATTCTCTAAAATATGCGGCTATTGTGCAGTTTATGTTCTTGCCATTGAGGATTCATTTCGATCCACATTATAAAAGCATTGAAAACAGAAATATCCAGTAAGTTACAGTACAGAGCAGATGGCCACCGATTGCTTTTTCTTTTGCACGAATATGTTCGAACCATTGTGTCCAGTGTATCGACTTCGCCTTTTGTCGAGTTGTAGTATTCAGTATAGTATTTGCCCAAGTAAATTTGGAACTGCAAACAAAACACTGTGTCAGAATTCTCTTCTATCCATGCATTGATGCCATATTTTCCAGGTTTATTTAGAATATATTCTTTGAAAGGGCATCTACCTCGGAAAGGAATGAGCTATTCGTCGAGTTTGATACTAGCATTTGGAACGTAAAGCAGTTGCAAGTTTTGAGTCCATTGCTCATAAAGATTGCGAAGAGGAGCAAGTTAATCTCCCCTTTGTTCTGATCTTTTTCGTTGCCTATCGTCAAATGTTAGTACACGAGATATATTGGCAAATCGCACCATAGATATAATTGCTCTCTAAAAAAGGTAGGAGAGAGGCTGTAAATGGGTGTAAGTTCCTTGCGCTGTTCAAAAATAAGTGAAAAACTAAAAAAAAATATATAACATAGACGAATAACAATTTATATTTATTATCAGTCATGAAAAATATGTTTGGGGTCATAATATGACCCCAACATGATATGTGTGTACACTTGCAATAAAAACAGATCGAAGTCTAAAATGTTGCAAACATTAATTGAATTCGATGTATTTCAATAAATTATGCACTGAGCATTAAGAACTTTCAAAAATATCCTACCAGTTAGAAATAAGATAACGTTAAATTCGATTTGGGTCATCAAATGACCCCAACATAATAGCAGGGTTAAAATGTTTCATCTAGCTTCGACTTTCTCCGAAATATAACAAATGTCATCAACGTTCGTTAAATGGTAAGTGTAAAATTTTTATAATAAATTAAAAGAAAAAAAAGTTGTATTGTTGTAAATATGACACGTGTTAGGTGAAAGTGTTGGGAGAAGATCTTGTTCTCTTAAACAAGCTACAAATAATTACAAATAAATTTTTTTTTGTCTGTTTGTGGCTCAATCACGTCTAAACGGCTGAATCGATTTCAATGAAATGTAGTATGCAGTTTGTATGGAAATTACCGTAGGCTATTTTTTTTTATAAATTTTGACCCTATGGGCAGTGTGGGCGTGGCAAAATTTTTTTGGGGTTAGAGAGATGAAATTTGATACCCTAATTGTACTCGGCAGCAGAAATATGAATATGCAGACGAAACTTTATTTTTTGATCCAATGGGCGGAAGGGGCGAGGCAAAACATTTTTTTAGAGCTAGAGAGAGATCAAATTTGATACCCAGTAGTACTCGACAACGCAAATATGAATATGCAGACGAAATTTTAATTTTGGACCCAATAGAGGTAATGGGCGTGGCAAAACTTTTGTTTTAAGCTAGACAGATACAATTTGATAATAAGATAGTACTCGACAACACAAATATGAATATGCAGACGAAATTTTAGTTTTAGACCCTATGGACATATTTGTTGTGGCAAAACTTTTTTTTAGAGCTGCTACTAGCCAGATATTATTTGACAACACAAATACGAAAATGGAAGCTTAAAAAAAACTTAATTTCCCTTTACACCCCATGAATTAACACGCTTTCTATTTTGGAATCACAACTAACGGCACCTACTTGTTTATCGACGAATGCAATCGTCACTGTTTGAGGAGCTCTTACTAGACATGCCGATTGACTCGACACTGATACTGCGAAGTTGCTGCCGATAAATTCGAGGGGAGCCTACAATGAAAGAATTTTTTTTTGTATTTTCAATCACCGTTGGGGGTCATGGCAAAACTGCATTTTAGCCCTAAAAATAACATTTGATACACATGTAGCACTTGAATGAATTGACCAATTTAACTGTAACTCAAAATGTATGTTTGTTTGATCATTTCCAAAATTTATATTGATGGACCTATTTTACTCAAACACAGTACGTAGAACATCTTTGTGTTGAACGTATGCACCAATTTACTTAAAATCTAGAATGTGCATTCGCTTGACCATGAACAAAAATTATGTACACATGAAACCGGTAGGTTGAATTTAGAATGTAAATTTTTTATAAATTGACCCGATATGTGGCGCTGGAGTGGACTTATAACGAGTAGAAAAAACTCCTCCCAAGAGGGTGCGGAGCATGTAAAATGTATTTTATAGGCCTAAAAAATATAATTTGATGCACATTAAGGATTTGACACTGCAGTTTGAGTTTACAGACCAAAGTTTTTTATTTGTATGTTGGGCGGAATTAATCACAGAGCATTTAAATTCAATGTACAGATGGTACTTAGCACTACAGATATGAAGGTGCAGACCAAATTTGTATTTTTAGATAAGTGAGTGTGGTAAATATAGTTATAACCCTAGAGTGCGATGCACTAATAGTACTTGGCACTACCTATATGAATATACAGACTAAATTATTATTTTCGGTCAGTAGGGAATGTGGTGTGGCACAAATGTATATAGTCGTAATGAAATAAAATTTGATACAGCGATAGTACTCAGCACTACACATATGAATATACGGTAGGAATATTTATTTTCGATCAAAGGGCGAAGAGTGCACATTGTGGCCCGTAACTGGCGATGACAGTCTTCCTTACAATCTACTTAGTTTAAACTTTAAATAACATTTAAGTTACAGCTGTAAAATATGGTTTGTGTATATGAGGCTTCCATTCTTATGTGCTTGCACTACTTTCCCCCAAGAAATGTTCTATTTGTGTCCTTAGAGCTTGGTACATCTCATAGCGAATTCTACTTCGCTTCGCTTTATGCTCTGATACATTGGGAGGTGGAAAATATGATTTTTAATATTCTAAACAATAAAACGAATAGGAAGCAAAAGTGCAATGGCTGATGTCTGTTTGTTTTTATCGGTTGTAATCGTCTTCAGTGCTATATTATAATTTCTGTCAACGATTCAATTCACACACACTATGCATTCTTTATGTTTTATTTAACAATCAAAATATTGAATAGAAAAAAATTGGTTGGCAGAACAACGTTTGCCGGGTCAGCTAGTTGAAATAATAAAATGCTCGCTTTCAGGATTTTAAAGCGACGTCAAGTTAGGTCTTTAAGCTAAACATTTATAATAAATAGGTACAACCTAAAAGAGAAGATATGCTCCTTCTGGTACTTCCGATAAAAATTTTCGAGTTCATCCATACATATTTGCATATATATCTTTTCTGTCAGTGTACCGAGTAAAGTTCAGTCATAAAAACTAAAGAAGACTCCATCTTAATATCGGTGAAAGGAATTTTAGTGATAGTAAGTGATAATCAGTTCAACAGACCAAAATTTGTATAGTGGATTTTACATCTGTAATACCACGAAAATATTTCAACAAAAACGTAAACAATTTTTTTTAATTTGAATTCAGTAGAAAAAACCTAACATTTCTCTAAGGCTATCAAGTCATGTTAAATTAAGCGTATTTAAACACCGACAAATATGCCAATGCTACCATCTAGGCCAATATGGTATGGTAAGCGTCATGGTACGCAATGCACACATACACTACTACATTTTAGTATATGTCTCTGTGCTCGTGTTGAATAAACTCAATTTTTCGTATTAAAGTTATTCCTACTAAACTAATAGAGTGTTAGCTTTTCCACCATATTTAACTTTGCCGTTATGGCGTTTTCCTATTTTTTTTTTCTACATTCCATTTTGCTTTAGCGGAGAGTGGAAGGAAGGATGATGGCTGAAACAGTGGCTGCCTTGATTTTTGTTTGTGTGTTTTGTTTGTTTTGCCTCTTAGCTTCCTTTTTAGACAATTCAATATAAAAATACCAATATTTGGCGTCAGCTTGTTGGCCACTTAGATTATGTTAACGCATTATAAATGCGTTGATAGAATAACTTATGAATTATTCCCTGGTCCTCCCTTAACTGTGAAGGAGTGTGCGTGTGTGTCTGTGTTTTTGTGTGTATGGAAACCGGGACCAAAAGAAAAAATAACTAATTATGAATGAAAAATCGAGACATCGGCAATAGCTGCCTTTAAGTGTTCCCTATATATTAAAGGAATTATATCAAATACTAGCTCAACCGGCAAAAGATTTTTTTTCTAGTAAATATTTTGGTTGTTAAATAAAACATGAAGAATGCGTAGTGTGTGGGGTTTGCTTTGCTTTCTATTCGCTCTATTTTTTAGAATATTAAAGTTCATATTTTCGACCTCCCAATGTATCAGAGCATAAAGCGATGTAGGACTAAGGACTTAAAAAAAACTTAATTTTTCTTTACACCCCATGAATGAGGTATGGGATAGCTTCTCGCGTTGTTGTGAATTAACACGCTCCCGATTTTAGATTCACAACAAATGGCACCTATTTGTTTATCAACGAATATGAACGTCACTGTTTGATAAGCTTTTACTAGACATGCCGATTAACTCTACACTTATACTGCGACGTTGCTGTTGACAACATCGAGGGGGTCGGCAATGAAAGAAAAATGTAGATGACTGGATCCGAGAATCGAACCACGGATCTCCCGCATAGTAGTTGCGCGTTCTAACCACTATGCCACGGCCGGTTCCAAGGGACACAAATGGAATATATCTTAGGGGAAAGTAGTCCAAGAACATAAGAAAGGAAGCCTCATATACACTTACCATATTTTACAGCTGAAACTCAAATGTTATACATTTTTTAAAGTTTAAACTAAGTAGATTGTAAGGAAAACTGTCGTCGGCAGTAACGGGCCACGCTGTGCGCTGGTCGCCCTCTGATAGAAAATAAATATTCCTACCGTATATCCATATGGGTAGTGCATAGTACTATCGCTGTATCAAATTTTATTTCTTCACGACCATATACATTAGTGACACACCACCTTTCCTACTGATCGAAAATTACTATTTCGTCTGTATATTCATATCTGTAGTGCATCGAATTTTGTCGCTCTAGAGCTAAAACTATATTTACCTTATCGAAAAAACAAATTTGGTCTGCACCTTCATATCTGTAGTGCTAAGTACCATCTATGCATTGAATTTTGATGCTCTGTGGATAAAAAATACATTTGCCACGACAATTCCGCAAAAAAAAAAAAATATAAAACTTTGGTCTGTATACACATACTGCAGTGCCAAATCCTTTATGTGCATCGAATTATATTTCTCTGGGCCTAAAAAAACATTTTACATGCCCCACACCCTTTTGGGAGGTGTTCTATCTTCTATTCTCGAAATAAGTCCACTCAAGCGCCACCTACTGGGTCAATTTATACAAAAAAATTGTTTTAATGATCAAACTAACCTACTTTCTAAATTGGTGCTGTCGGTCAATTTATTAGTATAAATCCACCCCAGCGCCACCTACCGCTTTCATTTGTACATACAATTTTTTCTCGTGATCAAACAAATACACATTCTAAATTTCAGGTAAATTGGTCCATACTTTCAACACAAAGTTGTTCTACGCACTATGTTTGAGTAAAATCGGTCCACCAGTATACATTTTGGAAATGAGGCCACTCCACCTCTACATACCGAGCTCATATGCAAAAAAAACTTTGTTCGAATGATTAAACAAACATACATTCTGAATTACAGTTAAATTGGTCCATTCGTTCAAACTTTCTCATGATCAAACAAATTCACATTCTGAATTTCAGTTAAATTGGTCTATCCATTCAAATTTTCGATATATATCCACCCCAACGCCATCTAGCGGTATGAAAATACAATGGTACTGTTATTTTCATACCTAACAACTATACATACAAAATTTCATAAAAATTGGTCCAGCCGTTTCGGAGGATTGCTGCGACAAACACCGTGACACGAGTTTTTTAGTTAGACTAGCTTTCCGTTAGACTAGCTGGACTACCCATACTTATAATGTCTCTTCTTAAAAATTTAATCAATATTGATAAAATGCAAACGCTTCATAAGACGAACGGTCACCACATTTATGTGGTTGTAGCTTCATTCCATTAGTCTGAGTGATTGTACCGCTTAAATCCATTTTTATCTTTAAAATTGACTGGTACCTGTCAAATTCTATAGGGTCACATGCCCATATAATCCACTTTGATAGTAAGCATGCTCATATCAATTTTCGCGATTACAACTTTAGTCAATTGGTCTGGGTGATGGTACAAGTTTTATTCCTTATTGGTAATTTTTACACCTGGAAGTACGAATTTCCGAAAATCCATTTTTAATTGACTGTTATTCGAAAAGGGGAACAACCACCCCAAATTCCATCATCGTATCTACAGCCAGCAAGCAATTTTAAATATATAGATTATGGAAATGTTATTACAATCGTTCTATTAATATGACCGACATTAAAATTTTTCCAAAAGGGGCGTGGCACCGCTCATTGCCCAGCGAGACGTAATCCCCCATGTATCATTTACATATGTAGCAAACCTCATCTTCTAACCTTTAATGGCTCTTGAGATATGACCGATTGAAATTTCGGTGTCACACCCCTTCGTCTAATTATGTTTTCATTTAGCCTATGATAGAGACCCTATGGATAGTGCTACTTAGTAAAAATTTCATTGCAATCGCTCCATTTATTTGGCCTAGATAACGATTTTTCAAAAGGGGCGTGGTACCGCCCATTTTCCAGCGAAACGTAATTTGCTTTGCATCAGTAACATATGAAGCAAATTTCATCTTCATACATACAATAGCTCTTGAGATATGACAGATTGAAATTTCGGTTTGTGTAGGCGGTGCCACACCCCTTTGTTTAATTATGTTTTCATGTAGCCTATGACCCTTTGGACAGTATCATAGGCCATTTATTTGGCCAATATAACTATTGTTTAAAAAGGGGCGTGGCACCGCCCTCTGTCCACAAACAAAGTATTTTTTCTTATACATACGACCGATATAGGTACCAAATCTCGTACCTATAATGGTTCAAAAGATACAGTCATTTTGAAATTCCAGTTGTATGGGGCTGTGCCACGCCCATTTTTCCCCCTTTCAGTCCGAATTCCTAAAAATCCCTTCTTAGTGCGTGCCTACTTCATAAAATAAACCTACATTCCAAATATGAAGGTTCTAGCTTTAACCGTTTGACCTGGGGAGTGATCAGTCAGTCACCCAAGCCTTTTATATATAGAATATTACAATATGTGATCTACTTTTGGACCGGCCGTGGCATTGTGGTTAGAACACGCGACTACCATGCGGGAGATCGCAGGTTCAAACCTGGCTCCAGTCATCTTAAAAGGAAAAAACAAATAAAAATTTTCTTTCATTGTCGGTTCCCCTCGAATGTTGTTGACAGCATCTTCGCAGTATTAAGCGTCGATTCAATCGTCGTGTCTAGTAAGAGTTTCTCAAACAGTGACGTTCGCATTCGTCGATAAACAAGTAGGTGCCGTTAGTTGTGAATCTAAAAATAGAAAGCGTGTTAATTCACAACAACGCGAGAAGCTATCCCATACCTCATTCATGGGGTGCAAAGCGAAATTAAGTTTTAAGTAAGATCTACTTTTATAAAAAGTTCTAAAACTTTTGTAGAAAAGCATTTCTGTATCAGAACCACTATGATAAATTTCCGTACAAGAACGTCGGAGAGTGAATAGTCATAAAAGATTAGCCAGCTTCCTAAGATGTGTATCCTTTTAATATCATTAGCTTTGCAGCAAAGTTGATGTACTTCTGGGACTTTAGAAGTACTTGGTTCATATGCAGCAATCTCCTTCGTAGAGGAGATCACTTAGGTCCCATTGTGGCACCCGTTGGGCATTTGCGCCATCCCACAATGGTTGCCGTTTCATACAAAGAGCGGCCAAAAATAGAAGGAGTTATCATAGGTGAATAATATTTGGCACATCTCACAGTCTTTTTAAATGACACCAATTTTTAAAATTTGGTTAAAATCTGTGAAAGGATTCAATGACTTCTCTTAGATCTTGAAAATTTAAATTTCATAGTAGGCATACCAAAGTTGGCATATCCATTGATTCCATCAATCTATGACTAAATCTAAAATTTTGTCAATGTCGGACAAAGGATTCAAGGACCTCTCTTAGGTCCTGAAAATTAAATTTTCATAGTAATCATACTAAAGTCGGTATATCCATTGATTTCATTAATCTATGACTAAATCTACAGTTTGGTCAATGTCGGACAAAGGATTCAAGGACCTCTCTTAGAGTACACAATCAAAAAAAGACACCGAAAACGGTGAAGCCGCTTTGTTCTATTGAAGATAACTCAACAATAAGCAAATTTCCGCAGCTGAAATTTACATCATATAATCTGTTAATATTGGTAAACATTTTACAACAAATTTGGTTGTCAACTTCGATCGACTTAGCAACTAAAACTCTAAGTGAAATTTAAGTCTATCCACGAGTAAGTACTGAAATAGGCACATATAATAAATTAATTTAATCAAATAGCAACAGCATGCTGAGAAGTTTTTAATTCTTTTAAATAATAGTTAATACTCTTTCTTTACAATATTTAATTCTTTTTTGACCTTTTGTTTTGGACCTTCCTTGAAAGTTACTCACGCTGCGAAACAAAATTATTTTCATAGTCTGCCTTTGGCAGATATTCTTAAAGGGGACAGGTGGAATAAAGCAAAAACAAAAGTAATTTGAAAGAGCAAAATCAATTGTGAGATAGTGTTGCCACAGTTGTACCCAGAATTTTGAGTAAATTTTTTTATTTTTGGGAAATGCGCGTCTGTTGCCTGATTGCGTTGCTAGTTGTCGATTGGGAATGATTTTACAAAAGTTGTTGATCCTTCCGATATCCGATGATTCTCTATACCATTTAAGAAGGTTTTCCCCAAGGTCGCAGTGGCATATAATGTGGTCGGTTGATGGTAAAAAGTACTTATTATGTCCTTTTTTGGACAATTTGTGTCTTAAACGGTGTCAGGCGGTCCATAGCCTCGCGAGGCGGACACTAATCGTATTTCTCACACAGTATGATCCAAAGACTTACTGCTTAGTTTAAGACATTCTCATTCGCAAACACATATTATTTGTGTGAGAGTGCGTTCTTTTTTAACCCGGCACTGGTCTTAAAATAGATTTGTATACCCTCATCCTACGGGTAGGAGGGTATATCTCATTTGATACGAAGTAGTCACTTTAGACCCTAGGTTTCTTTAAACTAAATTCGATTCATGACTTTTTAAGTTGTTTGAGCCATGTCCGTCTGTCAGTCTGGCTGTCCGGCTGGTGCGCACAATAACTTTTGAAAGACGCAACTAAATGCTTTGAAATTTTGCACGAGTTAATATTTTCCCAAAACTACTTCCTCCTGCTACCTCCCATACAAACACATCATTCCGCCCACTTAAGAAATCGAGTAATAATATCAATACACCCAACGGGACCGCACCCAAATTCTGTATTTAGCAAAGCTATAACAAGATAAAGTTTTGGAAAAAAAAATTAGAAGTCTAACCACGCCCCATACAAATGTACCTTTCCGCCCACTATAGAGAAGGAGTAATAATATCAACAAATCCATCGTGATCGTACCCAAATTCTGTATGTAGTATATCTATAACATGATAAAGTTTTGGAGAGAAAATCTGTAAGTCTAGCCACGCCCCTTATGGTACCTCCCATACCCATCCAGTACCGCCCACTTTAGAAATCGATTAATATTATTAATAGACCTAACGCGATCGTACCCAAATTCCGTATTTAGTAAAGCTATTGCAGGGTAAAGTTTTGGGGAAAAAATCTTGTACTCAAGCCGCGCCCTTCTTATACCTCCCATACAAATGTACCACTGCGCCCACTTTGGAGATGGAGTAATAATATCAATACACTCGACATGATCGTCCCCAAATTCTGTATTTGTGAAGCTATAACAGGACAAAGTTTTAGAAAAAAAATTGGAAGTCCACTCCGCCCACTTTAGAATTCGAGTAATAATATAAACACTATGACACAATTTGAGGGTCATTGTCTCGGGGGTGAACCAAACCAATTTTAAACGATAGCATTTGACCTAAGTAACAAAACTCTAAACTCCATTTTGCTTCACTACGTCACAAATTTTTTACAGTTGTTTGAAGTTAGATTTTTTTGGTCAAAAGTCGATTCAAAGAATATGAAAAATCATCTATAAAAATAAATTTGGGGTATTTGATGTCTTCGGAGACCTATATTAAAACATTCAGGGGAATATTTTCTCGGAACATTTTAACCCTCTAGCTCCCACCCGTATGGCACATTTTTGGACCAACTAAGAAAAACGGTTTAAATATCAACTTTGGATGGAGGTCAAGGCTTAGAATCTTCGATAGAAATATTCTACGGAAAATTTCACTAAGAGTCACCGAAGACAAATTACCTCTACGAGTCAAAGGTTATAAAATAAAATCAAAATAAAAAGTTGAGAATGCTATTTTTGAGCAAAGAGTGAAACAAACATTTTCGGGAGTGAATCAAACCAATATCAAACGGTAGCATTTGATCTCAATTATAAAACTTTCAATTCCAATTTGCTCCACTACGTCACAATTTTTGTTTACAGTGGTTTAAAGTTAGATATTTTTGGTCAAAAGTCAAATAAAAGAAAATGAAAAATCATGTGTAAAATTAAATTTCTTCATGACTTGGGAGACATACATTAAAATTTTTAGGGGAATATTTCATCAAAACATTTGAACACTCTAGCTCCTACCCGTATGGGACATCTTAGGATGAATTTTGTAAAAACAGCTAAAAAGTCAAATTTATCAAAATATTTAATATGCGTGGCAGATAGAGGGTTAAAATGTTCCTAGGAAAAATTCCCCGGAAAATGTTAATGTAGGTCTCCAAAAACATAAATTACCCCAAATCTATTTTTACACATGATTTTTAATTTTCTTTCATTTGACTTTTGACCAAAAAAAAAATCAAACTTGAAACCACTGTAAACAAAAATTGTGACGTAGTGTAGCAAAATTGAGTTTATGGTTTTGTTACTGGGGTCAAATGCTATCGTCCGATATTGGTTTGGTTCACACCCGAAAAAGTGTGTTACACTGTTTGCCCAAAAAAAGACTTTTTAACATTTCATTAACATTTAATTTTGATTTTATTTTGGAACCCTTGACTCATAGAGGCTATTTGTCTTCAGTGACTCTTAGTGAAATTTTTCAGAGAATATTTCTATCGAAGATTCTGAGCCTAGACATCCGTCCAAAGATGACTTTTAAACAGTTTTTCAAAATTGGCCCAAAATGTCCCATACGGGTGAGAGCTAGAGGGTTAAAATGTTCCGAGAAAATATTCCCCTGAATGTTTTAATATAGGTCTCCGAAGACATCAAAGACAAAGACATCAGTGTTTTGTTACTGAGGTCGCTATCGTTTTATATTGATTTGGCTCACCCCCGAAAGAGTGTGTTGCACTGTGAATATAATACAAAATTTTATGTTTTACCGACTGAAACTTTCTTACTGGTTTTTAACTCACTTAAAAGTTCTTTCACATCTTAATAATGGGATGTATACGAAAATATATTTTTATTTTTATATATGTAGTTCCAAACACTACGACATACCAAATATGCCATCCTCTGAAACAAAGCTTACTACACAGACTCTTCATAGCGGAAGTATTTGGCCATACAAAGTAATCACCCACTAGTAAGTCTCTAACTTCTTAGTGTGCGTGAATATAATATTTTCATACATTTCTTTGCCCCATTTTATCATGAATTAAGATGTCTGTAAGCGGTAGCAACATCTGCTGCCAAACCCTAAGGGCGAATTTAGCTGCTCTTTTTTCGTCTGTTTCATTTTACCACCCCCACAAAAATCACATCTTAAGTAGTGTCTACTCCCCCTTGTTACAGAGGAAATTTAGCATCTTCACAACACTCCTCTATCCCCCTCCCACCATTAGCCAGTCTGCGACGTGGACGATGTGAAAGAATATTGTCTAAATTGTTATTGGCATCTGTAAATTGCTGCGTTTTATTGATTTGAATTTGGTAATATCGTATTGGCATTATTGTTGGAATTGGGCGCTAAATGGCTTCTAAATGTTGTTTGTTATTACTTTTTTCAACATGGCTGCTGCTGCTTCTACTGCTTTTGTTGTTGTATGGATGGGCGAGAATATTCGACCATATTTGGGAACTACATTTGCTGTTGATGGTTATTTGATATGTTGCCAATGAGTAGAGCGATTTGTATTTGATGTCCATAAATGTGGTTAACGTATATAAATGAGCCTGAGTGTTCAAAGTGGGCGAAGGAGAGGTGGCAGGGAGATCATCATGGAAACGTTTATTTTATTATTATTTTATTCTTATTAAATTGTTCCAAAGTCCTTTTATTGATATCGTAAATATCAGCATTATGTGTTATTGAGTTTAATGCCAGCGCGGTAAAGTGTATAATTTTCGATTGAGATTTTTATACCGTAAAAGAGGTTGGCTACACTCAGAAAAAAGTCCGTACTAAATTTGAGTACAAAACATACTAGATTTGAGTTTGCAAAATTTACTCAAAACTAGTAAATTTGTACTTAAAATGAATAAATTATACTCAATTCGAATATGTTGTACTGGATTTGAGTATGCGTTGAAAAAGTGCATACTTCATATAAGTACGAAATTTTACTCAAATTGTATTCTTCAATATGAGTAAAATTTTACTCGCCTTAAGGAAAATATTATTCGTTTGAAGTATGGCATGTAAATATTTAAGTTTGCAAAGTGTTGAAAACAAAATTGTATGGAAAAATGTAAGTTTAGTTCGCATTGTACTTCAATTTACTCAAAGAAGTTGTAGAACAGAGTACACATGTATGATCGTTTCAAGTATAGATGTAGTAATTTTGAGTTACGGTGTACTTAAACAAAGGAAGATTGTCTTCAGGAATATGGTACTTAAATTGAGTACGATTTTCTCAATTTTAGTTGCAAATAATAAGATATAGGATATTGTAGACTTAAAATGGACAAGCAAACTACGTAAAAACAATACATTTGTAACAGAAATTTTTATTCAAAATAAACTAGAATTTGGGGACGAAAAACTTAATTGTAGTATGCTCAACTTATATTAAAAGAGAATATTACCCAATGGTAGTTCGAAAAATAATCAAATATAGTAAGCATGCGTACTCAAATAAGGTAAAAATTTACTTAAAAATAAGACATTAAACTAAACTTGAGTTCATTTTGAATAGTAACAAAATACTTATTTGAAGTAAAAAAGTCTTTAGCTTTGTGCCAAATTTGTTGTCAAAAAGGGTATTCAAGTTGAGGGATATAGTTGTAAATATGAGTAGCGTCAAACTAAAGTTGAATACATTTGTAATTAATTTTAGTTCACTGTGTACTCAAATTAAGTTCATTACCAGAAATACAGCTCTGTGTTCTCATAAGTACACACAAAATGTGAGTGAAAGAGATAAACTCTATGAAACCATAATGTGCAGCATTTAACAACTGTGAAACAAAAAGAGACAAACATTCGACAGCGATCGAACTATGTGATTTGTGTGTGTGTGTGTATAAGTGTTTGTGCGCATACAAGCTGGTATTTGTTGCGTTTAGAACAGTTTTGTTGAAGAGGTTTAGGAGTAAAGTGTTTATTTGGAGTGTCATGTTACTGTAAAAGAAATTAAATAGTGAAAAAGTGTTTTTCGGAGACTTTGTAAAAGGTAAGTGATAATAAGAACCTTAATTATCAATTTTAGATGTGAATAATTTAACAAGATTGTTGGCGAAAAAGTCTTTGCGGTGGTGTTCTCAACCGTGGTGTTTTCAATAGGAAAAAATGGGTAACTACAATTGTGTATTCGTTCATTGTTGTTGTGTGTGTGTGACCGGCGAAAATAACAAGCAATTTGAATTTCATTAGAAGCTCCAATTGCAAATTCAATAATATGTAATGAGTTCAAATTTACAATTAATGCTACTAAAGAAATTCAAATTGTATGGCGTTTGTTTTTAAAGAATTACGCGTATGTAGTGTGTATGTGTGCAAAAATTTATGTTACAAATTGTATAGTAAAATCCAAATTGACTTGCAATTAGTAATTGGAATTTAGTGTGGAAAAATGAATTCAAATTCATTTTTGTCATTTGAATTCGAATTCGTTTTTAAATATAAAAGTTCCTTTAATTTGGAATTCTTTCCACAAGTGTCAATTGCAAATTTGAATAAATTTCTGAATACCAAACTCCAATTTCTAATACGTATGTATGTAATGTATTTTACAAAAAATTATAAACTAAAGGTGTAGAACAGTTTATAATTTGTTATTGAATATTGAATTAAAATTTGTAATTTGCATTTGGTATTCAAAAATTAATTAGTTAATTAAATGAATTCCAAATTGTAATGGAATTTAAATGGGTATTGGAGTGCAAATTTCAAATTAAAATTTAGAGGTGTCATTTAAATTAAGATTTTAAATTTTAGATTTATGTAATTCCAATTTGTAATCGGAATTCAAATAAAAATATGCAATTTCTAATTATAATTTGAAATATGCAGTCAGTATCTGAGTTAAAATTAAAAAATAAATTTAAATATAAAATTAAGTTTTGAAAATTAAAATTGCAGAATGAATGACAATTCGAAATCAGAATATAAAATTTTAAATAAAATACTTATTCTGAATTATATTGCTATTATGATTTCATTCATTCTTAATACAATAACAGAATTCAATTTTAGAGGCAATTAAAAATTTAAATTAATTTGTGAATATCAAATTACAAATTCAAATTTTAATTGAAGGTTATTGCTCAATTTCAAATTTAAACTACAACTAATTTGTGAATTCACTTTTGATTATTAATTTCCGTTTACTTATACTTATATAATTATAACTACAAATTTGAATTTATTCTTGAATTTCAAGAGTGCAATTTGAATATTTAAATTCATTTCGATATAACAAATTCTAATCCAATTACTAATCACAAATCGGAATTTATTCTTTCTAAATTCAACCACAAATCAAATTCCAAATAAACGTACAACATGAATTCAAAATTATTTTCGAATTTTAGATCAAATATCAATTGAAATACAATTTGTTAAACTGAATAGATTTTATTTTCGTTTTCTAAACATTTCAAACCCCCTTGGACTATTAAAACTTGATTTATCTTCGTTAATTCATATGCTGGAATGTTAGACAGATATTTATTATTGGCGTGATCTAAATAGTTTTAATTCTTGGCTTTCGCGTAATAATACTGCAAATTTTTTAATGGTTCAGTTTGCTGTCAGATAGTTAGACTTCTAGCGTGTGGCGGGGAGGCTCGTCTGTGTCACGGCTACGTATGATTTGAGATCTCCTTTATTATGCTTGAAGCAGTTTACTCATGTAAGTAAATAACCGTTTGCAATATAACTGACAATGATGAGACTTTGACGCAGTTTATTATGCCGCGGGGAAACCTAAAGAGCAGGTTCTAATTGTTTAGATCAATACCTTTATTATATATCAAGTCAAATATTTAATCTATGTAACCATACGGAAAATAGTTCATCTGGACATTTTGTAGACAACTGGCTTATACATTTTCATATAACTTACAAATTGTTATTCTGAAGTCATCTTTGCCATTAATTAAATTTGTTTAAAAAAAAAAATTAGAAAAAATTTAAGGAACTTGGGGAGAGATCCAGTGCATGATGTAGGTGTAGTCGAATACATCATGATTATTGTTAACCAAAGAATCTTCTTAAGACTAATATCGGGTCTTTAATCACTTTTGAGCTAATAACACAGTTAGTTCTAAACCAATTTTTAATTTATTTAAATCTGAGACCTTTTCAACGTTATATTAATATATATATTTTACTATAGATAACTTGCCACATTTGTCTGATTTTGCCCCCAATTTTAAACTTTTTTGATTTTGTTCACTATTTTTGAAGTTTGAAGAAGTTTTTAGCCACTAATTTGTTACATTACCCTTATGTTTGTTGTATTATTCAGAAAGTGCATTTAGCCATTTGTAAAACGCATATTTGTTTGTAAAAATTGGTGAACAAATGGTTAAGTTATTAATGTTTTTCGAACGCAATCTTCAAATCCAAATTCGAAATTAACAACAACACCACAACAAAATATTTTCTTTAACTGTTTGATTTTAGTATGGGATATGTTGTACTCGAAAAAAAATATTAAAAAACATTTTTGAATTTGGGATCAAATATCAATTGAAATACTATTAGTTATTTCATTTCAAACCTCTTAGACTATAAAAATTTTATTTTATCTTCGTTAGTTCATATATTGTAATGTTAGACAGATATTTATTATTGGCATGATCTAGATAATTTTTATTCTTGGCTTTCGCGTAATAATACTGTAAATTATTTTAATAGTTCAGTTTGCTGTCAGATAGTTAGACTTCTAGCGTGTGGCGGGGAGGCTCGTCTGTGTCACGGCTACGTATGATTTGAGACCTCCTCTATTATGCTTGAAGCAGTTTACTCATGTAAACAAATAACCGTTTGCAATATTACTGACAATGATGAGACTTTGACGCAGTTTATTATGCCGCGGGGAAACCTAAAGAGCAGGTTCTAATTGTTTAGATCAATACCTTTATTATATATCAAGTCAAATATTAAATCTATGTAACCATACGTAAAATAGTTCATGTGAACATTTTGTAGACAACTTGCTTCTGAATTTTCTTTTGACTTAAAAATTTGTATTTTAAAGTCAACTTTGCCGTTCGCCAAATTTGATTTAGAGAAAAACACAATTCAATAATTGAGTTAGATTTTCATTTGAATAAAAACCTCCACGCGGCATATTATTTTATATTTGCTAATGGAATTTGATTTGTAGTATTCTTTTAAAATAATTTTATCTAATGAACGTGTATTTGCGCAAATTAATGACAAATTCGAATAATATAATATAATATAATATTCGAATATATAATTAATATTATAAACCCCAATCCCAACTTTCTGAGCATGTTGGCCAAACATTAACTTAAATTCCTTTACCTAAAATTTGAAGGCGGCGAAGTCGTTTTTTGCAGAGATGACGTACAATTTGCTGACATTTGTATATCTGCAGTTGGAAGTGGTATGTATTAGTTATGTAAAATAATTGTATTTTAAAATGAATAACTACTTGTACGCATGCGTGTTCTAGCATCAGACATGACCACGGCATTTCTGCAATATCAGTCAATTGCAAAAACAATTTATTAATAATAATAAAATAAAAGTTTTTTATTTTGACAGCAATTTCTTTCTTTTAAATTATTTATATATAACGTAACGTTATTCTTATATAACGTAATTATTAAAAAAAAATTAAAGCTAGTTGGGGGAAATGCAAATATTACATTTACATTTAAGTAAATTCTCGCAAATTCTAGGAGAGCATACTTGTTTTTACTTCGTATGTGATCTCAATTAAGTTCAACTATACTAAATTCCAATACGCATTAACATGTCTCGTACTTAAATGTAGTTTAATTTGCATTAATACGGAGAAACTGCGGTCTTCAATTTAGAAAATTTGCTTTGTAGTAAGTCACATTTTTCTTTTTTTGAATACGATGCAAACTTCCATGATTGCCGCGTGTACTTATTTCAAGTCAATTTGTGGTTGACTTTAGGAAATTTTCTGAATATCGGCAGTAAAATGTAAGAAGTGCATACTCAGTGAAACATAATTTTTCCTTATTTTAGAAATTTCGTATCAAAAAAACTACGAATGAGTAAGTGCATACTTGATTATTGACACATAATACTTGCTTATAGTATATGTCGACTAAGATTCAGTAACTTTTACTTGTCTTTATTCCAAATGTATTTGAATGTAGTAACAACTTTACTGAAATCAAGTATGAAATGAATTCAATCTGAGTAACCATAATACTTGACTCCGAATTGATGGCCACTCTTACTCAATTTTAGTAAATATTTCCTTAAACTTACTACATGTTTCTCCTAGTGCATACTTATTTGTAAACCCAACTTACTACTTTTGATTCAAAATGTGTTCAAAAATAAGTCGTGTTGTACTCAAAACAAAGAAATGTATACTATATTTTAGTTCGCATTTTAGACTTATATTAAAGAAATTTGCAAACTCAATTTGAGTACTGTGTTACTTGGCGCCATATGAAGACTCATTTTACTCAATTCTAGTTCAATTTTACTTCAATTTAGTTCACTTTTTTCTGAGTGTAGGGTGTTTGCTGAAGTTGAGGGGCTGCTTATTGTTTTGGTTAGTTGATATTGCGTTAATTGTAAAAAGTTAATATTGTCATTGAAATCATTGGGTGACATACTGCCACTTTCGTTCATTCTAAGGAGTGTTTGGTGACTATTGGATTTTTATAGTAAACTTAAGACGGTATTAGTGATAATTTTGAAGGTTAATTTAAAAAAAAACGAAAAAGTGCTATAGAGTTGCTCTAGGTAACATCTTGTAATTTAATTTTAATTGGCCGCTGGACTTACAAATTACAATTTTGTATTAATAAATAAAATGAAAGAAGACGTTCATATGAAGATTCAGGAAATATTAATATAAACAATATGACCAAATTAATTTTTTTAAATAAAAGATTATTAAATTACTTTTTAAGAACTTTTAAAAAAAAACTTTATTACAAATAACAAAATAAAACCAGTACAGAAATTTCAGTCAGGTAAACTGACTGATAAATACCATCACCCAATGTAAGATATTGTTGAAGACTTGAGTTATTGAAATTAATAGATTTTTAATTAAAATAAAATTAATTTAATTAAATCATCAGTTCGTCACAAAGGGGTCTGAAGATGAACTCGTCATGGAGTTCGAAACGCGTCATCCTAGTGCGTGACACACTGAATTTGACCAAAAATATCAAACAATAAATAAAAAACACTTTTCTGATCTTGAGCCGAATTTGTTGTATCATTTCGATACACTAACGTAAATTAATATAATATACTGTAAAGATAGACTAACAAAAACAAATACACATAAAATTACTTATGTATAATTTTTCCCCTGCTTGTGGTGCAAAATCGTCCAAAACTTTACTTATTTGTGTAGGAGGTTTAGGTGCCGGTTTGAAATTTATGTGAGAAATATAAATTTTTCAAAAAAAGGTAATTTTGATAGGGGTACCAAAAGGGGTGAACCGATACAGTCCTTATTCATTCCTGACTCAAATTCTCATACGTACAACTTACGAAAAATTTGACTGAATTCAGTGTACTTACAAAAAAAGATATGTATGTAAGACTATAGGGGTGAGTTCGGTCCTTTGTATGGGAGGTATCAGAAGGGGTGTGTCAAATAGTTAGATTTTCTGAGGTTTCGCCTCCTATCACAATATAAATTAACCGACTAATTTTCATTACCCCTCAAATGTCCGTTTGGAAGTTATGGGAGAAATATTAATTTTCCAAAAATAGGTCTGTTTGTATGGGAGGTACCAGAAGGGGTGACCCGATATAGTCCATATTCACTCCTGATTCATGTTTTTATAAGAGTACAAATAAAGCATAATTTGACTGAATTCAGTGTACTTTCAAAAAAGATATGTTTGTAAGACTATGGGGGTGAGTTCGGTCATTTGTATGGGAGGTACCAGAAGGGGTGTGTCAAATAGTTAGGTTTTCTGGGGTTTTGCCATCTATAATAACATAAATTAATCGACCAATTTTCATTCCACCCCAAGGGTCCTTTTTGAAGTTATAGGAGAAATATTAATTTTCCAAAAATAGGTAATTTTGTATGGGAGGTACCAGAAGGCGTCAACCGATATAGTCCATATTCATTCCTGAGTCCCATTTTCATGAGCGAACATCATACTCAAAATTTGGGTAAATTCAGTTTACTTACAAAAAAAATATGTAAGTAAAGCTATAAGGGTCAATTAGGTCATTTGTATGGGAGATACCAGAAGGGGTATGGCAAAGGTTTCGGTTTTCTTAAGGTAAATAGGTTTTCTTTTACAAGATAAATAAACTGACCAAATTTAAATATCCTGCGATCGTCCGTTTGGCAGTTATGAAAGAAATATAAATTATCCAAAAATAGGTAATTTTGTATGGGAGGTACCAGAAGGGGCGGGGCTATTTTGCCCATTTACAATCCCATTAGTTCGTTTTGAAAAATATTAATACTGGTAAATTTTCATACCGATCCGTTAAGGTTTACTCGAGTAATCCTGCTGACCAGCCAGCCAGACAGACGGACATAGCTCAATCGTCTTAAAAAGTCCTGAAACGAATTTGGTCTTAAGATACTTGGGGTCAAACTCGTCTCCTTCAATGCGTTACACTTTTTTACGTATCAAATGATGTATACCCTCATCCCTAAGGGTGATGGTATAAAAACTAAGTTTACATATACATCTATGATGTAGGTTTAGTAAAACAAATAAACCATTTTTGTAATTTATGAATTTAGAACATGTCGTGGGCATAAGATTCATGCACTTGAGTTTCTTTGTTCTTTATTTTCATTTCAACAGAAAAAAAACGAAATATATTATTGCTAAAAAACCATCACAGAAATCATCAGAGTTAGAAGAACATATTGACCAAAGGCCACATACGGAGTTCAATGTTTTTTTCTCTCTCTCTCTCTCTCTCTTTGGAATGTAAACAATAATGGATTTTCTCTCGTATATCCCATAAGAATTATGTACAAGAAAATTGAATTGAAAGCATCAGTGTGGAAATGCTAAAAACGAAAAGCATAAAACGTGGTATAAGTCATAAGTTCATAGGCAACATTTCTTTGCTAATATACTGCATTCGTTGTATATATTTTCTGGCATATAAATTAAATGTTTGGGTAATCTACCGGCCGTGGCATAGTGGTAAGAACACGCGACTAGCATGCGGGATATCCCGGGTTCGATTCCCGCCTCCAGTCATTTGCATTTTTCTTTCACTGGCGGCCCCCTCGATGTTGTCGACAGCAACTTCGCAGTATAAGTGTCGAGTCAATCGGCATGCCTAGTAAAAGCTTCTCAAACAGTGACGTTCGCATTCGTCGATAAATAAGTAGGTGCCGTTAGTTGTGAATCTTAAAATAGAAAGCATGTTTATTCACAAAAACGCGAGAAGCTATTCCATACCTCATTCATGGGTTGTAAAGGGAAATTAAGTAAGTAAGTAAGTAATCTACCATAGAAGGAAGCTAAACTTTCGTTCGCAACAATTTAACTCAATGCCAAAAAATCCTCACACAGTCTACGCAACGCAAAAATAATGTAGAAAAAATATTTTGATTGACGTAGCATTCTGCTCAAGGAGCCTTGAACGGCAGAATTATTACTTTTTCCAGCTTTTGTTAAACTATTCCAGTGGAGTGGACAATAAATAACTTCAATCAAATTGTTAAGAAAAATGTATGGACTTTATGGCTTAGTTGAAACAAAGCGACAACAACCCAGCGGCGAAATTAGCAAGGCCTCTACAAGCAAGCATGCAACAAGGCCTTTTGAGACATTCAAACGTCATCTCTTCAAGGCCTTGTTTTCACATGCCTGACAACGGGCCTTCTCCTTCCTTTCTAAAATATCGCGAGCACTTGTTCACTTCATTCTTTAAAGAATACTGCTGAAGGACTTCTTTGAGAAGGGAAAATCAACGGTTTCGATGATTTGTTATTCCACTATTGCGTTTGTATACACATTCCGTCTTCTTCTCATAGAAGGCATGAAAAGAAAAGGCAACGAGGAAGGTGCTTTTCTAAAACTGGTTTATATTTAGTTTGAGTCACACAATTCGAATGCATCTTCATAGGCTAGATGGTAGCATGGCTGACTAACAATCGTGAAGTAGTGCGTTCAAGCTCTAGCAAGGAGTTTTTTTGTCGTTAATGTATATATAGAGAGAAATTTATGGAAGTGAGAAATATCTAAAAACAAACTAAACAATTTGAGGGTGACCAACGGCGTATTTTTTTTATTTTAAAGTCCTTCTTTTGTATGTGTATGCAGGCCTTTCATTAGGCCTCCCAATGACACCCTTTCCCAGCGGCGGAAATCATGAGAAGGAATACCTTCTTTAATGAGTTTGAAGGACTTCTCTTGGATCCGGTATGCCTTTTTTTGACCTCATTTCTTTCTTTCTTTTTTACATTGCGTGAGATTTGAAAAAATGGCCTTCCGTTGCCCGTTTTTCTTAAAAAGGCTATATAACTTTCAATAACTTTCTATAAGAAGGCCTCATAACCTCAAGCTTTCTATAAGTATGCATTATGGAAAACCTGCATGCGCATGAAAAAAAGGACTTGCAAATAAAGCAAAAACTATACAGTACACCCTCAAATTATTTTTTGCGATATTTCGATATTTTTCTCACTTCAATATACTTTATACTTAAACTTTTTTTTCAATACCTCGCGATTGTTAGTCAGCCCTGCTACCATCCAGCCTATGAAGATGCATTCAAATTGTGTTACTGAAACTAATCACAAACTGTTTGAAGAAAAACAGAAACACCTTCCATGTTGCCTTTTGTTTTCATGCCTTCTCTAGGAAATGAAGGAATAAGAAATCTTTGAAAACGTTGATTCCTCCTTCTCAAAAAAGGCCGCCAGCAGTGGTCTTGAAAGAATGGAGTGAACATGTGCTCGATATTTTTTTTTGGAAAGGAAGGAGAAGGCCTTTTTTCAGGCATGTGAAAACGAGGCCTTGAAGACATGACGTTGGAATGTCTCAGAACGCCTTGTTGCATGCCAGCCTAAAGAGGCCTTGCCAATTTCGCCGCTGGCAATATAAGCAGTACACACAAACCACACACTTATCCATAGGCACACGCATTTGTATGAATAGAGTCGGTGGAAAGGTGTAGGGCAAGGGAGATGAGTATAGTGTGCAAATTTTTGAATTTTTAAAAAAACTGGATTCCGGTTTATTTGAAAAATAACCTTTTCCAACAATTCGGTTTTTCGAAAATTGTTAAATTAAACCAAATATGAAAACATACGAATATTTATACCTTTATCCTTAAGTTAATAAATAAACTTATATTTTTTTCCATTAATTAAAGATTTTGATATTAGTTTCCTTCAATTTGTATTCTATTTAAATCTTAGGATTATCAGTTTAACCAAACATAAGTTATTAGGAAATTTGGTTTAGAATTAAGGTATCGATTTAGTCATACCTTTTTTAAAAACCGGTTAACCGACGACCGTTTGGTTTTGAACATTCTAGATATGAGGGTGTAATCGATTTCTAAAGTGGATGGTACCAGATGGGTATGGGAGGTACCAGAGGGGGCTTCGCTAGATATCCAGTCTTTTTCTCCAGAACTTTATTCTGTTATAGCTTTACTAAATACAGAATTTGGAAGCGATCGCATTGGGTGTATTGATATTATAACTCGATTTCAAAAGTGGGCGAAGTGATACATTTGTATAGGAGGTACCAGAAGGGGCGTGGCCATGTAGCTCATTTGCAGAAGTTTTGGGGAAATATTAACTTGTGAAAATTTTAAAATATTTGGAGGCGTCTTTCGAAAGTTATCGTGCGTACCAGTCCTACAGCCAGACAGACAGACGGTCATGGCTCAATCGTCTTAAAAAGTCATGAACCGAATTTGGCTCAAAGAAACCTAGGGTCTAAAGTGACTCCTTCTATGTGTTACGCTTTTGGGTCGTATCAAATGACAAATACCCTCCTACCCGTAGGGTGAGTGTATAAATATGCCCCGTGCTCCAGAAAAAATTGAATATTCTGTGCCAAAAATGGTGATTTTTTTAAATGTTTGTATGGGGAAGCTCCAGGCGGGTTCCAAGGGGTGTGCCACTGGCATGGGTGGACAGACATCAGCCATAATACATTTGTTTCATATTCGTTCTATTGTTTAGAATATTAAAAATAATTTTTTCGACTACCCAATGTATCAGAGCATAAAGCGATGTAGAATTCGCTATGAGATGTACCAAGGCCACTAAGGACACAAATGAAAAATAGGGGAAAATAGTTCAAGAACATAAGAATGGAAGCCTAATATATACGTACCATATTTTACAGCTGTAACTCAATGGTTATAAATTTTTTAAAGTTTAAACTAATTAGATTGTAATGTAGGCTGTCGTCGCCAGCTACGGGCCACGAGCACCCTCTGATAGTAAATTAATATTTCTACCGTATATTCATATGTGTATCAAATTATATTTCTTCACGAATATATATATTTGTGTTACACCACCTTCCCTACTGATCGAAAATAACAATGTCGTCTGTATATTCATATCTGTAGTACCAGTACTGTTAGTGCACCGAATTTTGTCGCTCTGGGGCTAAAACTAAATTTACCACGCTCACTTATCGAAAATACATATTTGGTCTCCACCATCATATCTGTAGTCGAAGGTGTTCTTTCTTCTATTCTCGATATAAGTTCACTCCAGCGCCACCTACTGGGTCAATTTATAAAAAAAATATTTTCTGCCAATTTATTAGTATAAATTCACCCCAGCGCCACCTACCGGTTTCATTTGTACATAATAATAATTTTTCTCATGATCAAACAAATGTACTAAATTTCTAGTAAATTGGTCCATACGTTCAATATAAAGATGTTCTACGTTATGTGTTTAAGTAAAATCGGTTCATCAATATAAATTTTGGAAATGAGCCCACTCCAGCTCCACATGCCGGGATCATATGCACAAAAACTTTGTTCTAATGGTCAAACAAACATACATCCAGAATTATCCGGTATAAATCCACCCCAGCGCCACCTACCGGTTTTGTACATACCATTTTTTTATGATTAAACATTCGTTCAAACTTTCGGTATAGATCCATCCCAGCGCCAACTACCGGGTCCATTTGTACACATTTTTTTCTCATGATCAAATAAACATAATGAATTTCAGATAAATTGGTCTATTCGTAAAATTTTCGATATAGATCCATCCCAACACCATCTAGTACTTAACATCTATACTTACAAAATTTCATAAAGATTGGCCGAGCCGTTTCGGAGGATTGCTGCAACAAACGCCGTGGCACGAGATTTTAATATACAGTCGAAACTCTCTATAACGAATTCCAAGGGACTGGATATTTACTTCGCTACAAAAAAAATTCGCTATGAAGACGTCTATTTCTTTTTTGTGTGCGTGCGTTTGGTTTTGCCTAAATTCGTTATATGGAGATTGAAAACGCTTAAATTTTAAAGTTACGGTCGCTAAAATGCTTCGTTATTAGGAAATATTCGCTATAGGGAAATTCGTTATATGGAGATTATAATATGTACACTCAAAGTAGACCCAAAACGCAGTGTTCTTATAATTGCTTCGCAATAAAGAAAACTTCGTTATATAGGAGTGCGTTATAGAGAGTTTCGACTGTATTAGATAACATATGACTCCTTAAAGGGTATTTTCATTGCATATTTTATTAGGACATCAAAAAATACTTTTTGCCATCCCTAACCTATACAAATAGTAAGGTATACCCGAATTCGTCTAGAATATGCTGAGAAATTTCAATTTAATGCCTATCCAATTGTTTTTGATATTCTTTGTTATTTGTTACAACAACAAAAACAACAAAAAATCTTAAAAAACTCTCTTCTTAACATTTATAAAATTTTTCAATTTCTGTTACTGACATTTACTAAATGCGAACACGAAACCTTTAAGGCACCAAACTGCCTTGTTGCAATGTTTTCGGTATCCACCATAAAATAGCAAAGAAACTAAGTAAAATACTACAAAATTACTTGTGTGTGCTTACGAACGTGTATGTCTATAGTATATATAGTATATGTATATAATTGTGTACAAATGTAACATTTTTGTATAACTGCTACATATCCAGACCACCTCTCATGTGACCCTAAAGGGTTGTATGAATTTAATATCGTTTTTTTTTTTTGTGAAGTTAACGAATATTTTCCACAACTTGGCTAAACTATGGCACGACAGGTGTTTAAGGATGTTACTCGTAAAACAAACTTTAATTAAATTATTGAATAATAATAATATTATATTTTAGATAATAATAATATATTTTAATATTAAAAACATTACAAATACCAAAAGAATTACCAAAGTTTGAAAAATTTTTTAAATATTAATTAATTAAAAAACATTTAAATTATTACAAAATTCAAAATATTTAAAATATTTCAACTATTGAAATTATTACTTACTTATTAAAGTGGCCCATTACCACTTACGAACGTGGTTCATAAATTAGAGGCCTGAAGTATTAAAGAATTTCACACGCTCAAAACTTCTGTGTGCGTTCTCCAGTTAGTCCTACCAGATGGTGGCACGTCGCCAACCACTTGGTCCTCCCAACGAAGGAAGACCCATACTCTACGCCGTACTTCAGGTTCGCCTTAAAACACCTTTTTCGCTGCAGCATTTACATCCATCCTGACAACATGTCCCAGCCATGGAAGTCGTTGGATTCTGACTCTTCTAGCTACATCGATGTCGTGGTAAAGCTTATACAGCTCATGGTTCATTTGACGGCAAAACTCGCCGTCGACACAGATAGGTCCATATATTTTTCGGAGTACTTTTATCTCAAATACTCCCAGGTTTTGTATGTCCGTTGTCGTAAGCACCCACTATTCGGCAGCATATAACAGAACGCGTAATTTCTTGGCTGACATTATGTTTCTTGTTGACGGAAGATCCAAGGTAGGTAAACTCATATACTTTCAAAACAATAATTGTCAACGTTCACGGTCCGTCCCCATCGAGAGGTGTGTTTGTTTGTCGAAATCATTATTTTTGTTTTGTCCTAGTTGGCCGCTAAACCTATTTTTGCTGACACCTTTTCTAGTGATGAGAAAACTGCAGTAAAATTCCGCAGATTTCAGCCAATGGTAGGCATAGGCTAGTGGCATGTGGCTCATGTGGAATATGTTGCCAGACATGTTGACATCAGCCTTTCTCATAACCTTCTCCATAGCTATATTAAATAGTGTACAGCAGAGAATGACAAAATGTATAATAAGAGTACTGTTGAAGTATTAATGTCCAAACATGTACATGTGTAAAGAGTAAACGATCAAACCATGCCCATACCCGCACACACTCGTGCATTTGTATACCCAAGTACACGAGAACCCAGCACATGTTGCTGGTTGGTTGTGTTGGGTGCTAGTTATCCATGCCAAATTTCTATTTCTATTCCGTAGAGTATGGGAATGTACAGGAGTACACATGAGTACTCATGTCCCCCGTAGTATTTAGAAGAGTTGACGAATGTAAGAACGATTAAACACGATGATCTATGATGTAATGATCATCATCGTAGCTAAAAAACTTCGTAATTAAATTGAGTCTGCTTCAGCTTCTGATCTCGTGTGCGTATACAAATTTTGTGTATACTTGTGTATGAGAAACAAAAGTAAGGGTAGGTAGAGGTAACGTTCGTTATAAATGGTGTGCAAACATGTCTTTTTCAACGCAAGTAAGAGTTTGTAAGTATTCTCTGTGTGTTAAGCATAGTTCCACACAAGTATAAAAATTATGGGTATGTATTTAACCCTAGACGGGTAATCTTCGTCGATTCGACGAACACTGTTGCTTTTTTTTCAAATATCTCTCTTATTTTTCACAATATTATATTGCCTTTTGCAATAGCGTTAGTTTGTAATGTTTTTTTCAAGTTATGATTGCATATGACAGTATTAGTTAAGCGTAATTGTTGTATTTTTGCAAAAAATAAAAACTCGCGTCGTCGAAACGACGAAGGTTACCTTTTGTGTGACTTTTTGGTCTTGCAAAAAGTCACCAAATCAAAAAATATTTTGATTTTTTAAATTAAAATATTTAAAATATCGGAATTACCAGATGATTTAATTGAAAATTGTGAAAAAGCTCCTAAAGACTCCAATTGCGATTCAATGATCGAAAAGCAAATTGAAAAATATGTCGAGGTAGATGTATTTTTGCATGTGGAGGAGTACGACTGCGATGACGATATTATACCAGATTCGGGTGATGAAAATAATCATGAGCCACTAAATGTGTTCCGAAATTACTAATAATTTGTAAAAAAAACAATTCGTGGGAAACAAATAAAATTTTTGATCCACTAAAAATAAAATGATTTAAGGCGTTTAATAAATATATTGCATCAAAGGTGAGAACCGACTAGTGAAGCAATTGGCCGAACTAACCCCTTATCGTAGTTCTAACAATACGAATGCGATGATATTTCGGACTAAATTGTAAATTAGAAGAATGTCGAGATTGAGAATCCCGTTCAACGACACGAGTTTTTGAATAAATAAATTCTGGCCTTTTTGAGCCTCTTTAATCAATAATAGAAGAAAAAAAATACTGAAAACAACTATTTATGAAATTGTCGAATGTGGGAAACGAAAAAGAAGAACAAAATAACACTATTTTTATAAAAGTTGTTCTTGCGAAAAAAGAAAAATGCAAAAGATTTTTTGTTATACCTGTATGTGGGAAGCTCAGATTCTACCTTGTGCCTACTATACAAAGAAATAATTTTTCGAAGTGTTTTTTGTTTTAATTGATAAAATTAAGTGTATTGTAAATGTTTTTGCACAAGTTGAGAAGCCATGTCTATTTTATTTTATACTAAAGAACTATTTAAATACAAGTATCTACTTGAGACCAAAAAAAATGGGCTGAAAAGAAACATGCTCGAAAATAAACCATTAGCTTTAAAATGCAGTTTTTGTGTTTTCTTCTTCGCTAGAGTCTGTAATTGATTATATATGATGTTTCGGATTGGTTCGCTAGATTTTTTGCTAAGAATTTTCAAGTGAAATAGGACTTCGTCGATTCGACGAAGATTACCCTTAGTGTGTGTAAAATATGATTACCCTTCTAGGGTTAAGTATACATTAATCCCGAATACTTATTGTCATTCTCTGGTGTACAGGTCAGGCTATCGCCCTGCCTGAGACCTCTTTTCGTGTTGAGTGGTTCAGAGTAATCATTACCAACTTTTACCGAGGATTTGGTGTTTTTCAAGGTACATCTGCAAAGTCAAATTAGTTTTGCAGGAATACCAAACTCAGACATGGCCTCAAATAGAATATTCCTTTTCGGATAGTCGAAGGCAGCTTTGTAGTCGACAAAGAAGTGGTAGGTGTCGATCTGCTTTTCATAAGTTTTTTCCAGGATTTGTGGTAAAGTGAATATTTGATCTGATTTATGCGGCTAATCAGCTTCTCTCTACTTGCCTTAAACAATTCAACCGGAAGACCATCGGCTCAAACTGGTCATTTCATACCATCGTCTTGGATTGGAGTGGTGGTCTTCTGGAATGGTGTCCACTTCCAGTAGATAGCTGAAATCCTTCCTATCCGGGTCCGTCACTAGCAGGCCATCGCTGTCCATCCTCAGTGCACTCATCCACTCTCTTCTTCAACTCCTTTTTTTCCGTCAAAAAAAACGAGTTGCCTCTCGTCTCTTCTCCCTGTGACGTTCACGAACAGCTCACGTTGAAATTGGCTGCAGTTTCGCCTTATAAGCAGCATCTGTCTCTCTCTTGTCATTGCGACATTCAGCATCGTACCAGACATCTTCTTGAGACGGCTTTAAGTACCCAAGTACGCTTCTCACAGACCGTTCTATGGAGTCGGCTATATATTGTCACTGCGAGTTAATAAAGGTTGGTTAAATTTTAAGGGCCGTTGTGGGACCGACCGTGGCATAGTGGTTCCGTCGCGACTACCATGCCGGAGATCGCAGGTTCAAACCTGGCTCATCTTAAAAGAAAAAAAATAAATAAAATTTTCTTTCATTGTCGGCTCCCCTCGAATGTTGTTGACAGCAACTTCGCAGTATTAAGCGTCGATTCAATCGTTGTGTCTAGAAAGAGCTTCTCAAACAGTGACGTTCGCATTCGTCGATAAACAAGTAGGTGCCGTTAGTTGTGAATCTAAAAATAGAAAGCGTGTTAATTCACAACAACGCGAGAAGCTATCCCATACCTCATTCATGGGGTGCAAAGGGAAATTAAGTTTTTAAGTTTAAGTTGTGGATTTTAAATAAAACACAAATTATTTAGGAAATTATTGTCATTTCTTTTCATTATGATAATATTGGTATGGTTCAATTATGTAGAGAACAAAATATAGGCCAAATGTGGGTTCATTGGTTTTTCGACAATCACTCTTCGAATATGATTCGCCCAAATACGGCAATTCCGCTTATTAACGAATCCACTGAGGTGAAAATGTGCCTCATCACGGCAGATAATTTTCTTCGAAAATTGGTTGCCCTTTTTTGCCACCATTCTGACCATTGCAACGGTCAAGAGCCAATTGTAAGCATGTTAATTCAAGTCTTTATGTATAATGTTCATCATCGCATCGACCGTGAGAGGTGCAATTGTTGGGCACGACGACGAGCTGAGGTGGACGGCTCTTCAGCCACACTGTCGCGAACAGCAGCAATATTTTCTGAAGTACGAGCTGTACGCGCATGCACTGGTGTTTTCACATCTCCTACAGACCCGGTTTGCTCAAATTTGTGCACGATTTTTCCGATTCTACTCACATTTGACCGAAAAAATCACAAAGTGCAAGATATGCATTTGATTTGAACGCCCATAAGCCTCATAATCAGCCTGAGCAGCTTTAACGCGTTGCTCGATTGTGTATCTTTCCAAGGTTCACTTTGAGTTTGTCTGAAATTGAGAAATGTCAAATGAAATGCAGAAAAGAACTTGAAATTTAGGTGTGGTTCACATTCAACAGCGACACTTACAATTTAACAACCCTTTATTATCAGGGGTTGGAGCATTCCGTAGCAGTTGAGTTAGGTGGTTGGAGTAGGTGTCCGCTACCTCTGTGGTCCGCAGTTTACCGATGTCCAGCCTTCGTTGTGCCTGGTTACGTACGTTTTTCGCCATGCTTAGCCTTGTGCGTACCTTAACTGCGGTAAGGAAGTAATCGAAGTCAATGTTCGCACCCCTAATCAGTCGTACGTCCAGAACACTCGATGCGTGCCTTCCATCTACTACCACGTTATCTATCTGATTCCTCGTTAATTGATCTGAAGATAACCATGTTGCCTTATGAATATTTTTGTGGTCAAACCTAGTGCTGCTAACTACCATATTTCTTGTCGCAGAGAAATCAATCAGTCTGATGCCATTGTGCGACATTTTTGTAAAATTATTACAAATATTAAATAATTCAAGAGCAACACATAAATTGGTGCCACCTTCGTATCCAGCTATTTTTAAAGTATATACCGAAACTAAAAAAATCCCCAAAGGATTTGGCCCCATTACATCGAAACATTTTTTTATGGATACTCCAATATTTTCACCCCAACACGGTTTTTTGACCATTTTTACGGAGTCCATATTTCATAAACTGTTCGGAATTTTTTCTTTTCGTCTTCGGCAAAGTTTTAGATCTAAACCAGAGCACAAAAAGTCTCAAATAGACCAATCCGAAAAGATTGCATCTAGTGCATGAAAATTACAAAAATATGGGAATAAGTCTATTTTTTCATGATATTTTCACGATAAAATTATGATTATAATAAGTAATATTCCACATAAATCATACGCCACGGAGTACAACGAAATAAATTTTATGGTGAAAACATCATGAAAACATATCCTTTTTTCCCATATTTATGCAATTTTCATGCACTGGATGCAATTTTTTTGGGTCGGTCTGTTCAACACTCTTTTTGCTCTGGTTTAGATTTACAACTTTGCCGAAGACAAAAAGAAAAATGTTCGAACGGTTAATGAAATATGGACTCCGTAAATATGGTAAAAAAAAAATCGTGTTGGAGTGAAAATATTGGAGTATCCATAAAAAAATGTTTCGATGTAATGGGCCCAAATACTTTAGGGATTTTTTTAGTTTCAGGATATACTTCAAAAATAGGTGGGTACGAATGTGGCCCCAGACGATGACCTTAGAAATGTTGCACTGTGTATGTCATTAGTTTGATAGTATAGTTCCTTTCCTTTCCTTTCCCATTATATTTGCTATTTTTCATAGTGTTCGCAAATTAAACTCCTTTTTTCGATTCGATGCTTAGTTTAGGAGATAAAAGCATTTAAGGATTTCAATGGTGATTTCGTCGATTTCGTCGATTTCTCATTGTTTTCCCTTACATAGCGAATTCTATGATTTATATTTGAAATTCTTATCCATTTATGTCCAGTGTCCTATGAACACTATCACAATGACTGAACTTGGTTAAAAAAGACCAAGCCCAGGTAAGTCCTACTACGATGATGACTGTCGCGTATTGCCTGAGGTTAAGAATGCTGCATACAAGGCAACACTGCTGTCAATGGTAAAACGTGTTGCGAGAGAACATAATAAGCAGAAGAGACGGATGACGATATGCCTCTTCAAACGGAGGAAGCAAAAGAGACAGCAAAGAATCGATAAGTATAGGGATAAAGCCTAAAAATTCTTCAAAAAGGGATAATGACCCTGCTTGTTCCCAAAGGTAAAAGTTGCAGTCGTCAGTTTGGTACGACAGAATATGTTATATAAGATGCCATCTCAAAAAAAGAACAACATTAATTTCATTATATGCTTGATTGTTTATTCGATTCAAAAGAAACTAACTAAAAATATAAAAAAAATTAAATAAAACACCGAAAAAATATTTCGATTTTTTTTATAACTACGACATAAATTATAAATACAAAATGTAAACTTTAAAATTGCGACAATTCCAAGAAATGATTCCAGTACAGTAAACAACATTACAATAAGTTCAAAACTAACTAAAATATTTACATTCTTATTAAACATACCATGAAATCCTATGAAACTTTACCGGAATGCAATTTGAATTTACAGAACAACTTTGAGCTTTAATAAATTTTTGTATCTTTAAGTTACAAATTAAATTAAACTTAGAAGATTTTCTTTTACTGTTTGTTTTTTTTACAAAGAAATATAATTAAATTTATCTTACATATGTTTCGTTATAGTAATATACTCTCATTTTTGTTTATAAAAATGACTAGTCAAGATAATATTCGAAATTGTTGCTTTGGGCTTAGAAAACAAAAAAACACACTTTCAAACGTATTATAGAAAACTAAAGGACATAGAAACCTGTAATTCCCAAAAAAATACAAATACAAGTACTTTATAATTAATACAACTTAAAACATAAATACAACAGTGTATAAATATGAGAATTTGATGCATGGTATTGATGAAATAATAACATATAAAATTTGGTGTGTGGTCTTAATAAAACAACAATGAGGTGATAAGAGCAGTTTAGTGTAGATTTCAGCTAAAACAAGATTACAAGTATTCGATTTATTTATCTAGTCTAATTACATTGCTGAGTATGAATGTGGAGCATTTTGGTTGTTGTCGGTTTTTTTTATATATAATTTAGAAATAAAATAAAATAATTTAGAAATCATCATTTATATTTGTTATTCTTTGTTCGGGAATGTTTAAGGATAATATTTGAAATTCAATACAAACAGAGGTACTTATTTTGGCCAATATCTAGAAGTTGCAGATATTAAGTTTTCAATACTGCTTTCAATACTTTAGAATTCTTTATTTCTTGACGAAAAAAAATATTGGTATATTTCTATACGTTACATCACATTGTTAAGACGGGGGGCTATTAGTAGGCTAGTGTTGGAGGGCGTCGGGAGTGTGATGTTAGGTAAAGCTCCTGATTGGGTTTAACTACGCAATTACACTCCAAGTCTACTCACAGAGCTCCGTGTTCGTAGTACTACTGCGGACGGAATACTTCCACGTGGTGATGCCTGGAAACGTGCCTTTGACACCCGTCAGGCAACGGCTAACTATGAGAGGTGAAACCTAAAACCCAGGCACGTCGGCTCAGAGTGAGCGGTAATCCTGGCAGGAAAAGAAAACTGCGACGTGGTGCGCTTGCCACCGGCGTTTGAACATTGGCAATGAAAATAAGTAAGAAC
The DNA here is from genome assembly GCA_964034835.1 of Muscina levida. Taxonomy (NCBI): domain Eukaryota; kingdom Metazoa; phylum Arthropoda; class Insecta; order Diptera; family Muscidae; genus Muscina; species Muscina levida. The sequence goes on along the minus strand of OZ035883.1, from coordinate 46,118,869 downwards.
AGATAAAAACGAACCCCCGAAACTATTGACGACCACCTCAAACGAATTAAGGACTATGATTTGAGGATATGCACCTGGAATGTTAGACCACTGTATGGACCAGGTACCTTGATCCAACTTGCAGAAGTCCTTGAAGAATACAATGCTGACATAGCCGCTTGACAGGAAATCCGGTGAACGGAACACGAGTGCTCGCGCTTGAAGACGTGCGACATCTACTATAGTGACCATGCGGACAACCACGAGTTTGGATGAGGATTTATGGCTGGCAAGTGATTGCGACATCTAGTCTCACGGTTCAACCCGGTGTGTGAACTAATAGCCACCATAAGAGTCAAAGCAAAGTTATTCCCCATAACACTTATACGTGCCCATGCTCCGATAGAAGAGAAAAGCGATGAGGAAAAAGACGAGTTCTACGAGAGCCTAGAAAATGTATATGAACGTAGCCCAAGGCATGACATCAAAATTGTACTAGGCGATTTTAATGCTTACATAGGCAGGGAGACCGCATTTAAGCATACCACCGGAAAATTCAGTCTGCACACCGAAACATCGAACAATGGCATCAGACTGATTGATTTCTCAGCGGCAAGAAATATGGTAGTTAGCAGCACTAGATTTGGCAATAGAAATATTCATAAGGCAACATGGTTATCCCCAGATCAATTGACGAGGAATCAGATAGATCACGTGGTAGTCGATGGAAGGCACGCATCGACTGTTCTGGACGTACGAGTGATTAGGGGTGCGAACATTGACTCTGATCACTTCCTTACCGCAGTTAAGGTACGCACTAGGCTAAGCATGGCGAAAAACGTACGTTACCAGACACAACGAAAGTTGGACATTGGTAAACTGCGAACCACAGAGGTAGCGGAAGCCTACTCCAACCACCTAACTCGACGGCTGCGGAATACTCCAACCCCTGATGATATTACCTCGCAGTGGCAAAATATACCCGACTCCAGAGAACGGACTGCGAGAAGCATACATAGATACTCAAAGACGTCTCAGGAAGATGCCTGGTGCGATGTTGAATGTCGCAATGACACGAAAGAGACGGTTGCTGCATACAGGGCGAAACTGCAGCCAATGGCAACGCGAGCCGTTCATGAATGTCACAGGGTGAAGAGACGAGAGGCAAATCGTCTTTTTAGACGAAAAAAAAACAAGCCGAAGAAGAGACAGGATGAGTGCACAGAGTTGCTCTGGGAAAGGGAAAGCCCACAAATTCTACCAGAGAGTTAAGGCGAGAATGCGTGAAACAGGGTTACCCTCCTGCAAGGACAGCGATGGCCAGCTAGTGACGGACCCGGATAACGTTTTGAAAATATGGAGATAACATTTCAGAAATCTGCTGGATAAGGACACCACTCCAGAAGACCCCGCTCCAATCTATGACTATACTCCCTAACTGTCCACATCCGAGCCAGAGCGAGATACAAGTAGCAATATCCCGCCTTAAAAACAACAAAGCGGCTGGAGGCGATGGTCTTCCTGCTGCATTGTTTAAGGCAGGTGGGGATGAGCTGATTTGGAGCATGCATCAGCCCATGGAGAACATCTGGCTAGAGGAGTGCATGCCCGGGTTTTAGAGTATCAGTCTGTTATGTCCCATATACAAGAAAGGAGATCGTAGTGAATGTAAGTACTACCGTGGAATAAGCCTATTACAAGGTCCTTTCGAGCATATAGTGTGAACGTATAAAGCCAATTGTAGAAAACCTAATTGTACCTTACCAGTGCGGCTTCAGACCTGGTAAATCTACGACGGATCAAATATTCACTTTACGACAAATTCATGAAAAGTAGATCGACACCTACCACCTCTTTGTTGACTACAAAGCCGCCTTCGACTCTCCGATAAGGAATAGGCTATATGAGGCCATGTCTGAGTTTGGTATTCCTGCAAAGCTTATTCGACTTTGCAGATGTACCTTGGAAAACACCAAATGCTCGGTTAAGATTGGTAAGCATCACTCTGAACCATTCAACACGGAAAGAGGTCTCAGGCAGGGTGATAGCTTGTTCTGTACACTATTTTATGTAGAAATAGAGAAAGTGATGAGAAAGGCTGGTGTAAACATGACTGCCACCATATTCCATGAGAGCCACTAGCCTATGCCGATGAAACAGACATCATTGGTCGAAATCTGCGCTATGTAACTGCAGTTTTCTCATCACTGGAAAAGGAGTCAGCAAAACTGGGTTTAGCGGTAAACGAGGACAAAACAACAATAATGATTTCGAAGAACAAAGAGTCCTCTCTATGGGGACGCACCGTCAACGTTGAAAATTATGGTCGGATCTTCCGTCAACAAGAAAAATAATGTCAGCCAAGAAATCAAGCGGATTATAGTGCCCACCAATATATATTTTTAAGAAATGTGGCAGCACTTTAGTAACATCACCTTATATCGTGATACTAAGAAACCTCTATACCAGGTATTAATTTTACTCATTCTGTTGTATGCCACGAACGCACAAAACCTGGAAGTATTCGAGAGACAAGTACTCCGAAAAATATATGGACCTATTTGTGTGTACAACGAGGTAGGCCGACGGATGAACCATGAACTGCATGAGCTTTACCACGATATCGACGACGCTAAAAGAGTCAGAATGCAACGACTACAAAGGCTGGGACATGTTGCCAGGCTGGATGTAACTGCTCCAGCGAGAAAGGTGTTTCGAGGGAACCTGAAGAACGGCGCAGTGTAGGGAGACTCAAACTTCGTTGGAAGATTCAAGTGGTTGGCGACGTGACACCATCTAGTAGGACTAACTGGAGAACGCACGCAGAAGATCGAAGCGTGTGGAATTCTTTATTACTTCTGGCCTTAAATATATGAACCACGTTCGTAAGTTGTAATGGGCCACTTAAGTAAGTAAGTAATATTGCCAAACAAGCTTGTGTGGTATTGCTTTCATAACACTCAAGCAGAGGCTTGCTGTTGTGAATTGTCGAATGCGACTGTGTGAAAAAAAGAGTATTAGCATCTTCACGAGGCTACTGGATCCTTTAAATCATCGTTAAGTCAGAAAACACAATTATGTGACTTAATATGTTTTTGCAGCACATAACATAACATAATCTAACCTATCTAAAATTGGTGTGACGAACCATTTTCAGACTTTTGTATCAGCGGCAAATCACTGCTTTAAATCATTAATAAGTCAGAACACACAATTATGTGACTCGAGATCTTTTTGCAGCACACCAATGACCTTCTCGGCACTTGTCCCGTCCTGACTAACAGACGGCATTCAATACTGTACTTTTAGTTACCTAAGGACCTGTATCATCTGGCCGATATTTATATTTGGTTTTCAATAGATTTTATAGCCTTAATTAGTCTGATTTTTAGACTGCCACACTAACCTATCATAATCCAACCTATCCAAAATTGGTGTGACGAACCATTTTCCGGCCGAAACTATTAGAATTCTTATGTACCTGCGGCAATTGACAGATGACTGACGATTATTGCCAGCCTGGAGGGTCTATTGGATGCCTTTAACTGCTTTTAATCATCAATAAGTCAGAACACACAATTATGTGACTTGAGATCTTTTTGCAGCACATCGACGACCTTCTCTGCAATTGCGTTGTCCTGACTTACAAGCGGCGTTCAATACAGTGCTTTTATTTTCCTAGGGGATTATGTCATCTGGTCGATATTTGTATTGGTTTCCAATGGACTTTACAGCCAAAGTAAGTCTGATTTTTAGAATGCCATACTAATCCAACATAACCTAAACTATCCAAACTTCTTGTGACGATCTACAGATCTACAGACCGCAAAAGACCGAAACTCTTAGAATTCTTTTCTAGGAGCTGCAATTGACAGATGAATATCTGTATTCCTGCCAAATAAGAAGTAATAAAGAATATCTTACTACTTATGTTGTCCCGTTTTTCGAAGTTATTAATAGTTGTAAAATTTTAGTTAAAAGCTTATTTTTATGTATTTATTAAAATTTTCCTACTAGCGATATAATTTAGGGGTTTTTTATTTTAAATTTATAACTTCTTCCAGGCAGGTGTTAGGTCAATTTTTGTATTATATTGTCGTTGATTTTCGAAACTTTGAATATTTAAAAAAAAATAAGTAAAATGCTGACTCACATACCTAACGAATGGCCCACACTACTGGAGGTATTAAGGATTTGCCAATTAACACATATTTTACCTTAATGACCAACAATTTTTATACCCTTCACCATGCACATGAACGGAGTGAAGGGTATATTCATTTTGTTCTTCCTTACACTAAGCGGAGGTTGAGTAGTAAGATGAGAAGGATCGGTCATACAAATCCCTCATTTTGGGGGTGTCCGTATGTCAGTCCCCGCGATTACAGTAGTAATTTAGGAGCAATCAAGCTGAAATATTGTATGCAAGCTTTGCTGCCCTAAATGGAGGTTGAGTTCTAAGATGAGCCCGATCGGTCAAAAACTACTCCCACCTCCTATACAAACTCCCCCTTTTTGGGGTATCCCTACGATTACAGTTGTAGTTTAAGGGCAATCAAGCTGAAATTTTGTATGGAAGTTTCCCTACACCAAGTGGAGGTTGAGACCGATCGGCCAAAAACTACTCTCACCTCCCATACAAACTCTCCCTTTTTTGGTTTTGTCCCTGCGATTGCAGCCGTATTTTAAGAGGTATAAGCTGACATTTTGAAAGCAAGATTCAATGTCTAAGCGGAGGCTACTTTCTATGATAAGCAACGTCGGTCAAAAACTACTCCCACCTCCCATTCAAACTACCTTTTTTGGGGTGTCCGCGTAACTGCCCCCGCGACTATAGCCGAAGGTTAGGAAATATTAATCTGAAATTGTATATGCAAGCTTTAATTCTATAATGGGAGCTTACGTTGTAAGATGAGTAATATCGGACGAATACTTCTCCCACCTTCCATACAAACTCCCCCTTTTTGGGGTTGTCCGTCTGTATGTCCCTATAGTTTATGAGCTTTCGGGCTGAAATTTGGTATGTAAGCTTCTGTCTAGAAGCAGAGGTTAAGTTCTAAGATAAGCATGATCGAATTTAAACTACTCCCACATCCCACACAACTTCCCATTTTTGAGGAGTTACAAAATTCATAAAAATAAGCTCCAACTCACCAACTCATAAACTTATCGGTAAATTGAATAAAATCGATACAAAATTACTGACAAACTGGATGTGTGAAGCTAAAAGTAACGTCCACTTCTCACCAACTCCCCTGTTTTGTGGTATAAAGTTCAATAAAATATAGTTGTAGTGCATATAACCAATTTTACCACCATTTTTACAAATGGTGAAGGGTATCTGAGCTTCGGCATAGCCGAAGATAACCGCCTTTCTAGTTTTTTTTTTAATTTAGAACTTTTGTAGCTTCTCCTACGGTATTCTTCAACTAATGCCAACAATACTCATAATTTGTAAGATTTTCTAAATTTCCGTTAAATATTTTTAGTTCGCCAGTATTCTTTAGGGTATCCTCAAACATTCCCTACTCTTCCTACATATACATATATGAGTCTATAATTATAATTTGGTTTTTTTGCTCAATTATTTAAACACAATATTAATAATAACAGTAAAAAAAAAACAAATATATACTCACATACATCTAAAATCATTTATAATCGTTGTTGAGTTTTGGTTTTTTGGCATGAAGACGGAATGATTCATAAATTTCTTAACAATTACCTAAAAAAATACTACATAAACGAAACGTAAAAAAAAAAAATATATATAATTAAATAATAAAGAAAACTACAATATAATTAATTATAAATTAATAAAGAAAATTAGTTGACTATAGGAAAAAAAACAAAAACATTCACTCAGGCATAACAGACACACACACACACACTCCAAATAATCTTTCGTTCAATAATTTCATCATTTCTAGCATTCACACAAACAATTAATTAAAAATTACATCACAATTTGTTGTTGTCTTCCTCTACCTACTACTTCAGCTTCAGCTTCTGTGTAACAAAAATTGCCCTTAAAAAACTATATACACTTGTAGTTTTGTTTTTTTTTTTTGTTGTGTGTTATGTACCGATAACTTGAGTAGATCATCTAAAATTTGTTTTTCGAATTTGTGCGTTTTGGTTTCGTCTCAAATCCTCGTTACATTAGATTACGTTACGTTACGTTACGTTACTATAATGAAAAGCCATACGAGTTCATGTTGCCCATTATGGGCGCTGTAGGATCCTCTGTAGGCGTCTCGATCGGCGACGTAGTTGTTTGACTACTTTCGCAAGATTGCTGTGATTTCAGCAGAGTATAGGATTCACGATGCATAAACCTATGCTGATGATGTGCTAGGAAGGTACTGCTACGTCTTAGGGAGCGACGACCCATTTCGAGTATCTCCAATGTCGGATCACGAGCAAACACATAGTTTTGATAGGCACGCAGGAATACAAAGATTATGGCAAAAGCTCCACCCGCAATCATGAGGTACGAGCCTACGGGCACCACTGTGGGTGCAAACACAGTGGCCAAATAGATCCAACGCCTAATGGAGGGAGTGATATCGGAGATACCCTCCTCTAGCCACATGACGGGAAACATAAAATTACGAAAATCTTTGACGGGGAAAATGTGTTTGGCTTGAGTTACGCGAAGATTTAACTGGATGCGAACTTTACCCTCCAAAGGAACACCGAGTTTCTGCAATGATTAATTATTTTGGAAAGATTTGATTAATATTTTGGAATGTTAAAATTTTCGTCCCAACTCTTCAACTCACCGGTTGTATTTTAAAATAGGTCTCATGTTCTGTTTGATTGGGTTCTAGGCCTTCAACACTATCCAATAACTCCGGATCGGCTTGATAGAAATGAGGATTCGACAGATAGACCGGTGCGCCATATTGACAAGGACTGATATTCTGTAAACCCTTGACAGCTCGATAATCATGGGTATCGTAACATTCATTCTCAGGATTATTATCAGCATCCCCGTAAGAGTTCTCCGGCAGTTTGTATAAATCCACATCGATACCTAAGTAGAGCGTATATAATAAATACAATTTAGTTTAGATACAGAGTATTTATTAAGGTCCTTTTTGAATAAGAGCTACGAAGCCTTCAATAGGATATTCACCAATAGCTATGAGTTTGACAATTCAGTGAAAAGAATAACTTTAGAAAAGGAAAACTACAACAGGACCACTGGGGGTGTATAGTGTTGTATGGAGATCCTTAGTAACAAAATACGTACCACCTCCTAATTTTGTATGGTTAGGAGAAAAAAACCATGAGCCAACTTTGGGGTCGAATGGCCGCGCATCTTGGTCAAAGTTGGCGGGGAAGGGGAAAAATTCCACATTAAAACCCGCAACTGGCCCGGAGTCGCCCCTAAAGATGTAAAATGTCTGACCGTCGTTTCTTGCTCCCAATATTTTTCCCAAACATACCTAACACCCGTCTTCACCCCCAAAAATTATAACTACAACAGGACCACTGGGGGTGTAATAGTGTTGTATGGATATCCTTAGTAACGAGATTTGGATACGAACCACCCTTTAATTTTGTGTGGTTGGGGAAAAATAGTATGAGTCAAAATTTGGAGGAGGTAGATTGGGCTCAAATGACAGCGAATCGTGGTCTAAGTTGGCGGGGAAGGGCGGGGCATCAAGTCCCGCAACTGCCCCGGATTCACCCGTAAGGGTGTAAAATGTTTGACCGTCTTTTCTCCCTTCTAATATTTTTTCCAAACAAACCTACCACAAAGGGGGATGCCACACAAAAATCAATTTTTTTCTATTTTGCTCCCATCGTTGCAAACTTCCCCAAACGTACCCCCAGAGGAGTCAAATATATGGCCTAACCCCAATTTTTGCAACCCCAACAGTTTCTCAGAACATATCTACCCTCTATCATCAACTCTTAAAGTGGTCCCCATGCTTAAAACTTAATTTCCCTATACACCCCATGAATGAGGTATGGGATCGGCACCTACATGTTTATCGACGAATGCGAGCGTCACTGTTTGAGAAGCTTTTTAGTACGAAGATGCTGTCGACAACATCGAGGGGGACGGAATGAAACAAAAAATGTAGATGACTAGAGGGGGGAATCGAAGCCAGGATTTTTCACATGGTAGTCGCGTGTTCTAACCACTATGCCACGGCCGGTCCCCATACAATCTTTTTATTATTATAACTATTTTTTATGAAATCAGCTCTAACGCCACCATGCAACCTCCTAATGGGGTAAAATGTATGACAGTCACTTTTTCCTCCTTATATTTTTCCCTACAAACCTAACCCCACCTTCAACCCATAAGGGGCCCCCACACAAAAAACAATAATTTTTGCTCCCACCGCTGTAACTGCCCCAAAGATGTCCCTAGAGGAGTCAAATGTATGACCGACCGCCGATATCTATCTTAAACCCTTTAGGTGGTACCCATAAAATGTTTTATTATGCATGACGTGGACTTTTTTCTCCTTCCTCACCAAGTTGCCATTTGGTCACATACCACTTTCCCCAAATTTTGGTTCATGCATTTTTTTGCCAACCACACAAAATTAAAGGTTGGTTCGTATCGAATTCGTAAACTTGTGCACTATACCAACCCTAAAGACCACTTAACATTACTATAAAAGAATGATAATTCGGTTCCAGTTAGGGCTTTTTTAGGTTATGTTAAAAATCGGACATGATGTCTTAAAAATATATATCAAATTCGGTTTAAGCGACCCCAAAACATAACATAATCATGGTCTAATCTCGAGCTCAGAACATCAATCGTGATGTTGATGTCTTTAAAACTCGAGATCAGACCATGAGTAGTCTTTTTAGCTCATACCACGCCCGTGCTGTCCGTTTATAATGATGATTCAATTATTTTTCGTAGTATTTATCACTCGAAGACTCCCAGAGCAGATTTATCCACTTGTGTCATTACCCAGGATTCTGCACCGTGAAGTAAGACAGGTAGGATCTGTATTTGGTACAGTTGGATCAGTAATATCAGAATTAGAAGCATTAGCATGTAATAATAGAGAGAATAGGCATTGGCTATCTCGGGGTATGTAGCCTTGGGAAATCTCTTTTTTAAGGCGTTTGGTTACAAGAGTTTTTCGTTCATTGGCTGCAACTAGATTCTGATCAGAGTCTTTATCCCGCATCACACGCAAGTCCATAACGCTTGAGCATTGACATTCATCATTATATTTGTTATACGCTTACAAGGAGCAATTGACTCAAGAACTAAAGCCTCTTGACCATTCCAAACGTCATAAATGGTCAGAATGGTGGCAAGAAATGGCAACAGTGGATGATCAATTTTCGAAGAAAATCATCTTCAGTGATGAGGCACATTTTCCCCTCAGTGGCTTCGATAATAAGCAGAATTGCCGCATTTTGGGCGAATGATAACACTATGACACAATTTGAGGGGCATTGTCTCGGGGGTGAACCAAACCAATTTCAATCGATAGCATGTGACCTCAGTAACAAAACCCTAAACTCCATTTTGCTCCACTACGTCACAAATTTTTTTAACAGTGGTTTGAAGTTTGAATTTTTTGGTCAAAAGTCGATTCAAAGAATATGAAAAATCAGCTTTAAAAGTACATTTGGAGTATTTAATGTCTTCGGAGACCTATACTAAAACATTCAGGGGAATATTTCCTCGGAACATTTTAACCCTCTAGCTGCCACCCGTGTGGGACATTTTTGGCTCAATTTTGAAAAACTGTTAAGATGTCAAGTTTGGAGGGAGGTCAAGGCTTAGAATCTTCGACAGAAATATTCTCCGGAAAATTCACTAAGAGTCACCGAAGACGAATAGCCTCTACGAGTCAAAGGTTATAAAATAAAATCATAATTAAATGGCGGCATCATCGGGCCGTATTTTTTCAAAAATGAGGCCGGTCAGGCAGTAACTGTGAATGGTGTTCGCTATCGTGAGATGATAACTAACTTTTTATGGCCCCAGTTGGAAGATATGGACAACAGAACGGTGCTACTTGCCACACAGCTTACGAAACAATGCCTTTTTTGCGCGACAAATTCAATGGCCGGGTTATCTCACGTCGTGGCGATGTCAATTGGCCGCCAAGATCATGTGATTTGACACCGTTGGACTTCTTTCTTTGGGGTTATTTGAATGAAAAGGTGTACGTCGATAAGCCAGCAACAATTCAAGGTCTAAAGGCTGAGATAATTCGGCACAGTAACGGCACAGAACCTTAATTATGCCTTAGCGTCATCGAAAATTGGGACCATCGGATGAATGTGTGCCGCCGAGTCCGCGGCGGCCATTTGACCGTAATTTTGTTCCATACATAATTGAACCATACCAATATTATTATAATAAAAAGAAATGACAATAATTTCCCAAATAATTTATGTTTTATTCGAAATCAACATTGGCCGTTAATATTTAACCACCCTTTATATTTGAAACTTGTATACCCTTTACAACGTGCACGCACGGAGCGTGGTAGGTATGCTAATGTATTTATATAAATGATCAGCGTGAAATTCTGAGTCGATTTAAAGATGTCCGTCTGTTCCGGCGGTTACAGCTGTTGTTTAAGAAAACTCACCCTTTTGGGGTCTCCTCTGTGATTATGGCGGATCTATCGATCTTTAATATGTCACGCAATCTTCTATCCTCTAAGCGGAAGTTATGTTGTAAGACGAGCGGAAATTATATTCTAAGGTAAGCAAAATCCGTCAAAAACTACTCTCAACTCTCATACAAAATCAGTCACCGCGATTGCTGCAGTAGTTTAAGAAATATCGAGCTGCAATTTGATAAGCAATCTTATATACTCTAGGGGGAGGTTAAGTTTCAAGATCGGAAATAACTATTTCCACTTCTCATACAAACTCCCCTTTTTTGGGGGTTCCGTCTGACTGTCTTCACGATTTAAAAGCTATCGACCTAAAATTTGGTATGCAAGCTTATGTCCTCTCAGCGAATTTGAACAAGATAGGACAAAAACTACATCCACCTCTCATACTTAATCCCTTTTTTTTGGGGTTGTCCGTCTATCTGTCCCCGCGCTTACAGCCGTAGTTTAAGAAATATCGAGCTGCAATTTGATAAGCAAGCTTAATTTCCCTAAGGCGAGGTTATTTTCCAAGATGAGCAAGATCGGACAAAAACTTAAACCCACCTCTCATGTAAACTCCAACCTTTTGGGGGTGTCCATCTGTCCGTCCCCCCGATAACAGTCGTAGGTTATATATATCGAACTGAAATTTGATATGCAAGCTTATTTCCTCTAAGGTTAAGTTCAAAGATGAGCAAGATCGGACAAAAACTACTTACATCTCCCATACAAACTCCCCCTTTTTAGGAAGTGTTCGTGTGTCTCTACCCTCGATTACAGCAGTACAGCTATCGAGCTTTAATATGTTATGCAATCTTCTATCCTCTAAGCGAAGATGACCAAGATAGGTCAAAAACAACTCCCACCTCTCATATATAATCCCCGTCTATCTGATGAGCAAGATCGGACAAAAACTTAAACCCACCTCCCATGTAAACTCCAACCTTTTGGGGGTGTCCATCTGTCCGTCCCCCCGACAACAGTCGCAGATTAGGTAATATTGAGCTGAAATATAAAATGCAAGCTTCTATCCTCTATCTGGAGGTCAAGTTCTAACATGTGTCTAGATCAGATAGAAAACCACTCCCACCTTTCGTACAAACACCCCCCTTTTTGGCGGTGTCCGTCTGTCTGTCAACAATATCACAGTCCTAGTCTAAGAGCCTTAGATCTGAAATTTGATATGCAAGCTTCTATCCCTGATGCGAAAATTAAGTTCTAAGATGAGCAAGATCGAACAAATCTACTCCCACCGCCCATACCAACTCCCTCTATTTGGGAATGTTAGTCTGTTCCAGCGATTGCAGCCTTAATTTAAGATCTATCGAACATAAATTTGGCAAACAAGCCTCTATCCTCTAAGCGTAGAATAACTTCCAAGATGAGCAAAATCGGACAAAAATACTCCCTTCTACCATTCCATACAAACTCCTCCCTTTAGAGGGTTAAAATATGCATTACAATGTTCTTAGCTTTTATAAACAACTCTAGCTCAGTATTTGACATATCATTTAAAAAATTATTGCCAAAAAGTGCTAAAAAATGTGACATTATTTTTTATTATACTTCCCTCGCCCCCTGTACTCACCATCTTTCTTAACGCCTTTCTTGTATTGCAACGGTATAACACGACACAGATCCTTATCGTACACATACAACATATTCGATTTGGTTATATCCCTGGGTGGAAAGAAAGAACCCTCCGATCCCTTAATACTAGTGCAAGGCGTATCTGGCCATTGGGGAAAATGATCAAGACCATTGAGACGATCGATATAGCCGAATTCATCCATTCCATTGTAACCTGTTTTAATGCTGGAAACTTCAGACAGAGTACCATTGCGCTGAGTAGGAAAATAGAAAGAAAGTTAGTTTAAATTTTATCGGTTTAATAAAGATTACTATAATTTTTATATTTACCGCAATTAGCAGACCCATTCGTTCGCCGGGTCTCAAATGTTTTGGATAGAATTTATGCGCTAGCGATACCAGCGGATCATCATAACCGAACACCAATTGATCCGCTGTAACATTGATGAACGGTTTAAATTTGGCCGCTGTCACTATGACAGATATTGTTTTCGATAGAACATAGCCAAGTTTGGGGCTTAAGCTAGTAAGGGTCTAAAATGGAAGAAGAATTCGTTAAGTAATATGAATTTTCATAGGAAAGTAAACAAATAGAAGTAAAGCAAACTATTAAGGTCGTGGTTTTTTTAATAACATACAGCCATGTTCTGAAAAACAATTCAATTCAATTTAATACATTTTTACCGATTTTGCTCTGTTTTCAAACCGGATTGTTTTCCAAAACATGGTTGATATAGTCATTTACTCAAACGAAAGCTAAGCTGAAGGAATGTCCTTAAAATATATATTTTTGGAGGTTGACGAAAAATTTTCTTAAAATTTTGAAGACTTTCATCAATTCAAAGTCGTCGGGAGTGTGATGCAAGGTAAAGCTTCTGATCGGTTTAACTTGACAAATCCAGGGTGATCCTTGCCAATTGCACTTCAAGTCTACTCACAGAGCTCCGTATTCATAGTACTACTGCGGACGGAGTACCTCCACGTGGTGACGCCTGGAAGCGTGCCTTTGACACTTGTCAGAGCACGACTAACTGTGAGGGGCGAAACCTAAAACCCAGGCACGTCTGCTCAGAGTGAGCGGTAGCCTGGTCAGCGTCTGACCCAGAATGGGCGGCTGTATTAAAATCCTGGCAGGAGGAGAAAACTGCGACGTGGTGCACTGGGCTTTCAACCCGCCACCGACGTTTGAAGTATTGCAATGAAAAGAAGTAAGAAAAGAATAAAATGGACCACCATAATGTTGACCGGTGGACGGGAAGCGCATGAAGACGTGCGACATGTACTGTAGTGGCCATGCGGACAAGCACGAGGATGTGGATTTGTGGTTGGCAAGAGACTGCCGTGGCATAGTGGTTAGAACACGCGACTACCCAGCGGAAGATCACAGGTTCAACTCCTGGCTCCAGTCATCTTAAAAATGAAATAAAAATAAATAAATTTTTCTTTCATTGTCGGCTCCCCTCGAATGGTGTCGACAGCAACTTCGTGGTATTAGTGTCGAGTCAATCGGCGTGTCTAGTAAGAGCTTTTCAAACAGTGACGTTTGCATTCTTCGATGAACAAGTAGATGCCGTTAGTTATGAATCTAAAAATAGAAAGCGTGTTATATCACAACAACGCGAGAAGCTATTCCATATCTCATTCATGGGGTGTAAAGGGAAATTAAGAGACAGCGATACATAATCTCAAGGTTCAACCCGGTGTGTGTACGTATAGCCACCATAAGAGTCAAAACAAAGTTTTTCCACATAACACTTATATGTGCCCATGCTCCGACAGAAGAGAAAAGCGATGAGGACAAAGACGAGTTCTACGAGAGCCTAGAAAATGTATATGACCGTAGCCCGAGCCATGACTTTAAAATTGTACTAGGCGATTTTAATGCTAAAATAGGCAGGGAAACCGCATTAGAGCCTACCATCGGAAAATTTAGTCTGCACACCGAAACGTCGAACAATGACATCAGACTGTTTGGTTTCTCTGCGGCAAGAAATATGGTAGTTAGCAGCACTAGGCAACATGGTTATCTCCAGATCAATTGACGAGGAATCAGATAGATCATGTGGTAGTCGATGGAAGGCACGCATCGAGTGTTCTAGACGTACGAGTGATCTGGGGTGCGAACACTGACTCCGATCACTACCTTGCAGCAGTTAAGGTACGCACAAGGCTAAGCATGGTGAAAAACGTACGTAACCAGACACAACGAAAGTTTGACATCGGTAAACTGCGGACCACAGATGTAGCGGACGCCTACTCCAATCACCTAAGTCAACTGCTGCGGAATGCTCCAACTCCTGATAATATAAACTCGCAGTGGCAAATTATAGCCGACTCCTTAGAACGGGCTGCGAGAAGCGTACTTGGGTACTTAAAGCCGTCTCAAGAAGATGCCTGGTACGATGATGAATGTCGCAATGCCACGAGATAGACGGTTGCTGCATACAGGGCGAAACTGCAGCCAATGGCAAAGCGAACTGTTCGTGAACGGCACAGGGAGAAGAGACGAGAGGCAACTCGTCTTTTTAGACGAAAAAAGAAGGAGCTGAAGAAGAGGCAGGATGGGTGCACAGAGTTGCTCCGAAGTAGATGGGAAGCCCGAAAATTCTACAAGAGAGTTAAGGCGAGATTGCGTGAAACAGGACAGCGACGGTCAGCTAGTGACGGACCCGGATAACGTTCTGTGGATATGGAGAGATCATTTTAAAAAATTATCGGATGCAGACACTACTCCAGAAGACCCCGCTCCAATCCATGACGATGGTGTTTATTGTGCGCCTCCGAGCCAGAGCGAGATACGTGTGGCAATCTCCCGCTTTAAAAACAACAAATTCCACAAAAGCCACATGCCACTAGGCTATTCCGATGATATAGACATCATTGGCCGAAATCTGCGGGATGTTACTGCAGTTTTCTAATCACTAGAAAAGGAGTCAGCAAAAATGGGTTTAGCGGTCAACGAAGACAAAACTAAAATAACGATTTCGACGAACAAAGGGTCCTCTTTCGATGGGGACGCATTGTGAACGTTGACAATTAAATTTTTGAGGTAGTCGACGAGTTTACCTAGAAAATTAAGCGGCGAATAGTGCTAGCCAATATATGTTTCTACGGACTTCGGCAGCACTTTAGTAACACCACCTTATCACGGAATACTAAGAAACAACTATAATAGGTGCTAATCTTACCTGTTCTGTTGTATGCTGCCGAATCATGGGTGCTTACTACAACGGACATACAAAACCACCTGAGAGTATTCGAGAGAAAAGTACTCCGAAAAATATACGGACCTATCTGTGTCGAAGGCGAGTTTCGCCATCGGATGAACAATGAGCTGTATGAGCTTTACCACGACATCGACGTAGCTAAAAGAGTCAGAATCCAACGACTTCGATGGCTGGGGCATGTTGCCATGATGGAAGTAAATGCTCCAGCGAGAAAAGTGTTTGAAGGCGTACCTGAGGGACGGCGCAGAACAGGGAGACCCAAACTCCGTTGGAAGGACCAACTGGTAGGCGACGTGCCATCATCTGGTAGGACTAACTGAAGAACACACGCAGAAGACCGATGCGTGTGGATTTCTTTATTATTTCAGGCCTCAAATTTATGATTATTATTTATGAAATTATTTCGTAAATTGTAATTGTCCACTTAAGTAAGTAAGTAAGTCATCAATTCAAAGTATGTGTCAATCCATTGAGAGGTGTAACTTAATTACAGGTTTTGTCTCAAAGAAAATTTAGAATCTTTTTAAAATATCGCTTAATAAATCATTGTACGAATAGATCATTATATTTTTTCTGTTTCACTAATATGAATTCATACATAAAATACATCACTTTGTATAAAAAAAATGTGGCACCTCAATTACAATTAATCATTGTAACCTTGCGTCTAATCGATAGCACGCAAGAGGGCAACATCTTTATATCATTCACCTTATTAAGATTAATAGAAAACGCCTCTTTCTGTTTGTAACCACATCACATCATACATATTCATAATTTATCATTACTAATACATATTTTACATACATCACATACATCGCGTATATACTTGCGCATACTTACCAATAGAGGTATATTAGGTGTGACTATCGGCGTATTCTTATCTATACTCAATTCAGGAACAAATTCTAAGATTTTTTTATGCTGATATGACACCGTGAAATTATCATGAAACTTAACGTTCACCTTTTGCATGTCTTCTCTGTAAAGGAAAGGAAACGAAAAGAAATAAATACAAAATTAATACAAAAAAAAAACTGACAATATACAAATGAATAAATTATTTTATTTTACTTGTTATCGAGCAATACAAATCTTCAAAACTAACGTCAGGGTGAAGCGCAAAGAATTTCAAAAATTTGAAGTTTAATTTTTAAGGTTTTTAAACTAAAGCGTGTTGTTATAAAAAAAAATATGTATTGTACTGAGTCATATGTTTTTTAGCTTTTCTTTGAATTAAAGATGGGAAGTACACGTAGCATATTGCTTTGACTCACATTTGCTTTACTTTGAATTGAGGTAGTACCAGACCGAGACATCAGAGAGGTGTGTGAGCATCTGTGATAAACTTAAGATTTATCTTGTGAGCGTGCTCAGTGTACACGAATGTCAAGTTCATATTTTAAAGCAAATACTTAAATGTAGTATTACGAATGCGTGTTCTACCAACACATTCATATACATTTGTTGATATAGATGTGTTTACATTCATTGAGCATCCTCGCCATTGAAATTGTGATGTTAACACTTTCGATTTCATTTCAGCGACAAAAAACAAGTGGCGCAAATAACTGTGGCATATTTGGGCAGTAGCTAAGTTGACAGAGCATTTGAGTTTCATCAGTCGTTAAAGACCGGTCGAATTATACCCTATGTTGAGAAGAAAGTTTTTTCCATAAAATTTTAAAAATTTACAGATTTTTTATTTGGTAAGTCTGAAAGTTCTACCCAACGGTAAAAAGAAAAGGTTTTGGACCAGGGATCCCCACCTGTAAGGACGGAGAGGGAAATCTGGTCACTGGACATTCAGAGTGTGCCGCAAATACGGAGGAAACACTTTAAAACTTTACTCATTTCCGAAGGCAGCATAAGTGACGAAATCACACCAATCATCGACGTTGGTGTAGACTGTCCACCGACGAGCCAAAACGAGATCAGCACAACAATAAAGCTGCCGGAGCCGATAAACTACCGGCAGAGCTTTTTAAAGCCGCACTAGCTCATTAACACGATTTGGCCCAAGGAATGCATGACCAATGATTGGAATCTAAGCGTTCATGTCCTGTGCTTAAAAAAGGCGATTCAAGTGTGTGTACCAATTACCGCGGGATCAGCTTTTTACCCATCGCATATAAGGTCCTGTCTAGTGTGTTATGTGAAAGACTGAAGTCCATTTTAGCCATCCTGTTTATACCTTATCAGTGTGACTTTAGACCTGGTAAATCCACGACCGACCAGATATTCACACTACGACAAATCATGGAGAAGACCCTAAAAATACAGATCGACACATACCATCTGTTTGTCGAATACAAAGCTGCATTCGACAGTCCGACACGACAGAGACTATTAGATGCTATGGCTAAGTTTGGTATCCCCGCTAAGCTGCTACAACTTTGCGGGATGACACTGACTGAAAATAGGCACAAATCTAACAGAGCCCGTTTTATTCTAAGCGAGGGATTTAGAAAGACGATAGTCTGTCATGCGATCTTTTTAATATAATAATTAAGATGATCATGCGGATGGCAGCAGTAAACACTACTGGCACCATATTTTACAAAAGCCACATGTTGCACGCGTATGCCGTGATATAGATATCATTGGCCGAGGACTGCGGGATGTTACTGCGGCCTTTTCGAGCATTGAGAAGCAGTCGGCAGACCCACGGTGATTAATGAGGACAAAACTAAGTTAACAAAGAGTTTACTCGTTTGGGACGCTGCGTGAACCTTGACAACTATAACTTTGAAGTGGTAGATGATTTTTTCTACCTCGGCTACGCCATAAACAAAAATAATAATGTCAGCCTGGAAATCAAAAGACGAGTATTGATTGCAAACCGCTGCTACTATGCGCTGAGCAAACGTTTAAATGATAAAGCCCTCTCTCGACGAACGAAGATCCAACTTTACCAGACACTGATCCTGCCTGTCTTATTCTACAGCGCAGAGTCCTGTGTAATGACGCAGGCGGATCAATCTATTCTAAGAGTCTTCGAGAGAAAAATACTACGCAAAATATTTGGACCCATCATCGTTAACGGTGAGTACCGTCGTCGAATGAATTATGAGCTGTACAACGACAGCGAGGTAATCAAGCGTTCAAATATAACGTGTTCAAAATGCGCTAGCTTGGTTACGTTGTTCGTATGGATAAAAACGCTCCGGCTCGAAAAGTCTTAGGCAATAAACTCAATGAGCGGCGTAGGAGGGGGCGACCAAAACTCCGAATGATAGACCAGGCGAAAGAGCTGTTTTCTAACCTTGGTGTAACGAACTATCTACGGAGCGCTAAAGACCGAAGCGCTTGGAATACTTTTCTACGTGCGGCTACTGATAGATAAATTTCTGTTGTTGCTGCTGATGTTGGTAAATCTTTTCCTTTTGCCCTTGATCCTTGCGCAATCTGTGTTTTTAAAGTGAAAGCATCTGAATTAGTTTTGTTGGCTGTATAACTCGAAAGTACTTGAAAAGTAATTTTTAATTACCGATATTGATTGGGCCTATTAATTTGGCTGGGATTCGAACCGGCACCTTCGGATTGCTTATCTACGTCGCTTCCACTGAGCTACCGAAGGCCACATGGGGTGGGCGTCGTTTTTATTCGGTTGCCTTGTGAATTCCATTCTACATATGGATAACACCTGTTTTTCCGTAGGCTATCTACGCAGCATCCACTCCTTTATTAGAGCAACTACTTAGCCAAGTAGTGTAGAAATAATTGGTGCGAATATTTAAATGGTGTCACAACAGAACCTTTATAAGGACCCAAGATATCTCCTACTCGGTTATCATATGATATAGTTATTGTACGACAAATAGCATACACGTGGTTCAGATAAACAACAGCATCTGTCTTACGTTCCCTTTACAGGCCTGTCAACAGGCCTAATCGGAGAAGTGACGTGTGCACGGCTGTGAGCGTCAATTCTAATAATAGGCCTGTCAACAGGCCTGTTTAAGGCAAGAAAGTTTGCATGCCATTTGTGCACATCTATTTAATTTTTGTGAGGTACACAGTAGGGCTGCTCTCATGCCAGTTTTAAGAAGGGAAAGAGGTATGTCTGCCGGATATTTTCTCACCCTAGTAAGAGGCTTCTTTGCAGGTCTCATTTTAGAAGCGAAATATGCATGGGTATGAAATTTTTTGTTAGGCTTAGTGAAGGACTTATTATAGCCTGTAATATGCCTGGAAAAGGAAGGCGTATTTAAATGTCAACAAACTGCCTGTTAGGGCATGTTTGCAGGCATTTTTTACAATGCCACTGTATTTTGTCATTGTATATGTGCGATGAAACTCTCTTTCTCTCAATGCACTGCAAAAAATTCTGAGTTCGATTTAGATACCCACTACAAGGCGTTTTTTCTTTTACTTGTTGAATAAAAGAAAACAAAAAATAGATTTGCAATGCGAACATTTCTGTATAGAATAAGGAAAATCTCAAATATTATAACACGTGCGAAAAAAAACCACCACGATCGACTGCTAGAGCTAGAGTAAATGAATTTGTTTACTCGTCTACAATATGTGTGAGCAATGTGGGAGAGCAAAAGCGCCGCGTAGTGCATTTGCCGATCTATGGTCTATAAGAAAGGTTGTGCCGGTCACCCCCTGGAATGAAAGCTAGTTTAAAGACCATATCACAAATAATGTTTTTGTTTTTGGGTGTCAAATTGTATCTTTCTAGGACTAAAATATAGTTTGGCCATGCCAACACCGCCCACTGATTGCAAGTAAAATGTCGTCTGCCAATTTAAACCTAAAGCGCCGAGTACTAACTGTGTAACAATTTGTATTTATCTAAGGCTAAATTATGGTTTTGCCACGCCCCCTCTGCCAAATTGTCGAAAATTAAATGTTATCTGTTAAAAAGCCTCTTAAGAAATATATGGCAATACAATTTACGTAATTTTGTTACAGATTATGTCTTAAAATGTTAAAATTATACAATTTTATATTATGTAAATTAAATTAAAGGAAATGAACCCCTTAGAACATATATATAAATATATTTGTGTTGCCAGTATCTTTCTAGCTATAAAAAGGTTTTGCCACGCCCACTCCACCCACTGATATAAAAATAAAAATTCTGCTGCATGTTCATATTTACGTTGCCGATTTCTATCTGGAAATCAAATTTTTTCGCTCTTGCTCTAAAATAATTTTGCCACGCCCACTAACTGCCTAAAAAATTTCATTGAAATCTATTCAGCCGTTTAAACATGTTTAAGGCACTAACGAACAGACAAACATTCCACCAATTCTCATGCTTCTCGTAACAATTACCAGCTTCAAAATCAAATGAAAAATTCTTGTACATAATTAATAAATATTCACCTCCTATCTATCTAAACATGCCAATAATACAAAATGACAGAATAATTTTGTGATACCCATTACCTTCGATCTAATGATATTGTTAAATTATTGTTTTCCAAGATTTTAATTTATAATACGTTGATTTTCTGCAAACTGAGTTGACCTCGTATCACCTTGTGCCTGTCAAAGAGTAATATAGCCGAACCCCTATGTCAAATATGACATATCGCACAAACATCTTTACCTCACGTGTCACTGTATGTCAAGTGTTTTTTTCGAAAATCTTACTCTAGTGCTACAGTGATTCATTTGCAATTTGAACAGACAATGACTTTTTGGACACAAACATTTAGATACTTGCGGTATTAACAGATCTTAATACAAATTGTATTAACTCATTCATGAAATCCGCCAGTGCGAATAGAGAGATACGGATGGTAAGGTCTCTTATATCACACGACGGTGTCATATGTAAACACAAGTGCGTCGTTATTGTATGTCTTTTTCCCACTCCCTCTTTAGGTTTGTGGTGTAGGTTTAATCTCGTGTCGCTATTTAAGCGTTTTTGGTTCATAACTCAGTTAAAGTTTTGTCTGGCGTATAGGACTGTGCGGCTTAAGCAGTGCGTTTGTTTTAATGTTGGTGGTTTTGAACGTCACGACTTGTAATCTGGTTAAAGAGTAAAATGTTTGTGCTCTGGTTTGGCTTTTTTTCAGCGGCTAATTTATTATCGTTTAGATATCGGTTTAAAAAAACCATTTTTATTTGTTTACATATGATTATTGTTGGGTATTTAAGAGTTATTTATTTGGTTTTGTGTGCAAATAAATATTTTTTAAGTTTATATTGGTCAAAATAAAACATTCATCTTATTTGACGGTTTGAAAATATGTTTAATTTGAGTTTTCTAATAGTTATTCACTTGGAAGTAACCAAAAACACTCTGCGAGGGTGCTGAAGCAGCTCATATCGTCCCATAGGTCACGTATTCCCCGGGAAATGTCATTGGACAACCGTTCAGTGGTAGCAGATATGATAAGCAGATATAGGCTAAAAAATGCCCAAAAAGGGATAACACGGCTACCATAACCCGGACCAAAAGGTCCGCTCGGTATAGAATTAAAGAGACAAGCGAAAACATTTTTCAAAGGTCGTTCTTTAAGGGCGAAACAAATGGTCAAACAAGGGACAAAACTGGTACGGCTTAATGTAGAATGACAAACATGGCGTGCTTTCTATAGAATTAGAGAGATGCACGGGGGAATGAGGAATTATCTAATTTGAGTCTTTCTGATTGTTATTCATTTGGGAATAACCAGAAGCTCTCTTTGGAGGTTCCCAAGCAGCTCACGAGCGATCACGTATTCCTTGGGCAATGCAACTGAGCATCCGTTTAGTTGTAGCAAATGTGAGAAGGCGAAATGTTGAGTAACCTAATCGGCATGCTTCTACCAATGCGCCTTAGGAAGTAGGTAACAGAAGTTACTGAAGCTTAACACAGAGGCTCTCTTAATGGCTTTGGCAGCCCCAATAAACTAGGATCGGGCGCGGTGGCCTAATAAGCCACTCTCCTTTAACACAACAATTATTATGAAAACACGAAGAAAAGAAAAAAAACATGAACCCTCCCAAATGTTGACGACCTCTGCAAGCGATATAAGGACCATGATTTAAGGATATGCACCTGGAATGTCCGAACTCTATACAGAGATGGTGCCTCTATCCAACTGGCGGATGTCCTCGACAAATACAAGGCTGACATTACCGCCATACAGGGAATGAGATGGACGGGACAGGGATGCACACGACGAAAGAACTGTGACATCTTTTACAGCTGCCATGCAGAAATATACGAATTTTGATGTGGTTTCATAGTCGGTAAGAGACTTCGAATCATGGCATCGCGGTTTAACCGCGTGACCGAATAGCCACTATTCGCATCCGGGCGAAATATTTCTACATTACGCTGATTTGTGTACACACGGAAGACAAAGACGATGACATTAAAAATGCATTCTATGAGCGCCTGGAGGAGATATATGACCGCTGCCCTGCACATGACATTGAAATTGTTCTGGTAGATTTTAATGCTAAAATAGAAAGGGAAGATGCTCTTGGTTTAGCAGTCGGAAAAATCAGTCTACACAACAACACCTCCGATAACGGATTCAGACTGGTTAGTTTCGCGTCGGCAAGAAACATGGTTGTGAGTGGAACCTGATTCCCGCATAAAGATATCCACAAGGCAACCTGGATATCTCCCGATCAAAATACAAGAAATCAGATTGATCTCGTGGTAATTGATGGAAGGCATGTCTCAAGCGTTATGGACGTGCGTGTAATGCGCGGTGCAAATATTGACTCGGATCACCACCTAGTTGCAGTCAAGGTACGTACACGATTAAGTTGTGCTAAAAACGCTCGCAATCAAACACAAAGGAAGCTAGACATCACAAAGCTGCATACCACCGAGATAGCCAAAGCCTACTCCAACCAACTCTCCCAATTACTCCAAAAAAAACCCCCCTAGTTCTGATGTTCCCGACACACAGTGGCAGCATATTGCGAATTCTATGACCTCTGCCGCAACGACCGTACTGGGTTATGAAAAACTACGCTCAGACAAGCCCTGTTACGATGATGAATGTCGCGAAATGTCTGAGGAAGTGAATGCTGCATACAAGACGAAACTGCAGCCAACGCTTGAGGTGACGGAGCGTTATAATGAGAAAAGAAGGGAGATGAAACGCCTGTTTAGACGGAAAAGGCGTGTGTGGAAGAAAAGAAAAAGCCAGTATATCGAAAACTATAGGGAGAGAGGTGAGGCCCGAAAGTTCTACCAAAGTTTTGGAACAGGTATCCCCACCTGTAAGGACAGAGACGGAAATCTGGTCACAGACACTCAGAGTGTGCTGCAAATATGGAGGGAACCCTTTCGGTCTCTACTCGTTCCCGAAGGCAGCATAAGTGGTGAAATCATACCAATCATCGGCGATGGAGTAGACTCTCCACCACCGAACCTAAACGAGATCAGCACGGCAATTGCGCGGCTTAAAAATAATAAAGCTGCGAGAGTTGATGGACTGCCGGCAGAGCTTTTTAAAGCCGGCGGAGATGACCTGGTAACATGCATGCACCATCTCATAAACTCGATTTGGTTCAGGGAGTGCATGCCCGATGATTGGAATCTAAGTGTCCTATGTCCCGTGCTTAAGAAAGGCGATCCTAGTGTGTGTACCAACTATCGCGGGATTAGCCTTTTACCCATCGCATACAAGGTCCTGTCTAGTGTATTATATGAAAGACTAAAGCCCATTTTGACGAACCTGATAGGACCTTATCAGTGTGGCTTTAGACCTGGTAAATCCACCACCGACCAGATATTCACGCTACGACAAATCCTAAAGAAGACCCAAGAAATGCAGATCGATACCTACCATCTGTTCATCGATTACAAAGCTGCATTCGACAGTCCGATACGACTGAAACTATTAGATGCTATGGCTAAATTTGGTATCCCCGCGAAGCTGATACGTCTTGGCGGGATGACACTGACTGACACGAAGTCTTCAGTGAAAATTTACAAAAATCCGACAGAGGCTTTTTCTACCAAGCGAGGCTTTAGACAGGGCGATAGTCTGTCTTGCCATCTCTTTAACATCGTAATGGAGATGATCATGCGAAAAGCGGCAGTAAACACGAATGCCACCATCTTTAACATAAGACACATGTTGCTCACGTACGCCGATGATTGAGGTATCATTGGCCGAGGACTGCAGGATGTTACTGCGGCCTTTTAGAGCATTGAGAAACAGTCGGCAGAAATGGGTCTAGTGATTAATGAGGACAAAAATAAGTTATTTGTTTCAACGAACAAAATAGTTTAATCGTTTGGGCGGCTGCGTGAAGGTTGACAATTATAACTTTGAAGTGGTAGATGGTTTTGTTTACCACGGCTCCGCCATAAAGAAATGTAATAATGTCAGCCTGGAAATCAAGAGACGAGTATTGATCGCAAACCGCTGCTACTATGCGCTGAGCAAGCGTTTTAATTATATAGCCCTCTCTCGAGGAACGAAGATACAACTCTACCAGACACTAATCCTACCTGTCTTGCTATACAGCGCATAATCCTCGGTAATGACGCAGGCGAATCAATCAATCATAGTTAACGGAGAGTACCGTCGTCGAATGAATCATGAGCTGTATGTGCTGGACAACGACATCGACGTAGTCAAGCGCGTCAAATATACCGAATGCGCCTGCTTGGACACGTTGTACGAATGGACGAAAATGCTCCGGATCATCCTCAGTAAAACAAAAAAAATTCTTTTATATTGATATTATTACACGATTTCTAGAGTGGGCGGAGTAGTACATTTGTATGGGAGGTACCAGAAGGGGCGTGTCTAGACTTCCAGAATTTTTCTCCAAAACTTTATCCTGTTATTACCAAACAAAATACAGAATTTGGGCATGATCGTGTCGAGTGTATTGATATTATTACTCCATCTCTAAAGTGGGCGGAGAGGTACAATTGCATGGGAGGTACCACAAGGGACGTGTCCAGACTTCAGATTTTTTCTCCAAAACTTTATCCTGTCATAAATAAACAAAATGCAGAATTTGGACATGATCGTGTCGAGTGTATTGATATTATTACTCCATCTCTAAAGTACATTTTTATGGGAGGTACCAGAAGGGGCGTGTCTAGACTTCCAGAATTTTTCTCCAAAATTGTATCCTGTTATAACTAAACAAAATACAGAATTTGGACATGATCGTGTCAAGTGTATTGATATTATTATTCCAACTCTAAAGTGGGCGGAAAGGTACATTTGTATGGGAGGTACTAGAAGGGACGTGTCTAGACTTCCAGATTTTTTTTTCCAAAACTTTATCCTGCTTTAACTTTACCAAATACAGAATTTGGGTGCGATCGCGTTAGTTCTTTTAATAATATTAAACGATTTCTAAAGTGGGCGGTACCAGATGTGTATGGGAGGTACCAGATGGGGCGTGGATAGACTTCCAATTTTTTTCAAAAACTGTATCCTGCAATAGCTTTACTAAAAATAGAATTTGGGTACGATCACGTTTGATTTATTGATATTATTTCTCCATCTCTATAGTGGGCGGAAAGGTAGATTTGTATGGGAGGTACCAAAAGGGGCGTGGCTAGGCTTTCAAAATTTTTTCCAAAACTTTATTCTGTTATAGCTTTACAAAATACAGAATTTGGGGAAGATCCCGTAGGGTGTTTATGGCTCAAACGACTTAAAAAGTCATGAATCGAATTTGGTTCAAAGTAACCTTTAGACCCTAGGTTAGTGACTCCTTCTATGTGTTACACTTTTGGGTCGTATCAAATGATATATACCCTCATCCCTAAAGGTGATGGTATAAAAATACAATGGATGAACCAGGTGAAAGAGCTGTTAGCTAAGCTTGGTGTGACGAACTATCTACGGACCGCAAAAGACCAAAGCGCTTGGAATATTATCTTACGTGCGGTAACTGATAGATAAACTTCTGTTGTTGGTACCATTAAAGAAGAAGAAGCTTCTATCTTCTAAGCTCAGGTTAAGTTCCAAGATCGGAGTATGATCGGATAAAAACTACTACCACCTCCTATACAAATTCCCCCTTTGTGGGGCGTTCGTCTGTCTGTCCCCGCGAATACAGATCTAGTTTAAGAGATAAGATAAGTTGAGATCGGGCAAAACCAAAACTATCTTTTTGAATTTTAAAAGAATTGGGTTATTCACGATGTTAAGTGTCTGGAGTTTTTTTATTAATCATTTGAAATAATTTGTTTTTAACAATTTGGTAAGTGTTTTGTTTTTGTTAGTATTTGAAATTTACTGCAAATACTTAATTTAGCAAAAATACTTTAATACAATAATATTTTTATCACAATTTATATAAATGATAAAGGGTATCAGAGCTTCGGTATAGCTGAAGATAATTATCTTACTAGTTTAATACAAATTTCCATAAATGTGTTATAAGCCGGCATTCTTCCCAAAAAATGCAAATTTAATTTCTCATATTGAGGTAGATCAGTTATTCATAAATGGACTAAATCAATAGAATTAAATATTCAACATATTTCATACATTTATTGTTTAAACAAAATCAAGATATTCAAGTCAAATATGCAAATCATTAAAATTTGTGATGGAAAAGTGTGTGAGCTAACACTAGTCTGATTTTTGTTTTCGGTACAAAACCGTAATATGTATCAATCGTTTGCAATGAACTTCCGACACTTGGATATTTGTCCCCATCACGTCAATTAGAAAAGTACGTACTATCAACTATGCCATAATCTGACTGATTGATATTGTTAGTGTACTTAACTCTTTTAAGGCACTAAATGATTTCCCAGAAAACATTTATTTTCCACTTAAGAATATTTTCATTTAGCTCTCTATAGTAATTTGTTAGCGATTGGAAAATTGCTTACAAAAGTCTATCAATAATTTTATTACAAAATACTAAAACGATAATCTATTAATAATTTTGTTATAGCAAATAATAGTGCAGTTGATAGATTTGTATTTATCATGTCAGCTATTTGAATAATGACGAGATGACATCAAGGAAATCCTTCCTTACACATAAGTAATTATGATGATTTCCCATTCCACCCTTTTGCCTTCATTGTCACTCAAATATTTATCACAATTTTATAGTTTCATTAAATCATTTGATAAAATTGAGTGTTTTGTATTATTTTTTTTTTGTTCACACCACCACCGCCAGTGTTGATTTAGTTAATTTTTCATTTAGTTTTACAACAAATACTATTTAGTCAGCATATTTTTTGTCTAAATACAGCAACAAAGTGTTGTAATTAATATGTTTATTAAAATATGTATGTGTGAAATGCATGTTTGTATGTATGTATGTATGTATAGTGTCATCGTATGAATATGCTATTGTGGGGGAAAAAATCAAATCGAACACAACACCTAATTATATATTGCATATAAACGCATAATAAACGGGAGCATGCATAGCGATAGTATAGTGCAGGGGTGGCGAGTAGCTTTTGTTGGGGGGTCCCACAGATATCACTTTGCCGTGTAGAAGGGTATGACTTCTATTAGCTTTTGAAACTATTTTACTTGAAAAAAATTTTATAACTATCGATTAAGTTACTAAAACTTCATCACTGCCACGAATTTAGTCTACCTACACAATACTTACACAGTACAACATTTTTCAGCTCATTGATTTGGGACTCCATTCTGAGAACTGCACGTGAAAGTAGCCCCAAAACGTAGAAGTTCTGCATCATTCTGTTTGTCAAGTTACATGCCTTAACAATTTAATATCGATTTGAAGTTAGTAAGTATCGTATAGGGGAATTTGTCATATTGTAGGCTCTTTTGTTTAATTGTTATATGGTGGCGTATGATTATCATCAGTAATATTCCCCGTAAATCATACGCCACGGGGTACAACAGTTTTATTCAAATCGATATTAAATTGTTATGGCATGTAACTTGACAAAACGAATGATGCAGAACTTCTACTTTTTGGGGCTACTTGTACGTACAGTTCTCAGAATTGGGTCCCAAAATCATGTGTTCTACTGTGTAAGCCACCTTGGCGTATGGTTTGAAAAAAATACTTTGCTAAAAATTGGCAACCTCATAAAAAATGTTTGAAGTTCCTAGGCGCCACGTTATTTAGTATTTCTTTTTTTTTTTGTGCCAACAAAATTAAATCCAATTTCATTTGTAAACATATAAAAAATTGGTCTCTGCATGTAATTCAATAATTTTAGTTGGAAGGTCTCTTTTTAAAATTCGTAAAATTCCGTTCTATTTTTTTAAGGCCCGCATAACGGGGCCTTCATTATACAGACGAATCCGAACGTCAGTTGTTTAGGAAGTTTTTACTAGACATTTGCAAGGGGCAGTCAATGAAAGAAATGATGACTGAGACAAAATCGAACCCTGGTCTCTCGCATAATTATCGCGTGTTCTAATCATCAAGCCACGGTCGTTATATATATCAGATTGACCGAAAATTTGGAGTTGAAGAAAGTTGTGCGCAAGAAAAGTGCTGCTTGTGTTCACAAAAATAGCGGCGTGAAGATGTTTTAATAGAGTGTTTGACCACTTCTTTGTCGACGAAGCTGCCTTCGACTCTCCGCTAAGTAATCGACTGTCCAAAACATGTCTGGGTTTAGGATTTCTACAAAGTTAATACGCCTAATGTACCATAGAGAACACTAAATCCTCGCTCTTTAAGTTAGGTAAGGATCTCTCTGAACCATTCAATACGGAAAGAATGGTTCAGGTAGGGTGATAGTCTGTCCTGTGGTGGCTGGTGTCAACATGTCTGGCACCATATTCTATAAGACACTAGCCTACGCCGATGATATCGCCATTTGCGCGATGTTACTGCAGTTTCTTCATCGTTGGAAAGTGACAAAACAAAAATAGTGATTTCAACTAACAAAGAGTCCTTTCGATGGGGACGCACCGCGAACGTTGAAAGTTATTGTTTTGAGGAAGTACTTTAATTAACTTACCTCCCATCAATAAGAAACAATCTTAGCCAACAAATCAAGCGGAGAATGGTGTCTCCAATAGATGTTTTAACGGACTGCAGCAGCGCTTTAGTAACACCACCTTATCACGGGATACTAATACACTGTCAAATCGTGGGAGCTTACGACAATGTACATACAAAATCTGGGAGTAAGCGAGAAAAAGGAACTCCGAAAAACATATGGACCCATCTGCGTCAACGGAGAATTTCGTCATCGAATGAACCATGAGCTGTATGAGCTTTAACCTGACATCGACGCAGTTTAAAAAGTAAGATTTCAACGACTATGATGGATGGGATATGTTGTCAGGATTGATGGAAATACTCTAGCAGGAAGGGTGTTGAAGGCGAAACTGAAGAACGGCGCAGAACGTTGAGACCCAGACTTCTGCGGAAGTACCAAGTGACTAGCAACGTGCAACCATCTGGTAGGACTAACTGGGGCCGTTCGCTTAAGACCGAAGCGTGTGGAAATCCTTAAAGCTTCAGGCCTTTAATTTATGAGCCACGTTCTTATGTTGTAAATTGGGCCACTTAAGTAAGTAAGTTAGATGTGTAACTAGTACTTAAAAACTTAAACTTAATTTCCTTTTACGCCCCATGGCTGAGGTATAGGGCTTGGCTTCTCGCGTTGTTGTAAATTAACACGCTCTCCATTCCCAACTTACGGCACCTACTTGTTTATCGACGACTGGGAATGTCAATGTTTAAGAAGCTTTTACTAGACATGCCGACTGACCCGACACTCTATACTGCGAAGTTACTGTCGACAACATCAAGAGGGCCGGCAATGAAAGAAAAATGTAGATGACTGGAGCCGGTAGTCGAACCACGAATATTCCGCTTGGTAGTCGCGTGTTCTAAATGTAAACCACTCTCTGTCCACCTTTAACCTTACCTTACTTTCCCTTTACGCCCCATGGCTGAGGTATAGAGGATAGCTACTCGCGTTGTTGCAAATTAACACGCTTTCTATTCACAACTAACGGCACCTACTGTTTATCGACGAATGCGAACGTCACTGTTTGAGAAGCTTTTACTAGACATGACGATTGACTCGACACTTATCCTGCAAAGTTGCTGTCGACAACATCGAGAGGGCCGGTAATAAAGAAAAATGTAGATGACTGGAGCCAGGAATCGAACCACGGACATCCCACATGGTAGTCGCTTGTTCTAACCATTATGTCACGGCCGGCCCCAGATGTCGAGCACTATCTGTGTATTAAATTTTATCTCTTACATCAATTTAAATTTTAACCACTCTCTGCCCACGCTTAAGCTTACCTTACTTTCCCTTTTCGCCCCATGAATGAGGTATGGGATAGCTTCTTGCGTTGTTGTGAATGAACACGCTTTCCATTTTTGGATACACAACTAACGGCACCTACTTGTTTATCGACGAATGCGAATGCGTCACTGTTTGAGAAACCTTTTTTTACTAGACATACCATTTGACTCGGCACTTTACTGCTACGTTGCTGTCGACAACATCGAGGGGGCCAGCAATGAAAGAAAAATGTAGATGACATAAGGCGGGAATCGAACTCAGGATCTCCCGCGTTGTTTCAAGTTTTTTTTCAATTGCCACGCCTCTCCGTCCACTTCAAATTTAATTTTTCTACAGCTATATTAATGTTTGCTCCTACTGATCAAAAATACCAATTTCATCTGGTAGTAATTCATATCAGTAGTACCGATTACTATCTGGTTATCAAATTTCATCTTTCTAGGACAATATCAATGCTGACACGCACCCTGCGTCCTGTGATCGAAAATAAAATATCAACAACAAATTTGAACCTACAGTGCCTAGTTATATGTCTCTAAAGCAGCTGCAGGGGTATCCGAATGCAAGCATACAACAATATGTTGGGCCTGTGTGCTGTCAGCGCTGTTGTGTTACCCAAAAATCTTGCTCTCATGCTCTCCCAACAATCGTTGTCTCTACTCATGTCTTCTTTCGGTTGAATACACTCAAGCTGAGACTGACTGCTGTGAATCAAACAAAACTTTCGAGTACGTGTGAATTACCGATCGCGTCTATCAATTATTGTTGCCCTCGTGCGGCTATAAATGCCTAACAGTTCTTTAGAGCTAAACTATAGTTTTGCCACGCCCTGTACGCCCACTGACTGATTATAAAGATTCTTAAAATAAAAAACGAAAATATAATTGTTGAAAGTGATTTTTCAATGACCTGGAACATTGTTCATTATTTTAGACTTTCGGTAACTTTTTCTTGTGACTATGAAACCAAAGTCTCGTGTTACAAGGATGGATTTTATAAAATTCTTAAATTTATAGAAAAATAGCTAATCAGTTACATTTGTTGGTAAAATAAGGTAATTTGACTATATTTCGTTGTTCGGCTTGAATATTTACACAGTACAACATTTTTCGGCTCATTGATTTGGGACTCAATTCTGAGAACTGCATGTGAAAGTAGCCCCAAAAAGAAGAAGCTCTGCATCATTCGTTACATGCCATAATAATTTAATATCGATTTAAAGTTGGTAAATATTGTATAGGGGAATTTGTCACGTTTTACGCTCTTTTGTTTGACATAACTCGTGACCCACTAGTCCGAATTAGCTGAAACAATTTAAAAAAAAAATTAATAATTACAATTCCTTTAATCTGTTCATATATATAATCTGTTCCCTATATAAGAAACAGTTTCGCTTTTCCATTCATCGAATGATTTTGAACTCGGTTTATTTTGTAGCAGTTACAATATAACTGTTGTACTCCATGGCGTATGATTTACGTGGAATATTACTTATGATAATCATACGCCACCATATGACAATTAAACAAAAGAGCCTAAAACGTGACAAATTCCCCTATACGATACTTACTACCTTTAAATCGATATTAAATTATTATGCCATGTAACGTGACAAAACGAATGATGCAGAAGTTCTTCTTTTTGGGGCAACTTTTACGTGCAGTTCTAAGAATTGAGTCCCAAAATCATGTGTTATTTAATTGGCAACAAATTTTAGGGCTGAAAACAAATGTTATTGTTATAGTATTTTGTTTATTTGGCCTTCTTGGTAATGTCCTGTTATATTTATTGTTTCAGTTAACGGCCAATTCAGTCACGCCGTGCCGTAGATTCACCATGCCGGCCGACACATATATTGCACCAACATCAACACCATCCAACCTAAAATGCAGCTATATAGCAAAACTTGTGCAGTCGTACGTATTTTTAGCCGCTAATTTATTGCAATGTTCAACAAGTAATTGGCCTAAATTGTACGTTGGCTAATTGAAGTTTATTAAGTGTTAAAAGTAAAAACAGAAACAAAACAAAAGAAAATGTTTGTTTAGCCACATTTTTGTTGTCCACAAACAATAATAATTTATTGACACAACCCAAAGTGGACGACGACGACCCCTTAACATTGGTGTGACCGACCACATAAATCATAGAATAGTTACCCTCCCATGACAGCAAACGGGCTACCTGTGTTGGGCACTCTCAACTGAACCCCCGATAACGAAAACATCTTAATTTTTAGTTAGTTTGGTTTAGAATCAAAACAGTAAATGTAATTAATGGGAAACGATTATTTAGTAATTGCAATTTAGCAAAAAAACGGTAATTAAATGTTGTTTGAAAACATTTAAATATTTATGGTAGTTGAACTTGGCTGGTTAGTTAGTTAGCTACGTAGTAGCAAATAGTAATTAGTTCAAGTGTGACATCATAAACGATTACTTAAACGAAAATTGTCTCGCATTCACAATTGATCACATAATTTCTAGTACATTCGTTAAGATTTTTTGTTTTTAAATACATAGTGTACTAGCAGCTCGATAACAAGTAATTAGTCAGGTTGACGTCAGATGCCCTTGTTAGTGCACTTACCTGTAAACAAAAGGTCCAACCTCTTGAAGCTTTGGTTTCTCACCGTTTAGAAAACCATCAGGATTGGTAACATTATAAATGTAAACCTTTGTCAGACGTATGACACCGGGTCTCTGCCAATAGTGATAACTTAATGTATCATTCCACAGCCTTAAATTCTGAAAAGGTGTGAGAATGTGAAATTTTGTAAAAAAAATATTTTAAAATGTTATGTCATCCTTATAAATATAGAATAACTATAACATAATAGTAATTATTTTATAACAATAATATGAGAATTTTAGTTACCTTTAATATAAAATAATCCAGCCATGGTATTGTGGTTAATAGTATACCTAATATTAATGTTATTATACCAATAATTATCACAGCTAGTCTATCTGAAATGAGAAAAAATTGATAACAGACTGTTAGTTTATAGACTTAGAGGAATTTCAAGAGATTTTTGTCACTATTATTTACTATGGATTATTGTTAAATCAAATCAAGACATTTCTTAAATAGAACGTCGGTCACATCGCAGTGTAGACAGCACAGCGAGTAGTCGTGCGATCTATTAATAGACTTTTGTCGGGAAATACTTTGTTAAATTTTGAACTGGGTTTAGCAGTTACAATAAAAATGTTATACTCCGTTGTAACAATATAACAAATGTGCCTAAAACGTGACAAATTCCCCTATACAATACTTACTAACTTCAAAACGATATTAAATTATTATGGCATGTAATGTGACAAAACAAATGATGCAGAACTTCTTCTATTTGCGGCTGCTTTAACGTGCAGTTCTCAGAATTGAGTCCAAAAATCATGTGTTGTAATGTGCTATTTAATTGGCAACAAATTTTACGGCTAAAAACAAATGTCATTGTTATAGTATTTTGTTTGTTTAGCTTTCTTGCCCTGTTGTGTTTTTTCCTATAACAATGGATATTCTTATATTTTATGAATTTCATATCAAAACCGATATTCATTGAACCCGACCCTCTCAGATTTTAATAAATTTTGTATACAGCTAGATTTTACCTACACAACCTCATTTTTAGAAATTAAATTTTTGAAAATATATGGGCGTGGCAAGGTATCGAAATATTTGAAAAATTATGGTAACTTACATTCGAGATCGTCCTTATACTGTGGTCTACAGTTTAAGGGACCTACAGTTCTAGGTCACTTAACTAAATAACAAAAGCGTGTAAGCTTTACTAAATAAGGAATGTGCTCCAATAACTAACCTCTAAAATGCAAAGACAATTGCTTTTTTTTTGCCAATTTGAAGTAAATTAACCCTCTCTCTTCCACTCGTATGGGACATTTTGTCAAAGTTGACTTTTAAGCTTTTTTCAAATTTCCGGACAAAATGTCCCGTACGGAAGGCAGCTAGAGGGTTAAAATGTTCCGAGGAAATATTCCCCGGAAAATTTTAATATAGGTCTCCGAAGATATGTTCTATCTCATATGTCAATTTACACATGATAGTACCTATTCTTTGATTCGACGTTTGACCAAAAAATAATCAAACTTCAAACCACTGAAAAACCAGTAAGAAAGTTTCAGTCGGGAAAACCGACTTACATATACCCTCACCCTTTTCTAGTATAGTGATATTATTACACGATTTCTAAAGTGGGCAGATTGGTACATTTGTATGGGAGGTACCAGAAGGGGCGTGGCTAGACTTCCAGTTTTTTTCCCCAAAACTTTATCATGATATAGATTTACTAAATACAGAGTTTGGGCATGGTCGCGTTGGGTGTATTGATATTATTATTCGATTTTTAAATTAAGGGAACGGTACATTTGGCTAGGAGGTACCAAAAGGGGCGTGGCTAGACTTCCACTACTACTTTTCTCTCAAACTTTATCCTGATTTAGAATTACTAAATTCAGAATTTGGGCACGACCGCGTTAGGTGTATTAATAATATTAACCGATATCTAAAGTGGGCGGTACCTGATGGGTATGGGAGATACCAGATTGGGCGTGACTAGACTTCCAGATTTTTTCTCCAAAACTTTATCCTGCTACATTTAAACTAAATACGGAATTTGGGCACGATCATGTCGAGTGTATTAATATTATTACTCCATCTCTAAACTGGGCGGAATGGTACATTTGTATAAGAGGTACCAAAAGTGGCATGGCTAGACTTCCAATACTACTTTTCTCTAAAACTTTTTCCTGTTATAATTTTACCAAATATAGAATTTGGGCATAATCGCGTTGGGTGTATTAATAATATTAATCGATATATAAAGTGATGGGTAGCTGTTGGGTATTGGAGTTACCAGAAGGGGCCTGGCTCGACATCCAGTTTTATCCTCCAGAACTTTGTCCTGTTATAGATTTACTAAATACAGAATTTGGCCGCAATCGCTTTGGATATATTGATATTAGTACTCGATATATAAAGTGGGCGGAGTGGTACATTTGTATGGGAGGTACGAAAGGAGGCGAGTCTAGACATTCAGTCTTTTTCTCCAAAACTTTATCCTCATTTAGTTTAACTAAATTCAGAATTTGGACAAGAACGCGTTGGCTGTATTAATATTATTACTCGATTTCTAAACTCAATGGTACATTTGTATGGGAGGTACTAGAAGGGGCGTGACCAAATAGCCCATTTGCAATACCGTTAGTAGTTTTGGAGAAACATTAACCCATGCAAAGTTTCAAAGTAATTGGTTGGCGTCTTTCGGTAGTTATCGTGCGTACCAGCCGGACTGTCAGACAGACAGACGGACATGGATCAAACGACTTAAAAAGTCATGAATCGAATTTGAAAGAATTCAAAGAAACTTAGGGTCTAAAGTGACTCCTTACACTTTTGGGTCGTATCAAATGATATACCCGTAGGGTGAGGATATAAAAATTTACTGCAGATCATATCCAGAGAACATTTTAACACTTTAAAAGCGTGTTTTAGTATTATTTGGGATTTTTTTGAAAAATGAACTAAATGGCCCATGGAAATAGCAGATATTGGGTTAAAATATTCTAGGAAAAAATAAATCTTTAAATTCTATTGGGGAAATACCAAATGCAAAGAATGTTGGACAAAAAAATTAAAACTTAAATAATCATTACGATGGGAGGGGATGTAAAGTGAATCTTGCATCTCAAGCCGACTCACAACCTACTTCTTGGTGGCACAGCGACTGATAGTGAGCGACGAACCCTGATGGTTGGACTAGGCACCCGCCTTCAGCTCCTTTACTGGCTATGAAAACACGAGAAAGAAAAAGTAACAAACGGAATCCTTCAAATGTTGACGATCCCCGCAAAGGAAATAAGCACCACGACTTAAGGCTACGCATCTGGAACGTCCGGACTCTCTATTGAGAAGGTGCCACTATCCGACTGGCGGATGTCCTCAAAATATATAAGGCTGACATCACCGTCATCCAAATGATGAGATGGACAGGACAGGGATGCACGCGACGTAAAAATTGCGAAATCTATTACAGGTGCCATGACGAAAAGCACGAATTTGAATGTGGATTGGCAGTTGGCGAGAGACTTAGACATCTTGTCTCGCGATTTAATCCTGTTAGTGATTGAATAGCCGCAATCCGCATCAAGGCGAAATATTTCTACATCATGCTGATTAGTGCTCTTGCCCTGACGGAAGATAAAGACGATGAGATTAAAGATGCATTTTACGAGGGCCTAGAGGAAACATACGACCACTGCTCTGGCCACGACATTAAAATTGTTCTGGGAGACTTTAATGCAAAAATAGGAAGGGAAGATGTTCTTGGTCCATCGATCGGTAAATTCAACCTTCATACCGACAGACAACGGGTTTAGGCTGGTTAGCTTCGCAGCGTGAAGAAATATGGTAGTGATTGGAACCAGATTCCGGCACAAAGATATCCACAAGGCAACTTGGCTATCTCCCGATTAAAACACCCAAATTCAAATTGATCATGTGGTAATTGATGGCAGGAATGCATCTAGTGTCATGGACGTGCGTGTGATCCGTGGTGCAAATAATGGCTCGGATCATTACCTGATTGCAGCCAAGGTGCGCACAAGACTGAGCAGAGCGAAAAACGTACGTAACAAAACACAAAGAAGCTGGACATCGCGAAGCTGCAAACCCCGGTGATAGCCACTGCCTACTCCCACCAGCTCTCCCAATTACTACAACACAACGCCTCTACTTCTGACGTTCCCCATACACAGTGGCAGCATATTGCGCATTCCATGGCGACCGCCGCAACAACCGTGCTAGATATGAAAAGAATAGCAATATCGCGGCTGAAAAATAATAAAGCAGTCGGTGCCTATGGTCTTCCGGCTGAGCTCTACAAGTCCGGTGGCGAGGAGCTGATAACGAGCATGCACCAGCTCCTGCGCACGGTTTCGCCTGACGATTGGAGTTTAAGCGTATTATGTCCTGTCCTGTCCTGAAAAAAAGATGATTCAAGTGTGTGCACCAACTACCGCGGGATCAGCCTTTTATCCATCGCATATAAGGTCCTATCGAGTGTGCTATGTGAAAGACTTAAGCCTGTGTTATCCAACCTGATTGGGCCTTATCAGTGTGGCTTTAGACCTGGTAAATCAACAACAGACCAGATATTCACACTTCGGCAAATCCTGGAAAAGACCCAAGAGAAACAGATCGACACGTACCATCTTTTCGTCGATTGTAAAGCTGCCTTTGACAGCCCGATACGCCCGAAATTACTCGAAGCCATGACTGAGTTTGGTATTTCTGTGAAACTGATACGCCTTTGCGGAATGACGCTGACTGACACATAGTCTTCAATGAAGATTGTCGAGGACCTTACGGTTCCATTCAGTACCAGACGAGGCCTAAAACAAGGCGTGTGACCTCTTCAACATAGTGATGGAGATGATAATGAGAAAAGCTGCAGTAAACACGAGTGCGCTGATAACGTAGACATCATCGGTCGAAATCTGCGGGATGTGACTGCAGCCTTCTCAGGCATACAGAAGGAATCAGCGAAAATGGGTCTAACGGTGAACGAGGACCAAAACGAAGTTATTAGTTTCAACGAACAAAGAATCTACTCGTTTGGGAAACTGCGTGAACGTTGACAGCTATAATTTCGAGGTTGTACATAATTTTATCTACCTAGTCTCCGCCATCAACAAAGCAAATAATGTCAGCCTCGAAATCCGGAGAAGAATCCTGCTTGCCAATAAATGCTATTACGGACTAAGCAAGCGATTCAATGACAGAGCCCTCTCTCGACTAACAAAAATCCAGCTATACCAGATACTGGTTCTACCTGTCTTAATGTATGGCTCAGAATCCTGGGTTATGACACAAGCGGATGAATCGGTTCTGGCAGTATTCGAGAGAAAAATACTCCGTTAAATATATGGGCCCATCATCGTGAACGGAGAGTATCGGCGTCGTATAACCTTGATATGGTCAGACGCATTAAGGTGTAACGATTGCGTTGGCTAGGTCATGTTGTACGCATAGACGAAAATGCTCTAGCTCGAAAAGTCTTCGACAATGAACTCGATGGACGGCGCAGAAGATGGCGACCAAAACTCCATAGGAAAGACCAGGTTACTGAGAACCTTACAGAACTTGGTGTGACTAAGTGGAGAAGAAACGCTGAAGATCGAGGCGCTTATAATATTTTTCTACGTGCGGTATATAATCCACTGGGATTGCAAAGAAGTGCCAGCTTAGTAAGTAAGTAACATTTAAGCTAAAGAGGCAAAACTGGCAAGAGTGTGTGTGGCGTCTACTACTTTCTTTTATCGCTTGGTACATATCATACTTATGTCTTCTATCTCAATCTCATAAGATATGTCAAATAACCGACTACAAGTTAACTTTTTTAGCTCTGATAATTTTGAGGATTTAAAAGTATCAATTCCAAAGTATTGATCGGGACATAGCCAATGATATGTTAAACTTTTATTTAAAAAATATATATATTAGGAAGAATTTTTTTTCAACTAATGTCTGCCAGCAGCTGCTGCAAAATTCGAGCACAATACACGTATGCTAATCTTTTCTTTGTCGCATTTCAAAACAAAATTCTCATTTATTAAATTCATACGAGTGCAAAGAACTTGACGGGCGATTGATTTTTATGTAATTACCGCATTAGCAAAACAACTGAAGCGATTTGATAAAATATATAAATAAATAGAAATAATTAATTTTGTCTGTGTCCGTCGTTTCAACAAAATATTCCGATGGCCTTTTGAAAAGTTATATATGTTAAAAAATATACTATGCAAATGCATTTTTAACACCGCAGAAGAAATTGTCCTCTTGCTAATAATCTATTTAAGGAAATACGTCCGATTACTGATTTTACCGAAAACTATAATACACTGTTCAGAACTGACGGAGTTATTAACTCATAACTGATGCATGACCCAAAAACCTTGTTTTTAACCGGAAGTCAAGATTTTGAGGGTGTTAGGAAACTTAGGTTTACAGTTTCATGTTGTACTCGATCAGATCGCCTATACCATGCACTAGGTCACTCCTCAAGTTCCAAATGACTGTAACATAGTGTAATTACCCGACAAACAATGTGGCGAGGGGTGATTTGTTAACGATTCGTAGGCAATTCGGTAAAGCGATTCTGACTGGTGAAAATTCGCAAACGAATCGTAAAGCGATTCGTTTACTAATCGTAAAACCGATAAAAATGCTGTAGAATTCTAAAAAATATTTGTAAATTATAATATTATCGAATCGCTGGTAAACATTCGTTAACGTATCGTAAAAGCGATTCTTTTATGATTATTTACGATTATTCGATTATTTAAATTTTTTTCATTTAAATAATCATTTGGTAAATTCAAAACAATCTTTGGGTAAATTTTTAACATGTAGGGAAAAAGGTTTTTTCAAATTTAATTTGGGAATCAATGATTTAATTCTTTTTGTTTTGATTCGTAAAAGAATCGCTTTCTCGATTTCTAATTGAATCACTTTTAGGATTCATAAAAGAATCGCATTTAAGATTTGATAACGAAGTTGGATTTTCGCCCGCTCGCGATATTACGCCCGAATCATTGGTGAGTATCGTTCTCGAACAAAAGTTGAATGATATATGATACGAGAATGATATCATTTTCGAATCGGATGGTTTGTCGGGTAGTCACAAAATAATAACAAGTCATGAAATGTTTTTATGTTTTATTTTTTTATTTGATAATTTAGTTAATATTAAATCATAAACGTAGTACCTACCCTTCACACCCACTCGTATCGTTGGTCTTTTTGCCGTTAGGTTAGCATACAAAACCAATGATGTTTCACACAAATCACACTTAAACGTATCCGAACATATAACATTTTTTAAATTTAACTCAGAACTATTAAACACACATTTTCGTGGCACTGGCGATCGCAATAAATATTTCATAAAATAACGCATTTTGATGACAAAGCAACTACTAACATATATATATATATATGTATCATGTAAATTAAAGGAAATCGCTGCACTATATATATTTTTTACTCACAATCTACATACATATATTTTAGTATGTAATAGATTTTGTTAACATTCTCATGTATATTATGATAATATCATTTTGTTAACCCACAAACACACAAACTATTAATATCACAAACATATTTGAATGTATCCCGTCTGTCCGAGTCTCATTGACTCATATGTGTGTTATTTTCTACAATAATTATCGGTTGTTACTGAATGCCGGTATAATTATTATGTTGGTGCAACAATCGTTCACTGCAAATGACTTTCAAGAACAAAGTGACTGCGCAGACACTTTTTGGCAATGTTAGCAAATTTCTTGCAATTGTAATGGTTTGATTGAATAAATTCGAGTGTGGTCGAATATGAGGGATACCCTGTGATAGGGTGATATATATGTTTGTAATCAATCTGGCTTCGGTGGTAGCCTAGTAAAACATTTAAGTGCATAAAAAGTAATTATACGAATGAAGCTTCAATTGATGTAATGATAAGAACAACCTGTTTTAAACTCTGTCAAAGCCAACTTCATTTCTTTAATTGTCGGCCAACTCGATGTGGTCGACAGCAATTTCTGTGAAGTCTAGTCAATATTCATGTCTAGTAATAGCTTCAAGACAAGCTAACGTTTGGAATCATCAATGAACTGTAGGTTCCGTTGTATGAGTTTCAAAATAGAAGCGCGTTACCTTACACAGATGCCAAAAGCTATCTCATCTTTTATTCATGGTATTCTCATCTTCTTCTTTAATGACAGCAAAAACAGAAATTTATCTATCAGTAGCCGCACACAGAAAAGTATTTCAAGCGTATCGGTCTTTTGCGCTCCGTAGATAGTTCGTCACACCAATCTTAAATCTCTTTTACCTGCTCCATCCCATCGAGTTTATTGCCGAAGACTTTTTGAGCCGGAGTATTTTCGACCATTCATATAACGTGTCTAAGCCAGCGCGCGTTTGGTCCATTTTGAAAGCGCTTGAATACGTCGATGTCGTTGTACACCTCATACAGCTCATGATTCATTTAACGACGGTACTCGTCGTTAACGATGATGGGTCCAAATATTTTGCGAAGTATTTTTCTCTCGAAAACTCCCAGCGCTGTAGAGCAAGACAGGTAGGATCAGTGTTGGGTACAGTTGGATCTTCGTTCGTCGAGTGAGGGCTTTACCATTATTATGGTAAATGGTGGAGCCGTGGTAGACAAAATCATCTACCTCTTCAAAGTTATAGTTGTCAACGTTCACCCACCGTCCCTAACGTTTAAACTCTTTGTTCGTTGAAACAAATAACTTGGCTTTAGCCGCATATATCACCAGACCCACTACTGTAGTACTTGTCAATGGTCGAAAAGGCTGCAGTAACATCCCGCAGTACTCGGCCAATGATATCTATATCATCGGCAGCATGCGGCTTTTGTTAAAGATGGTGCCACTCGTGTTTACTGCAGACATTCGCATGATCATCTCCATTATTATGTTAAAGAGATTATATAACAGACTATAGCCCTGTGTGAAGCCTCGCTTGGTAAAAAATGGCTCTGTTAAATGTATGCCTATTTTCACTGAAGACTTCGGGACAGTAAGTGTCATCCCGTAAAGTCGTATCAGCTTCGCGGGGATAGCAAACTCAGCCATAGCATCGAATAGTTTCGAATATAGTATCGGACTATCGAATCCAGCTTTGTAGTCGATAAACAGATAGGTAGGTGTCGATCTGCTTTTATTGGGTCCACTCCAGGATTTGTCGTAGTGTGAACACCTGGTCGGTCGTGGATTAACCAGATCTAAAGCCACATTGAGACCGCATTTGAGTCTACCATCGGAAATTTCAGTCTATACGCCGAAACGTCGAACAATGGCATCAGACTGATTAATTTCTCTGCGGCAAGAAATATGGTAGTTAGCAGCACTAGATTTGACCACAGAAAAAGCCAACATGGTTATCTCCAGATCAATTGACGAGGAAGGAAGGAAGGCAAGCATCGAGTGTTCTGGACGTACGAGTGATCAGGTGTGCGAACATTGACTCCGATCACTTCCTTCCAGCAGTTAAGGTACGAAGAAGGCTAAGAATTACCTGGATACGTATGTAACCAGGCATAACAAAAGCAGGACATCGGTAAACTGCGGACCACAGAGGTAGCGGACTCTACTCCAACCACCTAAATCAACTGCTTTGAGACGGATGCTGTATACTAAGCGAAACTGCAGCCAATGACAAAGCGAGCTGTTCGTGAACGGCACAGGGAGAAAAGACGAGAAGCAACTCCTCTTTTAAGGCGGAAAATGAAGGAGCTGAAGAAGAGGCAGCATGAGTGCACAGAGTTGTTCCGCAGTAGAGGGGAAGCCTGAAAATTCTACCAGAGAGTTTAGGCGATAATGCGTGGAACAGGGTTGCCCTCCTGCAAGGAAAGCGATGGCTAGCTAGTGACGGACTCGGATTACATTCTATGGAGAGAACATTTCAGCAATCTTCTGAATATGGACACCACTCCAGAAGACCCCGCACCAATCCATGCCGATGAAATTAACTGTTCACCTCCGAGCTAGAGCGAGATACATGTGGCAATATTCCGCCTTAAAAATAACAAAGCGGCTTGAGCCGATGGTCTCCCTGCTGAGTTTTTTAAGGCAGGTGGGGAGTAACTGATTAGGAGCATGCATCAGCTCATGAAAAACATCTGGCTAGAGGAGAGTTAGCCCGGGGATTGGAGTCTCACTCTGTTATATCTCATATACATGAAAGGAGATCGTAGTAAGTGTAAGAACTAACGTGGAATAAGCCTATTA
The DNA here is from genome assembly GCA_964034835.1 of Muscina levida. Classification (NCBI taxonomy): domain Eukaryota; kingdom Metazoa; phylum Arthropoda; class Insecta; order Diptera; family Muscidae; genus Muscina; species Muscina levida. The sequence goes on along the minus strand of OZ035883.1, from coordinate 46,075,437 downwards.
TCAATTGCCTACAAGGTCCTTTCGAGCGTATTGTGTGAACGTCTAAGGCCAATTGTAGAACTACTAATTGGACCTTACCAGTTCATGGGATACAAAGTCAAAATAACTTACTGACAAAACTTAGAGCCGTGAGTTTTAAAGAAGCAATCATTGGTTATATGTTTCAAGCTGTTTCTCCCATACAACAAATTATAGTTATCTTAGATTAAGACTTTCACATTATACGATATTAATAAATGTAGGGTAGGTCATGTTTTATTAGATTTACAAATAGAAATGATGATGACACCTTATTTTATTGAATATAGTATATTTTCTTTTGTTTAAATTTTATATTTTTATTATCATTGTTCGTATCACCGTCCCATTTAGTTCAATGGTCATATCAAATTAAAGCGTCACTGACACTCTCTAGAGATATCAACATCGGATTTAATATATTTTTGTTTTAGGCTTATCAAATGTCTGTCTGTTTCAATAGATGGCAACAACAATAGCAACAACGTGTCTGAGGCAACAAAAACATGTGATGACTGACTTAAAATGTTGATGACTTGAAACGAATTGTTTTAGTCAACATCAAGTTAAGATTGATTAAATAGCTACTGGATGATGGAGTTGTCGTTTGTGCTGTTGTGTTTCTTTTTTAGATTTCTCCTATTAACTTTGTAATAATCAAGCGTTTATTATTAATAGTTTTCATCATGATAACGGAATAACAAAAGGTGTCATAGATTTTTTATGAAGGGGATTTAAAGGAAAATATCTCTTAAACAAAGAAATGAAGAACACTTTGCATCAAATGCATGGTGGGTACAAAAAAAATTGACAAAGTTTTATTACTAACCCAATTGACTTAAACAAAAACCAGTAAGAAAGTTTCAGTCGGGCAACCCGACTTACATATACCATCACCCTCAGTAAAACAAAAAAAATTCTGTTATATTGATATTATTACTCGATTTCTAAAGTGGGCGGAGTGGTACATTTGTATGGGAGGTACCAGAAGGGGCGTGTCGTGACTTCCAGTTTTTTTCTCGAAAACTGTATCGTGCTTAAACTATACTTAATACAGAATTTGGGCACGATCGCGTTAGTTCTATTAATAATATTAATCGATTTCTAAAATGGGCGGTACCAGATCAGTGTGGGGCGTACCAGATGGGGCGTGGCTAAATTTCCAGTTTTATTCTCAAAAACTGTATCCTGCTATAGATTTACCAAGTAAAGAATTAGGGTACGATCGCGTTGGATTAATTGATATTACTACTCCATATCTAAAGTGGGCGGAAAAGTACATTTGTATGGGAGGTACCAGAAGGGGCGTGGCTAGACTTCAATATTTTTTCCAAAACTTTATCCTCTTATAACTTAACAAAATACATAAATTGGGCACGATTGTGTCGAGTGTATTAATATTATAACTCCATCTCTAAAATAGGCAGAGTTGTACATTTGTGTGGGAGGTAACAGAAGGGGCGTGGCTTGACTTTAAATTTTTTTTCCAAAACTTTATCCTGTTATAGCTTTACTAAATATAGAATTTGGGGACGATCCCGTAAGGTGTATTGATATTATTACTCGATTTCTAAAGTGGGCGGAATGATGTATTTGCATGGGAGGTACCAGAAGGGGCGGGGCCATGTAGCCCATTTGCAATACCGTAAGTAGTTTTGAGAAAATAATAACTCGTGCAAAATTTCAAAACATTTGGTTGCGTCTTTCGAAAGTTATCGTGCGAACCAGCCGGACAGCCACCAGACAGACAGACAGACGGACATGGCTCAAACGACTTAAAAAGTCATGAATCGAATTTGGTTCAAAGAAACCTAGGGTCTAAAGTCACTCCTTCTATGTGTTACACTTTCGGGTCGTATCAAATGATATATACCCTCATCCCTAAGGGTGATGGTATAAAAATGTGGTTATATCGAGAGCAAACCTCTTCGGCTGCAAACCTCATCAAATACTTTAAGTGTCGCACATTGGGTTGAATCAAAGCCAAAGTCGCTATTAATTCATATTTTTAAGTTATAATTTTCGAATAAAACTTTGTGTGGAATAAAAGTAGATAAAATTCTGCATCACTTATGATCAAACTCAATGTTGTAAGGTACTTATGTTTTCTTATGATGAAACCATCAACTTAAGGTAGTTTAGTACATGTTTATGAAAATTTTGTTAAAATTGTGTTTGTAGAAATATTTTTGGTGATTTTTTTAAAAAATGTTCCAAATTTAGAGCATTTCTAATGTTCGATGGAATAAAAGTTAATATGTTACCAATTGTTTGTTCTAAGAATGTCAGCTTTTTATATTCGAGAAAAAAAACGTCCGCATTTGAATCCGTTTTTTAAATATTTAAGGTTTTCGGAAAATACTATGTTGGCCAAATATTTGATGTAAGAATTTTTCGTTTTGGCGGTGTTTTTTCATTAATTGTGTCATAGTATGTATTTTAAAGGATAAAACCGGTCTAATTACACTGTGCTACAGTCACTTGAAACTTGGGGAATGACCTAGTGCATGGAGTAGGTTTTGAGTACAATCTGGACTTACGGTTTAAAATCCGGGTTTTCGGTCTTTCCTCACTTACGAGCTGATAACTCAGTCAGTTCTAAACGAATTTTAAATTTATTAACGGTTTTGTAAAGGAGAATCTTACATATATATTTATAAAGACAACTTGCAAACGTTTCTTATTATTTGCTTGAAGAAGTTAAGTTTGAAGAAGTTTTTAAACACTATTTTACTACATTACCATAATGTTTATTATATTATTTAGAAACTTCATGTTGTAATGTGTAAAACGCATAATTGTTTGTAAAAATCTGTGAACAAGTGACTAAGTTATTCCTGGTTTTTCAAAAACGCAAATTTCCTTTTCCATACTAAAATCAAACAGTTAAAGGGAATTTTTTGTTTTTGGTGTTGTTGATATTTTTCTTCAACTGCTTGATTTTAATTCAGGATTGGAAAATTACGCTCATCGGAAATCATCAATAACTTAACCACTTGTTCACAGATTTTTATAAATTTTTATTTTTATAAATATACGTTTTATACTTTGCAATATGCACTTTCATAATATATTAAAAATTGGTGTATTCTAATAAAAATTTGGGTAAAAACTTCTTTCAACTGAAAAAATAGTGAACAAAATCTTAAAATTATATTCTTGGGTAATATCTTAGAAAGCTTTCATATGATCATTATGACACTTATATACAAGGTGGCGCAAAAGTAAACTTCCGATGTTTTTTGGCTGTAATTTAAAAAAAAATTAAAAACTTTGATTCTTCTTGTGGATTATTTTTATTTGGTCTTTTAATTTTTTTTACATCAAGTCGAGAATATGATGGCATTTTCCAACACTTTGGCCAAAGCTTCCGGCGATAGGTCCTCACATTCTTGACGGATATTGTATTTAAGAGCTGCAAGAGTCTGAGGCCTGTTGACATAAACCCGCGATTTCAAAAAACCCTACAAAAAGAAGTCTGGAGCGGTCAAATCAGGCGATCTTGCTGGCCAGTGCAGGGAAATGCATCCTTCACTGCATCCTTCTGCAGTGTGTGCCGTTGCACCATCCTGTTGGAACCACATGTTTTCCAATCCCAATTCATCAAGTTGCGGCAAAAAATAACTCGTTGATCATTGCTCTGTAGCGTTCATCATTCACAATAACCGTTTGGCCCGCGACGTCTTCGAAGAAAAAAGGTCTGATGACTCCTCCAGCGAAAACAGCACACCATACAGTGACTTTGAGCGGGTGAAATGGCTCTTCGTGGGTTACACGCGGATTTTCAGTGCCCCAGAAGCGTAAATTTTGCTTATTTACGTACCCGCTAAGATGGAAATGGGACTCATCACTCATGATTATTTTTGATGAAAAATCATCTTCCTCTTGGTGGTGATCAAGGATGGCTTGAGTGTATGTAAGACGCGATTGGCGGTCAGCAGCTAACAGCTGATGCACCGTCTGGACTTTGTACGGAAACAACTTCAAATCTTGTACCAAAATTCACTGTAAAGACCGTCGACTGATACCCATTTGCGTGGTACGTCGTCTGGTCGATGTCGACGGCGCTTCCATGACATCCTCGGCTATAGCAGCAATATTCTCTGGCAGCATCTCGTGTTGTGCCAGTCTCTTCGAGGCGAGCGGCTAAACGTCGCAGTGTTTCACCAGTAGGCGTTGGACGGCCAGGAAATCTGCGACGAAATTCACGTTGTGCCAAAGTCACCGACCGATTATTGGTCAAATAAATAGTCAGCAATATTCCGCGTTCTGGAGCAGTGTAGCGTAACATTGTTTATTAACGTGTATTTCGCATGTGTTTACTACACAAATGTCAAAACAGAACTGACATTAGGGGCCAATCGCAAAATTGATAGCATTTTCTGATAGGAGGATTACTTTTGCGCCACCTTGTATATGTAGATTACATTAAAATGCCTTTCAAATAAGGTACATAACGGCAAATAAATACCATGGCAAATTATTTGTTAATTTAATGGAGTTTTTTTCCATAATTTTCAAATTCATGTTTTACAAAAAAAAAAAAATAAAAAAAAATTCGAAAATTTTCAAAAATATTATTTGTCACTTAGTAAGGCATATAATTTCTAAAAAAATATATATAAACAATAGTTCACCTTTCCCTAAATTAATAGCACTTTTTGGTGTGATTCAACCCAATGTGCGTCGCTAGTATTTCAAAATTTCTCCAAGAATTTTACAAACTTTATGAAAATTAGTTTTGTTTTTAAAGCGTTTTTCTCCAATTTTTCGTATATGGAACACCAATCTTCCGTATAAACTTAGAAGTATTATACGAGATCTCGTAAAATTCTTAAATCATATATCAAATACCAGTATTTTCCTATATTTGGCTATAATTATGTTTTTCATAGATATTTTTTTGAACCTACAACATATTTTTAGATTGGTCTGAATATTTACGACTACAACTTCAATTCCCTGTATATCTTCTCGGTTCAAACTACTTAGCCCTCATATAAATCATCAACATTTTAGATATTGCCCCACATGCAATTGCTGACTACATTGCAAAATAAGCAAGTAGCAACAACAAATCTCAATCAGATGCTGGAGCCAATATTAAAAAAACAAGAAACCATACTTATTGTCATAAATATATAAACAGAGAATCTCTTTGTATTAAATTACTTAGTCGAGAGACATTGCTTTGTGTTGCATACCACCAGCTGCAATATATTTGCTGACCGCCACCACCACCGTCACCTGTCTTTAGCTGTATCACTCAAACAGAAGCAATGACTTTATTAAGGTTTTGTTTCCCTTGACCTTGTCCAAACCTCCTATATTTCGCCCAAACAACAACAAAAAAATAAACAACTTTCTCTCTCTGCCGTTTTGTTTTTTCTTTGTTTATGACTTGAATTGTAAACTTTTAGTAGGTATTTATTTTAATTTTTCTTGTTTTACTTTGGTTTCTTTTGTCGCTCGCCGTTGATATATTTTAAAACGGGTGGAGCCACCACCAAATTGTCTGCGCTTTTGTGCCATATTAAGTCAAGGTCATCATGCCTAATATGTAGTTTGTTTCATTTATTAACAAGTTTTTTTTTTGGCCGAAATGTTGCAAATTTGTTAAAGATATGAATGAACTTAATATATGTGTGTATATAGATTTTATATGGAATTTTACTTTATTGCTATGAGTAATATGAACTTTATGGCCAATTGCGGAAATACACATTTAAGTGGAATTATTTTAGTTAGTATGTAAATCTTTACTAGGGGAAGTGTTTAAAAGATTTTTGTTATAATAAATATGTAATTGCATTATGATATTAGAGTCGTATTGGTCGCATACGATTCGTAATGCATTTGTTGTTATTGTAACAGTTGGAGGAAGTAGCTGGTGTGATAATACTTTATACCGATTTTCAATTTCACGGCACTCGATCGGGCATGTAAACCGATTATCATCAATCATTGTTGGCTACTCTATTTCGTTCCTTTGTAGATAACAAGGTTTGTGTCAAGGATTGCTAGTTGTTGTTATTTTTGAGTTTTAACCACCATTTTCCTCCAAAAGATGGCGCCAGCTAGCCGAGCATTAACAACGTCGTGACTTTGCTGATTGGGTCCTTGAAATGCATGAAAATGATCCGAAATTCCATCGAAAAATCATCTTGACTGATGAGGCCCATTTACACCTCGGTGGCTACAAAATTGTCGCATCTGGGGCTCGGAAAACCCAAGAGTTATTGTTGAGAAGCCTCTCCATCCTCAACGTCTGACTGTTTGGTGCGGTTTATGTCCCGGCGTGGTCATGGACCTTACTTTTTCGAAAATGAGTTTAGATCAACAGTTACCATGAATGGATTGCGCTATCGAGATATGATTACTCATTTGTTATGGTCGGAGTTGGATGGTATTGATCTGGACAACGTTTACCTTCAACAAGACGGCGCTACGTGTCACACAAGCAACGAAACCATAGATCTTTTACGGGAAACATTTCCGGACCGTGTTATCTCTCGAAGAGGTGATCACAATTGGCCACCGAGATGTTGTGATTTAACACATTGTGATTTGTTCCTTTGGGGCCACATGAAATATAAGGTCTACGCCAACAGCCCAGCGTCGATTCAAGACCTCAAAGATAAAATTCGGGAGGTTATCGAGGATATAGGGCAGCCACTTTGCGAGTTGGTTATGGCAAATTTCATGAAAAGGATATGGTCCTGTAAGCGTGCTCGTGGTGGCCATTTGACTAATGTTGTTTTTCATTATTAGCGGCATACTTTCCTTTTTATACCATCACCCTTAGGGATGAGGGTCTATATCATTTGATACGAAAAAAAGTGTAACGCCTTAAGGAGACGAGTTAAACCCCAAGTATCTTAAGACCAAATTCGTTTCAGGACTTTTTAAGACGATTGAGCTATGTCCGTCTGTCTGGCTGGATGGCTGGCCAGCAGGATAACTCGAGTAATCCTAAACGGATCGGTATGAAAATTTACCAGTATTAATATTTTTTAAAACGAACTTATGGGATTGTAAATGGGCTGAATAGCCGCACCCCTTCTGGTACATCCCATACAAAATTACCAATTTTTGGAAAATTAATATTTCTTCCATAACTTCCAAACGGACAACTGGAGGATGTTTGAATTTGGTCAGTTTATTTATCTTGCAAAAGTAGACAAACTCTAAGAAAACCGAAAAATTTGCCACACCCCTTCTGGTACCTCCCATACAAATGACCGAATTGACCCTCATAGTTTTACATACATAACTTTTTTGTTAGTAAACTGAATTCACTCAAATTCTGCGTATGATGTTCGCTTATGAAAAGTTGAATTAGGAATGAATATGGACTATATCGGTTCACCTCCCATACAAAATTACCTATTTTTGGAAAATTAATATTTCTCCCATAACTTCCCAACGGACACTTGGGGGGTAATGTATATTTGTCGATATATTTATGTTGTGATAGCAGGCGAAACCTCAGAGAGCCTAACTATTTGACACACCCCTTCTGGTACCTCCCATACAAATGACCGCACCCACCCCTATAGTCTCACATACATATCTTTTTTGTTAGTAAAGTGAACTGACTCAAATTTTGCGTATGATGTTCCCTTGTGAAAATTAGACTCAGGAATGAACATGGAGAATATCGGTTCACGTCTTCTGGTACCTCCCATACAAAATTACCTATTTTTGGAAAATTAATATTTCTCCCATAACTTTCCAACGGGCCCTTGGGGGGTAATGAATATTTGTCGATAAATTTATGTCGTGATAGGAGGCGAAACCTCAGAGAGCCTACCTATTTGACACACCCCTTCTGGTACCTCCCGCACCCACCCCTATAGTCTCACATACATATCTTTTTTGTAAGTAAAGTGAACTGACTCAAATTTTGCGTATGATGTTCGCTTGTGAAAATTAGACTCAGGAATGAACATGGAGAGTATCGGTTCACGTCTTCTGGTACCTTCCATACAAAATTACCTATTTTTGGAAAATTAATATTTCTCCCATAACTTTCTAACGGACACTTGGGGGGTAATGAATATTTGTCGATAAATTTATGTTGTGATAGGAGGCGAAACCTCAGAGAGCCAAACTATTTGACACACCCCTTCTGGTACCTCCCATACAAATGAACGCACCCACCCCTATAGTCTCACATACATATCTTTTTTGTAAGTAAAGTGAATTCAGTCAAATTTTGCGTAAGGTGTACGGTTATGAAGATTTTAATCAGAAATGAATATGGACTATATCGGGTCACCCCTTCTGGTACCTCCCATACAAATTGACTTTGTTTGGAAAATGTATATATCTCTCCCATAACTTCTAAACCGGCACCTGGGGGGATAATCAAATGTGGTCAGTTAATTTATATTTCCCCTTTTACATACGAAAAAAATCAGACACATTTTGCTGCCCCTAATTGTACCTTCTGTACAAATAGGTCAAATTTTGTATGTTTTTGCTCTACATGCAGACAAACAATAATAAATAAGTAATTTTATTTCAAAAATCTATAAATTTCAATAACTCAAGGCTCAAACAATATCTTATATTGGGTGATGGTATTTACCAGTCAGTTTACCTGACTGAAATTTCTGTACTGGTTTTATGATATAAACACCCGATCATTTATCTCAAAAAAATTGAATTTTTCTTTGAATACCAAAATAACACCTCTTATTGGAAAACCATGTCCTTTTTTTTGTAGGAATACCTCCTAAGACGTAAAGTTTTCAACAGAACTTTTTATTTAATTTTGTACACTATTATTATATACTGTAGCCATAATTAATCCAATTTTTGTTTGTCTTCATGTTTTCGCCTATCATAAAAACTTGTTAAAAATTTAGTCACGTTTTCGCGTCTTCTCATTAATTCTCCCAAAAATGGACATCATCATACTCTTACTCTCTACTATGAACTTGCAACTGGCGATCTTGTTCGCAAATTCAAAAAAATCCTCAACTTCTGGTTTAACATAACCTATAGGGCGTAAAATGTATATCGTAATATGGACATAAAGGTAACCGCACTCTTAACTTCAATTAATTTATATCGTATCTTAAACAATATTATTGACATTTACTACGTCAATTTTTTTTTCTGGATTTTATTGAACAACAATTAATTTCACAACCTGTTGGTGGCGTGTTAAACATAATGACCATCATCTTCATCATCATCATGTGAATGATTGTTCGCTGGGACTTTTCCATAAAACGTCACCTGAACCTTTACCTTTACAAAACAGGATTATTTTTTTTTGGCTCTGTAAAGAATAGTGAATTGACTTGGCAACCTTGCAAACATGTTGTTTTGTGGTATCGAAAGCCCAACAAAGTATTGATAGTTATTCACGATTAGCGGGGAATTTCCTTAACTTTGGTGTCTCATCTGAAATTTCATTAATTATTGTCATAATATTGTTGAAAGCTTTTGTAGGTTTCTGTTGTCACATGGGAAAATTAAATATTATAATGAAGTGATTATTAAAATCACTAATATTGGAAAAATTCAATTACACCTAAGAAATACATTTTCTAGAAATTTTTGATTATTGTTCACATAAAGGCGTTCTGTATCTGTTTGATCGTGATATTATTTACAAGAGGTCCCATATCCAAACAACAAAGAACTTTACAATACTTATATAATATATTTCATAAAAATCAAGGAAGTAAATTGTATTACAGCTAGCCACGATTTCATTGCAACATTTATGAATGACAGGAAAATCCTTTAATGTCATTTAATTGTAAAAAAAATCCGTAGACAATGCAACAATGGTCTCCCTCTCCAACAGTGTGGCATAATTGTCATATTTTTTTCTTTATGCTTCAATATACTTGAACATTCACTAGCACTATGGCCGGTCCATTTGAATAGTTGTGCTGAGTATTTTCAGTTACAACAATTTAAAGAACAATTATTATATTGAAGCTGTGTGAATTGCTATTTATTTTTTGTTTGCAATTTGTTTTGGATTTAGCTTTATTATTGTTATTGCTATTATATTTGGAAATTCACACATCCGTACGCTGCTGTGGCCGCTTAAAAGCCGTGTTGCACGTGAATTATGCATTTATAATTTGCATTGTCTTGTTTGGTGCACGTTCTTCGTCTGTCACATTTGTCACCAAAGTGAACAATAACACAATAGCCACCAACCACTACGACTAGCAGTAATAGTTGGAGGTGGACATGAAGGCGGATGGAGGGCCTTTTCAAAGGCCTTAAGGGTCAGACCAATATATATATATATATAATCTGCAGAGAATTCGAGCCATTTTCTTCTACTTAAATATAACACAGTACAACATTTTTCAGCTCATTGGTTTGGGACTCAATTCTGAGAAATGTACGTGAAAGTAGCCCCAAAAAGAAGAAGTTCTGCATCATTCGTTTTGTCAAGTTACATGCCATACTAATTTAATATCGATTTGAAGTTAGTAAGCATCGTATAGGGGAATTTGTCACGTTTTAGGCTCTTTTGTGGCGAATGATGCCGACCTTCTTCTTTTTGGGGCTCCTTTCACGTGCAGTTCTCACAATTGAGTCCCAAACTCATGTGTTGTACTATGTAATGATATAGATGTGGGCACAATATATGCTGTACTAGCGGACCCGGCGAACTTCGTCTCGCCCCAATTTAATGCCTTTAGATAAACTCAGTAGAGAGTGGTGTGATAAACAATGTTTTTTGAATAGTTTTCCGCCGCAAAACAAACAAAGAAGAGGGTTCTCCAAAACGCGAAAAGGGAACGTTCAACTAACCACACGAAGAACAGGGAAAATCGAGATTAATCCCACATACTTCCAACGATTTGCCTTGCGATTTATTGATTGTCATTACCAAAGCCAACCGAACGGGGAATTAGAATGGATGATCAGTTGGAATAATCGGAATTCGTAAGATAAGGACTTCCTCTTTTTTGAATTTACACTTGATGATCGTCGGTTAAATCACATTTTTTATCATATTCTTGACAGACAACCGCGTACCGTTGCACAGTTTCAGTTGATTCAGATTCCGCAATATGATTATGATCGATCCCACCTTCATCTGTAAATAACGCGGCACATTAAGCGAGTTAAAAAATTCGGTCGGATTGTTGGTCGCTTCATCCTCGTCGGTCACGCCGTAAATTAATTTGTACGAACGCAGTTCTCCAGCGATTTGACTTTCTACAATGAAATTCAAGCTATCGATGTCTTTATTCTTCGCTGCTAGTACTGCCCGTTAATTAATCTAATCGACATTTTAGATTTCGTGAGCAAAATCATAGCCCTACCAAATTGTTTTAAATCACCTCAAAAATCCTTCATCGTTCGGTCAACTACTTCCAAAGCTCGTTTATTCGTTATCTCGCATTCATGTCAAATGTTGATTTTGCGTTCTCGCATCAATTTCGCTGTTGCCGATTTCTTGGTCATTGTGTACTTTGGCTTTTCAACCGAAGGGATATTCATCGACAGTTTCAAAGCGGAATTTGCAGATCGACTCCCTTACAACAGTGTGATAGCCATGCCAGAGGATGCAGCGGCCAACTTTATTTGAGATCTTGACCGAATTGTCGCTAGAATCAAAAAATATATGTCATGCCTGTCCCACCCGAAGCATCGAGAAAGTAAATGCCTCCCGTTTCATCGTCAACAGCCTTCATCAGCGAATCGTACTCGTGCATGTACTCGGCATGTAATAGTTGCACATTTTTTCGAACTCTTTCGGTCAGCTCATCTCGATTATAGTCTTGCTCCCGTTAAAATTCGCCATCGAAAGCATCTTGCATCGAAAGATTTGGCGTTGGCATTCCCAATGTCGACAGCAGATTGCCGGGTTCGACGGATGACATGTGTCTTCGATGATCGTAAACAATGTACTGACGCTGATCGCTGACGCAGAAACGGTCGCATCGGCGAGCATTGAGTCCATTTTCGAGCACATTATGTACCTCGTTAAATTCTCCAACCAACATTTTCCCAAATTTTTCACTTTAACATCGTTCAAAAACATCAAATCAAAATTTCGATAAAAAAATTCAAGTTTTTTGCGTTTTTCCGGAGTTTTCTATTTTTCCATTCGAAAAGCCATTCCTTAACAATTGCACACAAAATTCCATACAAAAAAGCAATTTTCGATTTTTTCAATTTCCCGACTTTTCCGAATAATTTTCCCAAAAAAAAACTCCTACCAATTACGAACAATTGAAAAAAAAATTTGAGCAAAAGTGGCCAGCCGTTTCCACTTGATCAATTACTGTACACTATTCACACCATTTTTGTACATATAGATTTCACAATAATCCGAAATTTTCCAAACATCGCAACGAATTTTCCACCTTTACGTCGTCTGAATTCATCAAATCAAGCGATACAATGGAAAATTTCGTGGATAAAATCCAAAACTTGCGAGTTTTTCTTTCGGAATTTCCGAGATTTCCCCCAACAATTTTTCTATTTTTCCATTCGAAAAGTCATTTCGGAATGATTATACGAAATTTTTCACATTTACTTCATCCAAAATTATCAAAACATGATAAAATGTAAGATTTCGTCAAAAAAAATTAAAATTTTTGGGATTTTTCCTTAATTTTTCAACCAAAATATTCCATTTTTCCATTCGAAAAGCCACTACGGAACAACTGCAAACAAAATTTTATACAAAAATGAAATGTGCGATTTTCATCAAATCAAGCGATACAATGCAAAATTTTGCCGAAAAATCCAAATTTTTTGAGTTTTTCCGGAATTTTCCGAGTTTTCCACTGAGATTTTTTTTATATATCCATTGGGAAAGTTATTTCGGAATAATTATCCGAAACTTTTCACAGTTACATCGTCCAAAATTATCAAATCATATGATAATGAGCAAAATTTCGTCGAAAAAAAAAATAAAAATTTTCGTATTTTTCCAGATTTTTCCGAAACTTTCAACAAAATTTTTTTATTGTTCCTTTTGAAAAGCCATTTGTATCAATTGCACACAAAATTCAATACAATAAAAGCAATTTTCGGTTTTTCCAATTTCCCGACTTTTCCGGGCAAGAGATATTAGAGATGTTATTAAGCGGAGCACAATGTGCATTTTGCTTACGCATCGAGTACTGTCGGCACAACGATTCTCTGTCAAAAGAGCAACAAATATTTTGGCCTCTTTACAACATACGGCAGATATGAAGCTACATCGATTCAATTGATTAAAAAAAAAACAAAAACCGGTTTAAGAATGTCACAAAGACGATCCGTCCGACCTAGAACTTAATGTAATTCCGAAAATGCACATCGTCTGTTCGTAAAAAGTGCTTTGCCACAGAGTTTTTTTGCTAGAGAATTTCAATGATCGTGGTTTCAGCAAGATAGGGCATCATGTCACACACTCCTACAACTCATTGGGATTATTTCTCAATATTTTAGGGCTAAAAGTGATATACAAAAGAAGTGACATAACCGTCACACAGTGACGCGGTCCGAATGCAGAGGTCTCTGGTGAAATTTCCTGGGGTTTGTTAAAATAGTTGGCGCTAATGCCCGGGGGGCCAAAAAAAGGGGCCGCTTGGGTTCTATGATGACCCCTCATGTGTGGGTAATCAAATGAAAGAGGCGAATCCAACGATGTTATTTTTAAGTTCCTACGGGTCTCCTGGACCGATTTAGAGCCATTTAAATTTCCGGGATATACACAAAAAAAATTTAAAAAATCATGGACAAAGTTAGAAAAATCTAAGGAAATAAATTGAAAAATTTCTGAAAAACCCCGTAAAAAATTTAAAAAAATGGGGGAAAATCATGGAAAATTAGAATAATTTAAGGAAATGAACTGAAAAATTCCATAGAAAAATTAAATGTCATCAGAAATGTGTAAAAATTTTATTTTTTTGGAATTTTTTATATTTTTTTAAAATTATAGTTTTAACTTTTCAGATGGTTGCAGCAGCGCCGCTGACAAAATTTTTTTTTAAAAAAATTGCGCGATTTTTTAAAGAAAATTTTCTTTTTGGTATTTTCCTTGAAAAATATATTTTTTTGTAATTTAGAGTGAAAATGGATATGTCGGGCGTAAAAGCGTAGCAGGCAAAAATTAATTTTAAAAAAATCGCGCGATTTTTTTAAAAATAATTTTTTTTTTGGTATATCCCGGAAAAAATATTTTTTTTTGCCGGAGATTCAAATGGCTCTAACTTGGTCCAGGAAACCCGTAAAAATAACATCGTTGGATTCGTCTCGAAAATATCTTTCATTTGAGTTCCCGAACCTGGGGGGTCATCATAGAACCGAAAGGGGCCCCTTTTTTGACCCCATGGGCCTGAGCGCCAACTTTGACCTACCATTCCGATGTTTGGGGACCAAGACGAAGACAATGACATATTTTTTTTTTGTTAATCGGGCTCCCGCCCCATATTCTGCACTTCAGCCAAAGAGCTAATTACCGCGCTCCACCTTGTACCAGTCTTGTTGATTGCAGCTTTCTGCATGATCACCTCTACTGGGATGAATTCTCGCTTGATAGAAAATGCATCGGTCAGTGTCATACCGCAATGTCGTATCAGCTTAGCAGGGATACCGAACTCATCTTTAGCACCTAATGTCGTATCGTATTGACGATTGCAGCTTTAGAGTCGATAAAAAGATGGTAAGTGTCGATCTGGTATATTTCTTGGGCCTTCTCGAGATTTGGCTTGATTGATCTTTTTGAAATTTTCACAGAATGTAGCTGTGTGGCCGGTGGTGAAAATAGGGTACTTGAAATTCACGTGGGCGTGGGTGGCCCCGCCCATGGGACTCTATTTTTGAAACTGCAATATCTGGAGGGCTGTTTCTCCAATCACTGTCAAAATTTTTAAAGATCCATTTGGCAACAAAGTACTTGATCCAACAATAAATGGGCAGAATCGGATTAGTGGGCGTGATGTAGAACTTGAACCTTTAAACGGTTGTATCTCATGAACTATAAGAGGTATAAATATGTTATTTGGTATGTGTTGTTGGTACAGTATGAACTACAGCCATGGTGGAAGTGGGCTGTGCCACGCCCCATATAAAATGAACCGTTATATCAGCCATAATAATAGTTTGATCGTTCTGAAAATTTCACAGTACAATAAAGATATAACCAGGCAATTTTAAAGGCGCCTTACATAGACGTCGATATTTGACTATTACATATTTGCGTGAAAGAAAAACAATTACTTAATAGAACATTAGTAAAAAACTTAGAATATTCTAAGAACCTGACCTTTGACCTCTTTGGGGCACGGGAAATAGTTGTCCGATCTTACTCAATTTTCCGTCATGTATTTTTTACCCCAAGAGGCATATTCCGGTCGGGCATATTTCAATTTCCGCAAAAAAAATTCGTCTATACATTTCGCTGCCGCCCTTGTGAGCAGTTTTAGGTAGTTTTAATCTTTACAGGTAAAAATTCTGTTTCAAAAACTTTAAATTTTACCTTCCGGCAGAACTTTCGGGCTTTAAATCCCTGTAAATTTCGATATCTTCGCTCTCTCTTCTCCCTCATATACATTTCTTCCATAAAATAAGAAGTTGCGGATCTTTCTGCTCTTCTCATTATATCTTTCCCTCAAGGCAAGCTTATACACTCAAGATAGCAATAACTTATCTACCGTCGATCCCCTTCACATGTTAACAATGTGTATAAAAAGGACGTGACCTAAAATATTCTTTAATTAGTTTCAGGTAAAAGGCAACTTTGTATGGGAGTTACCAGTTGCACAAAACAGCCAGCGGCTTTTTCAATATAAACAAACAAACAAGAACGAAGTTAAGAAAATGGTTTCTCATAGTGAATGGTTGCGAAATTTTTCGAGTCTATGTACTTAAGAAAGAATTCTCATTTTGTTGTGAATTCTGGTGCATAAGACTTGATAAACATTTTGCAATCATTATACCAAAGTCTGCTGATGAGGATTCGTGGCTGAATCCGAAACAGATGTACAGACTATCTGGCATTATGAGTATATCATTCTGCTATAAACTTCTTTCAATACCCCTGGTCTTGAGCTTGAATAAATTCCAAATCAATGTTCATTTTAAACAGACCGAATAAATACAAAAACAACGATGAAATTATATACCATTGTAAAAAAAACAACAATTTATTCATGGCCCTTTATTTTGCAGGCCCACCCTTGATTTACACCACTGAAAGCATTTAGTTGACAATTTCATAAACGGCATTGGACAATTTATTTTCACTTGAACATTTACATTTTCTGACAGAACAAATCGATATAAAGGTGTGAATAACATCATGAGAAAAATTTCAACACGTGAGTTACAACATGATGTTGTCTGACCGTGACGTCATGATGTGGGAAAAATTCCAGTGATATTGTGCATACATACCTAGACACTGTCGATGGCGGTTAGTGGAATAAATTCGTGAAGATGTTATCGCCAATTAAAATATAATATATTAAATATAAAAAATACAAAGTGTCAAGATAGATAAACCTATATGAATATGTGACAATACTAAGAAATATATGATCGGAACAATTAATTTTGTAATTGTTCTAATTCTAATTTTGTAAAGGATTAAACAACCGGTCAACTATTTGTTTCGATGTCTTGTAGAGCATTAATTTCCACCACTATACTTAGTTATTTTCCCTTTGCATGCCATGAAAAAGATATGGGAGACCTTCTCACATTTGACTAAGTTAACACGCTTTTATTTTAACAAAGACTCACATAAGGAGACCTACATGAAAACAACATCTCCGAACGTCAGCATTTGAGAAGGTTTAGAAGACAAATGCCGATTGAGTCGACTACTTGAACGATTTTGTCATTAACATAGACAGGACTCGACCCAAGTTCGACTACAAAAAGTTGCATTAGCACAAGTTAGCATTTTTAATAGGGGGACGAGCAAACTGACGAAGGACATCGTCCCGTGTGCTCGCAAAATGACCGGTCCAATGCCTCAATACACAACTATTTTGAACCATATTAAAAAAAAAACTCGAAAATTCAGAGTTATCTATTTAGTTTTTCAGCATGTTAACGTATGTCGGTGATTAAGTTGTTATGATACATTGTTTTTTTTTTACATTTTCTTAAACTAAACGATATGCAAAGTATCTTAACACATACATACGAGTAACTTCCTAAAGCTTAAAGTTGTTTTTGTGTTATACCCAAGTTATGACCTTCAAAGTAAAAATTAAGTACACAAATACTACTACTGGATAACAGACAGCAGAATCATACATATCCGCATTAGAGTGGCAATTAAAAACTGTATAGAAAAAAAATTAATGTTGTAAGACTACATACCTCGATTTCCCTCAAAAGTTTAAGACGTAATAGTTTTAGACTAAGTAATATAATTTGGGTTTTTTCCAAAAGTTTGATGCCCGCCTAAACAGTAATTTTTATTATTTGTTTGTGGCTAGAGTTGAGTGACACATGCAGACTTTAGTTGAAATTTTGAAGTCACTCTATTATTTCTGTCTGTGTACTGAGTTCAGTGACATTTCTAGAGTTACAACTGTTTAAAGTCTAACTTTTGTTTATTTTTCTATTTCTTTTCTATTGTTTTCTAATTGTTATACATTTATGTTTGTCCAGAAATTTTGATTGGGAGGTCGCCGGTAGTCTATCGCAGCAAAGTTTTTTTTGCCAAGATGCTAGGTACTCAATCCCACTTGCCTTTCTAAGGGCAAAGATTTAAACTCTTGTTGGTTTGACTAAATTTTGATTGGTTATCACATCGAAGTTTATTGCCCATAGGTTTGTTCCCGATTCCACTTGCCCTCTTGAGGACAAATATATAATCCAAATTTTGTTGGTCAAACCTAATTTCGATTGGTAGAACACGACTTCGGTGTATTGATTCGGGTTTAGGTTTGATTAATCCAACTTTTGTTGGTTGAACTCAACTTCGATTGGTTTAACCCGACTCTGGCGGGTATAATTGGATTTTGGTACGTTGAATTAACTTCGGTTGTTTGAAACCAATATCTATAGGTTTAACCAGACTTTGGTCGGTATAAATGAATTTCGATCGATTCGATTAGTTATGTTCAATATAATTCGATTTAATCCAACTTTTGTTGGTTTCAAACCAAATGGTTTAAACCGACTCTGGTCGGTGTATTCAAATTTTGAACTGTTGAATCCAACTTTTGTTGATTGAACCCAATTTCAATTGGATTAACCCGACTCAGGTCGGTATTTATATGTACACATTTTGGTTTGGTTTGGTTTAAACCCACCGTGGCATGATGGTTGATGACGAATCATCAATAAGATCACAACAAACCCGAAACATCAATAAATTTCCAAATAGCCGATAGGAACCTGAATTGCGAATAAACCCTTATCATCACTATGATTCCAAGTTGCTGATTCGAACCTGAATGGCCTACAAACCCGAATCATCGATACGATCTGGAATTGCCAATTTGAACCTGAGTAATCGACAAACCCGTATCATCGCTATGATCCCGAGATGTCAATATGATTTGAAATTCCTGATATGAACCTGATTTCCCGTAAAATCCGAATTATTAACGTGATCGCGAATTGCAGACACAGTTTAATTGCCAACAACCCCGAATATGATATGATATGATATATGATTTTACGTAAATACCCAATTATTAACATAATCCCGAGTGGCAGACACGAAGTTAAATTGCAGACAAACTCGAATAACCAACACGAACCCGATTTGCATCGTGTTGGTTTTTCGAGTTATCAAGACATCTCCCAATTTGCTGATATGAACCTGAATTGGCGACAAACTTGCATCATCACTACGATACCGAGTTGCTGATACGACCCTGAATTGAACCTCCAAACTTAAATTATCAATACGATCTGGAATTGCTGTTGTTGAACATGAATTGCAGACAAACTCGTTCCATCTCTAAGATCCCGAATTGTCAATACGTTTTGGAATTGCTGATAAGAACCTGATTTCCCGAAAAATCCAAATTACTTACATGATAGCGAGTTGCACACACGACAAACCCGTATTAACACAACGATCCCGAGTTTTTAATACGAATTATATGAACTTGATTTCCCAAAAAATCCGAATTATTAACATGATTTCAAGTGGCTGACACGAAGTCGAATTTCTAACAACACGAAGCGAGTTGCTCATACGAACCTAAATTGAACCTACAAACTCGAATCATCAATACGATCTAGAATTGCTCATATGAACCTGAGTTGTCGACAAACTCGTATCATCACTACGATCCCGAGTTGCTAATACGATTCTGAGTTGTCGACAAACCCGAATTGTCGATACGATTTGGAATTGCTGATAATATATATGTGTTCCTCTAACTCCCATTGGAGCATAGGGCGTCAATTACAGCCGTCCGCCATCGGACACGGTTTTGTGCAATCGATCTTAATTGGTTCCAGGATACGCCGAGGTTACTCATTTCGCTTTCGGTGGAGCGTCGCCATGTTATACGTGGTCTTCCACGCCGACGACCTGCCTGATGGAAGGGATTCCATTTAAGTGCCTGCTTAGCCACGTTGTCATCATTTCGGCGAAGAGTATGTCCAATCCACTGCCACTTACGCTTACGAATTTCCGTTGCCAGTGGTATTTGCCGTGATCGCGACAACAATTCTGCATTTGAAATGGTACGCGGCCAGAAAATACGAAGTATTCGTCTAAGGCAGCGATTGACAAAAGTTTGAAGCCGATTGGTAATACTACTGGTAACTTTCCAAGTTGTACATCCATACAGCAGAACAGACTTCACACATGCTTCGAAAATTCGCAGTTTTGTATGGAGGCTAATTTTGTTATTTTGCCATATTGGAGCTAGTATACCGAACGAAGATCTTGCCTTGTTTATTCTGCCCTCTACATCTAAATCGGAACCTCCTTCAGCATCAATCTCACACCCCAGGTAGCAAAAGTTTGGAGCATATTTGTAGGTTTCATCACCTACCCTTAATGGAGCTGTTGTTTCGGTTCCTATGCTAAGAGTCTTTGTTTTGCTGGTGTTTATTTTAAGACCCGTATGTTGCAGCTTTTCCTGGAGATCTAATGTTGTCCGTTTTAGATCACACAGCCTATGGGAAAGCAAGCAAATATCGTCTGCGTAAGCCAGGTAATTTAGGTATTTGCCGTTGATTTGCCATTGTATTCCTTGGCTTCGGTTCTCGATGGAACTAAGAACATCTTCCATAACTACTAGGAATAATAGAGGTGACAATATGCATCCCTGACGCACTCCACTTTGAACATGGAATGGGTCTGAGAGCTTTCCTTTATGGAGAACGAAGCATCTGGCCTGGTTATAACTTTCCTTGATCAGAGATATTAATTTTTCAGGTATATATCTTCTTCGCAAGGCTAACCAAATGTATTCACGGTTGATGCTGTCAAACGCTTTCTCAAAGTCCACAAAGAGAAGATGAAGATTGGAATTGAATTCCAAACATTGTTCTACAATAATGCGCAGCGTATTGATGTGGTCTGCACAGGAATATCCACTGCGAAAACCTGCTTGACAGGAGCTAATACTATGTTCTAGGTGTTCTTTAATTCGGTTTAGAATTATTTTTGCCATTAGCTTTGCTATCGTTGGAAGAACACAAATTCCACGCCAGTTGTTACAATTTTTCAAGTCTCCTTTTTTTGCAATTTTGACAATTATCCCATTTTTCCATTCTTCAGGGAAGGACTCAGTTTCCCATGACTCAGTAATGAGTGGGTGTAATAGCTCTGCAGTGAGTGTTGGATCACACTTATATAATTCAGCAGGGATACCATCTGTGCCGGCGGCTTTACCGTTCGGAAGTTGTTTTATCGCTGCTATAATTTCGGATAAACTAGGTGGTGAGGTTCCAATCCTGTAGTTTGTGGTATTTATTGAACTTACAGGTATAGGTAGTTCAGCTGCAGGGTCTATTATGTTATTTAAGACTATGGAAAAGTGTTCTTTACACCTTTGCAGTTGTTCCTGGTCGGTGCTGAGAAGATTTCCAGTCAGATCTCGGATAGGATGTTCAATGTGCAATTTGCGTTCCGCTAGTTTTTTGGTGACATGGAAAACTGTGCGAGTGTCGCCAGAATTTGCGGCATTTTCAGCCTGCTCAGCGAGACAATCTATACTTCTTCGTTTGTCCCTACGCACTGCACGCTGTACCGTTTTATGGCCTTCGTTATACTTATTTTCTAGTAAATTCTTCTCTTCGGGGTTCTTGGAAGCATTGAATTTATTATTTAATTGCTGATAAGAAGCAGATTAACATGATCGCGAATTGCAGACACAAAGCTGAATTGCCGACTAACTCGAATTACGTACACGAATTCCAGATGCCTTTGACTCGTAGAGGTTATCTGTATTCGATGACTCTTAGTGAAATTTTCCGGAGAAATTTTCCCTCCAAAGTTGTATTTTAACCTTTTTTAAAATGGGGCCTAAAATGTCCCGTACGGGTGGCAGCTAGAGGGTTAAAATGTTGCGAGGAAATATTCCCTAGACAATTTTAATACAGTAGACTACGGATAAGTGCACATCGTTTTTCGCGCGACTTTTTGTGCACTTATGCGGTTTTTGCATTTATACAACACTCGGATAAGTGCACAACTATTGCATATATACAAACATTGCATTAGTGCACGATTATTGCATTTATACAAACATTAGATTATTTTTATTAATCTGTAACACCAGTTCAGCCTGGACGGAACTTTAAGAAAATAATTTAAATCTAAAGTTGTTTAATGTTTTTATTTATAATCCAGTGTTTAATAATTCAAGCTCGAGGTCTTTATTATTATTGATTGAATTATTAAACACTGGATTACAAAAAAACAACACGAAAAATAACCAAAGGGTTTTTATTTATATTTGGTTTACATTACATAACTGGTTTTTAATAAAAACTTATAAAAATCAGTTGAGTTTAAGGTAAAAAAAAATCGCAAATGTATGTTTCATTGTTTTAGTGTTTTTCATATTTCACACAAAAAAATTAAAAATATTCAGTTCTGTGCCAAAATAAGAGCTGTTATTGAATCATTTCAAACATCAAAATACATATTAAATTGCACTCAATTCGATTCACCTAAACCACGTGTGCTGAAAAAGTCTGAAATCTTTTTTTGAACCGTGTTTTCTGTTCCAACCTTATATATATTTTTTCTCCACTTTCTCTCAATCATAATCTACATTTATGTAGTATGAGAGATTTGCATTTATGCATGGAAAGTTGTACTAAAAAAGTTTTTTCAGGTTAGCAAAAGTTGTGCATTTATCCGGTTTTTGCATTTATGCGTGTTGCACTTATCCGTGTATTTTTGTGTGTAAACGTACAAAAAAGGCTAATGGCTTCAAGTTCCAGTGCACTTATGCGGTTTTTGCATATATGCGATGTGCACTTATCCGTAGTTTACTGTATAGGTCTCTGAAGACGTAAACTATCCTAAATGTATTTTTACAGATGATTTTTCATATTCTTTGATTAGACTTTTCACCAAAATATTCAATTTCAAACTACTGTAAAAACAATTTGTGACGTAGTGGAGCAAAATTGGGTTTAAGATTTTGTTACTGAGCCAAATGCTATCGTTAGATACTTGTTTGGTTTACCCCCAAAAATTTATGTTGCATTGTGTTATCCATTCATTCCAGAGTAGCTACTCCGAGTGCCGATACGATTCTGACACAGTTGACCTTTTTACTTTGACTTCAAAGTTTTAAATTCTAATGCAAATGCAGGTACTATTTTTCGGTTAGACATCACCACTGGTTACCAAAGTTGATGTGGCCTTCGATAGCTCAGTGGAAGTGACGTAGACTATTCCCGGTCGGAGCAGTGGCAATATCAACATCGATGAAAAATTACTTTTCAAATACTTTCGAGTTCTCCAGCCAAAAAAACTCATCCTATATGCTTCCACTACAAAAATCCAGATTGCACAAGGACCAAGGAAAAAGTAAAATGATTTATCAACATCGCAAACAAATAAACAGAACCTGCTGGCGCCATCTTTGGTGGTATTTGGCTATTAAAACTTACAACAACAACACCTAACAATCCTTGACACAAACCTTGTTATCTAAAAGGGAACGCTACAGAGTTGCCAACAATGACCGTATGATAATCGGATTATATGCCCGAAAGAGTGACGATAAATTGAAGTCGATATAAAGAATTATCACCCCAGCTACTGCTACTAGCTATTACAACAACAACAACTAAAATTTATCTTATCTCATGCTAGTAGACAGAGATAGTGTCAAGGACACTTATCTCAATTTTTGTCAATTTGTCAATTGCACCCCTTTGCTTCTAACCTCCTCAAATATTACCTTATATAGCCCTTAAAAAAATCGTATGAAAATAAAATATTAACAGTCATATGTATAGTTTTTCCATGCGCCCTCCGCCCTCTGATTATCGAATTGCTTAAAATTAAAAATTTCAACCAGTCCTGCCGAGTATTATCAGCATACCAAATTTTATTTCTCTAGGGCTAAATATCAGTTTTGTCATGCCCTCACCGCACACTAATAAAAAATAAAAAAATTTCGTCTGCATATTCATAATTGTATTGCAGAGTACACCCATACCTCGATATACGGCCTAGATACGTTCCCAAAATGTTGGCCGTAAAGCGAAACGCCGTAAAGCGAGGTAATAAATTTCATACAAATCCATATGAACGTAGAACGGAAAAACGTGCAAGAAAATTACTCACGATCAGCACAAACAAGAGACTGCTGCATCAACACTCGCTGCGCTTGTGACTGAATGCTTTTGTTGGTCTCTCACTCTTCGTAGAAAAACGGTGAATCCCCTATTTGCTTTTAGCCGTAAAGCGAGGTAATGTGCGCCGTAAAGCGAAAGTGTTCCAGAATTGAAAAAGGCCGTTATCGCGAAATGCCGCAAAAAGAGGGGCCGTATAAAGAGGTATGAGTGTACTATTAGACCTGGCGCAGCTTATAAGGGGTTTTTTATTTTTGTGGGTAGCGATTAAAATATGCGATTTTATGCCAAAATAGATGTAGCAAATTTTCAGGTTGATCGGATGGTGCCAACACGTGCCCCAATGAGGTCAAAGGTCAAAATTTTGAAAAACCACCAAAATACTGTTTTTTTACATTGTATCAATTGTTTTAATGAGAAATTCTATAAATTAGAACATCAATTATAAATTGTAAATTAGTTATCAGTTTCATTAACTCTGAAGTACACTATGCGACAAGAATTAAATACATATATAAAATTTATAGTATAAATGTAAATGTATTATAATTTATAATATAAATGTAAAACAGGTAAAGGAAGTGCAATTTTGGTGTTAAATGAAATATTTCCTTTTGTAATAAGTCCAGAATCCTAACTACAGACCAAAGTACATGCGCTGCAAAAGTCATTAAACATTACGAAATCTCCGGAACGAAGTATAATTCAAAACAATTTATTTGACTTTGCCCGTGGACGTCTCAAACTTTTTAGTATATTGCAAGATCTCTATCTTAATAATGCTGCGAAAAAATGGGGGTGTTGGTAACATGACTTGTGTCGATCACAATGTCACAAATGAAGAAAAAAGAAAGATGCAATGATAGATAGATGAAAACGTCAAAAAGAAAATTATGAAAAAAAAACCGAACTTGGTTTAATTACTATATTCTAATGTAGTACTTGGCCACACAGTGGCTATTTTTTGTGCACTTAATTTCATGTTCAGACTTAACTATGAAAAATGTTGGATTTGAGAATGATGAATTGGGAGATGATATGCAATCGATGGATGAAAAACAGATTGATAATGCCGAGTGACTCGACATTTATACTGCGACGTTGCTGTCGGAAATACCGTGTGGGCCGGTTGTGAAAGAAAAATGTAGGCGGGAATTGAACCTGAAATCTCCCGCATTGTATTCGCGTTTTCTAACCATTATGCCACGAGACGCAATTGCTGGAATAGATAAAGTTGATCGTTTGGCTACTGGGATAGCTATATGAAAAATTTATAGCTATCCCCAACATTGAAGATTTAACTGGTTCTGCAGTAGCTCAATCAGTCTACGCCTATTTGCTAAAAATTGATGTTCTGAATTCATTAGAAACTATGTATATGTTTTGATACAACTGCTGCAAAAAACGGCCCTTTTGTCGTAAATATTAAGCGAAAGTACATTTTCGGCATGATTATAGAGAACTTCTACAACTTGCATTTATATTTCTTGGTGGTAGCATTCCCAGTTTTACATTTCGTGCACCTGGAGTGACGTCACATGCTAGTTTCATGTACAAGAACATATTTTGTTTAAAAATTTATATTTTTTCACACACACTTTAAAATTTCTGCTATTCAGTTAAATGGAACTCGTAATATGTGAATTTTTTTAGTAAGATTTTATAGTAAAGATAGTAATATGCAACTAATAAAGAGGATTATTGGCTGTTTTGATACCTAAAATATATACAGTGCTATTGGAAAAAAATCGGAACCACCATTGGTATTTATCGAAGAAAACAGTTGCACTTGCCTTTTTTGACCCACATGTAGACTCAGAAATAAAATAAAAGATGGTCTTAGTCTGATAAAGACCAATATATCGGTGATGATGTTAATAATTTCAAATTATTCACATCTAAGTATTTGGGCTCTTTTCTGATTACGAAAACAAAATTTTTTTACTCGTTTGGAGAATTTTATGGATTTATTACGATTTAATCCATCAAATTTCTTAGGCCAAGCATTTTTTTTAAAGGGAATCTGATCGTCAAAAGCATTACTGTTGTGAATGCCGTCAAAAAAAAGTCAGACTAATAACTCTTACAAATGCTTAACACACAACGAAGACGATAAACAGTTCTTGCTGCACATTGTAGAGGGCTAACGTAAGGACCTCCCAGTCTATACAAAATCTTCATTGATTTAAAATAAAGCCTTTTAATGAAAATTAAGGAAAAAAAATTATATCTATAGTAATTTTATTTAAAAAAAAACTAATAAAATGCAATAAAAAGAGATTTTTGTTGGTTTTAAAAAAATGTTGACCTTTGACCTCATTGGGGCACGGGTTGGCACCATCCGATTAGCCTGAAAATTTGCTATATCAATTTTGGCATCAATTCTCATATTTTAATCGCTACCCACACTCAAGATTCCAAAAAAACTTTTTAACGCCAGGTCTAGTGTACTATCACCATATCAATTTTTATCTCTCTAGGACATTAATTCAGGATGGCCACGCCCTTTCCGCCCTCTTATCGAGAATAATAATTTCGTTCTCAAATTTGAACCTGAAGTGCCGAGTACTATCTTTGTACTAAATTTTATCTCTCTAGCTCGAAAAAAAAGTTTTGTCACGCCCACTCCGCCCATTTAATCTAAATTGTAAAAATGTATGACCTGTTATATTTTCCATATAGAACAATATATATAAGCAAAATTTGTGAAGAAACTAAATTTGTAGAGAATTTTGGAAAACAATTTGTCAAATCGTTCCATGCATACTTAAGTGATGGCTTTACTGACAATGTCAACATTTGTTCACTCGATTGTCAGATGTCTGACAATATTATTGTCTTTCAATGTATTGATAACGAATTTTCTAACAAAGTTACAAGTCAACATTTTTGGGTTCACACGGCTGTTGAACATTTTCTTAACAATTGTCTGAAAATTTTCTGACCACCGTCTATACAAAGCGTAACTGAACAGACAATATCGCTAAATCAGATGCAAAATTGAATTCTTTACGTATCTAATATCTACTGAGCTATTATTCCCTAAGGTTTTGTGGATCCTTAAGATGACTCTAGAGTTGATTGGACTTATCACAGACGACGAGAAAACGTTACAATGGTTTAAACTCACAACTGAAAAAAGAGTCATTACTCACTATTGCAAATTTTAGTTTCTGCACTACTATTTGCATTCTCTTATAATCGTATGTCATATGGCAACCGAATCATATGATAATATCTTAGTTTTCAATGAAAAAAAAATATATGTATTCCCATACAAATGTTAACAAAATATTTCAGTTTAAAAATTTTAAGAAATACAGCAAATTGCCTTAATGTTGTAATACATATTTTGACAGATTTCCATTAATTTCTATAAATCTAAGATTTCTACCATATAACAATAAACCAAACAACTCATTCAACTGACAATAGCACATTGTCCTCAAAGACGGATCAATAAATTTTAGTATGAAATTAAAAGCCCACTGTCAAAATATTTTTTCTCAAACTGAAGGCAATCGTGTAAAAATATTTTCAATCTCTGCACATAAAAGCAAAGCAAGCATGCATGCGCTCCTTCTATGTAACCAATTGTAATGAAAAACAACAACAACAATAAAAGCTTAAATATAATATTAGCTACTAGTAGTACTATTTAACCAAATAATATACAAAAAAGCAAAAGTCAAGTTACAGCGACACTGACACCGTCGTCCGAGTACGCGAACAGGCTGTAAGAGACCGGAACGCATGCGTTGCTGCCCCACCGGTAGATTGGACACGCTCAGTTGAAGTAGGCTTGACTTAAGTCGTTGATTTGTGCCACTTGTTGTAGTTACTATTAGAATTGTCTAGTTCTGTTGCCGTTGTGTCGGTTAGAGGCTTGTGTGATATGTTGTTGCTATTATTGTAAAGTCGTACATAGACCATAGTAATTATTGTTGCTGTTATTGTTGTGCATTGTAATGTTAATGGCCAATCAATCGATCTCACTAGTTGGGGTAATATGTTGCAGCCAGGGAGCTTAAGGAGGACCAACCATTGGTGCGTAATTTGTTGTAGCTAGATTTGATACAGGTGAAAATTATAAACAAATTTTCGCTTATATGCTTAAATGGCGTCTAAATTCGTTTCGGGTCCAGGTGCCCCCATCCAACTGGCAGAAGTCCTCTAAGAATGTAAGGCTGACATAATCGCTTTACAGGAAATTCGGTGGACGGGACACGGGTGCTCGCACATGAAGACGTGCTACATCTACTATAGTGGCCATGCGGCCAAGCACAAGGTTGGATGTGGATTTGTGGTTGGCAAGGGACTGTGACCACCTAGTCTCAAGGTTGAACCCGGTGTTTGAACGAATACCCACTATAAGAGTCAAGACAAAGTTTTTCTACATAATATTATATGTGCCCATGCTCCGACAGAAGAGAAAAGCGATGATAACAAAAACGAGTTCTTCGAGAGCCTAGAAAATGTTCATGACATCAAAATTGTACTAGGCGGTTTTAATCCCAAAAAATGTAGATGACTGGAACCGGGAATCGAACCCGGATCTCCCGCATGGTAGTCGCGTGTTCTAGCCACTATGCCACATCATTTGAGCTTACCAGTCTGCACATCGAACAATGGCATCAGACTGAATGATTTGAAATATGGTAGTTAGCAGCTCTAGATTTTACCTCAATTGACGAGGAATCAGATAGATCACGTGGTAGTCGATGGAAGGCACGCATCGAGTGTTTTGGACGTTCGAGTGCCCAGGTTTGCAAACATTGACACCTATCACTACGTTACCACAGGTCAGGTACGCGCAAGGCTAAGCATGGCGAAAAACGTAGCTAACCAGACACAACGGAAGCCGAACATTGTTAAACTGCGGACCACAGAGGTAGCAGATGCCTACTCCAACCACATAACTCAACTGCTACAGAATGCTCCAACCCCTGATAATATAACCTCGTAGTGGCAATATATAGCCGACTCCATAGAACGGACTGCGAGAAGCGTATTCGGGTACTCAAAGCCGTCTCAAGAAGATGCCTGGTACGATGATGAATGTCGCAATGCCACGAGAGAGACGGATGCTGCATACAGGGCAAAACTGCAGCCAATGGCAACGCGATCTGTTCGTGAACGGCACAGGGAGAAGAGACGAGAGGCAACTCGTCTTTTTAGAAGAAAAAAGAAGGAGCTGAAGAAGAGGCAGGATGAGTGCACTGAGTTGCTCCGGAGTAGAGGAGAAGCACGAAAATTCTACAAGAGAGTTAAAGCTAGAATGCGTGGAACAGGGTTGCCCTCCTGCAAGGACAGCGATGGTCAGCTAGTAACGGACCCGGATAACGTTCTGAAGATATGGAGAGATCACTTTAGAAATTTACTGGATACTGACACCACTCCAGAAGACCCCGCTCCAATCCATGACGATGGTATTAACTATCCACCTCCGAGCCAGAGTGAGATACGTATGGTCATCTCCCGTCTTAAAAACAACAAAGCTGCTGGAGCCGATGGTCCCCCTGCTCAATTGTTTAAGGCAGGCGGAGAGGAGCTGATAATGAACATGCATCAGCTCATGGAGAACTTCTAGCTAGAGGAGAGCATGCCCAGGGATTGGAGTCTCAGTCTGTTATGTCCCATATACAGAAAAATGAGATCGTAGTGAGTGTAAGAACTACCGTTGAATAAGCCTATTATCAATTGCGTAAAAGGTCCTTCCGAGCATATTGTGTGAACGTCTAAAGCCAATTGTAGAAAAACTAATTGGACCTAATCAGTGTGGCTTTAGACCTGGTACATCCACGACGGTTCAAATATTCACCTTATGACAAATCCTGGAAAAAAAACTCATGAGGAACAGATTGACACTTACCACCTCTTTGTCGACTACAAAGCTCCCTTCGACTCCCCGATAAGGAATAGGCTATATGAAGCCATATCTGAGTTTGGTATTTCTGCAAAACTTTGCAAATGTACCTTGGAAAACACCAAATTATCCATTAAGGTTGGTAAGGACTACTCTGAACCATTCAACACGGAAATAGGTCTCAGGCAGGATGACAGCTTGTCCTGTACACTATTTAGAGTAGTAATGGAGAAGGTGATGAGAAATGCTGGTGACAACATGTTTGGCACCATATTACACAAGAGCCACATGCCACTAGCCTATGCCGATGATATAGACATCATTGGCCGAATTCTGCGGGATGTTACTGCAGTTCTCTAATGACTTGAAAAGAAGTCAGCAAAAATGGGTTCAGCGGTCAACGAGGACAAAACAAAAATAATGATTACGACTTACATATTGTCCTTTCGATGGGGACGCACCGTGAACGTTGACAATTATGGCTTTGAGGTAGTATATGAGTTTTCAAACCCAGGATCTTTCGTAAATACGAAAAATAGTGTCAGCTAAGAAATCAAGCGGAGAATCAGTCCTCAAATTTATGTACTACACGCTTTTACACGCGTTACACTTTCGGGATTCCTTAAAGTTCCAGTTTGACCAAATCGTGGTTGATTCATTATTGAACTTGTCTGATCGAACTCCTGCACCATGTTTTCGTTGTTATCTATATATATATATATATAAATGAAATGGTCCACGTATGTAAAACCATCACTTGGGAACGGCTGGAGTGAATTCGCTAATTTTTTCTTCATTCGATTCCATATTTTCAGAAGATGGTTTGTAAATAAAAAAAACTACTGCAGGTGGCGCTAGGGTG
This sequence comes from Muscina levida, assembly GCA_964034835.1. Lineage (NCBI taxonomy): Eukaryota > Metazoa > Arthropoda > Insecta > Diptera > Muscidae > Muscina > Muscina levida. The sequence goes on along the minus strand of OZ035883.1, from coordinate 46,044,949 downwards.
GATTTATATTGAAAATTTGAATGCATGTACCAATTTAACTGAAATTTAGAATGGATTTTCGTTTCATCATGAGAAAACATTTTATGTACAAATGGACCCGGTAGGTGGCTCTGGGGTGGGTTTATATTCAAAATTTGAACGAATGGACCAATTGAACCGAAATTCAGAATGTATGTTTGATTGATCATAAGCATAGATTGTATGTACAAATGGACCCGGTAGGTGGCGTTTGGGTGGATTTTTAATCAAAATTTGAACGGATGAACGAAGTTAACTGAAATTTGTATGTATATTTGTGTGATCATGAGAACAACGTTTTTGCATAAGTTGACCCGATAGGTGCCGCAAGGGTGAAATTATAATGAAAATTTAACGAATCAAAAAATTTGACTAAAATTTTGAATATATATTTGTTTTATTATGAGAAATTTTTTTTTGTGTAAATGAACCCGCGGTTGTGTTGGCTGGCCTTGAATTATTTCGTAAATTTATATCGATTGTCCGATTTAACTCAAACTTCAAAGGTATGCATTTTGACGTCACCACTAATTGCTAATTGCCCGGTTGAACCGATTTGTACTAAAATTTCAGTGAAAGTTGGAGATAGGCTGTAGATGGTAACCCAGACCGCGAAACGGCTTAAGGTAGAATCACCAAGTACACCAACGCAGAAAGTTATGTGTCAGTCAATCGGCTTAAAATAAGTTAGTTTTCATCAAATCATGGACGACACTGCTGATCTATTTTAGCAATTCTTACAATAATATATAGTAATCTTGTAGATATATGAAGTACAGAATTTGTCCGGCAAAACGTCTCCCTTTAATTTGAAATATTTAAGAGGCCAAAGTAAGAAAACAATCGTTCTTTGATTTCAACTGCACTTAACATATTTTACAATAATTTGGAGGCAGGACGAAGTCTGCCAGGCCAGGTAGTATATTATAAATTATAATATATCACAATTTCGTGCCTTTGGTTGTTGTTCCCGGGCACTCGCATTATTTGTTAGTATCAGATACTTGACTATGATTTTTGCCTTGTAATAGAATATCAGAGTACACTGATTTTTCCTTGATGTCGTACATACTCGTGCGACTATCATGCGATTACATACGAAGCTTAAGAATTGCTGTGTGTTGCATGTGGCCAATATCAAAAACAAAACAAAAAAAAACAAATGTTGGCAACAACTACAAGTATTTCCAGACAAGAAACGTTGACGCTGTTGCCACTTGTGGTAGTGGTTTTGGTTATTTAAAACGCCAAAAAATCACACAAGTGTATACTTTTAGTATTTGTTTTAGTCTAATCACATTCATTTATCATGGCTAAAAACACAAAAAATACTAGTTAAACTGCATTTTCATGAAAATGCAGAATTCAGTGAAAATTCAGAAAAACCGAAAATGCAGCAAAACACGTTTCGCTTACAGTGCAGCGTACTCGAAGCTAAACTAAACACGTTTGTTTAATACATTTGTAGCGCAGCGTTTGTAGCGTGTATCACTCACTACTCACTAGCTATTGGCTAATATTCTTTTTGGCGGTTTTTTGTGTGGTGTTTCTTAAATTCACCAACGATTTCCATTGTCTGCTGCTTTATTTTTTCTATTATCTAGCTAAATATCATGCGAAAAGCGAATGTAAAGCGAATTTGTCTATTCCGGTAGAATCAAAATCAGTAATGAAAAAAAAAGTCAAAATCAAATCAATTAAAACTTGATACATGCATCAATGCGATGGCAGCACCGCCACCAAACTCGGAACTAAAGAGCCAATCGTCGCTTAGTATAGGTTAATGGTCGTGTCGTGTCGTGCAGCTGCCACAAACAAACGTTTGCAGTGTTGTCGGCCCAGGCAGCAGTGTGCCGCTGACTGAGTGTGGTTAGATGAACTTAAACTTCTGGTTTACTATGAGCTGGGTAATGACCACACATACACATTTCAATTATTAACTATTTATGTTTTTTGGTCTTTGGTGGTTATAGAATTGAAATTTCAACATTTACTGGTTTCGTTTTTCAAAATATATTGTGCAAACATTTTGATTTTGTAAATTTTGTAAGAAGTTTGATATTGACTTTTCATTTTAGTTATGATTAGCTCAATAGCTATCGTTTTTTTTTTGCTAAACGGAAGTTAGCGCTTGGTTTAGCACAGCATTTTGGTAGCGGCATCAATATGGCGGCTATGTTGCAATATCGAATGTAAATGCTGTAAAGCCTGTTTGTGATGCCAACTGCATTCGTGTAATCACGAATTTGTCTGCGCATGTCTGTTATTACTTATGAATTTACGGTTAAATGTTTCGAAATATTAGGAAGTTTGTTTTGAGATTTAATGTTAAACTGCAGCACAGACGGTTATTTTAGAATCAGTCAGTTGCAATTTGTAGACAGGTTTGTAAATGCAAGAGGGCAAAGAACTTAGCAGTTAGACTGGGAATGAAGTTGTTGATGCGGAAACGAGACACAATGTTTCTGCGTCGATTCATTGATGTGGACATGAATAGTGTATTACATTAATGGACTTTGGTTGTAAAGGCAGAGACTATCTATAGAACTTTCAGAAGAAGCTCGATATGAATCCCTTATTTCTCTTCCAACTAAAAAAAAACGTCTAAAAAACACCATAATTCTTCTTATGCAAGAAAAGTTCATCAAATTTGTTGCAAGATGATTTATAATGATTACACAGTACAACACATGATTTTGGGACTCAATTCTGAAAACTGCACGTGAAAGTAGCCCCAAAAAGAAGAAGTTCTGCATCATTTGTTTTGTCAAGTTACATGCCATAATAATTTAATATCGATTTGAAGTTGGTAAGTATCGTATAGGTGAATTTGTCACGTTTTAGGCTCTTTTGTTTGACATGACTCGAGAACCACTAGAAAAATAATGTCAGCCAAGAAATCAAGCGGAGAATAGTGCTCGTCGATTGATGTTTTTACGAACTTCGGCAGCACTTTAGTAACACCACCTTATCTCGAGATACGAAGAAACAGCTATACCCTGGTGTTAGTTTTACCCGTTCCGTCGTATGCTGCCAAATCGTGGGTGCTTACGACAACAGACATACAAAACCTGGTGGTATTCGAGAGAAAAGTACTCCGAAAAATATATGAACCTATCTGTGTCGACGGCGAGTTTCGCCAGCGGATGAACCATGAGCTGTATGGGCTTTACCACAACATCGACGTAGCTAAAAGAGTCACTACGATGGCTGGGACATGTTGCCAAGATGGATGTAAATGATCCAGCGAGAAAGGTGTTTGAAGGCGAACCTGAAGAAGGGCGCTGAGCAGGGAGACCCAAACTTCGTTGCAAGGACCAAGTGGTTGGCGACGTGCCACCATCTGGTAGGACTAACCGGAGAACACACGCAGTAGACCGAAGCGTGTGGAATTCTTTAATACTTCAGACCTCAAATTTATGAACCACGCTCGTAAGTTGTATTGGACCACTTAAGTAAGTAAGTAAGATGGAAACAAAGATTCCATCTGTAAAGATAAAAATCTCAAAGTCAGTCAAAGTCAGTATGCAAGTACGCAATTATACAAGTTTAGAATAACAATGCCACTAGCGGCGGTAAGCTCGTAACGTGCATGAACGGTGATTGGAATCTGACTGTTTTATGTTCTGTTCTTAATAAAAGGCGATCCAAGGGTTAACGCCAACCACTGGAATTTCCGAACTCTATACAGATATTGTGCCTCTATCCAGTTGGCGAATGCCCTCGAAAAATACAAGGCTGGCGTCACCGCTATACAGAAAATGAGAATGACGGGACACGTAGGCACACGACGAAAGAACTGTGACAGATATTGCAGCTGCCATGTAGAAAGGCACGATTTTGGATGTGGATTCATAGTCGGCAAGAGACTTCGAAATCTAGTCTCGCGGTTTAGCCCTGTAAGTGATTGTATAGCCACTATTCGCTTCCGGGCGAAATATTCTTCCATTACACTGATTTGTGTGCAAGCCCCGACGGAAAACGAATACATTAAAAATGCATTCTATGAGCGCCTGGAGGAAATATATGACCGCTGCCCTGCACATGACATTACAATTGTTCTGAGAGATTTTAATGCTAAAATAGGAAGGGAGATGCTCTTGGTTCAGCAATCAGAAAATTCAGTCTACACAACAACACCTCCTATAACGGATTCAGACTGGTTAGCCTCGCGTCGTCAAGAAACATGGTAGTGAGTGGAACCAGATTCCCGACTAAAGATATTCTCAAGTCAACCTGAACATTGAATTGGACAAGCACATAGCACATCGATTAAGTAGTGCTAAAAACGCTTGTAACCAAACGCCAAGGAAGCTAGACATCACAAAGCTGCATACCACCGACATAGCCAATGCCTACTCCAACAAACTCTCTCAATTACTTCAAACAAACCGCCTTAGTTCTGATATTCGCGACACCCAGTGGGAGCATATTGCGAGTAAAAAAACCACGCTCAGAAAAGGCCTAGTACAATAATGAATGTCACGAAATGTCTGAGGAAAAGGATGATACATACAAGGCACAACTGCAGCCATTGGCGACGCGCGCTGTGACGGAGCGTTATAAAGAGAAGAGAAGGTAGATGAAATGCCTGTTCAGGTGGAAAAAGCTTCTGTGGATAAAAAGAGAGAACCAGGATATCGAAAACTACAGGGATAGAGGTGATGCCCACATTTCTAACAAGAGGTTAAAGGCAAAGGCTTTGGAAGAGGGATACCCATCTGTAAAGACAGAGACTGAAATCTGGTCACGGACACTCAGAGTGTGCTGCAATTATATCGAGGGAACACTTTCGATCTCTACCCATTCCCGAAGGCAGCATAAGAGACGAAATCAAAACCATCATAGACGACGGAGTAGAATGTCCACCACCTAGCCAAAACGAGATCAGCACGGCAATTGCGCGGCTTAAAAATAATAAAGCTGCGGGAGCCGATGGACTACCGGCAGAGCTTTTTAAAGCCGGCGGCGATGACCTGGTAACATGCATGCACCAGCTCATAAACACGATTTGGCTCAGGGAGTGCATGCCCTATAATTGGAATCTGAGTGTCCTATGTTCCGTGCTTAAGAAAGACGATCCAAGTGTGTGTACCAACTATTGCGGGATCACCCTTTTAACCATCGCATACAAGGTTCTGACAAGTGTGTTATGTGAAATACTAAAGCCCATTCTGGCGAACCTGATTGGACCTTATCAGTGTGGCTTTAGATCTGGTAAATCTAAGACCGATCAAATATTCACACTACGACAAATCCTGAAGAAGACCCAAGAAATGCAGATCGACACTTACTATCAGTTTATCGACTATAAAGCTGTATTCGACAGTCCGATACGACAGAAACTATTACATGTTTTGGTTGAGTTGGTATCTCTGCAAAGCTGATACGCCTATGGGGAATGACAATGACCGACATGAAGTCTTTAGTGAAGATAGGTAAAAGTTTGAAAGATCCATTTTATAGAAAGCGAGGCTGCAGACGGGGTGATAGTGTGTCGTGCAATCTGCATAACATTCTAATTCTATTTAAGAAAAAATAAAGTCACAAACTTCTCGCGTATGCCGATGATATAGATATCATAGGCCGAGGACTGAGAGATGTTACTACGACCTTTCCAAGTATTGGGAAGCTGTCGGCAGAAGTGGGTTCGGCGATAAATGAGAAGAGAACTAATTTCTTTGATTCAAAGAACAAAGAATATACTCGTTTGGGACGTTGTTTGAACGTTGACAGACATAACTATGATATGGTACTTGATTTATTCATGGACATCGAGAGACAAGCATGGACGACAACACGCCCTTATAATGTGCTTACTAAGTGTTTAAATGGCACAACCATTTCATGACGAATGAAACTTTAACTGTATCAGACACTAGTCCTACCTGTCTCGCTCTATGCCGCAGGATCCTGGGAAATTACACAAGTGAATGAATCTGTTTTGGCAGGTCCTCAAGAAAAATATACTGCGACAAATATTTGGAACCATCATTATTGACACACACCGTCATGAGCTATATGAGCTATATAACAAGCCAAACGCATCAAAATACATCAAATGCACTGTCTGTGGGACATGTTCACCGAATGGTGAAAAGTCCTGAGCAATAAATGCAATGAGAGGCACAGGTAGGGCCAACAAAAACTTCGCGGGATAGATCAGGTTTAGGAGGACTAAGTTTAGGAGTAATGAGAGAGCTTCTCACATTTGAGTGGTATATACGCTTGTGGTTTTGGATTTACACAACAGGACTTATAGTTTAACTATGAATCCGACCATCAGCTGTTTGAGAAGCTTTTACTAATACTCGAATACTGCGAAATTGCTGGCGACAACATCTGAGACAGGGATCGAACCCATGGCAAACCGCATAATAACATAAACCCTCCCAATATCTATATATATAAAAAGCTTGGGTGACTGACTAATCACTCCCCAGGCCAAACGGCTAAAGGTAGAACCGTGAAATTTGTAATGTAGGTTCCTTTTATGACGTAGGCGCTCACTAAGACAGACTGTAAGGGTGTATAATAGGCGTGACACCGCCCCATACAACTTGAATTTTAAAATGGCTGTATCTTTGAAACTATTACAGGTACAAAGTCGAGATTTGGTACGTATATCGAACGTATAAGAAAAAATACTTTGTTTGTGGACAGAGGGCGGTGCGACGCCCATTTTTAAAAAAATAGTTTTATTGGCCAAATAAATGGAACGCAATAATGGAATTGCAATATATTTTCTTTGTGTGTTGCAGTCCATATGGCCTCTTTCATTGGCTACATGATAACATAATAAGACAAAGGGGCGTGGCTCCGCCCTCACAAACCGAAATTTCAATCGATCATATCTAAAGAGCCATTAGAGGTATGAAGATGAGATTTTCTACATGTCTTACTAATACAAAGAGGATTACGTCTCCTGGAAAATGGGCGGTGCCATGCCCCGTTTGAAAAAATCGTTATCTGGGTGAAATAAATGGACTGATTGCAATGAACTGTGTGCAGTGTGGTAGGGACTGCCTTTATCATAGGCTACATGAAAACAAAATTAGACAAAGGGGCGTGGTAACGCCCACAGAAATCAAAATTCCAATCGGTCATATTTTACGAACCATTTATGGTATGAGCATGAGATTTGCTACATATGTAAATGGTACATAGAGGATTACGTCTCGCTGGTAAATGGGTGGTGCCACGCCCCGTTTACAAAAAAATTGTTATGTCGGTCATACTAATAGAACGATTGTAATAACATTTCCTAATCTATATATTTAAACTTGCTTGACTAACTGATTGAGTGAAATGGTTGTAGATAGGATGAGGACATTTTGGGTGGTTGCTACCCTTTTCGAGTAAACGTCATCATAGATTGTATTGTTAGAAATTCGTATTTTTAGGGGTAAAAGTTACCAATAAGGGATAAATCTTGTGCCATCATCCAGGCCAATCGGCTAATGCTATAATGTGCGATATAACAATAATTTTTCGAAATTCTTTCTATCAGACCAAATGACTAAAGGTAGTGTTTTGAAAATTGCTAGCTATAGAATTAGATAGCTGCCAGATGGGATTTTTTAGAAATTCGAACATTCAGGGGTAAAAAAGTCTGAAAAGGGATAAAGAAGATTCATTGTAAGTACGGGTAAAACAACGCGAGTTGAAAAAGCTAGTAATGTATATAATGAAAGCAGTTGTGCTTTTCAGTTGACATATATACCTACGGTTAGGATGGTATAAATCATTTAATACGACCAAAAAGTGTAACACAGTAAAGTAGTCACTTTAGACCCTAGGTTTCTTTGAATCAAATTCAATTCATTACATTTATAGTCGTTTGACCATGTCTGTCCGGCTTGTATGCACGATAACTTTCGAAACTTTGCATGGGTTACTATTTTCTTAAAACTTCTGGTACCTCCCATGCTCACTATAGAAATCGAATAATAATATCAATAGAGGGTATTTATCAGTCAGTTTACTTGACTGAAATTTATGTACTTGGTTTTGCTTATCTCGTTTCAATGCAATCAACGTTCAGTAGTTTAATTAATACCTGAATAATTATAAAGTGTTGTACTTACTATTACTAAGTTTAATTCCCTGTGATATCAGCATCGACCATGGTGTCGGACGATTTCTCATAAAGGGATGCGTTGAATTTTGTGAATTCCTATGATGACTACGTGGCGATGCATCATTTGTGTGACTTGCTGGTGCGACTGTTGCAATGTGTGAAATTTCCGCGGGATACAAGGAATCGGTGATAACGGCTGCGGGTGGAGGGATGCCGAGGCAGGAAAATAAACGATCTCTGGCCGAGCGTCCATATCGAAGGTAGTGTTTTTTCAAACCCATTATTTAAATCTGTAATTAAAAAAAAAGCAAAGCACTTAATAAATCAATTTGATATATATTAATTAAATTAATAATCTACGAGGGTCAATTACAGCTACAAATTGCAACTATTAGCTAATATCTAATTGTGTTATCCTTGCACTGGTGATGTTATCGTAGTTAAACTAGTTTGCAATAGAGATTGACGTATGTATGTCCCGCAACGAGTTTGATGAGTTGTCATGAAATGACGCAAAAAAAACACATATATACATATATAACTTCCATACTTATATGTATAACACGCATTCATATATGTATATCATTTATACATATATGTATTTAAAATCTACACGTGATTGCATTTTAATCTGATCCGTTTGTAACCGTTTTTAGTTTGAAAGTTTAGCGAATTGAGTTTCTCTCTCTCTCTCTCTCTCTATAATCACAAATATCTTTGACACACTTACGGACGCTTGGATACCTTGACAATGAAATTGTATGTAATTTTTTTATTCCCCTTAGTTATCATTTCAATCAGTGAAACTTAAGTGTTAAATGTTGACATTTATATCCAATTGTAATAAGTCGGAAAAGTCAACAATATAAGTGAAATTTAATTAATACAAAAAGGTGTGATTAATTGTTCTATACGATCTGATATAATTTTCCACCAAATTATTTGCAATTAAGTTGAGTTCCTTTTAGGGAAATGCATGTTGAGGTGTAAATTAGTGTTGGTAGTTATCTAGTAAGTTGATTTTTTAATTTATATTACATGAATGATCTATTGACAGTTTTGTACTGAATTAATAGTGTATAGTATGTAATGTAAATCTATATGGGTATTTCCAGCGGAAGGACGGACGATTCATAGTAAAAAATTGCTATATTTTTAACTTTTTCTTTTTGTAATCCTATAATGACTTTGTTGAACTTTACCAAAACAAACTGAATATATCGTTGGAGTCTTTTCTTTCCAAATCTGCTGAGAAACTTAAAATCGGTTTACATTTATCCGCGTTACTGGCTTATAAGTGCGTAGAAGTAGGAAAACCCGGTTTTTTACTCGCAACTCAAGATTTTGGCGGTTTTGGGAGATTTCAAAAACAGATTCTTGTAGTGCTCACCAGCACCTACAAGAAAATAGTAAAATTTTCTAGGTGTTGTTTTTTTTTGTCGCTCTGTATTATCCCTAGAATAATGCGTGTGTCCGCAACGCACATTTAGATTACAGTAGCATAAAAGGTAAAAGTATTTTAAATGTTAAGTCAGTTGTTTATTAATCTTCAACATGACTTCTTTATTTTACAAAAAAAAATATTTTGGTCACATTAGAAATTTCGCTAAATTTCACAAATTTTCATAAACACTTCAAGTTGGTGTGGAAAATTGTGTGTGTCCGTAACGCACTTTGAGTTAGTCATAATTTTGAATACAACATTTTAAGTAAAGTTTCATTAATAGAACATATTTTTTAATATGAACATTATCTTCAAAATATTTCAACTTTTCGAGAAAACTACAAAATAAGAAAAAAAAAACGTGCGGAGATGGTTCAGGAGATGGTTTGTAAATAGAAAAACTACTCCAGGTGGCGCTAGGGTAGGTTTATATCGAAAATTTGAATGCATGTAACAATTCAGCTTAAATTTAGAATGGATATTCGTTTGATCATGAGAAAACATTTTATGTACAAATGGACCCGGTAGGTGGCGCTGGGGTGAGTTTATAATCAAAATTTGAACGAATGGAAAAATTTAACTGAAATTTTGAATCCATATTTGTTTGATCATGGTAAATATGTATATGTACAAATGGACCAAATGGACAATTGAACGAATGGATACAATGTTGTGAATTTAATGAATGTTTTTATAAATCGTTTCGATAATAAAGTTTTGATTATAACACCCTGCGACTGTTTTCACACTTGATGAAGACCATATATACGTGAAACTAGAGACCAGAAGTTTATCGCTAGAACGTCAGGATTTTTTTTAAAGGACTTCGAAGTTTCAAAGGATACACCACTTTCAAAAAATTAAATTCAATATTTCCAGGAACCATATGATAACGATATGGGTATCAAATGAAAGGTAAGAATCTCAGCAATGCAAGCAAATAACAGAGTTTAATGGATCTGGATCAAAAATTTCAAAAAAGATTCATTTGCAAGACAACCATTTTGACTTTTTCCCGACAATTTGAGAAATTTCAGTGATGAGCATGGTGGGCGCTTTCATCAAGAAATCTCGACGATTGAAAATCGATTTGAAGGCATGATGGCAGAATATTGTTGGACAATATGTCGTGCACAGACGATCAGCATAAGCGGCAAAGTCAACGTTTACATTTTAATAAATTTTATTCAGTTTTTTTTAATAAACATACAACATTTTGAAACAGGATTAACATTTTTTTCTTTTTTACTAAACTAGTAAAGCTAGGTTAATAAAATGTACATTAACTTCTTCAACATATATTTTTTTCAGAAAAAATTATTTAATTGATATTAAGCTTTAAAACTTTAAAAGGGCATATTTGAAATTTTTAGTCCAGATCCATTAAAATCTGTTATTTGTTTGCATTGCTGAGATTCTTACCTTTAATTTGATACCCATATTTGTGGAAATATTTGATTTAATTTTTTGAAAGTGGTGTATCCTTTGAAACTTTAAAGTCCTTTTAAAAAAAATCCTGACGTTCTGGCGATAAACTGAGATCGCAGTTTTACTACATAAGTTCTCTAGTTTCACGTATATATGGTCATCATCAAGTGTGAAAACCACTGTTGCACGGTGTAATATATTTTAATATACAAGTATGAATCGACGAAAAGTTTGTACGCGCACAACTCCAAGTGACTGCGCCAAATTTTCAAAAATGATTGCACCTACGAAAAAGTTTATTAAATCTCTTACTATGGGAAATATATGAGTTAGTGAGGCAAAAGAAAGAAATTTTTCTCAAAAGTTACGGCATCTAATGTATTTGTTTGGGTCAGAGAAATAAAATGGATGCACAGAAAAGATTTGCCACTGCAGATATGAATAAACTGGCCAAAATGTTACTTTTGAGAAGTGGACGAAATTTGTGTGGCAAATGTTTTTTTTATATACATAGCAATAAAACTCAATGCAAAATATATATGCATATGTATTCAAGTCGTGAAGAAATAAATTTGGTAGTATTTAGAACTAACCGATCTGTCGGCAAAGAACGCAGAGCAAAAGTTTTGGTTTGTTTTCTCTATCTTTCTTAATAATTATATTTATTCCTGTGTTTGTCACTAAACTTATCCGTAACGGCCTCACCGATGTTGATACAATTTTTGCGATCAAAAGAGTAAGTCTGATAAGATCTGAACATCTTTGTGTGGTTTGTTGCCAAAAATAAGAACGAGCAGTGATAACAGAATACAACCTGCACTTGGATATATATATAAAAAAAATTTAAATTAAGCTTTTGACTATGGCCTTCCCTACCATCTACTTAGTGTTATCCTTAAAAAACGTTTAACATTTGAGCTTCAGAACAACATATGGTAAGCGTGTATGAGGGTTTAGTTCTTAGACTACTTTCTCTTAGGACATATATTATTTGTGTCCATAGCGCTGGGTACAACTCTAATTTAAATGAACAACTTTGCAGGCAAGACGAAGTTTACCAGGCCAGATAGTTTTTTATAAAAAGTACTTTTTGATACAATAACAATAATTTTTGGCACAACTTAATAACTTAACAACTTAATTTTGGTACAATAAAAATACTTTAATTGTGTACAATAAAAGTACTTATTAGTACATTTGAAATACTTTTTGGTACAATAGAGATACTCTTTGGTGCAACTAATTGTTTTTTTTTTGTGTACAACCGAATTACTTTTTGATACAATAAATTGTACTTTTTAGTACAATAAATTGTGCCTTTCAATACCAATGAAATGCTCTTTGATACCATAAATGTACTAAATGTAAACGTACTTTTTTATAATAACAGTACTTTTTGATACAATAAATTGTACTTTTTAGTACAATAAATTTAATTTTTGGTACAACAAATTGTACTTTTTGGTACAATAAATTTACTTTGTGGTACAATAAATGTACTTTTTGATCAATTTAATTGTACTATTTGGTATTGAATATTATCTATGTATCAAATTCTGTCGCTTAAGACACTCCCACACGCCCACGCCACGCCCCTTTGCCCACTGAAAGAAAATAAAAACTTGGTCTTCAAATTTGAACCGGAAGTGCCGAGTACCATGTGTACTAAATTTTATCTCTCTGGGGCTAAAATGCAGTTTTGTCACGTTCCCTCCTCCTCTTATATATATTCATATTCTTGTTGTCATGTACTATCTGGGTGTCAAATTGTATCTCTCACTCCGCCCACTGATCCTATTTTCGAGTACTTTCTGGGTATCACATTATATCTCTTTTAGACAAAAATACAGTTTGGATATAGCCCCTCCGCCCACTGATCCAAAATTAAAATGTCGTTTGCATATTCATATCCGTGTTGCCGTGTACTATCTGAGTGTTCAATTTTATGTGTCTATGGCTAAAATACTGGGTATCCCATAATATATCTCTCTTAATACACTAAAATACTTGCCCCCTCCGCTCACCGACACAAATTTAAAATGTTGACTGCATATTCATATTTCGTGTACTATCCGTGTATTGAATTTTACCTCCCAAGCTCTAAAAATTAAAATGTCATCTGCATATTCATATTCGTGTTGCCGTTTTCTATCTGGTATCATTTATTTATTTCACTAGGACTAAAATACGGTTTTTGCCACATCCACTTCCGCCCACTGATCCAAAATTAGAATTAAGTTTGCATATTCATATTCGCATATTGTCGAGTACTATCTGGGTATCAAATTATATCTCTCTTAAAGGAAATTACAGTTTGGATATGCCCTCTCCGCCTTCTGATCCAAAATTTAAATGTTGACGCATATACATTTTCGTATTTCATGTACTATCTGTGTTTTAAATTTTATATCCCCAGCTCTAAGAACCTGTTTTGCTATGTCCCCTCGGCCCACTGATCCAAAATTAAAAAGTTGTCTGAATATTCATATTCGTATTGCCGTGTACTATCTGGGTATCAAATTGCATTTCTCTAGGGCTAACATACAGTTTTGCCACGCCCCATCCGTCAACTGATCCAAAATTAAAATTCCGTCTGCATATTTATCTTCATGTTGCCGAGCACTATCTGTGAATCAAATCTTATCTCCCTAATCCTTAAAACATGTTTTGCCACGCCCCACTCCGCCCAACGGTCCAAAATTAAAATTTCGTCTGCATATTCGTGTTGCCGTGTACAATCTGCGACGCCCTCTTCACCCTTAGGGTCAAAAATTTATAGCCTACGGTAATTTCTAAATAGTACACTAACTGTTTTCCAAATTTCATTATAAACAAACATACAAAGAGACAAACAGACAGTCATTCACATTTATAATATCAATAGGATTATTACTATAATGTTAGTGCAATAAGTTTGTCACTATGTTTGCAACATCTACAATAACTCATCTAAGACGATTTGGAATAACTTATGTAATCCTGATCATCGTGTAAATCAAAGTCGACTGCAACCACCCAACCGTGCGTGGAGGTCAATTACTATATCAGACTTGGGTGACAAGTTTTTTGAGAATAAATTTAAACTTTGACCTCATTGCGATACTGTTTTATATCACATCTATTTAAAAAAAAGGTGTTACTTACATCACGTTCCGCCTTCTTACTTGCAAAATACCAACATATAACTTGTTAGCAAGCTACTGTAACGTACGAGGTAGCAAATAAACTAAGTTCAATATTTGTACTATGTTTAACTAATACGACATGTTAATTTTATATGATAAAAATCCATCAAATCTTCTAATGCCGCTCACTTATTTGCAGTAACCTTTGAAGCAATATTTATTGTGCGGAACCTACTAAATATTTGCTACTATTTACAAACAAGACAATAAACTACTGTATGCAAATATAATAAAATACTTATGTATCATAAAATTTATTAAGAGAGGGAGAGAGAAAGAGAGATTCGGTTCACTGAACCTGCGCAAAACTCACCACATCCTCAACAAGTAGTTTAGCGTAATAAACTATTGATTAGCGGCTGATCGTTAATTAACGTATTAATATCTTATCACAAATATCGGAGAAAAAAATACTCAGTAATTTTACACAGTCAATATTTATAAGATATATGACTTGAAGGTAATAAAAATATTACAGAGAGATCAGTTTTATACCAATTTGTGTAAAAACTGATGTTGTCTGGTTTTAATATAAAGTTTTTAATGTGTTTAACTAGTTACGGTATAAACGAGGCGTGGTTTGTTTTGCATAAATGCTCTAAGTTTTGTCAGGGGTTAGAATTTCATTATTGCTAAAAAAGTGAACAATCGCAATGTTGAACACAAGCCGCCTTGTTCGGCCGATACCAAAATATATGTAAAGGATGGTTAATTTGTAGAGGCCGATGTTGAATGTGAGCCACACCTAAACGTCAAGTTCTTTGCTGCATTTCATTTGACATTTCTCAATTTTAGACTAACTCAATTTCAACCATGGAAAGATACACAATCGAGCAACGCGTTAAAGTAATTCAGGCTTATTTTAGAACGTACAATCGGAAAAATCGTGCAAAAATTTGAGCAAACCGGGTCTGTAGGAGATGTGAAAACACCAGTGCATGCGCGCACAGTTCGTACTGCAGAAAATATTGCTGCTGTTAGCGATAGTGTGGCTGAAGAGCCGTCCACCTTAACTCGTCGTCGTGCCCAACAATTGCACCTCTCACTCTCGTCGTTGACGAACATTATGCATAAATACTTGCATTTACATGCTTACAATGTGCAACTGACTCAAGAACTAAAGCCTCTTGAGCATTCCAAACGTCGTCAATGGTCATGATGGTGGCAAGAAATAGCAACAGTGGATAATCAATTTTCACTTCGGTGGATTGCCGCATTTGGGCGAATGATAATCCAAGAGTGATTGTCGTAAAACCAATGCACCCACAAAGAGTGACGGTTTAGTGCGGTTTATGGGCTGGCAGCATCATCGGGCCGTATTTTTTCCAAAATGAGGCCGGTGAGGCAGTTACTGTGAATGGTGTTCGCTATCGTGAGATGATAATGAAGTTTTTATGGCCCGAATTGGAAGATATGGATGTGGACTATGTGGGGTTTCAACAGGACGGAGCCACTTGCCACACACCTAGCAAAACAATGGCAATTTTGCGCGACAAATTCAATGGCCGTATTATCTCACGTGGTGGCGATATCAATTGGCCGCCAAGATCATGTGATTTGACACCGTTGAACTTCTTTTTTTGTGGTTATTTGAAGGCAAAGGTGTACGTCGATAAGCCAGCAACAATTCAAGAGGTAAAGGATAAAATAATTCGGCACATTAACGGCATAGACCTCAATTTAATATCATAATAAAAAGAATGATTTATAATTTCCTAAATAAAAAATCAACATTGGCCCTTACAATTTTACCACCCTTTACTTTTTGGGACCGGCCGTGGCATAATGGTTAGAACACGTAACTACCATGCGGGAGATCACAGGTTCAACACCTGGCTCCAGTCATCTTAAAAAAAAAAATTGTTCTTTCATTGTCGGCTCCCCTCGAATGTTGTTGACAGCAACTTCGCAGTATAAGTGTCGAGTCAATCGGCGTGTCTAGTAGGAGCTTCTCAAACAGTGACGTTCGTATTCATCGATAAACAAGTAGGTGCCGTTAGTTGTGAATCTAAAATAGAAAGCGTGTTAATTCACAACAACGCGAGAAGCTATCACATTCGTACCTCATTCATGGGTGCAAAGGTAAATTAAGTTTTTAAGTTTACTTTTTGTATGTTGAAACTAATAACTTGGTTTTGTCTTCATTTATCAGCCGACTCACTTCTGGCGATTACATCTTAATGCTTAAGAAGGCCGCAGTAACATTTCGCAATAAGATTACGCAGTCCTCGGTCAATCATATCTAATTCATCGACATACGGAAACAGCATGTGACTTTTATTATCAGATGTGTTCACAGCAGCCATTCGCATGATTATCTCCATTAGAATGTTAAAGAGATCGCATGACAGACTGTCGCCTTGTCTAAAGCTTCGCTTGGTAGCAAAATAGCTACGTCAGATTTTTGACTATATTCACTGAGGACTTTGTTGCAGTGTGTCCCACAAAGTCGTATCAGCTTCGCAGGGATACCAAACGCAGCTATAGCATCTACATTTTCAGTCGTATCGCACTGTCGAATGCTTCTTTGTAATCGCTAAACATATGTTAGGAATCGATTTGTATTTATTGGGTCTTTTTGTATATACTTGGTCTTTTGTGTATTTACCAACAACACTGATAAGATTCAATCAGGTTCGCTAATATATGCTTTAGGCTTTCACATGACACACTCGACATGATCTTGTATGCGATTCATGAAATGGTGATCCCACTGTAATTGGTGCACACACTTCGACCACCAATCTTAGGCACAGGACATAGGGCTCTTAGGTTCCCATTATTGAGCTTCCATTCCATTCCTAGGTTGGCAGCTTATGCCGACAGTCTATCAACACCGTCAAATTAAATGTTGTTAAGCCTTGCAATTGCCGTGTTAATCTATTTTTAGCTTGGTGGTGGACAATCCTGATCGTCGCCGATGATAAGCATGATTTCGTCATTTACGAGTTGCCTGCGGGAACGAACAAAGTACCAAAATGACTTCTCCATATTTGCAGCACACTCTCCGTGACCGTGACCAGATTTCCATCTCTGCCGTTACAGGTGGGGATCGCTGATCCAAAATCTTAGCTTTTTACCTTTCGGGCTTCACCTCTATCCCTGTAAAATGCGATATCCTCTCTTTTCTTGTATATAGAAAGCATCAACATCACCCTCAACTTTAATGGTTTTAAGCCTTGCAATTGCCGTGTTGATCTCTTTTTGGCTTGGTGGTGAACAATCTTTATCGTCGGCGATGATAAGCATGATTTCGTCACTTACAAGTTGCCTTCGGGTACGAACAAAGTTCCAAAATGACTCCTCCATATTTGCAGCACACTCTCCGTGACCGTGACCAGATTTCCATCTCTGTCTTTATAGGTCGGGATCCCTGTTCCAAAATCTTATCTTTTCACCTTTTAGTTGACCTTTCGGGCTTCACCTCTATCCCTGTAAAATGCGATATCCTCTCTTTTCTTGTATAGACGCCTTTTTTCGCCTGAAAAGGCGTTTTGTGTCTCTTCTCTGCTAGTTATATCGTTCCGTCACAGCATGTAAACTTGCAACATTGACTGCAGATTTGCCATTTATGCAGTACCCATTTCCTCAGACAATACGCGACATACATCATCGTACCAGGGCTTGTCTGAGCATGGTTTTTCATAACCCAGTAGCAGTGTTGATAGAATGCGCACTATGTTGCTATTGTTTGTCGGGAACATCAGAATTGGATGCGCTTGTTTTCAGTAATAACGAAAGTTGTTTGGAGTAGGCTTTTGCTATCTCGGTAGTATGCAGCTTTACGATGTCTTTTAGAGCTGTTTAATCGCTTGCAGACCTTGGCTGCTACCAGGTGGTGATCCGATTCTTTATTTGCATCGCGCATCACACGCCTTCCATCGATTAGATTGTGATCAATCTGATTTCTTGTCATTTGATCACGGGATATCTAGGCTGTCTTCTGGATATCCTTATGCGAGAATTTTCTA
This sequence comes from Muscina levida, assembly GCA_964034835.1. Lineage (NCBI taxonomy): Eukaryota > Metazoa > Arthropoda > Insecta > Diptera > Muscidae > Muscina > Muscina levida. The sequence goes on along the minus strand of OZ035883.1, from coordinate 46,026,823 downwards.
ACTGATGCAACATGAGCATCTTCCCTTCCTATTTTAGCATTAAAATCTCCCAGAATAAATGTAATGTCATGACCAGAAAGCGGTCATATACTTCCTCCAGGAGCTCATAGAATGTATCTTGAATGTCCTCGTCCTTGTTTTCGTCGGGCGTGTACAAAAGTACAAATATTTCTTCTTGATGTGGATCGAAGTCTTTTCTCGACTATGATTGCACATCTAAATTAGTTTAATTTGTCATGGAAGCTGTAAATGATATCACAGTTCTTATTTCGTGTGCCTTCCTGTTCCGTCCATCGCATTTTTGTATGGCTGTAATGTTGCAGATCCTTTAAGCATGGGTCTTATAACGTTTGCGTGTGTAGTCGTTATTTGGGGTGTTTGTCTCTTCTTTCCTTAACTTAATTTCCCTTTACAACCCATAAATGAGGTATGGGTTACGTTATCGCGTTGTTGTGAATTAACACGCTTTCTATTTGTCACAACTAATGGCACCTAATTGTTTATCGACGAATGCGTACGTCACTGTTTGAGACGCTTTTTAGTAGATATGCCGATTGACTCGATACTATACTGCGAAATTGGTGTTGACAACAACGATGGGGCGGGCAATTAAAGAACCCCAACGATTTGTAGCAATGGGTTAGATTTTGTATAAAAACTTACATAACTCATGCGCGATTTAACTTTTACAATGCCTATGGTCTTCAATAAAATTTCTGGTAACTTTCCCACTAATCTTTACAAATATCGTGAAATCCATATAACTTTTAAGAAAGTCCGAAATGAAAAAGGCAATATTTTATTGCATATTTACCTAACCACATCGCACAGGTTCTATGTGAGTTTTCTTTTGTTTTCCAAACTTAATACAATGACCCTTTTGTCGTCTGCCAATATGTGTAATTCCCGTTAAGAGTACAATATTTACCTATCGTATATTTACTTTACATTGACTTGCAGTTGCATTCGATTGACTTGTCTAGCTGTATTTGTTTTCCGTCGTGTTGTATTCGTTTTCTATTTCTATTTCAGCTAAATTAAATCACAAAACAAACACTGTTGTTGAATTGTTTAAGTTTGATGTGAAATGTTACACCTTTTGTAGCTAAAGCAAATTATTTGATTTGAATTGGAATTTGTGTTATAAAGTTTTACGACTAATCAGATGTCGGTGGGGATTCCCAAGTGGGTATACATAAGTAGAATTGTCGTTGACATTTGTTTACCGACCAAATACGACAGTTGACGTATACCACGTTTGTCTCTCTAATTATATGAAAATGTCAGTGTTTGCATTCTATTTATGAAGATTTTGTCTTTAAAGTTAAATGGCAAATCGCATGGCAACATAGGGTTTTGTTGAGATTAAGGGATGTTATTGTGGTGTAAAGAGGATTGAGGCAAGGGCATCTTAGGATAGATATTGCAAGGGTACATACTCCAGAGATAGCCAATGGCTATACCAACAACTCTCTTAATAACTGCAAAGAAACGCACTAAATCCCGTCTGTACTTCGGTTTATGGGATGTTATTGTGGTGTAAAGAGAATTGAGGCAAAGGCATCTTAAGATAGACATCGCAAGGTTACATACATTCCAGAGATAGCCAATGCCTATTCTAACCAAAAAAGCACTAAATTCCGTCTGTACTTAGGTAAGAACTACATTCATATTGTTGCGAATTGTCTGAGGATGCTGCATACTAGACAAAACTACAGCCAATAGAGCCCAATTTAAAAAAAAAACTTGATTGGACCTTATCCATGTGGTTTGGCTTAAAATATGGTAAATCGATCAGATTACCACCACATCACCACAAATCCTGGAGAAACATCCAGGAAATGCAAAACGACACTTACCATCATGAGTTTGTCATTCCAGCTAAGACCGGCATGAAGTCTTCAATGAAGATAGACAACACTTTTGTAACACTTAAGGTTGTGCTAATGTGTGGAGAAGGCACAGCAAAGGGTGCTGATGATGATATTTTGGCAACTATCGAAATAGCTATTCGCCCTGCCAGCTGTCAACATAATCCATTTCACACAACTCTTGTAAAAACAAAGAAAATCGCATGGCAACATAGGGTTTTGTTGAGATTAAGGGATGTTATTGTGGTGTAAAGAGGATTGAGGCAAGGGCATCTTAGGATAGATATTGCAAGGGTACATACTCCAGAGATAGCCAATGGCTATACCAACAACTCTCTTAATAACTGCAAAGAAACGCACTAAATCCCGTCTGTACTTCAGTTTATGGGATGTTATTGTGGTGTAAAGAGAATTGAGGCAAAGGCATTTTAAGATAGACATCGCAAGGTTACATACATACCAGAGATAGCCAATGCCTATTCTAACCAAAAAAGCACTAAATTCCGTCTGTACTTAGGTAAGAACTACATTCATACTACTACATTCATATTGTTGCGAATTATCTGAGAATGCTGCATACTAGACAAAACTACAGCCAATAGAGCCGTCACGAAACCATGTAAGGGGACAGGGGAACCCAATTTAAAAAAAAACTTGATTGGACCTTATCCATGTGGTTTGGCTTAAAATATGGTAAATCGATCAGATTACCAGTTTGAGTTTGTCATTCCAGCTAAGACCGGCATGAAGTCTTCAGTGAAGATAGACAACACTTTTTTAACACTTAAGGTTGTGATAATGTGTGGAGAAGGCACAGTAAAGGGTGCTGATGATGATATTCTGGCAACTATCGAAATAGTTATTCGCCCTGCCAGCTGTCAACATAATCCATTTCACACAACTCTTGGAAAATAAATTTTATTAGCAATAACACAGTAGCACATTTTCCAACTTCAAACTCTTGAACCAATTGAAACCCACAAAATCTGAAAGCTTATGATAGTGAAGACCAACCCTTCTCTCTTCAGCAAATTTTTAGCTCTTAATCAGATCTTAATATTTTGCCTTGATGTAAAATCAAGAAAACAGCAACATCTTATTTAAATCAGCAAAACTGTAAAGAAATCACTTTCAATTGTTCGTTTATCGAATTTAAAAAATAGAAATAAAACAAAAAACAAAAAAATTCTATGAAGAAATTTTACGATTTTTTTTACAAAATATTTCGCTAACCAAGCTTAAAATTGTATTGTAAACCAATTATCTTCAGCACTTTTAACCAGCGACTCCAACCCCTTTCCCTTTCCGGCATGTAACTGTAGCAATTTTAGCATTTAATTTCCTTAACATCTATCTTACATAATACCATTAAATAAAATTTTCCCAAAGGCAATAAATTCGTGAGACATTTACTGAGTAACCACAAAGTGAATCGTGCTATTTTTACGCTCGCATTGCTTCGATTACTAAGCGTATAATTTACCACTTTACAATTGATTCATCACACATTCACCGGTGAATTCTCATTAAATATTTATGAATGGTGGTAAAGCGAAACAGATCTAGCGTCTAGTCGATCGATGTGATCTCGATGTAGCCTGCCTGCCACACTTCAGCTCGTCTTGTCTTGGCCCACTGTTACGGCTGCACCTTTGTGTGAAATGATTTTATAGATTCATATCATTTCCCCTTTTAATTAATATAATTAAATTAATTGATTTTCAATAAAAGACTAATAAAGTTATTGACAGATAATAATCGGGTTTAATTATTTAATACATGTTAATTTGATAAAAAAAATATTATTTCTTGACACCTCCTACTGATGCACACAGCGACAGCGATAATTAGCGAAGAGTAAACGATACAAATCGCTTGATATAGTTAACAACAGTTTGTGTAAGATTACAATAAACATAATGTTAATACTATTAATATAGCGTAGCATGATTTTTATGGTGGCGAATCAAAAGCAGCAACAAAGCATTTTGGAAGATATGATGGTGGAGGTTTTGGAAGACACGAAGATGAGATTAGATTTCATTCAGATGGTTAGCCATTGACAGCGACACAGTTATGTTGTTGTATAATAATATCGACTCAATTTACGTGTAAAAGTTATGCTCATCATGAGGCTTGCGTAAAATATCTAAAGTAATATTAAACAATGTAGATTAATTGATGCAAATGTTCACTAATGCTCAGACGAATCCTGGTACGATGAAGAATGTCACATAGCGTCTGAGGAACAAGATGCCGCTTATAGGGCAACGCTGCAGCAAATTGTAACCCGGGCTGTTAGGGAACGGCACAAGAAGACAGTAAGACAGGCGAGACAGCTATTTAAGCGATAAAAAACGCCAAGTGAAGGAACGAGAAAACGAGGATATAGGGCAATACAGGGACAAAGGTGAGGCCCGAAAATTTTACTAAAAAGTAAAAGCAAAAAGCTACGGTAATAGGCTCCCCTCCTGTAAGAACAATGATGGAAATCTGGTTACAGATACGCAGAGTGTGCTGCATAAATGGAGAGAACACTTCCAGCAACTGCAGTATTACGCCAATTGTCGACGACGGCTTAGATTGCCCACCACCAAGTCAAGCCGAGGTAAGAAGAGGAATATCGCGGCTGAAAAACAATAAAACAGCCGATGCCAACGGTCTTCCGGCAGAGCTCTTCTGCAATCCGGTGGCGAGGAGCTGATAATGAGAATGCACCAGCTCCTGCGCACGGTTTGGCTTAAAGAGTGCATGGCCGACGATTGGAATTTAAGCGTATTATGTTCTGTGCTAAAAAAAGGTGGTCCAAGTGTGTGCTCCAACTACCGCGGGATCAGCCTTTTACCCATCGCATATAAGGTCCTGTCGAGTGTGCTATGTGAAGGACTAAAGCCAGTGTTATCCAACCTGATCGAGCCTTTTCTGTGTGGCTTTAGACCTGGTAAATCAACAACTGACGAGATACTCACACTTCGGCAAATCCTGGAAAAGACCCAAGAGAAACAGATCGATACGTACCATCTTTTCGTCGACTATAAAGCTGCCTTCGACAGCCCGATACGGCAGAAATTACTTGAAGCCATGGCTGAGTTTGGTATTCCAGCGAAGCTGATACGCCTTTGCGGGATGACACTGACTGACACGAAGTCTTCAGTAAAGTTTGGCAAGGTCCTTACTTCTTCAACATAGTGATGGAGACGATAATCAGGAAAGCTGCAGTAAACACGAGTGCGCTGATTACGTAGACATTATCGGTCGATAACTCTCAGGTATTCAGAAGGAATCAGCGAAAATGGGTCTAACGATGAACGAGGACAAAACAAAGTTAATAGTTTCAACGAATCGATAAATGAAATCGCACCAATCATCGACGATGGACTAGACTATCCACCAACGAGATCAGCACGGTAATTGCGCGGCTTAAAAATAATAAAGCTGCAAGGGCCGATGAACTGCCGGCAGAGCTTTTTAAAGCCGGCAGCGATGAGCTGGTAACATGCATGCACCTGCTCATAAGCATGATTTGGCTCAGGGAGTTCATGCCCGATGATTAAAATCTGAGTGTCCTAGTCCCGTGCTTAAGAAAGGCGATCCTAGTGTGTGTATCAACTATCGCGGGATAAGCCTTTTACCCATCGCATACAAGGTCCTGTCTAGTGTGTTATGTGAAACACTAAAGCACATTCTGGCGTACCTGAGTTGACCTTATCAGTGTGGCTTTAATTCGACTCTGCGGGATGATACTGACTAACACGAAGTCTTCAGTGAAGATTGGCAAGGTCCTTACGGTGCCATTCTATACCAGACGAGGCCTAAAACAAGGCGACGGCCAATCGAGTGACCTCTCCAACATAGTGATGTAAATTATAATGAGGAAAGCTACAGTAAACACGAGTGGCACGATATTCAACAAAAGCCTGATGACGTTGACATCATCGGCCGAAAACGGCATGGTTGTGACTGCAGCCTGCTCAAGTACACAGAAGGAATCAGCGAAATTGGGTCGAACGGTGAACGAGGACAAAACGAAGTATTTAGTTTCAATTAACAACGAATCTACGCGTTTGGAAAACTGCGTGAACGTTGACAACTATTGTTTCGAGATGGTAGATAATTTAATCTGCCTATGTTGCGCCATTAACAAAAAAATAATGTCAGCTTCGAAATCCGAAGAAGAATCCTGCTTGCTAATAAATGCTACTAAACAAGCGATTCAACGACAGAGCCCTCTCTCGACGTACAAAAATCCAGCTATACCAGATACGGGTTCTACCTGTCTTGATGTATGGTTCAAAATCCTGGGTTATGACACAAGCTGATGTATCGGTTCTAGCAGTATTCGAGAGAAAAACTACTCCGTGAAATATATGGGCTCATCGTCGTTAACAGAGAGTATCGGCGTCGTATGAATCATGAGCTGTACGAGCTGTACACTGACATTAACGTGGTCAGATGCATTAAAGTGCAGCGGTTGCGTTGGCTAGGTCATGTTGTACGCATGGACGAAAATGCTCCAGCTCGAAAATTCTTCGACAATGAACTCGATGGATGGCGCAGAGGAGGGCGAAAACTGCGGGATGTGACTGCAGCCATTTCAGGTATACAGAAGCAATCAGCGAAAATGGGTCTAATGGTAAACGAGGAACAAAGTTATTAGTTCAACGAACAAAGAATCTACACTTTTGGAAAACTGCGTGAACGTTGACAAGTATAATTTCGAGGTGGTAGATAATTTTATCTACCTAGGCTTTGCCATCAACAAAACATATAATGTCAGCCTCGAAATCCGGAGAAGAATCCTGGTTGCTAATAAAAAAAACAATTCAACGGAGAGGGCGACCGTTGAATAGACCAGGTTACTGAGAATCTTACAGAACTTGGTGTGATTAACTGGTGTAGACAGGCTTATAATATTTTTCTACGCGCGATATATAACAAAGTGCAACACACATCTTCGGGGGTAAACCAAACCAATATCAAACGATAGCATTTGACCTCAGTAACAAAACCCTAAACTCCTTTTTGCTCCACAACGTCACAAATTTTTACAGTGGTTTGAAGTTTGATTGTTTTGGTCAAAAGTCGACTCAAAGAATATGAAAAATCATCTATAAAAATACTTTTGAGGTATTTTTTGTCTGCTGAGACCTATATTAAAACAATCAGGAGAATATTTTCCTGGAACATTTTAACCCTCCAGCTCCCACCTGTATGGGACATTTTTGGCCCAATTATGAAAAACTGTTTAAAAGTCAGCTTTGAACGGAGGTCAAAGCTTAGAATCTTCGATAGAAATATTCTCCGGAAAATTTCACTAAGAGTAACCGAAGAAAATAATCTCTATGAGTCAAATGTTAAAAAATAGAATCAAAATGAAAAATTAATGGAACATTAAAAAAATCTATTTTTGAGCAAACAGTGCAACACAGATTTTCGGGAGTGAACCAAACCAATATCAAACAATAGCATTTGACCTCAGTAACAAAATCCTAAACTCCATTTTGCTCCACTACGTCATTTTTGTTTACAGTGGTTTAAAGTTAGATTTTTTTTGGTCTAAAGTAAAATAAAAAAATTAAAAATCATGTGAAATACTAGATTTGGGATAGTTCATGACTACGGATACCTACATTAAAATTTTCTGGGGAATATTTCCTCGGAACATTTTAACCCTCTATCTGCCACCCATATTGCACAATTTGAGAAATTAGACTTTTATGCTGTTTTTCAAAATGCATCCCCATACGCGTGGGAGCTAGAGGGTTCAAATGTTCTGATGAAATATTCCCCTGAAAATTTTAATGTATGTCTCCCAAGACACGAATTATTCCAAATGTATTTTTACACATGATTATTAAAATTCTTTGTTTCGACTTTTAACCAAAAAAAAAAATCAAAAAAAATTCCACCAAAATGTAGTTTAGGGTATTGTAAATGAAGTCAAATGCTATCGTTTGATATTGGTTTGGTTCGCCCCCGAAACAATGATCCTGAAATTGTATCACAGTGTAATTTATTGCTTATGGATTCTATAGAAATTTTTTATATCGAATTCAGAGAAGATCCGTTCCTATAATGGAAAGTCTAAACTTCTCCACTATGTGAAAAACAAAAGACTTAAGCTACAAGCACGCCTTACAAACAATCTAATATAAATTACGTCTAACACTAATGCTTCGTGCAACACTAGAGAATTCATCTATCACTCGCCTTATAACTCAACTCATTATGTGCAAAACACTTTACCATTAACGTATTGCTTTATTTTGAAAACATTTCGTTTTTTTGAAGTCTAAAGTGTGGTGGAGGCAAACATCACCATCACTTCACCACATCAGTCTTCATCTACAATGTCAAATGAAAACAGAAGCTGTAGTTGGATTAACATATGACTACATGATGAGATATACACATATGTTGAAGGGGGGGTGGGTTCAACAAAAAATGAGCTACAAAATGTGGTAGCATGCATTTGTTGCGGTTTATGTTAATTATTTTACTTCATACGAGAGAGTGAAGCATTTACTATTGTTAAAATGTTAATACAAACCACTAAACAATTAGCTGGTGTGTTATTGTCTATGGTTAGTCAATGATGATGTTGTTGTGGGTATTACAGTCAATTGTTTATATGCTCTGTTTGTTGTCAGTAAGCTTGACACTTGCTAACATTCCATACACACACACACACACTCATAGAATGTGTATGACATTACATCTCTATTTGTTAATAAAGATCTTCATGAAAAACAAAAATACAAAAATGTTTAACGTTTACATTTAAAAGATGCAAAGCATTATTGCGCTATCTTTTTTGTTTTTTTGTTTTTTTTTTTTGCCATTTTAATGTCTTATATTAAAGTTCCTGTAAGACGTTTTTGCTCTATTTTAATACATATGTTTAGATATGATTTTAATGTTAAACTTATCTAAAAAAAAATTAATTGTTTATTAAGGTCACATTTAATAGCAATTAGGCCACATATATATATGTTACTTGCTTAAAGCTCAATGTTTTAATAGACTTTGCTAAACAAATTTCATAAAGGTTTTATGTCACATTTGTACGTAATATGTAGCTAGTAAACGAAAATGTCATAATTGTATATACTTGCAGCTGCTCAACTTGACTTAAATATGAACTAATCAGGGTTGGAGTTAATTGTCTTTGGATAAGTTTCCTCTTAAGAGTCACAAGGCCCATAAGGTACTTCCACAATTGCTAGCTTTTGGTTAATTGTTTACTTTTTCTTAATTGCGGGCGAGATAACAGACTAAACTTCTTGTGCAAAACTTTGCTTTAGTGCCGCTTCTCGACTAGTCTCGGACTTCAGTCTATGATAATACAAAGTTGTGACCTTTGGGTTATGATTGTATTCGCATGCGAAAAGTTATGGAATAGTCATACAACAATTTCATTTGGAGAATTTATTTAATTATATTAATTTTATAGGATTGCTAGTTATTTGAGTCATAAAAAGTGCAAAATAACTACAAATCGAATATGTTTCTTTGTCAACCGTAGTTGCCTCATACCTAACATATAACGTATGGCAAAGAACACACGTTAGAAAGTTCGAAAGAGGTATATTCCTAAGAATAAAACGGACCCCCCAAAATGTTGACAACCACCGCAAACGAATTAAGGACCATGATTTGAGGATATGCACATGGAATGTTAGAACACTGTATAGACCAGGTGCCTCCATCCAACTGGCGGAAGTCCTCGAAAAATACAATGGACGGGACAGGGGTGCTCGCGCGTGAAGGCGTGCGACATCTACTATAGTGGCCATGCGGACAAGCACGAGTTTGGTTGTGGATTTGAGGTTGGCAAGAGACTGTGACACCCGACACCGTTCAACCCGGTGAGTGAACGTATAGCCACCATAAGAGTCAAAACAAAACACTTATATGTGGTCATGCTCCCACAGAAGAGAAAAGCGATGAGGACAAAGACGAGTTCTACGAGAGCCTAGAAAATACATATAACCGTAGCCCCAGCCATGACATCAAAATTCTACTGGGCGATTTTAATGCTAAAATAGGCAGGGAGACCGCATATGAGCCTACAATCGGAAAATTCAGTCTGCACACCGAAACGTCGAACAATGGCATCAGACTGATTGATTTCTCTGCGGCAAGAAATATGGTAGTTAGCAGCACTAGATTTGACCATAAAAATATTCATAAGGCAACATGATTATCTCCAGATCAATTGACGAGGAATCAGATAGATCACGTGGTAGTCGATGGAAGGCACGCATCGAGTGTAGTGGACGTACGGGTGATCAGGGGTGCGAACATTGACTCTGATCACTTCCTTACCGCAGTTAAGGTACGAACTAGGCTAAGCATGGCGAAAAACGTACGTAACTAGGCACAACGAAAGCTGAACATCGGTAAACTGCGGACCACAGAGGTAGCGGACGCCTACTCCAACCACCTAACTCAACTGCTGCGGAATTCTCCAACCCCTGATAATATAATATCGCTGTGGCAATATATAGCCGACTCCATAGAACGGACTGCGAGAAGCGTACTTGGGTACTCAAAGCCGTCTCAAGAAGATGCCTGGTACGATGATGAATGTCGCAATAAGAGAGACGGATGCTGCATAGAGGGCAAAACTGCAGCCAATGGCAACGCGAGCTGTTCGTGAACGACACAGGGAGAAGAGACGAGAGGCAACTCGTCTTTTTAGAAGAAAAAGAAGGAGCTGGAGAAGAGGCAGGATGAGTGCACTGAGTTGCTCCGAAGTAGAGGGGAAGCCCGAAAATTCTACAAGAGAGTTAAGGCGAGAATGCGTGGAACAGGGTTACCCTCCTGCAAGGACAGCGATGGTCAGCTAGTGACGGACCCGGATAACGTTCTGAGGATATGGAGAGATCATTTTAAAAATTTATTGGATGCAGACACCACTCCAGAAGACCCAGCTCCAATCCATGACGATGGTATTAACTGTCCACCTTCGAGCCAGAGCGAGATACGTATGGCCATCTCCCGCCTTAGAAACAACAATGCTGCTAGAGCCGATGGCCTACCTGCTGAATTGTTTAAGGCTGGCGGGGACGAGTTGATTAGGAGCATGCATCAGCTCATGGAGAACATCTGACAAGAGGAGAGCATGACCGGGGATTAGAGACTCAGTCTGTTATGTCCCATACACAAGAAAGGATATCGTAGTGAATGTAAGAACTACCGTGGAATAAGCCTATTACCAATTGCGTACAAGGTCCTTTCAGCATATTGTGTGAACGTCTAAAGCCAATTGTAGAAAAACTAATTGGACCATATCAGTGCGGCTTTAGACCTGGCAAATCTACGACGGATCAAATATTCACCTTACGCCAAATCCTGGAAAAATCCCTCTCCAATAAGGAATAGGCTTTATGAGGCCATGTCTGAGTTTGGTATTCCTGCAAAGCTGATTCGACAAATGTACCTTAGACAACACCAAATCCTCGGTATAGATTGGTAAGGATCAGTCTGAACCATTTAACACGGAAAGAGGTCTCAGGCAGGGTGATAGCCTGTCCTGTACACTATTTAATATAGTTATGGAGAAGGCGATGAGAAAGGCTGGTGTCAACATGTCTGGCACCATATTCCACAAGAGCCACATGCCACTAGCCTATGCCAATGATTTAGACATCATTGACCGAAATCTGCGGGATGTTACTGCAGTTTTCTCATCACTAGAAAAGGTGTCAGCAAAAATGGGTTTAGCGGTCAACGAGGACGCAACAAAAATAATGATTTCGACGAACAAAGAGTCCTCTCGATGGGGACGCAGCGTCAACGTTGAAAATTATTGTTTTGAGGTAGTAGATGAGTTTACCTAGCTCGGATCTTCCGTCAACAAGAAAAATAATGTCAACCAAAAAATTAAACGGTGAGTAGTGCTAGCCAATAGTTGTTTCTACGGACTTCGGCAGCACTTTAGTAACACCACCTTATCTCGGAATACTAAGAAACAGCTATACTAGATGCTTATCTTACCTGTTCTGTTGTATGCTGCCGAATCATGGGTGCTTACTACAACGGACATACAAAACCTGGGAGTATTAGAGAGAAAAGTACTCCGAAAAATATATGGAATATCTGTGTCGAAGGCGAGTTTCGCCATCAGATAAACCATGAGCTGTATGAGCTTTACCGCGACATCGACGTAGCTAAAAGAGTCAGAATCCAACGACTACGATGGCTGGGACATGTTGCCAGGATGGATGTAAATGCTTCAGCGAGAAAGGTGTTTGAAGGCGAACCTGAAGGACGGCGCAGAGCAGGGAGACCCAAACTCCGTTGGAAGGACCAAGTGGTAGGCCACGTGCCATTATCTGGTAGGACTGACTGGAGAACGCACGCAGAAGACCGAAGTGTGTGGAATTCTTTATTACTTCAGGCCTCAAATTTATAAACTACGTTTCGTAAATTGTATTTGGCCAGTTAAGGAATGTCAACCGTAGTTGCCTCATACCTAAGATATAACGTAGGTGCAAAGAACACACATTAGAAAGTTCGAAAGAGGTAAATTTTTAAACGATGTGTACCAAAATGTACAAATAACTTTCATTAGTTTTACTAAAAAGTACTTTTATTGTCTCACATCTACGTCCAAAGATATTATTATAATTGTGGGAAAATGTCTAAATTCAATTTAATGTAGCATTAAAATCTTGTTATCAGTCTTTGCCTTAAGCTTGAAAACACCAACAAATATCACTACAAATTTACCAAATTACACATAACAAATATAGCGTTTTTCACGATATTTTGCACAAAAAAAAGAAAATAAAAATAAAAATACAAAAAAAAAAAACAAAGAAAATCACATTAACAAGCAACAAAGTGAATTGGAAAAACAACAGAAAAAACGATATTGCAAATACTACTAAGGCGAGTGGTTCAACTACTCCATATACAGCTTTCATGAAAGGGGTATTTCTTTCATCACGAGGAGCTGTCTAACACACACACACACACACCGACATAAAGCCACACCAAGTGGTAGCACCACAACTAATGAAGCGTGCACTGGCAAACGGTTGGAGACAACCACTAATATAGCTTACTCATACTCTTATACTACTAACACATTTACTCAGATTGCAAAATATCTCAACATTTCACTAAGCCGGCAGACGGACGGACAGGCAAACGCAAAAATATGCCAACTTTTTAATGAAGCAACCATCAGCCTGGCCATCTCATTGATTGGTCAGGCCAAATCTGACCAGACACTACGACCAGAGACCAGCATCTTAAGCGGCGAGAAAAACATACGAAGTTAAAATTGACAACGTTTGTTTTCAAATAAACAGGCGCGTGTAACAGTGTGTAAATATCTTCGATGGCTTAAAATTAGAAATAGTTACTCAGCTCAAAGTTGCTTCATCAATGGACAACAACTGATCAAAGTACATTTGTGGCCAGTTTATGCCAAGTAGTAGAAACAATTTCGCGCCACTACTGTCCAGGCACAAGACGCCAGCCAGCTTTGCAGTAAGCCGCCTAACTGTTTAGAGCTACAAACAGCTGATGCGCGGTGGATTTGTAACACTTTCGGTTTCATTTTGGGAAATTACGAAAATGTAATGAAAAACCAGCCTCTCTAGAAATGGCAAAATTGTGTCAGAGAAAAACTGGTAAACCTGTAAGAGGATCGAAAGACTATCCCCGGCAACACTCACACACACACGATGAGGCACGACACTTAAAAATAAGCGAACAACAAACACATTTGTCCAGACACTCTATGAAAACCCAAAAAATTAATGGTGGCATGCTACCATCAGTTGAGCTACTACTGGTTTACCATTGATGTGTGTGTGTGTGTTCGAAAACAGTGGGAGAAAATAGCCTTGATTTACTGTTATTTGTATTATAGCAAAAAAAAATGTTTAGAAAAAATAAATTGTCCATTGAAAAAAAAAATACCACAAGAAGAAGATGAAGAAGACGACCCGGTTCCCCCAGCTCCTCGCGTCGTAATCAAAAGCACCAGCGTTAAAAAAATCGAGGTGAAATTCAAAGATGTGAATGAGGAATTCTTGGCTAAAGACTTGAGCAACTTCGTCTCTCATAATACCAAAAATTTATTTGTACGATTTGGAATATCGCAAGATTTCATTCTTGCAAATCCAGCAACCTGGAAATCTCGCGCAGACTATCAAGAAGGTCGTAGAATTGTAAATAACTTGCGCGTTGTGAACGACACTGCCGAAAGAGGAGTAAAAATGATACAAGATTATAATAGAATACTGTGTCAAGGCGAAGAAGAGAAACATTATTTACTACATGTTATCGATTCTTACCGCAAGAAATACCCATCAGCGAACAAAAATATGTTAATTTGACTATATTATATTAAAAGTGCTTAGTAGTACTACTCAATTACAGCTTCTTTTATTTTTGTATGGGGAGTCCCTCAAGGAGTGGAGATAGAGGGTAAGTTTGTTCGGAAAAGATGTTGGGGATGAAAAGTTAATGGGGGTCGGTCATATATTTTGCCCCCCTAGGGGTGACCCCTGATGACCTATGGTGTTTTTCGAAAATACTGAGCAACCTCCATTTTTGTATGGTGACCCCCCTAAGGGGAGGAGATAGGGGGTGGGTGTCTTGGGGGAAAATGTTGGCGGTAAAAAGTTAATGGGGGTCGGCCATACATTCTTCACCCCTACGGGTGACCCCTGATGACCTATGGCAATTTCCCCCCTAATTTTGGCAAAGTGGACCTTTTTCTCGGCTCTTGCGCAACCCCTAATTTTTTTTTTTTTTTAATTTTTTTTTTCGGCATTGTCATTTTTTTTTCAAAAAGGCACGGAATAGAGCCCTCATCTACCAAAATATCGACACAAGGTCCACCCTAATGCCCATGAGTACATTAACTGTACCAAAATATAAATTACTGAGCCAAAACGTACATTTGCTGCAAAAAAATGTTTTCATTATACTAAAAGTGATTTTATTGTATCAAAAATTAGATCTATTAGACTAAAAAGTACTTTAGTTTTACTTTTGTGCACAAAAGGCATTTTTTTGTACCAAACAGTACATTTTTTGTACAAATTTAAAAATTAACTTTTAGCCCAAAAAAGTATCACAAAATACATTTTTGTATCACAAAATACCTTTGTTGTACCTGAAAGTATTTTTGATGCACCATAAGTAAATTTATTGTACCAAAAAGTACATTTATTGTAATTTTGTTGTACTTAAAATTACTTTTATTATACCAAAATATAAATTTTTTGTAACATGTAAATTGTACTAAAACGTACTTTTTTTGTACGAATAAATCGACTTTATGTACCAAAAAATTTTTTTTTATACAAAAAGTACTTTTTGTGCATTACAAATTACTTTTGTTGTACCGAAAAGTACATTGAATGTCTCAAAAGTACACTTATTGCACCAAAATGTGCTTCCAATGTACATAGAGTACTTTTGTGATTTTATTGAGTACTTTTATTGTACCACAAAGTACTTTTACTGTTCCGCAAAGTACATTGTTGTACCACAATCTAATTTATCTTAAACCAAAAAGTACTTTTATTATAGTAACTTTTAATAAGAACTTTTTCTGTACCAACAAGTACTTTTTGGCTTACCAAATTATCAATAAGTACATATTTTGTATCACAAAATACTTTTGATGTACCAGAAAGTACTTTTGATTCATCACACAAAAATTCACTTTTACTGTACATAAAAATTACTTATATTTTACCAAAAAATACATTTCTTGTACAAAAAATTTTTTTTGTTTACAAATAAGTACTTTTATTGTTACAAAACTCCAACTTGTTATACCAAAAAATACTTTTATTGTACCACAAAGTACTTGCATTTTCCAAAAGTATATTTATTTTGCCAAACTGTACTTCCAATGTACGTAGAGTACTTTTATTATTTTTTTGAGTACTTTTATTGTACCGCAAAGTCATTTTTGTTGTTCCACAAAGTACTTTTTCTGTGTATCAAAATATAAAATTTCATGCACACCGAAAAGTACTTTCAGTGTAAATTGGTATGTACCAAAAGTACTTTTAATGCACCACAAAGTACTTTTATTGTAACAAAATTACTTTAATTGTACCAAAAGTTCTTTTGCGGTACCACAAAGAACATTAATAGTGCCAGAAAGTGCATTTAGTGTATCAAAAATTAATCTATCACCATAAATTTCTGTTTTGTATCAAAAAACACTTATTATATTGCACCAACAATTTAATTTTTTGTACAAAAAAGTATTTTTATTTCGCCAAAAATTACTTTTGAAAAAAAGTAAATTTAATGTACCAAAAGTAAATTGTTTGTACCAAAAGGTACTTTCAATGTACGGAAAGTACTTTTATTGTATTAATAAGTACTAAGCGTAAGGTCAAGGATGGAATTCTGGTTACAGATACGCACAGTGTGCTGCATATATGGAGAGACCACTTCCAACAACTGCTGGTTCCAGAAGGCAGCGCACGTGAAGTTATCACGCCAATTGTCGACGACGGCTAAGATTGCCCACCACCAAGTCAAGCCGAGGTAAGAAGAGCAATATCGCGGCTGAAAAACAATAAAGCAGGCTTTGGCTTAAAGAGTGCATGCCCGCCGATTAGAATTTAAGCGTATTACGTGCCAAAAAAGGTGATCCAAGTGTGTGCTCCAACTACCGCGGGATCAGCCTTTTACCCATCGCATATAAGGTCCTGTCGTGTGTGCTATGTGAAAGACTAAAGCCAGTGTTATCCAACCTGATCGGCCCTTATCAGTGTGGCTTTAGACCTGGCAAATCAACAACTGACCAGATATTCACACTTCGGCAAGTCCTGGAAAAGACCCAAGAGAAACAGGTCGACACGTATCATCTTTTCGTCGACTATAAAGCTACCTTCGACAGCCCGATACGGCAGAAACTACTCGAAGCCATGACTGAGTTTGGTATTCCAGCGAAGCTGATACGCCTTTGCGGAATGACGCTGACTGACACGAAGTCTTCAGTGAAGATTGGCAAGAACCTTACGGAGCCATTCCATACCAGACGAGGCCTAAAACAAGGCGACGGCCTATCGTGTGATCTCTTCAACATTGTGATGGAGATGATAATGAGAAAAGCAGCAGTAAACACGAGTGGCACCATATTCAACAAACGCCACAAGCTACTCGCGTACGCTTATGACGTAGACATCATTGGTCAAAAACTGCGCGATGTGACTGCAGCCTTCTCAGGTATATAGAAGGAATCAGCGAAAATGGGCCTAACGGTGAACGAGGACAAAACAAAGTTATTAGTTTCAACGAACAAAGAATCTACTCGTTTGGGAAACTGCGTGAACGTTGACAACTATAATTTCGAGGTGGTAGATAATTTTGTCTACCTAGGCTCCGCCATTAACAAAGCAAATAATGCCAGCCTAGAAATCCGGAGAAGAATCCTGCTTGCAAATAAATGCTACTACGGACTAAGCAAGCGATTCAATGACAGAGCCCTCTCTCGACGAACAAAACTCCAGCTATACCAGATACTGGTTCTACCTGTCTTAATGTTTGGTTCAGAATCCTGGGTTATGAGACAAGCTGATCAATCGGTTCTGGCAGTATTCGAGGGAAAAATATTCCGTAAAATATATGGGCCCATCATTGTTTACGGAGAATATCGAAGTCGAATGAATCATGAGCTGTACGAGTTGTATCGGCGTCGTATGTATCATGAGCTGTACGATCTTTCCACTGATATTGACTTTAAGGTGCAGCAGTTGCGTTGTCTAGGTCATGTTGTATGCATAGACGAAAATGCTCCAGCTCGAAAAGTCTTCGACAATGAACTCGATGGAGGGCGACCAAAACTTCGTTGGAAAGACCAGGTTACTGAGAACCTTACAGAACTTGGTGTGACTTACTGGAGAAGAAGCGCAGGAAATTGAGGCGCTTATAATATTTTTCTACGTGCGGTATATAATCCACTGGTATTGCAAAGAAGTACCAGCTAAGTAAGTAATAAGTACTTTTATTGTTTCGAAAAGTACCTTGTTGTATGACAAAGTACGTTAACTGTGCTAAAACTTACCGTTTTGTACCAAAAAGTATTTTTATTGTACTTCAGTACTTTTATTGTCTAAAATGTAATATTTAATTTAACAAGAAATAGTACTTTTATTTTACAATAAAATACTAGAATTGTACATTTATTTACCAAAAAGTATATATTTTTTACTAAAAAGTACTTTTATTGTGCTAAAATATGCATTAATTGCACCGGAAAGTATCTTCAATGTACTAAAATGAAAATTTGCATCTCCCATAAAGTACTTTTAATGCACCACAAAGTACTTTCGTTGTACAAAAAGGTAAATTTTTTGCCAAAAAGTGATTTAACTGTAACAAAAAGTACTTTTGTTGTACAAAAAGTAATTTTGTTGTTCAAAAAGTACTTTTGTTGTACAAAAAGATATTTTGTTGTACAAAAAGTACTTTCGTTGTACAAAAAGTACTTTCGTTGTACAAAAAGTAATTTTGTTATACAAAAAGTACTTTTGTTGTACCAAAAAAAAAAAAAAAACATTTCATGAGCCAAAAGTAAATTTATAGTACTAGTACAAACTTTTGTTGCAAAAAAAAATTACTATTATTGAACTAACAAATATTTTCGTTGTATCAAAATTTACATTTGATGTACCAAAATGTTTTGTTATATAACCAAAAATTGGTTTAATTGTTTCAAAAAGTATTATTGTACTACAAAGTTTATTTTTTTTTTTGGCAAAAATTACTTAATGTTAATAATTTTAGCTCCAAAAAGTACGTTTATTGCACCAAAAAGTTAATATACAAAAAAGTACTTTTATTGCAACAAAAATTGTTTGTATTATACCAAACAGTACATTGTTTACATTAAAAAGTACATTTATTGCACCAAAATGTACTTTAACTGAATTACAAAATAATTAGAGGTAATTTATTTTTTTTCAGCGAAATACTCAGAAAAAATTGTCCTTTACGTGTTGCAATTGGGTAATATAAAATTTTTGTGTATAGGTTTGGATCAAATTTACACTGTAAAAGAAATTTCTGTGGTAGTCCGAAATAATGGCAAAAATTTTAAGTTCAGTTAGAGTTACCAATATCCTTGATATACAATAAAAGTTAGCTTAAAATAATTTAAGTGAATATTTTTAAATAAAAGTTTGGGCAAGTTTACACTTTGTTAGTATTATATGTTGTCTGGTAGTCGAAATGTTATTTAATGAACATTAAGACGGGCCAATCCTTTTGCCTATTCAAAGGGGCAAATTCGAAAAATTTTCGTACAAATATAACTATTTCTATAAAGGATGAAGATATGTAGAATCCTAATGTGAAAAAATGATCCAAGAGGTATAAAGGCCGAATGTGCTATAATCTAGTTTAGTGTCTAAACTATTCTTGTTTGTTATTTTGTCTTATTTAAAAAAAAAACTCTACATTATAACCTTTGTTTTTCAACGCAAACAATTTGTTATAATCCTAACTCAAAGGACAACATACAAATCAATTTTTTTTGATGTCTCCATCCACTGTGCTTTTCGCATGACTGGTAAATGTAAACCAACAAACTGCAAAAGTGGGTTGGTAGGTAAACCACTTCGGGTCCACTTACAACTGCATACTTATGTAGCACTGATGCGGCCACCACCACCACCACCACTTCAACACCACCGAAAAAAAACCACACACAACACAGACGGACAAAACTGAAAATATAAATAACACAATGTGAACATGCGAAAATAAACAAACTCAAAGCCATAGTCGTAATCATTCCTCTCTCCGTCTCTGAATTCAGAGAAAAAAACACAGAGAGCGCCGTCTGAGCTGCATTTCAAGTGTTTGCCTGCTACTGCTGCACCTGTTTGTGGCTAGACTGCATCAAGAGTGGCAGCCAAGATGTTGGTTGCTGCAGCAGCAGCCCCAATCTCCAGTTGGATGCATCAGTTTCATTCAATCACAGCGTAAGCATGAGGGACATATCTAACGCAGCTGTAAACAATGCTCTTTGTCTATTTGTATGGGTGGTGGTTATTGTTTTAGGCATGCATTTTTACCTGTGTTGTATAGTTGTTGGTCGTTTGTGGTTGCATCTAATTGTGTTGGGTTTTGTTATTGGCCATAGTTGTTGGTGTTAATATCTATTGGGTTTTTATGTTGCTGTTGTCAATTGGATGCCGCCACCGCCACTGCCACCACCATTCGGCAGCAACAATTAAGTTGTTTCAATGAATGATGACAATTGTCAGATCAATAACAAGACTCATTCATTTGTGATAGTTTTGGTGTTGTTTAACTGCACTTAAATTAATGTTTAGTTAAAACATTCCTTAGAATTATTGCATGAATATCAAACAAAAAAAAAACATTGTGAGAACGACATATGGAAATATGTTTCAAATAAACATTTGGTGTTAAAATGCATAAAGGTGTTAAGATAATACCAGTTGGATTTTTATTATTTACTATTAATTTTAGAAATAGTCTTAAAGAAAATACAAAAGCAAAAATTAAAACAATGTTTACACATAGATTCACTTCTGCCCACTGCTTTTCAATGCTTAATAAGGCTGCAGTAACATTCCGCAAGGCTTGACCAATGATATCCAGATCGTCGGCGTACGAGAACAGAATGTGCTTTGTGTTTAATATGGTACAAGTAGCAGATGTGGTAATTGCTGTTTACTGTATAACCATCTCCATTGTAATGTTAAAGTGAGTGCATGACTGTCTATCTAAAACTTGGTTTCATCAGTTTTTATACCATCACCCTTAGGGATGAGGGTATATATCATTTGCTACGACCCAAAAGTGTAACACATAGAAGGAGTTACTTTAGACCCTAGGTTTCTTTGAACCAAATTCGATTCATGACTTTTTAAGTCGTTTGAGCCATGTCCGTCTGTCTGGTGGCTGTCCGGCTGGATCGCACGATAACTTTCGAAAGACGCAACCAAATTTCCCCAAAACTACTTACGGTATTGAAAATGAGCTAGATAACCCCGCCCCTTCTGGTACCTCCCATACAAATACATCATTCCGCCCACTTTAGAAATCGAGTAATAATATCAATACACCCTACGGGATCGTCCCCAAATTCTGTATTTAGTAAAGCTATAACAGGTACGTCCCTTCTAGTACCTCCCATACAAATCTACCTTTCCGCCCACTATAGAGATGGAGAAATAATATCAATAAAACAAACGTGATCGTACCCAAATTCTATTTTTAGTAAAGCTATAACAGGATAACGTTTTGGAGAACAAAACTGGAAGTCTATCCACGCCCCATCTGGTACCTCCCATACAAATCTGGTACCGCCCACTTTAGAAATCGATTAATATTATTAAAAAACCTAACGCGATCGTACCCAAATTCTGTATTTGGTAAAGCTCAAGAAGGAAAAAGTTTTGGAGAAAAAATCTGCAAGTCTAGATACGCCCCTTATGGTACCTCCCATACAAATGTACCTTTCCGCCCACTTTAGGGATGTAGTAATAATATCAGTATACCCAACGCAAGCGTGCCCAAATTCTGAATTTAGTAAAGCTATAATAGGAAAAAGTTTTGGAAAAAATTTCGAAAGCCTAGCCACGCCCCTTCTGGTACCTCCCATACAAATCTACCGTACCTCCCATACAAATGTATCACTCCGCCCAGTTTCGAAATCGAGTAATAATATCAATAAAATAGAAAATTATCTGTCTTATTGAGGGTAAGGGTAAATGTAAGTTGGGTTGCCCGACTGAAACTTTCTAACTGGTTTTAATGACAAATCGGTTAATTTCAATAACTCAAGACTTAAACAATATCTTATATTGGGTGATGGTATTTATCAGTCAGTTTAACTGACTGAAATTTCTGTACTGGTTTTTGTCTATTTTCACTTAGGACTTTGTGCCGGTCAGTGTATATGTACCATAAAACAAGAAACCAATTCATATTGTAATCGATGTTAGGCATGACTCAAGCGTCGTGGATGTGAGAGTCCAGTATGATACAAATATAGCTACCGATCACCCCCTAGTAGCAGCTAAGGCACGCACAAGATTTAGCAGTTCCAAAAACTGTCGTAACCCAAGGCAAAGGAACATAAACATCGCAAGACATCATACCACCGAGATAGCCAATGCCTATTGTAACCCACTCTTACAATAACTGCAAACAAACGACTCAAATTTCGTTTTTCCTGAGACACAGTAGCCTCATTTAGTGACCACACTAGTGTAAGAAAACTCACGCTCCGACAGGACCTGGTACGAAGAAGTACGTCGCATATTATCTGAGGAAAAGAATGCTGCATACAAGGCAACACTGCAGCCAAAGGTACAGCGTGCTGAAAGGGAACGGTATAAGGAGAAGAGAGACAAACAAAAAAAGTGGCTATAGAGAACAATTGAGAGAGCGTTAATAATGAAAAGTAAAGGAAAAGAGGTGAAGCTCGAAAGTTCTATCAAAAGGGTAACAGATTAACATGAGCAGGTATCACCACCTATAAGAACTTAGATGGAAATCTGGTCGTAAGGAGGCATTGTTTTTGTCTTTTGCTCGTTCCCGAAGACAGCGCAAGTAACGAAATCAGGTAAATAATCGATGGTAGAGTAGAACGTCCGCCAAAACTTCGGCTTAAGAATAAAAAGTCACCGCTGATGATGAACTATCGTCAAAGCATTCAAAGGCCGCCGGCGATGAGTTGCTATGATTTGACCTGATTAGGCTAAAGGAATGCATGTCTGATGATTGGAATCTAAGTGTGTCTGTGTCCTATGCTTAAAAGGGCGATCCAGCGGGATCAGCCTTATAGCTATCGCATGCATACAACAAGAATTTAATGTGAAATACTTACTAATTTACTTAGCTGGTACTTCTATGCAATCCCAGTGGATTATATACCGCACGTAGAAAAATATTATAAGCGCCTCGATCATCTGCGCTTCTTCTCCAGTTAGTCACAACGAGTTCTGTAAGGTTCTCAGTAACCTGGTCTTTCCAACGGAGTTTAGGTCGCCCTCTTCTGCGCCGTCCATCGAGTTCATTGTCGAAGACTTTTCGAGCTGGAGCATTTTTGTCCATGCGTACAACATGACCTAGCCAACGCAACCGTTGCACCTTAATGCGTTTGACCACGTCAATGTCAGTGTCCAGCTCGTACAGCTCATGATTCATACGACGCCGATACTCTCCGTTAACGATGATGGGCCCATATATTTTACGGAGTATTTTTCTCTCGAATACCGCCAGAACCGATTTATCCGCTTGTGTCATAACCCAGGATTCTGAGCCATACATTAAGACAGGTAGAACCAGTATCTGGTATAACTGTAGTTTTGTTCGTTGAGAGAGGGCTTTGTCATTGAATCGCTTGCTTAGTCCGTAGTAGCATTTATTTGCAAGCAGGATTCTTCTCCGGATTTCTAGGCTGACATTATTTGCTTTGTGGATGGCGGAGCCTAGGTAGACAAAATTATCTACCACCTCGAAATTATAGTTGTCAACGTTCACGCAGTTTCCCAAACGAGTAGATTCTTTGTTCGTTGAAACTAATAACTTCGTTTTGTCCTCGTTCACCGTTAGGCCCATTTTCGCTGATTCCTTCTGAATACCTGAGAAGGCTGCAGTCACATCCCGCAGTTTTCGACCGATGATGTCTACGTCATCAGCGTACGCGAGTAGCATGTGGCTTTTGTTGAATATAGTGCCACTCGTGTTTATTGCAGCTTTTCTCATTATCATCTCCATCACAATGTTGAAGAGATCGTACGATAGGCCGTCGCCTTGTTTTAGGCCTCGTCTGGTATAGAATGGCTCCGTAAGGTCCTTGCCAATCTTCACTGAAGACTTCGTGTCAGTCAGCGTCATTCCGCAAAGACGTATCAGCTTCGCTGGAATACCAAACTCAGCCATGGCTTCAACAAAAAGATGGTACGTGTTGATCTGTTTCTCTTGGGTCTTTTCCAGGATTTGCCGAAGTGTGAAAGTCTGGTCAGTTGTTGATTTTCCAGGTCTAAAGCCACACTGATAAGGTCCGATCAGGTTGGATAACACTTGCTTTAGTCTTTCACATAGCTCACTCGACAGGACCTTATATAAGATGGGTAAAAGGCTGATCCCGCGGTAGTTGGAGCACACACTTGGATCACCTTTTTTCAGCACAGGACATAATACGCTTACATTCCAATCGTCTCGTCGTCACATTTTAAGCCAAACCGTGCGCAGGAGCTGGTACATGCTCGTTATCAGCTCCTCGCCACCGGACTTGAAGAGCTCTGCGGGCAGACCGTCGGCACCGGCTGCTTTGTTGTTTTTCAGCCGCGAAATTGCTCTTCTTACCTCGGCTTGACTTGGTGGTGGGCAATCTAAGCCGTCGTCGACAATTGGCGTGATAGCTTCACGTGCCCTGCCTTCTGGAACCAGCAGTTGCTGGAAGTGTTCTCTCCATATGTGCAGCACACTCTGCGTATCCGTGACCAGATTTCCATCACTGTCTTTACAGGTGGGGAGGCCATTACCGTATCCATTTGCTCTTACTTTCTGGTAAAATTTTCGGACCTCACCTCTATCCCTGTATCGCTCTATATCCTCTTTCTCCCGTTCCTTCATCCGACGTTTTTTTCGCCTAAATAGCTGTCTCGCCCGTTTTACTTTCTCCTTATGCCGTTCCCTAACAGCACGGGTTACAATTGGCTGTAGCGTTGCCAAATAAGCAGCATCCTGTTCCTCAGACGCTATGCGACATTCTTCATCGTACCAGGATTCGTCTGAGCGCCGCTTTTCATATCCTAGCACGGTTGTTGCGGCGGTTGCCATGGAATGCGAAATATGTATCGGTATCACTGTATCACTGTGTATCGGGAACGTCAGAAGTAGAGGCGTTGTGTCGTAAAAGTTGGGAGAGTTGGTCGGAGTAGGCAGTAGCTATCTCTGGGGTATGCAGCTAATGTGAAATACTAAAAGCCATTAAAACTCACCTTTTTGGATCTTATCGGACGACCGGTGGCCTACTCGATGCTGCCAAAAGCAACTGAGTTTGGTATCCTTGGGCTGCTGATACGTATGATACGAAATGTAAGAGCAGCCTGTAGTGCAAGCTAAACGCAATTCTCCATAAACGGAGTTTGTGTGACAGAGCCAGCTGTGATTGCGGTGCCGACAGTGAGGATTGGATGCATGTTTTGTGTGAATGTGCGCTTTACGCGGATATTCGTAACTCGGGCGGTGAGAAGCTTAGGTACTTTTGCGCGGGAGCTATTTCCGCGAAGGTGTCTTATGTAGTGTGAGTCTATTGTATTGGTAAGTAGTATGTGCCTATAGTCGAAAGTGTGAATGATTATGGATGCTTCATGTTTTTCCATTGGTGACCAGTCCGACGGAGCAGTTTGGGGTTCAACTGGTAGTGGGTTCCGTTACGAGATCTGACAGACAGACTTAATTTTCGTACCAAGGGAGATCGGTCTGGTATTCTTGCCGCTTGGGTGGCTCTTCGGAGAGTATCGTGTTGGCTGTGGTTTAAATTCCGAACATGGGTAGTGCTTGGGCGCTGAAGTGAAGTTATCCTACAATCGGTTATCGTGACCCTTAGAACAACAGGAGTGTTTGATAGGCTCCGACCCTCAATCAGACAGAAATTAGGCCCAAACGCATAACTTCATATCTGGTACATGGTTCGCCAGGGGCGCACCAACCGTGTGGGGAGTGCACCGTGGAATTAAGACCTCACGGGCAGGTATCCACGATAAACAATGACAAATATGTAATGCAACAAACATTTTTCACTCGTTACAAAATTCAGCATATTAATAAAGCTACGTCAATTGGATTGGTTAGAAAATGGGTTCAAGTACTCGTACCATATTAAATACAAATCACTTGCGGATCGCGCACGTCGATGATATAGATATCATTGTCCGAGCACTGCGGAATATTACTGCGGTCGGCTCTATGAAATAAGGCCCCAAAACAAAAATGAAATAAAGCCCCAAAAATTTGTTCAGAAAACAACAACAGTGAAATTTGCGGTGTTATTTCATTTTTTTGGGACTTTATTTCATTTTTGTTATGGTTTCTTTTTCGGAATGAAATAAAGCCCCAAATTTCGAAAATTAAATAATGCCCTTATCTGGTATCTCTTATTCTCTGACATTATTAAAAGACGAATGCGGTGGGAGGCCTTATTTCATAGAGCCACTGCGGTCTTATCAAGCATTGAGAAACAGTCGATAGAAATGTGTCTATATCTTATATATACGAAAATAAAATAGGTCGGAGGCATTACGAAATGCCCGAGCAGCCAATGACTCAACCCCGATGCGTCCGACCTATGCAGTTTTTGGAGTGTCACTAAGAATTCTAAATTGAAGCATCAATAACCCCTGCATTCACCTAAGGAACTGTATGCTCAGCTTTGGCCGCAAGCGGCATAATTGGTCTATACTTTTATGAACATCTCGACCGTGCTGACCCTTCCTGTGCGACCGCACCCATGCACACCATATTTTGCTGACTCCCTTTCAACAGATGAGAAGAAAGCTGTTACCACTCGCATTGTCAGACCGATATTGTCGATATCATCGGCATATGCGAGCAGCATGTGGCTCTTATTAAATATGGTGCCAGACATGTTAACCGCTGCTTTCCTTAACACCTGTCCCATCCCTATGTTGAACAGTATGCATGACAAACCATCACTCTGTCTAAGATCTCTCGTCGGATCGAATGGCGTAGATAGATCCTTGCCAATCCGAACAGAGGATTTGGTATTCGTAAGGGTACACCGGCAGAGATGAGCTATCTTCGCAAGGATACCAAACTCAGACATGGCTTTGTATAGTCGATGCCTGATGGGACTATCGAAGGCAGCTTTGTAATCGACAAAGTGGTGGTAAGTGTCGATTTACTTCTTATGGGTTTTCTCCAGAATCTGCCGTAGTGTAAATATCTGATCCGTCGTGGATTTGCCTGGTATAAAGCCGCACTGATATGGTCTAATCATGTTTTCCACAATAGGCTTCAGACGTTCACACAGTATGCCAGACAGGACCTTATACGCAATCGGTAAGAGGCTAATTCCACGGTAGTTTTTACACTCATTACGGTCACGTTGTTGGTAGATTGGACATAGCACGCTGAGATTCCAATCCTCTGGCATGCTCTCCTGAAGCCAAATATTCTGTATGAGCTGTTGCACACAAGCTCATCTCCACCCACCTTAAACAACGCAGTTGGTATTACAAATTAGTATTGCAATATCTATATCACCACTTACAACTGACGGTGGTGCAACAACGACAATAGCTCCACCTCAGTGTAATCAATATTTTTAACACACTCACTTTGGCTCACGTTCACCCCACCACTACGCACAGTGTGATACTATCAGCATCATATTTACAACGCATAATTTTTACAGAGAATATCGTATCATACATACGATGATGATGATGATGATGGCACGGCGGCATTCATGTAATCAACTGCATTGACTGCGGCCGCTTGTCTTACATCCTCGCAAAAAAAAAACCGAACCAACATAAAGCAAAAAACCACAGCAAAAGTAGTGCGAAGGTCATTACATCTTGTTTTTTTTTTGCAGTGACGCAACTTTCAGTTAAGTTAATGCAGTCGTTGTTACTGTTGTTGTTGTTGTGTGGCAAAGAAAATGGCCATAATAACATGTTACTGGTATGGTGGCTGGCTGACTGGCTGGCTATTGCTTCATATTGTCTTTTTGGTCTTATTGACGTTTGCAACTCTCGTGATGGTTAAAGCTCAAGTGACTCCAATTATTCATCTTAGCATTGAAGCTGGCTGATCTGTGTGTCCAGTCAGTTAAGTGCGTTGTTGTTGTTGTTGTGATCGCATATTGTGATTGCATAGCATGAGAGGAGGGTAGATACATGATTCACAAATTAATACTATGCCTGTTACCATTTACGAGAATAAAAATTCCATTACAATTACATTATAGGTGAATGGAAAACAAAAAATGTTATAAGTATTATCTTACAAATCTTGGGAGAGGGAAAGGACCTTTAGGGGCATTAAAAAATGGGATACTCTTGTGCAGTTCGTTTAATAACAGTAATTTTAATGTATATTTAATAACTTATTTTTATTGTGTACATTTTTAAAAATTTTACCGATTATGTTATGATATTAAGCAACAACACACAAAAGACTTAAGTTACAAAACACGTGTTGAAAAACATCAGAGGGGGATGGAGTATTTGTATGGTTAAGCAACAATTATTAATTATCCTTATATGATTTTCTCATTGTTTTTAATGTTGCACACAGTAATTTGGCATAACATTGTAAATGGAAGACAAGAGCCACTCTTTGTTGATAGCTTATTAATGTAAAGCAATGATTTTCGCACATTTCTATGCACATTAAAAAAAAGTACCTTTATTCTGTTCTTAACAACCTAAAAAAGAAAGAATTACCAAAAACTACTTAATTAATATGAGCCAGATTGGCAAACCTACATGTGACACAAAAGGCTTAAGACACGAACTTGAGATAACGCTATAAACTAAGAGAACAAAGATGATTTTCTGCAAATACATTTTATTTCCTATAATCTATTTGGAATATGTCAATTTAACATCAAAGAATTGAAACTCCATCATAAATATTAGTCAATTAAGAAATGGCCCAATTTCGCCCCATACTGTAACAACCAACGCGTTCGTTTCCTAAGTCTTTTGTTTTGTTTCTATGTATTACCCAACTCTGCGCATTATTAGTATTAATTTCACTTGATCATTAACAATTGCTAAACCAATTAGTATCAAGTTATTATATATTACTACAATTCACATTTAATTCAATTGTAATAATTCATAATGCCACTTGAATTAATTGCATTACATTAAGACTTTGTTTTTTTGTGTGTTTCTCTCTTTTTTCAGAATATGACACCGAACATGTGCCAAATCATTATAGATATCAGCGCAAACGAAAAAAACAACCAAAACTCATAAGAAACCTATGACTGCGGCCACATAATTTTGTTTAATGACTAATGAAACAATCATGCTATGATTGATAACCACAAAAACGTCTCAATGGTACTGAACAGGTAGGTACTGGTACTCGTACTCATACTCATAGTATTTACTACATAAAGTACCTGACAAATTGCGAATGACGTTGCAACAGTCATCGTTTGAGCAGACATTAACAGCACAAAACCTATAGTTGTAATTACCTTCATGCTTGCCTAGCGAAAAACTATGCCCCGGGGGGTTGTAATGAATGGCACCGGTATTTAAGTGAACAAATATTAAGTTAAGAAAATATTTTAAATGTCAATAAGTGGCAGAATTTTTGTAGAATGATATTTCAGTTTTAAGTGATCTAATACGAATTTGGGTGTCATAATTTAATCTAATGATTTTCGTGATAACTTGTAGGTTTTTCTGTTAAAAGACGATCTTAAAATGAAAGAAGTGTAAAGCTTGATTTAGTGTTTCAAAGGGGCCGATTTTCCTGAAATTTTTACTATATTGAACCTACAATGCTGGTGGTAAACTATGATATTTATTATCTAAATATGTTAGGTGGGCTTGACACATCCCATACAAGGTGAATAGTCAAGACTTATGGGAATTACTATAACTAAGAGGCATTAATGAATAATGGTTAAAGTGAAAGCTCTGAATCTTTGTTACACTACTGTGATTAATCGGCCAAATAATGGGGGTGATCGGATTAGTGCCGTGTGGTATTTTACATATTAGATTATGAGCTTGCAACATACTTATATATATATATATATATATGACTAATTTGTAAATTATTTTAAATATATTCGTGATCTTTATTTCTAACAAGGTGTACACTGTACAGTAGAGTGGGTCGGTCCCAGTATTAAAAAAAAAAGTTGCACTTGTCAGTCCCTAAATTTGAAGATTAGGCAACAATGATTCTGGGACAAAAGAAAAAAAATTTTTGACTCAGACGTCAAATTTGACAAGTGACTGATTCTATCTCGATTTCTACCCCTTTTTTCCGGAGATTTTTCATAACGCACGTAAAGATCTTAAAAAATTGTGAATATATTGCTTTTGAATTACCCACTTTTATTCATAAACAAAAAAGTTACAAACGTTTTAAAAATGTACAAATGTGCTCAGAAGTCATATTAAATTAATTAATTCATCATATTAATTTGTTTAAATAACTAAAGTTTTTTATAAACCGAATGAAAATAAATAATTTCATTATGAAAATTCCACAATTAAATATATTAAGATGTTTAAGAATATTAGAAAGACACGTTAATTTCGACCGCCGATACACAATAGGGTGGCTCGAATTACAACAAGTTATTCAGATCAAATTTTAGTAGTGCGGAATACTTGCTATGGATAATACAAGTATTTTTGTAAAAAAAAATTGAAATCGGACAACATCTTTAGTTCTCGCACCGTGGTCAAATTGGCGGGGAAAGAGAAAAAATCCACATCTAGCCAAGAAACTGCCGCGGAGTCGCCCCTAGATGACGTCAAATGACGTCACAGCACAGAAAAAACTAAATGGGCCGTTTTTAGGGTGCGCGTAAAATTTTTTTTTCTTTTGTCCCAGAATCATTGTTGCCTAATCTTCAAATTTAGGGACTGACAAGTGCAACTTTTTTTTTTAATACTGGGACCGACCCACTCTAGTGTACAGTTGTCAACATATATATGAAGACTGAGGGATTCAAAATTCAGTATGGGGTTATTTTCCATTAAAGTGAAAAGCTGTCTAAAGCCGCCCGTGGCTCTAGACTGTCATCCGGGAGACCAGGGTTCGATTCTTGTTTCAGTCGTCTGCATTTCTTTCATCGGCGTCCCCCATAATTTTGTCTATAGCAACTCTGCATTAAAAGTAAACATTCGTAAATAGGGTGTGCTGTTATTCACAATAATGCAAGGAGATCTCCCAAATCTCATTCATGCAAAACCATTTTGTGTACCCTCACCCCACAGGTAGGAGAGTATACATCATTTGATACGACCCAAAAGTGTAACACTTAGAAGGAGTGACTTTAGACCCTAGGTTGGTTCCAACCAAATTCGATTCATGACTTTTTAAGTCGTTTGAGCCATGTCCGCCAGTCTGTTTGGCTGCACGGCTGGTGCGTACGATAACTTTCGAAAAACGCAATTAAATGTTATAAAATTTTGCACGAGGTTATATTTCCCCAAAACTACTTACCGTATTGCAAATGGACTACATGCCCCGCCCCTTCTGGTACTTTCCATACAAACACTTCATTCCGGTAACTTTATAAATCGAGTAATAATATCAACACACCCAACGGGATCGTACCCAACTTCTGAAATTAGTAAAGCTATAACAGGATAAAGTTTTGGAGAAAACTTGGAAGTCTAGCCACTCCCCTTCTGGTACCTCCCATACACATGTACCATTCCTCCTACTTTAGAGTTGAAATAATAATATCAATACACCCAACGCGATCGTGCCCAAAAAAGAAGCCCCTTTCGGTTCTATGATGACCCCCCCACTCAAATGAAAGATATTTTCGAGACGAAACCAACGATGTTATTTTTAGGTTCCTACAGGTCTCCTGGACCGAGTAAGAGCTTTCCGAATTTCCGGGACATACCAAAAAAAAAAATCGCGCGATTTTTTTAAAAATAATTTTTGACTGCGGCGCATTTACACACAACACACCCATTTTCACGCTAATTTACAAAAAAAAAATATTTTTCCCGGAATTCATCAAAAAGAAATTTTTTTTTTAAAAAATCGCGCGATTTTTTTACAATCTCAACCGTTACATCTCTAATTTAAAAAAACAAATAATATTTTAAAGGGATATATCAACACAAATATATATAACTAGCTTTCCCGGCTCGCGTTGCTTCCCCGTACATACAATGAACCTTCTTATGACTTTAAGCAATACAGGTAAAATGCCAACGCTTCATAAGACGAACGAATACCCAATCTATGTGATTGTAGCTTTATCCAATTGGTCTTAGCAATTGTACCGCTTTAGTCCCTTTTTATCCCTAAGAGTTAGAACTTTAAAAGATATTTTCATATCGCACAACTAAATTGAAACGGTACCCCCTCTAACTAAATAGGAAACATGCCCATATACGATTATAGCTTTAGCCGTTTGGTCTGCGCGATGGTACCATTTGGCAGTTCTCTAATTCTGTGGGGAGCGATTCTAAATACATTTTCGTAAACCTGCCATTAGGAATTTGATCTGGGTGATATCATCAGTTTTATCCCTTTTTCGGTATTTGTACGACTAAAGAACGAATTTTAAAATTACTTCACATCGTACAATTTTTGAGACTATACCTTTAGCCGTTTATTACCAGTTTTATCCCTTTTCAGTCCTTTTTACCCTTAAAAGGTAAGAATTTTGAAAACCCTTCTTGCTTCATTTTAATTCCATACGGAGCAAACCTATATAACTTATCATGATTGCATCATTAGCAGTTTGGTCTAGGCGTAGAAACTTTTTTATCCCTATTACGAAATTTTTACATAAAAACATCGGATTTAAAAAAAAATTCTTCAATCCAATTTGATAGTAAGCATTTCCATATCAATTTCGCGATTATACCATTATCCCTTATATACTTTTATCCCTTATTTGTAATTTTTAACCCATAAAACTACGAGTTTCCAAAAATCCGCTCTTAGCTATTAATATGACCGACAAACAATTGTTTCAAAAGGGGCGTGGCACTGCCCAGCGATACGTAATCCCCCATATACCATTTACATATGTAGCAAATCTCATATTCATACATTTAATGACTAAAGAAATATGACCGATTCAAATTTTGGCTGCCACACCTCTTTTCATGTAGCCTATGATAGAGACCCTACGGATAGTAATACTCAGTGAAAATTTTATTGCAATCAGTTCATTTATTTCGCCCAGATAACGATTTTTTCAAAAGGGGTGTGGCACCGCCCATTTTCTAGCGAGACGTATTCCTCTTTATATCAGTAACATATGTAGTAAATCTCATCTTCATACCTCTAATGGCTCTTGAGATAAGACCGATTGAAATTTCGGTTTGTGTAGGCGGTGCCACGCCCCATTGTCCAGCTACGTTTTCATGTAGCCTATGGTAGAGATCCTATGGACAGTATCACACATAGAAAATTCAATTGCAATCGGTCCATTTATTTGGCGGGGGTGTGGCCACGAGCACTTTCCACTTTATATGACCGATATAGGTACCAATTCTCGACTTCGTACCTACAATGGTTCAAACGATACAGTCATTTTAAAATGCATGTTGTATGGGGCGGTGCCACGCCCATTTTACCCCCTTTCAGTCCGAATTTCTAAAAATCCCTTCTTCACACATTTTTGATGACATTTAATTTTTCGATGGAATTTTTCAATTCATTTCTTTAAATTATTCAAATTTTCCATGATTTTTTCCCATTTTTTTAATTTTTTTACGGGGTTTTTCAGAAAAAAATTTTTTTTTTTTTAGAATTTTTCAATTTATTTCCTTAAATTTTTCTAACTATTTTCATGATTTTTTCACATTTTTTTAATTTTTTTTTTGGAATATCCCGGAAATTTAAATGGATCTAACTCGGTTCAGGAGACCCGTAGGAACAAAAAATAAAAATAACTTCGTTGGATTCGTCTCGAAAATATCTTTCATTTGAGTACCCACACATGGGGGGTCGTCATAGAACCCAATGGGCCCCTTTTTTTGGGCCCCCGGGGCTTAGCGCCAACTTTGACCTCGATTTTCGTGTTTTGGGGCGTATTTGGGGTGGGGTGGAATTTTTTTTTTTTTGGGCTCCCGCCCCATATTCTGCACTTTTGCCGAGATAACATTTGGTATACGGATAGTACTCGACACTTCAGGTTCAAATTTACATTTGAAATTTGTATCTTTGATCATATAGATTAGGGAGGCAGCATAATATGTGGAAGATTTCTTTTTGCGCAAATTTCAAAATGCCCGACAGGAATATGTTATGAATATGCCACTTGGTGTAAAAAATTCAAGATGGAAATTTCAGTACAACTATTTTCCGTGCCCCGAGGTCAAAGGTCTGGTTCTTAGTAAATCCTATTTCTTTACCAATGTGCGAGTAAGGAATTGCTTTTTTCCTCGGAATTATGTATTACTCAAATATTAAAGTGTATTGAAGGCGTCTCGGACCTTATTGCCAACTTGGTTTCAAATATCCTATACCTCTAATATACTGTGAAATTTTCAGGACGATCAAACTGTTAGTATGGCTGTTATAACGGCTTCTTTTAAATAGGGCGTGGTACAGCCCACTTCCACCATAGCTGTAACTAATATTGTACCAACAACACATACCAAATATCATTTTTATACCTCTTATAGTTTATGAGATACAGCCGTTTAAAGTTTTAATATTTATACCACGCCCACTAATTCAATCTCACCCATTTTTGTTGGATTGCGAACTTAGCTACCAAATGCATCCACAAAAAGCGATTGGAGAAACAGTCCTCCAGATATAGCAGTTTCAAAAATAAGGTCCAATGGGCGGGATTTTGCCCAATAACCGTTTTATATCAACTGACATAAATCCAAAGTTGAATTTTCGTTGCCATCCTAATATACATATGTATATGCACTGCTACAATGCGATATTGGTGCGAATTCCTTTGTTACTTATAAAAAATCTTATAAAACTGGAATTTTTCAGAGGCTAAAGTAATGGACCAGCCGTATTATAACAGCACAAAACATGCTTATTCCCTTAACCAAGTGCACGCACGGATCGAAAGGTCTATTCAGTCTATTATTGATCTTCCATTTGTAACTCTAAACGAAGTTTAGTGTAAGATCGGACAAAAACATGAATAACTTAACTATTTGTTAACCGATTTTTACAAACAAGCACTTTCTAAATAAAATAGTAAACAATAGGGTGTTCTTATAAAATCGGTGGCACAAACTTCTTCAAACTTAAAAAATAGTGAAAAAATTACAAAAGTGTGTAATTTCGAGGCAAAAAACAACCATATATGACAAGTTACCAATATAACTATATACATATATATCGTTGAAAGGGCTGCAGTCTCTTCTTTCTAAATCCACTGAGAAATTTAAAATATGATGATATTCAACCACGTTACTGGCTTATAAATGCGTAAAGGTTCGAAAAACCGGTATCATAGTGGTCTATATGAGCTATTTAGGTTACCTAGACACGTTCAGATTGTATTGGTATGTTCACGAATGTTGTTCAACTTTACCAGGGCTATAATTTTGGCGAACATTGTTAGAGAACAATTTGGACTCCCTCAAAGTAATGCTCAAAAAAGTGAAAAAATAAAAATTTCTCCTTAAATTTTTTTTTGAAAAATAGCAGGAGTAACCAAAATTTTTGACATAATTTGTTAATAAAGTTAGTGCGCAAAACTCCCAGCTACACAATTGCAGAATACAGTTAAGTGATATCACGAAGTGTAAGTAAGCTGATGGACAAAAACTGATGACACCTTTTTTTGAGGGACTCACAGATTTTGAGAATCTTTAGGGTTCCATAAAAAAAATTGGTCGCCAATCTCGCCAAACTGAGTATAGGGCTTTTATCGATAGTAGAATCGAACCTATACTGTCACGTTCTTGTATTTTACAAAAAGTCGTCATTTTTTGCATAGTGTAATGCAAGGTAGACCAATAAAAAAACAAAATTATTTTCGACGAATCCGAACATCACTGTTTGAGAAGCTGTTCCTAGACAAACCGATTGACTCAACACTATACTGCAAAGTTGCTGTCGAAAACATCGAGTGTGCCGGCAATAAAAGAAAATTGTATTGCCTAAAACGTGACAAATTCCCCTATACGATACTTATTAACTTCAAATCGATATTAAATTATTATGGCATGTAATTTGACAAAACGAATGATGCAGAAAGTCTTCTTTTTGGGTCTACTTCGACGTGTAGTTCTCAGAATTGAGTCCCAAATCAATGAGCTGAATTATGTTGTACTGTGCTATGCTCCATTAGCTTATTTTGTATTTGTTAACCCTGATGTGCGGCGAAGTTTATTTTAGGTAAAAAAACTTAAAATAAAAAAATCTGAGAAGCTTTTAAACTATAACGATACCAAACCTACTTTCCATTCATTATTCAGCAAAATATTCTATATTTAAAGGCTTCACAATCAGCAATTGATAATGTTCCACGATAAATGAATGCCAATTTATAGTGTTCGAGCACTTTGCACTTTTCCCTTCTGAAGAAAACACAACTAAGATAATCGTAAAACATTAACCTTAAAACAAGCAAGGCTTATTTAATAAAATAAAAATCGATTGTTTTTAATAGTCTTTGGGCTAATGGAAATTGCAAAATCAATTTAGGAAGTGATTGGCTCGGGTGTGTCAGCATATCTGCAATTTAATCTCACTAATCTATTGTTGCTTGTTTAAGCTCACAAATTTATAGGTTTCTATTTTAAAAGTGCCCATAAACTTACTTTAGTCAGATAACAAATGTTTGACTTTGTAGGAAATCCTAACAAAAATTTCAATTTAAAAAGGTCATACCTTAGTGCTTGTCTCACAAATTATTCTTATTTATTTAAAGATTTATCTTATAAATTTATAGTTTTATTTGTTTTTGAGTGAGCAGGAAAATTGTTTAACTTATGATTAAATTTGATTTTATAAAATCTGAAAAAAAAATTTCAATTTAAAAGACGTAATTTGCTATTTCGCCATTTCAATGACAATTTCAATAAATATTTTTTTGATTTAACATTCAGTAGTCATACAATGTAATTAATTTTGAATTTAACAAATAAACACATCGTTTAAATTAAAGTAACTAAATATTTTTCAATTATCCAATAAACATTGTAAAACTCAAATCTCTTTTGTATTATTTAACTGGCTTGAAATTGAAAAACAGTTATATTTGTGCAAACTATTAGAAATAGAAACTTTGATTGAAAATCTACATTTGTTCATTCAATGCGGTAATAGAAATCAAATACGACGACCTTCGCATAATTCCGCTGTATGTTTTTTTGTGCGAATACCCGTTTGTAGCAGCAACAGCAATAACCTAAATACCAAACAACGCATTCTTCGCCTAACAGAAACTATTTAAGATTTTTAACTTAAAATGCCAAAATAT
This sequence comes from Muscina levida, assembly GCA_964034835.1. Classification (NCBI taxonomy): domain Eukaryota; kingdom Metazoa; phylum Arthropoda; class Insecta; order Diptera; family Muscidae; genus Muscina; species Muscina levida. The sequence continues at coordinate 45,989,791 of OZ035883.1, read as the reverse complement.
AATATATTATAAATCCGGCCAAAGAAAACGAAATCGATTTGCCCAAAATATCCACAAATAAAAAACAACCAAAGAAAGACATTCAAGTATTTTGTAATACTTGTACGAAAAAATGGTACAAAATTATGAAGTAAAAAAACAACAACATAAGCAAATAAACAAAACAAAAAACCACCACAATATTGATTAGATGTCACGTCAAATCTGCATAAATGTATCTACTGCGGCGGCAGAGCTATATAGATTGGGTATCTTCATAGCCATGTGGCGTGACTTGCACTCTCATAGTCAAAGTTGCCTTTGGATGTTCACACACTAATTATGGGTAATATTTGCAAAGTGTTTGATTATTTCTTGTGGCTATTGTTTGGCTATGACATGGCTTAATTCTTCAAAAGTTTGTAATATTTTCATATGGCCATAACAATGTAAGTAAGAGAAATGGCAAAAAAAAAACAGCTGATCAAAAATTTATTGGAAGTGATAAGCTTAATTATTGCATGCAGTCATACATCACTCTTAATTTCTTTTTGTTAAATATTTTTGTTTTTCACAAAAGTTGTATGCGATGCGATACACAGCGATAGCGGCGGCTTAATGTCTGGCCTCCGATGGCCGTAATGATCAATTGATGTGTACGCTACATGTAGTTGGCCAGATAGTGCAATACTGTGTTATCAGTTGATATACCTAAAATCCAAATAAAATCGGGTGTGCTTAGAAAAAGCAATCTGAGTTTTGAATATTCATCACTTGGAATACATGACACATAAGGTTTGGTGTAGTCCACGACTTTTTGAATTCGATTCGAACCACCACTTATGTTGTGTTGTTGGGGAAAAAAATGCATGACCAAAATTTAGGAAAGATGCAAGGTACGGTCGAATGGCAGCGCATCGTGTGGAAATTTGGAGGGGAAGGAAAAAATCTACATTAAGCCCCGCAACTGCACCGGGGTCGCCGACCCCCTAACATTTTCCCCAAATATATATATACCCCCATCTTCTCCCCTAAGGGGGCTTCCATATAAAAAAAAATCACTTTTATAAAATTTGCTCCCATCGCTTTGACGGCCCCAAAGGTGTCCCTTTGAGGATTCAAATGTATGATCGGCTCCCAATATTTTTGCAACCCCAATAGTTTGTCAAAACATATCTACCCTCTATTATTAACCCTTAAGGTGGTATCCATACATTTTTTTTTATTTTATATTTATTTTAAGAAAACAGCTCCTGCTGTTCCCATGGTGCCTCATAGAGGGGTGAAATATATGACCGACGCCCAATAGTATTTCCCTCCATTTCCCTCCAACATTTTTCACGAACATATCTATGATATGATCCAAAAAACTGTTGAGGTTGCAAAAATATTGGGGCCGGTTTCAAGGGGCCTCTAGGGGCACCATTAGGATAGTTAGAGCGGTTGGAGCAAATTTTTTTAAAAATTTAATTTTTGACCCTTAGAGGGTCACGATGAGTGGTAGGTATCGGTCACACATTTAACCTTTTAGGAGAGATTTCGGAACAGTTGCAAAACTTGTTTTGGATTTTTTCCCCTTCTCTACCATTTTTGACTAGAACGCACAGTAATCTTTGACAACACCCACCTCCCCCATTATTTGGCTTATGCATTTATTCTTTCCAACCACACAAATTTAGGAGTGAGCTTTACCCAAATCTTGTTACTACGGATACTTTGCAACACCAGTATGTATAAAATACGAAAAGTTTTTCGTTAAAATCCGGGGGCTCGATTTCGACTTTAGACCCATGGTTTGTTGGACAAATTTTCTTGGAATTCATTACAGATAACGATATTGATAACCGCTTGGTCGAGAAAAAATTGACACACCCTAGTGTATGTACTTGAGAATGAATTTAGTTTATTTATACAGGATGTACCAGTAGGAGTGTGGCAAAGATTTCGATTTTCTAAGAATTTGTCTACTAGTACAAGAAAACTGACCAAATTAAAATATTCTACAAATAACCGTTTAAATGTTACGAGGAGGAAATTATTAATTTTCCACCAAATAGGTCAGTTTTTATGGGAGGTACCAGAAGGGGTTGGCCAATATAGATTGTATTAGGGGTGTCAAAGTTCGAATTGTTTATCGTCGCTGAATATTTTTGTGTTGTAGACAGATAAACAACTCATATGCCGTTAAACAGATGATTTGAAGACCTTTAAAAGTATATGATTGGACTTACCATATCTCTTATAGATACCCAGCGGTAAATGAAACGAAGTACCTATTTAGTAATCCACGACATCAGAATGACATTGTAAGCGAGGATCTAAGTACTTAGAATTTAATGCGTGTGTAATGTAAAAAAACAACGTCCACTCATTATAACTCCGATTACAATGCTATTGAAATGACACCTACTGACATCGTCACTTACTTCGTAATCAAGCGTGTTATCAAGCTCGCATAATACTCCGCTTATAATGTAATTGCTTCCGAAATGGTACTTACTGACATCTTTCCTTGCTTTGTAAGCAAAACCGCACCGATTAAACGGCCTATGACACTCCTGTGTAAATGTAAGGCAGAACATAAGCGAGAGAATCATCACTGATTGCTACTAAATATAGCTGACATCAGCGATTACGTAATGGGTATTTTTACCGCTGGGTATCGAGATATTTGATGCAAAGGAGCGTCATATGGTAATGGTTTCGGTGTCATTAAAAAGTTGGCACAGTGTGTATACGGATGAAACAAGATACCAAAATTTAGATTTATTAGTCTTTGCTATATTTAATACCAAAAAAACTAGTTTTAAAGCCTGATATCTCGGGAAAGGATAGAGATATTAAAAATATGCACATACACTTTTTTTTGTAGATTTGTTAATTGTTCCTAATGCAATTAAAATTTTGCATCAAAAATCTCGACATCTATAAAAGATATAGTAAGTCCAAACATATACTTTTATAAAATTTAATCATTTTTTGTTACAATTGGTTTTGCCCCCTCCGAAATTAAATCCCTGCTCTTGACCATTCCATACGTCGTCAGTGGTCTGAATGGTGGCAAGAAATGGCAACAGTGGATAATCAATTTTCGAAGAAAATCATCTTCAGTGATGAGGCACATTTTTACCTCAGTGGATTCGTCAATAAGCAGAATTGCCGCATTTGGGCAAATGGTAATACAAGAGTGATTGTCGACAAAACCTATGCACCCACAAAGTGTGACTGTTTGGTGCGGTTTATGGGCTGGCGGCATCATCGGGCCGTATTTTTTTCCAAAATGAGGCCGGTCAGGCAGTTACTGTGAATGGTGTTTGCTATCGTGATATGATAACGAACTTTTTATGGCCAGAATTGGAAGATATGGATGTGAACGATATGTGGTTTGAGCAGGACGGTGCCACTTGCCACAATGGCCGTGTTATCTCACGTTGGGGCTATGTCACTTATCCCCCAAGATCAAGTGATTTGACACCGTTGGATTTCTTTCTTTGGGGTTATTTGAAAGAAAAGGTGGACATCGATAAGCCAGCAACAATTCAAGAGCTAAAGGATGAGATAATTCGACAAATTAACGGCATAGAACCTCAATTATGCATCAACATCACTGAAAATTTGGACCAACGGATGGAGGTGTGCCGTCGAGGTCGCGGCGGCCATTTGGATAATATTTTGTTCCAAATATAATTACCAATATTATAATAATTAAAAGTAATGACGACAATTTTCTAAATAATTTGTGCTTTATTCAAAATCAACATCGTCGCTTTAAATTTATCCACCCTTTAGTAGACGTGGCATTTTCCAAAGTAATGGACAAATTCGATTCATGACTTTTTAAGACATTTGAGCCATGTCCGTCTGTCTGTCTGGTGGCTGTCCGGCTGGTTCGCACGATAACTTTCGAAAGACGCAACCAAATGTCTTGAAATTTTGCACGAGTTAATATTTCCCCAAAACTACTTACGGTATTGCAAATGGGATACATGGCTCCGCCCCTTCTGGTACCTCCCATACAAATACATCACTCCGCCCACTTTAGAAATCGAGTTATAATATCTATACACCCAACGGGATCGTACCCAAATTCTGTACTTAGTAAAGCTATTACAGGATAAAGTTTTGGAAAAAAATTGGAAGTCTATCCACGCCCCTTCTGGTACCTCCCATGCAAATTCACCTTTCCGCCCACTTTAGATATGGAGTAATAATATCAATAAATCCATCGCGCTCGTACGTACCCTAATTCTTAATTTAGTAAAGCTGTAGCAGAATACAGTTTTTGAGATAAAAACTGAAGTCTACCAACGCCCCATCTGGTACCTCCCACACACATCTGGTACCGCCCACTTTAGAAATCGATTAATATTATTATTAGAACTACCGCGATCGTGACCAAATTCTGTATTTAGTAAAGTTCAAGCAGGATAAAGTTTTGGAGAAAAAATCTGGAAGTCTAGACACGCCCTATTTGGTACCTCCCATACAAATGTACCTTTCCGCCCACTTTATAGATGGAATAATAATATCAATACACTTGACACGATCGTGCCCAAATTCTGTATTAGTAAAGCTATAACATGATAAAGTTTTGGAGAAAAAATATATGGATGTCTAGACACGCCCCTTCTGGTACCTCCCATACAAATGTACCACGCCGCCCACTTTAGAGATTTAGTAATAATATCAATATTCTCGACACGATCGTGCCCCAATTCTGTATTTTGTTATGTTATAACAGGACAAAGTTTTGAAGAAAAAATTGGAAGTCTAGCGGCGCCCCTTATGGGACCTCCCATACAAATGTACCTTTCCGCCCACTTCAGAGATGGAGTAATAATATCAATACATCCAACGCTATCGTGCCCAAACTCCGTATTTAGTTAAGCTATAACAGGATAAAGTTTTGGAGGATAAACACGCCCCTTCTAGTACCTGCCATACAAATTTGCCACTCCACCCACTTTAGAAATCGAGTAATAATATCAATATAATAGCAATTTTTTTATTTTACTGAGGATGTGGTATATGTAAGTCGGGTCGCCCGACTGAAACTTTCTTACTGGTTTTTTGTTCTAGTGCACAATGACAGTTGCAACTTTTTATTTATAATAATGATTAAAGGGTTTTAAATTGTTGACAATTTATATCATAACATTTCCATTATTTAAAATCAGAACTATGTTCGTTTCGGCGACGAAGGTTACTACTCTGCGGTTAACAAAAATCTGCGCAGATTTCCATAAGTAGAGAATATTGTGTAGTAACTCTTTGTTGAATAGATAACAGAACCCAATAGTGTTAATGTATGCGAAAAACTGCAAACTGTCATCATATTTCAAAGCAATCGAATGAACCACAGCATATATATTTGTTTTGTTTTTGTATAACAATAACTGCATTGGAATTGGAATTTATCTTAAATTAGATTCTGCGCTTTAAATCAAACTTATATCAAAGCAATATAGAAGCTGGTGTCATAAGCCCCAGACCGAACATTTTTAAGGGCAATAAAATCTGCATATTCTGTATTATGAACTATAGAAAAAATATACTCTAAATTACTGTTTATGTGATTCCATCCAAACTATTGACACACTGTGTATCGTTAAATACTTCTTCATCTTAACAGATCATCTCTTAATATGCATTTGAATGATGCGACCTTGATTTGATATCACGACAATGTGTTCCACCCATATATTGTATGACATTGTAGATCATTTTAATGGTATGTGTAATACATTCTCAGAATGAATCTGTTGCATTCTTCTATATTCACTGAGATAGCTATCAATTTAAAACTCACGTGCAAGAAATTTGATAAATTATAGTAAGACACGCTCTTAAAATCTCACTCGTGGATGTCTTTAATGATTTACTTTCCACAACAAGTTTGTGTTGCATAGCGCATGAAAATTGAAGCATGATGTATGTGTGAATTCGTCATTTCTTTGACTGCTCTTTTTTCTTTCATCAGTATCTGCTCGCATTCAGCTCAGCTCAGTTCAGTTTGACATTGACTTACTTTTTTTTAAAAGTTATGTCTTGTCGCGAGTTACTTTCTTGAGGTGCTTGATTAGCAACTTTTTTGTTTTCTTCTTTTCTTTTCTTGTTGGTTTCTTCTTAGCCCCCTCCCCCCCTCAAAAAAAACCATAAAGAAAACAATACAGTAAAAAAGAAAACAATAAACGTTAAAAGAGATACAATATGAGGTTTTTGTCTTTCTTGAAGCAACAAGATACCACAACAAGGCAAAAACCGCAACAGCAACAACAACCACAATCTCCCGAGTAACGCTCAACATAAACAGTTCGCCGATACTAAAGCTGTCGAACTGTGGAGACTTACCAACATCAGCATCACATAGCCATAGCTAAAAATTATGTAAATCGCCGCAAACAAGATATGCGAATAATGTGAGGTAATATGCAAAATACATAAACATAATGTGCCGGGGAGATGGATATGATGATTAAAATAGTTAATAGATTGATATTGAAATCTATTGTAAACAAAATGTTTCAAACAAAATAAAACAACAACAACTACTTAAGACATGAGTTTTTGCTTTCAACAAAATTAGCTGTTATGTATGGACACCCAACGCATGTGCAACGATGGCATGTGTACGTACGTACGTACGTACAGCACATGTTTGGGGTGTAGGTTGGAAGGACAAATGAAACAAAAGACTTAAGACACAAGCGCAAAGAGGGATTTTCGTTTAAGATTGAATTAATAGTTTTATAGGTGGTGGTGTGGTGGGGTTGATGCGTGGTGAGTGGTTCACTAACTGTTAATTATAAGATATGGGTTACAAAGACGAAAACTAAGGTAAAAAGTGTGGGGAACGGATTAATTTTAGTGGCTGATGTGGGAAAAGAGAAATTTACATAATTAGCGAGTAAAAAAATTAATTTGTTAGTAACAAATTAATGGCCAAACATGAAAACAACTACTTTCATCAGCCAGAAGTATAACGGTATTGATGCGATGATTTGAACCTGGGTGCATCATAGAAATTAGGGTTATCTTTTATGAAAACTATTCACCACTTAGGTAGTTGTGCTTAAGAATCAAATCAAATTAACCAAATATTATCTGTCAAGCACAGCAAAAACTGACTACAAATTTCAAGTAATTAAACAGAATTGTTATTAATCAATATTAAAAATAATCAAATAAATTAAATTTGTTGTTAATATAATAAAACATATTAATATTATAAAAGTGAATGTTTGTCTGTTTGTTTGTATGTTTGTGGCTCAATCACGCCTAAACGGCTTAACCGATTTCAATGAAATTTGGAAGACAGTTAGTGAACTATACGGAAATTACCGAAGGCTATAATTAATCCGACCCTATGGGCGGAGTGGGCGTGGCAAAACATTTTTTAGAGCTAGGGGTTAAAATTTGATACACAGATAGTACTTGGTAACACGAATATGAATATGAGGACAAAATTTTAATTTTGGACCAGTGGGCGGAGTAGTCGTGGCAAAACATATTTTTAGAGCTAGGGAGATAAAATGTGGTACATAGATAGTACATGGCTACACGAATATAAATATGCAGACGAAATTTTAATTTTGGATCAGTGGGCGTGGCAAAACTTTTTTTAGAGCTAAGGAAATACAATTTGATACCCAGGTAGTACTCGACAACACGAATATGAATAAACAGACAGTATTCGGCACTACAATTACCAAATTGCAGACGACAATTTTAATTTGGTCAGTGGGCAAAGTATGCAAACAGTAGTTTAGTCCTATAAATATAAAATTTGATACACAGATAGCTCACGGCACTACAGCTACAAATTTGCAAACAAAATTTAAATTGTGGATCGGTGGGCCCTAGAGAGATATAATTTGGTAGGTATACGGGTAGTTCTCAGCACTACAGGTTTATGTTTTAAGACCAAATTCTTATTTCGATTAGTGGGTTGTTGAGGCGTAGCGAAAATTTGTTTATCCTATAGAGATGAAATTTGGTGTGCAGATAGTGCTCGATCAGCGAGCGGATGGTCATATAGAGAGATAACATTCGACATAATAAAACGTTGTTGGTTGACCTGGTTTAGGAGTTACTTGGGTTAACGAATTGTTTAAAGAGCTCCTTGCCGGGTCAACTAGGTTTCTATATAAACAAAACTAAAGAAATATAGTCGTTCTTTTAATAAATTGAAAGGTGGGAGTGTCTTCTTTTGATTTAAAATGGAAATAATTTTCGGAACTGGAAGAATTTTAAACAAATAACATAGTGCGAAAAAAATATACCCAAGACGTCATACTATTTTTCTGGTATGACGGGTTTTTACCTGTAACTCAAGATTTTGGGGGTGTTTGGGAAATTTCAAAAACTGATTCTTGTTGTACTCAGCTGCACCTACCAGAAAAACTGTATAATTTTCCATGTATATCGATTTCACTTCACTGTCTCACATTGTAATGTATGCAAATTTGAGGGGGGAAAAAACTACTTGGATTGTATGGGCGGTGGGTGTGGCCTATTTTGATAAAACTTTACATGTATCTTTTTTGAATTCTAGAAAGTGTATTTACCAAATTTGTAGAATTTTGCTCGGATAAGAAAAATTTTATGCGAAAAACTTAATTTGAATTATATGAGCGGTGGGCGGTGGCAGTGGCCGATTTTGGTTAAATTCCAGTTGTTTCTTAATTTAGTCAAAATAACGTTCGGTGTCATCTTTTAATGATTTCGCACCATTTCTTATAGTTTTTGTACAAAAATATACTGAAAAGTGATTTTTTGTGGTAGGTTGGGGTAGTCCTCAGAGTAATAGTTCAATTTGCGAGTATTATGTGCATTTATGGTTAAGAAAAAAAGAAAAATTTTTTGTCATTATTTTTTATATAAGATTTATAATTATATTCATTTTATTTTTGTAGTATTTTTGAAACCATGTATGGCCCTAAGGGCTCGGTTTTTTATATAAGTACAAATAAATAAATAAAAGTACTTTTATTGGACCATAAATATACTTTTTTGTAGTACAAGTGTACTTTATTTTCTTGTACCAACAAGAAACATTTATTTATTGTATCAGTTGGGTACCTTAATTGTAGAAAAAGTACTTTTATTGTACGCAAAATTATACCAAAATTGTACTAATATTTATGTACCAAAAAGTATTTTTATTGTACTAGAAGTATCTTTATTATATCTTTATTATTATTATACTTTTATTTCAATACCCAAAAGTAGTTTGATTGTACCAAATATTCATTTTATGTATATACCAAAAAGTACTTTTGCACAAAAAACTAATTTTATTGTTCCAAGAAGAAATTTTATTGTACCAAAAAGTACTTTAATTGAACCTAAAATAACTTTTATTGCATTAAGAAGTTATCTTTTTGTATTAACAAGTATTTTTAAGGTACCAAAAAGTACTTTTATTGTAACAAAAAGTACTTTCAATTAACTAAAAATCACTTTAATTAGATAAAAAGGTACTTTTGTTGTTCGACAAAAAGTACTTTTTACTAAAAACAACTAAAAATTGTGTTCCTAAAGCTTTGAAACTAAAAAGCACTTTAATTAGAAACTAAGTTTTAGAAACACAATTTTGAAAAGTACTTTTTTCGAACACCAAAAGTACTCCTTTATCTAATTAAAGTGCTTTTTAATTAATTGAAAGTACTTTTTTGTTACAAAAACAGCTTCTTAATACAATAAAAGTTATTTTAGGTCCAATTAAAGTACATTTTGGAAGTTTCCTTTGAATTTTCCAAAAAGTACTTTTATTCTACTACAAAGTACCTTTATTGTACCAAAAACTGAAACTGTCTAAAACTTAAAAAAAAACTTAATTTCCCTTAGCTTCCCAAAAATGAGTGTGTGAACTTAAGTATTTCAGTGAGTTAATGTGCTTCTACCTTTAAACTCACAGAATGGGACCTACTGTTCAACTATGAATCCGAACGTCAGTTTTTTGCGAAGTTCATACAAGACATTTCGATCGATTTTACTAATCAGACAGGGCTCGCGTACTGTTACTGTACATGCTCATTACCATGCAACGCTCGGTCTAAATTTTGTTCCTAAAAATCCACTAGTTATCATCAAATATATGTTGAGACTATAGTCCCATACGAATTGAAGTTTGCTTAAATCACTTTCATCCTCAATAATGATAAGTACATTAACATATAAATACATACCATCACAACAATAAAGTGAGATGTTTGGGAATATAACGATATAGAAAGCTCACCTGAAAGTATACAAAAAAAAATTCAAAATTAAATTAAACCAAAATTATACAATTTTTATATTTTGTTTCATTAAAGATAAATAAATTTATATTTAAAAAAAAAACTATCTAACGTCATCAATTTACGTTAGTGTATCGAATGATACATCAAATTCGGCTAAAGATCAGAAAAGAGTTTTTAAACCTGGCTCCAGTCATTCAAAAAAAAAAAAATTTGTTCTTTCATTTTTGGCTTCCCTCGAATGTTGTTGACAGCAACTTCGCAGTATAAGTGTCGAGTCAATCGGCGTGTCTAGTAAGAGCTTCTCAAACAGTGACGTTCGCATTCGTCGATAAACAAGTAGGTGCCGTTAGTTTTGAATCTAAAAATAGAAAGCGTGTTAATTCACAACAACGCGAGAAGCTCTCCCTTACCTCATTCATGGGGTGCAAAGGGAAATTAAGTTTTTTAAGTTCTATCGTCATAGAAAATTATAAATATGTAGAACGTTTTTAAGATTTTTCCTCCTGAATAGTCCTGCATGATAAGCGATTCAGTACTATAAGCCCGCAAGTGTCGTCCCGAACTGTTAAGGTAACCACCTTTTACAACCATTACTTACAAAGTTACCCAATCTTGCTAAGTAGAACTATTACCACATGCGAGCGAGCTATTCAATTGCAGTGCAAGTGTATGAATATTCGTCCCCCCTCCCCTCATTGTATAACCAAGAAACGTCATAATCAATGTCATTCACTATGCCCCGTACTGACGTCTTTGTAAAACAAAAGGCTTTGAATAAAAAATCAAAAACTAAACTTTTCCATTGCTCTCAATGAACTGTAACAACAGAATACGGCGGCCGCCACCATCGTCGCTGCCGTACATTGGCCATATTTCACTTTTGCATTAGGTTTTTTTGCTACATCTAAACCATTTTTACGATAAGTTTAGAGTTTAACAAGAAGCTAACAATATATGTGTACTTGTCGATCGTTATTATTATTAACAATTTCGTAGCTATCATTATTATTTATTATGCTTAGTTGGGTCATAAAACAGTCGTCGTCGACGTCGTTGACTAACTCCAGTGATGCGTTGAAATTTTAAGCGTTCTCTGTTTCTTCTTTATTTTTTTTTTGATTTTTGTTACTTTAGCTTAAAAATATAGTTACTACAATTTATGATTTAGTACTTTTTGTATTTCATTTAAAATTGTATTTTTAGTTTTCATATACTCGTACATATGTATGTAACGTTTTGTTGTTGTTGTTGTTGTTGTATTATACACATGAATATCACTCATGTGTGATGTTTGATATTTCATTACACATTTTGAATTGGGGCAAATTTTAAATGTTTTCCTCCCCAAATGTGTTTGTATGAGTATGAGTATGAGTGTGTGTGTGTGTGTAGGTTAGAGGTTTCGTTTAAAAATTTAATTAGTTTAAGATTTTATTTAATATGTAATTGAAATAAAACGTAAGCTACTAAAATTTAACGATGTGGAAAAACGACTCAAAACGTTTGTCGTAAATGATGACTCAATCGTATTTTAAGGGGAATATAAATAGAAATATTTAAATAAAACAAACAAACAAATGTAAAGTGATGATTTTGGAAAATCTTAAAAAAAAATTATAGTTCTTTGTGGAATAATACTAAGCTGAAAAATTAATGTCTCTATCTACCTCAAACCAAATATAACAAGTTATCAATGGGTAATTCTAAAACAGAACGATAAAAACCATATTTTTGCAATTCGGTTTCCTTCGATTTCAATTCAGTTTCACATATGGGTATTTCTCCAGAAATGTCTGCCGTCATCGAAAAATTACAAGTTGACAAAAAATTGTTTCTGTTTTGTATTAGTAAAGGCAAATACTTAAATTTTATTAAATTAAATTGTTCAAAGTTTAGCTTAGTTTTCATGATGACTAAACGGACTGCAATATTGAATTTTTGTGACCATGGAATAGCCCATATAAATGATGATTTACCATATATAAATAGCTACTACTAATAAACACAATCCACTTGTAATCGAGGGTGTAATATTATTAGATAATAAAAGAAGATACACGTGCTGACAAATATCACAGTATAAAAAAAAGGTTTTCGTGTATGTTTATCGGGGAGTCAACTTATGGCTATATCAATGATATGACATAGCATTATTCAATAACCAATAGATGACGAGCTAAAGCATTTCTACCATTTAAAAATCTAATAAAACCTGTAAAATTGATTTTATAGATTTTACAATATTTATCACACTATTCACTTTGATTACGAAGCAGTTTGCAAAATTGGAAAACAGTAGCATTATATTTTGTATATTTGTGAAAATTTCAATATAAGATTTTCCAATAAGAGGTGTTATTTTGAATGGCCCGCTATTTCGGTAGCTGTCACTTTGAAGCTTTTATTCTTTGACATTTGACAAGTAGAAACTACGCCATTACTAAAAGAACAACTGAGAATATTGCTGCTGTTGCCCAAAGTGTTGAAAAAACCCCAGGTTTGTCCATTTCTCGTTGTTCTTTGGAATTGGGCATTCCACAAACGTCATTACACCGTATTTTGCATAAAGACTTGGGTCTTAAGGCTTATAAAGTTCAGTTAATACAAGAACTCAACAACGTCGTGTCTTTACTGATTGGGTCCTTAAAGTGCATAAAAATGATCCGGAATTCCACCTTGGTGCCTACGTCAACAAGCTAAATTGTCGCATCTGAGACTCGGAAAACCCAAGAGTTATTGTTGAGAAGCCTCTCCATCCGCAACGTGTGACTGTTTGTTAAGGTTGATGTCCAGGCGGGGTCATTAGACCATACCTTTCAGAAAATGAGGTTGGATCAACAGTTATGGTGAATGGATTGCGTTATCGAGAGATGATTAATGATTTTTCATGTTCGGAGTTGGATGGTATTGATTTGAACTTTGTTTACTTTAAACAAGACGTCGCTAAGAGCCACACAAGCAACGAAACCATTGAAAAGTTTCCGGACCGTGTTATCTCTCGAAGAGGTAATCACAAACAAAAATCCACCGAGATCTTGTGATTTCTTCCTTTGGAGTCACGTGAAAGATAAGGTCTACGCCAACAGACCAGCGAAGACTCAAGACCTTAAAGATAAAATTCGTGAGGATATCGAGGACATATGGCAGCCACTTTGCGATTTGGTTATGGCAAATTTCATGAAAAGGATATGGTCCTGTAAGCGTGCTTGTAGTGGCCATTTGACTGACGTTGTTTTACATTATTATATAATAATCATTCCTCTTTATAATAATCATTTATTTAAAAAAAAATTCACTTTTCTTTAAATACCAAATTAACACCGGATATTGGAAAACCCTTTATATAAATATAATAATTTTAGTTTATATGCTTCGGTTGAAGATAATAATAATATAAAATAATAATAATAAAATAATAATCAATAAAAATATTAAAAATAGAAAAAAAAATTAAAATATTAATAATTCTAAAAGTATTAAAAATTAAAAATATTTAAAATACTAAAAATGTTTTAAATATTAAAAATATGGAAAATATTAAAAATACTAAAAAAATCAAAAAATATTAAAAATATTAAAAATATTAAAAATATTATAAATATTATAAATATTAAAAATATTAAAAATATTAAAAATATTAAAAATATTAAATATATTAAAATTATTAAAAAATAATAATATTAAAAATATAAAATATATATGCTCTTGTTTGTTATTGTCGATCTGTTAGAAGTATGAATATGTTTTTCATTGTTCGGTTTGAGATCAGTTTTCTATTATCGCTAATAGAATTTGTTTTACAAGAGTTGTGTGAAATGTATTATGTTGACATGTCTATCTGCCCTGCCAGCTGTGAACATAATACATTTCACACAACTCTTGTAAAACAAATTCTATTAGCGATAACAGAAAACTGATCTCAAACCGAACAATGAAAAACATATTAATATTAAATATATTTAAAATATTTACAAAATATGTTTATTTGTGTTTGTTAGTCGATCTTACAGTACATTATATTAATTTACGTTAGTGTATCGAAAGTAGTAGTAGTAAGCGAAAACTATATGCTTAGTAGTAGTAGTAATCTTAGTTAAACAATATACCTTGTAAGAAGCTTGAGCTTTGTGGTGAAAAAGCCTGGGCTTTGTGGTAAAGCTTGAGCTTTGAGGTAAAAAGGGAATCGTGGGGATAAAATATCCTCCATTCTCATGGTTGATTATTAATGGTCAAATTCATAACTATGCAGGACATTTTCGGCTGATATCTACTTCACATGCATATGTTTGACATAATTGTAGATATATATACAGCTGATGATGAACCATTGTGCATCAGTTCGTCACAAAGGGATCTGAAGATGAACTCGTCATGGAGTTCGGAACGCGTCATCCTAGTGCATGACACACTGAATTTGACCAAAAATCAAACAATAAATAAAAAATACTTTTCTGATCTTGAGCCGAATTTGTAATATCATTTCGATACCCTAACGTAAATTAATATAATTTACAAAATATTTAAAATATTAAAAATATTAAATATATAAAAATATTTAAAATACTCTTGTAATAACAAACAAAACATCGATCTGTGCAGAATTACGAATATTATGAATATATATTAATATTAAAAATATTAAAAATATTAAAAATATTAAAAATATTAAAAATATTAAAGATATTAAAAATATTAAAAATATTAAAAATATTAAAAATATTAAAAATATTAAAAATACTAAAAATATTAAAAATCGTTCTTGATTTTTTTTTGTTGATCTGTATTGAATTATGATATTGTCATGGTTCGGTTTGAGATCGGTTCTATTGGCAATTATTTATTATTGCCAATAGGTTTTTAGTCAAGAGTGTGAAATGTATTATGTTGACAGCAGGTTAGGCGTATGACGTCATTTCGACATTAACCACAATGTCTCGTCAGCGCCCTTTGCTGTGCCTTCTCCTCTATCATCACTAGGGCGACCATTTTTCAGCACGAAAAAAAACGGTTTTCAGTACTTAAAACAACATGAAAAACCCTTGAAATAAGCACGATAGATTTTATATTCAGCACTCATAATTTTTTTTTATTTATTGAAAAACAAACAAAAAACAATTTCACATCTTTTAAAGAAGTAATAAAAAATAATAAGTAGATTAACCAAATTATTCAGTCGTGTATTTATACAAAGAAAGTAATTTTTAAATCAAAAAAAATTTCTTAAAGTGAGATTATACCTTGGTCAATGTCACGATTACAATTAAGCACTAAGTGCATTTTTAAATTTTTCCAGTTGAAACTTTTGCGCTGGTTTGTAAAAAAATTTCCATATATAGAAAAAACACGTTCCACGTCTTACGATGAAACGAGAGCGTATTTAAAAAAATGTTGATTCAGCAGGCGAATATTTCCCATAAACGCACTTGCTGTTTTGGAATTTTTTAAAATAATATTGTTGATTTCCACAAAGCCAGGACTTAGCGCAAGAACGGCAGTAATTTTTTTAAAATAATTTTTATCAGATGTTTTTCTATAGCATGTTGAATTGATTTTACTGTTTCCAAGCTTTCATTCAATGGCAATCCGCTTGACTCAATTTTTGTGATGCACTTAAAGTTAATTTTTATGAAGGAAAAGTCGGATTACAAATTTTCATTAGAAAGAACCTCTACGCAATGCTTCAGAATCATTTTCGTTAAACTCTTGAATGACTTCCCTTATGTCTTCCAAATAATTAGTATAATACTCCGCTGCTTTCAACCACGTTCCTAATCGTGTCGTTATTGGTTTAGGTTATAGAGGCACATTAGGTTTCATTAGTAAAAATTTTTGTTTTCGATAAGGCGCCTGAAAACTAAAGGAATATAACGAATCGAACGATCTAAGCTATCGATAAAAATAGGTCTATTACAAAATCTTGAACACAGGCTGTTAAATAAGAGGATAGTTTGCAAATTGAATTCTACCTGTCATATTTTTATGAACCGCAAGGGCTTGTGATATGTAAGCTTTTCAATTGATAGAAACATATCTTATCAAAATGTATCAAAAATTTAAATAAGGGCAAAAACATTTTTAATGCTGTTCTTTTAAATAAGCAAGATCGCTTGAAATCGTTAAATTAAGCAGCATCAGCAATATTCAGCACGTGCTGAAAATTGGTCGCCCTAATCATCACAAACCTTAAGGGAGAAAACATCTCAAAGCTAATGATAAATTTCCCAACGGTGCGAAGAAAGCATCCTCGAAGCGCACAACATGCCAACATAATACACACACAAATTATTAAAAATATAAAAAATATGAATATATTAAAACTATTAAAACTAATTATAAATATTAAAAATGATTAGAAATATTAATAATATTAAAAATATTAAATATAGTAAATATATGAAAAATATAAAAAATATTACAAATATTAAAAATATTAACAAAACAATACAAATATTTAAAAAACTTAAAATTATCAATATTACCAATAATATTAAAAAAAAATCAAATAACATTTAAAATAAACAAATGTTGTTCATGTTTAGCTCTTTTACCTTATGACCTATCAGTTTTTTATCGTTTATCTGGTTTCCAATGTTTATGTATGTTTTGTCCCCTCTTTATTTGATGAATTTCGGTAAATGAAGCAACCCCTATTAAGCGCTCAGGTGAGGCTGGTCTTTGCAATCGTATTTCCCTTTGATTTCTATGACAAATTTACATAATTTTTGCAACTAGTATTTGCACGATATCTATGCGATGATGTTCAGATCTATGATAACTCTACTCCAATTTTAGATCCGTTACCCAGTCAGCGTCACTGTTGTTACCATGAGTGTTTGCTATTTCGCCATTACAAATTGGCTCACCTCATGAGCCGCTGCTTGTGATGCGTTTTAGGTATTTGTAACATATGAACTTTGACGACAGGTTAACATCAAGTTCAAAAATGAGAAATAAAAACAGAAACAGAAACAACAATAACCAACATCGGCAGTTTGTGAGTTTGGCACTTTTGCTTTCAATATTATAAACAAGAGAAAATTTTGCCAGAAATTAACAATTAGGAAAGTATCGTATGATTTCCTATATGCTCACATCTTGATGGTTTTTTTTTCTTCCGTTTACTGCCAGAAATTGAGTTGAGTTGGTGCTTAGTTTGGATTTGTTTTTTTCTGCCTATTTTTGGGGGAATTTGACTTAGCATCTTTGTCAATCGACACCAGAGGCATGAATCATGATTAGCTATGTTTTTTTTTTTTTTTTTTGTTTTTCTTTTTAATTGATCTTCGAACATCGACTAGCGTCGACGGTTATCTCATTATACCACTGACTGAGTAGATTGTAAGATTTGCAAATCCGCTGTTGTCATTTTCTATCGTTTCTATTATTACCATATGATAATCTGCTATCGTTTCACATTGTCTTAGGCCTATTTGAAATAATATTGATTAGCATTTTATATAATTATTTGGGTCAGTCAGTCAGTTGTGTCGTTTATCGACACTTTGTTAGTTTCCTATTTTTGGGGAATTTAGATTAAAAGGGCATTGCCAAACAAAATACAAAACAACAATAGGTGGTGCGAAAATAAATTGAAAATTAAGATAATTACACATAATACCGGGAATACGGATACTATTACTAGAAGGTCACTTAAAAGGAGTGTGGGTCAAGTTCGTACGTACATATATACTTAAATTTACACCCTGTTACTCGTTCAAGACAATTATATGTGTCTACAAAGTTATGGCAGTAGGCGTGTTTAGTTTATTTGTAACACATTTTTAGAAATGCCTAAGGTACGTTATTATTGCACTGTTGCGATATACAAAGTAGACTATAATTAAAGGTTCGTGTTAGCAAAGCGGCCCAATTAAGTTGATGGAGAGAAATGTATTTTCGAGGAATCGTTTATTCGCTTCGTGAGAGATAGAGAAATAGAGCCTAGTGCCAGGGAATAAAAATCATATTTATCGGCAGTCACTCAATCTGTCGCCAGTCTCTACGACTATACTGCTGCTTTATTCACCGAAAGTGTTTTTTCCATACCGAAAAATTTAAAAATTCCATACCGAGGGTTTAGTTTACAAATTTGTTTGCCCCGAAAAATTAGTAGATTTTCTGCATGTTCCAAACATAATTTATTCAAGATGTTCAAATATACGAAATACTTAAGATATTGCAAACATTGAAAAGATTGAACATTTAAAAATATTTTGAATATGTTAAAAAAATTAAAAATATTTAAACTATTGAAAATATTAAAGATATTAAAACTAATGAAAATATTGAAACCATTATAAATATTACAAATATTAAAAACAAAATATTCAAATATTTTAAATATATTTGATATTTATCAAAATATTTACTGCAACGAGAGAGATACTCGCATATTCAAAATACAGAAAATATTGAAAACATTAAAAATATTGAAACCATTGAAACTATTGAAAATATTGAAACTACTGAAAAATTTAAAACTATTAAAAATATTAAATATTTTGCAAATATTGAAGCTATTAAAAATATATGGAATATATTCAAAAATATACTGAAAATATTGAATGTATTCAAAATATTGAGCATACTCAAAATATTAAAAATATTGGAAATAACACAAATATTGAAACTGTTGAATATATTATAATATTGAAATTGTTAAAATATAGAATAAATAATAGAAATATATAGAAATACTATTGAAATATGGAAAAAATTGAAATAATGAAAATATTGAAACAGTTAATAAAATTATAAATATTGAAACTATTGAAAACATTAAATTTATTGAAAATATTGAAACTTCCGAAAATATTAAAAATGTTAAAAATATTAAAAACATTGAAACTATCAAAAATAATACAAATTTTAAAACTATTAAAAATATTGAATATATTCAAAATATTGAAACTATTGATAATATTGAATATTTTCAAACTATTGAATATATTTTAAATATTGAAAACATTTAAAATATTAAATATATTAAAAAATTTAATATATTCAAAATACTGAACATACTCAAAATATTAAAACTACGCAAAAAATTTAAAATATCACAAATATTGAAAATAATAAAAAAAATTTAACAGTTAAAATCATTAAAAATATTGAAACTATTGAAAATATTGAAAATAGGAAATATGAAAAACATTGAAAATAATATAAATATTGAAACTGTTAAAAAAAAATTATAAATATTGAAACTATTAAAAATATAAAGTATATTGAAAGTATTGAAACTACTGAATATATTAAAAATGTTAAAAATATTGAAACTATTAAAAATAATACAAATTTCGAACCTACTAAAAATATTGAATATATTTAAAATATTGAATACATTCAAAATATTAAATATATTTAAAATATTGAAAATATTTTAAATACTGAACAATATTTGTGATATTTTCAATTGTATTACTGAACATACTATTCAATAAATTGAAAATATCACAAATATTGAAAATAATAAAAATATTGTAACATTTAAAATCATTAAAAATATTGAAACTATTACAAATAGCGAAAAAATTGAAACTATTGAAATTATTGGAAATATGAAAAACATTGAAAATGATATAAATATTGAAACTGTTAAAAAATATTATAAATATTGAAGCTATTGAAGATATTGAAAATATTTCACATATTGAAAGTATTGAAACTACTTAAAATATTAAGAATGTGAAAGCACTGAAACTGTTGAAACTATTAAAAATAATACAAATTTTGAAACTAGTAAAAATATTGAATATTTTGGAAATGTTAAAAATATTGAATATATTCAAAATATTGAATATATTCAAAATATTTAAAATATTTAATACATTTAAAATATGAAATATATTTAAAATATTGAGTATATTCAAAATACTGAACATACTCAAAATATTAAAAATATTCAATAAATTGAAAATATCACAAATATTGAAAATAATAAAAACATTGTTACATTTAAAATCATTAAAAAAATATTAAAATATTAAAAATAGCGAAAATATTGAAATATGAAAAACATTGAAAATAATATAAATATTGAAACTGTTAAAAAAAATTATTAATATTGAAACTATTGAAAATATTAAAATTATTTAATATATTTAAAGAATTGAAACAACTGAAAATATTATAAATGTTAAAAAAAAGTCAAAACATTGATACCATTGAAACTATTAAAAATATTATAAAATTTTGAAACTATTAAAAATATTGAATATTTTGAAAATATGGAAACTACTGAAAATATTGAATGTATTTAAATTATTGAATATATTTAAAATATTGAATACATTCAAAATATTGAATATATATAAAACTGTTGAAAATATTAAAATATTGAAATTATTGGAAATATGAAAAACATTGAAAATAATTAAAATATTGAAACAGTTAAAAAAATAATAAATATTGAAACTATTGAAAACATTGAATTTGTTGAAAATATTGAATTTATTAAAAACAACTGAAAATATTAAAAATTTTAAAAATATTGAAAACATTGAAACTATAAAAATTTTGAAACTATCAAAAATATTGAATATTTTGGAAATATTGAATATATTTTAAATATTTAATACATTCAATATTGAGCCTACTCAAAATATTGAAACTATTGAAAATATCACAAGTATTGAAAATATCACAAACAATAATAATAAAAACATTGTATGTGTTAAAATCATTAAAAATATTGAAACTGTTAAAATAATTGGAAATATGGAAAACATTGAAAAATAATGAAAATATTGAAATTGATAAAAAAAATTAACTATTGAAAATACTGAATTTATTGAAAATATTGAAACTGCTGAAAATATTACAAAATGTTAAAAATATTGAAAACATTGAAACTATTAAAAATAATACAAATTGTGAAACTATTAACAATATTAATTAAATATTTTGGAAATATTGAAAATATTGAATATTTTGTAAATATTGAAACTATTGAAAATAATAAAAATATTATAACAGTTAAAATCATTTAAAATATTGAACTTATTAAAAATATCAAAAATATTGGAACTATTGAAATTATTGGAAATATGAAAAACATTGAAAATAATATAAAATATTCGAAACATTAAGAATATTCAAAATATGGCAAAAATTCGAAACATTAAGAATTGAGCAATATTAAAAATATTGACAAAAAATTAAAAAAATCAAAAAACTTTAAAATTTCTAAAATATTAGTATGTACTATTAAAATTACTAAAAATATTAAAAAAATTCAAAAAATTTAAAGTATTAAAAATATTGAAATTATTAAGTACACTGTGCAACAATTTAAGAGTTATTGTCTCGGGTGTGAACGAAACCAATATCAAACGGTAGCAGTTGACCTCAGTAGTAAAACCTTAAACTCCATTTTGTCAAAATTTGTTTCTACAGTGGTTTGAAATTTGATTTTTTTTTGTCAAAAGTAGACGCAAAGAGTTGGAATAATCATGTGTAAACATACATTTGGGATAGTTCATGTCTATGTAGACCTATATTAAAGTTTTCCGGGTAGTATTCAATCAGAACATTTTAACCCTCTTGCTCGTTTGATATTGGTTTGGTTCACCCCCCGAAAAAGTGTATATTGCACTGTGTTATATAGAAACTATTGAATATATTAAGATATATAAAAATTTTGAAAATATGACATATATTAAAAATATCGTAAAAATTTAAAAATATTCCGAATCTTGAAAATATTGGAAATTCTACAAATATTGAAAATAATCAAGATATTTACAAATATCGAAAAAAAAAATTAAAAATATTTCGAATATTGCAAGTGTTCAAAATATGATTTGGAAATGACAAGAACATTAAAAATATTTAAAGTATTGTAATTCCAAATAATTATGCATAAAAATAATTTTCAAAGGCTTCATAAGCTCTATCTAATATGTAAAATTCTCGTGTCATGGGGTGCGTGATTGAACTCCTCCGAAATGGCTCGACCGATCCTCATGAAATTTTGTGAGCATATCGAGTAGGTCTGAGAATCGACCAACATCTATTTTTCATCCCCCTAAATGTTAAGGGTGGTTCACCAGCGCCCGGTAGGTGGCGTTTGGGTGGATTTTTAAACAAAATTTGAATGAATGGACCAATTTAACTGAAATTTAGTATGTATATTTGAGTGATCATGAGAACAAAGTTTCTGTATAAATAGACCCGGAAGGTGCCGCTAGGGTGGAATTATAATGAACATTTTAACGAATTAAACAATTTGACTGAAATTTACAATGTATATTTGTTTTAGTATGAGAAATTATTTTCTGTATAAATTGACCCGCTGTTGAGTTGGCTGGAGCTCAGGCTCAGGCCAAACACCTTAAGATACAATCACCCTGTACACCAACGCAGAAAGTTATATGCCAGTCAGTCGGCTTTAAAATGTGGTTTTAGAATATATGCCCTACTTATTGATAAGTTTTTATCAAATCATGGACGACACTGCTGATCCATTTTAGCAATTCTTACAATAATATATAATAGTGTTTAGGTATATAAAGTACAAATTTTGTCCGGAAAAATCTGGCCCTTTATATTGAAATATTTCGGAGGTCAAAGTAATTAACCATTCGTTATTAGATTTCAACTGTACTTAACATCTTTTACAATAACTTGGAGGCAGGACGAAGTCTGCAGGCCAGCTAGTATCATTATATATTGAGCTTACTTACTTAAGTGCACGATCTCATGCAACCTTTGAGCAATTTGTTGTCCCAAGTAATTCTTTCACCTGGTCACGCCAAGGAATTTTAACTATTTTAGATGTATTACCACCATGGCTGTTTGATGATAATAAACATTTAATCATATTACAAATGCCAAGTACCACGTATTTATATGTATTGTCAGTCTATAGAATGAATAACCACTTTGATTACTACAAAAATAATTATTCTGTCTCTATTTGTATACGTTTAGTGCCAAGATCTTTCTGTTTATCAAATTTTATCTCTACAGTGCTAATGTTCACTTTTTATCATATAAGAACACTTTTGATTAGTGGGCGTACTGATCGAATACAAAAATTTCGTCCGAGTATTCATGCGTATATGTAAGAACTACCGTGGAATAAGCCTACTACCAATTGCGTACAAGGTCCTTTCGAGTATATTGTGTGAACGTCTAAAGCCAATTGTAGAAAAACTAATTGGACCATATCAGTGCGGCTTTAGACCTGGCAAATCTACGACGGATCAAATATTCACCTTACGACAAATCCTGGAAAAAAAACTCATGAAAATCAGATCGACACCTACCACCTTTTTGTCCACAACAAAGCTGCCTTCGACTCTCCGATATGGAATAAGCTATATGAGGCCATGCTGAGTTTGGTATTCCTGCAAAGCTAATTCGACTTTGCAGATGTACCTTGAAAAACACCAAATCTTCGGTAAGGATCACTCTAAACATAGAAAGAGGTATCAGGCAGGATGATAGCCTGTTCTGTACACTAGTTAATATAGTTATGGAGAAGGTGATGAGAAAGGCTGGTGTCAACATGTCTGGCACCATATTACACAAGAGCCACATGCCACTAGCCTATGCCGATGATATAGACATCATTTGCCGAAATCTGCGGGATGTTACTGCAGTTTTCTCATCACTAGAAAAGGAGTCAGCAAAAATGGGTTAAGCGGTCAACTACAACAAAACAAAAATAATGATTTCGACGAACAAAGAGTCCTCTTTCGATGGGGACGCACCATGAACGTCGACAATTATTGTTTTGAGGTAGTAGATGAGTTTACCTATCTCGAATCTTCCGTCAACAAGAAAAATAATGTCAGCCAAGAAATTAAGCGGAGAATTGTGCTAGCCAATAGATGTTTTTACGGACTTCGGCAGCACCACCTTATCTCGGAATAGTAAGAAACAGCTTTACCAAGTGTTAATCTTACGATTCGTTTGTGTGCTGCCGAAACATGGGTGCTTTCGACAACGGACATACAAACATGGGTGTATTCGAAAGAAAAGTACTCCGAAATATATATGGACCTATCTGTGTCGACGGTGAGTTTCGCCATCGGATGAACCATGAGCTGTATGAGCTTTATCACGACATCGACGTAGTTAAAAGAGTCAGAATCGAATGACTGCGATGGCTCGGAAATTTTGTCAGGATGGAAGTAAATGCTCCAGCGAGAAAGGTGTTTGAAGGCGAACCTGGAGGACGAAGCAGAGCAGGGAGACCCTAACTTCGTTGGAAGGACCAAGTGGTTGGCGACGTGCCACCATCTGGTAGGACAAACTGGAGAACGCACGCAGAAGACCGAAGCGTATGGAATTCTTTTACATTTCAGGCCTCAAATTCATGAACTACGTTCGTAAGATGTAATAGGCCACTTAAGAAAGTAAGTAAGTATTCATACCTATATTCGTATATTCATACCTATATCTGTGTAGGAAATAATATCTTTACATGCCTAACAAACCCTTTTGCTACGACCAATCCGCCGACTGATAATAATAAAAATATCGGCTGCATATTCATGGCTTAATACTATCCGTGTCCAAATTTTATATCTTGTCTTTCTTTTGCCAAACCCTATTCGTCTGCTGGTCGAAAATAAAACTGTCCTTTAAATATTCATATCATTTATGCGTAGAAAATAAGCATTTCTTCTGCATATTTATATTGTCGAGTCATATCTATATACCAAATGTATTTGAGGCCAAATTATAGTTTTGCCACGCCCTTCCGCCCAATAATCGAAAATAACAATTTCATCTTCACATTCATATACGAGTTGCCTAGATATATTTGTGTAACAAATTATATCTCTCTATCACTAACAGCACTGTTTTACTTTGCCCACTCTCCCAACAATAACAACTAAATATATAAAAATTATTAACTTTTAAAAAATTAAAACATATCGCACTCATGAAAAATTATTATTTATTTATATTTAATTTTTTTTTAATTCTTAACAAAATTTTTTGTTTAAAAACTAAAAAAAAAAATTGTCACTGAATGTATTAATAAACTCACGGCTCTTAGAAGCTTTAGTGTAACAAACAACGATTTTTTACACATTCAATTTTTTTATAATTCTTTGTACTAACATCCTTGTAATAATTTCACAATAAACCTTCTTGCAATCACATCCCGATAGTAATATCAGAATAATGTTCCAACTCACCTTTTGTAGTAATATAGTTTATTATTTGCTCTACACAAACAATGAAAATTATCCAGTTTTAATGCGAGGCAAATAGTGTTAGAAAAAATCCACAAATATTCAGCTGATATCTTGTTGCAATATTGCACTTTTCATAAGATTGCATCAAAGTTGTTACAGTCAGGTGGATGGTATTTCTTTTTTTGTTTTATTTGTTTTTATTTTGCTCCTAAGTTTCCATTTGGATTATACGATTAACACTTTTGTGCTAACATGCAACAAGGTATTTGTTGTATCTCGTTTTGAAATTTTTTCGCTTGCGACACTTAGAAATGTTAAATTCACAATTTCGGCTAGCAAATGCATAACAGACTGCTGCTGTTGCTGTTGCTGCTGATGGTTTAGCTTAATGCATTAATTCTGCTACACAATTTGTGAGTGGTAAACATTTAATTTGCCGTTTTGTTGTTGTGTCGTTAAAAACTTGTAATTCGTACGCACAAAATGTTGTTTAAAAAACTTTTTCAAAATAAATTTTTTCTATAATCCTTTGGCAGAAAATTAATTAATCTGTTTTCAATTTTTAAATTAAATTATTTTTTTCTTGCACAAAATTTGAAATTATTTTCTTTTATTTTGTTTAAAATTATTTACATTTTTTATGTAATTTATTTTATAAAATTTTTTTTTTATAATAATATTTTTGTTATTATTCGATCTTTTCTTTAAGATCGTGGCCTTTTCTTTTAGAATATTTTATTTAAAAAATTCAGAATTTTTCTAGTCACATTATAATTCCATATTTTTCTTTTCGTTTTGTTTCCAATCAAACATTTACAAAATACCACAAGGGTGTGCGAGATGTAGCGCGCGCGTTCGTGTCTTTTTTCCCGGAGTTATCACAACGAAATGAAAAGCTCGCTTGATTCGATCGCAACAGATGCAAGACGT
Organism: Muscina levida; assembly: GCA_964034835.1. Lineage (NCBI taxonomy): Eukaryota > Metazoa > Arthropoda > Insecta > Diptera > Muscidae > Muscina > Muscina levida. The sequence goes on along the minus strand of OZ035883.1, from coordinate 45,963,477 downwards.
TTTTGTTACAAATCCCAGTGTGCGCTTAAGTTTTGTTTGTTTTGTTTTTGTTTCTTGAGCCATGTTACCTTAAGCCCGAACACAACGACGTCGTTAACAGTTACGGCCAACAAGCAGCGGCGACGGCGGCGGCTTAACAACAGCATTCACCCGCAATGTCAGCTGAGTCATGTTAGTTAACAGAGAGCCAGAGTCAAATATACTCGTATATTCACCACACAGGCAGCAGCCGTACGTACGGTTTATAGTTTTGCATTTTAATTTTGTTTAATGTGTATTTTAGCACTTTTTTAGGTGTTGTGTTTATATACAAGCTGGTAAAGGTGCTAACTTGTGGGTATTCTTGTATGTTAACTATCCAGAGGAGGCAAATAAGAAAAAAAGTGCTAAAACTGGGGAAATTTTTAAATTACACCAGTTTACACAACAAAATAATTACACTGTACATCAACCAAAATCGGAATGGGATGAAACCAAAAGCAAATAAAAGTTGACGTTTTGTATAATAAAACCCTCAAGGGTTTCTTTAGTTTAGTGCGAGATGTTGATTTTTATTATCCATGAAAGCTATTTTGCAGTTTTGGTATTTATTTTTATTTCTGAGCGCCGCCAGGCCGCTTTCGTATTGTTCGCATTGTTTATCTGTTCTCGCGATTACAGCCGTAGATTAAGAGCTATCGAGCTGAAATTTGGTATTTAAGCTTCTATCCTCTAAGCGGAGATTAAGTTCTAAGATGGGCATGATCGGACAAAAACTACTCCCACCTCCCATACAAATTGTATCTCTTTTGTGGTCTGTCCCTGCGATCAGAGACGTAGATTAAGAGCTATCGACCTAAAATTTGGTATGCAAGCTTATATCCTCTAAGCGGAGATTAAATTCTAAGATGGGCATGATCGGCCAAAAACTTTGCCCATACAAACTGCCCTTTTTTGGGGTTGTCCGTCTGTTTGTCCTCACAATTATAGCCCTATATCAAGAGCTATCGAGCTGAAATTTGGTATGCGAACTTCTAACCTCTAAGAGGAAGCTAAGTACTAAGATGAGCCTGATCGGACAAAAATATCTTCCACCTCCAATGCAAACTATGCCTTTTTTAGTGGTCTTGTACCACCACCTAGATCAACGGCAAAATGTAGAATCGCAAAAATCTAAATGGTAATGCTTCTTATAGAATTAGAGAGCTGCATGAGGAGATTTTTCAAAATTGTTACCCCTTAAAGAGAAACCTAACCAAACCCAGACCAAAAGGCTTAAGGTAGAATAGTGACTATGGGACGGAATATTTATTTTAGTAAGTATTTGTGCGCTGTGAATTCAAATCAAATTGGTTTCATCACCCAAACCAAATGCCTAAAGTTAGAAATGTGGATATTGGGGTGAATATTTATATTGTCTATGTATTATTCTTTGCCTCCTTTTGAACCGTAAATTGGACTTTCGGTTGTTGTTGTTGTAGCCACGTATACGCTTATATTCTGTATTAAAATAGTCTCGTTAGGCGAAACGTTAGGCTCTGCTCTCTGCGATTCCGTTTGTTTCTAAGTTTAAGAATCTGGCCAAATCCACTGGGTCCATCCAGAATGACTCGGAGACGAGTTGGGTGGCCTGACTGGACTCTGAAACGGGTGTAGAGTGGTATGCGGCCCTAAATCGCACGCTGGGCATACGTTTGGGGCATTTCGCTTAATTCGAGCCCTAAACGAGTTGAGCCAACTGCACCAGCCGGATCGTAGCTGTGCCAAAAACATTCTAGTGCTCCGTTGCAGACTGGTTTCCTCAGATGCTATTTCGGGAGGATGGTCTCCGAGAAGAAAATTCATGAGGTTGAACTCCATGGCCGCGGTGACAGTTTCCCTATAAATGTCGTTAAGACCTGCCTGATGCGCTTGCTGGTCTAGAGGCTCTTCGGTCGTATGACCAGACGTTTACAGACACGTACACTCAAAACAAAAAAATCTAGTATTCCGTACTTAAATCGTTCCCAAGCGGTGTCAAAAGTACGGTAAGTACGAATTTTCTTAAATCCAGTACAATATTCTTGATCCAAGAACGAAAAAACATTGCCTGGAATTCTTATTTTTAGATGTTATTAAGCCTTGTGGCGCTTGATATTTAAGTCAAAAATTCTTAGAAAATAGATGACATTAAGCCTGATTGGGCTTGATTTTTAAGTATAAAATTCTTGAATATAGATGACATTAAGCCTGTTTGGGCTGGAATTTAAAGTATAGAATTCATGAATATAGATGACATTAAGACTGCTGGGGCTTGATTTTTAAGTATAGAATTCTTCATTATAGATTACATTACATTAAGCTAAGAGAGTGAATGTTATTTCTCTCCCAAAAATTTTTTTCTCTGAGATTTATGTAAGATTTTTTATTTTTACTTTAAGTCAGAAAAAACTTGATATTAATTCTAAGAATTTTATACTTAAAAGTTGAGAAGTTCGTACATAAAATTTTGTAATTAAGTTCTTACAAACTTAATTGGAGAATTTTATTCTTACTTTAAGATTTTTTACGCTTACATTTTTTAATATATCCCGTTTTATACTTGATTTAAGAATAATTAGCACTATTCGTACTTAAATACTTAAGTACTTTTTCTACAAAAATAAGAATTTTAAACTAAAATTTAAGCCAAACTGTGCGTAGACCCAGGTGCATGATCACTATCAGCTCCTCGACATTGGATTTGAAAAGCTCTGCCGCCGCGATATAGCTCTTCTTATTTCGGTTCGACTTGATGGTGGGCAATCTAAGCCGCCGTCGACAACTGGCGTGATACCTTGACGTGCACTGCCTTCCGAAGCCAGTAGTGGAAGTGTTCTATCCAAATATGCAGCAAACACCGAGGCTTCACCTATATCGGATATATATCGAAAATTTGAATGGATGGACTAATTGAACTGAAATTTAGAATGTGTACTTGTTTGATTATGAGAAACAAAATATATGTACAAATGGACCCGATAGATGTCGCTGGGTTGGATTTATATCGAAAGTATGAACGAACTATTATTTAACTGTTATTCACACTGTATGTTTGCTTGATCATTAGAAAAAAGTTTACGTGCATATCAGCCCGGTATGTGAAGCTGGAGTGGCCTTATTTTCAAAATTTATATTGATGGACCGATTTAACTCAAACACGGTACGTAGAACATTTTTGTGTTGAACGTATGGATAAATTTACATGAAATTTAGAATGTGCATTTGTTTGATCATGAGAAAAAATTATATGTACAAATGAAACCGGTAGGTGGCGCTGGGATAGATTTATACGGATAAATTGACCGAATTCACAAATTTAAGTTAAATTTAGAAGGTAGGTTGGTCTGAAAACATGAAAACAATTTTTTTGTATAAATTGCCCCAGTAGGTGGCGCTGGAGTGGACTTATTTCCATAATAGAAGAAAGAACACCTCCCAAAAGGGTGCGGGGTATGCAAAATAATTTATTTTGGACCAGAAAAATATAATTCGATGCACATAAAGGATTTGGCACTGCAGTATGAGTATACAGACCAAAGTTTTATATTTGTATATTGGGCGGAATTGTCGTGGAAAATTTATTTTTTATCCACAGAGCATCAACACTCAATGCACAGATGGCAGATCAAATTTGTATTTTCGATAAGTGGGCATGGTAAATATAGTTTAAGCCCTAGAGCGACAAAATTCGATGCACTAATAGTACTTGGCACTACAAATATAAATATACAGACGAAATTGTAGGGAAGGTGGTGTGGCACAAATAATGTTTGTAGACGTGAAAAAATAAAGTTTGATACAGCGATAGTACTTAGCACTAAAAATAAAAAATAAAATAATTGGTTGGCCGATCAACGTTTCCCGGGTAAACTAGTTTTTTAGAAAACTAAATATCTTTTTTTTTTGAATAGTATTTTGACTACAGACGAAATTTACAAATTGGAGCCACTTTAGGCAACAACAAATAAAGCTTAAATAGATTACAAAATGTAACCTTGTTTACAACACATTCCTGTTTTTCGCACATCATATACGCATTTCACACCTTTCAATGGGACATTTCATATGTTAGTAAAACGGCTTCTGGGAAAAGAAAAAAATTGCTCACATCATATCTGTATTTGCCAAAGACTCGTTGGCGTTAATGTCATTTTGTCCATTCCATCCCTCTATGACAATAACACTAGTTACATTCTACTGCAAAGTGTTCACTATTCCATATACCAAACAAAAGACTTAAGCAACAAACCTTACCACAACATCTTTGCTACCCCGTTACGGTAACTAACTCATAAGATATCTCTCAGAGCGCCACTCGTGCGCAGCAGGGTAGTAAGTGTGGTGAGTATCTCTTTCTCGTTTTCCGGTGTTAACGTAGATTAATGTGTGTGTAAATACTTAACTCGTCATATTAGTCGGCGATGACGTATAGTTCGTGTACTTCATGTAGTTCGTGTTTATCTTGGCATGTAACACACAAACTCAGGGCACAGATATTTGTTATTACTGGGGGGAATTTTTTTTTCTTTAGAAGGAAGTTATCAATGGATTGATATGACGTTTTAACGTGTGGCGTTTTCTAAGAAAAAGATCATGTGTCTCACGAAGTGACAATAATACAAATTTATCTAAATAACACTATAGTTCTCAAAGTGGTAACTATGTGTCTTAACGAGATGTGACAATATCGATTGATGGGTGCTAAATAGGGTATACGTAAAAAAAATTGCACTATATGGAAATTTTTATTTTATTTTGTTCATGAATTTTGAAATTTTCCTCATTAAGGAAATTATTATAAAACAGTGCCAGGTAAAAGACAACAAAAGACACGTTGCTTTCACAACGCTCAAGCTGAGACTGACCATAGACTGAACGCATTAAATCATACATAGCTTCGAGTACCTTTGAATTTGCGTATCGTGTCTGTGTGAAAAGGACGATTATCGTCGGCCTCGCGAGGCTATGGGTTGTCTGGCACTAAGAATAATAATTTACCCATACTTCAGTTCAAGGTCCACTGATTCCATTAGTCTCTAAATTAGAAAAATACAGCAGAATTATTTGAAGACGCTGTTGTGGTATAAATCTTCCAATGCTGGATTGACAAACAATCATATATATACTAGCTGACCCGGCAAACATTATTATGCAACTTTTGTCTAGTAAATATTTTGGTTGGTAAATAAAACATAAAGAATGCGTAGTGTTAGGAGTTTGGATCTATGACAGAAATTATAATATAGCGCTGTAGACGATTACAACCGATAAAAACAAACAGACATCAGCCATAGCACATTTGCTTTCTATTCGTTCTATTGCTTAGAAAATTAAAGTTCATATTTTCGACCACCCAATGTATCAGAGCATAAAGCGAAGTAGAATTCGCTATGAAATGCACCAAGGACACTAAGGACACAAATGGAAAATTTCTTAAGTAAAAAGGTCTCAAACATAAGAATGAAAGACTCCTATGCACTTACCATATTTTACAGCTGTAACTCAAATGTTATACCTTTTTTAAAGTTTAAAGTAAGTAGATTGTAAGAAAGACTATCGTCGCCAATTACGTGCCACGATGTGCTCTTGTCGCCCCCTCATCGCAAATAAATATTCCTACCGTACATTCATATGTGCAGTGCTAAGTAGTGCTAAGTACTGTATCAAATTTTATTTCTTCACGACTATATACATTTGTGCCACACCACCTTCCCTACTGATAATAAACTACAATTTCGTCTGTATATTTGTTAGTGTGAATACTTTTATACAACCTCGTTTCCCTGTATCATATTAAGATGAGTTTTTATTTAAGATTAGATAAAATCTTACATATAAGGTGATTTCATAAAAAAACCTCACGCACAAAATGATTTAAAAATTTTTATTTATCATCATTTATGGCAATTTTTTTAAGTCACGGTACATAATTGAACACAAGCTTTAGAGCCACTTATGTGTAACATTACACAGGGAAGTTAAATATTCACGTCGTCATTGGTGAGGATAAATCTCAGTGGGAGGTTATCCTTGTTGCGGTAGGAGTTGTATAAGTCTTGCATAACTTTGATCGCACGCTCACAGTGGATCACTGGTTGTTTCGGGCAATGTTAATTAGAGATCCATCTGTTTTCCAGTGAGTCTTCAAGCATTTGAGAGCTTTTGGGTAGTCATTCAGAGTTACAGATAGCTCTTCAAAATTTTCAGCGCGAAACAATTGACTACTGAACCAATGACCAGCCCATGAGTAAGAAATTAATGAACAGATTTTACACAATCTGTTCCGGGTTTCAGGCATCAGAATAAACACAAGAAGAGCTAGAACGGCATGAGAGTTCCAACGTTCATTGCAGATGTTTGGGATCTGCTTAAACTTTACAAAAGGGATATCACTCCTCTCAGTGAAGTAACGGAAGGCACGAGTGAAGTGAAAGAGAAATTTCATGTCGTCTCTCCAACCGCCTGTTTGCTTAATCATCATAACTGCTCATCAAATCCTGCACAAAGATTGGTGATTAAGTCGACCCATGGTGCTCATTGTCCATGACAATGCGAAGAGCGCGATCCAGTACATGGTGCTGGCAACTGATGAACTTGGGATTGGAGTGACCTTCCTGTTCGAACATTTGCTGCAATCGAACTACAACGCCTGTCTTTTTGCCGGTATTTATGCTTGTTGTATCGGCAACAATCATCACAATTGATCCCCACAGTTTGAACTCATCTAACACATTCTAGAGTCCTTCTGCGATTGTTTGAGCTTTTCCATCTTTCAATTTGAGCGCAGTCAACATAATTTCTTTAGATACATTCTTGAGGACCGCGGACTGATATTCAAAGCTATCAATGTGTTTGCCGTCAAAGTGCATGCTCCACTCTCCAGATAAAGCGTGGTTACCAGGCACTTCTTCACCCGAGCAGCTTTCTTGAAGATAGCCTTGTGGATTCCTGACTGAGATGGGATTGGGATTTTATCATCCTACCAAGGACTACCTGTACTGTTGTCGAATGAGTCCGTGCTACTCTCGGAACAATCAGGTTTCGCTGAGCTGGTAAGTGTTTACACACTCGCTTCCATTACCCTCTTTCGCTTGGATGGGTGGATGGTATTGGTACTTGATCAGATATATGCGGGAAGTTCAATGTTTTGCTCCATAAGGCTTTAAGCTCTATAGCAATTAGACCGATCCTCTCTCTCCGTCCTTTGGCAGTGGACTCAATTCAAAATTTGAAGCGTTCACTCAATTCAAATCAGCATTAAATTTCGATTTCTATGATCAATGTGTTATTTTGTTTATAGGTTATGTGGCTTTTTGTGCTATAAGATTATAATCTATATATATAAAAATAGTGTACAAAATGTACAGTAATTTATCAATTGAGAATGGCTGGGCCGATTTTGCTCAAACTTTTTTCCAGTTGTTCGTTATTCCAGGAGATGGTTTATGTGAAAGAAAAATCTTCGGGAAGTTGGAAACATCGAAAATTTGCCCTTATGAAAAATTGCATTCTGTGCAATTGTTGCAGAATGGCTTTATGAATAGAAAAACAGAAAATTTTTGTTAAAAAATTCGGTAATTTTCGGAAAAATTCAAAAAATTTTAAAAATTGTTTTTTACGAAATTTTGATTTTTTGAATTTAACTGTGAATATTTTCGGATATTTATTAGAAAATGACTTTTCGATAATGGAAAAATTCTTGGTGGAAAACTCGGGAAATTCCGGAAAAACTCTTAAAAGTTAGATTTTGCGACGAAATTTTTCAATGTATCGCTTAATTTAATGATTTCAGTCGACGTAAAGGTGGAAAATTCGGATAATTTTCTTCAAACGCTTCCCGTCATCCCAAAATCCCACTGCTGCTTATAAGATTAATTCATGCCTGAAATCGTCGTCTTTGTGGCGGCATGTCATGAAGTTGAAATTGACTACGATCATGAGAGTCATGTTGCAAAACGACCCATCGGCTACTGAATTTTCAAGACAGCTACTGGCTCTTGGTAATGGCCAAATTCCTGTTGATGTTTCAACTGGATTGAAGGCGTTTCCGAGAAATTTTTGTGAGTTTACATCGTTGAAGGAGGAACTCATCACAAAAGTTTTCCCGGAATTGCACAAAATTATAAAAATCTAGATTGAATTAGTGAGTGGGTCATACTACCAGCGAAGAATAAGGGCGTCGATAGCTCGAATGTTATTATTCAAAATAGAATCCATGGAGAACTGCATTCATAAAAACCCGTTGATAGCGTGACCAACGAGAATGAGGCTATCCGACTATCCGACAAAATTTTTCAACTCCCTAGATGTGCCAGGAATTCCGCCGCATAATTTACAGCTGAAGGTGGGATCGATCATAAGCATTTTTCGGAATCTGAATCATCAGAAATTTTGCAACGGTCCGTGGTTGTCCGTCAAGAAACTGATGATCAATGTGATTAAAGCGACGTTCATCAAGGACAAATTCAAAGCAGAGGAAGTCCTTATCCCACGAATTCCTATTATTCTATCCGATCTCTCATCCAGATTCAAGCGAATTCGACTTTCCATTCGATTAACATTTGCGATAACAATCAATAAATCGCAAGGCCAATCTGTGGAAGTTTTCGGGATCGGTCTCGAATTTCCCTGCTTTTCACAAGGTCAGCTGTACGTTTCCTGTTCGCGTATTGACACACCGTCTTCATTATTTTTTTTACGCTTGAATACAAACCGAAAAACATTGGTTTTTAGATCGCTCTTCACTGATTTCGATTTAATTCAAATAAAACACATTAAACACATTGTTTTTTACTTTTACCCTGGAGCTTATATGAAGGCGTTATCTTAGGAGTGAGACGAATTTTGCCGGGTCCGAAGTTGTATGGCAGAACAACGTTTGCCGGGTCAGCTAGTATATTATATATATTATAAGACTGAACACTTATTTCCGTTTTGAATTTACATGATATAAAAGAGTACAAAATTTAATTCTTTTCACAAAAATATCATTTCAAAGTGGTTTGTGCGTGACATTTTTCAATTTTTAAATGGAAAAAACGTTATTTTAGTCATTAGTAGGCAAAAGTACATCCATTTGCGCAACAGGAAATAATTTTTAGAAAATAAAATCATCACCCTAATATTCATATCAGTAGTGCCAAGTACTATTACTAAAACTATATTTACAAAAATACAAATTTGGTCTGCACCTTCATATCTGTAGTGCTAAGTACCATCTGTGCATTGAATTTTGATGCTCTGTGGATAAAAAACATATTTACCACGACAATTCCGCCCAATATACAAATCTAAATCTTTGGTGCAGTGTCAAATCCTTTATTTGCATCGAATTATATTTCTCTAGGCCTAAAAAATACATTTTATATTCCTCGCACCCTTTTGGGAGGTGTTCTATCTTCTACTCTTGAAATAAGTCCACTTTAGCGCCACCTACTGGATCAATTTATAAAAAAAATTGTTTTCAAGACCAAACCAACTTTCAATCTAAATTTCACTTAAATTGGTGCATTCGGTCAATTTATTAGTATAAATCGACCCCAGCGCCACCTATCGGTTTCATTTGTACATACAATTTTGTTTCATGATCAAACAAATACACATTCTAAAATTCATGTAAATTGGTCCATACGTTCCACACAGAGATGTTCTACGTACTGTGTTTGAGTTAAATCGGTACATCAATATAAATTTTGGAATTGAGGCCACTCCAGCTCCACATACCGGGCTCATATGCACAAAAACTGTGTTCTAATGATCAAACAAACATACATTCTGAGTTACAGTTAAATTGGTCCATTCGTTCAAACTTTTGCTATAAATCTACCCCACACAATCTTTTCGATCATAAAAATCAAACAAATACACATCCTAAATTGTAGTTGAATTGGTCCATCCATTCAAATTTTCGATATAAATCCACTCCAACGCCATCTAGAGGTAAGAAAATACAAAGGTAACTATAAACATACCTAACAACTATATAAACAAAATTTCATAAAGATTGGTCTCGCCGTTTTGGAGGATTGCTGTGACAAACACCGTGTTTTCTTAATGTCAAATTGACCATCTGTTTCGAAATAACCGATGGTTCGAATTTCAAATTATACATGGTCCATCCTGAGATTCAAACTTTGTTTCTACTTTTCATCTGATACTGTCAACGAACATTCAAGACACAAGGAGCACTGATCCAGTTACTGAACTTCCATACATTGCATTACGTATTAACTATCGATTGTATATTCGAAACTCTAAAACAATAGCAAAATATTTTGTATTTCGTACACCACAACTGTTTATATTAAAAAGTATTTAAAACGCTAACTCACAACAATTCTATATATCTCACTACGCTTATCATATAATCAAACTATGAACTACTCTACTGCTCAGGTGAACATTCCAGTCCTCATATGTATGTATGTGCTAACAAATCAAATATTCTATTGTTCTAATAGGTGTTCATTTCCATAACTTAATTACGATTGTTAGTTAGAGACCTTTCATTGTAAATTAAATTAGATATAATTTACATTCACATTAACATTGTAGTAAATCATATCATTTTATGCATTGAGGCATTTATGTAAATCACCTCTAAATGATATTTTCCAGGATCTTAATATCGTTAAATAATTCTTATTGTGGTGCCGTAATTTTATTTGTTACTATTGTTAATTAGTGTGCGGAGAAAAGGTGTAAAAAATTTTCCATACTGTAAAAAAAATGACAACATGACAACATGACAACATAGACATTAACTATGCATACGATTTATTCTTGACTAATGAAAGTTTTAGTAGAAACAAAAACAAAACAAAAAACAACAATATATGCCCGTGCAATTAATAATAATATATTGAACAGTTAAAGTTGTTAAGTAGATAATGTGACGTCGGAATATTCGTGATTTAATAACACATTCAAAGGGAAATTCACAGAGATAACTACTGGGATGGAGGGGGGGGGATAGTGTATGTAGAAAGTGCACAACAATTATTATTAAGTATTTTGTTATTGTCCCATTTAACACTAGAATGTAGAGCAGTAAGATGTGGGTCATGGTGTGATTTTGTAGTTGTAGTTGTTGCATATAAACGTATACAGAAAAAATCATAGGTCATTAATGTCTATGATTAGGTGGTATTGGCTTTATGATTTATATGGAACTCTGGTAATTTGTAAGGCAGTAATATGATATATTGCGGAATATTGTTATATGCAAATGTGTTCAATTGAATCGTATAAACCTTATTTACTTACTATAAACTAAGTTATAAACCTTCCGATATGACTATGAAGTAGGTGATTTATTTAGAAGGCCTTACATTTGATTATTCTTTCCAACATTACCACTGGTATATCGCGACTTACTTTTTTTGTACCAGAAAGTACTATTATTGCACCACAAAGTACTTTTGTTGGACCATAATGATCATTTAATGTACTAAATAATACTTTTATGGTATGAAAAGTTTTTTTTTTTTGATCAAAAGGTATTTTTATGATCATAAGGTATTTTTGATTAAAAGGTACTTATGATACAATAATATCACAAAAGTACTTTTATTGCACGTATAAAATATAAATTTTTGTATCAAAAAAATGTCTTTATTTTGCCACAATTTACTTTAATTGTTTCACAAAGTACTTTAATTGTTATAAAATTTAATTTTATTCCATAAAAAGTACTTTTATTGTATCAGCATGTGCCTTTATTCTATAATAAGTACTCTGTTATAACAAAAAGTACCTTTATTAAGGCAAAAAGTACTTTGATTTTGACACAAGTACTTTAATTGTACCCAACAGACCATTTTATGTACCATATAGTACTTTAAAATTTTCAACACGTACTATTATTATTCCAAAAAGTTATTTTACTTAGTACTTTTTAGTACCAAAAGGTACACTTATTGTACCAAAAATTACTTTTATTGCACCAAAACATAATTTTATTTCTTCAAAGTACTTTCATTCTCCCAAAAAGATTATTTAGTGTACCAATTGTTACTTTATTGTTCCCAAAAGTACCTTTATTGTCCAGGAAGATAATATAATGTACCAAATATGACTTTTATTGTTCCAAAAAGTACTTTCATTGTACCACAAAGTACTATTAGTTAAATGTCCCAAAGGATTATTTAATGTACTAAATAGTACTTTTTAGTTGCCAGAAGTACTATTTGTTTCAAAAAGTACTATTATTGCAATTGTAAGTAATTATTTGTACAAAAAAGTACTTTTATTAAAAAATTAGTACTATTATTGTTCCAAGAAGTATTTTATGGTCCCAAAAAGATAATTTAATGTACTAAATATTACTTTTATTGTTCCAAAAAGTACTTTTATTGCACCAGCACAATTAATTACCTAAAAAGTACTTTTTGTATATAATACTAAATATTACTTTTAATGTTCCGAAAAGTACTTTTATTGCACCAGCGAAATTAATAGCCTAAAAGGATTATTAAATATAGTAAATAGTACTTTTTTTGTTGCCAAAAGTACTTTTTTGTTCCAAAAAGTATTTTTATTGTACTTAAAATAACTTATTTGTACAAAAATTACTTTTACTATAAAAGTACTATTATTTCACTAAAAAGTACTTTTTCTATCAAAAATCCTATAATTTGGCCCAAAGTACTTTTTCTGTCCTACAAGGATTATTTAAAGTACCAATTAGTACTATTATTGTTTAAAAAGTATTTTTATGGTACAAAAAAGAAAATTTACTGTACTAAATACTACGTTTATAGTTCCAAAAAGTACTTTTACTGTACTAAAAAGTACTTTATTGCACCAGTACAATAGTACTGTACAATAGTATAGTACTTTTTTGTTGCCAGAAGTACTTTTTTTGTTCCAAAAAGTACTTTTATTGCAATCCTTTTGAACCATTTAATGTACTAATAGTACTTTTTTGTTGCCACAAGTACTTTTCTTGCTGCAAAATGTACTATTATTGTATTTGAAAGTACATATTTGTACGAAAAAGTTCTTTTATTAAAAAAGTGATTTTTTACAAAAAAATACTTTTATTTGGCCAAAAGTCCATTTTCTGTACCAAAAGGATCACTTAATGTACCAATTAGTACTATTATTGTTCCATAAAGTATTTTTATGGCATTAAAAAGATAATTTAATGTATTAAATATTACTTTTATTGTACCGAAAAAAACTTTTATTGCAACATATATTACTTGTTTGTACCAAAAAGTACTTTTACTAATAAAGTACTTTTTCTAAAAAAGTAATTTTTTGGTCAAAATGTATATAATGTAAAATAATTATAATGTACCAAAAAGTACTTTTATTGCGCCAAAGAGTATTTTTACTTTTTTGTACCAGAAAGTACTTTTCTGTATCACAATATACATTTATATTGCCGATAGTTTTTTATCAGTACCAAAAGGATAACTTAATGCACCAATTAGTACTTTTATTATACCGCAAAGTACTTCTGTTGCACCAAGAAGAACTTGCATTTTACAAAAAGTACTTTTATTCTCCCACAGAAGGACTCATTATTGTTCCAAAAAGTACATTTATTGTACCAAAAAGTACATTTATTGTACCATTAAGTACTTTTATTGCACCAAAAAGTACTTTCATTTTGCCACAAGTCCTTCCCAAAGGATCATTTAACGTACCTTTTTAAAATTGTTCCAAAATTTACTTTTATTGTATCAAACAGTACTTTTTTGTACCAAAAAGTACTTTTTTGAATCAAAAAGTACTTTATTGCGTCAGAATTTACTTTTATTGTTTCAAAAAGTACTTTCGTAAGTACCTTTTTGTATCAGCAGGTACATTTATTTTCCAATAAGTACATTTATTACACCATAAAGTACTTTTATTTTGCCACAAGTATTCCGAAATGGATCTTTTAACGTGCCAAATACTACTTTTATTGTTTCCAAAAGTACTTTTATTGTATCAAAAGGAGCTTTTTTGTGCCAAAAAGTCTTTTTTTTAATCAAAAAATACATTTTTGTGTAAAAATTTACTTTTAATGTTTTAAAAAGTACTTTCATAAGTACCTTTTTGTATCACTAGGTACATTTATTTTCCAAAAAGTACTTTTAATGTATCAAAAAGTACTTCCTTTACATCAACAGTACTTTGATTTTGGTCAAAAAGTACTCTCCAAAGGATAACTTAACAGACGAAATAGTACTTTTATTGTTTCCAAAAGTACTTTTACATTTACTGTATCAAGCAGTACTTTTTTGTATCAAAAAGTAAACTTTTGAATCAAAAAATAGTTTTTTGTGGCAAAATTTACTTTTATTGTTTTAAAAAGTACTTTCATAAGTACCTTTTTGTATCAGCAGGTACATTTATTTTTCAATAAGTACTTTTATTGTACCAGAAAGTGCTTCCTTTGTATCAAATGTACTTTGATTTTGGCTAGAAAGTAATCTCAAAAGGATATAGTACTTTTATATTTTCCAAAAGTACTTTAGTTGTTCCAAATATACATTTATTGTATCAAAAGGAGCTTTTTTGTACCAAAAAGTACATTTTTGATTCAAACAATTTCCTTTGTATCAAATGTACTTTAATTTTGGCTAAAAAGTGATCTCAAAAGCATATAGTACTTTCACTGTTTCAAAAAGTACTTTCATAAGTACCTTTTTGTATCAGCAGGTACATTTATTTTCCAATAAGTACTTTTATTGTATCAAAAAGTACTTCCTTTGCATTAAATGTACTTTGATTTTGGCCAAAAAGTACTGTCAAAAGGATAACTTAACATATTAAATAGAACTTTTATTGTTTCCAAAAGTACTTTTATTGTTCCAAAATGTACATTTATTGTATCAAAGGGAGCTTTTTTGTACCAAAAAGTAAAATTTAAAATCAAAAAATACTATTATTTGGCGAAATTTAATTTTATTGTTTTCAAAAGTACTTTTATACCATTAATAAGTACCTTTTCGTTGCAACAGGCACATTTATTTATCACATTTATCCAAAAGGTACTTTCTTTGCACCAAATATACTTTGATTTCGCCTAAAAATTGCTGTTATTGTGTTACAAAGTATATACTTAAATTGCCCCAAGAAGTAATTTACTTGTATCAAAAAAAACTTTTGTTGTAAAATACTTTACTTTTATTGTACTAAGAACCACTTTTCTAACCAGGTTTTCACAAATTCCTTGTAAGTAAATATAATCCATACCACTTCTGGGTCAATAACTTTTTACTGATTACTTCCTGGTAAGCTCTTTTTTTATGGGATACTCAAAATTCTTGATTTTTGGAAAAAAAAACAAATTTTTCAATCGATATGAGAATTGGAGTTTAGATAAAAGACAACACTTTTAATTCGAAAGGGCTATATTTGTTCAAATTCCACAAATTTAATTTTTGAGTTACTTTCCTCTTTATCTTATCATCTCTAGCAATTAACAAATCACCACTTCACCAAGTCTTAATTTCTTCGAGTGTATGTGTATGCAACTAATCATGCATCATCATTATCTCCTTCATGATTATTTACATACTATGTTATTAATTATTGTTTTTGTTTTTTTTTTTTGTTATTAAATTGTTCTAAACACTGTTGTTGTTGTCCCTCTCATCTCACAATTATCATGGCTGTTGTTGGTAGTGCTTTCCAAATAGTTACTACACTACACACTACTCTAATGTTAAGTTGAAGTGTGTAACGAAACATACATTTAATTACCCACTTTAGTATCTATAATGCAGCCAGACAGTTAAGCACTCAAATGCGTATTCTATAGATACATGATGTGTAAACACATACATCACATGGCTTTATTAGTATTAATATGTTTTTGTTCAATACGTCAATGAAAAGCTCTGCTAGGAATTACAACCGAGAACCAAAGTATTGGTAGTAAAATATACATTTCAATGACGTATGTTTGTTTAGAATGATTCTTAGAAAAACGAAAAAAAAAAAATCAACAACTAAAAAGCAACAACAATATTACAGATCATTGACATTTGACTTTGTTTTGGTCTGTAAATCAAACTTTAGAGTGTCTACAAACAAATTGAGGAAAACAACAATAATTGTATATATAGAAGACAATGAGCATGCAAAATTCTCATAATTATTAAGAAAAAATAAAACTATACGAGGTTCGCACTATGATTAAACACTGAGATATCCCAAAATTTGTAGAAGTTTTATGGATCAGTGGAATGTTGAGATTTTTCTATTGTGAGTTTTCTGAGCGCTATTCGCTTGGGTATAACCAGAAACTCTCTGCAGACATTCTCAGGCAGCTTACAATGACCAATAAAACACGTAATTCTCGGTCAATGGTACATTGCATGCCACCAACGATGGGTGGTAGAGTGTAGTAGCTGAAGTTACTGAAGCTCAACACAACTGCTATTTTAGTGGCGTTGGCAGCCGTAAGAAACTACCCAGGAAAATTTTTCAGAACTTGTTGCGAATGGTATTGATACTAGAATCGTTTCTTTTTTAATCGACTTTCTATTCTGTTTCTGGTTCTATATAACCGATTATGTACAACATGTTGCACCACAGATTCCGTAGAATAGAAAATGTGTATTCGCATTCGAAATAAGTATTTTTTAGAGGGTATTTATTAAGAAAAACTCAAAAATCTGAGTAAAAGTATATTTCGAACTAGCACCCAATTAAAAATCAATGAAATTTCAAAAAACAGCATATGTAATTCAGTTTTGTAGCAATTCATTTCATAACAGGTTCCATGAGAACATGTTGGTTTTGGGACAATTTCAAACAAATATAATATATTGTGCAACCGAAAGTGGAACTTGTTACTTATCAGTAAAAGCTGTTCTGTAATTGTTTCTTTGCAACAAAATATTTTGCTGGGTAGTATCGGGTTCGGTGGCCTAATAAGCCAAACTACTGACGACCTCCTCAAACATTATAAGATACATGATTTAAGGATATGAACTTGGCGGATGTCCTTTACAAACATTACCCCCATACAGTAAAAGCAATGGAGGGGACAGAAATACCATGCAGAAGATACAAACTAGAGGTGGATTAATAGTTGGCAAGGGACTTAGGCATCTGGTCTATCGGATTAACACTGTAACTGACCGAATACCCACGATCCGCATCAATGCGAAATCACGCTGATATTTCCACCCACTGAAGTCAAAGATGAGGACACTAAAAATGCATTCTATGACTGAGTGGAGGAAATATTTATATAATCGCTGTCATGATAGTTCCAACAATAAACTTATTCTGGGAAATTATAATGCTACATTCATACATACAGTCTACATAGCAACACCTCCGATAATGGATTTAGACCGGTTAGCTGCGTGATTAGAGATGGATTTAGACCTGGGTATTTACCCAACGCTGGGTATTTACCCATTTATACCCACTTTCATACCCGGGTATCGGGTAAACACTCATTTGAATAACAAATACTTGTTGTTACGTAGAGTAAGAGAAATGTGAACCCAGGGTAAATACCTGGGTATTTACATTTAAATACCCAATTTACCATTTGGGTATTTACCCTTGTCCCATCACTATGCATAATCCCCAAGGTCATGATCAAAAAGCAAGAATCGATGAAATCGGTGGAAGGCATGTAGGCGTAAGTGTGACGCTTGGTGCAAATATAGACTCGGTTCACCACGTAGTTTCAGCCAGAGTACGCAGTGCAAAAAACAATCATCACCAAATGAAAAAAGCTAGGCACCCCATGGTTGCTTACCCCCGATATAGGCAATGCCTCTCGATTACTTCAAATTCATATTCAAACTAAAATTCTGTTGTTCTTGACATATTAGTGCATACAGAATATTGTGCATCCTGACAACATGGCATGACGGCATGACCACTGCCGCAATTACCGTACTTGGATATAAACAACTACGCTCAGACAAATCCTAATATGATAAAGAATGCCTAAGGATAGGTATGCTGCATACAAGACAACAAAACGGATAAAAAGACAGTACAACGAGTCCTTTTGCACTACTACAATAGTGTATATGCCTATAGAGCATACCTTGAGTCAGCAAAACGAGTCCTTGCACTTCGACAATGGACACTTAGTCTGTGCAAAGAGTCCTTTGCACCAACGGGCTATAGGAATGTACAACGGCTGTCTTCCCAACGAGTCCTTGCTCTTATGCACAGAAACACTGGATGCTGAAAACTACTTTTTTCAATTTTACAGTGTATCCGCGGGTCGTTTACCAGTTCTTCGACCAAAATAACCGATTTCTTTTAACTTCGGGGCATAAACAACTGACGCCACGTCGAAGCCATCACCGAATCACCACATACCGAATTGTTCGACTTGTCGGCCCACTCAGAAGTTCTAACTATGTACCACCGCCACCTGCAAAGTTTAGCACTCCATATTGTCGAGTCCGTAGGAACCGTCACTCTTCTAAGTTACGTGTTCCTGCCAAAGACACCCAGTCATCGCTATACCGGACATCGCAAGGATACGTAACCAATGGTCACTGACTATCGCCCAAAACCTACCCCTCGCCATTAACACCCGTTACATGGGATATCTCAAGGACATCAGAATATCAACCGCACATTGGCTTAAGGATCAGAGAGTATTGATCGCAAACCTTTGCTACTATACGCTAAACAAGCTGATAAAGCTCTAACTCGACGGACGAAACTGTATCAGACATTGGTCCTATCTGGTTTACTTTTCATTGCAGAATAACGAGTAATGACACAAGAGAATTTATTTAGACTGGAACCTGCAGGATCAACGAAGAAGAGGCCGTTCAAGAAACACCTGTTTTCGCTTTAAAAAAAAAGAACTGGAATCAACCCAATTATCCTGGAATCAAGCAAAAACTTTGGCCCCTGAACCGATATCAATGAAATTTTGTAGGCAGTCAGTATATTGTATGGTATACTGTATGGAAATTATCGTAGGCTTTATATTTTTGATCCTATGGGCATAGTGGGCGTGGCACAACTTTTCTGGGAGTTAGAGAGATGAAATTTAATACCCAGACAGAACTCGCCAGCAGGAATATGAATATGCAGACGAAATTTTATTTTTTAAACCAATGGGCGGAGTGGGCGTGGCAAAACTGTTTAGAGCTAGAGTTAAAATTTGGTACACAGATAGTACTCGGCACTTGCGATTTAAATTTGCAGACGAAAATTTTATTTTCGATCAGTGGGCGGAGTGGGCGTGGAAAAACTATATTCAGCCCTAGATAAATAAAATTTGGTACACAAATAGTACTCTATAACACAAATATGAATATGCAGACGATATTTAATTTTTGAATTAGTGGGCGGTGTTGGTACACATATAGTACTCGGCTGCACGAGTTTGATTATGTAGACGATCAGTGGGCGGAGTGGACATGGCTAATCTGTATTTTAGCCCTAGAGAGATAACATCTCACACCCAGATAGGACTTGACAACACAAATATGATTATGCAGACGAAATTTAAATTTTGGATCATTGGGCGTTGTGGGCATGGCAAAACTGTATTTTGGCCCCAGAGAGATGCAATTTGGTATACAGATAGTATTCGACAATACAAATATAGATATGCAGACGAAATTTAAATTTTGCGCCAGTGAGCGTTGTGGGCGTGGCAAACTGTATTTTAGCCGTAGAGAGATAAAATTTAGCACCCAGATAGTACACTACAATACGAATATGAATATATAGATGACATTTAAATTTTGGATCAGTAGGCGAAGTGGGCGTGGCAAAACTGTATTTTAGTCCTAGTGAGCTGAAATTTGACTCCCACATAGTACACTGCATCACGAATATGAATATGCAACCGATATTTTAATTTCAGATACGTGGGCGGAGGGGGTGTTGCAAATCTGTATTTTAGTCCTAGAGTAATAAAAGTTGGTACACAGATAGTACTCGGCTACACGAATATTAATATGCAGACGAAATTTTAATTTTGGATTAGTGGGCGTAGTGGGCGTGGCAAAACTGTAATTTAGCCCTAGAGAGCTGACATTTGACACCCACATAGTACACTGCAACACGAATATAAATATGGAAAAGAAATTTAAATTTTCGAACCAGTGGGCGTAGAAAAACTCTATTTAGCCCTAGATGCAGACGACATTTTACTTTTGGATCATTGGGGAAGGGGGCGTAGCAAAACTGTATTTTAGCCCTAGAGAGCTGCAATTTGACATTCTCATAGTACACTGCAACACGAATATGAATATACAGACGAAATTTAAATTTTGGATCAGTGGGCGGTGTGCGCGTGGCAATACTGTACTTTAGTCCTAGAGTTATACAATTAGATACACAGATAGTACACGACAACACGAATATGAATATGCAAACGAAATTTTAATTTTAGATACGTGGGCGGAGTTGGCTTGGCAAAACTGTATTTTAGTCCTAGAGAGCTGAAATTTGACACCCACATAGTACACTGCAACACGAATATGAATATGCAAACGACATTTTAATTTTGGATCAGTGGGCGGAGGGGACTTGAACAAACTGTTATTTAGCTCCAGAGAGACACAATTTGGTACACAGATTGTACTCGTTATTTCAGGTTCTAATTTACAGACGAAATTTTTATTCTCAACAAGTAGGCGAGAGGGCGTCGCAAAAATGTATTTTAGCCCTAAAGCGGTAATATTTGATACACAAATAATAATCGATATCTAAAAGGACAATGATTTATCAAAAAGTACATTTATTGTACCAAAAAAAACAAAATTTATTATACCAAAAAGTGCAATTATTGTACAAAAAGTACTGTTATTGTACCAAGAAGTTCTTTTAGGGCATCAAAGAGAGATTGTTACCAAAAAGTACAATTTATTGTTCTAAAAAGTAAAATTTATTGTATTAAAAAGATTTTTATTGTACACAAAAAGAACAATTAAATGTAGCACAGAGTACCTTTGTTGTACCAAAAGTACTGTAAATGTAATAATAAGTATTTTTATTGTACGTAATTAAAGTACTTCTATTGTACACAATACACAATTATAGTACACAAATTAAGTACTTTTATTGTACTAACAAGTTCTTTAATTGTACCGAAAATAATTTTTATTATCTCAAGAACTACTTTTATTCTTGTTGTTAAGGCAAAAAGCTAGGACTACAATTGTTTTTCTTAATTTGATAATATTTTTAAATTTTATTTGTTGGCACTTTCCAGTTTAAAGTTTAAGGACTACTTACACGGCGTTAGTTTCTTTTATCAAAAACTCGTTA
This sequence comes from Muscina levida, assembly GCA_964034835.1. Lineage (NCBI taxonomy): Eukaryota > Metazoa > Arthropoda > Insecta > Diptera > Muscidae > Muscina > Muscina levida. Next base: position 45,942,255 of record OZ035883.1, on the reverse strand, counting down.
GAAAAAAGTACCTCGGTAAGATCTGACAAAACAACCTGATATACACAAAACTGACACATTTTGAAGGAAAATACTGACAATGTTATCAGTTGTGTAATTAAGCCTTTGTAGTACTCGGCCATGCTGACATTAATGTACCGACAAAATATTAATTTTCAGCCAGCGGTAATATGAAGGCGAACATTTTATTTTCGATCGGTGGGCAGAAGGAACGTAGGGAAAATGTTTTTAGGACTACGTAAGGTAATATATGTATACAGATAGGACTTGGGGCTATAGATATGAATTTGCAGAAGGATTTTTTGATTTTGGCTAGTGAGACCTTGCACAGTGGTCGTCCCCATTGGCCAAAAATAAAAAAATTAAGTCAAAATTCTGGGTAATACTGTGGCAGCACTATCTCCCAATAGATTTTGCTCTTTCAAATTACTTTTGTTCTTGCATTATTCCACCTGTCTTTTTTATGAATAGCTGCCAAGGGGAGACAACGAAAATAATTTTGTTTCGCAGCGTGAGTAACTTTCAAGTGAAGGTAAAAAATAAAACGTAAAAACTTCTTTAAAAAATATTGCTTAAACAATGGAAGAATTAAATATTGTAAAGAAGTGTATTAACTATTGTTTAAAAAATTAAAAACTTCTCAGCATGCTGTGTCTATTTTATTAAATTAATTTATTATATGTGCCTTTTTCAGTACTAACTCGTGCGTAGACCTAAATTTCACTTAGAGTTTTAGTTGGGAAGTCAATCGAAGTTGACAACCAAATTTGTTGTAAAATGTTTACCAATATTTACAGATTATACGATGTAAATTTCAGCTGCGGAAATTTGCGGATTGTTGAGTTATCTTCAATAGAACAAAGCGGCCTCACCGTTTTCCGTGTCTTTTTTTTTTTTGATTGTGTACTCTAAGAGAGGTCCTTGAATCCTTTGTCCGACATTGACCAAACTGTAGATTTAGTCATAGATTGATGAAATCAATGGATATACTGACTTTGGTATGCCTACTATGAAATTTAAATTTCCAGGATCTAAGAGAGGTCCTTGAATCCTTTGTTCGACATTGACCAAACTATAGATTAAGTCATAGATTGATGAAATCAATGGATATACCGACTTTGGTGAGTCTACTATGAAATTTAAATTTTCAGGATCTAAGAGAGGTCCTTGAATCCTTTGTCCGACATTGAGCAAAATTTAGATTTAGTCATGGATTGATGGTATCAATGGATATGACGACTTTGGTGTGCCTACTATGAAATTTAAATTTCCAGGATCTAAGAGAGGTCCTTGAAACCTTTCACAGATTTTGACCAAATTTTACAAATTGGTGTCATTAAAAGAGACTTTAAGATGTGCCAAATATTATTCACATATGAATATTTGGTTTGTATGAAACGGCAACCACTGTGTGCGTTGTTTGTTTGATCAGGTTAAGGAGTAACTTGGGGTACAAGAGCGACGCTTAATCTTAGCTCTTTAAATAAACAAGTCAAAAATATTACAAGTATTCGTTAAGTACGCAAAAGCGAAGCATTGTCGGGTCCACTAGTAGGATATATGGAAGAGTTAAGTTACCAGGGCTGTCCCAAAAGTAGGCAAACTTTTTGGCGAGAACGAATCGTTCGACAATTGGCAGCTGGTACAGCCTTGTCGGAACTCAGCGACCGAATATTTTATAGTCGTAAATGAAAAACCAGAAACTCCAGAGTAGAATGTAGTTCATATTGGTTGGACTGAGATCTTTCATATATACCACATGTGGTTTGATTGATTGTATTATAAATAACGATTATTCCCCCATCACGGAGATAGGTTTTTTTTCAAATATTTATATTTTATATATATATTTATTTACAATCAAACTTTATAAATCAAATTTTTGAAAAATTTCAAAATTTTTTTTATTACCCCCAAAAATATATACCAAAAATTTCTGCCTTAATAAGTTACTTCACAAAATCGAAACACAAAACAATACATTGCCATACTGGCATAGCTATAAACAGGTGTCACAATAAATTACCAGCAATTAAATGTTAACCACATTTATGACCAACAAACTACATTATGTTCAGAGTAATAACCAATGACGCCGACATTCGCCACATTATACTCGTACTCAGACAAAAACATTGCCATCGAAAGAGCAGCGGCTGTACTGAATACTACGATGTTTGGCAACCTAAACGCATAAATGTCTCATTAATGTGGTCTAAAATCAACAAAGCCCACAAATGCTCCCCCCCCCCCCCCCCCCCCCCACCGCGAATAGTAGCAGCGAACAAATCTCCGCACAACTAAAGACAAAATTCATAAAGTATTTAAGAAAATATTAAAAATTGTTAACCAAATGGTATAAGTGTCATATCACATGTTGTACATGGTTAACCCCATATGCCCAACAATTGAATTAAAGTCTTACAAGGACATTGCGGACATAAAAACCAATTTCTGTTAAGGAAATTTCCCAAAAGTTAAGAAACTTTATATATGTGTATGAATTTCGTATATTTACTCGCTTGCAATGTTATAATGTAATTTCGTTGTATTCATAGTCATTCAAGTGTAAATAATTAGGTGCAGATATAACCAAAGCCACACTTCTGCAATACGTTGTATATTATTTAATTATTGTCTAAGAGTTTCATTTATATGGTAATAAAGTTGAAAAAGTTGATTTCCACATTATGAGTTTTTCTTGCCAACAATTTTTGGATGAAGTTCTACAAGAAAATAAGAAGGAAGGCTACGAGACGAGACCTTACAAGCAAATGACATAAAACCTATGAATTGTTCTGAGGCGGCCATGAATGATAAGTTTTATTGTATACTTTGTTGTGTTATTGAAAATAATGTTGAAACCTTCAGTAAGTTTATTTAAAACTGGATGGTTGAATGGTCTAAACTAAAGATGGATATATGAAATAGGATTGGAGTTTGCATCCCTATCCTAATAATATTATTGTGAATGTGTGTGTGTTTGTTTGTTTGTGGCTCAATCACGCCTATTTTAATAAAATGTGGAAGACAATCAGTGTACTATGTGGAAACTACCGTAGGCTATAACTTTTGGGCCGAAGTGGGCGTGGCAAAACATTTTTTGGAGCTGGAGAGATAAAATTTGATACCTAGATAGTACTCGGCAGCAACAATATGAATATGCAGGCGAAATTTTAATTTTGGACCAGTGGGCGGAGTGGGCGTGGAAAAACTTTTTCGGAGCTAGAAAGATAAAATTTGATACCCATACACTACTTGACAGCGCGAATATGAATATGCAGACGAAATTTTAATTTTGGACCCAATGGAAATTTGGCACCCAGGTAGTATTCGACAACGCGCATATAAATGTGCAGACGAAATTTTAATTTTGGACCAAATGGGCGTATTGGGCGTGGCAAAACTTTTTTTAGAGCTTGGGAAATAAAATTTGGTACGCAGATATATAGATATCTATATAGATATGCAAACGAAATTTAAATTTTGGGTTAGTTGGGAAAAGGGGCGTGGCAAAACTGTATTTTAGCCCTAGAGAGAACAAATTTGCCACCCAGATTGTACAGGACAACACGATTATGAAAATGAAGCGCCATTTTAATTTTTGATCAGAGGGGGGGAGTGGGCGTGGCAAAACTTTGTTTAGCGCAAGAGAGATACAATTTGTTATCCAGATTGTACTCGACAACACGACAATGAATATGCAGATGAAATTTTAATTTTTGACCCAATGGGAGGAGTGGGCATGGTCAAATTTTTTTTAGAGATAGAGAGATAAAATTTGATACACATACAGTACTCGACAGCGCGAATATGAATATGCAGACGAATTTATAATTTTGGACCCAGTGAACCAGACAAAATTTTAGTTTTGGGCGTAGTGGCCGTTAAAATCTTTTTTTGAGGTCGAGAAATACAATTTTATACCCAGATAGTATTTGACAACTTGACAATGAATATGCAGACGAAATTTTAATTTTGGACCCAATGGACCAGACGAAATTTAATTTTTGGATCCAATGGGCGAAGTGGGCGAGGCAAAACTTTTTTTAGAGCTAAAGAGATACTTTTTGTTACCCAGATAGTACGTATATTAATTTTGGACCCAATGGACGTTGCAAATCTTTTTTTTTTAGCTAAAGCGATACAATTTGGCTCCCAGGTAGTATTCGACAACATGAATATGAATATGCAGACGAAATTATTATTTGAGATGATTGAGGGAAGGTGGCGTGGCAAAACTGTATGTTATTTCTAGACAGATAAAAGTTCATACACAGTATCAAGTATTCGACAACACGAATATTAATTAATATTCAGACGAAATTTAAATTTTGGATCAGTGGGCGGAGGAGGTGTGTCCAAAACTGTATTTTAGCCCCAGTGAGATACAATTTGGTACACAGATACTACTCGGCACTTTAGGTTCAAAAGGTTGTCAAATTCAGACAATTCGCGACATTCCTCATCGTACCAAGGCTTGTCTGAACGTGGTTTTGCATAACCCCGTTCGGTCATTGCGGCAGTGATCATAGAATTCGCAATATGCAGCCATTGTGTGTCGGGAACATCGGAACTAGGGGGATTTGTTTGGAGTAGTTGAGAGAGTTGGTTGGAGTAGGCATTGGCAATCTCGGTCGTTGGTATGCAGCTTTGTGATGTCTAGCTTCCTTAGCGTTTGATTGCGAGTGTTTTAAGCACTTCTTAATTGTGTGCGTACCTTCCTATTTTAGCATTAAAATCTCCCAGAACAATTTTAATGTCATGTGCAGGGTACCAGTCACATATCTCCTCCAGGCGCTCATATAATGCATCTTTAATGTCAACGTCTTTGTCTACCGTCAGCGTAATGTAAAAATATTTCGCCCGGATGCGAATAGTGGCTATTCGGTCACTTACAGGGTTTAACCGCAAGACCAGGTGTCGAAGTCTCTTGCCGACTATGAAGCCACTTCTAAATTCGTATCTTTCTGCATGGCAGCTATAAAAGATCTCACAGTTCTTTCGACGTGTGCAACCCTGTCCCGTCCATCCCATTTCCTGCATGGCGGTGATGTCAGCCTTGTATTTGTCGAGGACATCCGTCAGTTGGATAGAGGCACCATCTCTGTATAGATTTCGGACATTCCAGGTGCATATCCTTTAATCATCACTCAAGACTCAAATTAGAAAATTCCCCATTCGCCTCGACAACACGAATATTAATATTCATTCGAAATTGTAATTTTGGATTGTTGTAGAGCCCCAGAGAAAAAAAAATTTGGTATACAAATAGTACTCGACACTTCAGGTTCAAATTTGCAGACGAAATTGTTATTCTCAGTAAGTGGGCGCGGCAAAACTGTATTTTAGCCTTAGAACGATGATATTTGATATACAGTTAATATTCGATAACAAAAAAAACGACAGTTTATTTTATTAAAAAATACATGTACATAAAGTACTATTTATGGTATAAGCTAAAAAAAGTGCAATATATTGCACTTAAAAGTACATTTTATTGTACAAAAAATTAAATTTATTGTGCCAAAAAGTACATTTATGGTAACAAAGAGTACTTTATTGTACCACAGATTAATTTTATTGTACCAAAAAGTACTTTAAATGTATTAATCAGTATTTTTATTGTACCAAAAAGTTAAATTTATGGTATAAAAAAATTCACTTATTGTACTAAAAAGTACAATATCTGGTATCAAAGAGTACTTCATTTCATACTTCAAATGTACTATTAAGTATTTTTATTGTACCAAAAAGTACAATTTATTGAAATAAAAAAACTCACTTATTGTTCTAAAAAGTACAATATATTGCACAAAAGTACAGTTTTTTGTACAAAAAATTACATTTATTGCGCCAAAAAGTACATTTACGGTATCAAAGAGTACTTCATTTTGTACTTTAAATATACTTAATTTTGCATTACTTTTATTGTACACAAAAAAACAGTTATTTGTACCACAGAGTACCTTTATTGTACTAAAAAGTACTTGAAATGTAATAATAAGTATTTTATTGTACCAAAAAGTACAATTTATGGTATAAGTAATTCATTTATTGTACTAAAAAGTACAATATATTGCACTAAAATGTACAGTTTATTGTAAAAAAATTACATTTATTGTACCAAAAAGTTCATTTATGGTATCAAAGAGTACTTAATATTGTACTTCAAATGTACTAATAAGTATTTTTATTGTACCAAAAAGCATAAATTGTACCAAAGAGTACTCCATTTTGCTTCATTGTATTTTATTGTACACAAAAAGAACAACTATTTGTACCACAGAGTACCTTTATTGTACCAAATAGTACTTTAAATGTACTAATAAGAATTTTTATTGTACCAAAAAGTTATTTTATTGTAACAAAAATTATTTTTACTCTATCAAAAAGTACTTTTATTTTTACCAAAATGTACTGTTGTTAAGGCAAAGAGAAACTAGAAGAGTATTTTCTTAACTTTATAATGGTTTTATATTTTATTTGCTGACACTATTGACAACATGTTTTTTACAGTTGTGTCATTAGAGTTTGGAGAACTCTTTACCTTGCGTCAATTCTGACAAAACAACCTCATTTACAAGATGCTGATACGTTTTAAAGCGAAATATGTCATTGTCATTGTCAGTATTGTAAAAGAGGCTTTATAGCTTATAGCAATGCAGATATGAATATATCGACAAAATATTTATTTTCGGCCAGCGGGAATATGAAGGCGAACATTTTATTACCGATCGGAGGGCAAGAGCGAAAGTGGTTATATGTTTTTAGGACTATATAAGGTAATATTTGTAGACAAATAGCGCTTGCCGCTATAGTTATTAATTTGCAGAAGGATGTTTAAATATCAGTTAGTGAGACGTTGTTAGTTTGATCAAGTTAAGGAGTAACTTAAGGTAACGAATTGTTTACAGAGCGTACAAAAACGACACTTAAGTTTAGCCCTTAAAGTAGGCGAGCCAAACATTTTATAAGTATTCGTCAAGTAAGCAATGGCGATGCATTGCCGGGTCCACTAGTACTTTATAAGATACAGAATCACATTCGAATTTGTCATAAAAAGTATCACTTTGTTAGTGACTGCTGAAACATTAAAACTGACCTTTCTAACCTTTTTACAGATTTACATTTCCATTTATACCGTTCTATATATTTATAAAAAAAATTGAATAGAATAACATTATAAATTTTTAATTTTTTACTTACAAAGGAAATCGTACACAATTACATATGTATATAGCCTGATTACACGCAATTAATGACTTAATAATCTTAAGTATTTATTTATATTTTTTTCGTTTTATTTTTAATTTATTTTTACTTTCAATCAATTTAACTTAATAATTAATATTTTACTTCCTCCCATATTATGACAAACACAACAGTAATGCAAAGTGCTTTTACGCAGTTAACAATCATTGTATTCTAATCAAATAGCTTCTAATTGTAGGCAGAATTGTTTGCTGCCAAAGTTTCTTAATCGATTATTACATAAAATCGTAGCGTTAAGTAGCGTTATTACAATCACCGGCCTAGTGTTGACACTGTCTGTAGTTACTTAAGAATATGTAAAGTGAAAAATAACAGACACACACACACACACACAATATGGTAATAACAATAAATAAAATTGTAATTAATAACACAAATAATAATTGAATGTGTTTATTTATTTCGCGGCAAAGTTAGCAACGGGTCAATAGAGATATATCACAACACGTTGAATTATTAATTTTGCAGTTGCAAGTGGGTATGATGAGGAGGATGATCACCGAGTATAGGTGCCGGACGATTATAATGCACTTAACAGCTTAAGCAATTAGAGGCATCGACAAGATAAGTGAAAAGAAATAAGAGGCGTTAGATTAAGAGTAAGATGAGTTATTTGTTGTAAGTAAGCATTATCACAATTATCTGTTTTAGCTCTTTACTGATTTAGTAGATTTGACCACACACACTTTAAACGTGTGCGATTGTTGCAATCGAATATGGCATTTTTAAGAAAGACCAGCTTCACAAAGTGGATCTTGCAATTCAAGCCGACTCACAACCTCCTTCGTGGTGGCAATGCCTGTCCTTTACAGGCTATGAAAACACGAGAAGGAAAAAGTAACAAACGGAACCCCCCTAAATGTTGACGACCACCGCTAACGTAATAAGGACCATGATTTAAGGATATGCATCTGAAACGTCCGGACTCTCTATAGAAAAGATGCCTCTATCCGACTGGCGGATGTCTTAAGACTGACAGCCCCACCATCGAGGAAATGAGATGTACAGGACAAGGATGCTGGCGACGTTAAAATTGCGACATCTATTACAGCTGCCAGGCGGAAAAGCACCAATTTGGATGTGGATTTGTAGTTTGCGAGAGATTCAGACATCTTGTCTCGCGATTCAATCCTGTTAGTGATCGAATAGCCACAATCCACATTAAGACGAAATATTTCTACATCACGCTGATTTGTGTTCATGCCCCGAAGGATGATAAAGACAATGAGATTAAAGACGAAGAGATTAAACATACGACCGCTGCCCTGGCCACAACATTAGACTCGTCCTATTTTTAGTCCATCGATCGGTAAATTCAGCCTGCATACCGGCACATCAGACAACGCACAAAGATATCCAGCACAAAGATATCCACAAAGCAATTAGCATATCCCCCGACCGAGACACTCCTAATCAATATGATCATGGGGTATTTAATGGAAGGCATGCATCTAGTGTCATGGACGTGCGAGTGATCTGTGGCGCAAATATTGGCTCGGATCATTACCCACTTGCAGCCAATGTGCGCACAAGATTGTCAGGGGCGAAAAACGCATGTAACTGAATACAAAGAAAGTTGGGAAATGCGAAGTCGCAAAACCCACAGATAGCCACTGCCTACTCAAAACAGCTCTCCCAACTACAACCGCACAACGTCTATACTTGTGACGTTTCTGATACACAGTGGTAACATATTGCTCATGCCATGGCAATCGCCGCAACAACCGTTCGATGAAGAATGCCGCGTAGCATCTGATGAACAGGATGCCGCTTATAAGGCAACGCTACAGTCAATTGTAATCCGGGCTGTTAGGGAAAGGCACAAGGAGACAGTAAAACAGATACTTAATTTCTCTTTACACCCCACGAATGAGGAATGGGATAGTTTCTCGCGTTGTTGTGAATTAACACGCGTTCTATTTTTAGATGCACAACTAACGGCACCTACTTGTTAATCGACGAATGCGATCGTCACTGTTTAAGAAGCTCTTACTAGAAATGCCGATTGACTCGACACTAATACTTCAAAGTTGCTGTCGACAACATTCGAAATAACTTCTTTTTTTTTAAGATGACTGCAGCCAGGAGTTGAACCTGTGATCTCCCGCATGGTAGTCGCGGCCGGTCCCAGAGACAGATATTTAAGCAAAAAAAAAGTCAGATAAAAAAACGGGAGAAAGGGGATATAGAGCATAGACGTCCAACAGTGGCACAATTGTGCTCGCTCAATTCACACGTATTGTCTTTCCCTTTCACTAAGTCCCCTTACGTTTCAATACATATTACGTTTCTTTCAGGTTGCTCTGTCTCTCACTTACTAATAGCGGCTCATTTTATTTTTGACGTCAATGATATAGAGCGATACAGGAATAGAGGTGAAGACCAAAATTTTTACCAGAAAGTTAAAGCAAAAGGCTACGGAAATGGGTTCCCCTCCTGTAAGGACAAGGATGAAAATCTGGTTACAGATACGCAGATTATGCTTCATATATGAGGAGAACACTTCCAGCAAATGCTGATTCCAGAGGGCAGCGCAGCGCAGGTATCACGCCAATATTCGACGATGCATTAGAATGCCCACCACCGACTTCCGGCAGAGCTCTTCAAGTCCCGTGACAAGAAACTAATAACGAGCATGCACCAGCTTTTACGCTAGTTTTGGCTTAACGAGTACATACCCGATGATTGGAATCTAAGCGTATTACGTCCTGTACTGAAAAAAGGTCACACGTACGACAAGTACCATCTGTGCTAAATAAAAAGGCGATCCAAGTGTGTGCTCTACCTACCGCGGGATCAGCCTTTTACCTTATATCACGCATATAAGGTCCTGCCAAATATGCTATGTGAAAGACTAATGCCAGCGTTATCCGACCTGATCGGGCCTTATCAGTGTGGCTTTAGACCTGGTAAGTCCATAACTGACCAGATATTCACATACCGGCAAATCCTGGAAAGACCCAAGAGAAACAGATTGACACGTAGCGAAGTTGGCACGGCCTTGCGGAATAATGCTGACTGACACAAAGTCTTCAGTGAAGATTGGCAAGGACCTTACGAAGCCATTCTATACCAGACGGAGCCCATAACAAGGCGACGGGCTATAGTGTGACGCCTTCAACATAGTGATGGAGATGAAAATGAGGAAAGCTCCAGTAAACACGAGTGGCACGAATTTCAACAAAAGCCACGTGCTACTCACGTACGCTGATGACGTAGACATCATCGGTCAAAATATTCGGGATGTGACTGCAGCCTTCTCAAGTAAACAGAAGGAATCAGCAAAAATGGGTATAATGGTGAACGAGGACCAAAACGAATTTAATTGTTTCAACGAACAATGAATCTAGTCGTTTGGGAAACTGCGTGAACGTTAACAACTAGAATTTCGGGGTGGAAGATAATTTTACGTACCTAGACTCCGCCATCAACAAAACTAATAATGTCAGCCTCGAGATCCGGAGATCTCTTAATGCTACTACGGACTAAGCAAGCAATTTAATGACAGAGCTCTCTCTCTCTCTATGAACAAGCTATCCAGCTATACCAGATATTGGTTATACCTGTCTTAATGTATGGCTCAGAATCCTGGGTTATGACACAAGCGAATGAATCGGTTTTGGCAGTATTCGTGAGAAAAATACTCAGTAAAATATATGGGCCCATCATCGTTAACGGATAGTGTCGGCGTCGTATGATCCATGCGCTGTACGAGCTGTATACTGACATTGACATGGTCAGACGCATTATGGTTCGAAAAGTCTACAACAATGAACTCGATGGACGGCGCAGAAGAGGGCGACCAAACCACTGTTGGAAAGACCAGGTGACCGAAATCCTTGCAGAACTTGGTGTGACTAACTGGAGAAGAAGCACATCTTCGTCAATAATGCAAGCGGATGATTCTGTTCTGGGAGTCTTAAAAAACGCACTGCACTCGGAAATGTATTGGGAACTATCATAAAAGCCATGAACTGTTTAACAACATCGACGTAGTCAAGCGCGTCCTAACATCCCGAATGGACCGGCTGAGACATGTTTGGCGAATAGATTTAAAATCTATTTTTAATAAATCTTTGCTTAAAAATGTATTTTCCTTTTACATTACATTAATGAGATTTGGGAGAGCTTCTCACATTTGAGTGGTTAACACGTTTCTATTTTTAGACTCATTAAACAGGACCTACATTTTAACGACAAATCCAAAAGTCAGCTGTTTGAAAAGCTTTTACTAGACAAGCCCATTGATTTGACACTATTGCGAAGTTGCTGTCGACAACATTAAGACGTGGCCGATAAAAGAATTAGAATTAAATTTCTGAAAAATTATTTAGTTTAGTTACAACGGATACAAAAATATTTGTTATTCTGATAATTTTTAAAATCACATAAAACATGTATAGTAGGGTGGGTCGATAAAAAAAGTTGTGCCGGTCACCCCCTAGAATGAAAGATAATTTAAAAACGAATTCAAAAAAAATTTTTATTTTTTTTTGCCACGCCCCTTGACCCCGCGCATTGGGTTTTTTGTTTCCTGTGTCTCTATTTATAGTCCGATCGTAATGTGTGACATATCAATGTTTTTGGACTGACAACAGCTACATTTTCTTCTCTGATCACTTTTGACTACGACGTCAAGTTCTAGAAGTTTCTACCGGAATCGGTTTTTACCCCCTCCCTAAGTCAATTTTTTTTTACAACGATAAAAAAGTTTTTTAAATTCCATGATATTTTCTCTTTTACAGTATATATTTTTATTCATAAACAAAAAAGTTACAGAGGTTTAAAAAACAAAATACGACCACGCCAACATTAGTAAACAATGAGCTTTGGCCTTTAGCGACGTCAAATTGATTTTTTTAAACCTCTGTAACTTTTTTGTTTATGAATAAAAATATATGCTGTAAAAGAGAAAATATCATGGAATTTAAAAAACTTTTTTATCGTTACGAAAAAAATTTGACTTAGGGGGGTAAAAACCGAGATTCCGGTAGAAATTACTATAATTTGACGTCGGAGTCAAAAGTGATCAGAGAAAAAAAATGTAGCTGTTGTCAGTCCAAGAACATTGATATGTCACACATTACGATCGGACTATAAATGGAGACACAGGAAACAAAAAGGCCAATGCGCGGGGTCAAGGGGCGTGGCAAAAAAAAATAAAAATTTTTTTTGAATTCGTTTTTAAATTATCTTTCATTCTAGGGGGTGACCGGCACAACTTTTTTTATCGACCCACCCTACTATACATGTTTTATGTGATTTTAAAAATTATCAGAATAACAAATATTTTTGTATCCGTTGTAACTAAACTAAATATTTTTTTGAATTCGTTTTTAAATTATCTTTCATTCTAGGGGGTGACCGGCAAAACTTTTTTTATTTGTATGAAGTGCGACCCACCTTAATGTATAGCAATTCATGATAGCAGTTCGAGAGGCACTTCTGTCATAGCGTATAAAAGCAATTTTTGCCGTTTGTAAAACATTTAGACAAACAAATTTTGATAAAACTGATTTAAAGCCTGTGCGAATTCTTATACATAGTGTATATATCTAACACTTGCTATCTTAGTCATTGTAATTCCATTCAAATTAGAGTAAAACTTAATGTAATGCATCTCGAATGTTATGAATTTTTTTTAGCAGACACTGATTTGAGGTCATTTCCTAACTTTGGTACTTTTAGTCTCGTCGTTGATGCTCGGCTCGTGTTTAATTTTGTTTATTCCCATTCCTAGTATCTTAAGAGGGCTAATAAAAAAAGCATTCGCTATGCACAATAAACTATTATATGCAGTAAGTAGACGTGAACGAGTGCAAAGTGAATGTTGTGTTTTTATCTCATCTTTTTGTTAATAACTATTTAATTAAACCTTTTTATAATAATTTAATTTAATATTTGCAAGTTTAAATCAAGAAATACGTTGCAAGTGCAGCTGTAAATGTCATCCAACAAAGAGGGTGGAACTTGCAAGCTGTTTTGGCGTGATGGGAAATGTATATTACTAATAGTAAATAGTTTTCATATATTATTAAATCTAATATCACCCTAATGTTAACTTACAATGGCAGGTGTTCTTGACTATAATTAACCTACCGTTAGTTAACTTAAGCGATAATTTTAAATAACAATAAAACCTTTGATCATTTTAATTAGTTAATGCAATATTAAGAGAAAAAAAAACAAACAAATCATGTAAACTAACTACCCAAATAACAGTAACTGTGCGTTGTAAGTGCCGGCCGCAGATATATTAAAATTAACTTTAGCACATTAATGTGATCACATATTATACTAATATTCTTGTTAATATTAACATTAGCTATTGATTTTGTTTTAAATTAACATATGATTACAATAATCGATTGTTAATTATTCCTCCCTGTTTCCGTCCTAAGAAGAAAGAAAAAACAGTTGCACAATTACAAAAACTTTTTCTATTACTTAATCAGTAATATTTCATAGTTCAATTAAAATTATTTATGACTTTTAACGCATTTTTTTTTGTTTGCAGCAACTGTTCTAGCAATTAATGATAGTGTCGATGTCGATTCTAAAGTTTATCAGTGTCGCACGGGTTATTTATTGACATATTTATACACAAATAAATATCTATTACACAGGACTACAGATACAATAGTTATCGATAAACGTTATAATATTTTAATATCTTTTGTATGATTGTTATTCATTTAGGAATAACCTGAATCACTCTTTGGAGGTCCCTAAGCAGCTCACAACGTTCGAGACATCGCGTATTTCCCGGGCAATGCCATTGAACATCCGTTCAGTGGTAGCAAATGTGAGAAGGCGCAATGTTGAGTAACCTAAGCGACATGCTACCACCGATGCGTCTTAGGAAGTAGATAACAGAAGTTACTGCAGCTCAACACAGAGACTCTCTTAGTGGCTTTGGCAGCCCCAAGATACTAGGATCGGGTGCGGGGGCCTAATAAGCCACTGTCCTTAAACAAAACAATTATTATGAAAACACGAAGAAAAGAAAAAACTAAATGTTGATGACCTCCGCAAACGTTATAAGGAACATGATTTAAGGATATGCACCTTAAATGTCCGAACTCTCTACAGAGATGGTGCCTCTATCCAACTGGCAGATGTCCTCGAAAAATACAAGGCTGACATCACCGCCATACAGGAAATGGGATGGACGGGACAGGGATGCACACGACGAAAGAACTGTGACATCTTTTACAGCAGCCATGCAGAAAGACACGAATTTGAATGTGGACTTATAATCGGCAAAAGACGGCAAAGACATGTGGTTTCGCGGTTTAACCCTGTAATTATTCACATTCGGGAGAAATATTTTTACATTACGCTGATTTGTGTACATGCCCCAACAGAAGACAAAGATGAGGACTTTCAAGATGCATTCTATGAGCGCCTGGTGGATAATATGACCGATGCCCTGCACATGACACTAAAATTTTTCTGGGAAATTTTAATGCTAAATTAGGAAGGTGAGATGCTCTTGGTTCGGGAGTCGGCGAATTCAAAAACACATCAGATAACATAGTCAGGCTGGTAAGCTTTGCGTCGGCAAGAGACTTTGTAGTGATTCGAATCAGATTTTCAGATCAGAGGATATCAAGGTTGCCCTGTAGACCTTGATATCCTCTGATCAAAATACAAGAAATCAGATTGATCACGTAGGAATTTATGGATGGCATGTCTCAAGCGTTATGGACGTGCGTGTGATGCGCGGTGCAAATATTGACTCGGATCACCACCTAGTAGCAGCCAAGGTACGCACACGATTAAGTAGTGCTCAAAACACTCGTAACGAAAGGCAAAGGAAGCTATATATCACAAAGCTGCATAACACCGAGGTAGCCAATGCTTACTCCAAACAACTCTTTCAATTACTTCAACCGAACCCCCTAGTCCTGATGTTCCCGACACACAGTGGCAGTATATTGCAAATTCTATGACAGCAACGACCGTACTGGGTTATGAAAAACCACGCTTAGACAAGCCCTGGTCCGATGAAGAATGTCGCGAAATGTCAGAGGAAATGAATGCTCAGACATGGCAAAACTTCAGCCAATGGCGACGCGTACGGTGACGGAGTTTATAATGAGAAGAGGAAGCAGATGTAACACCTGTTTAGGCGGAAAAACGTCTGTGGAAGAAAAGAGAGAGCCAGGATGACCGAAAGTTCTACCAAAAGGTTAAAAGCAAAGGTTTTGGATCAGGTATCCCCACCTGTTAGGACAGAGACAGAAATGTGGTCACGGACACTCAGAGTGTGCTGCAAATATGGAGGGAACACTTTCCATCTCTTCTCGTTTCCGAAGGCAGCATAAGTGACAAAATTACACCAATCATAGACGACGGAGTAGATTGTAGATTGGCGATCGCTAGGCTTAAAAATAATAAAGCTGCGGGAGCCGATGGACTATCAGCAGATTTTTTTTTTGATGCCGGCGGCTATGATCTGGCTACATTCATGCACCAGCTCATTAACACGAGTTGGCTCAAGGTATGCAAGCCCGATGATTGGAGTCTGAGTGTTCTATGTTCTATGCTTAAGAAAGGCGATCCAATTGTGTGTACCAACTATCGCGGGATTAGCCTTTTACCCATCGGAAACAAGGTCCTGTCTAGTGTGTTTTGTGAAAGACTAAAACCTATTCGGGCGAACCTGATTGGACCTTATCAGTGTGGCTTTAGAACTGGTAAATCCACGACCGACCTGATATTCAAACTATGACAAATCCTGGAGAAGACCCAAGACCCAAGAAACACGAAGTCTTCAGTGAAAATTGACAAAAACCTGACAGAGCCATTTTCTACCAAGCGATGCTTTTGACAAGGCGGTAGTCTGTCTTGCGATCTTTTTAACATCGTAATGAAGATGATTATGCGGAAGGCTGCAGTAAATAGAAATGGTACCATCTTCAACCAAAGTCACATGCTGCTCGCGTATGCTGATGATATAGATATTATTGGACGTGGAATGCGAGATGTTACTGCGGCTTTTTCGAGCTTTCAAAAGCAATCGGCTGAAGTGGGTCTGATAAACGAGGACAAAACTAAGTTATTTGTTTCAACGAACAAAGAGTCTACTCGTTTGAGACGCTGCGAGAACGTTGACAACTATAACTTTGAAGTGCTAGATGATTTTGTCTGACTTGGCTCAGCCATAAACAAACATAATAATGTCAGCCTCGAAATCAAAAGACGAGTATTGATCGCAAACCGCTGCTACTATGCGCTAAGCAATCGATTTAACGACAAGGCGCTCTCTCGAAGAACAAAGATCCAGCTCTACCACACTCTGATCCTACCTGTCTTCCTCTACAGCGCAGAATCCTGGGTAATGACAGAAGCAGATCAATCTCTTCTAAGAGAAAAATATAAAATTCTCAAAATATTTGGACTCATCATCGTAAACGGCGAGTATCGTCGTCGAATGAACCACGAACTATATATGAGCTGCACAACGATATCGACGTAGTCAAGCGCGTTGAAATAGACCGAATGAGCTGGCTTGGACACGTTGTACGAATGGATGAAGGTGTTTCAACCCGTAAGGTTTTCGTCAATAAGCTCTATGGTCGGCGCAGGAGAGTGCGACCAAAACTTGGTTGAATGGACCAGCTGAAATAGTTGTTACCTACACGTGGTGTTACTAACTATCTACGAAGCGCTTGGAATTCTTTTTAACGTGCGGCTTGTGATAAATGAATTTCTGTTGCTGCTGCCAATTAAGAAGAAGAAGAAGAATAAGTGTAAGTTGAATATACGATAGAAGTAAATATTTCTAAATTTATTTCATGTATATCTGAAAATTCGTTTCCGCCTTATAATAAATTATGATGATATGTTATGATCACAAATAAATTAAAAATTTGATTTACAAAATGAAAAAAAAACTTTAATATTTACACCCCATGAATGAGGTATGGAATAGCTTCTCGCGGTGTTGTGAATTAACACGCTTTCTATTTTAGGTTTACAACACACGGCACCTACTTGTTTATTGACGAATGCGAACGTCACAGTTTGAGAAGCTTTTTACTAGATATGCGAATTGACTCGACTAGAAAGAAAAATGTAGATGTCTGGAGGTGGGACGGATCTCGCGCTTTGCATCAAAACTGTACTGTTAACTTCAACTTAGTTTGTCTTTACAAAACATGAATGAGATACGGGAGAGTTTTTCGCATTTTAGTGAGTTAAAATACTAATATTCCCTACACACAACGAAACCTACGGTTTAACAACGAATTCGAACGCCAGCTGTTTGACTTGAACGACAAAACCGAGGACAGTTAGTTGTCCACACAAATTTTTGTTGACCTGTGTTATAAACGTGGAATTCTACTGGATTACGTGAGCCTGAAAATTGCATTGATTAGCTGTAGTGTTTTATTAACACATTATCTAAATATGTGTATTTGAATTATCGGCTTCATTGGAGAAATTTAACAAATAAACTAAGAGATTTTCTTACAAATTTCTATAAAAAAAATAGAAATATAACAAATATTTAAATATCACACAAATAATAATAGGGCCGTAGGTACTATAATTATCTGCAAATATAATTATAATTATAAAAACGACAATTGAGCGTTATCACAAGGGATAAAGTACTAATTTTAAATAATATAATATTAAATCTTACGATTGGATATTAATTATATTATCATTATTATTATTAGAATGAAACTGAAAGCATCCTTGTTCAATCTAAAGTTGTTTCTAAGACGGTGTCAGGAATATTCAAGTACTACTAGACCAGGCAATGCTTCGCTTGCATAGTTGACTAATTTTAGAATATTAACTTAATATAATACACATATATCAAACATCTGCAAATGATTTTGTCGGCAAATTTGAACCTGAAGTGTCGAATACTATCTTAAAACTAAATTGTATCTGTTGAGAACTAAAATACTGTTTTGCCATGTCCTATTTGCCCACTGGTCAAAATTAAAATTTCCTCTGCAAATTTGTAATTGTATTGCCAAGTGCTATATGTGTATCAAATGTTAACTTTATAGGGCTACACAGTTTGCAACGAACATCCACCCACTGATTGACAAAAAAAAATTTGGTCAGAAAAAGTTGTTCTTCTAGGGCTAAAATACAAACTGGCCACGCCACATCCGCCCACTCATCCAAAATTCAAATTTTGTTTTCATATTCATATTCGTATTGTCAAGTACCTTACGACAAATTCTGGAAAACAAAACCCATGAAAAGCAGAACGACACCTACCACCTCTTTGTCGACTACAAAGCTGCCTTCGAATCTCCGATAAGGAATAGGCTATATGAGGCCATGTCTTAGTTTGGTATTCCTGCAAAGCTGATTCGACTTTGCAGATGTACCTTGGAAAACACCAAATCCTCGGTTAAGATTGGTAAAGACCAGTCTGAACCATTCAACACAGAAAAAGTTCTCAGGCATTGCGATAGCTTGTCCTATACACTATTTAATATAGTTATGGAGAAGGTGATGAGAGAAGGAGATGAAAAAGGCTGGTGTCAACATGTCTGACACCATATTCCATTGGCCGAAATCTGCTGGATGTTACTGCAGTTTTCTCATCACTATAAAAGGAGTCAGCAAAAATGGGTTTAGTGGACAACGAGGACAAAACAAAAATAATGATTTCGACGAACAAAGATGGTGACGCACCGTGAACGTTGACAATTATTGTTATGAGGTACTCGGATCTTCCGTCAATAAGAAAAATGATATCAGCCAAGAAATCAAGCGGAGACTAGTGCTCGCCAATAGATGTTTCTACGGACTTCGGCAGCACTTTAGTAAAACCAACTTATCTCGGAATACTAAGAAACAGCTTTACCAGGTGCTAATCTTACTCGTTCTGTTGTATGCTGCCGAATCTTGGGTGCTTACGACAACGGACATACAAAACCTGGGAGTATTCGAGAGAAAAGTACTCCGAAAAATATATGGACCTATCTGTGTGGTCGGCGAGTTTCGCCATCGGATTAACCATGAGCTGTATGAGCTTTACCACGAGATCGACGTAGCTAAAAGAGTCAGAATCCAACGACTTCGATGGCTGGGATATGTTGCCAGAATGGATGTAAATGCTCCAGCGAGAAAGGTGTTTGAGAAGGTGAACCTGAAGGACGGCGCAGAGCAGGGAGACCCAAACTCCGTTGGAAGGACCAAGTGGTAGGCGACGTGCCACCATTTGCTAGGACAAACTGGAGAACACACGCAGAAGACCGATGCGTGTGGAATTCTTTAATACTTCAGGCCTTAAATGTATTATCCACGTTCGTAAGTTGTAATGGGCCACTTAAGTAAGTATGTAAGTAAGTTGTCAAGTGCTATATGGATCAAATTTTCAAATTTTATCTCTCTAGCTCTAAACAGTGCTTTGGTGCTCCCAAACCGTTCACTGAATGAAAATTAAAATACCGTCTGCATATTCATATTTGTATTGTCGTATAATCTCTTGGTAATAAATTGTATATTTCTAGCCCTAAGCAAAGTTTGGCCACGCTCACTCCACCCATTGGGTCCATAATTACAATTTCGTCTGCTTATTCATATTCGTCTTGGATCAAATTGTATTTCACTAGCTCTAAATTTAAGTTTTGCCACGCCCACAATTTATCTTTGTAAATACATACATATCGAAAGGTCTAATTATTTTGCTTTCCAACGGATTCATGTTGTACTCGACCAGACCTACACCATGCACTTGGTCACTCCTCAAGTTCCTTAATTTTTTTTTCCATTTTTAAACCATTTATGTTTCTTTAAAATGGCTAAATGTTCCTAACAACGCGATAGCATTTTAACTACTGCTTATAAGAATATTGCAAAACCTGCCCAAGCTTATCTTCGTAATGTTTATTCAACAATGTTGAGGAAACATGTTGCCTAGCACAAAGCGTTATCCAACATGTTGCTTGCTGTACATTGCCAAAATATTTTTGTAGATTTTAGACTACATATGTTGGCATTTAGCATACTTTAGGGAGCATACAACATTTGATGATGTAAATAAACTAGGGTTTGGTTATTTGAGAAATTTTCGCATAATAAAGTGCGCAGTTTGAAAACTTTTTGAATCAAAAACTAAAAGTTAAGCCAGATCTCATTTTTTCTTACTAGGTATTAGGTGTACAGGCATGTCACTAAGTTTTGCGGTACTAAAAAAAACTAATTCGTTTCAGAATTTTTTACGATTTTAACCGATTGTTAAATGTCTACATGTACCTCTTTATTTATTGCAATTGCAATACAGAAAAGATTAATTGAAATTCAAAAATCTCAATTGAAAGTAGGAAGTCAAACTCTACTTAAAAGTCAGAAAAAAAACAATTGATATTTGGAAAGTTCAATTGAAAATATGAATTTGTGAAAGACTAAGTAAAGATCAGCAATTTTCCTTACAATTATGCAAAGAACAATGAATAAATTAATATTTATATTTAAAATTTAAAAAACGAAGGGGAATTCAAGAAATTTATTCAAATTCAGATAGGAAATTTGAAAATTAAATAATATCAATTGAAATTCAGAAAAGAACAACTGAAAATTAGTAAACTTAATTTTAAACTTAGAATAAACAAATTGATCAGAAAAAAAATTTCGAATAGACTAGTTGAAAATCATAAAATATAAACTTAAATTTTGAAAAAAAAATAACTTTTCAATTTTGTATTGAAAATCAAATACATTTCAAATGAAACTCAGAAAATACCAACTATTGACAATGAGACAAAGTAAACTCAAATATTCGATGGATGGTATGAAAATATCAATTGGAATTCAAACCAGTACAGTCATTTGAGTCATGTGAACTGACTGTTGTTGTAATTAAAATTACTTTTTTATTATTATTTGCCAGCTTGTGGAAATGGTTACCGTTACCAACTAAAAACTACGAGAAAGGTTTCTAATACTAATTCACCTAAGAATCAAAAATATTATTCCAATGTCTTTTGGAAATATCTATAAAAATCTAAATTTTTGGGAAATGGGCAAATAGGAGGTACCAGTAGCGGCAGCACAATGTGTCTGATTTTTATTCGTAAGTCAACGTTCATAAAAATGTACCTTGTGCCAAATTTGACTTATTACTTACAAAAAAGATATGCCTGTAGAAGGGGTATTCTCCAGTTGCCCGTTTGGTAGTTATGAGAGAAATATAAATTATCCAGAAATAGGTAATTTTGCATGGGAGATACCAGTGCACAGTGGTCGTCCCCATTGGTTAAAAATAAAAATTAAGTCAAAATTCAGGGTATAACTGTGGCAACACTATACCACAATAGATTTTGCTCTTTCAAATTACTTTTGTTTTTGCTTTATTCTACCTGTCCTCTTTAAGAATAGCTGCAAAAGGCGGGCCATGAAAATAATTTTGTTTCGCAGCGTGAGTAACTGTCAAGTGAAGGTCCGAAATAAAACATAAAAACCTCTTTAAAAAAGATTGCTTAAACAATGGATGAATAAAATATTGTAAAGAAAGGTATTAACTATTATTTAGTCATAGATTGATGACATCAATGGATATGCCGACTTTGGTGAGCCTACTATGAAATCAAAATTTTCAGGATCTAAGAGAGGTCCTTGAATCCTTTGTCCGACATTGACCAAATTTTATATTTAGTCATAGATTGATTGAATCAATGGATATGCCGACTTTGGTGAGCCTACTATGAAATTTAAATTTTCTGGATCTAAGAGAGGTCCTTGAATCCTTTCACAGATTTTAACCGAATTTTAGTAATTGGTGTCATTTAAAGAGACTGTTATTCACCTATGGTAACTCCTTCTATTTTTGGCAGCTCCTTGTATGAAACGGCAACCACTGTGCAGTGGGGGTGGAGCTATTCCGCCTATTTACAGTCCCATAACTACATTTTAAAAAATATTATCACTGTTAAATTTTCTTAAAAAAAAAACCTTCCGAAAAAAGTAAATCTTGAGATACTTGGTCTCCTTTAACGCTTTACACTTTTTCTCGTATCAAATGATATGTACCCTCTATGTATCCAATACTATGTCACAGTAATCCGAAAAGCTATCGCTTACCCCATTCAGTGGAAAGGTACATTTTTTATTTTTTTTAAGCTATGTTTGAGTAAGTAACCCGTCTCATCTGCTGTAATGCTACAATATATAATTTCAATCTTCATATGCTGTCTTTGCACGGAGTAATACATATCTGATATAACAGATTCTATAATTCAAGACTGATGTCCATATTTATACTCTCACCCTACGGGTAGGAGGGTATATATCATTTGATACGACCCAAAGGTGTAACACATAGAAGGAGTCACTTTAGACTCTAGGTATCTTTGAACCAAATTCGATTCATGATTTTTTGAGTCGTTTGAGCCATATCCGTCTGTCTGGCTGTCCGGCTGTTACGCACGATAACTTTCGAAAGACGCAACCAAAAGCTTTGAAATTTTGCACAAGTAAATATTTCCCCAAAATGGGCAAATGGGCTACATGTCCCCGCCTCTTCAGATACCTCCCATACAAATACATCATTCCACCCACTTAAGAAATCGTCTAATAATATCGGTCACCCAACAGGATGGTATTTAGTACGATCTATAACAGCTAAAGCTACAACAGTATAAAGTTTTGGAAGAAAAAACTAATTGGAAGTCTAGCCACGCCCCTTCTGGTACCTCCCTTACAATATCAAGATATCCAACGCGATCGTGACCAAATTCTGTAACTTGGTTAAGCAATAACAGGATAAAGTTTTGGAGAACAAATTAGAAGTGTAGTCCCATCTGGTACATCCAATACAAATGTACTATTCAGCCCACTTTAGAGATAAACTTTTTCCATTGACAAAATCGGACTTAAGCAATTTTCCTTTAAAATATCGAAAAATGTATGAGTTAAACATAAATAATATCAAACATAACACCTAGTATTAATTAATTGCCACTAGTTTCTATTTACACTATTTAATAACTAGTTATTGAAACCAATAGCTGATATCTTAATACAACTCCAGTACGCATTTGATTACACTTACCGCTCTATATTTGTTAACGTAATATTAACATTACTATTTAATCGGTTACCAAAGTTGTAAACAAAGTAAAACGATATTCTCGAAGCAAGTGAACCTGACCATATGCAATAAATATTCTTAGAAAAACTTTGCCTGTAATTGTAGCAATCGATCTATTTGTCAGTGAGTATTGTAAAGCAATATAAATCAAGTTGTTACTCAATGCGTAAATGCAAATATCGTAATGTATAACCGTATTAATGATATACTCATTAGTGGCCATTAATTGCAAGAGAGTTACAAGTTATTTGAATTTTGCAGGAAATCTTACTTATTTTTTTGATTAATGCACAAACTATTATATAACACAGTACAACACATGAATTTGGGACTCAATTCTGAGAACTGCACGTGAAGGTAGCTCCAAAAAGAAGAAGTTCTGCATCATTCGTTTTGTCAAGTTACATGCCATAATAATTTAATATCGATTTGAAGTCCTACCCGTAGGGTGAGGATATAAAAATAATATTGTGGTAAAATTACTACATGTGGCTAACTTGCACTTAATGCCTACCTGTGAAGTTATAATTAAAATAAAACACACACACAATTAAATGACGTTACACTTTACGATATTTGCATATACGTACTAAACACTGTAAAAAATTTACATTCTCGTCAATTAGATCATATCAATTATAAGATCAAAAGTTTGAATTTATTTCTTTCCGCGAAGATTTATTGCACGTGGTCAAGTCCAATCGATTCGAGAATATCGTTCACTTTGTTTACGTCGTACGTTGAACAGCGATTAAATAATAAATAAAAATTACGCTAATAAATATAGAACGGCAAATGTTATAAAATGCAATCGGGAAAGGTATTAATAGATCAGCTGCGGTAGGCTTGAGTAACCAAAAACTTTAAAACGTGGAAATTGTAAACTTGTAAACTTGACAAAACAGTCAATGTATTAATATCGGATATAAAGCTGAAAAGTTTAAATTTCAGACGGAAGACAGTGAAATATTTGAATATGGACATTTGCCTAGAATACTTAAATCTAGTGTTGAATCCGGACGAGAGGAATGTGGAAAAGATGTTGTGTCAGATGAAACATAGAATAAATTGTTCAGCGATATGTAATTTAATACAATTATTTGAAAGGTCTCAATCCAACCAATATTGAATTCGTGAGAGAGTCTGGGTGAGTCAGATCCTTCGTATTTGGTGGCAATCATTTAAATTTTAAGCGCTGCTCATTTATGTACGGGTTTGGCTTACAATCTCACAGCCTAATATTTAAATAAATAAAAAAAACCAGTTAGAAAGTTTCAGTCGGGTAACTCGACTTACATATACTTTCACCCTCAGTAAAGCGTAACATTTTCTAGTATTTTGATATTATTACACGATTTTTAAAGTGGGCGTGGCTTCAGTTTCAGTTTATTCTCCAAAACATTAAACTGCTATAGCTTTACTAAATACAGAATATGGGCGCGATCACGTTGGGTATATTGATATTATTACTTGATTTCCAAAGTGGGCGGAATGGTACATTTGTATGGAAGGTTCCAGAAGGGGCGTGGCTAGACTTTCAATGTTTTTCTCCACAAATTTATCCTGTTATAGCTTTACTAAATACAGAATTCGGTTACGATCGCGAGTACTGTAATTATTACTCCATCTCTTAAGTGGGCGGGATGGTACATTTGTATGGGAGGTATCAGAAGGGGCGTGGCTTTACTTTCAGTTTTTTCTGCAAAACTTTATCCTGCTATAGCTTTACTGAATACAATATATGGTCGCGATTACGTTGTGTATATTGATATTATTACATGATTACCAAAGTGGGCGGAACGGTACATTTGTATAGAAGGTACCAGAAGGGCGTGGCTAGACTTTCAATTTGTTCTCCAAAACTTTATCCTGTTATAGGTTAACAAAATACAAAAATTAGTCACGATCACCTTGGGTATATTGATATTGTTACTCTATTTTAAAATGAAGCGGTACCAGATGGGTATGGTAGGTACCATAGGGTGCGTGGCTAGACTTCCATTTTTTTCCGAAACATTATACTGTTATAGCTTTACTAAATACAGAATTTGGGTACGATCGCGTTGGTTGTATTGATATTATTACTCCATCACTAAAGTGGGCGGAATGGTACATTTGTATGGGAGGTACCAGAAGGGGTGTGGCCATGTAGCCCCTTTCCAATACGGTTAGTAGTTTTGGGAAAATATTCACCTATGCAAAATTTCAACACAATTGGAAATCGAAATATATCGTGTGTACCAGCCGGACAGACAGACAGACGGGCATGGCTCAAGCGACGTAAAAAGTCATGAATCGAATATGGTTCAAAGAAATATAGGGTCTAAAATGACTCCTTCTATGTGTTACACTTTTAGGTCGTATCAAATGATACCCTTCTACGCGGAGGGTATAATAAAGGGGGATTTTCTCATTTGAGACTTCTGATCGTTATTCACTTACGAGTAGCCATAATCTCTCTTTGGAGGTCCCCAAGCAGCTCACAATGTTCGAGACATCACGTATTTCCCGGGAAATGCCATTGAACATCCGTTCAGTGGTAGCAAATGTGAGAAGGTGCAATTGCTGAGTAACCTAAATGGCAAGCTAACACTGAATCGTCTTAAGGCATAGATTACAGAAGTTATTGAAACTCAACACAGAGGCTCTCTTAGTGGCTTAGGCAGCCCCAAGAAACTAGTATCGGGCGCGGTGGTCTAATAACTCATTCATTTTAAACAAAACAATATTTATGAAAACACGAAGAAAAGAAAAAACAAGAAACCCCCAAATGTTGACGATCACAGCAAACGTTATAAGGATCATGATTTATGGATATGCATTTAGTAAGTCCGAACTATCTATACAGAGATGGCGTCTCTATTCAATTGGCGGATGTCCTCGATAAATGGAAGGAAATGAGATGGTTGGGTCAGGGATGTACACGGCGAAAGAACTGTGACATATTTTGGATGTGGATTCGGCAAGAGACTTCGACATCTGATCTCGTGGTTTAACCGTATAAGTGACCGAATAGCCACTATTTGCTTCGAGGCGAAATATTTTTACAATACGTAGATTTGTGTGCCCGCCCCGACGGAGGATCAAGAAGATGACATTAAAGATGCATTCTATTAGCGCCGAAAGGAAACATATGACCACTGCCCTGCATATTACATAACAATTGTTCTGGGAGATTTTAATTCTAAAATAGCAAGGGAAGTTTATCTTGGTTCGGGAGTCGGCGAATTCAAAAACACATCAGATAACATAGTCTGGCTGGTAAGCTTTTGTAAAAGACATTGTAGTGATTCGAACCAGATGTACACATAAAGATCAGAGGATATCAAGGTTGACATGTGGACCTTGATATCCTCTGATCAAAATACAGGAAATCAGATTGATCACGTGGTAATTGATGGAAGGCATGTCTCAAGCGTTATGGACGTGCGTGTGATTCACGGCAGCCAAGGTACGCACACGATTAAGTAGTGCTCAACATCACAGAGCTACATACCATCGATATAGCCAATGCCTACTCTCTACCAACTCTCTCAATTACTTCGAACCAATCCCCCTAATTCTGATGTTCCCGACACCTAATGGCAGCATATTGCAAATTCTATGACCACTGCCGCAACGACAGTACTGGGTTATGAAAACCACGCTCAGGCAATCCCTAGTACGATGATGAATGTCGCAAAATGTCTGAAGAAAAAAGATGCTGCATACAGGGCAAAACTGCAACCAATGGTGACGGGGCGTTATAATGAGAAGAGGAAGGAGATGAAACGCTTGTTCAGGCGAAAAAAGTGTCTGTGGAAGAAAAAAGAGAGCCAGGATATCGAAAACTACAGGAATAGAGGTGAAGCCTAAAAGTTCTACCAAACGGTTAAAAGAAAAGGCTTCGGAACAGGAATCCCCACCTGTTAGGACAGAGACGGAAATCTGGTCACGCACATTCCGAGTGTGCTGCAAATGTGGAGGGAACACTTTGGTACTCTGCTCGTTCCCG
This sequence comes from Muscina levida, assembly GCA_964034835.1. Classification (NCBI taxonomy): domain Eukaryota; kingdom Metazoa; phylum Arthropoda; class Insecta; order Diptera; family Muscidae; genus Muscina; species Muscina levida. Next base: position 45,914,911 of record OZ035883.1, on the reverse strand, counting down.
AAGGTAGCATAAGTGACGAAATCACACCAATCATACACGACGGAGTAGATTGTCCACCACCGAGCCAAAACGAGATAAGCACGGCGATCGCAAAGCTTAAAAATAATAAAGCAGCACCAGCCCATAAACACGATTTGGCTCAAGGAATCCATGCCCGATGACTGGAATCTGAGTACTTTATGTCTTGGGCTTAATATAGGCGATCCCAGTGTGTGTACCAACTATTGCGGGATTAGCCTTTTACCCATCACATACAAGGTCGACTAGTATGTTATGTGAACGACTAAAGCCCATTCTGGCGATCCTGATTGGACCTTATCAGTGTGGTTGATTTACCTGCTAAATCAACGACCGACCAGATATTCACACTACGACAAATCCTGAAGAATACACAAGAGATGCAGATCGAGACCTACCATCTGTTCATCGACTACAAAGCTGCATTCGACAGTCCGATACGACAGAAATTTTTAAATGCTATGGCTGACTTTGGTAAAGCCGCAAAGCTAATACGACTTTGCGGATTGACACTGACTGACACCGTCTTCAGTGAAAATTGGCAAAATCTGTAAGAGCCATTTTGTACCAAGCGAGGCTTTAGACAAGGTGATAGTCTATCTTGTGATCTCTTTAACATCGCAATGGAGATGATCATGCGGAAGGCTGTAAACAGGAATGGGACCATCTCCAACAAAAGTCACATGCTGCTCGCGTATGCCGATGATATAGATATCATTGGACGTGGATTGCGGAATGGTACTGCGGCCAAGTTATTTGTTTCAACAAACAAAGAGTCCTGGGACGCTGTGTGAACGTTGACAACTATAACAATGAAGTGGTAGAAAATTGTGTCTACCTTGGCTCCGCCATAAACAAAAATAATAATGTTAGCCTGAAAATCAAAAGACGAGTATTGATCGCAAACCGCTGCTACTATGCGCTAAGCAAGCGATTTAATTGCAAAGCGCTCTCTCAAAGAACAAAGATCAAACTCTAACAGTCTGTGGTTCTTCCTGTCTTGCTCTACAGCACAGAATCCTGGGTAATGACACTAGCGAATCAATCTATTCTGGGAGTCTTCGAGAGAAAAATACTTCTTAAAATGTTTGGACCCATCATCGTCAACGGCGAGTATCGTCGTCGAACGAACCACGACCTGTTTTAGCTGTACAACGACATCGACGTAGTTAAGCGCGTTGAAATAGAGCCAATGCGCTGGCTTGTGCACCTTGTACGAATAGATGAAAATGTTTGAGATCGAAACGTTTTCAACAATAAACTCGATAGGCGGCGCAGGAGATGGCGACCAAAATTTCGTTGAATGGACCAGGTGAAAGAGTTGTTATCTACACTTGGGGTGACTAACTATCTATGAAAGCGCTTGGACCGAAGCGCTTGTAATTCTTTTCTACGTGCGGCTACCGATAGATGGATTTCTGTTGCTGCTGCCAATTAAGAAGAAGAAGAAGTACGCTTATAAGTGCACTTACAAAAAAGATATGTATCTAAAACTATGAGGGTCAATTCGGCCATTTCTATGGGAGCTACTAGAAGGGGTGTGGCAAAGGTTTTGATTTTCTAAGGGGTTTAAGTGTCTTTCAGCTGTCCGATTAAAATTTATTGGAGAATTTTTATTTTTCGAAAAATACGTAATTTTATATGGGCAGTACTAGAAAGCGCTTGGCTATTCTGTCCATTTACAATCCCATTACTTAATTTTGGAAAATATAAATACTGGTAAATTTTCAATAGAATCTGTTAAGGTTTACTCGAGTTATCCTGACGGTCATGGCTCAATCATCTTAAAAAGTCCTGAAACAAATTAAGACACTTGGGATCTAACACGTGTTCTTTAATGCCTTACATTTTTTCTCAAATGATATAAACCATCATCCCTAAAGGTAATGGTATAAAAAAAATCATCTTTAAAAATATTTACATATTAACTTTTGCCATAATGGTAAAAATATATAGCTCCCATACAAAAAACTTTGATAAAACCGGACGAATTTATATGAATTTTACGTTCTGCTTATATATGTGCAGATTTGCCCAACATTCACACAGCCTTATATTTAAATAAATAGCAAGTCTTTGATTTTGCCCCGATAGGTGGCGCTGGAGTAGAAATATTTAGGAATCAATATAAATTAAATAAAGTCGGGTTTTAGAACCGATAGCGCCACCAAAATCTGTCTCTTTTCCCAAAATTCTTATATATGTACGGAATTGACCCAAATACACACAGTATTTTATCTAAATTTGGCAAAACTTGACACCATAGGTGGCGGTAGAGTATTTTTAATTAATTTATTATATTATTTATTTATATTGTTTTTATTTTTAGACCTTTATTCGTGTCATTTTGAAACAAATCTTGGAATAAAAAAATTAGTATTTTTATTTTTTTTATAAATCTGTTTAAAATCTTATTTCTGTTATGAATAAAATGTAAAATAATATTTTCATACTTCAATGTTGCAAATAACTTATATAATCAATGTAGACATCTAAAACGTGTAGACTTTTAATTGTTTGTTTTTATAATATACATATGAATTGAGAGAATAACTCATATTGATAACATGATAGAAATTCATATTCTGACGGCATGCGAACATTCACTTTATCATATTCAAGGCACACGTAGGGAATGTGTTTGTCAGAAGTGACATCCCGAGTTATATATCTATTAACAATCATATGTCAATCACCTTTAGAGCAAAACTATAATTTGCAATCAAAAGTCATAGTCATAGACAAAATGTATTTAAATATTTATTATAGCCGACTTATTTGCATAGGCGAAAAGAGCCAGGGAAAAAATTTGCATTGAAAAAGGGGGATTTCAGACAACATCAACGTAGTCGTTGATTCTGACACTTTTAGCTACGTCGATGTCGTGGTAAAGCACTTACAGCTCATGATAATTCAGATAGGTCCACATATTTTTCGGAGTACTTTTCTCTCGAATACCTTCAGGTTTTGTCTGTCTGTGGTCTTAAGCAACCACTATTCGGCAGCATACAAAAGAGCGGGTAAAATTAACACCCGGTACAATTGTTTCTTTTTATTTCGGGATAATTGGCTGACAATATTTTTCTTATTGACGGAAGATCCGAGGTAGGTAAACACATCTACTCCCTCAAAACAATAATTGTCAACGTTCACGGTGCGTCCCCATCGAGAGGACTCTTTTTTCGTCGAAATCAATATTTTTGTTTTGTTGTCGTTGACCGTCGTCATTGTCGTTGTTGACCGCAAAACCCATTTTTGCTGACTCCTTTTCTAACGATAAGAAAACTGCAGTAACATCCCGCAGATTTCGGCCAATTGTGTCTATATCATCTGCATAGGCTAGTGGCATGTGGTTTTTGTGGAATATGGTGCCAGATATGTTGACACTAGCCTTTCTCTTTACTTTCTCCATAACTATATTAAATAGTGTACAGGACAAGCTATCACCCTGCCTAAGAACGCTTTGCGTGTTGAATGGTTCAGAGTGATCCTTACCAATCTTAATCCTTACCAATCTTAACCGAGGATTTGGTGTTTTCCAACGTACATCTGTCAAGTCGAATCAGCTTTGCAGAAATACCAAACTCAGACATGGCCTCATATAGCCTATTCCTTATCGGAGAGTCGAAGGCAGCTTTGTAGCCGACAAAGAGGTGGTAGGTGTTGATCTGCTTCTCATGAGTTTTTTTCCAGGATTTGTTGTAAGGTTAATATTTGATACGTCGTAGATTTATCAGGTTTGAAGCCACACTGATATTGTCCAATTAGTTTTACTGCAATTGGCTTTAGACGTTCACACAATCTCCCTTATTATGTATGTCGTAGTCACATCGAATCTTTGTCGTTTTTCAAATATGACATCGCTGATGTCGTTTGTGAGACTGAAATGCGACATGTCCTTGCTCCTATCATGTTCTTCTTCATCAGATGATGAAAAAAACCCCAACACTAAACGTTTCTGATAACACTATGACACAAAATCTAACTTTTTGAAAAACACCCGAACTTGACTATATAGGTTCGATAGTACAATTGGAGCTGAGTAAAACCCTAGCTCAGTTTGGCTTGATTGGCTAGCAAAATTTTTTTTTGGCCCTCGTAACTTTTTGAAATCCCTTGGACCCCTTGAAAAAAGGTGACATCAGTTTTGGCCAACAGTTTGCACAGTTTTTAATCTAGCTCTATCGCTTCCTAAGCAAAGTTGTAGCTAATAGTCCGCTTAAGAAATTGATATAATGAAATTTTCCAAAAAAAATAGACTTACCTCGTTTATTTTCAAAAAATTTCGAAAAAATTCTAATTTTTTCACTATTTTGAATATAAGTCGTAGGGAATCCAGATTTTTTGCATACTCTATTCAGTGAAATTGTAGTTTAGGTAACACCGAATAAGTTCTCTGAACAAACCTATGCAATCTGAACAAGTCTAGGGATATTAAATAGCTCTCAACACACTCTATCTACTTTAAACAAATAATTTTTTAGGAGTTTTGGGCCATTGTGCAAAGTTTTTACTTGCTATCTTTACCAAAAACGTACTTATTGTATAACTGAACATCTTCTGTAAACAACCAATATGATCGGAATACTCCACCCCTTTAATTGTTCACAAAAAGAATTAGGGTGATCCTTTATGGAATTTTTTCGAATTTTGTTAAAAATATGTATTAACTGCGATGTTGGTCATCTAGCTTCACCTTACATTTGTTTTTGCTAAAAATACGAATATATTGTGAACAATTTTGTATCGATATTTAGGCATTAGGGTGTGCCGCAATGAGGTTAAATTTCGAATTTGTTCTCAAATCAGTTTATTGCCGCTGAGTATTTTTCTTTTGTATACAGACTAAGTAGTTGTAAGCCGTTTAATAGCTGAAGTGAAGACCTAAAATAGTGTGTGTTTACTTTAACCATATCTCTTATAGACGCCGAGATATTTGATGTAGAGATGTTTGAAAAAAAATTATTAAAAATTTTGAAATTGAATTCCTAAGTAGTTTAATATGAGCAACTGAAATGTCAACTTTGTAAGGTTAATCAAGTTAAAATCTATATGCTCAAATAGTATTTTTGTATATTATCAATATCTTCCCAATTCTCGAGATATCAGGTGTTAAAAAAACGCAGAATTTTCGGGCTTCCCCTCTACTTCGTAGGAACTCTGTGCACTTATTCTTTCTCTTCTTCAGCTCCTTCTTTTTCCGACTAAAAAGACGAGTTGCCTCTCGTTTCTTCTTCCTGTGCCGTTTACGAACAAGTCGCGTTGCTATTGGCTGCAGTTTCGCCCTATATGCAGTATCCGCCTCTCTCGTGACACTGTGACAGTCATCATCGTACGAGGCAACTTCTTGAGACGGCTTTAAGTACCCAAGTGGAATAGGCGTCCGCTACCTCTGTCGCCGGCAATTTTTCGATGTCCAGCTTTTGTTGTGCCTGGTTATGTACGTTTTTCGCCATGCTTTGCCTTAAGCGTACCTTAACTGCCGTAAGATAGTTATCGGAGTCAATGTTCGCATTGATTTATATTCGTGATCTATGTGATTCCTTGTCAATTGATCAGCAGATAACCATGTTGCATTATGAATATTTCTGTGGTCAATCTAGTGCTGCTAACTATCATATTTTTTGCCGCAGAGCAATCAATTAGTCTGATGCCATTGTTCGAACTTTCAGTGTGCAGACTGAATTTTCCGATGGTAGGCTCAAATACGGTCTCCCTGCTTATTTTAGCATTCAAATCGCCTAGTACAACTTTGATGTCATGGCTCTGACTACGGTCATATACATTTTCTAGGCTCTCGTAGGACTCGTCTTTGTCCTCGTCGCTTTTCTCTTCTGTCGGAGCATGGGCACATATAAGTGTTATGTTGGAAAACTTTGTTTTGACTCTTATGGTGGCTATACATTCACACACCGGGTTGAACCTTGAGACTAGGTGTCGCATTCTCTTTTCAATCAAAAATCCACATCAAAACCCGTGTCCCGTTCGCCGGATTTCTTATAAAGCGGTTATGTCAGCCTTGTATTCTACGAGGACTTCCGCCAGTTGGATGGAGGCACCTAGTTTGTACTTAAAAAAAAAAACTTAATTTCCCTTTGCACCCCATGAATGAGGTATGGGATACCTTCTCGCGTTGTTGTGAATTAACACGCTTTATATTTTTAGATTCACAACTAACGGCACCTACTTGTTTATCGACGAATGCGAACGTCACTGTTTGAGAAGCTCTTACTAGACACGACGATTGAATTGACGCTTAATACTGCGAAGTTGCTGTCAACAACATTCGAGGGGAGCCGACAATGAAAGAAAATTTTATATATTTTTTTTTCTTTTAAGATGACTAGAGCCAGGTTTGAACCTGCGATCTCCCGCATGGTAGTCGCGTGTTCTAACCACTATGCCACGGCCTAGTTTGTACAGTGTTCTTAAATCATGGTCTTTAATACGTTTGCGGTGGTCGTCAAAATTTTAGAGGGTCCTTTTTATTATTTTCTTCTTTCTTTTCATTGCAATGGCTCAAACGTCAGTGGCGGGTTGCTAACTTAATATATTTAATATAGTTTTTCAAACTAACATACAAACAATGCCAGAGTTAATGTTTTACCCCCGCCACAATGGAGAAATTCCAAATTTATTTAACATTATTCAAATCTTCTATAGAAAACTAATCTAAATAATCACATTTTCCCCTCAGAAACAATTCCAGGCCATTAAAAAATAGTCTGGCTCTAACAAGTATTTTATATAAGTTACTATAACAACTAAACATATTGTCTACTATTGCAGATTAATAATGCAAAACGATGTTCGATCGTTTCTACTTACCCACCAGCAAACAGTCAAGTGTGAGATTTGATGGATGTATGAATAACGTTTTGAAATACCTTGTCACATATTGTACCATTAATTAATATTAATTGCTGTGATTTCGATTTACTACAACTGACATTTTGATGGATTTGACAAGTGGTTCCTTCACAGCCGCCAACGATTTGCAATTGTTTATTTTTTTATCTCGTCGTTTTAGTTTCAATTTCGATTTGATTTGAATTTCTCGATGTACAAGATCATCACAATTAAAAATGTTAATTATTTCGTGTATAACTAAGTTCATTGTGATTCGTGATAATGGCAGCTGCCCGACAATATATAGACTAGTTAGAATGATATGAAACCGACGATGGCGACAATGACGACGCATTTATTATAGGCTGGCGGTGACTTTTGTGTGCCGTTATGGAATTTCTGGTGTTTTTTTTTGCGATTTGTGAGAGAAAATTTTAGACATTCGTATGGTTGAACAGTTAAAGTATTACTGGTACTGTCATTGACTTGTGCGCTGCTAGTGGCATTTCGTGTCTAAAAGATGGCATTAGTTCAGAGAAGCAGGAGCGCATAGGAAGTTGTAGTGAAGTAGGAGATATCAAATGAAAGTCTTCAATATTTGTTTACCAGAAAGTTCTTAGGGTTGCTCCTATTTCAAACTTAAAATCGATATAATTTAAGTCTGAAAATGAAGCGCTAAAGTACCCTATTATATTTAGTAGCTTAATTGCTATGTTTTAACAAAAAACTATACAAATTGTCTTAGTAGTTTATGAGTTTTTTTAACACTTATATGTGCCCATGCTCCGACAGAAGAGAAAAGCGATGAGGACAAAGACGAGTACTAAAATTGTACTAGGCGATTTTAATGCTAAAATAGGCAGGAAGACCACATTTAAGTCTACAATCGAAAATATCAGTCTGCGCACCGAAATGTCGAACAATGGCATCAGACTGATTGATTTCTCTGCGGCAAGAAATACGGTAGTTAGCAGCACTAGATTTGACCATAAAAATATTCATAATGCAACATGGTTATCTCCAGATCAGTTGACGAGTAATCAGATAGATCACGTGGTAGTCGATGAAAGGCACGCATCGAGTGTGCTGGACGTACAAGTTTTCAGGGTTGCGAACATTGACTCTGATCACTTCCTTACCGCAGTTAAGGTAAGGACAAGGCTAAGCATGGCGAAAAACGTGCGTAACCAGACACAACGAAAGCTGGACATCGGTAAACTGCGGACCACAGAGGTAGCGGTCGCCTACTCCAACCACCTAACTCAACTGCTACGGAATTCTCCAACCCCTGATAATATAACCTCGCAGTGGCAATATATAGTCGACTCCATAGAACAGACTGCGAGAAGCGTACTTGGGTACTTTAATCCGTCTCAAGAAGATGCCTGGTACGATGATGAATGTCGCAATGCCACGAGAGAGACGGACGCTGCATATAGGGCAAAACTGCAGCCAATAGCAACGCGACTTGTTAGTAAACGGCACAGGAAGAAGAGACGAGACGCAACTCGTCTTTTTAGACGGAAAAAGAAGGAGCTGAAGAATAGGCAGGATGAGAGCACAGAGTTGCTAAGTGAGGGGAATCCCGAAAATTCTACCAGAGAGTTATGGCAAAAATGCGTGAAACAGGGTTGCCCTTCTGCAAGGACAGCGATGGCCACCTAGTGACGGACCCGTATAACGGTCTGGAGAGATCACTTTAGAAATTTACTTGATACTGACACCACTCCAGAAGACCCCACTCCAATGGTATTAACTGTCCACCTCCGAGCCATAGCGAGATACGTATGGTCATCTCCCGCCTTAAAAACACCAAAGCTGCTGGAGCCATTGGTCTCCCTGCTGTATGTTTAAGGCTGGCGGGGAGAAGCTGATTAGGAGCATGCATCAGCTCATGGAGAACATCTGACAAGAGCAGAGCATGACCGGGGATTGGAGACTCAGTCTGTTATGTCCCATACACAAGAAAGGAGATCGTAGTGAATGTAAGAACTACCGTGAAATAAGCCTATTACCAATTGCGTACAAGGTCCTTCCAAGCATATTGCGTGAACGTCTAAAGCCAATTGTAGTAAAACTAATTGGACCATATCAGTGCGGCTTTAGACCTGGTAAATCTACGACGGATCAAATATTCACTCTCCGACAAGTTCTGGAAAAAAAACTCATGAAAAGCAGATCGACACCTACGACCTCTTTGTCGACTACCAAGCTGCCTTCGACTCTCCGATAAGGAATAGGCTATATGAGGCAATGTCTGAGCTTGGTATTCCTGCTAAGCTAATTCGACTTTGCAGATGTACCTTGCAAAACACAAAATCCTCGATTAAGATTTGGTAAAGATCAGTCTGAACCATTCAACACAGAAAGAGGTCTCAGGCAGGGTGATAGCATGTCTTGTACACTATTTAATATAGTTTTGGAGAAGGTGATGAGAAAGGCTGGTGTCAACATGTCTGGCACCATATTTCACAAAAGACACATGCCACTAGCCTACGCCGATGATATAGATATCAGCAAAAATGGATTTAGCGGTCAACGAGGACAAAACAAAAATAATGATTTCGACAAACAAAGAGTCCTCTCGATGGGGACGCACCGTGAACGTTGACAATTATTATTTTGAGGTAGTCGACGAATTTACCTACCTCGGATCTTCTGTCAACAAGAAAAATAATGTCAGCCAAGAAATTAAATGGAGAATAGTGCTAGCCAATAGATGTTTCTACGGACTTCGGCAGCACTTTAGTAACACCACCTTCTCTCGGAATACTAAGAAACAGCTTTACCAGGTGCTAATCTTACCCGTTCTTTTGTATGCTGCCGAATCATGGGTGCTTACGACAACGGACATACAAAACCTGGGAGTATTCGAGAGAAAAGTACTCCGAAAAATGTATGGACCTATCTGTGTCGACGGCGAGTTTCGCCATCGGATGAACCATGAGCTGTATGAGCTTTACCACGACATCGACGTAGCTAAAAGAGTCAGAATCCAACGACTTCGATGGCTGGGTCATGTTGCCAGGATGGATGTAAATGCTCCAGCGAGAAAGGTGTTTGAAGGCGAACCTGAAGGACGGCGCAGAGCAGGGAGACCCAAACTCCGTTGGATGGATCAAGTGGTAGACGATGGGCCATCATCTGGTAGGACTAACTGGAGAACACACGCAGAAGACCGAATCGTGTGGAAATCTTTAGTACTTCAGGCCTCAAACTGATGAACCACGTTCGTAAGCTGTAATGGGCCACTTAAGTAAGTAAGTAAGTTTATGAGTTTACCCATTACAAATGTACACAATTAGGGGCACGCTGAATGGAAAATATATAGACACAGTACCGACCCATCCATCCCCGCAATGATTTTAGTTTTTTTTCAGACATTTTTGTTTTTATTACAAGTTAACGGTTATCAAATAATAAAATTTCATTTCACCTATCCATTGGTTTTTTTTAGTTCCCCATTTAACTTTGTTTATATATTCACCTGCCGGCAATGGCAATCTGTCAAACATACCCACATCCAATACTAAATTGCGAACAATGAGGTCATGCTGTAATTTTATATGCATTAAAAGTAGTTCGTAACATTCTATAACAATAAACATATTTACATTATAGGGACACGTATGATTTACATTTGAAGTATCTTTCATAATTCCAAATATTATTTCCACGAAAGGCATCCTTTTGCGATTTTTAAAAAAATCGCACAAATCAACAGAGACATTATACAAAAATGGTCGATAGCCGTTGGCTTTTTTAAAGATAGCCAAGTTGATCTGGGGAAAGTTAAAAAAAAAAACTGAGAAAATTCTTCAATACTCATATCGATTTACTTACGAACGCTTCACGTACAGGAATTTGTTTCAGTTTTACGTACATATTAAGGCCGATGACATTGCGTCGTATTATCTTTAAATCGCATTGCTTAAATGTGAAAAATATCTCATCGAAGGAATCGCATTTGACATTTGTATAACGTATGGTGGCAAACGAAATTGCTAGTAGGCAGCTAAAGGAGATCGACAGAAACTCCAGCAGCAACATCAGCTTCATGTTTAAAAGTATCACTAAACCAAGTGTGACACCCGGACTGCTGTGCTTTCGAATTAATTTCAACTTAAAAATATAATTAAAAGTAGTTTTTAATTGTCCTATATGTCGATTCGGTCGATTAAACAATAATATTGTTAATGGTTAGTATGCTGCTAATCAATATACGATCTAAGCCACGAGAGCTCTTGAAACAATAACATAACCGTTGGTTTATAGTTAGAAACACGCGTCTATCACTAGGGTAACCAGGGTTCGAGCTTTGTCACAGCGATCTATAACTCTTTTTCTATGGAGTTCACTTTACTCGGTAACTAATAGGGCATATATTTGATATTAGGAAACAACACTCGTTGTTGTTTTCATATATTAGGGGAGTTGCTTACCTATCACAAGGGTCACTAGGGTGATCAGAGTTAGAGCTCTGTCACAGCGATCTACGTTTCTTTGATTGGCAGCCCCAACTATATTGTCGACAGAAACTTCCTAATATGCTCAGAAAGATACCGTTTTTAGCAAGTCATCGTTAAACTACACGTCTCGTTGTTTGAGTTTAAACTAGTGTCAAGCGTTTCATAGCCTCGCGAGGCCCACAATATTCTTTGGTTTTCACACAGAAGCGATTTACGTACTCGAAAGTTTGTCTGATTCAAAGCAGCCAGCTTCTACTTGAGTGTTGTAAATACAACACCACACACGCTTATTTCGCTTTCAAATCAAAAACACACTGGAGAAGACTAAAAAACAATGTTGAACGATTGTTAAGAGAGTATGAGCACAACATTGGTCTTAAATTATAAATGTGTTAACATACTTAAATGCAAGAAGCTCTCCCATATCATACGATGGGTTGGAAAGGGAAAATAAAATATCTCCCAGCACATCGTTGTAAAGAATATCACAACTGACATTTAAGTTAGATGAACTGACTTATAAATATCCTCACACTATGTGTGATATTGTTAAATTCTCGTTTAATTGAGATTAACCGATTTTTACATGACATTAGTTACGTAGTGTGATGCAAGGTAATGCTTCTGATCGGTTTAATTTGGCAAACCCAAAGTGATCCTTGCCAATTGCACTTCAAGTCTACTCACAGAGCTCCGTACTCGTGGTACTACTGCGGACGGAGTACCTCCACGTGGTGATGCCTGGAAACGTGCTTCTGACACCTGTCAGAGCACGGCTAACTGTGAGGGGCGAAACCTAAAACCGAGGCACGTCAGCTCAGAGTGAGCGGTACCCTGGTCAACGTCTGACCCAGAATGGGCGGTTGTAATAATATCCTGGCAGGAAGAGAAAACTGCGACGTGGTGCGCTGGGCTTGTAACCTGCCACCGACGTATAAACTATTGCAATGAAAAGAAGTAAGAAAGGAATAAAATGGACCCCCCAAAATGTTGACGTCCACCGCAAACGAATTAAGGACCATGATTTAAGGATATGCACCTGGAATGTTAGAACACTGTATAGTCCAGGCGCCTCCATCCAACAGGCGGAAGTCCTCGAAGAATATAAGGCTGACATAACCGCTTTACAGGAAATCTGGTGGACGGGACACGGGTGCTCGCGCATGAAGACGTGCGATATCTTCTATAGCGGCCATGTGGACAAGCATGAGTTTTAATGTGGATTTGTGGTTGGCAACAGACTGCGACACCTAGACTCAAGGTTCAACCCGGTGTGTGAACGTATAGCCACCATAAGAGTCAAAACAAAGTTTTTCCACATAACATTTATATGTGCCCATGCTCCGACAGAAGAGAAAAGCGATGAGGACAAAGACGAGTTCTACGACAGCCAGCTAACTACTTCCGGTCTTACACCAAAAATTTTTATGAACGTAGCCCGAGCCATGACTTCAAAATTATACTAGGCGATTTAAATGCTAAACTGGGCAGGGAGACCGCATTTTAGCCTACCATCGGTAAATTTAGTCCAAACCTTGATACGTCGAACAATGGCATTAGACTGACTGATTTCTCTGCGGCAAGAAATATGATAGTTAGCTGCACTAGATTTGACCAAAAAAATATTTCTACGGCAACATGGTTATCTCCAGATCAATTGACGAGTAATCAGTAACATCACGTGGTAGTCGATGGAAGGCATGCATCGAGTGTTCTGGACGTACAAGTGATCAGGGATGCGAACATTGACTCCGATCACTACCTTACTGCAGTTAAGGTACGCGCAAAGGCGAAAAACGTACGTAACCAGGCACAACGAAAGCTGGACATCTGTAAACTGCTGACCACAGAGGTAGCGGACGGCTACTCCAAGCACCTAACTCAACTACTACTGAATGCTCCAACCCCTGATAATATAACCTCACAGTGACAGTATATAGCAGACTACATAGAGCGGACTGCGAGAAGCGTACTTGAGTATTCAAAGCCGTCTCAAGCTGCATACAGGTCGAAACTGCAGCCAATGGCAATGCGAGCCGTTCGTGAACGGAACAGGGAGAAGATACGGGCGGCAACTCGTCTTTTTAGGCGGAAAAGGAAGGAGCTGAAAAAGAGATAGGATGAGTACACAGAGTTGCTCCAAAGTAGAAGGGAAGCCCGAAAATTCTACCAGAGAGTTAAGGCGAGAATGTGTGGAACAGGGTTACCCTCCTACAAGGATAGCGATGGCCAGGTAGTGACGGACCCGGATAACGTTTTGAAGATATGGGGAGATCATTTCAGAAAATTACTGGATACGGACACCACTCCAGAAGACCCCGCTCTAATCCTTGACGATGGTATTAACTGTCCACCACCGAGCCAGAGTGAGATACGTGTGGCAATATCCAGCCTTAAAAACAACAAAGCGGCTAGAGCCGATGGTCTCCCTGCTCAATTGTTGAAGGCAGGCGTGGAGGAGTGATCAGGAGCATGCATCAGCTTATGGAGAACATCTGGCTAGAGGAGAGTATGTCTGGGGATTGGAGTCTCAATCTGTTATGTCCCATATACAAGAAAGGAGATCGTAGTGAATGTAAGACCTACCTGGGATTGAGCATATTACCAATTGCGTTCAAGGTCCTTTCGAGCACATTTTGTTGTGTGAACGTCTAAAGCCAATTGTAGAAAATTATTATTAATTATTATTAAATTATTCACTTTACAACAAATCCTGGAAAAAAAAACTCATGAAAAGCAGATCGACACCTACCACCTCTTTGTCGACTACAAAGCTGCCTTCGACTCTCCGATAAGGAATAGACTATAAGAAGATTCGGCTTTGTAAATCTACCTTGGAAAACACCAAATCCTCGGTTAAGATTGGTAAGGATCACTCTGAACCATTCAACACGGAAAGAGGTCTCAAGCAGGCTGATAGCCTGTCCAGTATCCTGTATTAAATATAGTTATGGAGAAGGTGATGAGAAAGGCTGGTGTCAACATGTGTGGCATCATATTCCACGAGAGCCACTAGCCTATGCCGATGATATAGACATCATTGGCCGAAATCTACAGGATGCTACTGCAGTTTTCTCTTCACAAGAAAAGGAGTCAGCAAAAATGGATTTAGCGGTCAACGAGGACAAAACAACAATAATGATTTCGACGAACAAAGGGTCCTCTCGATGGGGACGCACGGTGAAAGTTGACAGTTCTTGTTTTAAGGTACTAGATAAATTTACCTACGTCGGACGTTCCGTCTATAATAAAAATAGTGTCAGCCAAGAAATCAAGCGGAGAATAATGCTCGCCAAAAGATGTTTCTACGGACTTCGGCCAACCAACTCATCTCGGAATACTAAGAAACAGCTATACCAGGTGTTAATTTTACCTATTCCGTTGTATGCTGCCGAATCGTGGGTGCTAACGACAACGTTCATACAGAACCTGGGAGTGTTTGAGAGAAAAGTACTCCTAAAAGTATATGAACCTATCTGTGTCGACGGCGTGTTTTGCCATCGTATGAATCATAAGCTGTATGAGCTTCACCACAACATAGACTTAGCTAAAAGTGTCAGAATCCAACGACGATGGCTGAGACATTTTGCCAGGAAGGATGTAAATGCTCCAGCGAGAAAGGAGTTTGAAGGGGAACCTAAAGGATGGCAAACAGCAGGTAGACCCAAATTTCGTTGGAAAGACCAAGTGGTTGGCGACGTGCCACCATCTGGTAGGATTAGCTGGAGAACGCACGCATAAGACTGAAGCGTGTGGAATCTTTTAATATTTCAGGCCTCTAATTTATAAACCACATTCGTAAGTTGTATTGGGCCACTTAAGTAGGTAAGTAATCTTACGTTATAATTCCAACAAAAAGTTTTAGGCTGATAAAGTGTCTTTACACTTAAATTTTTTTACAATCGTTCTTCTTTTACTTATGCTAATCAAAGTATCCCCTTTTAAACCCCCCCTTTGAGGCACTACGTCAGTGCACATTTGCCCATACACAAAATTTAATCAGATCAATTGAACTTTGATGATCTCTTTGCTCTACGTAATTCTCATTGCGTACAAGAATTCTTTGGGGCAAACAGACTCATAGTCACCACATTGGTTGTGTTAACAGGCAATTTATGATTTTCAAAATTAAAGTAGGGCAGATTTGGAGAAAGTATAAATTTGTGAAATGCTTCAATTTTATTAACGTCGGCAACAAGTTCGTGAGGTTTGTTTCACCCCTCAGCCAATTGAGATTGTAAGATCACTCTAAAGGGCAGTTGTAACAAAACACAAAATGTGAACGATTTGTATTTAATGAATATTGTGAGACTAATAGGAAGAATATGTGGAAATGGTAGCGTGTATTGTAAGATCGGAAAGAAAGCTTTAAAGTCTTCTAATAAGAACATTTATTTAAGCATTTATTTGCCGTAATCTGCTAACAGATAATAGTTGATTAGTAATTACAAGGGTAATTCCAAAAACACCCACATATTCATTGATGCAACCTCGTAGTAAGTATTTACAAAAACACAACATATGTATGTAACTCCTCTCTCTCTCTGTGTTAGGGGCTAGGCACTTACTAACATATATCCAACCATAATTCAAACAAATGTTCTCTTATCAAATTGACAAAGTGTCACGATATTAAACAAAAAAATGCGGTCTGTTTTATAACTATTTCAAAGTAATAAATTACTACAAAATACCAATTTGCAATTCAAATCAGTACAAGTATTAACAACAACAACAACAACAACATGTGAATAGACGTGTTAAATGTTATTCTTTTTATTAATTTAATTAAATAATGCTAAAGCTTAGACTAAACTAACTGAGTGTGACTTCGAACATATTGTGAGAGATCACAGAGTAAACGCGTTTAATTTATGCAAACAACAGTCACAACAACTTGGTCCATTTCGATTTCCATTGGCGTTATTTGCCACACGTTTTACGCTTAGATGACACTTACTCATCCATTCGAGCGTTTGTCCCTTTAGCCACTCGCTCTCTTCTAAACGTCCGGAAATTCATTCATGCATTCCTTCTACCTTCGACCCGTTTCGGTTAAGTAGCGATAGTTACTAATACCCCCCCACCCCAGGCACACTTGTAGCCACAACAGATATACTCAACTCGAATAGCCAGTTGGTGGAATGATTCGTTGATTCTCAGTGTTAACGCTTTTGGTTGTAAACTCACACCTCAGGCTTTGGATGGAGTGAGGAGGGGGGGGGGGGGGACGCTGATGTGATCTTTAACACGTGACCAGAACGGATTTGAATTTTATTGAATTAAATTATGTGAAATTTACTAAACACAGAAATTGGTTGGACCTTAAACATCGCGCGCACACACACAGCCATACATCCACTAAGAGGCAACATGTGCATTTGTCATGTAACTCATTTAAGGGTAGCGCTGTCACATTGGCGACTGCAGTGACACAGCTTTTATTGGTGTCCTTGTTAGCACACAGTGTGTGACTGACTAACTGTAAGCGACATAGTACGAATATTCATAGTTGTGGCGGTGAGGGACGGACGGACTTAGGAAATCACCCTTTCACAATAGTGTCTCTATGTCAATTTATTGTAATGGTTATTGAATCATTTACCACCCATTTTATGCAAAGTCTAATGATGCAACATTCAATATTGTCAGCATTGCAAATTAAATAAATGAGGTTTGTGTGCAATTGTAATGAGACGTTTGAGATATTTTTCTGTAGTTTGTTTATGTTAATTACATGAGCGTTGTATGATAACTAATCTCGAACTATGAACTAGCAAAATGGAGGTCATTGTCTGTAACATTATTGTAAAGGAAGCCTTATGTGAATTTAATAAAATTCTGGCAGGACAGAGGTCTGACTTTTCTATGAACTGGTGAAGCTGTCAGTTTAACCTAAAATAAAGTTTGAAATGTGTCCTAGAAACTGTGTTTCTTATTGTTCTACTAAGTTTTCGATAATATTTTGAAACATTTTCGGGGTCATTGTCAGGGAATTAAGAAATTCCAAGTCAGATTGAAAGTACTCGATCAACATAGTAAACCTTCCACAGGGTTTAGAGTTGTCAGACTATACTTTTTCATTACCTGTTATATTTTTTGTTTATTTTGATGTTATTTATAGAAGTGAGAAATATATAAAAATATTCGGAGCGCTATCAAAACCAGTAAGAAAGTTTCAGTCGGGCGACCGGACTTACATATACCATCACCCTCTGTAAAATAAAAAGAATTGCGATTATATTGATATTATTACTCGATTTCTAAAGTGGGTGGAGTGGTAAATTTGTATGGGAAGTACTAGAAGGGGCGTGTCTAGACTTCTAGGTTTATCCTCCAAAACTTTATCCTGTTATAGCTTTACTAAATACAGAGTTTGGGTACGATAGCGTTGGATGTATTGATATTATTACTTCATCTTCATTTGTATGGGAGGTCCCATGAGGGGCGCCGCTAGACTTTAAATTTTTTCTCCTGCTATAACTTAATAAAATACAGAATTGGGGCACGATCTTGTCGAGTATATTGATATTATTACTCCATCTCTAAAGTGAGCGGCGTGGTACATTTGTATGGGAGGTACCAGAAGGGGCGTGTCTAGACCTACAGATCTTTTCTCCAAAACTTTATCCTGTTATAGCTTTACTAAATACAGAATTTGGGCACGATCGTGTCAAGTGTATTGATATTATTATTCCATCTCTAAAGTGGGCGGAAAGGTACATTTGTATGGAAGGTACCAGAATGGGCGTGTCTTCACTTCCAGATTTTTTCTCCAAAACATTATCCTGCTTGAACTTTACTAAATACAGAATTTGGTCATGATCGCGGTAGTTCTAATAATAATATTAATCGATTTCTAAGGTGGGCGGTACCAGATGTGTATGGGAGGTACCAGATGGGGCGTTGGTAGACTTCAGTTTTTTTCTCAAAAACTGTATCCTGCTATAGCTTTACTAAATTAAGAATTAGGGTACGAGCGCGATGGATTTATTGATATTATTGCTCCATATCTAAAGTGGGCGGAAAGGTGAATTTGTATGGGAGGTACCAGAAGGGGCGTGGCTAGACTTCCAATTTTTTTTCCAAAACTTTATCCTGTAATAGCTTTACTAAGTACAGAATTTGGGTACGATCCCGTTGGGTGTATTGATGTTATAACTCGATTTCTATAGTGGGCGGAATGATGTATTTGTATGGGAGGTACCAGAAGGGGCGGAGCCATGTAGCCCATTTGCAATACTGTAAGTAGTTTTGGGGAAATATTAACTCGTGCAAAATTTCAAGACATTTGGTTGCGTCTTTCGAAAGTTATCGTGCGAACCAACCGGACAGCCACCAGACGGACAGACAGACGGACATGGCTCAAATGACTTAAAAAGTCATGAATCGAATTTGGTTCTAAGAAACCTAGGGTCTGAAGTGACTCTTTCTATGTGTTACACTTTTGGGTCGTATTAAATGATATATACCCTCATCCCTAAGGGTGATGGTATAAAAAACTCAATAATTTGGGGGTGCCTTGTATAGTTTTTGTTTTATTAGCAAGTCCTTCTGTTTTCATGTGTACGCAGGCCTTCAATAATGCCTTCTTATGGAAAGCTTCCATGAGTGCTTCTTATAGAAACCTTCCACAAGGTCTTCTTATGGAAACCGACGACGGAATGTCACGCAATGTAAAAAAAGAAAGGAAGAAAGAAGGTCAAGGAAGGTATACCGGATCCAAAAGAAGCTTTTCAAACTCATGAAAGAAGGCCTTCCTTCTCATGATTTCCGCCGCTGGGATAGGGTGTCGTTGGAAGGTAAGGCCTTCCATCATCGCTTCCTATTAGAAGGCCCTCCATACCTACACTTATTTTTTCCCAGCGACAGTACAACTTGCTGGAGTTTGAACTCACTACCTCCCAATTGCTAGTCAGCTAACTATCTATTAGCTAACTATTCATAGGCTAACATCTGGCCTATGAAGATGCATTCAATTTGTATGGTTGAAACTAATGATACACTGTTAAAAAAAATGCGTATATACACAAAGAATTGTGGAATAACAAATCATCAAAGATCTTGATTCTCCTTTCTCAAAGAAGGTCTACAGCATTGATCTTTAGAGAATGCAGAGAACATGTGCTCGGGATATTTTAGAATGGAAGGAAATGCCTGTTTTCAGGCACGTGAAACGAAGGCCTGATGACATGACCTTGGAATGTCTCAGAAGACCTTGTTGCATGTCAGATTGTAGAAGTCTTTGGAAATGTGTGTATACACAGAACTGTGGAATAACAAATCATCAAAGACCTTGATTCTCCGTCCTCAAAGAAGGTCTGCAGCGTTGGTTTTTAGAGAACATTTAGGAAACATGTGTTAGGGATATTTTAGAATGGAAGGAGAAGGCCTGTTTTCAGCCTGATGACATGACCATAAAATGTCTCAGAAGGCCTTGTTGCATGCCTGCTTGTAGAAGTTCTTGCAAATGTGTGTATACATATGGAACAGGGGAATAACAAATCATTGAAGATCTAGATTCTCCCTTCTCAAAGAAGGTCTGCAGCATTGGTCTTTAGAGAATGCAGGGAACATGTGCTCGAGATATTTTAGAATGGAAGGGGAAGGGTTGTTTTCAGGCATGTTAAAGAAGGCCTGATAACATGATTATCGAATGTCTCAGAAGGCCTTGTTGCATGCCTGCATGTAGAAGTCCTTACAAATTTCGCCGCTGGGTCCCTTCTATGAGATTGGAGACGGTATGTGTATAGACACGGAACTGTGAAATAAGGAATCATCGAAGACCTTGATTCTCCCAACACAAAGAAGGTCTGCAGCATTGGTCTTTAAAGAATGGAGGGAACATGTTCTCGGGATATTTTAGAATGGAAGAAGAATGCCTGTTTTCAGGCACGTGGAATGAAGGCCTGATGACATGACCATGGATATGCAGCTGGGATAGTTCCAAATAGCAAATTCGATAGGATATTGTACGGTTATATTCATCTACTTATTGATAGTAAAGCCGCCATCAGATCCCTGGAGAACGTATACACTACTTCCAGAATTGTTTAAGAATGCCGGACATCTCTTGTGGAGAAATTCGACAGTTACCTTTACATGGTTTCCAGGACATGGGGACATATATGGTAACCAAAGAGTCGACGCACTGGCCATCATGAATTAAACCGAAGTTTAGTGTGACGTTGCTGTTTCCATGACAAGGGGAAACAGATAATTGCGGTGAAACTGAACCTTATTACTAAAGAAAGATGGGTGAGAGAATCCACTTGCACAGCGACCAAACATATTTGGTTTACTATACGTATACAGAGGATAAAAGTTGTGTTCAATCTGTCTAAATTTCATCTACGTTATAGCTAAAATAACCGGTCACCGATGTGGGTTCCGTTGTGATGCCACTTTAAATTCCCGCACGAATTACTCCTACTCTATTAAGTTAATGCCGCTCTCAAGCTATTTCTTTGCTCTGATAAACGCGTGGATGTTACGCAGATCGACTACTGATAGATATGTGTTGTCCAAAGGTAAAGGACCAATTAAACTGAAATTCAGAATGTTAGTTTATTTGATTATGAGAAAAAATTGTATGTACAAATGAAACCGGTAGGTGGCGCTGGAGTGGATTTATACCGAAAGTTTCAACGAATGGACTAATTTAACTGTAATTCAGAATGTTAGCTTGTTTGATCATTAAAATAAACCTGTATGTGGAGCTGGAGTGGCCTCGTTTCCAAAATTTATATTAATGAACCGATTGTAGTCAAACACAGTATGTAGAACATCTTTGTGTTGGACGTATAGACCAATTTACATGAAATTAAGAACGTGTATTTGTTTGATCATGAAAACAAATTATGTAAAAATGAAACCGGTAGGGTGTGCTGAGGTGGATTTTTACTGATAAATTGGCCGAATGCACCAATTCAAGTGAAATTTTGAATGTAGATCTGATTCGCCTTCCATATAGTCTCGCCCAAATTTTCCGTGATAGTGCGCAGTCGCAGTGTTCTCATGATGTGTTTGTCAACAGTGTGATATGATACCTTAAAATTTCCTATATATGACACCTTGTCGGTTGCACTGATTCATCCGATTGACCGGGTGCCAGTGATTAGCCGGCCACTGTTTTCGGGGACACAGCAGAGTCGAACACTATATTCCGATAGTGTTGAAAGCTTGTGCATCAATAACTTTAAGATTTTATGAGCATTTATGCCAAAGCCTTTAAAGATGCTTGACTCTCCACATAGATTGTGACGGTTTCCGTAATGGACAAGATAAGGCGCAAAGCTGCAGTGAAAGCACCGTGTGCCATGATTAATAAAAGTCACATGCTGCTCGCAGACGACAATGATATAAATATCATTAGCCAAGGAATGCGTGATGTTACTACGGCCTTTTCAAGCATTGATAAGCTGCCGGCAGAAGTGGGTTAGGTGATAATTGAGGACAAAATTATTTTTCCTAAACATCCCATTAATGAGATATGGGAGAGCTTCTCCTAATTGAGCGGTAAAAAAGCTTTTTTAAGAAACAGTTTAAAAATCCGAATCCGAACTTCATCTGTTTGAGAAGCTTTTACTAGACAAAACGATTGACTCGAAACTACTGCAAAGTGGCTGTCGACAACATCTAGAGAGCCGCCGTTGAAAGGAATGTATTCAACTGAGACAGGAATCCGACAGGAATCTTTGCCAAAAACAAAAACGATAATGTCGTCTGAAAATCAACTGACGAGTAATGATCGCCAACTACAACAATATTCTAAATGACAAAGCTCTCGCTGGCCAAACCAAAGTCAAACCTTACTAGACATTAATGTTACGTGTATGTTACAAAAATAATAATGTCAACCTAGAAATCAAGAGACGAGTATTGATCGCAAACTGCTGTTAACTATGCGATAAGCAAGCGATTAAATGACAAATTCACTCGCCAACTCTACCCGACACTGATTCTACCTGTGTTGCTGTACAGAGCAGAAACCAAGAGAAAAATACTTCTCAAAATATTTAGACCCATCATCGTTAACGGCGAGTACCGCTTGACATTAGCGAGTTCAAATAAATATCTAAATCTATTGAATTAAACAACCGTAAGAGAACTTGATGGTTAAAACAAGTGCCTATTTTGCCGGTGACATGGGTTTTAATTCTGTCTCAGGCATCTATATTTCCGGTGATGTAGTCAGCATCATCCGAACAGTCGATTCAGTCGTTATGTTTTGCAAAAGCTTCTCAAAAAGTTGACGTTCGAAATCGCCGTTAAACGGTAGGACTCCTCGCATAGGAACGTGTTACATCATTAAAATGCGAGAAGCACTCCTATAGCTCATTAATAGAAAACAAAGAAAACATTTTTTTTTAACCATCGAAGACGTTTCACATTAGTGGCGTTGTAAAATATTGATATACATATACCTACAGTAATTTCACTGATCAATAAATCAATTCCAATCTTGACAAAATATAGCATTATTAGTAAAATGTGCCAAGAACAATTCCCATCCATCTAATGACATTATCAAGATTTAAATTACATGTTTTCTACACTCCGACAAATGAATCATTAGTGTTTGCAACAAGGACATGTTGCACATGTTATGTGACATAGTTTATAAACAATAAAAAAGGTCGAAAAAGAACGACAGCACAAGGGACTACAGGGACACAACTAGAAGTATAATAAATCTCATGTTTTGATTTGTCAAAATCAAAATTGTAATAAAGCATTTTGACGAAGACACATGTCCCAGAAAATGGTCATCAGCGACTTCCTTAAGCGTAGAGTTAACCCTAACACATAACATAAACAAATTACCTACGAGATACGGAAACAACTCAATGCAACACTACTACTTACTACACACATCTCAAGGGGTTGGTTGTTAGGCCTCCTGAAGGTCTTTAAGAAACAACCACTAAAGCACATCAAAACAATATGACCGTACAATATGTTACACGGCGTAACAATGACAGCACAATGCCATGAGGGAACATACAGACAAACGGGGCGACTTAAGTAAATCAGTTTAATTTATTTCATTGCCTTTCCTCAAGGCGCCGCCATCCACAAGAAATTAGACAAATGATATTCGATGACACTGAATGCTTTCCAGCCTCGTTCAAATCTTTACACGACGACGTTCTCACATATGTGTGTACGAGAAGACACAATTTCACGGGGATACTTTTGTTTGAAACGATGCCAAGGACACTGCTGCTATATGAATTTATTGTGCGGCGTCAGTTGTAGCAAAGTTTAATTAATTTATCGTAATTTAGTAATGTGTGACAGTTATATTTGTTGCCTTATTGTTATCGCTCACGATAAATGTTTTTATTCGTGACAAAGGATAAGAGACAATGAGACAATAAAATGTCCTTATTGCGATTTTGTTGCGAAATTGTGTACACGTAATAAAAAGTCAAGTGTTAATAATAATGAAAAGTGTTGGGTACGCAGACTTTTATGATAATCTTAGAGAAAGACTCATTGCCGGTCTGGTCATGTTGTTGTGGCATCGTAAATCAGTCGCTCGGGGGTAATGAAAGAGGCTGTGTATTGTGATGCGTGTTATGAGTGAGAATCATGGAAAGGTATACAAAGGTTTTCATAGGAAAGAGAAGATCCTGAATATACGTATAGCATTCTTTATTAAATTTCATCGTTAAGCCAAAAAATTATTTCTGATGAATGCATTTTTTTTGTGTTTGTGTATGTCTAATTTTATATACCTTTTAGATGGCCACTGGATTTAAGAGGATTTGGAACAGGATTTGTATCCAAATCTATTGCAATGATAAATGCAAATGAGGGCCTTTCAGAATTTAATAACTTGGGTGACTGACTGATCACTCCCCAGCCCAAACAGCTAAAGCTCGAATCGTCAAATATGGAATTTAGTTTCCTTTTATGATATAGGGAAGGGATTTTTTGGGGATTCGGATTGCATAAAATGGGCGTGGCACCGCTACTGGCTGTATCTTTTAAATCTTTACAAGTACGAAGCCAAGATTTGGTACGTATATCGGTCGTATAAGAAAAAATACTTTGTTTGTGGAAAGTGGGCGATGTCACGCCCTTTTTTAGAAAATCGTTATATGGGCTAAATAAATGGACCGATAAACTACATGAAAACATAGTTAGACAATGGGGCGTGGCAGCACCCACACAAACCGAAATTTTAATCGGTCATATCTCACGAGGCATTAGACTTATGATGATAAGATTTGCTACATATGTTACTGGTACAAGGAGGATTGCGTCTCACTGAAAAATGGGAGGTTCCATGCCTCTTTACAAAAAAATCGTTATCTCGGCGATATAAATGGACCGATTGCAATAAAGTTTTCACTGAGTACCACTATCCATAGCGACTCTATCATAGGCTACATGAATTCATAATTAGACAAAGAGGCATGGCACCGCCCACACAAACCAAAATTTCAATCGGTCATATCTCAAGAGTCATTAGAGGTACACTCAAAGAAAAAAATCTATTATTCCGTACTTAACTCATTCCCAAGCGGTGTCAAAAGTACGGTAAGTACGGATTTTCTTTAATCCAGTAAAAAATGCTTGATCCAAGAACGCAAAAACCTAGCCTGGAATTCTTATTTGTAAATGTTATTAAGCCTTGTGGCGCCTAATCTTTAAGTATAAAATTCTTAATAATAGATGACATTGAGCCTGATGGGGCTTAATCTTTAAGTATAAAATTCTTAATAATAGATTACATTAAGCCTGCTTGGGCTTGAAACACACTGGTTCGAAAATGGCATCAACGAAGATCACACGTAACTTGATTGGCACAAGCTCTTAAGATTATCATACTTAATTGGAGAATTGGTACGCTTAAATTCAAGTCCGATATTTGTTATATCAAGTTACATTTTTAGAATGTGAATTAATTGTGGGGAGAAAA
This sequence comes from Muscina levida, assembly GCA_964034835.1. Taxonomy (NCBI): domain Eukaryota; kingdom Metazoa; phylum Arthropoda; class Insecta; order Diptera; family Muscidae; genus Muscina; species Muscina levida. The sequence continues at coordinate 45,889,642 of OZ035883.1, read as the reverse complement.
CATTAAGGTAAGAGAGTAACTGTTGTTTCTCTCCCAAACGTTTTTTTCTCAGAGATTTATGTAAGATTTTGTATTCTCACTTTGAGTTCGTTCTTAATATTCTCCAATTAAGTTCGTACATACTTAATTGGAGAATTTTATTCTTATTTTAATAATTTTCAAACCTGGCTCCAGTCATCTTAAAAAAGGTTGTTCTTTCATTGTAGGCTCCCCTCGAATGTTGTCGACAGAAACTTCGCAGTATAAGTGTCGAGTCAATCGGCATGTCTAGTAAGAGCTTCTCAAACAGTAACGTTCGCATTCGTCGATAAACAAGTAGGTGCCGTTAGTTGTGAATCTAAAAATAGAAAGCGTGTTAATTCACAACAACGCGAGAAGCTTTCCCTCATTACCTCATTCATGGGGTGTAAAGGGAAATTAAGTTTTTAAGTAATTTTAAGTAACTTTTAAACTATCATAAGTACGAAGCCAAGATTTGGTACGTATATCGGTCGTATAAGAAAAAATACTTTGTTCGAGGAAAGTGGGCTATGTCACGCCCCCTTTTAAGAAAAACGTTATATGGGCCAAATAAATGGACCGATTGCCATTATATATTTTTTGTTTGAAACGTCCATAGGGTCTCTATCATAGACAACATGAAAACATACATAGACAATGGGGCGTGGCAACGCCCACACAAATCGAAATTTCAATTGGTCATATCTCACGAGCCATTGGAGTAATGAAGATAAGATTTGCTACATATGTTACTGGTACAAGGAGGATTGCACCTCGCTGGGAAGTTGAAGATGCCACACCCCTTTACAAAAAACTGGTTATTTCGGCGATATAAATGGACCGATTGCAATAAATTTTTCACTGTGTAGTACTATCCATAGGGCCTATATCATAGGCTACATGAAATCATCTTTAGACAAAGAGGCATGGCACCGCCCACACAAACCAAAATTTCAATCGGTCATATCTCAAGAGCCATTAGAGGTACACTCAAAAAAAAATCAAATATTCCGTACTTAACTCATTCCCAAGCGGTGTCAAAAATACGGTAAGTACGGATTTTCTTTAATCCAGTAAAACATGCTTGATCCAAGAACGCAAAAACCTAGCCTGGAATTCTTATTTGTAGATGTTATTAAGCCTTGTGGCGCCTAATCTTTAAGTATAAAATTCTTAATAATAGATGACATTGAGCCTGATGGGGCTTGATTTTTAAATATAGAATTCTTAATTATAGATGACATTAAGCTTATTGGGGCTAGGTTTTTATTAAATAATATGAGGATAGCTAATTAGATAGTTGCCAAACTATCTAATGAGTACCCATTTGCTTTGCTTTTTTACTATCATGAAAAACCTTAAGTGTTATAATCTCCACGAAATTAATGAAAAGTCAAAACATACTGGTTCGAAAATGGCATCAACGCAGATCACAAGTAACTTGATTCGCACAAGCTCTTAAGATTATTATACACACTTAATAGGAGAATTTGTACGCTTAAATTCAAGTACGATTTTTGCAAAAAATAAGAATTTTAAAATTACATTTAGAATGTGAATTAATTGTGGGGAGAAAACATTAAGGTAAGAGAGTAAATGTTGTTTCTCTTCCAAACATTTTTTTCTCAGAGATTTATGTAAGATTTTGTATTCTCACTTTGAGTTAGATATTGCTTGATATTTATTCTAAGAATTTTTTACTCGATGGTTGACAAGTTCGTTTTTAATATCCTTCAATTAAGTTCGTACATACTTAATTGGAGAATTTTATTCTTATTTTAATAATTTCTACGGGACCGGCCGTGGCATAGTGGTTAAAACACGCGACTACCATGCGGGAGATCGCAGGTTCAAACCTGACTCCAGTCATCTTAAAAAAAAGGTGTTCTTTCATTGTCGGATCCCCTCGAATGTTGTTGACAGCAACTTCGCAGTATAAGTGTCGAGTCAATCGGCGTGTCTAGTAAGAGCTTCTCAAACAGTGACTTTCGCATTCGTCGATAAACATGTAGGTGCCGTAAGTTGTGAATCTAAAATAGAAAGCGTGTTAATTCACAACAACGCGAGACGCTATCCCATACCTCATTCATAGGGTGCAAAGTGAAATTGAAAAAATAATTTCTACAGAGATTAATGTGAGATTTTTATTCTTACTTTAAGTCAGAAAAAACTTAATATTAATTCTAAGAATATTTTACTTTAAAGTTGAGAAGTTCGTGCTTAAAATTTTGTAATTAAGTTCGTACAAACTTAATTGGAGAATTTCATTTTTATTTTAACAATTTATACGGTTACATTTTTGAACTTATCCTATTTTGTATTTAATTTAAGAATAATAAACACTATTCGTACTTAAATATTTAAGCGTATGAATATGGGATTTGCTACATATGTTAATGGTACAAGGAGGATAACGTCTCGCTGGGAAATGGGCTGTGCCACGCCCCTTATGGAAAAATTTTTATGTCGGTCATATTAACGATTGTAATAACATTTGCATTATCTATATATTTAAAATTGCTCACTGGCTGTAGATAGGATGATGAAATTTGGGGTGATTGTTCCTCTTATCGAGTAAACGTCAGCTAAGTGTGGATTTTTGTAAATTCGTACTTTTGGGGGTAAAATTTACCAATAAGGGATAAAATGTATACCATCACCTAGACCAATCGGCTAATGCTACAATCACGAAAATTGACATGATCATACTTACTATCAAATTGGACAGAACTTTTTTTTAAATACGATATTTCTCGGTAAGAATATCGAAAAAGAGATAAATATGTTACTGTCACCCAGACCAAACGGCTAATACTATAATCATGATAATTTATATGGGCTTGCTACCTATAGAAGCAAGGATGGTTTTCGAAATTCGTACATTTTAGGAGTAAAAAAAAGGCCGAAATGGGATAAAACTTACTGAAGGTATAGTCGCAAAAATTTAAGTGAATATTTTAGTTGTGCGATGTGAAGTAATTTTTCGAAAATTCGTTCTTTAGGTGGTAAAAATACCGAAAAAGGGATAAACTGGTACTATTGCCAAGAACAAATGTCTAAAGGTAGAGTTAAGAAAATGTATATAGAATTGTTCTCTATAGAATTAGATTCGCCAGATGGGGTTTTGGATGGTATTTTAAAACATCAAACATTTAGGGGTAAAAAAGGCGAAAAGTGATAAAACTCGTACCATCACCCAGACGACCAAACGGCTTAACTTTTTAATGACGAGAGCGAAATAATGGGAAATTCTTAAAGATTTTGTCAGTACTACATATAAACTAGTTATTAGAAAAATATCCATTTTTATTGGTGTTATTCAAATTCGTAAGAAGATTCATTGCAAGTACGGGTGAAACAACGCGAGCCGGGAAATCTAGTATCATATAAAAGAATTCAAATCTGACACAATTCATGTTTTTTGATATTACCATTTACATTAAACTCATATGATTTGCAAACTGTTCATTGCATAATTTTCATCAAATTTGCTAACATATGCATTTATATGCATTTTAAATTGAAATTATTCACAAGCGAATACAGTTTGTAAACTGCCACCCAATACATGTTCTACATCATTAAGTAAACATTTTAACACAAATAAAGTAGAAACAATGCCGATAAACCTTAACTAAACAAATATCAAATGGATATTTGGTTAACCTTTGCTATTTGTATATGCAAAAATTATTAAAATATTTCCGTTAAAATAATAATACACAATGCCACCACTATGCAAATATAATTAACCGCTGCGAAAAGTAAAAAAAAAAAAACAAAAAACGAACAGTGGACGCATTACTTGCAACCCTTTTCATTTCTCTGCTGATTTATATTTGACTGTTTGTATGTGCATTGCAACAACTGAGAAAACAAAAAAGCGAAAATGTCAATCATATCATACAGGGAAACACACAAAAAAAGGATGTACACAAATTATAAAACTCATTCAGTACTAATTGAAAACAAAATATGAATGTCAAATGTGTGTAAACATGAATTGAAGAGAACCAATTACACAACCACCTCTGGCAGGACAATGAACAACAAGGATGCCAACGAAACGGTTGATTTATATGTTAACATAATGCCTGAGTGTGTGTGTGTGTGTGATTTTACATTTTATGTGTATAAATAATTTAAATAATTATTGCAATAGTTGTATAAGGACACAAATTTATTTTAAAGAGATCAGTACGACCAGCAAATGATGTCTAGATAACCTGTAAATTTGAATAAAATTGTACAAGTCCTTTTGAAGCTTCTAATGCAGCCTGATAAAATATGAGTTTTTAGTGTTCCGGATAGAAGTTTAACTGTCATAATTTCATACTAAATCGCAATTTACCTCACGTTAAAAATGTAACATGATGAAAAGTTTGGCGTCGGAAGTGTGATGCAAAGTAAAGCTTCTGATCAGTTTATCTTGGCAAACCCAGAGTGATCCTAGCCAATTGCACTTCAAGTCTACCCACGGAGCTCCGTATTCATGGTACTACTGCTGACGGAGTATCACCACGTAGTGACGCTTGGAAATGTGCCTTTGACACCCGTCCGAGCACGGCTAACTGTGGAGGGCGATACCTTAAACCCAGGCACTTCGGCTCAGAGCCGCCGGTACCCTGGTCGGCGTCTGACCCAAAATGGGCCTCGCAGGATGGGAAATCTGCGACGTGGTGCGCTAGGCTTGCAACCCGTCACTGACGTTTGAACTATTGCCATGAAAAAAAGTATGAATAGAATAAAACGGACTCTCCAAAATGTTGAAGACCAACGCAAACGAATTAAGGACCATGATTTAAGGATATGCACCTGGAATGTTAGAACACTGTATAGACCAGGTGCCTCTATCCAACTGGCGGAAGTCATCGAAGAATACAAGGCTGGCATAACCGCTTTACAGGAAATCCGGTGGACGGGACACGGGTGCTCTCGCAAGAAGACGTGCGACATCTACTATAATGGCCATGCGGTCAAGCACAAGGTTGGATGTGGATTTGTGGTAGGCAAGAGACTGCGACACCTAGTCTCAAGGTTCAAGCAGGTGTGTGAACGTATAGCCACCATAAGAGTCAAAACTAAGTTTTTCCACATAACACTTATATGTGCCCATACTCCGACAGAAGAGAAAAGCGATGAGGACAAAGACGAGTTCTACGAGAGTCTAGAAAATGTATATGACCTAAGCGCCAGCCATGACATCAAAATTGTACTAGGCGATCTTAATGCTAAAATAGGCAGGGAGACCGCATTTGAGCCTACAATCAGAAAATTCAGTCTGCACACCGAAACGTCGAACAATGGCATCAGACTGATTGATTTCTCTGCGGCAAGAAATATGGTAGTTAGCAGCACTAGATTTGACAATAAAAATATTCATAAGGCAACATGGTTATCTCCAGATCAATTGACAAGGAATCAGATTGATCATGTGGTAGTCGATGGAAGGCACGCATCGAGTGTTCTGGACGTACGAGTGATCAGTGGTGCGAACATTGACTCCGATCACTACTTTACCGTAGTAAAGGTACGCACAAGGCTAAGCATGGCGAAAAACGTACGTACCCAGGCACAACGAAAGCTTAACATTGGTAAACTGCGAACCACAGAGGTAGCGGACGCCTACTCCAACTGCTACGGAATGATCCAATCCCTGATAATATTCCCTAGCAATGGCAATATATAGCCGACTTCTTAGAACGGACTGCGAGAAGTGTACTTGGGTACTCAAAGCCGTCTCAAGAAGATGCAGCCAATGTCGTCGCGAGCTGTTCGTGAACGGCACAGGGAAAAGAGACGAGAGGAAACTCGTGTTTTTTAAACGAAATTAGAAAGAGCTGAAGAAGATTCAGCATGAGTACATAGAGTTGCTCCGAAGTAGAGGAGAAGCCCGAAAATTCTACCAGAGATTTAAGGCAAGAATGCGTGGAACAGGATTTCCCTTGTGCAAGGACAGCGATGGCCAGCTAGTGACGGACCCGGATAATGTTCTGAAGGTATGGAGAGTTCATTTCAGAAACTTACTGGATATAGACACCACTCCAGAAGACCCCGCTCCAAACCAAGACAATGGTATTAACTGTGCACCTCCGAGCCAGAGCGAGATACATGTGGCAATATTCCGCCTTCAAAACACAAAGCAGTTGGAGCCGATGATCTCCCTGCTGAATTGTTTAAGCCAGGCGGGGAGGAGCTGTTTAGGAGCATGCAACAGCACATGGAGAACATCTGGATAGAGGATAGCATGCCCGGGGATTGAAGTCTCAGTCTGTTATGTCCCATATACTACGAAGGAGATCGTACTGAATGTAATAACTACCGTGGAATAAGCCTATTACCAATTGCATACAAGGTCCTTCGAGCTTATTGTGTGAACGTCTAAAGCCAATTGTTGAAAAACTAATTGGACCTTATCAGTGCGGTTTTAGACCTGGTAAATCTACGACAGATCTTAAACTTAACTTAATTTCCCTTTGCACCCCATGAATGAGGTATGGGATAGCTTCTCACGTTGTTGTGAATTAACATGCTTTCTATTTTTATATTCACAACTAACGGCACCTACTTGTTTATCGACGAATGCGAACGTCACTGTTTGAGAAGCTCTTACTAGACACGACGATTGAATCGACGCTTAATACTGCGAAGTTGCTGTCGACAACATTCGAGGGGAGCCGACAATGAAAGAAAATTTTATTTTATTTTTTTTTTCTTTTAAGATGACTGGAGCCAGGTTTGAACCTGCGATCTCCCGCATGGTAGTCGCGTGTTCTAACCACTATGCCACGGCCGGTCCTCTACGACAGATCAAATATTCCAAAAAAAAAACTCATGAAAAGTAGATCGACACCTACCACCTCTTTGTCGACTATAAAGCTGCCTTCGACTCTCCTATAAGAAATAGGCTATATGAGGCCCTGTCTAAGTTTCGTATTTATGCAAAGCTAATTCGATTTTGCAGATGTAAGTTGGAAAACACCAAATCCTCGGTTATGATTGGTAAGGATCACTCTGAACCATTGAACACGGAAAGAGGTCTCAGGTCGGGTGATAGTCTGTCTTGTGCATTATTTAATACAATAATTTATGAAGAAGGTTATGAGTAAGGCAGGCAGGTGTCAACATGTCTGGCACCATATTGCACAAGACCCACATGCCACTAGCCTATGCTAATGATTTAGACGTATTTGGCCGAAATCTGTGGGATGTTACTGCAGTTTTCTCATCATTTGAAAAGGAGTCAGCAAAAATGGGTTTAGCGGTCAACGAGGATAAAACAAAAATAATAATTTCGGCGAACACGGGATGAACGGTGAATATTGGCAATTATTGTTTTGAGGTAGTAAATGAATTTACCTACCTCGGATTTTCCGTGAAATTTTTTGGCGGGCTTCGATAGCACTGTTGTAACACCACCATATCTCGGGATACTAAGAAACAGCTGTACCAGGTGTTAATTTTTCCCGTTCTGTTGTATGCTGTCGAATCATGGGTACTGACTACAACGGACGTACAAAACCTGGGAGTATTCAAGGGAAAAGTACTCCGTAAAAAATCTGTGTCGACGGCGTGTTTCGCCATCGAATGAACCATGAGCTGTATGAGCTTTACCACGACATCGACGTAGCTAAAAGAGGCGGAATGCAACGACAAGGATGGCTGGGACATGTTGCCAGTATGGATGTAGGTGTTTGAAGGCGAACCTTAAGGACGGCGCAGAGCAGGGAGACCCAAACTTCGTTGGAAGGACCAAGTGGTTGGCGATGCGACACAATCTTGAAGGACTAACTGGAGAACGCACGCAGAAAACCGAAGCGTGTGGAATTCTTTTATACTTCAGGCCTCTAATTTATGAACTACGTTGGTAAGTTGTAATGGGCCACTTAAGTAAGCACGTAAGAAAAGTTAATATTAAGTATTACAGCAATACATTTTACGTATTGGAATATAAATATTTCTCTAGCACAATTTGTGTCGACACGATAATGACCTATGATCACTAGTACATTTACTTTAGCTTCTAAAATGGATATAGATTTCAGACACCGAAAATCTAAACATTTAAAAAGTGGTAACATATGACTCCAATGACTCGCTTCATCCTAATTTTAAGACTATCAATTACAGAAATATCCTAAACACTCAATAATTCCACCACTAACCATTTTACATTACTTTCAACATCCCTTCCATCATCCTGTAAAATCATTAACTAGAAAATCTGAATATGCCTCATAATGTCCCCTTCCTCGCATGCTTTTCCAACCAACTTGGCTAGAGTAGCCTTAAGCCTAAACAATCCTATTAATTTTTGCTTGCAAAATTCATCTGAATGCTATGTGGTTGTTGTTGCTGCTTCTGCTTCTGATGATGATGATGGCCAGTTTTACCAGCTATCAACAAAAAAAATAACAGCAACAACTTTCACTGGTCCAATTTGCTGCTGTTGCTGGCGGTTGCTACTCACATAGCATTTTAGTTTATGACTTGGCATGCAAGTGCCAACAACAGATATTAGAATTTTTAGTTTAATTAAAAGTGAATTTTGTACCTTAAGGCTTTTGAGTTGGCAAAAGTGATTTTTGCAAACGAAACGAGTAAATTAAACATGACGAGTTAGTTTTTTTCTTTAGTTGTTGCCCCAATGCTTTCATTCCCGGCAGAGGTATGAATGTAATTGTATATTTTGTATTGTGTTTTTTTACATGCAAGTGAATTTGAAAATGTTAATTATGTTTCAATAGCAAACATTGCAAAATTACAAAAAAAATAATATTAACATTAATCAAGCTGAAAAATTTTTATAATAATGGAGCCTATTTGAAATCTAGTGCAACAATTCTACAGATGGTTTCAGGACTTGAGAAGTGATAATTTGTGCACTAAAAATCAATAACAATATTTTTCCCTTTGAATTTCATTAACGAAATACCAGAAAGCTTCTTGCATTTGATTGAGATAACTCGCTTTATTGTTTGGAATTACACAATGGGACCTAATGTTTAACAACGAATATGAACGCCCGCTTAATGAGAAGTTTTTATTAGACATTCAGATTGACTCGACTAAGTCGCAGTCTACAACATTGTGGAGTCTGCCAATCAAATAAAAAATCATGCCACCGTCAGCCGCACAGCTTTGTGTTCATGCCGCGACGGAAGATAAAGACGATGAGATTAAAGATGTATTTTATGAGCGTCTAGAGCAAACATACGATCGCTGCCCTGGCCACTACATTAACATCGTTTTGGAAGATTTTAATGCACAAATAAGAAGGGAAGATGTTCTTGGTCCATCGATCGGTAAATTCAACCTGCAAGCCGACACTAGGATGTCTCTTATATGCGATTTTTGGAAATTTCGTTGAAAAAAAGGTATTACTAGCGAAGTTGGTCATGGAGCTCCACCTTTCGTTTGTTGTTTACAAAATTACGAATATATTGTGCGAAATATCACATCGATAGTTAGACGTTAGAGTGTGCCGCAAAGAGGTCAAAGTTCGATTTTGTGTTCAATTCAGTTTATCGTCGCTGAATATTGTTGTTGTAGATAGACACACAAGTAATATGCCGTTGAATAGGTGAAGTTACGACCTTTAAATGTATGTGTTTGGACTTACCATATCTCTTATAGATATCGAGATATTTGATGAAAAAGTCGGGGTATTTTAGAAAAAAAAATTAACAACAAATTTTGAAATTGTTTTGCGACGTATATTATTGCATATATCTAGTCAATATCTACAAAAAAAATGATATGAGCATATTTTCAATATCTCTATACGTTCCCGTATAGACCGGCCGTGGCATAGTGGTTAGAACACGCGACTACCATGCGGGAGATCGCAGGTTCAAACCTGGCTCCAGTCATCTTAAAAAAAAATGTTCTTTCATTGTCGGCTCCCCTCGAATGTTGTTGACAGCAACTTGCAGCATTAAGGGTCGAGTCAATCGGCGTGTCTAGTAAGAGCTTCTCAAACAGTGACGTTCGCATTCGTCGATAAACAAGTAGGTGCCGTTAGTTGTGAATTTAAAAATAGAAAGCGTGTTAATTCAAAACAATGCGAGAAGCTATCCCATACCTCATTCATGGGGTGCAAAGGGAAATTAAGTTTTTTTTTTGTATACGTTCCCGAGATATAAGAAGTTAAAAACAATTTTTTTTTGACATTAAATATAGCAAATGCTAATGCATCTAGATTTTGATCTCTGGTTCTATTCGAATACACATTGTGCCTTCATTCTAATGACACCAAGAACATTAATATCCAATGCTTCATAGCGAAGGTATACCGTAGGTACTAATTTTATATACAAAAAGAGTACTTTTTGATGCAAGCAAAGAGTACTTTTTGATGCAAGCAAAGTACTTTTTTCATAACGAAAATAAATATTGACATATAAAAATTGCTTTTGTTGCAATACAACAACTTTCTGATGGTTTTATTTTTTGTACTTTTTGCTGCAATATAAGTACTTCTTGGTAAAATTAAAGTACTTTATGGTAAAATAAAAATACTTTTACAAATCAAATAAAATAAAACGATTTCTAAAACAAAACTGACTTGTCAACTTTTTCCATAACGGTAGAGATATGTTATTTTGAATACAGCCGTAATATACCAAAAGAAATTACTTGTTTAAGTGGGCCATTACAACTTACGAACGTAGTTCATAAATTAGAGGACTGATGTATTAAATAATTCCACACGCTTTCGGTTTTCTTCGTGCGTTCTCCAGTTAGGCCTACCAGATGGTGGCACGTCACTAACCACTTGGTCCTTCCAACGGAGTTAGGGTCCCCCTGCTGTGCGCCATCCTTCAGGTTCGCCTTCAAACACTTTTCTCGCTGGAGCATTTACAACCATCCTGGCAACATATCCCAGCCATCGTAGTCGTTGAAATCAGACTTTTTTAGCTATGTCGATGTCGTGGGAAAGCTCATACAGCTCATGGTTCATCCGATGGCAAAACTCGCCGTCGACACAGATAGGTTCATATATTTTTCGTATATTTAATTTTCTCTCGAATACTTCCAAGATATGTATGTCCGTTGTTGTAAGCACCCACGATTTGGCAAGCATACAACAGAACGGGTATGGTATAGCTGTTTCTTAGTATCCCGAGAGAAGGTGATGTTACTAAAGTGCTGCAGAAGTCCGTAGAAACATCTATTTGCTAGCACAATTCCCCGCTTAATTTCTTGGCTGACATTATATTTCTAGTTAACGGAAGATCCGAGGTAGGTAAACTCATCTACTACCTTAAAAAAATAATTGTCAACGTTCACGGTGCGTCCCATCGAGAGGACTCTTTGTTCCTCGAAATCATTATTTTTGTTTTCTCCTCGTTGACCGCTTAATCCATTTTTGTTGACTCCTTTTCTAGTGATGAGAAAACTGCAGTAACATCCCGCAGATTTCGGCCAATGATGTCTACATCATCGGCATAGGCAAGTGACATGTGGCTCTTGTGGAATATGGTGCCAGACATGTTGACACCAGCATTTCTCATCACCTTCACCATAACTATATTAAATAATGTACAGGACAAGCTATCACCCTGACAGAGACCTCTTTCCGTGTTGAATGGTTCAGAGTGATCCTTACCAATCTTAACCTAGGATTTGGTGTTTTCCAAGGTACATCTGCAATGTCGAATCAGCTTGGCAGGAATACCAAACTCAGACATGGTATCATATAGCCTATTCCTTAACGGAGAGTCGAAGGCAGCATTATAGTCGACAAAGAGGTGGTAGGTGTCGATCTGCTTTTCATGGGTTTTTTTCCAGGATTTGTCGTAAGGTGAATATTTGATCCGTCGTAGATTTGCCAGGTCTAAAGCCGCACTGATATGGTCCAATTAGATTTTCTACAATTGGCTTTAGACGTTCACACAATATGCTTGAAAGGACCTTGTACGCAATTGGTAATAGGCTTATTCCACAGTAGTTCATGCATTCTTTACGATCTCCTTCGTAGTATATGGGACATAACAGACTGAGACTTCAATCCCCGTGCATGCTCTCCTCCAGCCAGATATTCTCCAAGAGCTGATACATGCTCCAAATCAGCTCCTCTCCGCCCGCCTTAAAAATTTCAGCAGGGAGACCATCGGCTCCAGCCACTTTGTTGTTTTTAAGGCAGAATATTGCCACACGTATCTCACTCTGGCTTGGAGGTGGACAACAAATACCATCGTTATGGATTGGAGCGGAGTCTTCTGGAGTGGTGTTCGTATCCAGTAAATTTCTAAAATGATCTCTCCCTATCTCCAGAACGTTATCCGGGTCCGTCACTAGCTGACCATCGCTGTCCTTGCAGGAGGGCAACCCAGTTGCTCGCATTTTGGGCTTAACTCTATGGCAGAATTTTCTGGGTTTTCCTCTACATCGGAGCAACTCTATTGACTCATCCTGTCTCTTTTTCAGCTCCTTCTTTTTCTGTCTAAAAAGACGAATTGCCTCTCGTCCCTTCTCCCTGTGCCGTTCACGAACAGCTCACATTGCCATTGGCTGCAGTTTTGCCCTGTATGCAGCATCCGTTTCTCTCTTGGCATTGCGACATTCATTATCGCTTATCAAGTACGCTTATCGTATTCCGGCTATATATTGATACTTAACTTAATTCCCCTTTGCACCTTATGAATGAGGTATGGGATAGCTTCTCGCGTTGTTGTAAATTAACACGCTTTCTATTTTTAGATTCACAACTAACGGCACCTACTTGTTTATCGACGAATGCGACCGTTACTGTTTGAGAAGCTCTTACTAGACACGGCTATTGACTCGACACTAATACTGCGAAGTTGCTGTCGACAACATTCGAGGGGAGCCGACAATGAAAGAACATATTTTTTAAGGTGACTGGAACCAGGTTTGAACCTGCGATCTCCCGCATGGTAGTCGCGTGTTCTAACCACTATGCCACGGCCGGTCCCTACATATTGACACTGCGAGTTTATATTATCAAGGGTTGGAGCATTCCGCAGCAGTTGAGTGAGGTGGTTGGATACGGCGTCTGCTACCTCTGTGGTCCGCAGTTTACCGATGTCTAGCTTTTGTTGTGCCTGGTTTCGTACGCTCTTCGCCATGCTTAGCCTTGTGCGTACCTTAACTGTGGTAAGGTATTCATCGGAGTCAATGTTCGCACCCTTGATCACTCCTACGTCCATAATACTAGATGCGTGCCTTCTATCGACTGATTCCTCGTCAATTTATCTGGAGATAACCATGTTGCTTTATTAATATTTCTAAGGTAAAATCTAGTGCTGCTAACTACCATATTTCTTGCCGTAGAGAAATCAATCAATCTAATGCCATTGTTCGACTATTCGGTGTGCAGACTGAATTTTCCGATGGTAGGCTCAAATACGGTCTCCCTGCCTATTTTAGCGTTCAAATCGCCTGGTAAAATTTTGATGTCATGGCTGGGGCTACGGTCATATACATTTTCTAGGTTCTCGTAGAACTCGTCTTTGTCCTCATCGCTTCTGTCGGAGCATGGGCACATACAAGTGTTATGTGGAAAAACTTAGTTTTGACTCTTACGGTGGTTATACGATCACACACCGGGTTGAACCTTGAGACTAGGTGTCGCAGTCTCTTGCCAACCATATATCCACATCCAAACTCGTGCTTGTCCGCATGGCCACTATAGTAGATGTCGCACGTCTTCATGCGCGAGCACCCGTGTCCCGTCCACCGGATTTCCTGTAAAGCGGTTATGTCAGCCTTGTATTCTTCGATGACTTCCGCAAGTTGGATGGAGGCGCATGGACTATACGATGTTCTAACATTCTAGGTGCATATCCTCAACTCATGGTCCTTAATTCGTTTGCGGTGGTCTTCAACATTTTCTTATATCTTTTCTTCTTTTTATTGTTGAAACGTAGTTCCAAGGTCAGTGGCGGGTTGCAAACCCCGGGCACCACGTCGCAGTTTTCTCCCCCTGCCAGGATTTTTTTAAGGTCCCCTATTCTGGGTCAGACGCTGTCCAGGGTACCGCTCACTCTGAGCCGAATTGCCTGGGTTTTAAGTTGACATTATTTTATTTAATTTTTAACAAGATTCTTGTATTTCGACCACTTTTGCCTGAACTTTTGTGTGTGATTTCGAAGACGTTGGACCTTTTAATGTTCAAATATGTTTTGTAACGTTTTTTGCTCACCCCAACAAATTACGGACCGTTTTTGGTTTACCCCAAATAAAGTTTTTGTTTGTCCCAAATTTATTGTGTGTGTATCGTTTTTTTTTTGTTTGCTCCAAATTTATTTTTAACGTTTTTGGTTTACACCAATTATATTGTACAGCGTTTTTTTGTTTACCCCAAACGTATTATATAACATTTTTTTAGTTTGCCCCAATTATTTTCTGTAAAGTTTTTTAATTACCCCAAATATGTTCCGGAACGTTTTTAGTTTGCCTCTAATAAATTTTTTCTTTGCCCCAAATGTATTGTGCAACGTTTTCTTTATTTGCCCCTAACATATTTCTTACGTTTTATGTTTACCCCTAATATATTCCGAAACGTTTTTTGTTTGCCCCAAATGAATACCGTAATGAAAAATTTCTGAAAGAGACCTCGTTTCCGATAACTTCAGTTTATTTCGGTATACTACGGCATTAGTTGCCGTAACCGAAAAAAATGATTTTAAACGAAATGCGTTTGCGGTAAACGTGTAATTTTATATCTTTAACTATTTTCTCTGTCAGATTTCATAAGTATATTATAAAGTTATTAACGTCACAAGGCAATCTGTTATGTTCAACCTTTCACAACAATACATTAAATCGATCAATCTTATGTGTTTTCATTGTAAATGTCATAATTTTTCAACGCTTTTTTTTGCATTTTAATTATTCTGTTTATATAGTTTCACAACAACATCAACAATCAAATTTGTACATTCTCATAACACTCACAAAAAAAAATACAGCAACAACATAAATTATTGCAACCGCCAACAGATCAAACATCCACAATAATATTGTTAATTGTAAATTTACAATTAATTAATTTATGCATTCATAACTTGATAATTAACCAAATGAACAACTTGCAATTATGTTATAAACAATATTAATATCATGTATTGGTTGTGTGACTTTTGTTGTTGGCTGTAGATGTTTTTCTGGTTGCGCATTTTTGTTTTTTCGCTCAGTCTTTTTACGGTTAACTACTGTTTTTTTTTTGTTGTTTTTGCGTTTTTGTTTTATTATCAATTAATAATTAATAAATAATGGAGTTGTAATATGTCATTAATGCAGTAAATGAATCCGATTATTGCACATTAAATGCCGTCCGTCCGTCGGTCCGCCTGCCTTCCGCAGATGACAAACCGTTTAAATGTGTTTGTCGAGTTAATGAAAACTCTTGTAGTGACAGCCGACAATGAATTTAGTAGAATTAATGTCAATCGATCAGCTCAACGTGATGCGAGGGAATATAGATAGGGAAACAGAAATATGCACAAGTAATACAGGAAGCTAGTTAATTATGAAATTTGTGTGCGGCTAACATTTCAACGGAAATAAAGTTGATTTGTAAACAGAAGTTTGACGTAGGCTAACAAGTTAAAGCCAAGGGAATTGCTTTTATAGTCAAGCATAGTGACTGATCAACAAAGCTCGGTCAAATAACCAGGCATTGTAATTAATGTACTAAATATTGAATATTTCTTCTTAAGTGGGCAATTACAATTTACGAAACGTAGTTCATAAATTTGAGGCCTGAAGTAATAAAGAATTCCATACGCTTCGGTCTTCTGCGTGTGTTCTCCAGTTAGTCCTACCAGATGATGGCACATCGCCTATCACTTGGTCCTTCCAACAGAGTTTGGGTCTTCCTGTTCCGCGCCGTCCTTCAGGTTCGCCTTCAATTACCTTTCTCGCTGGAGCTTTTACATCCATCCTGGCAACATGTCCCAGCCATCGAAGTCGTTGGATTCTGACTCTTTTAGCTACGTCGATGTCGTGGTAAAGCTCATACAGCTCATGGTTCATCCGATAGCGAAACTCGCAAACTCGAAACTCAGCTCATGGTTCATCCGATGGCGAAACTCGCCTTCGAGACATATAGGTCCATATATTTTTCGGAGTACTTTTCTCTCGAATACTCCCAGGTTTTGTAAGTCCGTTGTAGTAAGCACCCATGATTCGGCAGCATACAACAGAACAGGTAAGATAAGCACCTGGTATAGCTGTTTCTTAGTTTTCCGAGAGAAGGTGGTGTTACTAAAGTGCTGCCGAAGTCCGTAGAAACATCTATTGGCTAGCACTATTCTCCGTTTAATTTCTTGGCTGACATTATTTTTCTTGTTGACGGAAGATCCGAGGTAGGTAAATTCGTCGACTACCTCAAAACAATAATTGTCAACGTTCACGGTGCGTCCCCATCGAGAGGACTCTTTGTTCGTCGAAATCATTATTTTTGTTTTGTCCTCGTTGACCGCTTAACCCATTTTTGCTGACTCCTTTTCTAGTGATGAGAAAACTGCAGTAACATCCTGCAGTCAATGATGTCTATATCGTCGGCATAGGCTAGTGGCATGTGGCTCTTGTGGAATATGGTGCCAGACATGTTGACACCAGGCTTTCTCATCATCTTCTCCATAACTATATTAAATAGTGTACAGGACAGGCTATCGCCCTGCCTGAGACCTCTTTCCGTGTTGAATGGTTCAGACTGATCCTTACCAATCTTAACCGAGGATTTGGTGTTGTCTAAGGTACATTTGCAAAGTCGAATCAGCTTGGCAGGAATACCAAACTCAGACATGGCCTCATAAAGCCTATTCCTTATCGGAGAGTCGAAGGTAGCTTTGTAGTCGACAAAGAGGTGGTAGGTGTAAATCTGCTTTTCATGGGGTTTTTCCAGGATTTGTCGTAAGGTAAATATTTGATCCGTCGTAGATTTGCCAGGTCTAAAGCCGCACTGATATGGTCCAATTAGTTTTTCTACAATTGGCTTTAGACGTTCACACAATATGCTTGAAAGGACCTTGTACGCAATTGGTAATAGGCTTATACCACGATAGTGCTAACATTCACTACGATCTCCTTTCTTGTATATGGGACATAACAGACTGAGACTCCAATCCCCGGGCATGCTTTCCTCTTGCCAGATGTTCTCCATGAGCTGATGCATGCTCCTAATCAGCTCCTCCCCGCCAGCCTTAAACAATTCAGCAGGGAGACCATCGGCTCCAGCAGCTTTGTTGTTTTTAAGGCGGGAGATGGCCCTACGTATCTCGCACTGGCTCGGAGGTGGACAGTTAATACCATCGTTATGGATTGGAGCGGGGTCTTCTGGAGTGGTGTCAGTATCCAGTAAATTTCTAAAGTGATATATCCATATCTTCAGAACGTTATCCGGGTCCGTCACTAGCTGACCATCGCTGTCCTTGCAGGAGGGCAACCCTGTTCCACGCATTCTCGCTTTAACTCTCTTGTAGAATTTTCGGGATTTTCCTCTACTTCGGAGCAACTCAGTGCACTCATCCTGCCTCTTCTTCAGCTCCTTCTTTTTCCGACTAAAAAGACGAGCTGCCTGTCGTCTCTTCTCCCTGTGCCGTTCACGAACAGCTCGCGTTGCCATTGGCTGCAGTTTCGCCCTGTATGCAGCAACCGTCTCTCTCATGGCATTGCGACATTCATCATCGTACCAGGCATCTTCTTGAGGCGGCTTTAAGTACACAAGTACGCTTCTCGCAGCCCGTTCTAAGGAGTCGGCTATATTTTGCCACTTCGAGGTTATATTGTCAGTGGTTGGAGCATTCCGCAGCAGTTGAGTTAGGTGGTTGGAGTAGGCATCCGCTACCTCTGTGGTCCGCAGTTTACCGATGTCCAGCTTTCGTTGTGCCTGGTTACGTACGTTTTTCGCCATGCTTAGCCTTGTGCGTACCTTAATATTAAATATATGAAAAGTATAATCACCGATTTTATCACCTGAAAACATACTGGATTTCCCTTTATACATTATTTTTAGTCATGCAACACAACTTACCTACTATTTATAGACGAATGCGAATGCCTGCTTTTTTTTGTGAGAAAAGCTTTTGATAGAAATAGACATTGCCGATTTAAAAAAAAATGTAAATCACTGAGACGGGAATCGAACCCTAAATCTCCCACATGATAACCGCGTGTTATCGCCTGAGCGTCAGCAAAAATTCGGCCTTATGTAAAACCGGCTTCCCTGACAATACCAACTTCGCCACCCAATGATTCGCTGATTGGCTGATCAAATTTCAGTTAAGCAGCGATGTTGAGAAGTGTGATTTAAACTTAAAAAAAAAACGTAATTTCCCTTTACACGCCATGAATGAGGTATGGGATAGCTTTTCGCGTTGTTGTGAATTAACACGCTTTCTATTTTAAGATTCACAACTAACGACACCCACTTGTTTATCGACGAATGCGAACGTCACTATCGAGGGGCCGGCAAAGATAGAAAAATGTAGATGACTGGAGTCGGGAATCGAACACCAAATCTCCCGCATGGTAGTCGCGTGCTCTAACCACTATGCCACGTCCGGTCCTGCGAAGTGTGACAGCCATAACAGATTAACAGACCTTAAGGGTAGGTGTATTGTGTTGAAGGTATATTACATAGACCCAGCATTACACTAGAGAAGTTTTTCTTAAAGAATCACTATTTTTACTCTAAGCTAATTAGTAGGAGATAATGATCAAGCTCTTTCAAGTATGTGTAGTATGTAGGTGATTATAAATGTTGTTTTTAAAACGTAATATTACTAAGTGCAATGATTTTGACAACCGAATATATTATTGTCTCTGTACATTACTGTAGCAAAAAGTAAATTTATTATTTGTTTTACTTTTTGTTACCAAAAAGTACTTTTTATGTTGCAATTAGTACTTGTATTATACCAAAAGTACTTTTCAGTACCAAAAACTAAATTTACTGTATCAATAAGTATATTTATTGTACACAAAAGTACTATTGTTGTACTTTATAGTACTTTAATGGTATAAAAAAGTACTTTTATTATATCAAACAGTACTTTTGTTGTGCTATATAGAGTACTATTTTGATACTCAAAACAACGTCTTTGACATCAAAAATAACTTTCATTTTACCAAAAATTTCTTTTGTTGTACTTTTTGGTACAATAAAAGAACGTTTTAGTACAACAATAGAACATTTGTGTACAATAAATGTACCTTGATATAATTAAGTAATTTTTGGTCATGTAAAAGAAATTATTTTTTTACAATAACAGTACATTTTTTGAACTTTTTGGTACAGTTTTTGTAATAATAAAATTATTTTTTTTATACAAAAAAAGTACTTCTTGGTACTATACAAGCACCTTTTGGTACTTAAAAAGTAATTTGTATTGCAATAAAAGTACTTTTTGTACCTTACCTATTGTTTTAATAAAAGAGCTTTTTAATACATTAAGAGTACTTTTTCGTACAATGAAAATTATTTTTGATATAATTAAGTACTTTTTGGTACTGTAAAAGTACTTTTTTACAATAAAAGAACTTTTAACATTAAAAGTATCTTTGGTAAAATTTTTGTCATAATCAAAGTGCTTTTCAATACAACAAAAGTATTTTTTGATATAATTTAGTACTTTTTGGTACTGCAATAATACCTTTTGTTATACTTTTTTTATAATAAAAGTACTTTTTAATACAAAAACAAACACCTTTTGGGACATAAAAGTACTTTTTGGTATAATTTAGTACTTTTTGACACTAAACTAGTACTTTATGGTACTATAAAGTACCTTTTATGACCATAAAAATATTTTTTTTGTACTTTTTGGTATAATTTTTTGTTATAACAAAAGTACTTTTTAATACAAAAAAGTAATTATAATTAAATCAGTCAATAAAGTACTATTTGGAACTGTAAAAGTACTTTTTATTACAATAAATTTATATTTTACCTTTTGATAAAATTTTTTGTAAAAGTACTCTTTAATACACTTAATGTACTTTTTGGTACATAAAAAGTACTTTTACAGTACCAAAAAGTACTTTTATTGTATTAAAAAGTACTTTTGTTATAACAAAAATTATAACAAAAAGTACAAAAATTTATTTTTATTGTGACAAAGGTACTTTTATGGTACCATAAAGTACTAGTTTAGCACCAAAAAGTACTAAATTTTATCAAAAGTAGTTTTATTGTACCAATAAGATTTTATTTTATTTAAATACTTTTAATATCATTAAAATTATAACAAAAAGGACTGGTATATTACCAAAAAGGACTTAAATTTTACCTAAAAGTGTTTTTAGTATTACAATTTTTGTTATAATAAAAGTAATTTTTAATACAAAAGAAACACCTTTTGGTACAATCAAAGTACTTTTTGGTATAAATTAGTACTTTTTGGTACTAAACTAGTACTTTATGGTGCCTTAAAAATACCTTTTATCACAATAAAAATACTTTTTGCACTATTGGTATAATTTTTTTATAACAAAAGTCCTTTTTATACAAAAAAAAAGTAATTTTAGGAACAATAAAAGTACTTATTGGTTCTGTAAAAGAACTTTTTATTACAATAAATGTAGTTTTTCACCTTCTGATAAAATTGTTTGTAAAGTATTTTTTGGTACTGTAAAAGTACTTTTTATTACAATAAATGTACTTTTTTGTACCATTTGATATAATTTTTGTTATAATAAAAGTTTGAATACAATAAAAGTACTTTTTGGTAATATACCTGTACTTTTTGGTACTGTGCCTTTTTTTAAATTTTTCTTATAATAAAAGTACTTTTTAATCCAAGTTCTATAAAAGTACTTTTTGTATAATTTAGAACTTTGGGTACTTAACAAGTACTTTTTGGTACTGTAAAAGTACTTTTTGTTATTATAAAATTCCTTTTTTTATACAAAAAACAATAAAAGTACGTTTAGGTATAATTTAGAAATTTTTGGTACTAAACAAGTAATAATATTTTGGTAATATGCCATTACTTTTTGTTTTAATTTTTATTAAAATTAAAATACTTTTCGATATAATTTAGTACTTTTTGGTACTAAAAAAGTACATTTTATTACAATAAAAATACTTTTTATAACTTTTTATTACCAAAATAATTAAAGTTAATTAGAATACAATAAAGTATTTTTGGTACAGTATTAGTTTTTTTTTTATATAATTAAGTACCTTTTGGTAATCTGCCAGTACTTTTTGATACTGTAAAAGTACTTTTAATTACAATAAACGTACTTATTGTTAAAATTTCAGTTATAATGAAAATCTATATATATAAAAATGAAATGGTCCACGTATGTCATACCATCACTAGAGAACGGCTGGAGCGATTTGGCTGATTTTCTTTATTCGATACGAAATTTTCCGTAGATTGTTTGTGTTAAAAAAATCAAATCCAGGTGGCGCTAGGGTGGATTTATATCGAAAATTTGAATGCATGTACCAATTCAACTGAAATTTCGAATGGATATTCGTTTGATCATGAGAAAACATTTTATGTACAAATGGACCCGGTAGGTGGCCCTGGGGTCGGTTTACAATCAAAATTTTAACAAATGGGCCAATTTAACTGAAATTCAGAATCTATATTTGTTTGATCATTAGAAAAAATCGTGTGTACAAATGGACCCGGTAGATGGCGCTAGGGTGGATTTATATCGAAAATTTGAATGCATGTACCAATTTAACTGAAATTTAGTATTTATGTTTGTGGAACCTTGAATAAATTGACCCGGTAGGTGTCGCTATGGTGGAATTATAATGAAAATTTAAACGAATTAAACAATTTGACTGAAATTTAGAATGAATATTTGTTTTATTATGAGAATTTTTTTTGTATATATGGACCCGCAGTTGATTTGGCTGGGGTTGAATTATTTCGAGAATTTATATCGATTGTCCGATTTTACTTAAACTTAAAATATATGATTTTTTGGCATGAGAAAATTTTGAATGTATGTTTGGAACCTGTTGTCTGTGTTTAGCTTATGATACACTTAATATTTGGAATGTCATTTAGTCACTTTTTTAACATCATAGTTATATAAAAAAGATATATATTTTAATGTCACCACTAATTGTAAAAACGGTTGACCCCATTTGTCCCAAAATTTCAGTGAAAGTTGGGAATTGGATGTAGATGGTTTATAATGGCGCACTTCCTACAGAATTATAGAGCTTCACAAAGTGGTTTTTCCCATTTCGAAATTTTAGGGGACAACAACGAAAATAGGAATAACTGTTGATATCACCCAGACCATACGGTTAATGGGGTTGCTGAGCCTAATGAATGCAATTTTTGAAATTTGTACTCTTTAGGATAAAAAGGTACAATCACCCAGTACACCAATGCAGAAAGTTATATGTCAGTCAATCGGCTTAAAAATTTGGTTTTAGAATATATGCCTATCAATAAGTAAGTTTTCATCATATCATGGACGAAACTGCTGATCCGTTTTAGCAATTCTTATAATAATCTTTAAGATATATGAATAACAGAATTTGTCCGGGAAAACCTCGCCCTTTAATTTTAAATATTTTAAAGGTCAAAAAAATAAACCAATCGTTATTAGATTTCAACTTCACTCAACATATTTTACAAAAATTTGGAGGCAGGACGAAGTTTGCCGGGCCAGCTAGTATTTAATAATAAACAAACATTTCTAGGTCATAAAAGTACTTTTTGATATAATTTAGTACTTTTTAGTACTAAAGTATTACTTTATGGTACTAATAAAGTACTTTTTAATACAAAAAAAGTAATTTTCGGTACAATAAAAGTATTTTTTGGTACTTTAAAAGTACTTTTGATTACAATAAATGTAATTTTTTACCTTTTGATAAATTTTTTGTTATAATAAAAGTACTTTTTTTATACAATAAAATTACTTTTTGGTGCCTGAAAGGTACCTTTTCTGTAAAAGTACTTTTTGGTACAGTAAAAGTAGTATTTAATACAATAAATGTACTTTTTTACCATTTGATATAAATTTTGTTATAGCAAATAAACGTTTTAATACACAAAAGCACTTTTTGGTATTGTAAAACTACTTATTATTACAATAAAAGTACTTTTTGATACTATAAAAGTTCTTTTTGATATAACTACTTAGTAATAATGAAAAAAAGTACGTTTTGGTACAATAAAAGTACTTTTTGATAT
Source organism: Muscina levida (assembly GCA_964034835.1). Taxonomy (NCBI): domain Eukaryota; kingdom Metazoa; phylum Arthropoda; class Insecta; order Diptera; family Muscidae; genus Muscina; species Muscina levida. The sequence continues at coordinate 45,866,492 of OZ035883.1, read as the reverse complement.
AACTAAATATATTTTGTCAAAGTTCTTTTTATTACATTTAATGTACTTTTGGCACTTTTTTTAAAACCGAAAGTATTTTCGTTATAAAAAGTAGTTTTTAGTAGAATAATTTTACTTTTCTGTACAATAAAAGTAATTTTTGGTACAATAGGAGTATCATTTACTACAAAAGTACAATTTGGTAAAAAAAAAGTACGTTTTAATCAACAAATATTTTGATTTTAGAAATAAGTACTTATACTGTATATAAAAAGTACTTTTATTGTTCCAAAAAATCATTTCTATTGCAACTTGTTGGTAAACGTTCTTTTAATACAACAAAAGTACTTTTTTGGAACAATTTGGTACTTATTGATACAATAAAGATTCTTTTATGTAGTTGTACAGTAGTAACACATTTTTGGTAAAATAAAGTACTTTTATTGTTTTATTATTATATAAAAAATACTTTTTTTGGAAGCACTTTTATTGTACCAAAAAAATTATTTGTGTTTTGTGCCAACAAGTAACTTCATTGTAATAAAAAGTACTTTTACAGGACCAACAAGTAACTTGATTGTAATAAAAAGTACTTTTACAGGACCAACAAGTATTTTTTTTTTGTAATTAAAAGTACTTTCATACAGTGTTGTTCAAGAGAGTTTGTCGATCGTAATGAATATTTATAAATTTGTGTTAGTGCATCATACGATACTTTGGCTAAACGATCAGAAAATATTTTTTATTGTTGATATAAATGGTCAATTCATTGTCACGCACTAGGATGACGCGTTCCAAACTCCATGACGAGTTCATCTTCAGACCCCTTTGTGACGAATTGATGCAATGTGGTACATCCTCAGCTGTATACATATCTACAATTATGTCAAACATGTACATGCGAAGTAGATATCAGCCGAAAATGTCCAACATCAATTTGAATTTGAATATGACCGTTAATATTCAACATGAGAATGGAGGATATTTTTCCCCACAATTCCCTTTTTTTCCCCTCAAAGCTTGCTTTTTTCAAGGAGATTTGTTGGTAAACTAAGCTTAGTAAAGCATAGTTTTTTGGCCTGGCCATGCCAGTACCTTTAAAAAATACTTTTATTTTAATAGAAAGTACTTTTACAGGACGGAAAAGTCCTTTTTAGCCTTCCCTCGTAGACGCACTGTCATCGCAATTCAATCATATTGCCCCCATTGCAATGATAGATATCAAATTATAATAATGTAATATTTTAATTACTTCCTCCTGACCACCCGCAGTAGCAGTCTTTTAATACTCATTCTCACCCTCCCTCCGGTTTTGACCAAATAATTGTTAACACTTAAGCTAAAGTTAACTCATAGCACAAAATAAATGTAACCCTCCGCCCCAAGGGATACGGCTGGTTGGCTGGCTGGCTAAGTATTTGCTGCAAATCAAACTTAGACCATCGAGATTACGAATGGTTGCTGTGACGGCACAAGCCATTGGGTGACTTAACTAAACCAAACTGGAAAAACTCTCATCAACACACAGACGCACACATACAGCCGTACACCCATACATAAAACAATTGTTTTGTAATAAAGATGAAAATTGTATTAAAAGATGTCTAAAACAGATGTTGTGCACACTCACACTCCCTTAGCCTTTTGTTAGCAAGCCCTTGCGTCCTGTGTGACTAAATCATTCGCTGCCATACATTTATTTTATTCCCCGCCAATTCAAGGACCAATGTTACCCAATGTTGCTTGACTAAGGATGCGATGATGCTGTGATGCCAATGTAGCCACGATGCCTGCCCCTTCTCCATGTTGGGGTTTTTCTTCGTTTTCCCTTTATTCGCTTGAAATACTTTTTTATAATCTTTTATCGCAGTTTTATTTTTTTTTTTTTCATTGTATGTATGTAATATACACGGAGTGACAAAAACATGATGGGTAGAGGGGGCGAGGGCAAGAAGGTTCTCTTTTTGGAATCGACAGAGACGTTTACAAAGTAGTAGTATATTAATATCGTTTTGGTTTGATGTCAGCATATTGGTACTTATGTCCCATTATGAAAAGACCATAATTTGTAATTTTATTTTCTTCTTGAACTGATTTGAACCAAATAAAAGAAAAGTCAATGCTTATAAAACGAATATGACAAAAAGGATATTTATCGAACGTGAGAGGAAGTAAGAGGGAACGAACGACAAAGAAAGATATCACATTAAATACTAAAAGTTCAAAGGGAGTCTGAATGTTTTTAAAAGGATAAATGGAGAATTATAGCTAGTGGTTGTAAGGATTTTGTATGGTACTCTACAGGATATGATAGCTATGTGATGGTGTTAAAAGTGGAAAATTATATCTTATGTGATGGCAAGCCATTCGTTTTCCCTTATGTAAGGTATGATATTACACGGCAAATAAATAGCTTTCCTAGAAGTACTAATAGTAGGGTATGGACCAAAACATTCTCGGCATGTTGACTCCAAGTATACCTTGTAAGCTTTATAATATGTGACTAGAAAACTGAACGGTTTCCAAATACCAAATATTCTTAGTATTATGTTAGTTATGGCAAGAAAAAATGTGTTTCTGGAATTCTTCCAATGCTCATTTTGCCACAGTGTGGCCGATAGCGACAAAGGGTAATAATTAGTGAATATCTAAACCAGTGGCAGGCAAAACCGAACGCACGCATACAACAACATGGTGTGCTTGCATAACCCAGCGGAGAAATTAGTAAGGCCTTCACAAGCAGGCATGCAACAAGGACTTCTTAGACATTCAAACGTCATGTCGCCAAGGCCTTGTTTTCACATGCCATCCTTTCTAAAATATACCGAGTACATGTTAACTTCATTTTGTAAAGACTAATTCTGCAGGCATTCATTGAGAATGGAAATTCGACATTGTCGATGATTTTTTTATTCCACCATTTCGTGTGTATACACATACTTTGATCCTTTTCATAGAAGGCATGAGAGTAGGCATGAAATGAAAAGGCAAGGAGAATAGTGTTTGTGAGTTTTTCTTATGATTAGTACTACTTACTTAATTTCCCATTACACCCCATGAATGAGGTATGGGATAGCTTCTCGCGTTGTTGTGAATTAACACGCTTTCTATTTATAGATTCACAACTAACGGCACCTACTTGTTTATCGACGAATGCGAACGTCACTGTTTGAGAAGCCGATTGACTCGACACTAATACTGCGGAGTTGCAGTCGACAACATTCGAGGGGAGCCGACAATGAAAGAAATTTTTTCTTGTTTTTTAAGATGACTGGAGCCAGGAGTTGAACCTGTGATCTCCCGCATGATAGTCGCGTGTTCTAACCACTATGCCACGGCCGGTCCCTGATTAGTTTATGAATAGTTTCAGTCACACAGTTCGAATGCATCTTCATAGGCTAGATGGTAGCATGGCTGACTGACAATCGCGAGGTAGAGAGTTCAAGCAAGTTTAACTGTCGTTGGAAAAAAAGTGTATGTATAGATTTCTCTCTATTGAAGTATTGAAGTAAGAAATATCTAAACAAAAAACTAAACAATTTAAGGGTAACAAACTGCGTATTTTTTTTTTGAAGTCCATCTTTTTTTGTATATATACAGGCGTTCCATCAGGCCTTCTTATAGGAAGCAACGATGGAAGGCCTTGCATCCCAAAGACACCCTGTGTAATATATAAAGGAAGAGAGAATGCGGGCTAGGCCGTGTCGTGAGAATGGATGAGAAAACTCCAGCGCAAAAGGTATTCTATCAAGACCTCGAAGGACGGCGCAAAAGAGGGAGACCGCGACTACGTTGGAAGGACCAGGTGGAGGAATTACAGACGCTGCTTGGTAGGACTGACTGGAGACGGTGCGCACAAGATCGAAGCGAATGGAAATCTTTGATCATTTCGGCCTCTGACTTAGGCACTAAGATATAAATATATATATGTGTCAAGTTGTTTTAAAGGCTAATAATAATAAAAGAGAATGCAGAGCGCAGGCCTACTGCCTGCTTTTGAAGGAGTTCCATAAGGCCTTCTAAGTCCTTCCTTTCGCCGCTGGGGAGAAGCGTCAACGTTGTCGGATTGTATACTGTGAAAATGTTGTGCTCCTTGAACATTGTATCTCTGTCTGTACTTGTGTCTGTTTTTTTGCGTTAAATGCGTAACAAGCGTGTGTGGTGTGAATTTCATAACGCTCAAGCAGAGATTGACTGTTTTGAATCAAAAAAAATTGACGATCTTGTGTGTGTGTAAAAAAAACTATTATTGTCTGCCTCGCGAGTCTATTGAGTGATACTGATTTAAACTATTAGCCTATGAGTAGCACACTCACCAGGCTTAAAACATAACAGTCTGAATTGCCATAACATTTTAAATAGAAAAAGTTTTTCTTAATTGGTAACCCGATACAAAAAATAGTTGTGCCAAACAATTTCACAAATAGATCCTTAATATGACCAATACTCGTATTAAGAATTTTCAGGGGTCAGATGGAGGAAAATTTTTATGGATTTATATTACTAAAACAGTAAATTTCAAGGGTCTTACACATATTTACATACCTGCGGCTGGAACATACTCCATATCTGCCTCACTTGAATTGCTGGTCCGACATAAAGTTATTATCCAATAGTTCTGAAATCAGAAAGAAAAAAAACATTTTGTAGTGTTTACATCTAGTATCGTCGTGCACTAGAATATACTGCTAGGTCTCTGTTAAGGCCCGGATCTAATTTCAATACTACACAAAATATTCAAACTGTTCAATTACTCTTATGCGGAGGTACCAAATTGACTGACAAGTACAAACTCAAGGCTTTCACTCCGTCCGTTCTGGCTTACACTGTTATTTTAAGCTACTTGATGTTGTGATATTTCTATTATTTAGTCATATGGTGATTCCATCCTTAGCACTTATGCAAACTGCAATTTTGCCCCACGCCGCCATCTGCTAGAACCGAAGTTCCCATCCGGCCGGCCCCACATCCACCATCAGGTTACCGAAATAATCTGCCTTTTAAACTTCGTCACCTTCCGGCTGGCATCATCATTTTCGTAACTCAAGGTTACCACGCGTAGGACAATAACAAACATAAACTGAATGATTACTGCCCGACTTGATAAAAAGAGCTCAAAGAGTCTGATACCGTTATAATATTTCGCTTTATATTGGAACTAGTCCGTAGCAACGTAACAGTGTTCCTGCAATAGCTGTTACACCCTTGTTAGAGGTTTGGCGCTATTTATTCGCCAAGACGCTGAAAGTCCAACGCCACACTCAATTAAGAATCCGTAAGGTGCACAATGAGAGATGCAAGACTCGTATGATATCAAGAGATAGCCAGCTCCATTTCTCTCGATCACAGAACTAACTGTTCCATACCCATTCGGCCAGGAAGGTAGTTTTAATCTACCTTGGGCTCCTGACCGCCCGTTGTACCATCTTTAGACTCCTTGGTCGGAGCTCGTAAAGAGGTACGTCATTACTTCCCCTTTACGCCTTGCAGGGCCAGTAAGAGGTCCACTGGGGTGGTTCTTGAGTTATAGCTGATAAACTAAGCAAACGCGATTGACTACGCTGATGTCATTATACAGCTTTTGATTCATAGGACGATGATAATATTTGTTAACGATTTTAGATCCATATATTTATCAGAGTATTTATATTTCGAAGACTTCCAGAACAGATATCAGATATATCAGCTTATGCCATTATCCAGGATTCTGTGCTATAGAGCAAGCCAGATAGAATCAGTGTCCGGTACAATTGGATTTGTGTTCGTCGATGAGCGCGTAGAAGCAGCGGATTGTGATCAATACTCGTGGTTTGACTTTTATGCTGACATTGTTATTTTTATTTACGATGTAACCTACAAATGCTCAATGCGTTAAAAACCCGCAATAACATCCCACAGTCCTCGGCCAATTAGCGGCTTACGCGAATAGCATGTTAACAGTCCTGATAACTGCAGCTTTCCGCTTGATCATCTCTATTACGATGTTAAAGAGATCGCTATACAGCCTTGTCTAAAGCCTTGTTTGGTAGAAAATAGCTCTGAAAGATTTTTGTCAATTTTCACAGAAGACTTCGTGTCAGTCAGTTTCATCCAGTTTCATTAGATTCGCGGGGATACCATACTCAGCCATAGCATCTAACAATTTCTGTCGTATCGGACTGTCGAATGCATCTTAATTTCTTGGGTCTTCTCCAGGATTTGTCGTAGTGTGAATATCTGGTCGGTCGTGGGTTTAGCCAGTCTAAAGCCACACTGATAAGGTCCAACCAGGTTCGCCAGAATGGACTTTAGTCTTTTACATAACACACAAGACAGGATCTTGTATGTGATGGGTAAAAGGCTTATGCCGCTGTAGTTGGTGCACACACTTGGATGTGTGAGTATATATAACACTCAGATTTTAAACATCGGGCATGCATTTCTTGATCCAAATCGTGCTTTGCTTTAAACCTTTTGGTAGATCTTTCGGGTTTCACCTCAATCCCTGTAGTTTTTGATGTTTTGGCTCATTTTTTTCTTCCACAGACACTTTTTCCGTCTGAACAGGTGTTTCATCTGCTTTTAACCTTTTGATAAAACTTTCGGGCTTCACCTCAATCCCTGTAGTTTTCGATATCCTGGTCTCTATTTTCTTACACAGACGCTTTTACACCTGAACAGGCGTTTCACTCCCTCCTCTTCTCATTATAACGATTCGTCACCGCACGCGTCACCATTGGCTGCAGTTTTTCCTTGGATACAGCATCCATTTAGCGACATTCATCATCGTACCAGGACTTGTCTGAGCATGGTTTTTCATAACCCAGTACGGTCGTTGCGGCAGTGGTCCTAGAATTCGCAATATGCTGCCACTGGGTGTCGTGAACAGCAGAATTAGGGGGGTTGGTTTGAAGTAACTGAGAGAGTTGGTTGGGGTAGGCATTGGTTATCTCGGTGGTGTGCAGCTTTGTGATGTTGCGCTTCCTTTGCGTTTGCTTACGAATGTTTTTAGTACTACTTAATCGTGTGCATACCATAACTGCAACTAGGTGGTGAATCGAGTCTATAACACAAGGGAACAAGGTATTTGTTGTTTAAGAACTGAATATTGTTTTAAAGATAATTTGGGACGCTGAATCCAAATCAAATCTGCAGTTGGTTTTTTTGTATCAGCTCGACTTTTCGCGATATACCGTTATGTCCAAAACTAAGGTACTTCCACTACAAATATTTAAATAACTTGAATACGGTTCACCATATTCAATTAAAAAAAAACTTTAACTCGTCAAGAAAATTATCTTTAACCCGTGCCTACATTGTTTTTAATTTGGCCTAGTAGTTTCAGAGATATCGTTGTAGTTTTAAAAAAAAAACAAAAATTTTACAAAAAAAAAAAATTTGTTTTTTAAAAATTCATAAAAAAAATAATGCAACAAAAATCATAGTGTTGGTCTTAAAACATTTAGTTTCATATAGTTTGAATCAAATGAGCTTTATTTCATTGAAATCTGTGCACAACTTTTGATTTTGTCAACAATTTACAGAGATAACTAAATTTACAAAAATAGCGATTTAGAAAAATAACATTTATTAATATGTTTGTGAAAGTGTAACTCGAGCAAACCTTAACGGATCGTTATGAAATTTTTGTCAGTATTAATATTTTTCGAAACGAAATTATGGGATTGTAAATGGGCGGAATAGCCCCACCCCTTCTGGTACCTCTCATACAAAATTACCTATTTTTGGATAATTAATATATCTTCGATAGCTGCCAAACAGACTACCGGACGATATTTAAATTTGGTCAGTTTATTTATCTTGCAAAAGTAGACAAACCCTAAAAAAAGGGAACCGTTGCCATACCCCTTCTGGAACCTCCCATACAAATGACCGAACTCACCCCAATAGTCTTACATACATATCTTTCTTGTAAGTACACTAAATTCAGTCAAACTATGCGTAAGTTTTACGGTTATGAAAATATGAATCAGGAATGAATTTGCACTATATCGGATCACCCCTTCTGGTACCTCCCATACAAAATGACCTATTTTTGGAAAATTAATATTTCTCCCTGAATTGAATTTGGTCAGTTAATTAATATTGTAATAGGAGGCAAAACTATAAATTAAACTATAAATAAATTTGCAAATTTGTCATGATTTTTAAAAATACAAAATTTAATTTTTTTTTTTTTGGTAGAAACAAAAAAATTCGAAAAATCTGTTCTCACCGAACTTAGCATAACTCATTCAATTTTCAATCGATTATTACGTACATACATGTTTTAGAAAGCTACTTTAATATGATATTCAATAAAGCTAATAAAAAGAACAATTTGCCCCCAACTGATTAACTTTCAAGGTGAAGAAAATTAAAATGTGTAATTTTTTAATTTTTTTTTTTTTTTTTTGAATAAAAGAGCCTTACTCAGTAATTTTTTTTTTTTTTTGTGATATTAAAAAATTTGATTTTTTGTAAAGGTAACAACGATATATTAAAAAAAAAAAACAAAATTTTAAAATCCGGCTTATGAAAAAAAAAATTATGATTTTTTGAACTATAATTTTTTGGAAAATAGGCGAAAATACGATTAGTACCTGTAACTTAAAAATTCGAGCTGATGGAGAAAATGGAGATTAGACTTTAAATCAGCGACCTTAAATTAGTAAAAAAACAGCTATAGAATTCCAAAGAACACTCAAAAAGTTAAATTTTGTTCCCTTGTGTAATTGATCCGTGAATCACACGCACGTCCATAACGCTTGAGACATAAAAACTTAATTTCCCATTACACCCCATGAATGAGGTATGGGATAGCTTCTCGCGTTGTTGCGAATTTACACGCTATCAATTTAAGATTCACAACAAACGGCACCTACTTTTTTATCGACTAATGCGAACGTCATTGTTTGAAAAGCTTCTACTAGACATACCGATTGACGACACTAATACTGCGAAGTTGCTGTCGACAACATCGAGGGGACCGGCAATGAAACACAAAAGTAGATGTCTGCATGCGTGAATCGAACCCGGGATCTCCCGGATGGTAGTCGCGTGTTCTAACCACTATGCCATGGCCGCTTGAGACATGCCTTCCATCAATTACCACGCGATCAATCTGATTTCTTGTATTTTTGGATATCTTTATGCGGGAATCTGGTTCCACTCACTACCATGTTTCTTGCCGACGCCAAGCTAAGTAGTCTGAATCCGTTGTCGGGTGTGTTGTTGTGCAGACTGATTTTTCCGACTGCTGAACCAAGAGCATCTTCTCTACCTATTTTAACATTAAAATCCCCCAGGGCAATTTTAATGTCATGTACAGGGCAGCGGTCATATATCTCCTCCAGGCGTTCATAGAATGCATCTTTAATGTCATCGTCTTTGTCTTCTGTTGTGGCGTGTACACAAATCAGCGTAATGTAAAAATATTTCGCCTGGATGCGAATAGTGGTCACTTACAGGGTTAAACCGCGAGACCAGTTGTCTCCTGCCGACTATTAAACCACATCCAAATTTGTGTCTTTCTGCATGGCAGCTGTAAAAGATGTCACAATTCTTTCGTCGTGTGCATCCCTGTCCCGTCCACCTCATTTCCTGTATGGCTGTGATGTCAGTCGAGGACATCCGCCAGTTAGTGGGAGGCACCATCTCTGTATAGAGTTTGGACATTCCAGCTGCATATACTTAAATCATGGTCCTTATAACATTTGGGGGGGTTCTTGTTTTTCTTGGCTTCGTGTTTTCATAATAATTGGTTTTGTTTAACGAGAGTAGGTTGTTAGGCCACTTTGCACGATCCTAGTTTCTAGGGGCTGACAGAGCCTCTAAGAGAACCTCTGTGTTGAGCTTCAGTAGCTTCTGTTACCTACTTCTTAAGACGCATCGGTTGTGGCAAGCCGTTTAGGTTACTCAACATTGCGCCTTCTCACATTTGCTACCACTGAACGGATGTGAACATTGGGGCATTGCCCGGGGAATATGTGATCTGTTTGACGTTGTGACCTGTTTGGAAACCTTTAAAGAGAGCTTCTGGATATTCCCAAATAAATAACAATCAGAAAGACTCATTTGGAAGATTCCCCATTCCCCTCTTTCTTTCAACATTGCAGCTGTTAAAGAGGTCACAGTTCTTTCGTCGTGTTTATCCCTGTCCCATCTATCGAATTTCCGGATTGCGGAAAATACTTAAAAATACAATTTTATAACAAATCAAAAAATTTGTTGTATTTTACTATTTTAAATAAATTAATAACGTAAATTTTTACTAGTTCGACAATGCCTTTCCGGCTAATCTTAAACTTAAAATTATAACGCGTAACATTTTAATACATAATGCAGATTTCATAGAAATATTAAGCTCAATTCATCTTTCCAAGTATTCAGTTGTATTTTAATATCCATAGTTGTATAGCATATTCTTCCTCTGCGTAACAAACTGCCCGACAAAACGGTAATACTCGTCAGCACAGCATGACGCACCATATAAAATCGATATAAAACAGATATGTATAACATTTTCGCTACACATCGACAGCCGCATACTCATCGTCATCATCATCGTCGTCGTCGTCGTTCGAATCGCCGTCATCATAATCGGCATAATCTTTATCATCAACACAATATTGGCATTGGCATTCCCACAACGAGCACAAGTTGACAAAGTATGTTGTCACTCACTTAGCGCGCACACGTGTCACTGAAATGTTTCTGATGCGGCAGAGCCTTCCACAGAGCACAGAATACGACAAATTTCATCTCTTTGAATCGGAAATCGCACAGCGACAATCAATTTGTACGCTAGAGAAACAAACGTATCCTGTGTTCATACAGCGTGGCTCACAAACACAATAAATGCGCCTCACTTTTGTATGTGATTATTATGATGGCATTGTGTATGTATGGGCATGGTGTATAAGAATGTGTGTGTTTGTGTGTGTGTTTATACGTATCCTTTTTTTATGGTTATTGTGTTTATGTTTGCAATACGTTTATATAAAAGTCAATGTGGTAACATCTTTGATGTTATTTTCATCTTCGTTTTGGACAAAAATAAAATAAAAAAGGAAACACCGGAATGTTACCTTTTGTGTGTGTGTGTGCGAGACGCACATCTGTAAGTAAATGCCAATTTTATGGGAGTTTAGCACCCCCAGTCCCTTTCTTTAGCATGGATTTTACTAAATAATACCTCATTCGCAATAGATTGTTATGATTAACTGTCAATAACATAACAAATCAAATCAATGAGACTTTTGATAGCATTTGTTGCTGTTACAGTGTGTGTGTGTGTGTGTGTATGTGTGTGTTTGTGTACGGTTATAATTGAGGATTTTAATACGATAAGTTTGAAATTATTGTAACAGATTTTTGATTTCAATTTCGTGCTTTATTGGTCTACATAACTAGATTTATGATTAAACTATGGAGTTATTTACCACTCATGCCTCCTGCCCCCCCAAGTAGGCAATAAATTGTTATTGGGTGAGCTGGATAAGCTATGAACAGACATGAAATGATAGGTAATGAAATATTTGCTGATAATTTGAGGTATGTTATATAATTGAAATGTCGAAATTGAAATGTGTTCAGAATGTTAATGGAAAAAATACTTATTTTAATTGATTATAATACAATTTATTTTCTTTTATTGACATATAGATTTTACACATTTTACTATAAACTATCAGGAGATAATATTTTATGATTAGGTCAAATTTTCACATTATACTACAGCAATAAGTCTCCTAGGAGCCATGTTCTTTCGAGTTGTAAGAGAGCCAATATAGGGCACACATTCGTCAACAAAATGACTTTATGGTCTTGGCAAAATGTATCCTTATAAAGGATATTATACTTTTATCTACATTTGAATTAAGTTTCGTCATCAGTATGACTTTGTACTGATTCCGATGATGGTCAATATAAGGGCAACCGGAAATATGCACTAAAATTCATGTTTAATGCGCTTAAAATAAAAACTTAATTTCCCTTTGCACCCCATGAATGAGGTATGGGATAGCTTCTCGCGTTGTTGTGAACACGAAAGGCAGGACATAGAAGGCCATATTGAAATCAATAGGCCTTCCCTGTGCATTCCCTCTTCCTTTACAAATAACATCCCATCGGCGGAATTTGAGAGGCCTTCCTCATATAATGCATGATTTTTCATTTGATTTAAGCATTATAGGGACAGATCAGCCAAAGGCATTTAAAAAAAATGCAGAGGGATTTCACACCCATACCCTCTCGCTTCCAAATAACAGGGGTGTTGCATGTCTTTCAAATGGAAAGAATTGTTCATTTCCGAGGTTCATTGTTAATTTTTCATATGTATAATGCGTTCTTATAGAAAGCTTCCATAAAGCCCTCTTATAGTAAGCTTCCATTAGGCCCTCTTCTTATGGAAACCGGCGACGGAAGGCTTTCATTTCCAATGTCACCCAATGCAAAAAAAGAAAGGAAGAAAGAAGGTCAAGGAAGACATACCGATTCCGACATTCCGGATCCTTCAAACTCATAAAAGATGGCCATCCTTCTCCTGATTGCCGCCGCCGGGATAGGGTGTTGTTGGAAGGTAAGGCCTTCCATCGTCACTTTCTTTTAGAAGGTCTTACGGAAGGCCTGCGACTACATAAAGAAGAAGGACTTGCAAAATTGGTCACCCTCATATTGTTTAGTTTTATTGAGAAGTTATTTTTATATATTTCTCTCTATACTTACACTTATTTCATTCCAACGATAGTTTAACTTGCTGGAGTTTAAACTCACTTCCTGCCAATTGCTAGTCAGCCATGCTATCATCTGGCAAATAAAGATGCATTCGAATTGTGTGTCTGAAACTAATTAGATCTTTAGAACTGTGGAATAACAAATCATCGCAGACCTTGATTCTCCTTTCTCAGAGAAGGTTTGCAGCGTTAGTCTTTAAAGAGTGGAGGAAACATGTGCTCGGTATATTTTAGAATGGAAGGAGAATGCTTGTTTTCAGGCACGTGGAACGAAAGCCTGATGACATGACCTTGGAATATCTCAGAACACCTTGTAGCGTGCCAGCTTATAGAAGTCCTTGCAAATGTATACACACTGAACTGTGAAATAACAAATCATCGAAGACCTTGATTCTCCCTTCTCAAGAAAGGTCAGGTGACATAGTAGATGCTCTTTAATACTTCCTTATCATTGCAGCTTCTTCAAAATTCGTTTAATTTCATAACTTTTTCCCCAATATCTCCAAATTTCTGGCCATATATAGGTGTTCTCATCTATATTAAGTAGAAAACTGGTCATAGCTGATGATCATACCCAAGTACTTTACTATACATATGCAGCGAGTTTGCATATGGTACTCGCTACTTATGTATGTACAACGTATTAGTAATATTCATTTTATGCGGATTTTATATTAATCATACGCACATCGTTCCAATATTGTAGATTCATGGTATAATAACACTGGGTGTGAAATTCCATGTCAGTCTGAAGGCATTAGGTCAGTACAATAAAACTACCAAAAGTTTGGGCGTTCTCTACAATTCTGCTGAAGACTGAAACGATTCTTGAGTTATACTTAAGAAACAAAGCGAACAAATATATAAAAAAAAACTTAATTTCACTTTACACCCCATGAAAGAGGTTTGGGTTAACTTCTCGCTTTGTTGTGCATTAACACGCTTTCTATTTTTAATATGTTTATCGATGAATGCGAACGTCACTTTTACTAGACATGCCGATTGACTCGATACTTATACTGCGACGTTGCTGTTGACAACACCGAGGGGGCCGGCAATGAAATAAAATGTACATGACGGGAGACGGGAATCGAACCCGGGATCCTCCGCATGGTAGTCGCGTGGTCTAATCATCATGAAACGGCCCGTGTTCCGGTTCCGGTCATAAAAACAAAGTTTGGCCAGGGAACGCCTAACCCTTTGGGAGTTTAACTTTACTGTCCTAGAACCTTCATCAGTGATTTGGAATTTCTCAACCACCAGACAATGTCCCCGAAAATGTTCCATAGTGTTATAAGCTGACGGAAAACAACAGATTCCACCTTCAATTGCCACAGGTGGAAAATAATTGTAAACACTTCTCTTGGGAAGGGATTTTTGCTTAGCTCGTAAAACCAGCCGTTTGTGATCAATATTCTTCTCTTGATTTCCAAGATAGTTAATATCGTCCTCTAATTCAAAATAAGTTGTAAACGTTCAAGCAGCGCTCCAAATAAGTAGACTCTTCGTTCGTTAAGATGAAAAACTTGGTGTTGTTCTCATTTATCACAAGACCTACTTCTGCCGACTGCTTCTTAATGCTTGAGAAAACCGCAGTAACCTCCCACAATCTTCGCACAATGGTATCTATATCATTGGCTCGCTTATGTCATGCTACTACTTTTTGTGTATACGGTAGCTTTCCGCATGAGCTTCTCTATTAGAATGTTAAAGGGATTACATGACAAGCTATCTTCCTGTCTGAAGCCTCGCTTAGTAGACTCTACATTCGTTAAAACAAATAACTTAAATTTTGTCCTCAACTTTCGCAAGACCTACTTCTGCCGACTGCTTCTTAATGCTTGAGAAAACCGCAGTAAGATCGCGCAGTCCTCGGCCAATGGTATCTATACCGAGCATCGTGTGACTTTTAATTTAGATGGTTTCACTCGTTTTAATTGAAGCTTTGCGCATAATCATCTTCATTAGAATGTTACAGGGATCACGTGACAAACTATCTCTCTGCCTAAAGCCTTGCTTCTTAGAAAATAAATGCATCAGATTGTTCTACACTGAAGACTTTATGTCGGTCAGTATCAATCCGCAAAGTCGTATCAGATTCGCAGGTATACCAAACTCAGCCATGGCATCTAACATATTCTGACGTAACGGGCTGTCAAATGCGGTTTTATAGTCGACGAATAGATGATAAGTATCAAACTGTTTTTCAAAAAACTACTCCAGGATTTGTTGCCGTGTCAATATATGGTCAGTCATAGATTTACCAGTTCTAAAATCACACTGATAAGATTCAATAAGGTTCGTTAAGATGAGCAAAAGTCTTTCACATACCACAATACTCGACAGGACTTTGTATGCTATGTGTAAACATCTGATCCTTCGATAGTTGGTGCCTACAACTGCGTTTCCTTAGCACAGAACATCAACACTTAGAATTCAATCATCGTGCATGTATTTTTTAGGCATATCGTGTTTACGCAGAGAACTTAAAAACTTATGCTGGCAGAATTACTGTATTGTGTAATGTTCGGACTGACCTCGCTTTGGACTCCGTGATCGACAATCTACTTTTTAATCGATGATTGGCGTGATCTCGTTTGTGATCTCGCTGACTTTGGAAACAGCGCTAGAGTATAAAAATGTTAACTCCATATGTGCAGCATACTCTGCGTGACCATTGCCAGATACTAATCTATATCCGTACAGGTGGGGATTCATGTCATATAAACTATACGTCTCGGGTGAATTTTCAGGCTTCACCTATATCCCTGTTCTTTTCAATATCCACGCCTGACCTTCATCTCTATAGACACTTTTTCTGATTGAATACCTTAAAGCACGGGTTACCATTATCTGCAGTGTTGTTTGTATCCAACATGCTTTTCCTCAGACAGGGTGCGATATTCTTCATGGTAAAAGGAATTTTCTGAGCGTTGGTTTCATACCCAAGAACGGTTATTACGACAGTTGTCGACGATAGTATAATATGCTGACACTGTGCGGCAGGAACATCGAAATTAGGGCCGTATGTTTAGCAATTGAGAAAGTTGCTTGAAATAGGCATTGGCTAACTCGGTGGTATTCAGCCTTGCAATGTACAGTTTGCTTTGCGTGACCTATTGGACGTTTTGAGCTTCTTGGCGGACTCCGAAGAGAGTTCCTGTTTATTCCCAAGTGAATTACGATCAGAAAACGCAAATTAGAATATCTACCATGTCCCAAACATAACCTTACAACTTTTCCACTGCTATTATGTTACATAAATCACTTCAGATTTTAGGATCAGTCACAAAATCAATGAAATGCGAAAAGAACATCTTCTCTCTAACTATGTCCAATGATTTATTCACAATACACTATTGTATGGCAATATCAATACTGGCAGGATACATGAATAATAGCACAATAGCACAATAACAAAAAAAAATCGTAGCATTAAAACGAACAAAATGACCCTTTAACATAAACGACGATGATGATGATGACGATAATGATGACAATATAACGATCCCAAAATCACAAAAATATAGTCATAACCAGAAATGCCACTGTACATACAACCACACGACCAAAGGATACACAAACACACAATGATGCTCATAAGTGTATTTGAAACCATAATTCGTAATGTCAACCAAAAAAAACAAAAAAGAAAAAAACAAAGTGGGTGGATGAATTTTAATCATTATTATCACATATTTATACGGTTATATGACCATGTTTTTATGTACTCCTCTCGCAGCAACGGCACAATCATCGTTATCAACATCACATGTTACGACGACCATCACAACACTAAGGACTGCAATGTTAAAATGGAAGAATAAGCAAAGGGCTGGCATGTTTGCGTAGATCCCGCATTGTAGACGAACAGAAGGCATGAAAAATAAAAATAAGAGGACACACAAGTTATTAAGACAATACACACAATCTGAGGCAAAGCTAGCAAATGGCAGAGTGTATTGTTAAGCATTTCAATTTGCTCAGAGAGAGAGAGCACTGCCAACGAAACCTGAGTAGAGAATGAAACTACGTTTACATGTAGTAGGTCGAACAGTTAAGGGCAAAAGTGTGAAATAAATGGTCTTAAATTATATGATTATTATTCAATAGGTATAGTTCTAAATTATTTAATGAATTGATGAATTTATAATAAGTCGTAATGGAGTTAATTTATCCTTGTTTAAGTTTAAGAAATGCAGTCCAAGTGTGTGCATATTACGTCCTGACAAATGTAAAATACTAAAGCCCATCTTAACGAGCCTACTTTAATCATATCAGTGTGCCTTTACACCTTGTAAATCAACGACGGACAAGGTATTCACACTACGACAAATCCTAGAGAAGACCCTAGAAATGCTAATAGAGACTTACCATTATTTTATCCCCTACGAAATTGAAGCGACTTTGCAGGATGTCACTGACCGACACGAACTCCTCAGAGATGAGAGACAACAATCCTTTGAAGACTTCTTCTATCAAGTGAAGCTTCGGATAGGGCGATAATGTCTCATGAACACAGTGATTGAAGATTAACTTAATAGTAGGTCGAGCTCATAAAACTTGGACTTAATTTCCCTTTACACCTCATGAATGAGATATAGGATGCTTCTCGCGTTGTTGTGAATTAACACGCTTTCTATTTCCAGAACGTCACTGTTTGGGGAAGCTTATTCTAGACATGCCGATTATCTCGACACTTATACTACAGAGTTGCATTCGACAACATCGAGGGGGCCGGTAGATGACTGGAAGCGGCAATGGAACCACGGATCTCCCGCATGGTAGCCACGTGTTCTAACCACTATGCCGTGGCCGGTTTCTTAAATAATATTTAATTTTTAAGCATAGTGCCACGCCCATTATAACTACGACAACTATTTTCTGCTTAACTATGCACATTTGTTACAGCTGCCTATATATAAAGTTGCCAGACCTTCAATATCACAGTTTTCTAAATATATGATTATAAATATTAAGGGAATATGCTACGCCTACTGTTCTGATCACGCCCATTTTCGAAAAATTACTCCCACGGCTGGTCCCAAATTAAACCTCTTTTCGATCAGATGCTTGGTTTAGGAGATGAACTCATTTAAACACTTCAATAGTGATTTGTTCGAATTTACTCCCTTTTTCTGGTGATTTGTCTACTTTTTCATAGTGATCACATATTAAGCTTATTTTTGTGATTGGACGCTTCATTTAGGAGATACAGGCTCTTAAATTTATACGTGAGTTGAATCTTAGGGACTTTTACTTATTGTACCAAAAAGTACGCTTATTGTAAGAAAAAGTACTTTACTATACCAAAAAGTACAAAAAGCACTTTTATTATACCAAAATGAACGTTTATTATAAATAAAATTACATTTATTTTTATCGAAATAAGTACTTTTAATGTACCAAAAAGTATTTTAATTGTACCAAATACTATTTTTATTGCATCAAAAAGTACATTTATCGTGTACAAAAAGTACAATTTCTTATACCAAAACGTACAATTTATTGTACCAACATGTACATTTGTTGTACAAAAAAGTATTTTTTTCACAAAAAAAAAGATAATTTATTGTAGCCCCAAGTACTTTTAATTTTAATGAAAAGTACTTTTATCGTTCACAAAAAGACAATTACTTTTATTGTACCAAAACGTTCCTTTGTTGTACACAAAAGTAGTTTTATCGTACACAAAAATTGATTTACCGTCCCAGAAAGTACATTTATTGTACCAAAATGTACTTTTATTGTACAAAAAAATTACATTTAATGTAAAGTAGATTTATTGTAATAAAAATTACTATTAATACATCCGAAATTTATTTTGTTTTACTCAAAAATACTTATACTGCACCTATAAGCACAAACTGTTGTACCAAAAAGTACATTTATTGTACACAAAAAGTACAATTTCTTATACCAAATCGTACAATTTATTCTATTTAAAAGTACTTTTGTTGTATAAAAAGTACTTTAATTGTAAAAAAAGTAAATTTATTGTTCTAAAAAGACTTTTGTCGTTACAAAAGTACTTTCTGTACAAAGAGCAAATTTTTTATTAAAAGTACTTTTGTATTATTCCAAAAAAAAGTATAATAATACCAAAAAATACTTTCAAAGTACCAACAAGAACTTTCGATGTACAAAAAGTACCTTTATTGTACCAGAAAGTACTCTATTGTACCAGAAAGTACTTTATTGTGGCAGAAAGTACTTTATTGTACTAAATTGTTCTTGTACTAAAAAGGACATATATTTTACCAATAAGTTCAATTAATTGTACCGAAAACTGCGGTTATTGTTCCACAAACTGATATAGTTATATTACCAAAAAGTACTTTTATTGTACCGAAATGTACATTTATTGAACCAATAAGTACAATCTATTGTACTAAAAAGTACATATATTTTACCAAAAGATACGCTTTTTGCACCAAAAAGTACTTTTAGTGTACCATTATTGTACCAAGAAGTACAATCTATTGTACCAAAAATACTTTTATTGAACCAAAAAGTACATTTATTGGGCCAAAAGTGTACAATCCAATGTACTAAAAGTACTTTAAAAAGTACTTTTATTGTGTCAAAAAGTACAATCCATTGCGCCAAAACTATTGTACCAAAATGTACTTTTATCGTGTACAAAAATTTAACTTTGGTTGTGCCAAAAAGTACTTTTATTGTACCAAGAAGTGCAATATTGTAATAAAAAGTACTTTTAATGTACCAGAAAGTACACTTATTGTACCAAAAAGTACATTTATTGTACACAAAAAGAGCAATTTCTTATACCAAAACGTACAATTTATTCTACCAAACAGTTCTAACTTTCGTTGTGCAAAAAGTACTTTAGTCGTTAAAAAAGTACTTTCTGTACAAAGAGTAAATTTTGTATTAAAAGTACTTTTTTCTTACTAAAAAGCTTATATATTGTGCCAAAAATGTACATTCCACTGTACCAGGTGTACTTTTACTGTACCACAAAGTAAATTTGTTGTGCCAGAAATATACAATCCAATCATAATGTTTTTTTATTGTACCAAAAAGTATTTTTAATGGACCGAACGGTACAATTAATTGAAACAAAAAGTACTTTTTTTGGTAAAAAAAAGAACTCCTTATTACTTATTGTTTCAAAAAGTACATTTATTGTAAATAAAAAGCACAAATTCTTATACCACAAAATTCAATTTATTGTACCAAACAGTACTTTTATCATACACAGAAAGTGATTCAGTGTACCGGAAAATACTTTTATTGTAACAAAAAGCACTTTTATTGCCTCCGAAGGTACATTTAATGTACTAAATAGTACTTATATTGCAGCAAAATCTACATTCTAGTGTTTCAAAAAGTAAAATTTATTATACACAAAAGTACAATTAATTGCAATTAGAAGTACAATTTATTGTAATAAAAAGTACTTTTATTGTACCAAAAAGTACATTTATACTACCAAAAGGTACTTTTACTTTACGAAAAGTACTTTTATTGTACTAAAATGTACTTTTATTTTACCAAAAAGTACTTTTATTGTACCATAAAGTACTTTCGTTGTACAAGAAGTGCAATAATCGTGCCAAAAAGTACTTTTTTCTACATAAGTGTTTTGTTGTAAACAAAAAAAACAATTAATTGTACTTAGAAGTATAATTTATTGTACCAAAAAGTACTTTTATTGTACCATAAAGTAATTTCATTGTTCAAGAAGTGCATTAACTGTGCCAAAAAGTACTTTTTCTACATAAGACTGTTTTGTTGTACTACAAAGTACTTATTTGATGCCAAAAAATATTTTTATTGTACCAAAAGGCAATTTCATTGTACAAAAAGTACTTTAATTGTGCCAAAAATTACACTTATTGTATAAAAAAATACATTTATTTTTTTTTTAAAGGTCTGCTGTTCTACCAAAAATAAAGACATATTCAAAAATTTTGCACAGACGTTCCTCAGAATTTTGTCACATTTTTTCAAATCAACGTTATTACATTTTCTTTGTGATCAACTACACTTCTTTCACATTTTGCTCACAATTTTCTTCTAATACCAACTTTTGCCCCCTACTGTCGTCCATACACAGCACAATGGAACTTGGCAATAACAATAAATGGAGTCAATTTGTCTGAGCTCTTGCAACTACCATTATGAAATGTTATTATCCTTCCTTATTCTTAGCACAATACAATGGCTGAGTTTTATAAACGTCCTTTTAGTGCACATAGGCCACGCCTTCGTACCACAAACACTCACACACGCACACACACACACCTAGAGAGCATAACAGCAATGGATATCAACCACTTGTGCTTCTTAAGCGTTATGTTCTTTCTCTAACACACATATAGGGGTAGATGCTATATCGTACACACACACACACGATAGTTAACACACTCAGGACACTCGTCTCTTATTTGGACATGAGACTGTGTGAGAGAGCACACACTTCACTCGCGCCATCCATACGAAACTACAATGCCAATCTACTACTGCTACTCGTGCTACTACTCTAAAAATGTACCTTCGCTTATACAATAAAAACAACAACAAAAAGGACACGGAAAGTCAAAAGGACATGCCTTTATATGCGAAATATCTCTACTTAACAAGTGATATACTATGTACGTTAGCAAGTTGGTTCAATTATTTGAGCTTGTGTTTCCATTCGCAAAGTTTTATTGCATTCTCAACTATTTTTTCTGGTTATCCTTGAGATGAGAGTACATTATGATGGGTGCCATAAAATCATTGAGGTCCTGTTTTATTACATGAAGAAACAAACGCCAGCAATAGCGATGTGTTATGTTTGTTTCGACTACTGCTACTTCTACTATATACTTGACGTTTATATACCTTAATAATGTAGATATGTATGTAAGCGAAGGTTTGTGTGAGTGGATTATATTTGTACACGAGTTTTATTGTTGGTTTTGTTTCTTTACGCTTAGTGTCATGTAATTGAAACTTAATTTACTCTTAAGAGTATATTTGTACAAGCCCATATGTATATGAAAGCTATAGGATGATGATGATGTTGCTGAGGTTTATCAGTACCAACGAAGATAAGGGAGATGATGATGATGCTGCTGATACCAATGACGATGACGCTGACATTAACTACAACTAATTTGTGGTCACAATAAAAGTTAATAATACGAGTATTGCTATAATATGTATTTTGTATTTGTTCATAAAGCAATTCACATTGCAATTATGTGTTTGAAGTGTATACAGTGGGGCTGGACAATACCGACAATAACTTTAATGAGTGTACATGTTTACTATAGTTTTATTAAGGGACATTTATTTATGCAATCGGGACAGGTTTCGTGACTGACTGTAGTTTTAGTAAGGGAACATTCATTTATAGTCTCATACGTTGTTAGCATAAGCGTTTATAATGAAATTTAGTTCTAGAAAAAATTTTCTGAATTAATTTTTGCTAACATTTCATTCCCGAATTTTGTATTATCATTTTGGAAAATGCAGCAAAATATGAGACTATTCGTTGTAGTCACTGTCTATAGGCACTTTTTTAAGCAAAACTCAATCCTTGTGAAGGCTGCAGTTACATTTTGAATTTTTCAAAAAATCTATGTCACTAACATAAACAAGCGGAACATGATATTTGATAACGACGATGTCAGTCACATTTGTCGCTTCCCACAATATTATCTCTATTAGTATATGGAAAGATTGTATGATAAACAACTGCCCTATGATTTATTTATGCAAATAGCTCAGATGGTGCACTGATGACTTCCTTAACACTTATGTCTATGATATGCCAAATTCCGTCATAGAGTGGAATATTTTCTTCCGAATTTATAAGTCGGTAAAAAAAATAGGAGCAGATTTTTGTTTTGAGGCTTTCTCCAGGATTTACTGTAGTGCAAAAACATGGTCAGTAATTGATTTGTAGGATTTTCTAAGGAAATAATTACAATATATATAAACGGACATGATTATCTTTACGAAAATATATATAAGTTCCTTTAACTCCGGGTGGAGCGTAGGGCCGAAACAAAAGAATTGTAATTGGTGCGATCTCCGACCGGGAATATCAGGTTGTTCCAAGTTACATTGACAGAAGCTAGGTCGGCGTCCATCGTGCGACGCCATGATGTTCTCGGTCTGCATCGACATATTGTACCTTATGGGCTCCAACATAGTACACGGCGGCAGATTTCTTCGTCGTATTTTTGAAGTGCATATCCCAACCATTGGCGCTGTTTGATCGTGATGTCCAGAGGCGTTTCGTTTGAACGTAATAAGTCCTGGTTTGATATGGTTTTGGGCAACTAAATTTTCAGAATTTTCCGCAACCAGCTGTTGGCAAAGGCCTGCAGCTTATGTGACGTCGCAGCCGTGAGCGCCTACGACTCACACCAGTAGAGCAGAATTGTTTTAACATAAGAAATAAATATACGTAGTTCAGTTTTTGAGGGAATGAAGAATTTTCTAATTTGAGTCGTTCTGATTGTTATTCATTTGGGAATAATGAGAAGCTCTCTTTGGAGGTTCCCATACAGCTCACAACGTCCGAGAGATCACGTATTCCCCGGGCAATGCAACTGAAAAAATGTGTAGCAAATGTGAGAAGGCGAAATGTTGAGTAACCTAATCGGCATGCTACCACCGATGCGTCTTAGGAAGTAAGCAACCGAAGTTACTAAAGCTCAAGACAGATGCTCTCTTAGTGGCTTTGGCAGTCCCAAGAAACTAGGATCGGGTGCGGTGGCCTAATAAGCTACTCTGCTTAAACAAAACAATTATTATGAAAACACGAAGAAAAGAAAAAGCAAGAACCCGCCCCAAATGTTAACGACCCCCGCAAACGTTAGATGGACCATGATTTACGGATATGCACTTGGAATATCCGTACTCTATACAGAGATGGTGCCTCTATCCAACTGGCGGTGTCCACGACAAATACAAGGATGACATTACCGCCATACAGACAATGTGATGGACGGGACAGGGAACAGTGTCATCTTTTACAGCTGTCATGCAGAAAGACACGAATTTGGATGTGGTTTCATAGTCGGCAAGAGACTTCGACACCTGGTCTCGCGGTTTAACCCTGTTAGTGATCGAATAGCCAGTATTCGGATCCGAGCGAAATATTTTTATATTACGCTTATTTGTGCACACGCCCCGACGGAAGACAAAGACGATGAAATTGAAGATGCATTCTGTGAACGCCTGAAGGAGATAAATGACCGCAGATAAAATAGGAAGGGAAGATGCTGTTGGTTCAGCTCCGATAACGTATTCAGACTGGTTAGTTTCGCGTCGGCAAGAATCATGGTTGTGAGTGGAACCAGATTCCCGCATAAAGATATCCACAACGCAACAAAAAATCAGATTGATCATGTGGTAATTGATGGAAGTCATGTTTCAAGCGTTATGGACGTGCGTGTGATGCGCGGTGTAAATATTGTCTCGGATCATCGCCTAGTTGCAGCCAAGCACACGATTAAGTAGTGCTTAAAATACTCGTAACCAAACACAAAGTAAGCTATACATCACAAAACTACATACCACCGAGATAGCCAATGCCTACCCCAACCAACTCTCTCAATTACTTCAAACAAACCCAACTAGTTCTGATGTTTCCGACACACAGTGGCTGTATACTGCACATTCTATGACCACTGCCGCAACGATCATACCGAGTTATGAAAAACCACGCTCAGATAAAACCTGGTACGATGAAGAATGGCAACGCGAGCTGTGACTGAGTGTTATAATGATAAGAGAAGGGAGATAACAAGCCTCTTCAGGCGGAAAAAGCGGCTATAGAAGAACAGAGAGAGAGAGTCAGGATATCGAAAATTACAGGGATAGAGGTGAAGCCCGAAAGTTCGCAAAGGTTTTGGAACAGGCATCCCCACTTGTAAGAACAGTGGTGGAAATCTGATCTGGAACACAATGAGTGTACTGCAAATATGGAGGGAAATTTTGAGTACTCTGCTCTTTCCCGAAGGCAGCACAACTAACGAAATCACGTCAATAATAGACGACGGAGTAGATTGTCCACCACTGAGCCCAAACGAAATCAACACTGCAATTGCACGGCTTAAAAACAAAAAAGCTGCGGTTGCCGATGGACTGCCGGTAGAACTTTTTAAAGCCGGCGGCGAAAAGCTGGCAACATGCATGCACCATTTCATAAACACGATAATGCTCAAGGAATGCGTGCCCGGTGATTGGCATCTAACTGCTCTATGTCCTGTGTATAAGAAAGGCGATCCAAGTGTGTGTACCAACTATCGTTGGATCAGCCTTTTACCCATCGCTTACAAGGTTTTGTCAAGTGTATTATGTGAAAAACTAAAGCCCATTTTAACGAACCTGATTGGACCTTATCAGTGTGGCTTTAGACCTGGTAAATCCACGACAGACCAGATATTCACACTACGACAAATCCTGAAGAGGACCCAAGAGATGTAAATCGATATCGACCATCTGTTTATCGATTACAAAGTTGCCTACCACAGCCCGATACGACAGAAATTATTAGAGATTGGTATCCCCTCGAAGCTGATACGACTTTGCGGGATAACACTGACTGATGCGAAGTCTTCATTGACAGAGCATTTTTCTACTAATCGAGGCTTAGACAAGGCGATAGTCTGTCCTGCGATCTCTTTAACATCGTAATGGAGATGATCATGCGGAAGGCTGCAGTAAACAGGAATGGTACCATATTCAACAGAAGTCACATGCTGCTGACGTATGCCGATAACGTAGATATGATTGGCCGTGGACTGCGGGATGTTACTGCGGCCATTTTGAGCATTGACAAGCAGTCGGCAGAATTCACCATGATAAATAAATGGTGATTAATGAGGACAAAACCAAGTTATTTATTTCAACAAACAAAGAGAGTTTGGGACGCTGCGTGAACGTTGTCAACTATAACTTTAAAGTGGTAGGTCGTTTTGTCTATCTTGGCCCCGCCGTAAACAAATGTATTAATGCCAACCTGGAAATCAAGAGACGAGTATTAATCGCAAACCGCGCTACTATGCGGTAAGCAAGCGATTAAATGACAAAGCCCTCCCTCAAAGAACAAAGATCTACCTCTACCAGAATCTGATCCTAACTGTCTTCCTCTACAGCGCAGAATCCTGGGAAATGCACACAAGCTAATCAATCTTCTCTGGGAGTTTTCGAGAGAAAAATACTTTGCAAAATATTTTGACCCATCATCGTTAACGGCGAGTACGGTCGTCGAATGAACCATGAGTTGTACAACGACATCGACGTAGTCAAGCGCGTTAAAATAAACCGAATGCGTTAGCTTGGACACGCTGTACGAATGGATGAAAAGGCTTCAGCTTGAAAAGTCTTTGGCAATAAACTCGATAGCCGGCGCAGGAGGGGGCGGCAAAAACTTCGTGGGATGGACTAGGTGAAAGAGCTTTTATCTTAACTTGTAGTGACGAACTATCTACGGAGCACAAAATACCGAAACGCTTGGAATTATTTTATACATGTGGCTACTGATGGATAAATTTCTATTGCTAATGCCTAATAAAAAGAAGAAGAATATACAATTCCTGTCGAATTATAGCCACCGGCTTCACACCGTTTTGTTACGGGCGTTTTTCTCACTGTTTAATCTCGTGTGTACCTGACACTATGCGATAATTCGAGTCTGTATCTGCAAAACGCATGGGCACATACGCCTTCCATCAATTACTATGCATTCAATTTGCATTCTTGTCATTCGAGCTGGGGTTATCCAGATTGTCTTGTGGAAATCTGATTCTACTCATTATTATTTTTCTTGCCGACGCGAATCCAACCACTCTGAATCCGATGTCGCAGGTGTTGTTTGGCAGATTGAATTTTCAGACTTCTGGTGCAAAAACATCTTCTCTTCCAATTTCAACATTAAATTTCTCACAACAATTTTACTGTCATGGCAGCGGTCATATATTGCCTTTAGAGCCTAGACGCTCAAAGACTGTGTCTTTACTGCCCTCATCATTGTAGTGCGCTAAGCTGCACACTCAAATCATCGTTATAAAATATGTCGTCCTGTTGCGAAAAGTGGCTATTTGGCCACTTACCATGTTAATCCGCAAGAACAGCATCTAAGTTTCCTATCAACTATGAATTCACATTCGTGTCCAACCGCATGGCAGCTGTGAAAGTTCTTTCGTCCCTTCCCTTCCATCACATTTCCTGTATGCCAAGAGTTCGGATATTTCAGATGAATATACTTAACCCTTTAATGACGAGAGCGAAATAATGGGAATTTTTTAAAGATTTTGTCAGTGCCACATATAAATTAGTTAAAAAACTAATTTTACATAAAAAAAGTTAGACGAAAAATTTCAGAAAAATATCCATTTTTACTGGTGTTATGCCGACTGTGACCATATGGTAACAGCTTTAAAACAGGTAAATAAAAAGAACCAAGTACAAAATAATTCATGCAATACGTTTTTATGATAATTCATATTCTTCTCAAATAACAAAAACTAAAAGGCTTTAAAATATCAGTCTTTAAGCAGCCAAAAAATATTCTTGATATGGAGTGACTTTTTATATCCCTCCATATTGCTGTTTTGCGCACATGTGAAAAACACCTATTTTAAATGATCCCCCACGCTTGCTAATGACGTCTGATCGCATAGCGGTAAATCAAGAATGAAAGATCAAAGCATGCTTTGATGAAATCAAAAAAGAAAATTCTTGACATTTATTTTTATGTTTATTTTATTGCATGTAATATCTAACGCTGTCGACGTTACCATATGGTAACAGTCGTCACTAATGTGTTAAGTCATGGTTCTAAATATGTTTGCGGTGATGATCAACTTTTTGGAGTTTTTGTATTTTCTTTGTGTCCTTTAATAATTTGTTTACTTAAGAAGAGTTCCATATAAGGATGCCCTCTCCCTATCCTGATCCTTAGCCTTCTGCCTAAGACTTATCGGTGAAAGTATGCCATTTGGGACGTCGTTCTTGGTAACATTCTCAGAAATCATTCCCTAATTTATCATATAAAATTCAAAAAGTTCACTACAACTAAAATAATTTCATTTAAAATTTTCTAATAATATCCTAACAATCATATTTGAATTTTCATGCCAATCAAAGGATATTTGGTTATCTTCATACTACCTCTGGCCCACTGTAAAATTTCCACTTAATCTAATAAGAAAAACAATTTCCCAACCAAATACCCCAGACCCAGGAGTATTTAACACAACAACAACGTCTATGTCTGTTTGTAAATCCATACAATGAAATGAAAACAACGAAAATTGTTAACAAGTCAAGGATATTTACATTCATATACATAAATACCCCTCACCCAGGACACGCTGACATAAAAGCGTACTGCGAAAAAGGACGTGCAACACGAAAATTAAAATTTTATTGTTTCAACAGACACAAAAGGTTTCAAACGACGAAAAAAGCAAAACGGCGGAGAGAAAACAAAGTAAAAATATGTAAATAAAATCAAATAAAATAATTGAAAATTAAAACAAAAAAAAAACAGACGAACAGGCGACAACATTTATATACGTATACATAAATATATATGTAGTAGATATAATAAAAAATTAAGATGTCACGAAAAAAACACACAAAGAAAATGCGATAAAGGAAATAATAGAAAACAATGAATGCATTACCATCATACTCAAATGTATACCAACAGCAGTCAACTTAAAGGCTATAGGATAATACACACATACACACACACAGTATATAAGGATCATCACGTGCCACACAAACACACACACACATATATGCCCATAAACAAACCACCACTGCCAGCCCCCTCCGCCCAACAGCAAAAAAAGAAAACGCCAGGAAAAAAAGATGGGCAGGAGAAACAGACCAACCACCGCCGAGCAACCCTTAAAATTCACAAATGCGCAGCCATCTAAGGTCGGGGATGTACACGCATCGCATGGCATCACATCGCATCCAACGGGGAGAACAATCGCACAGGACTGACTGCCAATGCAGAAGAGTTCAGTTCGATTTTAGAACGAAACGCGTCCACAAGTAACGGTGACAACGCATACAAACGGCTGACAAAGCAAACGTTTTAGGATATAAACGGGAAAACGTTTTGAACGAACGGAAACGGAAATAAAACCAACATATGTTATACTATATATTAAATAAATTATTAAGAAATTTTAAGAAAACTCATTAAACTGTGATTTTGTGTGTAAATTCGATTTAAATGTTTCGCAATGCTTTTGAGCCGTAATTCCTCAATGCCTTCCCACGAAGATAGTGCGGGCAAAGCTTTCAACAACAACAACAACTCACCTGCGGTCGTTAATGCCCACAGTGATCATCACGACACGGCGGCCTACGACAACAACACCACAACCAACAGCAACGCCGCCACTCCCAACAATCTCCACAATCATCATCATCATCAACTGCCTACCCATCATCATCATCATCCGCCAACGCCACCGACGCAGCATTTATCATCTCTAACGGGACGTTTTAGTGATTCCCATGTGGAAATGTGTTGCCAGCAATGCGGAAATTATGTACAAATAGTGAGTGCGAAAAATTTCGCCAAATCAAAAGTATCAAATTTCAAATGTGATAAGTGTAAAACAATGAATAGAAAAGCCGTGGTGAAATCAGTGAAAACTTCAAAATCCTTAATGGAAATTAACAATTTAAACGATCGCCCCAGTGACAGTGAAGATGACGATATGGACGATGAGCAGCAACGCGACAATGACCATCATGCTGTCATCTGCGATGATGATGATGAGGCTGACATCGGCATCGATGAGGATATGGATGAGGAGGACATCGAACATGACGACGAAGATGATGAGGTCGATTTGGTACATGAGGATGATGATTTGGCTGTTGTAAATCAGACACGTATACCGAAAATGGAAAATATCTCACCGGTGCCCAGTGCCCAAACCTTATTGAAGGACAGCAATACAAAGCCTATATTGAAATTTAGCGTTTCAGCGATATTGGGTGATACCCGAGAGGGTGTACGAGTGCGTAATGGTAAGATAATGTTTTTGTTATGATATGAAGAGCAATGATAGTTTATAAATTAGATATTCCAAAGGAGGAATAATGTTGATTTTCTGTGAAAAATAAAACTCTTATTTTAATATTTTAACATATATATGAACAAAGTGACTTTGTAGAATTAAACCAAAACCGAATATCACCGACATCACTTACTTCAATTTAAATCAGTGCCAGGCATCCCATTGCCACGCGAGGCCGGAAATAGTCTTATTTTAATATATTAACATATATATGTACAAAGTGACTTTGTAGCATTAGATGAAAATGTGCAGAAGAGAATTCCCGATTTTTTTTACATATAAATGACAATCATTCGCAAGACCGACGGTGTTGCTACTACTTTGAGTTGTGTTCTTGGGATAATATGCAGAAGGCGTCGGCCTGTGCATATGTTCATATATTTACGACTATGTTAAAAAGTAAAAAAAAAATATCAATATTGAATTTTGTATAGCTCTATAAGTTATTTTGAAAATTTGTCACAAATAACTGTTTTTCCCATAAAGACAATATAAAGGGTGGTAAAATTTTAAGGGCCGATGTTGGTTTTAAATGAAACTCAAATTATTTTGAAATTACTGACATTTATTTTTTTTTTATGATAATATTGGTATGGTTCAATTATTTATGGAACAAAATATCGGTCAAATGGCCGCCGCGACCTCGGCGACACACCTTCATCCGATGGTCCAAATTTTCGATGACGCTGAGCCATAATTGAGGTTATATGCCATTAATGTGCCGAATTATCTCATCCTTTAGCTCTTGAATTGTTGCTGGCTTATCGAAGTAAACCTTTTCTTTCAAATAATCCCAAAGAAAGAAGTCCAACGGTATCAAATCACATGATCTTGGCGGACAATTGACATCGCCACCACGTGAGATAACACGGCCATTGAAAAGAGCCATTGTTTCGTTAGCTGTGTGGCAAGTGGCGCCGTCCTGTTGAAACCATATATCGTCCACATCCATATCTTCCAATTCGAGCCATAAAAAGTTCGTTATCAAGATAGCAAACACAATTTACAATAACTGTCTGACCGGCCTCATTTTGGAAAAAAATACGGCCCGATGATGCCGCCAGCCCATAAACCGCACCAAACGGTCACTCTTTGTGGGTGCATTGGTTTTTCGACAGTCACTCTTGGATTATTATTCGCGGAAATTCTGCTTATTGACGAATCCACTGTTGCCATTTCTTGCCACCATACTGACAATTGATGACGTTTGGAATGGTCAAGAGGTTTTAGTTCTTAAGTCAACTGCAAGTTGTAAGCGTGTAAATGCAAGTCTTTATGCATAATGCTCATCAACGACGGGCGTGAGGGGTGTAATTGTTGGGCACGCCGACGAGTTGAGGTGCCACACTATCGCGAACAGCAGCAATATTTTTTGCAGTACGAACCGTACTCGTATGCACTGGTGTTTTCACATCTCCTAGAGACCCGGATTGCTCACATTTTTGTACGATTTTTCCGATTGTACGTTCATTTGGATGATTAAATTGACCGTAAAAATCACGAAGTGCACAATATGCATTTTGATTTGAACGCCTATTTTCATAATAAGCCTGAATAACTTTAACGCGTTGCTCGATTGCGTATCTTTCCATGGTTCAAATTGAGAAAGTCTGAAATTGAGAAATGTCAAATGAAATGCAGAAAAGAACTTGACGTTTAAGTTTGGTTCACATTCAACATCGGCCCTTACAATTTAACCACTTTTTACAACTGAGAAGAATCACCTTATAGCACAATCGGTCAGAGGAATTATCTTCAAAAAGTAAATGTAAGTGTAGTGCTTTCGGGTCATACAACTGAGAAGTATCATCCGACAGCACAATCACTTTCATTTACATTTTGAAAATAATTTGACTCACGGATAGTGGTGTGGACGACGCGTTGTAGGTGATTTATCAAGAGTGTCCAACTTGTGATCACTCTTTCCAGCATTTCCAACGGTATTCCGCGAATTACGCGAAGTAAATTGAATTCCAAGTCTAGAATTGTAGCTGGCTTATCAACGAAGACTTATGATGTCACAAAACCATATGTAAGAAGCTCCAGATGTGTCATATCAGACGATGTAGGCAGCCCTCCAAAATGATTTCTCAATAAATCCATAGTTTCTTGCGCTGTTTATGTTGAAGCAGCGCTGAAAGCGAATATCATCGACATCACAAAATTGAAATTAAGTCAGTACCAGGCATCCCATTGCCTCGCGAGGCCGTAAATAGTCGTATTTGCACACAGGCACGACACGCAATTCACACGTACGCTAAGCTATGTTTGACTCAAACCAGTCTCCGCGTTGAGCGCTTGGAAAGCAACACCACCTCACATTCACATACAATATTTGTGTGTGCGTGCATTCGGTTTTACATGGCTCTAATTTAAGGCAATAAAAAGTCCGTTATCATGATGCGGTAGCGGTCGCCACCTTTACACCACATGAATTAGGTATGGGATAACTTCTCGCGTTGTTGCGAATTAACACGCTTTTTATATTAAGATTCTCAATTAACGGCACCTACTTATTTATCGACGAATGCGAACGTCACTGTTTGAAAAGAGCTGGCAGATGAAAAGAAACACCATGACCATGTCTGGATTGATGACTATCGCCAGCTTTCCTCAATATGATAGCACATCGGGCTGCAATAACCTTGACGAAAAAGTCCAGCAGTGGAATGCCAAGAACACATCTAAAGCCGCTAGCGGTGTGCTCCTTCTAGCCCCTAGTAATCCCTATTGCACACATCTATAGGACCTTGCTGAGCATTTTTTATAAATTACTCTTAACTAGGCACTCCGACTGGACCGGCCGTGGCATAGTGGTTAGAACACGCGACTACCATGCGGGAAATCCGTTGTTCGTTTCCCGGCTCCAGTAATGTACATGTTTCTTTCATTGCCGGCACCCTCGATGTTGTCGTCAGCAACTTCGCAGTATTAAGCGTCGATTCATTCGACATGTCTAGTAAAAGCTTCTCAAACAGTGACGTTCGCATTCGTTGATAAACAAGTAGGTGCCGTTTGTTGTGAATCTAAAAACGAAAGGGTGTTAATTCACAACAACGCGGGAAGCTATCCCATACCTCATTCATGGGGTGTAAAGGGAAATTAAGTTTTTTTAGGCGCTCCCACTACTGCAGTCTACAGCCACATTGTGACCTTCGGGCTGAGTATCCAACTTTTTCCAATAAAGTTTCGGCACACATAAAGGACATTAACACTTTCTCGATATTCATTGACCAAGAACATTACATAGGTACTTGGCCTTCGTTGGGAGCTTCAGTTCTATCCCATTCTGTTTCGGTAGCCTAAAGTCCTTTACATTACATTTACGTGTAATAAAAATATTTACTTCTTAGGACAAACAACTTTGTCTTAGATATTTAAATTCTAGCTTCTCAAGTGTTTATTCCTTCTTATAATTATTTTATTTTTTAAGGATTTTTTAAGGTTTTACAGTATTTCTTTCTGATCGTATTGGCATTTTTGTGCTTGGATGACAAAGAAAACTCAAAGTTCCCGCCAGGGATGTTCTCGCCCTACTAATAAATCACCGACTTGTAATATTGGCAACACCTTCAACCAAATTTCCTATACCTTATACGGCAATAAACCCAATAAAATTAGCACGTGCCTTGCAAATAGTTCCCAAAAATCAAATGATTTTTGCAACACAAAAAATGGTAGGAAAAAACAATAAAACTTCCCAAAAAACTCGTTAATAAAAACCCAAAAAATTTCGATACCAACAATTAATCTAATAACAAAAACCAGCCTACCTCAATAAAAAAAATCATGAATATACAAAAAATGCACACATGTACAAGGTTAAAAAACTACCCAAGACCACAAATACAAGCCATAGATATAAATTACATTGCAATCTCCGGCAAGCAGAGATAGTGACGGATGGGCAATTTAGTTACGCCTTCTAAGCGTGTTTGCATCTCCGGTCGGTTGTCTAACGGATCTAAACACACATGAATCTTTTGCCAGACATTCATTCTCTTTTAACGCAATAATATTCTATTCTATACTCAATTTTTGGGTTGTGCCATGTGAGAGTTGATAGCTGTGCTGTGCTGAGATGATCTTTTACCATCATTGGCAGCTAAATGCCACATAACAAAAAAAACAAAACAAAACTAACCCCCGTTATAGTGTCAAGAGGAAGATGAGCACCGGAATAGGAAGTCATTGTGCGTTAAACTGGTTGCTACCATTCTCTTTGGTTACAAATGTTATTCTTTATAGGATTTAGGGTGATCTCTCTCGAATGACAAAGCGAGAG
Source organism: Muscina levida (assembly GCA_964034835.1). Classification (NCBI taxonomy): domain Eukaryota; kingdom Metazoa; phylum Arthropoda; class Insecta; order Diptera; family Muscidae; genus Muscina; species Muscina levida. The sequence goes on along the minus strand of OZ035883.1, from coordinate 45,832,428 downwards.
AGAATAGCCGACGTTGTGTTTTTTTAAAAACATACCGCACATGCAATAATTTAAACATGATTAAATTCAAAATATCACAACAATGCGTGTGTACATTGTCTTGTGTGTGAATTCTGGACAGGGGGTTCTTTGTTTTTACAGCAGCCTTTTAGGCCCTGAAGGCTTAAAATCTTTGTTATTATTGCAGCATTTTATTTTTTTACTGTTGCTGTTGTTGCCATTTAAAGAACAATATCGTTAATACCTTCATTATAATAGAAATAAACTGAACTAAATCATTGGCTAATCCCTCTACCAAAACTAAATTGAGATTAAAACCATTCAAAGTATTGATGGCCGTGTGTGTATGCAAGGAGGAGGATTGGGAGGGTTCATTTCTGATGCGATGCGAATGTAACAGTTTTATTGTTACCACTTATTATGATTATTTGGTCGTTGTTTATATTATTATTTTTGTATATTGTTGTCCATGATTAGTTTTAATGAACCTTGAAGACTTGGGGGCAATTGCATATTTGTAGTCGTTTAACGAATGTTTGTTGTAAAATTTATTTTTTATAACTGCGTGTATTATTTGTTGGGCTAATAAAATTCAAATGGTTTAGAGATTAGTTACAACGAATATCAGCGAATTAGAAGCGGCGCTCGTTAAAATTCAGCATTATGGCAAAAAATGGTTAATATGAACCTTATTGGAGTATGTAAAGGTTGGTCCATGTAACATTTGGAATTGTTGTTTTCTATATTATCATTTTAATGGTAAGGCCCCTACTCATGGTTGAAATAGCTTCCACGACTAGCTTTTTGGTGCCTTATTCGATCTACGCGCTCCTGACATAATTGACTTCTGAGTTTCGGCTGATTATGAGGGTTTTGAACACAGTGCGAATAAGATCGATACTGACATAGCGCCATTCTGTTACATCTCCCATAATATACTCTTCAACTTTTGGAAACAACAAATTACTGAGCATGGCACTGTAACACTTGTTGGCATTGACGGTATCGGCGGCTTCTTGCTCATTTCCTATTCTTGTTTTTTTTTTTTTTTTGTTAACTTTGCCCCTGAAATGCATATGAGCTTCATCGGAAAAGATGATTTTCGGTTAAATCTGTCATCTTTAGCCAAGCGATCTTAAGCCCATTCAGCGAAGCAAAACGGCATCGGATGAACGAAAGGACTAATCAAAAATACAGATTTTGAACTAATTAGACCTTATAAGCTTTCATGCCAAGGTCTAAATGAAAAATTCTGCGCTAAGAAATTTGAGAAAAGTTCCATTGCTGGCAAGTTGATGTTGATGGCTGGTCGAATCCACTTTTAGCTACAATGACAATGTTTTTCACTGGGCGAGTATGTGCACGTGATGTTTTGTTCAATAAGAATCAGAATTGACCAAATTGACGATCTCGTGGATTTCTTACAGTTGGAGTTGAAGATTTAAAACGTTTTGATAAATAGGTGTTCGAAAAAGTTAAGTTACCTTTTTCATATATTTAAAATGAGCCTTTGCCGTTTTTGGGGTAAAGTCACTATACCATCTGCGTAGAACTTCTGGGTTTATTGAGTGAAAAACTGACCCAATAGCGTTTTGCAAACCTCTACGGACTTTAAATGAACACCATTAAAATAGTTCTGCAGAAATCGAAATAAATAGCAATCAGAAGGTTCAACGTCGAGGCTATAAGGTGGATGCATAATCGTAATCGCTCATGTCAACTATATTTAGTAGCAATCAGTGATGATTGTCTCGCTTATGTTACGCCTTACATTTACACGGGAGTGTCATAGGCCGTTAATCGGTGCGCTTTTGCTTACAAAGTAAAGGAAGATGTCAGTAAGTCCCATTTCGGTTGCAATTAAATTATAAGCGAAGTTTTATGCGAGCTTAACTATCCCGGCTGCTTGCATTCAACCATTTCTGTATGCCAACTTTCAGAGGCCATAACTTTATAATCAATCTATAGATATGCTTATGCAATACCTCATTTTGTTTGTTGAGAAGCTTTACGCAGAAGGCTTCAATTATATCGGAAGTTTACGAAATTTGCTCATTTAAAAACTAAAAAAAAATTTCTCTACCTTAAAATCTTCATGCCTCTCAGCGGGAGCTAGGAATTAATTTTAGACATATAGTTTCTTGGTGATATTTTCTTAGAATTCATCGTAGATTCTGGAGTTCTGGTATACGATTGCCACGGTTTTTTTATTTTTGAACCGAACAAATTGACCCTCTCTATTGAACATGCCTTATTTTTCCACAATCGTCTTTGCTTTACAAAGTTATTAACATTCGTCCCCTTAAGACCATAATCGCATAAATATGAAATCCATTGTATAAACACTGACAAAACTATTACCAAACAATATGATAATGTCTTAAATACAAAAGCTCTAAAGGAGCAGGAAAATTAATTAAAATTTCTGCAAATCCAAGGATGCATAAAAGGATATACATACGTTTTTCTGTCTGTCTGTCTGTCTATGTATACAAAGCACATATTATCATAGAATATAGACACACACTTAAAAGTGTTCAAATGAATTCTCTACCAACCGTTTTATCAAAACGTATGTGGCTCTATGCTAACTAGTGCTAGTGCGTTGTGTGTGTTTGCTATTTTTATAACACACCCATACATGTATATAGTTATTTAAATTAAATACATATCCTTGCATTCACAGGCATTCATTCACAACCATTATAACTATAGCATAGGAGGCGTTAATTTGTTAATTGTTTCTGTCTAATCGAATTAAAATCATAACTAAGAGGCAACAAAAACACTTAAGTGCAAACAATATAAATTCACACACACTTACTGCCAGCCAGTCATACACAAACAACACATGAACATGTATTCTATAAATTAGTGTGTGGTAGACCTCAAGGCTGCGAATGCATAACGAGGTGTTAGTGAGAAGTTGAAGCGTCTTGCAATGAAGTAATTTAACAGCTTAATTACAATAGTGCAATATAAAAAAAAATGGTCTTTCTTGCCGTTTTTATATTATAATAGGTGTATAGAGTTGTCTGCCATTAATAATTAAGCTATATAGCTTAAGCTATAGCTTAACTATTTACAAACACTTTGTATTAGAAAAAAAATCTATAGAGCAACTCTCATCT